>CAIJEN010000002.1:1301574-2603148 GCA_903819635.1 Aureobasidium vineae | reverse complement strand
ACCCTAACCCCTAACCCTAACCCTAACCCTAACCCTAACCCTAACCCTAACCCTAACCCTAAAACCCAAATCGAAATGCTGCTAACCCTAACCCTAAAACCCTAAACCCCTAAGCACCCAATACGTCCTACAGCACTACCCGGACCTAATGCTACCCCCGCTAAGCCGCGTAGAAACCGATAGGGCCCAGGAATTTCTAGGCCAGCCAGACAACCGCCGGGATACCCCCCGCTCTAGAGCCTAAAGACTGGTAGAAAAGGGCTATCTAGGCAGAGCTGCAAGGGCACTAGTAGACCCCTCAACCCTAGCTAGGAACTCGGCGGATATACTAGCCAAACTAAGAGAAAAACACCCGGAAGGGCAGCCCTACCCCTTTGCCTCCTCCGCGAGCCCTAGACCAGGCCCTAGGCCACTCCCGGAAGACATCTTACAAGCCCTGGCCTCATTTGCCCCGGATACAGCCCCTGGCCTATCCGGCTGGTCAATCCNNCCCTTACTAAGGGAAGCCTGTAAGCATAAACAGGTGGTAGACTTTCTTACCCACCTCTGCAAGCAGGTACAGAACGGCCTAGCACCAGGGAACCAGCTACTTACCGCATCGAGGCTTGTAGCCCTAGATAAGGAAGATAGCGGGGTCCGGCCAATTACAGTAGGAGAGCTCATCTATAGGCTGGTAGCTAAGGTCCTCCTCCAAAAACAGTTCTCTAAGGACCAACTAGCCCCCTTCCAGCTAGGGGTACAGAGCCCCGGCGGGGTAGAGCCAATCATACACCTACTAGGACACGCGGTAGATGGAAACCTTAGAGGATACACCCACGTCTGCTCTATGGACTTTAAAAACGCCTTCAACTCAGTCTCCCGAGCAGCGGTAGCCCACGGGATCCTAAGCTATGCCCCAGAGTTCTACAAGGCAGCTAGATGGGCCTACAACGAGCCAGCAGCCCTAGTGATGTATAACGGCACGGTAATTACCTCCTCGGAAGGGGTTAGACAAGGAGACCCCTCGGCCCCCTCTTCTTCTCCCTAGCCATTCGGACCACCCTCCAACAGCTACAACAACAGCTACAGAGGTCAACCGGCTATAACAGACCCCCTCCTATCGTCCTAGCATACCTAGACGACGTCTACATCATCTCAGGGCAACAGATCACCCTACAACAACTAGAAGGCTACCTAGAAGACGCCCCTATCGCCCTAAACATAGATAAGACAAAGACACACCCCTATCGGCAATACAGACCACGGGAATGAAGATACTTGGCTCCTTTATAGGGCCAGAGCCACGGAAGGCCGAATTCCTGGCTACAAGGATAGAAGAACTCCAGACGGTGCTAGATAGGCTAAAAGACCTACCAAAACAACACGCACTCCTCCTACTTAGGGCTAGCACCTCTACACTACTCCGACACCTTCCTAGGACCATAGGATCACAAGGACTCCTGGCAAGATTCCAAGACATTGACATAAGACTCCTAGAAACCATAAAACACCTTCAAGGCTCAGAGGATAGAAGACCACTAGACCAGGACCTAGTAGCCCTCCCTACTAGGCTAGGAGGCCTAGGAATACCTCTCTACGCGGAAGTGGCCGAGCTAGCCTTCCAAAACTCACAGGCTATAGCAGACATCACCCTACAGAGGATCCTACCGCCAAAACTCTTCTGGCGCCTACCCCGAGCACCCTCGCCAGCCCCTAGCAACACTAGTATGGAAGGCCACCCCTAGACTAGCTATAGGCCTACACAAGGCTAAGAAGGCAACCTACAAGAGGACGGCCTAGAAGGGGACATAGACAAGGCCACAGAAGAGGACACACAAGGTCTAGACGAACAAACCACTCTAGGAAGCCAGGAGCAAGAACAGGTACAAGAACAGGAACAGGATCACTCCTAGGACCGCGGTAGAAGCAGGAATAGAGCAAACCAACAACCACAACCAAGCCTATCCTACCTCCTAGCCCAGGACACCCAACAACAGCCTAGCTTTCCCCTAGAACACCAACAACTAGACCCCACTAGTACTGGCCCTGCTAGAACCATCTACCGAGCTGCAATAGACAAGCTTAACAGAGCTCGACTAGCTAGAGTACAGCAGAAGCTCTCTTTACAGCAAGAGAACGTACGGATCGAGAACTCAGCCTTCCTAGGCCGGAGATGGCTATCCGCAATGCCTACCTCACAGCCCCTTCTACTCTCGGACATGGACGTAGCCGCAGCACTTTCTATTCGGCTTCTTACATCCCCTGAAGAAGGCCAGGACATCTGTAGACACTGTGATAGGGCCTATACCTTCGCCCACGAAGACGCCTGCCGTGCTAGGACTAGACAGACAATTGTCAAACATAATAAGGTGTGCCAGGCGTTAACTACGGCCCTACAGACCGACCCACAAAACAAAGTCACCCTAGAGCCACAAGGAGACTACCGAGGAATCCGGACAGACATTAGAATCGACAACCCTAAGGGAACCACCTACCTAGATGTGTCCATCATTTCCCTAGGTAAGGAAACCGCTAGGAAGGACCCTAATAGCACCCTATCGGCCGCGGAAAGGGCTAAGAAGCTCAAATACCAAACCCTAGGCCGAGCTTTTAAGCCGTTTATCCTTAGCCAAGGAGGCCTTCTAGGAAAGGAGACCTCACAAACCTACAAAGAATTCCAANAGTCCCTTGGTCCTAGCACCTCGNGGTGGCTAGATAAGTATATCTCTACCACTCTAGTAAGACTCCGGGCTAGGAACTGGCTAGGATATGGTATAGACTAGATAGATTTCTTTTCCTTTTTTTTTCTTTTTCTTTTGTTTCCCTCTTCCTTTTTATCGTACCCTTTTTCTTTGTTCTTATATAGAAAAGTAGTTAGACGAGCAAGAATAGCTTATATAGAAGCGTATCGAAATGCTGCTAACCCTAAACCCAAACCTTCGCCGAGGCACGCCTACCGAGCGAGGCTGGTCCGGGCATCATTCCAGTATTTAAAGATTACGCACCTTACTACCGCTGGACAGGCTGGCGAACGGAACACCCTGTGGCAGAAACAGAGATCGCCAGACAACAGATCCTCCAGCTTGTCGAGCAGGCCAAAGAAGCAGACGATGGGACAGGTCAATGGGTCGCTATCCTCGGCTTCAGCCAAGGCGCAGGATTGGCTGCAAGTCTATTGTTCTATCAACAGATTTGCAGCCCGGGGCAGGAATATAAGTTCGGCGTGCTCATAGCCGGAACGTATCCACTAATGACGCTCGGACCGGGTCAGTCGTCCGCAAATCGAGAAGACCTGGTTGAGAGTAGTGAGTCTGAAAGCCTCGCTGATACCAGGTTGATGTTACCTACTATACATGTGCATGGCTTGCGCGACCCTGATATCAGATACCAGCGTCGACTACTGGAGCAGTGTTGTGATCAGACGTCGGCCAAGTTGTATGCGTGGGACGGCGATCATAGCGTGCCATTTAGCGACGATGATGTCTTGCCAATTGTGCAAGAAATACGTCGGATGGCAAGGAGCCAAGGCGTTCGACTACGATGACAATTACCGCGCAAAACACACAGCCACAATGATAAGTAACTTTGTTGAACGGCATACTTGGGACAAGCATCTAGCCGCTTTCCAGCGGGTATCCTCGAATCGCGACAGCGCAATATCCTGAACCAGTCGCGCTGCATGAGATCACCGACAAAGAATCCGTCGATGCTATCAAAGCCACCAAAGCGCTCAAGGCACCTAGACCGGACGAAATTGCCAACAGCGCTCTGTAAGGGGCGCTCTAGCACTTGCACAACATCTTACCGGTAAACTCAACAGTAGCATCGCATCAGCGTATTGTTCCGCGCATTTTAGATGCACGACGACAGTAATGCTGCGAAAGCCTGGCAAGGACGACTACAAGGTGTCCAAGGCATACCAACCAATTGCTCTATTAAACACTATGGGAAAGGTCCTAGATGCGGTCGTAGCAAGGCGGCCGAGCTACGTGGCAGAAATGTACAGTGTTCTACCAAGCATACCTATGGGCGGCAGACCACAAAAGTCGATGGATCACGCTCTTCACAACATCACGAACGAGATATATTAAGCGCGTAACGCGGGCCGTGAAAAGATCGCCAGCCTAATGTTGCTAGATGTCTCGGGAGCTTTTGACAACGTATCGCACGAACAGCTACTCCACAACCTGCGAGCCCGCAGAATCGGTGGAAGACTAGTCCAATGGGTTGCTAGCTTCCTGAGCGGTCGATTGACAAGGATTTTTGTGGACGGATTTAAGTCACCACTGTATTCGGACTCGACAGGAATATCACATACCAATAGAAAAGTTACTAGTACACTCAGTGCTCTCTACTCGTTTGGGAAGTCAGTATGGGGGCCAGAATGCTCGAGATGCGGAAGCTGTACCGTGGAGTAGCAATTCCACAGATGATGTACGCGTGCTCGATTTGGTCACAAAGTCGAGCGGTGGGTACCAGCTACAAACAACAGACACTGCACACTCTTGAAGTATTGCAGGCAAGAGTGGCGAGAGCCATATGTGGCGCATATCAAACGACATCCGCGATTGCACTGGACGTGGAGACATTGCTCCTTCGATGGAACGACGAATCGAGAAACAGAACATGAACGCGACATTGAAAATTCTGGCGAGCACAAACACGACAGAGGTGAGGTCAGAGGAGGCAAACACTGTGACACGAAAACACATCAGCCCCTTCTGCAACATAAGGCGATCGACGGCTAGCTAAGCGACGGCGAAGCTCGACACGTTGAAATACATCCTGCCCTTTGTTTCGCAACCATGTCGAGTGGAACTGAAAATCTACATTGATCGGGCAAAAGACGTATGTAGCAGGCACGACGCTGAAGCAGTAAAGCAGAAAAGTACCTACGTCTACACCGACAAGAGCGCTAGTGAAGGTCACGTTGGGCCGACAGCCGTCCGTTTGTTAGGAGGAAGGACGGAGAGCGCATAAATGGGAGAAGGCACGGTCTCCACCGTACATGCTGCAGAGCTACAAGACATCGCCCTAACAATCGCACGAGACATTTTCCGAGACAGACATCATACGCCAGCGAGAAATCGCCATCTGGACAGACAACAAAGCAGCGATCCGGTCCCTCAACCGGACCAAGGGTTAATCAGGAGCGTACATATTGAAACACATCGCCCGCCAGATGAATGAACATCAAGGCCAGGGTCACATCGTGACAGTCCGCTGAACACCCTCAAACGAGGGTGTCGAGGAGAATGAGGCTGCCTACATCGCCGCTAAGGAAGCAACAGACTGGTTAGAGAGAAGGCCAAAACGGGAGCACTGAAAGCGATAGGGCAAGCACGTCAGAGCAGCTCCACCCTGTCATAGGCACGTTTAAGAAAGATTTTCCTAAGGATTATTGAAAGAAATGGTAGATCTCGTGGCGCGATGAACCAAAGGAAGATCCACACACAGGTTAACCCTAATCCTGAGCAAGAAGGTCCTGCGGCTCCATGACGGCCTGGCCAAAGGAGAGAGCGCCCTGGTCGTCCAACTCCGGACCGAGAACATCGAACTGAACGACGTTTTCTTCAGTCGAAAAGTATCTGGTATCCTGAAGCCCATGTGCCCATGCTGGGAAGGGTGAAAGACTGTGCGACACGTGCTCTCGACGTGTCGGCGGCTGCGCGACCTCCGGAGCAAGCAATCGGTCGACTTCCCGGATGCGCGAACCTCCGCATCATCCTGAACAAGCAGAAGCTGGGTACAAGAGCCACCAAATATATTGAGCAGGCGCAGATCCTAGGGCAAAAACTGACCGTGGACGAGTTGGCGAAGTCGAGCGCTGGTGGGAGACTGTAGGTACGCCGACAGCGAAAGATGGGATATAACCGTTAAGAGCCTGTGACAGAGTAATCAGTAGAGATCCGACCACCGCCTGGACTAGCTTGCCGGTACAGTCCGACTACATCGTCTAATGAGTTCCAAGCTCCAATCACTACCGCAGATGCTCCTGCTCAGGCGGCACCAACATGCTGAAGAGCCTACGCTTCAAAGCACCACAACACTGATCTGTCTCTTTGCGAGAAATTTGAACAAGCGCTGGCTCGCTTTTGCACACAACTTCGAGCAGAGAGAAGGGCTCATTTTATATTCTCAACATTACAAGAATAACTGAATACCGAGCATCAGGAAATTCATCTTATTTGAATTTATTCAAGTGCACATCCAAGTCCGACACTGCAGGCTCGCTACACCATATGTAATGTGATGTTCCTCTATGAATGATTTTCTATGTAGTCTCTGCGACCTCTCTCGCGAGTGAAGCTCGGTTCAGATAGTCTGCTCTTGAAAATCGGGTCCACGATAACACAAGACATGATCCGCTTCCTTCTTTGCCGCTGTAAGAGAAGGATTGTTCCATGCGGCTGCAATATCCTTAGCAGATCTTATTTCTTCCCCGCGATTAGCAGTCGGCTCTGTAGCACTGATGTGTGATTAATACCTGACGGCTGCCTTATAGAAGGAGCTCGGTCAAGGGCCTGCATAAATCCAACTCGATGATCAGTGATGGATTGTCCTACGCAAAATGGAATGAGAGGCATGTATAGAGCCAGAGCTGCACTGGTCTCAACTCGAGGAGACGGTATAGGGCCGTGCTCGGCCACTTCTGGCGCTGGCTGGAGGGTTGCCCGATCGATAGGACGTTTCCTACGCCGGAACGCCCCCAGCATTAAGGCATGCAGGGCAAGGGGCTAGCCGTGCCTTGGAGCGCCTGCCCTTTTGCAACAGAGCGGGCCACGATTGCTATCAACAATCACAATTGCCGCATTCGCCTTTGGCCGGGATCACATGGGGGCGCAGATGTACATGACCATGTCAGGCAGAGCGAAGACAGACGCTCTGCTAGACGAGTGGATGCGCGCCATGGAGTTCTGCGGGGAGCGACAGCGCGATCGTGCGTCATTTCTACTACTGCGCCGCACGCGTACGTGTCTCAACATATGTGACTAGTCCACCAGCATTGTGATGAGCTTTCTCGGCGCGCCATATCACCAGATCGGGTGTAGTAGTCGCACGCTGCTTTTCAGAAAGGAAAGATCACCTGTTGACACCCCCATTCGACCCTTCGGCCCGTCGGCCCTTTGCGACTACCGGGAGCTAGAACTATTGTATGGCGCGGGGAACGGAGGCCGCAGGTGTGGCGCAGAGACAGAAGTCTGATGTCACTGAAAGTAGTGCATAAAATAGGAACAGGGGTCATAGTTATTGATATTGACCTGCAACCCCGCTTCATCTTCTCCGTCAACATATTATCTCCTCTTTTCTCCAGTCTCTACTTCCATAACCGCCCTGTATGTGTTTGTTCCCACTCCTCACGGGACGTCCCAAGTTCACTTCTGCCGAAGGACACCGAGGGCCTGAAAGTGGCGGTGGATACCGAGGAAGAGGCTACCATGCTGCCCATCCCGTGCCAGCAACACCTTCCACCGGATGGCATAATCATCGGGTGGCACGCATCAAAGACCGGCGTGAAAACATGCATCGCCGCTTGACCAAGTAACGAAGTCCAGGTTTCTCGCAGAGCTTGCAATAACCTGCAACTGGACCGCAAGACAGAATATCCGCAATACTGCCTCACGAGTTCTCGGTGTCGTGGATTCAGAACGTGAGGTCATTCCTCTGGGCCAGTGCGTCAGTCCCTGTCCTTTGGCTGACAAGAACTAGCACGATGAAGGGAGGCGAGGTAAACGCGGGTGGATCACTTCATGTTGCTGTTGTTACGGGAATGCCCAAATTTCTTGTACTGTAGTAGCATGCAACTCTCCAACACAGTCGCTAGAATTTATGCTCACCCCTAAATGCTGCGCTCATATTGTAGTGCCCCATAACTATTACTGATCGCCAGTACTCGTCCTAAGACCAACTGGTTGGCTACAGTGCATAGGTATGCGATCCCAACCCTCGATATCCACTGATCAATTACGCTAGTAATACTCATATTTTCAGAGATCAATAGGTGTCAAGGATTGACACCTGGAACCACGAGGCTGGGGCACGACCCTGTTCCATGCCTTTTTTTCTTTTTTTCTCTTTTCTCTTTTCAATCGTACTCCAATCGGCCCTGCGGCTTTTGCCGAGAAAATTATCTAGCTACTCGGCTTTTCACAGGTACGTGTTTGGTAGCGCCAACATAAGCAATTATCCTGATAGGACCCGATAATCAATTGTTACACACTTGTTTCGCGTTTCGCTTTTCATCGTTGTCTCTTTATGTTGCAGTCTAGTTTATGTGTCCTTCCTTCACGTGCTTGCGCGCCATTGTCTTAGTTTTGGGAGTGCATCTTCTCGGGCGCATCCAGTGTCCTTCTGTTCATCCCGCTGAACTGGTGCCTGTCGACTCTCAAACCCCTTGCGAGATGCCGGGTAAGTACAAGAGAATTTTCCATAACGCCGGAAACAGAGCAACGAATAGCTTCGACTACAGGTAATCTATAAACTGCGAGTGAATTATACGGTGCTGTATACCTTTACACCTTACAGTTAGTTATAGCTTTAGTAAAAGCTCCAACTGGATGTATATATATACATATAAGTTAGTAGCTGTAAGAGTTTATACTAGTATGTAAGGAGGCAAGAACTATATTAAGGTAGGCAGTCAATTGAATAGCTATAAATCCACGGTCAAAGTATCGGTTCGAAGTCACGGGGTAGCAAATTCTCATGAATTTTGAAGTTGAGAATACCGCTCCGTCCCGTCGCTTGTCTGATTCATTCCCGTCATCCTCTTCTTTCGTTCGTCGCAACTTTCAGCGGCAAACGCTATCACCTTGCCGGCCCACTTGCACTAGTCCTTCGGTCCTATCGAAATATGGACACTCCTGCGGCCTTGAAAAACTCCGACATACGCTGGTAAAAAGCCAGTCGCGAGCCCTGCGGCGCAAACTCATTGGAGAACACAATGCGCGCCGATCAGCCCTAAGCACCATCAAAGACTCCTCGCTCGCCGAAGCAGAGGCCAATTATCGGCTCACACGTGAGGCCATCCTGCGCAAATATGAGGAGGATTACGCGGCCGAGAGCGTTGTGTACCGTCGCGAAATGAAAGAGCAGATGTCAAGCGTACATCGTAAAATCTTGGCACAGATGCGTACTGCGCTAGACAGCTGCGATGACATGTCTCTCGAAGACGGCTCCTCGGAAGCCGACGAGGGAAGTGATAAAGAGGTTCAGGGTTACGTGGTAATGGCAGGCAACGAGTTTACAAAGCCCCGCTTTACGAACAAAAGAGCTCTTGATGAAGTTGCCAACGATGTGCGAGTCTGGGACGATGACCCTGCAGAATATGATCCTATTGTCGATGAGCCTGTCGAAGAAGACTCTCGTGAGGCTCAAGGCGCAGATGGTGAGGCCACCAACTCTGGGTTGACCTTGTCACCTCCCGTGCTCGTCCCCAACTCCTACAGGCGGAAAAGAAGGCGCCTCGTTCAGTCCGATTCCTCGGACGATTCTGGCGACAAGATGACGGAACCATCGACCCCGAAACTCGCTACAAATTCGACTGTACCAAACGTCGGCTCTCAAGAAGATGATGATAAGGGGCCGGTGGTGGACGACGAGGACGAGGAACATGCGATCTGTAGCACTCCTGCAGATGTGGCATCTACAAGCTGGGAGAGCGTGCATCTGTCATTAGACCCAGACCCCGAGGATCAAGGTCGGTCTCGGCGCATACTCAACAGCCACGATGCGGATAATTTGCTCCATATGGACGAGGACTTGAAGCTTTGTATAATGCAGGAGATCCAAGAGATTACAAGGCGGAAAGATTGGAAAACCGTCGTGGGGGATGCAGTGTGTATTCGCCGCGCCATCGGGAAGAGGAGTAGTAGAGACATTGGCGACTTCACCTGTCAGACTTGTCTGAGGCAGAGAAAGCTATGTGCAAGAAGTGTTTCTCACGGCAGCTGCAGGCGACTGATCGTGGTTCCTTTGCCTCCCGCTCTTCGATCATCTTCTGATCCTTCAGCAACGAGTTACTGGAAACTCATGCCGAATGGGCCATGGACGTCACAGGGCCGGAGGTAGAGCCTCGGGGTTTTGTTCCTTCCCGCATCAGCTTGCCCTGCAGCAGCTTTTGGTGTTACAGGGAGGCTTCCGTGACGTCTGCCACGCCGTCGCGGGACGCACCCCATGCTAAGACACTTTTAAGATCTCGAACAACTCCGGCAAGGCGTCCATCTCAGTGCAGGATCGGACTGAGCACTGCAGGCTGAAATGCTGTCTGTCTAAGAACAAGCTCGCTGACAGTCCAGTGCGCAAGTTCTGACGCGGTGATGAGACAGTGCTCCATGTGCTGCCACACTACGATTGATACACTCAGGCCTGCAAGAACTTACGGGAAACACCAGGCGACAGCTGGGGTGACGCTTCATACATGCTAGTGGGGTAGAGCGGACGTAACGATACCAGGACGGGCAAATTGGTGGACGGCACACGCGAGAGCTGGCATTAGGATTGGAAGGTCGTTAGAAGCTTACAACCGCCAGGTACGAACTAGGCCAGGGCGCTAGGGAAAAGGTACCCAACACTCCAAGCGAAAAGTACGTGGATTGGAGATCAGCACGAGACTAACACACACGTCAGAATGTATGAGTGATTTGACGTGAGTGGACTAGTCTTGCGATGTACGAGCATTTCCACAGCGAATATGTACAACGTTGACGAGACCGACATGAGCTATCCATGCCTGGGTCTATGAAAGTACTCCATGGGCCGAGATCACGTGCGCGACTACAAAGGTGCCTAGGTCAGCAAGTTGTAGCGCCAATTGGACTACTCCATAGCCGTCATAAACGTCTGAAGGGCATGTAGATTGCATGAGAGGACCCCCTTTAGCAAGCAAGAAGAAGTATTGAAAGGGCCCGTAAAGCCAAAGACAAGAGCGACGAGAAACAGCATTGTGGAAGTCATGAGCGAAGAAATCGAGCATGAGGAAGGGGAAGAAATCTTTGAATGTGTGCTGCGGTTCTTCTGTCTAGGATTTGTATAGCGAGACACATGTGTATTGCCGGTACCTGAGTTTGGTTTCCAAACCAGCCGTGATCTGCTTCATTCGAGCTGCCTGAACTTACTGTGAGTGATCATGTAAACCAATGAGTTATTTTGACTACTTCATCTTCCCGTGTCCTGGTCGAGCTCTTGTGCATGGACCATCTCGTAGTAACACCCTTTCTTGGATAACAGCGCCTCGTGAGTTCCCTGCTCGACGATCCGTCTAGCGTCGAGAACGAAGATCACGTCAGCCTGCCGAACTGTGCTTAGTCGGTGTGCCACGAGAATAGTAGTGCGGCCGCTCGCAGCCTTATCCAATGCTGCTTGCACAATCTCCTCCGACTCGGCGTCCATGTTCGACGTAGCTTCGTCGAGAAGTAGAATCTTAGGATTGCGGATCAGGGCACGCGCAATGGCAATACGCTGTCTCTGGCCTCCCGACAGCATAGATCCTCGACTACCTACTACTGTTTCGAATCCTTCTGGTAGCGAGGTAATGAAACCGTAGATGTTTGCATTTTTGCATGCCTCGATGATGTCCTCCTCTAGAATCGAATCATCCGAAGTTTGCGTTCCAAGCAAGAGATTTGCCCGGATAGTACCGCTGTACAGCGTGGCCTCCTAAGATACAAGAGCCAAATGGTTCCGGAACGTGGCGACGTGCAGAGTCCTTAGTTCTTCGCCGTCAATGTATACTGAGCCTTCCTGAGGATCGTAGAAGCGCTCGACGAGCGACACGATGGTAGATTTGCCACAGCCGGACGTGCCGACCAAAGCTACGAGCTGACCCGCTTCCACTTTCAGATCCACGCCCCGTAGGATTGGGGTTTCTTAGCGCGACGGGTAGGTGAAATGTACGCCCTTTAACTGTATTATGCCTTTCAGATCCGTCAACTTCTTTCCAGTGTCGCTCGATGGGTCGATCTCGGGCACAGAGCCCAACAGTTTGTAAAGGTTTGCCGAGGCACGTTAGGCTTTGCTCGTGTCGGGTGCAAAGGAGAAGATTGTCCCTGCGGCCTGCGAGCCAAAGATGACAGCTGAAAAGCAGAGGAAAAACTGGAAAATCGAATATTCACGATCAGCAATCAAACCGCTGCCGTACCACAGGCCTAGTGCAATGCAGAGGAAGATCAGACTTTGGCTCGCAGCGTATAGCAGTGTTGCTTTCAGGATCGCGTACAAATTCTGCTTTCCGTAGTTGTCGAGCATGGTGTGGTACCGATCACCAACGTCCTTCTCCCGAGTCTAAGCTGCGATCGTCCGGATCACGCCGACCGCTTCACAAGCAAAGGTCGTTGATGCCTGGTGGACGATCGCCTGGTTCTCTTGGAAATGTGCGAGCAGCCGGACGCGGAAGAATCCAGAGCCCAGAAGTACGGGCACAGTTGATATACACACCAGAGCAAGCTTCCAGCCGACTGCGAGCGAAACAACATAGCCAACAATCAGAGTGACTGTGACTTGGAAAATGGTGCCAAGAACAACTCCAGATATGCCCGCCAGGTCTGCGGTTTCTGAACTCAANAAGGATAAGAGACTACTAGTGGAATTTTCCTTCTGGTCGAAAAACTTCGCTTCCTGCCGTAATATAGCACGGAATGAAAGTTCGCGCGCCCTAGATATGAGCCGCTCGCTGCACCAAGCGAGAGAGGCCCCTTGTAGTATTGAGAAAACCAAATGAGTGAGGGCCAACATGAAGAACATCCAGATCCAGAGGTGTATATCCGAATGAGCTGATGCGTACGAGCTTTGACGCAAAGCGATAATGGAAAGGAGCTTTGCATAGAATACCGATTGTAGAGGCTGTGACGCTCCTGTGACGATGCTTGAGCAGAGTGCCAGCAGCATTATTCGCCAGTCGTTTCGGTTCAAGCGTGCGACCGTCTTGATTAACGTCAGAAATGACGAAGTACCAAGAGGCGTCGTTCTAGGTCGTCTCAGTTTTATGCGACTGGATAAACCTCCGGAGCGGGCTTCTGGTGAAGCCTCAATCTCCATTGGAGAGATGCTCCTCATAGCCATGTCGTCTTTGGCACCCGTCCGCTCGCTATTAGTCCCGTTCAGGTCAGTCTCTGCGCATCCCGAAGGTTCGGTGTTCTCTTCATTCATAAGATCATCCAAAACAGCCTGCTGCGCAGAGAACAGGCTATAGTAACGACCCACCTTCTCCATGAGCTCTTGGTGCGTTCCTTATTCAACAATCCGTCCCTCTCCTAGTACCGCAATATTGTCTGCGTGTTTGACAGCGGAGAGTCGATGTGCAATGACTAAGGTGGTGCGGCCAAGTAATGCCTCGTTCAACGCAGATTGCACGACACTTGCGCCTGAATTGTCTAACGATGAAGTTGCTTCGTCCAGCAGTAATATTTTTGGGTCTCGAATCATTACTGCTACGAGCGCGATCCTCTGTTTCTGACCGCCGCTAAGAAGTGACCCGCGCTGTCCAACTTGTGTCTCGTAGCCTTCGGGGAGTTGGCAGATGAAGTCATGCGCATCAACCAGCTTCGCCGCATTTTCCACAAGATTCTTAATTTCGCCTTCGGGTAAGTGTTCGAATCGAGTACCTATGATGCCGTGTCGAATATTTTCCGCAATAGTAGTATCAAAGAGGATGGGTTCTTGCGATAGAAGACCAAATTGTCCTCGCAGCCAGCGGAGGTTGTAATCCCGTATATCTCTGCCATCAAGGAGCACTGCACCTCCTGTTGGGTCGTAGAATCGTTCCAGTAGAGCTATCAGCGTGCTTTTACCCACACCAGATGGTCCGACAATAGCAGTGGTTTTGCCGCTCGGAACAGTCACGTTAAAGTCGGAGAACACGACGGTATCTGGGCGTGAAGGATAGATGTGATGGATGCCCTGGAATTCGATATTGCCATCTAGGTTTTCAAGTATAATGCCGTCCTCGTTTTGGGAATCAAGGTTAGATGGACGATCAATTGTTTGATAGAGAGGGCCCGCTGCAGCAATGGCTGAGGTGATCGCTTGTAAACTCGGCGCAGCCCCTGACAGGGCGAACGCGCCGACTATGACGGCTTGGAGCACTGTTACGAAAGCACCGTAGGTCAATTTCTCTTCCGATAGCCATGTGGTGCTAAGCCAAAATGCAAGAGCGTACGTGAGATAAGCATAGCATATGAGCACCCTAAACAACGAGCCACTGATCGCTTTAGACACAAATGCAGCTTGTTCAGATTCTGCAAGATGTGCACGATAGAGCGTGCTCAATTTTTCGCTAGTGCCAAAAGCGATAGCATTTCGAATGGTGGAGATGGCCTCTTCCGCCACGTTGCCTCCCTTGCCGTAAGAGGTGTAGGCACGTTTAAAATATTTGACGACAAAGTGACTCGAAATCACAACCGTAAGCGTGACTGCCACCGCGCTGGACAGACATATGGCAGCCAACTTCCAATACTTTACCAGACCGATTACGTACGCCGAAGCGAACGTCGAGACTGCGGTCAAAGCAAGACTGACTTTGTGCGATATTCCGTCCTGGACAAGATTGGCGTATGTACTGATACACGTGTTGATGAGTCCTGTACCAACTATATCGAAGTATACCATTTCCTGCCGTAGTAAATTCCGCAGATAATGTTCTCGCAATCGAGCCGTGATTCGCTCGCCGCAATATATGAATCCTACGGTCGCAATGTAGGTAGTGACAAAGACTCCGATAGCAATGTATATCAAATATGTCGCCAGATGGGCGGTATGGTGCCTGAATTGCTTTATTTCGGTGTCCGGGTTGCCAGAATAGTCGGAGAAAGACCCGCCTGCAGACCCGAATATGATGCACATGAGAGGCAGCCCTGTTCCGGCGGCGACGGCGCACACGGCGCTGAGGAAGAGTATAGCTAGCTCACCTCTTGTGGCATAACGATACAGCCGCCAGTAAGCAACATTTCCTTGGGGTTTGTGTGGTGGATTTCTCGACGAATTTTTGGGCTCAACAGCGTCTCCATCTCTTGACTTGCCGCTACGTAGAGATACGACTAAGCGGCGGGCAAAGTCTGCCATTGTGGTTCTGCCGTCCGATCGGTTGTAGTGTCTTGCATAAGATTCGGATCAGTGCGAAAGATTCGATGTTGCAGAGTCAACCCGTCGAATTTGTGCAGAATGCGTTCTCCAGGTCGCGGATGCGCCAGAATGGATACATGGACAAAAAATTGAGACTGGCAATCCGGGGGTTTGACGATCAAGTAATTTCACGCTTACAGTGAGACGATGCGGCAGATGGATGGGTCGCTCGTTGATCCATGGCGCGCGTCCCAATGGCGCTACGCATCGCGACAGACTGAACAAGCGCCTCATTCCACCACTTTTAGTTAGCGCGAGGGGATGAATGTACTTGCACCCTTATGCTGGCTAACGCCTTTTTCTCTTCCAAAGCTCCGCTTTGATGATAACACCAGCTGAGCTGTGCTTTTTACCAGAAGCCAATAATCGAATTACACGAAATCCAAGCTTTGTGTATCCAGGCTGGAGCGCTACCCTGTCCCCAGCCGGTTTGTTTTCTTTTTCTTCTTTTCTTCTTTTTCTTTTCTTTTGAGTCCTACTCTATCTGACCCTGTGGGCTTTGCTGGGAAAAACATCTCACTGTTCTGGTATGTGCCTTGTGACACCGACATAGGAGACTGGTTCCTAGACGCTGTGTACTACGATTCTGGTCTCTGCCCCTATCAGGACGGAGATGATGTCGCTGCTCTCATGTTTGTGCAATTTGATCTTTCGGATGTCGATCCCAGGGTGCGTATACAGACATACTCTTGGCCTCTCCGCCGCATCTGAAAGTGCAACACGGAAGATGTTTTTCAGCGGGTTTTGTGTTCTCCCACTGTGCGGGTCAATCCATGGCTCTTGTACCGCGCATCCGTGTGGTTGACCCTGTGGTCGGCCAGAAGGTGGTAGTTCTGTCCGATCGACATTCGTCTCATCTGCTCCTGCTCCTCGGGGTCGGACCTAGTCACTGGGACGTTCATGATCATGACTCCGAATGTTGGGGTGACAACCTCTGCGCGGCCGCCGAGGCATGTAACCCACCGCTGTCCGTTCATAATGAGTCTATGCACTGTTGCGGCATCCTGTGCGGACAGAGGGTAGTCTCCCGATACTTGGACTGTGGCTATATCATTGGCTTTGACCCGTGGTACTGTATAGGCTAGTTTAGCTTTCTCGTTACCTTTGTTTACCATCTTTACAATCTCTATAGAGGTTCTAGTTTGACCAGCTCGGGGTTTGTTGTCGTTGTTTAAGTCTGTCTTAATCATTATTCTTCTTGCTTAGCGGGAGGAGATCGGAGCTGTAGACGACGGTATCATTCTTGTGAGTGCATACTAAGGGAGTGCCCGTGGTGGGTTGCTCGTAAGGGCATTGACATACCACCGAGTTCTGCTTGCTGTAGGGGAGACCTGGGGCTAGGCGGAGCAGCCGCCAAAATCTTAGCAGCGAAAGCGTCGAGGTCGTCCTTAGTGGTCGCCCCTGAGTGCATGCCGCCTTGTGTCCCCACAGGGCAGTTATCAATGATTTCGAGAAGAGCGATTATTTCTGTCTCAGTGATTGAGTTGCCCTTACCTTTGCTGGCGCTGGCTCGGGCGTGTCCGAGGACTGCAGAGATTTCGGTCTCGGTTTTGCGACTGGGGCGTGTGGGGTTGGGTCTCTTTGCACAACCTTTGCCCAAACTCTGGCCACGTCGACCTGATGGCGACTTGAGTCCCCATCTTGTCGATAGAGCTTAAGTCCGCGAGTAAATCAGCTTAAGTTCAGGTTTTATTGGGTCCGATCTGGGGAAGATACTCCAAAGATGGAGTTTCGCGCGATTGTGATGTCCCCCTGGCGGTGTTGTTGCAAGTGTTGCAAAACTCGCCAAGACCGTAGCTGCCTGGATCGTAAACAGTTCGTCGGCGTCTGCAGAGCTCCAGGTAACAACGTCAAGGTCGAACCAAGCTACCCCAAGCCCACACCGTCGAACCGCGCTCGAACCCCTCTGCTGACTCACGCACGCATAGCACGTCTGGAATGCCTGCTGTGCCGTCCGGGCGAGGCTGCGAGGCATGTCGTAAAGCCAAGAAAAAGTGCGACTCTGGTGTCCCGACTTGTGCCCGCTGCGCGCGGCTGAATGTCGCTTGTGTGGGATCTGGACAGCGTCGATTTCTTTTCAAGGACTCAAAGTACTGCCGGAAGGATGTTCCCAAAATTGAACATCGTCTGGAGTTGTACGACCTGCCATCCGATCCAGTTGGGAGTCTATTGTCGTCGTTGTTGCGAATTATCAGCCCAGAAACTGAACCAAGATTCAGCCTGCTGCAGTCTTACGGCTCTTTTCTCAAATATCTGCCTCAACATCTCGGAAGATCCGAAGCATTAGACTCTGCAACACGAGCTCTTGTGCTCGCGCATCACGATATCTGCTGCAAACATAGTGTCTCACTTTCTACTACCTTGGGATACGCCACTGCCATCAGCAAACTGAGGCTTGCGCTCGGCAATCACGAGGAAGCATCTTCTGTCCACTCACTTGCATCGGCCACGATACTAGTGATATGTCGTGACCTGAACGCTGGGGCCATCCAAGATTGGAGCATTCACTCTCGAGGCGCTGCTGACATTATACAAGCACGAGGGCATTTGCAGCCTCAAAGTGAATTCGAACACCAGCTTTTGTGGTCTTTGCAAGGCTATGTGGTAAGCCCATGATGTATGCTCAGTATTAGGCTTAAATGGTGCTAACGACGGACTAGGTTGGGCATTGTCTTCTTTTTCGAGACATGCGCCTTGATCCGATCCGGTTCGAGAAACTTGTTATCACTCTTATAAAGGATTCGCCCTCCGGAAGCTTCATGGGTTTCATATGCAACATTCCGAGGCTGATTGAGCGTGGGAAATCCCTCTATGGTGATCTTCGAGCAACGCAAGAGCTTACCCGGGAAGTAATGGCAGCATATCTAGCATTGACCTCTGCTAGGCATGCGCTCAAAAGCTTTTGGATACGAAAGCGGCCCCAAGGAGCTTCTCGCGAGTCCGAAAAGTAAGAGATTACGCCTTCATCTTGACTCTATGTTCTATCTATTACTGCATGCTTCGTGGACTCAAGAAGGTTCAAAATGGTCCAGCTGATGAAGGAAACGAGCTTGTTAAAGCAACACTCGACCTAGCCAAAGATGTGGAAGATCTCAGCCCGCTCGGCTCTATGTACATGCTTCTGCCTCTATTCGCAGTCTGTTTAGCGACCGAAGATGCTAAGGCAATGGCCCTCGTGAAAACTGCGATATGGAACCTTGAGAAGCACTACCATCGAAGTGTTCAGGTTGACGCCATGGTTCAGCGCATGGAAGAACTACGTTTGGACCTCCATATTCACAGAGATGGGTCATGTATCGCAGGGTCAGATCCTTCGTAATCGTGATCGACTTTCGCCGAGGTATAGGAGAGCTGTACTACTTCTGGCCGCCTTTGCAATTGTGTTCTCGGTACATCGAAGTTGCTCAGGTGCGAAACCAACGCGGACGACCACTGTCCGATTGGTCAGCCTGATCCTGCGAGGATGACCCTAGCATAAATGTTTCGGAGGGGCAACTTATCCCAACCCTGACCAATATGATCAACATTTTCCCCTGGAGAAGAAGGTTTCATCATTCATGATTGTACTACGAGCTGGAGCAGCGTCTCCAGGTGACACCCTCGAATCTCCAGCGAACCGCCACAGTGCGGGGTCGAGATGCCAGCTCGGAGAGGCCGAGGAGGAACAAGGGGTGGAGGTATAGCGGACGCTAGGAGATTCAAAACGCTGTCTCAGGGCAGCGAAACGGGGCGGACGGAGGAAGAACCAGATGTTCGTGGCGCGCAAGCAGGCCATAACAGTTGCAAAGAAGGTATTCCGAAGTGCTACAACTGTGGTCGGAGTCATCCAGCAACATACAAGAAGTGCCCAGAATACAGGAAACAACAGGAGAGAACCATCGGCTTATCTCGTCATGACTAATACACTCAACATTCTTCAATCAAATCTTTGGAGAAGTGCAGGAGTTCAGGATGCTTTGTAAAACGATACAGACATATGGGAATTTGATGCCATACTCATAAAAGAGCCACACTACTGGGACGGAGGACCCGTTGGCCCAGAGATACTTGTTGCAATAAGCAGACTGGACAGCAATCAGAGCCTTAATCAGCCAGAAACTGTGCATAGTCCATTTCCAACAAATGATCTCAAAGCGATGCAAAGATACATCCAGGAAATCACCCAGACAGCCATACAAATCATTGCCCGAAAGCGGAGCCGTCAACATACGCGGAAAGGTGATGGCCAGAGGAGCTCCACGATGAGGGACGACTACACAAGATCCCGAGATCTGGCAAGGTCAAGAAGAAGGCAGGGTAGACCAGACAGTAACTTGGAAATTGCAACAAAGATGGCAAAACACGACTTCCACCACGCGATCAAGAAGCGCAAGAAACAACACAGGACAGAGTGCTTAGGAGAGCCGAAGAACACCTGGAGGGCAGCTCGATATCTCGACCTCAGGAAGGAATCCAGCTTCGGCAGGATTACTTCTATAAAAGGGCGAGAAGAAGAGACCATTTAGGACAAAGCCGGCATGGTCAAGGAACTACTGCACAGCTTCTCCCCAGAACAACCAGTCCCGAGAAGACCCGAAGACATAGGAGATTCCGTTGGTGACCAACTCTTCAGCAAAGATCTGACAACGGGAGAAATCAGAACAGCGCTGTCCGCTGCGAGTCCAGACAAGGCAGCAGGAAGCGACGGACTCACCATTAGAGTGTGGAGGGCAGTCTGGCCAGTGTTGCAACAGCCTATCTGCACACTCTTCTCGACATCGCTCAGACAAGGCAAGCTACCATCTCAATGGAAAGTCGCGAACATCGTCCCGCTCAAGAAGGGAAACAAGGACGACTACACCATCCCAAAGAGTCACAGACCGATATCGTTGCTAGCTACGCAACCTAAGATAATGGAATCGGTGATAGCAACGTGACTGGCGTACCTGGTCGAAACGCGCAAACTGTTGCCCAATAACCATTTCGGAGCAAGAAAGCAGAAATCGACAACACATGCCCTTTCCTTCCTCCAGGAGTCTATCTTTGACACGTGGCGAGTCAAGAAAACCCTATCCCTAGTTTCCTTCGACGTGAAAGGACCATACAACGATGTTGCAACAGGACCGCTTCTAGAAAGGATGAGAACTAGACGAGTCCCGGAGGTCATAGTCTGGTGACTGCAAGACTTCTGCACCGACAGGAAAGTATGTGTTATGGTAGATGGTTTTACGTCGGAAGTGGAAAAAATCCCGCGATTTGGCCTGCCTCAGGGATCACCAATTTCCCGATCTTGTTTCTCTTCTTTGACGCGGACCTAGTACAAATGGCAATGAAGGAAGGGAAATCAATGGCTTACGTTGAAACTTACACCGCACGGGTCATTGAATATTCTGCTAAAAGAAACACGAGGAGTATTAAGAGAAAAATACTGCCAGAGCTTGAGAGATTGGGAGAGATGAGTGGAGCAGTCTTTCGAGTCATCGAAGACAGCCTTCATCCACTTCACAAGGCGCAATGATGCACTGAGTGACAGCGGCATGCCTCTTTGCCTTAAAGGAATCCAGGGATCACCAAGCCAATCAGTCAAAGTACTAGGAGTCACCCTAGATTAGAGACTGCGGTATAAGAAACATCTGGCGGAAAAAGCAGCGTTGGCCCTCAGGAGATTGCAAGGTCTCAACCCATCAACTATGCGCCAGTCTTTTATAGCAACTGTAACAACAGTAATGGACTACGCATCGCCAATCTGGCACCTAAGAGTAGCAGAATCAACAATTGCAATTTTGGGAAGTGCCAAAGAGTGGCAGCCTAAGCCATAGTGAGAGACTTCAGAACCATAGGCCTGAATGTGGCAGTCATTGAAGCAGGAATTCCATCTCTGTAACAAAGACTACACAAGTAGACGCTAAGGTTGTGAATCTCGATCTAAAAGCTGGACAAGTCACACATTCATGCAAAACGAGCCTTGACGAAGCGCAGAAAGCGATTCGCTTCTCTGAAAAAAGTAGTAGCACTCTTCTAGGACCTCAAGGTACACAGGGCAGGGAGATCCCTGGCGCGCGATGTGAACCGTGGAGCCCAAGGACGCACGTTGACATACTCGACGCAGACCAAGCCAAATTCGCAACCGCAACAGAGGCAGATACAGTCGACTACTACACCGAAGGTTCTTTACGCAACGGACGGGCGGCAATCGGGAACATTTTTGTCCTGGGAGATGTCAAGGACAACAAGAAGAGCAGATGAAGTCAACGTCCACCTAACGGGACTCGAAGTCATATGGATCGCCATTAGCAACTTGTCACACGATGTTCATAGAAGCGTGAGAATTAGAGTGTTCTTAGACAGCCAGAGTGCGCTGAGAAGCTATCAGTGGCCAAAGGTCAATGACAGTCTAGAATTGGTCCTAAAGATCAGGAAAAGACCAGAAAAGTAACAAACTCTCTGCACTGGTTCCCTGGTCATGAAGGGATCAGAGACAATGAGAGAGCCAATGCATTTGCCTAACAAGCGACTGAGGACAGTAGACCGATGCCAGATCCCGCAACCGAAGTTTCCATCTCGACAATATACGCAAAAGCCAAGAGCCTGGACTTTGAGCTGGAGCACAGCGAGTTCTATAATTCTCTCGTTCAGCTAGAGGAAAAAATCTCCAGCAAATCGACAAAGTACTGCCAGGCAAACACCCAGTCAAGATCTACGATGCTCCCAAAAGAAAAGCAGCAGTCATGTTTATCTAGCTTAGAACTAATATCTCAAGACTAAACACACATCTGCAACAGATCAACATAGCAGATACGGATAAATGCGTACGTGGTATCGCAGAGACCGTGCCACACTCCTTTTCTCATGCCCAGAATGGAAAGAGGAGAGGTAAGCCATGAAACCAGCACATGGCAACAGTCACTGGGACATCTCATATGCAGTCGGAGGATATTCAGCCATAAGAAAGATGGAAAGAAGATTGATGAAAGGACGAGCAAATGGCAACCAGACCTAAACGCGGTCAAGGCTACAATTGATATCGCCATCAAGGCAGGAAGACTCGAAAGCAGACATGAGTGTCGAAGAACAGGGGAACACAACAGATTGACAGAGCAGACTGACACGATGTGTTCATCAACTCACCACAACAACATAACATAATCATTACCTTCAACAACTGCCTCCAAGTAGTGTTCGGCTGATAAGGAAGAACACGCCATAAGGAAATGCCTTCATGGAGGAGGCTACCACCTCCAACGTTCGAGGAATGGATATATAAAGTCACTCTTTGGAAGCACACTGGTATACTAGGCATCTTGAGTTGCTCAAGGTCTGAGATACCTTCACTCTCCTTATGTAACTAAGTCCGATATTTGAGATTGGTTGAAGAGCAGTCTAATTAGGGACAGCTCATACCCTTTGCGGAGCAAATAGCTTGAGAAGATCAAATCAGATCAAATCAAGTATTGATCGCAGTTTTGGCCGTTGTATCTCGCACTCTTTTCAAGAATGGCACCAATTCTGTACCACCTGTGCCACGGTGTGACAACTCGTCCGAGGCGATAAGGTCTCCGGATAAGCTGGTCGAATCTGATTTGACAGGTTCAGTGCAATAGGGCGAGGTCCCAATAGCTTGATACTTTTGCACCCTACCTTGCTGCTTCGGGATGACAATGTATCGAGACACCATCTTGAGGTGGGTGTTCCGAAGGTGGACCAGTTCGTGCAGGCAAGAGTTATATGACTCCGTAAGATCTACTTCATCAGGGAGACTCTGCACGAACTGTCGTATGTTAGTGATCCGGGCAACATGTAGCAGAAAGAGTCGATGAGGTCGAGGCATGTAGCTGCGCATGTCCAGTATGAAGGCTGTTGTGGTAGCCGTCCCTGACTTTCGGTCGGCACGTAACTTCTGTGGGTTTCCGTCTGTAGGGTGAACCTGAGGACAATGCCGAGAATCTGGAACATCGGAATATTGATGATCGACCCCAAGCACGATGTCGAAGAGCTGGATCAGACTAGATTGAGCATTCGAACCTCCAGCAAATTGGACAGGCTGTGATTTTCCTGTACCATCGTCGAAAATTACTCCTTTGGGAAGACCGGCTTCGCCTATGTTCTTGCTCCCCACAAGAAACGGCCTTACATGATGGAAGAAAATGTGCGGATCACATTTTTCATAGATTCGGTCCATCAAGCACGAAATATCTTTCAGGCCTTGCGCGACGTTTTGGAGAGTCTCCACCACTCGCTGACAATTATTCTCACTGACGGCTCGGATACTCTCTAGCATCAAAGATATTAGAGGGCCCCCACGGCCTTCCACAGCCACAGATACAAGATAGAACCAGCTTTCATCCATTGAACCAGTGAAAGTCAACAATGTGGTGAGATTTCCGAGAGAAGCATAATCCTCAAGTGGGAAGACCGGCGTGAAATTCCAGAGGACTACCGCAGCGTAGGTCGCGACCGGAGGTAGATCTAGAGTTTTACAGACGAACAAAAATGGAATCGAGAGGGGAGGCGGAACAACCTTGGATTTGTGTCAGAGATTCATAAAATCATAGTGATAGCACAATTCATCACCTTTGCTAGCTCGNTTGCCGCCCCATATGTATGCATGGCAGATAAAAGCAAGCGTGGAGTAAGCTCTCCTCAGCTCTGAGAGAGTATTCAGTCGATTGCAAGACAGGACGGGTAGCTCATTTACAACAGGGCGTAGTCGGTTGCATAGTTGCAAGCCCTGTAGATTTCGGGCGATGTGATCCCACTTGGCGTAGTATGGGTCCAAATTAGTCTCTAGAGATGACTCTGGTGGCAGGAACCCATGGTCGGGCGAGATGTCGTAGTCTTGCAAGTTAGGTATGTCTATCTGCATCATCTTCAAGACGTCTTCGATTTATGTATCGTCTGATTGTTATAGAGAGAATATGATATGGATTGTGTCCAGCGATCCACGTGTTATCCAGGCAGTCGTTCAGCAGAGGATCAGTCGGATAACACTGGCTATATCGAACTATTTAGCAACCTCTACGCATTGGGATGCGCCAGACTCTAGCCATGGTTCCCGTGGTTCGCCGTCCTCGTTACGTAGCGCGTTCGTATGATACATCGATCCGCAATCGCAGGAGCGGCGAGGTAGGAGCTCACAGTGGACAATCAGGACAGATCAGCTGATGTGACCGTATTTGGCCTGATCCTCGAAGACATGTGAAGTCAGGGAATCTACATCGCTTCGGCTCTAATCGCACCAGGCATGGCGGAGTGAGTAGTGTTGCCGAGCGTAAACATTGCTAGGAACACCTCCACTCTGGATTATAGATTGGAGGAGATTGGCCGTTTGAAGCGTTTACCTGCATGTGCAGGAACTAGCGTCAACAGTCTGAACCAGTCTAACGAGCTTCACACCTGGATACAGCCTTGCACAACACTTGGAGCCATATGACCAGCAGTCGCAGAACGGTTTGGGAGTCTGAAACTCAAAAAAGTCACCAGTCACTGACAATCTAGCCAGCATCGTTAGCTTGGTACGGCACCAGCTAGGCCTGCTCTCACCTGTCATGCCCCAATCGTAAACATGGAGAGTATGTTTTGCGCGGGTGAATCCTTCTCGGGTTTTCTTACCAACATCTTGTACTCAACGCTAGTCCAGTGCCACTCTCATCCGCCTGTCGTGATAGTGAGAATACATTTATACTTGCCATGCACGTGGTCAGTTATTCCCAAGCGGACGATTACACCGGTCAGGAATGAAACCAGTTCAAAGATTAAGCGATACTGTACTCTTCTTGACCTCTCATCTTGCCAAGATTCTTCGACAGCATCAATGGATGACCCCGAATTCATCGCCATCTCCACAACATCGATCGAACCCGTAGCGGAGACGTCGAAGAACAATGATGACCCATCCATATCCGAGGGTGAAAAGACCTGGGAGATTGAAGTGGAAGGGCGCGAGCCGCAGAGCAGGCTCTCCAGATAGGCCGACTTGTCGGCGCTCAGATCATCACTTTTCGTTGCTGCCTTGGATGAGATTGTTCTCTTAACAGCAATCCCGACCATCACAACACGACTGCGCTCTGGTGCTGGACTCGCTTAGATCGCCGGAGCCTGACTCTTGGCTACTGCCACTCGGGGACCTGTCGTAGTAAAAATCTCGGACATTTGGGAACGCAGGCCCATCATACTTTTCATGGTTGCTCTGTTCTTCCTCGGTTATTTAGTAAATAGCCTTGCTATCCACATCACCATTTTGATAGTGGGAAGAGCATTACAAGATGTTTTCTGGGCGGAGGTTTTTCGAATCTTGTCTTTGTTATCCTCTCAAGATCTCTACGGTAAGAGGCGCGTTTTCGACGTTCTGTACACCGACAATAGCTAAATATGACTCTGGGAGCGTGCATTGTACTTCAACTCTACGTCAACTGCGTGGTCTGTCGCTGCTGCAGTTGGTCCAATACTAGGCGGTGCTCTTGGATCGAGAATGAGTCTCTCGGGAGCGGGTCTTGCATACTAACAACGTCATGGATAGACATATCGAATATGTACGGCACCGCCTGCGGATATGGGTGGTAGAGGAGCTAAATAGCTTTGGAGATCGCGCGATATTTTCCTTCGCCGAGTATCACGTCTGATTCACATCGTCGTCTGACCTCTCCTTTGGACATGTAGGCCATCACTCTACCCTCTAGGTTCCGATCACATGGCGCTATGAACCAATGATACTTGGTTGGAAAGAGTGTTAGACTGCTCAGGTCTGGGCCTTAGATAGGGCATTCTGTTGTAGGTGGGATAGGACTGTGTAAGAGGGAACGAAGCCGATCCGCCGAGATCTCTTCCTGAATACTTTGGCAGGGTTTGCAACAGGTCTCTCTACGATGGTGAGGAGTTCCTGTAGCAGACTCGCAGCTATCTCTGATCTCCTGGTTGCTTTCCTCGTCATCGCTGATGGAGACTGCGTCTGACAACGTGGTACCGCAAGAACTTCTCTAAGGAAGTCAAAATCTCCTTGTAGGGACAACAGCTTGTCTCGTAAGGGGTTCTTCCCTTGAATGCATATCTGCTGAACTCCATCGATACTCAGAGCGCGCCAAGTTCTTTGCAGAGTCACATCGGGCTTAGAGTTGGTGGCAAAGTCGACATCTGCGAATACTGCCTCGTCCTTCACTGCATCGTTGTGGCAGATCTCGGTAACAGTCGCTTTGGTTAGAGGTATGAGTGACCTTGCTATGACGGCATATCTTGACTTTGGAGTCTCGGACTCTCCGACCTCTTGGACTTGCTGCCCTGCAGCCTCGCTCTCGCTGGACTTAATAATTCTCAGCCGACAACGCAACAGAATCGACGTCCATGTGGTGAGCATTTCTCGTTTTGGCATCCTTGCAGCATGTGATCGAGATCTTCACTATGTCAATTGATGACTTTTGATGACTGCCGATGACTGCTGATGACTGCTGATGACTGCTGATGACTGCTGATGACTGCTGATGACCGTCTCTGATGACCCCAGGAGCCCTCTACTTACATTTTATGTGCCTTTAGAAAGCTTGGATATCAGTCAAAAGCTAGTCTGTCTGGTATGATGAACTTTTACAGTCTTGGTTCAGTGCAGAAAGTCCGCACCAGTCGACGTAACGCTACTCTCCTGTCATCTTTGCATGCGGTTCGGACAGCGCATCTACCAACACCAACCTCTTTCCTGATCGGAAAGGTCTGTGGATCGTAGTTCCATGATTAAGGCTCACGCGGCTAGCACGAAGAAGATCGGGAATTATTCTTGGGAAGGTAAACGACCTTAAGCAATGGCGAAGACAGAAGCGAGTCGCTTACTTCTTCAAGGGTCCGACGGTCCCGCTTTGACTCAACAAGCTCCAACGTCTGCTTGTAATGCGACATGACCATATATCCGGCTGCAGATCCCTCTCAGGTCCTGAATTTAGAGTTTGTGGCTGATATGACACGAATGACATGGCTCCTTCACAAACACGTAGGATTGTTTTGCAATTTGAGAATACGAAGACTAGCAATAAATTATCTTACTGGGTTCTGAGGCAGATCGTCATTGGTCAAGCCAAACAACTAGAAACACGTGTTAATGCACAGCCATAGCCGGTGCCGATAGCCGATATGCTTGAGAACCAAAGGCAGATGGGTCGCAAAGATGATCGAGAACAATCTCTAGGGGCTGTCCGGCAGCAGCCATCAGGCGATTCATGATGTGGAGTGTTTTGGTGGATGTTGCCGTGCCATCTTAGGCATCTTAGACTCGAAACCGGTGAAGCTGCCGGGCACAGCACCGAAAGGTCCTACATTAGTGTCGGCGCTAGCATGCCAAGGTACCTCAAGCTTTGCGGAGATGCTTCAACGTCACTCGAACTGGATCTAGCGTAGACCTCCGGGGCTCGCTTGCGACAGCTCCAGCTCCAATCCTACAAACACTACGAACGGAATATGGGGCCTCAAGGAGTTGATTGAGAAGGATGGCTGAAAAGGACCGGTTGATCAAGATTGATTGAGAAGGATTGAGGGGCTCACTGTGAACGCGCATGTTCCTATGCGCTGCTCAAACTTGCTATTAAAGAGCAAGCATCGAGCTCTCAAGCCCTTGAGCCCACATATGTCGCCCTTGAGCCCACATATGTCACCCATGAACGAGCCTGACAGGACATATGCTACACAGCCGGCCTCTTTTGACCGCCCTTGGCAATCAGACAATGCGAGTTTGTCAGTCGAGGAGGAAGACAGGCTGTTGAACTTGCTGTTTCCAGACCAGCAGTCGCAGGTCTCTACGTCATCTGTTACCACGAATCTGTTCGGAGAAGACACATTGACCTACGACACATTGACCTACGACACATCTCTACCAGCAGGCGACACTGGTATTTTCGATGCACCCGGCGGGCATCCGACGGCAGATCTTGACCCATGCACCAACCAGGAGATCAATCTCCTCGACAGACCACAGCCTGTTACTCTGAATGACCATGAGGGAAACACATACCCTGCAGCTGGCGCACATCCCTCCGCGACTTGGGGTCCGACTCGAAGCCCAAAGGACCCAATTCGTTGTTGGTTACACGGCTGTGGTGGACGTACCTTTTCAAGTCTCAGCAACTATCGCAGGCACTGCAAGGAGAAGCGTACACACAAGATCTCCTGCAGTCGCTGCGGTAGAAAGTTCTCCCGTAAGGCAGCTCGCAACGAGCATTTTGACCAGATGCGCTGCATCGTGACGTCCTTCGACACCAACGATGTTCCATAATGGACAAGACTCTCCACCTGCATCAGAACAGGTTGGACCAATGAGGGAGTGGAGCAAGAGAATCGACGACTCCAAGACAATCCTGCCGGGGGCCTTTAGTAGAATACCCCTTGCGTTGCCAAAGACTCAGGTGTAGGAGTAGCTCGTGGAGCTTTAAGGCAGCTTTTGCTTCGAGAACACGGCATGCATCGGATATCTATTCGTAGAGAGATAGAGAGAAGCTACTAGCCGGACGAATAGCATAACGTCTGTGGGGAAAGTAACGTCAGTTGCTCGTACGAGTACTTGTTTCCGTACTTCTGATGCGATCTCGCTGTGTTTGGTGCGTCGTAACATATGTCGTAGTCATTCTAAGTAAGAGACTATCGAGTCCTGTCACGAGGGCGGGTCGGGTGTACGGTGCAAAGGGTAGCTAAGCAGAGTACAGTAGTATTCAACAGGCTATTGTACCGACAAATCAGATTGCAGAACCAACAGACAGGTTTGATGAAAGGACGCAGCTCTAGAGTAGACCATGGATAATGGACTGGTATAGAGCAGAGACCACCATTAGAGCCTCAGTCGTGACGACCAATTGTTCTTTTTGCACTTTTACCATGTTCTCGCAGCTTGAGAAGACCTGCTCTGGTTCGTCAGACATGGCTGGTATTGTGAACAGATTGCGGGCCATACGAGAGAGTCTAGGACAGGAGTGTTTGATGCGTGGCTTGGACCAGAATCTCAAGGGGTTGGTAGACGTTGGGGACACGCCTTTCGACGGACACGCCCTTCGACGCACCATCAGGTGTATTCATCAGTGTCGGGGCCGCTAATGCTGGTGTCCTCCTCATCCAATGTAACCTCATCCAATGTAAGCGTAGCGTATATCCATGCTGCTGCCTTAGGAGTACGATCATCGTCGAGAGGGGCCGTGGATTGGATTGTACTGTACGAGAGATGCTGGATGGAGCGCGTTGGAACTGATCGGCGATGTTCTCGAGCATACGGCCGTTCTCGAGCGTACGGCCGTTCTCGCACGCCTGTACGATGCAGCCACGCTCGTATGGAGTAAATTTCGGCCATCGCGAATGTCCTCCGCGTGGACACACTTCGACTCGCTAGCGCTAACACTAATACAGAACCTTTCGATGATGTGCCCAGCAGCTTCACCGGTTTCGAGTCCATGATCTCTCCCACCTCCCGTTCCAGCGTGTCTTCGGGCGCATTTTCTCAGATGATAGTCATCGCTAGAGGCGGAAGTGTGTTGGAACAGGATCGTCGACAGCGGGTTGCAGGAGACTCGAGTAGAAAACGTCAGACACTCACGGTGTGGGGGCTGCGAGGAATGGCGGTATACCCGGTCGGCGCACTAATCCCAAGCGGGTGAAACGGTGCGACGGATAACGGCGGTAACCCTGCACAAGCTTCTGTCCAGAAAAGCTTGAGTCGGGAGTCGGAAGCCGCATACAAGACTCTTGAAGCAGGGATCATGCATTAGTGGCGCGGAGCTTTGCAACGACGGTTGTTGTTAATGACGCGCGGTGCTAAGACCTACGGTTCACCTAGACCTATGTAAACATGTGATTCACAGCACTGATGGCGAGCTTCACGCAAATTCACTGCTTACCATCTCTTCCATCCTCAGAGGCCTAAAAGCAGGCGGCTCTCTTCGCCTTCCACCACATCATCAATAACATCTCCTATCTGTTTTTGACCTCGAATCTATTATCATCATCATCATCTTCAGCACCTGTCAACACATACGTCTAGAACCGTAAACATGTGCTGGTACATGATGTACAAAACGATGAAGGAAAACAAGCAGGCGAGAGAACAAGAGAATAGAACCTATCCCAATGGCAGCCAACCGCCTAGGCCGACCACATCTCCACAGGGCAACTCATATCCAGCCGCTCCTTCACGAGTTCCCAACACCATGGAGCACACAACTTCGCCGCCTTGAGGATGAGAAAAGACAGACATACACAGGGCAGCGTAGGGAGAATGTGTAGGAGGGAGGGGAGGAGGGGGAAGGAAGGAGGAAAGCTGGTCGGTTAAAGTTCTTTGTGACATCTTTCTTCTTCGATCACCAGACAGACCACTATCCAGGGGTTGATCCTGCTCCGGCCTTAAATTGTATCGCACGACAATCGAGCGTCCAAGTGGTTACCATACGAACCTTTCATACACACGCCTTTTAGACTCTTAGACCATCGATACAGATGCAACTAGCTATATACAAGGCAGCTCTTGAATGATATTCCAAACATATGGATCACTAGTTGTGCGACGTGCAAGGCGGCGGGTTGAACAAAGGCGACTTGATGTGAACACTAGATGAGATATTGAAGTATATTGTCCAGGTTTACAAGGTCTTTCCATTCCAATAAGGGCTTTTTCAACTGCACATTTGCTCACTCATGGCCTGAGTCAATTGTGCAGCACCATTGACGCCGTGCTATCTCGGAGAATTGCTGATGACCATCGAACAAAGACTTCTCCAAAGCACGAATCGCTTCCAGATCGCCCCCTTTTCCCATGGTGCTCGAAACCTTGCACCTTTACCTACAATCTTAGGAGCAGCCTAAGTGTCCGCACGATCGTCGCGGACCCTTGCTGTCTCACTCGGACTATCCTGAGCTTCATATGATGAGTTCAGCTCCAGCTACATGCTTATGCGCTGGGGACAGTATTTGCCGACGGTCTACAGTAACTGAGGCATGAGTACTAAATCGAGACATGTGCAGCGATTTGTACCCGTGCTCCGGGCAACGGCTTCAACGACTCACTTGATCTGGTGCATGTTTCTGTCTGGAGGCATCGAATATCCCACGTACAGGTATATGCAAAGAGGATGAACTGTTAGAAGTTAGAAAGGTCATTGCTGTTTGTCGACTTGAAAAGGCTACTCACCTCTGTAAGCAAGCCAAACAGAGCTATGGCGAGAACATTGCCGGTGATTGGACTCCATATTGAATCCAATGAAGATGAGGTTGCTACTTCGAGAAGTCCGTACACGTCACGAGCGACGACAAACAGAGCGGCGACAAGGGCGCCCTTTAGCATCTGCATACAATCAGGAACATGTCCGAGTCATTCGACATCCCCGAACAATACTCACCAGTACACTGTGGTCTCTTAATGAGGACCTTCGAGTCCAGAACATGATTTCGGCGCCGACAAGGCATAATAGCAGCAGAGCAAAGATGATGTACCCAATGAGGGTGAGAATCTTGCCGATATGTGGAAGAGAAGCCGAGAGTCCTGCACCGGCTGAGAGCAGAGAGATGGCAGGGAAAATGCTGGTGCGCAAGAAGGCATCGATCATCCGACTCCTCGGCGTATCATCGTGGTTGTCAACGTAGCTATGGGGACGCTGGTCAGCGGAGAAAGTGCCAGTAAGTTTGAGTGCCATATCGTAGACATGATTCGACGCACATTGCACGGACGAATCCTAAATTGATGGCGATGAGAGATATGGATCCGACGTTCAAAAGTACAAGAGTAGCAACGATCAGACCGATGCTGGTCGGGTTATATTGGCGTGCGATCAATAATGGGCCGGCTCCAAGACGCACTGCTGACAGTTAGTAAAGCCAACATTACCTACCACGACAAGTGCATACTCAGAGAAAGAGATATGGTCGGCCACCATGCCATGCGTGGATGATAGCGACGGTTGCGCCACATCAGGCGGATGGCAAGTGGTGCAATGGGAAGATAGATAGCCGTCAGGACAATGCCCAGCGTGGCGTGTGAGTCTAACGTCATGACAGTGTTGGTCGCCGACAAAAGGTAGGTCACTGATATTTATGGTGATTCCTTTTCGGTTGTTGAGGTGGAAAGGTCGAGGAAGTCTTAGGAGGGCTTCCCCGCATATATTAAGATACGAAGAGTTGATCCCTCTCTCTCTCTCTTCCACTGCCCCTGGCCCCCACCCGTCGGCACAATCGTGGCTTGTGGCTCATTCGCCGCAGCCATGTAACAACATCTCAAGCGACATTGCTTGTGCTCTCGGTTCTCGGCAGACCGTGACCTGCACAGCCCAGCAAACACAAGCGGCACGTTATCAGGTACTATTCAGGCTACCGGAGATACTATACAAACTTGTCCATTCGATCAAATATTTATTAAATCTGTCATCTTTCGCCCTTGATTCTTGGGATCCGAAAAAGTTTTAGCAACTCTGGGAATCTAGCACTAATGTGTCCGCTGACCTCGTCTCTAAGGCGACTGTTGTCTGCAAAAAATGTCCAGATAATCTGGTGCTTCTGCATGATGACACGCGTCATGCAGTCCCATCCACCCCGGAACGCGAATTGGCCTGCGACCGGTTCCAGTCCATTCAGCCACATGTTTTCCTGCTTGTCGTCGGCGTCTTGGAAGACGTTGACTACGTTCAATCCGTATTGACCAGACGTTGGTGTATATGCGCTCGCATTTGGGCTGAGGTCGCCCTAGTGTTCCCTTTTCAAAATGTCGGTAATCTCGCCCTGCACCTCCGTAAGCACTTGCGACAACTCGACATCCCGTTTGCTCTGAACACGGAAGGGATACGCGCAAATCGTTGGACCGGCGATGTCTAGAATACCAGGCATAGGGCAACATCGTCCGGTGAAATAATCCGGGAACACAATATCGTTCGTCTTTAAAGCCTCCATGAGTGTGCAGGCCCATGCAGCCTTGATCACTGCAGTGTGGCGCACATTTCCAGACTCGGGAAGAGGAGTGTGGATTGGAAACACACCGCCAGTCACCTGTGTCGCATTAGGCCACTCTCTGGTCTCTTCATCATCCTTCGTCGACTGGGACGGCTGTGTCCAGCGATCAGAAATGCCATCTGATGGAGGCTTTTGGAGATAGCCGATGAACCGATTGTACGATGGTCTCGGTACGGCTCCTGCGACTTCACCGTTTGCGCTCCAAGCCTCTTTGACATCAGCCCATATGAGAGACAACGTGTACGCATCATATAAGGCATGATGCATGGTAAGCACGAAGTGGGTCAATGCCTTATCTATTGCAAAGTAGACCAGAGGCGCACCAGGTTTTAGAGGGTTGGTGAAGTGTTCCGAGTGCTGATATGTCTTGGTATCGTCGACAACTTGCCATCGAAAGTCGTCTTCGACCACCACCTGAACGAGTGTCTCCTTGCCGGAACTGGAATTTCCGATACTCGCAACTCTCGTGCGCATGATTGGATTGCGTTTGTATGCATACTGCCAGCATCGTTCAAAGAGAGCAACGTGTTCCTGGATCTCCTCTCTCAAGGCGTAGACCTGGTGGGAATGTCGCAAGCCTGTGACTGCAATCGACTCACGTATCCGCACAGTCTGGAATGGCGAGCACGGATAGGCATCCTGTACAGCTGATTGCGGGACATTGCACTGCTGAGCAAGTCTGGTCAACAGTGACGGTTGCGCTGATTTCGCAGCCGAGACACTGGTCGGTTTCGGCACACTGCGAAGTGGAGAGTGGTTTTGTTGGGATTTTGGTGAGCCATGAAAGTGCGTAGGTGTGGTAGCAATGGTACTGTCTACAGATTGACGAGTTGTAATTGTGGCAGTAGTCATGATGCTGTGTACAAGCGTGTCTTTGACGATAAAACTTGGTGATGGACAGCTGCTCCTCATCAACGTCGGTCAAAACAGCTTCGTCGTCATGATTCTAGCTCTTACATGTTCAGCCACAGCTCAAGAAGACCGAACTGTCCCTCACGCGCGTCCGTCGTGTAGATCCAAAGCGAGTGACGGCATGTACGGTGGTGTCGAAGCGGAAGGGCAATTTAGAGCAATCGGCGTGCTGGACGGTCGACAACGAAATCCAACCGATCTGTTGAAACTAGGCCCAACGCGACTTCGATATCGAATAGGACGGGGCGGCTTGTGCCATCATCGAAGCGGATGAGCGCACATGATGGACCTCGCATAAGGATGAGCACCATGGACCACACATAAGGATTGGCACCATGGACTGCACATAAGGAGGGGCACCATGGACCACGGCTAAGGATGGGCACCATGGATAACACATAAGGATGGGCACCATGGACCGCACATGAGGAGGGGTCCCATGCGTTCTGCACTCACCAAAATCGACGAACTTTCATCTAGTCTGTGTTGTCGCCACGCAGAGTGGTATTGCCCACGTGTTTCTCGAATGCGATGAACATATTTGCCCCGTGGCTTGTCACGTGTTCTTACCGCTTGTGAGGGACGATTATAACTGTGATGATGATCCTTTCGTAATGCTTTCAAGATCAAAGTTGCCATCGACATCTAAAGCATCCACGCTCAGGTAACGCACGCAACGGCCACGTAGCCAATTGAACGATATTCTAATATGGGAGGACCTCCGCACGAACACACCTAATTTGATTCTATTTTGTATTGTTACAAAAGTTAGCCTGTAACAGGAAGTCGCTACGGCGACCCTGTCGACTCTCGTATTCCCTGTGCCAAGCCGGCGTCTTCCTTGCGAGAGCCTGATCGAACCGGAAGTTGAATTTTGATTGAAATACCCAATTATTATTGTACTACGAGCTGGAGCAGTGTCTCCTGGAAATTTCCTCGAATTTCCAGCGAAGCGCCACGGTGCGGGGTCGAGATGCCAGCTCCCAGAGGCCGAGGAGGAACGAGAGGTGGAGGTATAGCAGATGAAGGAAGGTTCGATTTGCTGTCGCAGGGTAGCGCGGAAGGTCAAGGGAGGAGGACCAGGTTATGAGAGACAGAGAAGGTGCAGAAAAGAGAAAAAGAGAAGGGAGACAAGGTGGAGCGGAAGGCAGTCCTCCAAGACGCGACCCTCGATTCACCAACGACTCCGACTCTGCATCGGCAGAGGCAACACCTAGAAAGAAGCCATCGCCTATAGCGACAAGGATGATTACTAGGAGTTCAGAGAAAGATGTAAGCCCTAGAACTAGGGAGATCAACCGTCAAGCCGAAGGTAGCCCTACATCAGCCAACAAAGGTAGCGACACACCGAGGGAGATTACAATGAACGACATTATGCAGCACTTGATAGACACCCAAAGAAAAGCACAAGAGAAGGAAGACAGATACAGAGAAGAACTCAGGCAACTACAAACGACTGTCACAACCCTAGTCCTGGACATCAAGAGTCTACAGGAGGCAGCCCCAAATTGGGGTTCCCTCCAGTCGTCCTCTTTACAGACAGGAACAACGGAATCATATGCAAGCGTAGCAGCACAAGGGGTGCAACTATCAAGTCAAGAGGCGGTGAGAACACCGTACAGATCACCTAGGACGTCAGTATCCTTCGACTTCTCGGACCAATCAAGCCCTCCGAAATCGCCACCAATATCGGTAGGAACCTCGATTAGAAGCGCAATGAAAAGACGAAAATCACACAAGAAGCAGACATGGTGCTAGATATAAAAATCTTGACGCAGAAGGATACACTGGAGTGAATCTCACGACAAGGACTAGACACCGGATCCTAGCAGCAATCAGATCTAACGAAGGACTGGATAAGGTCGTTCTAAACCAGTTCATGATCCGACACACAAACAAGGATGTTCACTTAGCATACTTCAAGATCGACAAGGAAGCAGAAAAATAGCAAGAGCCCACGCAGACGAGTGGATTGACATGTTTCTCAAGGGAGCAAGACTCATAGAATCCACCTGGTACCCAATCAAGGTGGACTTCGTCATGAAAAGGGAAGCTACAGATCCGGAGACGGGAGCAATCAGCCAAGAGACCCGAGAGGCCTTCTCAGAAGAAAACGAAGTCGAAGTTGAGCTGATGAGATGGCTGGGCAGACCAAAGGAGCACACCTCCTATGCATCTGCAGTAGCCAAACTAGCAACGAAAGAGCAGGTGGAGAAATTGCTTCAGCGACAGACAGATGGAGAAGAAGTGTACTTGTTCGGTTGCATGGTCAAAGTCTCACCTTTCCACGACAATAGAGGACCAAGATCTTGCTACAACTGCCATCAGTTTGGACACACACAGAAAGACTGCAAGAACACTACTAGGTGCTCATGGTGTGCACAAGAAGGACACAACAGTTGCAAGCTAGGCGGACCGAAGTGCTGTAACTGCGGAGGGACTCACTCAGCAGGCTACAGGAAATGTCCCGAGTACAGAAAGCAACAAGAAAGGGAAATCAACTTACGTCGCCATGATTAGTACACTAAACATTCTTCAAGCAAATCTGCACAGGAGCTCAGGAGTTCAGGATGCCTTATACAACGACCCGGATATCTGGGACTTTGATGCCATTCTTATACAAGAACCACATTACTGGGAGATTGCAGGAAACCTCCAGGTTACTGGAGCTGGTCCCAACTTTGAGGTCATTAAACCAAAAACACTACAAAGAGAAAACCAAACACAAAGAATCCGATCATGCATGTGGATAAACGGCAATACCGAATACACACAACTCACGATAAACAGCAACGATATTACAGCAGTCATTCTACAACATGGAACCCGCAGCATATTTTTAGCGTCCATATACATCCCAAGCATAGGCAATGGTGACGAGCCTGATGAGCAAGAGTTGCATAACCGACTGCAAGTAGTCCAAGAAGCAGTTATAAGAGAGCGCAACAACGACCCACACTTGGAGGTCTTTATTGCAGGGGACTTTAACCGACATGACACTATATGGGGAGGAAATGAGGTGGCCCTAGAGACGAGACAAGGGGAAGGTAGCAGGATACTAGACTTTATCGAGGAGAACAACCTACAGTTTCTCACCCAGAGAGGAGTGCCGACATGGGAGCGAAATGGGTCAGCCTCAACAATTGACCTGACTATGGCTAGCGAAAGACTGTTCGATGACCAAGATACCTGCCATCTGTTCGAGAGCGAATATGGCTCAGACCATAGGGCGATCCATACAGTCATAGGCATGGGAGAGGCAGTAGAAGACCCAACAGCTTCACGCTACCTGTTGCAGAAGGCAGACTGGAAAGCAATACGAGACAAAATAGAGCGACACTTAGCCAACAACCCTTTCCCGACAGACGATCTCGAAGCAATGCACGGCTACATTCAAGAAGTCACTCAGACGGCGATAGATCATCACTGCCCAAAGGCAAAACCATCAAAACACGCGAAGAGATGGTGGACAAACGATCTGACGTCCTTGAGAAAAGAGTACACAAAGGCTCGTAATCTAGCAAGATCAAGAAGGAGACAAGGCAGGCGAGACGACAGCCTCGAGATCGCAACAAAGATAGCAAGACACGACTTTCATCACGCAATCAAGAAACGCAAGAGGGCGCACTGGACAGAATTCCTAGGAGACTCTGCGAATATCTGGAAAGCAGCCTAATACCTCGACCCTGACAAGAGATCGAGCTTCGGCAGGATTACATCCATTAAAGGTCAAAATGGGGAGATCATTCAAGATAAAACAAGGATTGCAAAAGAACTGTTACACAGCTTCTTTCCAGAACCACCAACCCCTTAGAGGCCAGAACAAACAAGGGACAATGCTGCAGAACAGATCTTTAGCGCAAAACTGACAATAGACGAGATTGAGAAGGCACTATTCTCTGCAAGCCCAGACAAAGCAGCTGGAAGTGATGGTTTAACTATTAGAGTATGGAGAGAAGTCTGGCCAGTTTTGCAACAGCAAATCTATACACTCTTTTCAACCTCACTTAGGCAAGGCAAACTGCCGTTGCAATGGAAGGTAGCAAAGATTGTTCCGCTTAAGAAAGGGAACAAGGATGACTACACTCTTCCTAAGAGTTATAGGCCAATATCTTTGCTAGCAACGCTAGGAAAGATAATGGAAGCTGTAATAGCTACACGGCTTACGTACCTTACGGAGGTGCACAAACTCCTGCCTAATAATCACTTCGGAGCAAGGAAGCAGAAGTCAACAGTTCTTGCCATTTCTTACCTTTAGGAAGCTATCTATGATGCCTGGAGAGGCAAAAAGACACTATCACTGGTGTCGTTCGACGTTAAAGGTGCATACAACAACGTTGCAACAGGACCGCTTCTAGAAAGGCTAAGACAGAGGAGAATTCCTGAAACCATGGTCAAATGGATCCAAGATTTTTGTACCGACAGGAAGGCGAGTGTAGTAGTCAATGGCTTCACATCAGAGGTAGAGGACCTACCCCAGTCAGGACTGCCACAAGGATCGCCGCTTGCCCCAATCTTGTTCCTCTTCTTTAATGCAGATCTAGTACAGATGGCTATCAGGGAAGGAGCGTCTATGGCATTTGTCGATGACTACACTGCATGGGTAGTTAGCAACTCCGCCGAACGGACCACAAGGATAATCCAGAGAGACATATTGCCGAAACTAGAAAGATGGGAAAGGGAGAGTGGTGCAGTGTTCGAAGCCTCGAAAACAGCATTCATCCACTTTACAAGATACAGTGATCTGCTTAGAGACAGCGACATGCCCCTATGCTTCAAAGGAGACCAGATACAGCCAAGCCAGTCGATCAAAGTTCTAGGGGTGATTCTAGACTAAGGACTTCGATTCAAAGAACATCTAGCGGAGAAAGCAGAGAAAGCACTAAAAAGATTGCAAGGCCTGAACCCATCAACTATGCGGCAGTTGTACATAGCAACAGTTGCACCAGTCATGGATTATGCGTCGCCAGTCTGGTACCTGGCAGTATCTAACAAGACGCTATCAGTACTACACAGAGCCCAGAGAGTTGCGGCACAAGCCATCGTGGGAGGATTCAGAACATTGGGTCTCGACGTTGCAGTCTTAGAAGCAGGGATATCATCCTTACAACAAAGATTGCACGAGCAGACACTTAGGTTCTGGATCGAGATCCAGAAGCTGGAAGCTTCACATATCCACGCAAAGCTTGCTAAGACAACGCCAATCAGACGGTTTAACTCACCTCTCCGGAAAGCAGCAGGATTGTTTAGGGAACTCAATGCAAACAGAGCTGAGAAGATCCCTGCCATAGGGTGTGAACCGTGGAGCCCAAAGGCCCATGTTCACATACTCGACAAGGAAGCAGCTAAGCTTGCAACAGTAGAACAGCCAGCAACAATCGACTTCTACACAGATGGTTCCGTCCGCAATGGACGAGCAGGTATAGGGATCTGGACATCAGCGTGGGAAGTGTCAAGAACAATAAGGAGAGCTGAAGAAACAAACGTCCATCTGACAGAACTAGAAGCGATATGGATGGCTATCAAAGGTCTATCACACGAGAACAACAGATTGGTGAAGATTAGAGTCTTTACTGACAGCCAGAGCGCTCTCCGGAGTATCCAATCGGCAAAGATCAATGATAGCCTAAGCCTAGTCATGAAAATCAGGGAGAAGATCACCAAAACGACATTCTCACTGCACTGGGTCCCAGGTCACGAGGGAATCAAAGGCAACGAGAGGGCGAATGAGCTAGCTCAAAAGGCGACAGAAGCTGACTCACCAATGCCTAATCCCGCAAACAACATCCCAATCTCAGCGATATACGCAAGAGCAAAAGTCATGAATTTCAAGCCAAAGCTCCAGGAGTTCTATGGTGCAACTACAGGCAAACACCTTCAGAAGATCGACAAAGCACTACCAGGAAAGCACACAAATAAGATCTACAACGCACTCAACAGAACAGCAGCCGCCATACTGGTCCAGCTAAGGACAAACATATCGAGACTCAACACGTACCTAAGCAAAATCAATGTTGCAGACACAGACAGATGTGAATGCGGAATGACAGAAACAGTACCACACTTCCTGTTCTCATGCCCAAGATGGAGAAACGAAAGACAGGCTCTAAAGTCAGCGCATGGTAGCAGATACTGGGACGTGTCGTACGCACTAGGAGGATACTCGACAGCAGAAAGAGACGGGAAGAAGGTCGACGGCGAGAAAGACAAATGGCAGCCAGACTTGAACGCAGTCAAAGCCACCATCGAGTACGCCATCAAAACAGGAAGATTGCAAAGGCAGATATAAAAGCAGCGAAAGACAGGACGAACCTAACAGATTGACACAGAAGTGCTCTCCATCCAACTACAACAACACGACCACCACCTTGACCCAACTGCCTCTAAGCAGTGTTCGGCTAATAAGGAAGAACACGACATAGGGAATCACCCTTATGGAGGAGGCTTACACCCTCTAACATTCAAGGGAAGGAAGTGTGGAGTCACTCTTTATAAGAGCACATTGGAGTACTAGGCGTTTGCGATCAGTTCAAGGTCTGAGAAACCTTCACCCTCCTTATATAACTAAGACCGACGATTGTGATTGGCTGGAAACCTTGTTTACGATGGACAGCTCATACCCCTTGCGGGGTAAATAGCTTGAGAAAATCAAATCAAATCAAATCAAACCTTGCGAGAGCCTGGTAAGTACAAGAGGATTTTCCATAACACCGGAAACGGTGCAACGAATAGCTTCGACTGTAGATAACGTTCTACCTGAAAGTGATTCATACGTTGCTATACACCTTCAACCTTTACAGCCTCGGTAACGTATATATCTATGCCTAATTGCAGTAGTGGAGTGACAGTTGAGCAAGGACTCTCTGGTTCAACAATCATCTAGTGTGGCCTATTTGCGCGCATTTTGAACACTGCATTTCATTCTTGCAAAATTTGATCAGATGTCCGAATCGTTGGCACAGAAGACATGCATTGATTTCTCGATCCTCTCGAAATAGTGAGGCTGGAACGACACTTCCAAACATAAATACTTCCCTTCTTGTAGTGATCTTTGTGTGCAAATCTGGCTACGATTGACGCAAGTATCTTGTGTCCTCTGAATCTGCCTAGCCATCTCGTTTGCATCACTTCTGCCTTTTCTGCTTCGGCAAAGCTTTATTTTGCATCTTGGTTAAACCCTCCGGCTTCTGGGTTCATCGCAATAAGTGTCTTGAGAAAGTCTATCTTATCTGGATACTACGTTGATTCGATAAGCCTGGCTCTTTTTGGAAACATGTCGATCCATTCTCTTGCATTAGCTCGCACTAATTTCTCTGCTATCTTTCCAAGCTTAAAGTAAGCCAGATAGACGTCCTTGTTCGTGAACCTGAACTTGAAGCCATTCAATTACACACTCACCCCTGGGCCATCATTCGATCTTATTGCTGCCATGATTCTGTTCTTTGCTTTATTACGATGTCTGCCCGAGTCACTGCATCCTTCCATGTCCAGACGTTTCGGGTCGAATATCATATCTGCTTTTCTCGTAGGAGCTGTGGTTCTCATTACACTCCTTATGCTTGTTCCACCCGATGTCGGTGGGAATCTTCTTGGCGACTGATCTGACGGTTCGGAAGAGCCAGATGATACCCTTGAACTGGCCTGACCGGAGTCCGGATCAAGTCTGCCTCACACAATTACAACCCCCGAGCTGCCACGCTGGCACATGAATCGGTTGTTCCGGTCAGTGCGGAGCAAGATTGTAGTGATCCCCAATCAGGTACCGACACTTGTAGGCTCTTGAGAACCAGGGCTAGAGCTGTAACTGTGCTTTGTGATTGCTTGATCTTGTTCTTATATTCAACTTCTTCGTCTGTGGCTTCTGCTCGTTCTTCGAGAAAATCACCAAGAGATGTCGCTCTAGCTCGTAATTTAATCACAAGTGATGCATTGGACGAAGTGTTCTATGCCGCTGGTGATCCCAAGAGCTACACATTCAGAATGCCTTGCACACCACGAGGTTGGATCTCGAGCAGGGTTCGAGGAGTGACAAAGGTGAACAGCGCCAAGAGATTGGCCACATCAAGTCAGCTTTTGGCACGTGAGGCCGCGGGTCGTCGCGGGAGTCGCGCGCGCCGCGATTCGAGATTCCGGAACTGAGCAGGAACAGAGGCCACTCGGGTCGAGGAAGAGTCAATCCATGTCGGACGAACAAGACAGACGGCGTCAGTTTCCGTGATGCTCAACGACTAAGGACAATCTCCGCGAGCAGCTTGGATGATTGCTACAGGAAGAACTGTGTATTCCAAAACATTCGCCTTCGCCACCGCCAATACCTATTTCCTCTGGACCATCCTCGCAGACACAGCTTTCGCCAAACGTAGCTGGGAATTTCAACTTGTTACCGGCACGTCCATCGATACAAAAAATGTGTCCGACCACTACACCCCTTGCAGTAGAGCGAGAAGGACCAAATCCATCTCCAAGTGGCGAGCCCGGCGCGAACATGGCAAGGTTGAAGGTCGCTGCCTCTGCCTCTTCCACCAAGCCGGCTCCTGTCTCTCTCNCTGAGAGGTCATCACAATCGAACGAAGGACTAGCCTTCTCCAACTTGTCCAACCCTCTCGATTCATGTGCTCAATCACCGGCTTCGCGTACTGCTAATTTTTCGACTACCATGTTTCGAACAACGCCTACATTTCCTCATGAGATTGATACTCTCGATCTCACCGAAGATGCTTTGCCCACGCCGGCTCGACTGTTGTCACATCTAAAAGGCNAAAAGAGAAAGAGCGATGAACACAGGATTGATACATACAACCGCTCGTCTTCGAAAGCGCCACGCCTAGAGACGATCCAGCAACCCGGTGATGACGACGACAGCTTTATGTCCATCGATGATTTGCTAGATGATGAATCAATTGGCCCACCTCCTCCATACTCCACCGTCGGACAATCGCCGGCTAAGCGCCCTGCTCAAGCGCCTGTACCGTCTTCGAATTCAATTATGGGTCCTCCACAAGAAAGACGAGTCAAGCGTTTAGTAGTGGATAGTGCGGATGAAAATATGGAAGACGTACATGATAGTATACCTGAGCCACGTCTAGCCTCTCCCGTCAAGCTGAAGCAACAATTAGTATCTCCGAAGAAGCCACTCCGGACTCCCGCGCTCAGTCGTGTTGCTGAATCACCTACCGTCGTTCCGCAATCACCTGGTCTTCCACCTTGTTCCTCGAGTCAGGATGCTCTTTTCCACATGTTCCTGGCTTGGACTCAGGAAGACTTTGAGTCGAAGGTGGCTGAGGCTGAAAATCGTCACGCACAAGCTACTGACGCCTACATGGCGGTCATAGAGTCTCTCGATATCGATGAGGTACCAGCTCATATCACTGAAGCCTATGAGCGGGCAGGCGAGATAGATGAAACTCTCAAAAGTCTGAAGAGTTCCAAGGACAGACTTGACGCACTAGACTTTGAAATGAAGAGCGTCTCAGACCTTATGAGGAAAGCTCTGCGCGCTCGGCAGAAACCTACTAAGAAGCAGGAGGAGATGAAAGAACTCAAACAACGTATTCGCGATATACGTACTGAGATTCTGCCGCTTCTCCAAAGCNTTGAGTCTGCTAGTCTTATGTCCAACTTCAAANAGCTTGCTGCTGTTGCGGCACAATCTCCTCAAGCTGTACCTAGAGCGAAGACCGAGATTTTGCGCAGCCCTGGCCCCGAAAGAATCAAGCAGACTCAGCTATCTAATGGCAGAAATGTCGAAGGCTTTCCTGGTGCTGAGGACACCCCATCCAGGCCAGCAAGACGAATCGAGCCGGAGCCAGATGTAGAGGATCCCAATGTGATGGAGACTTGTCCGCCTCGTCACTTTCTCGAAAGGAAAATCTGCCATACCAACAACCACAATGTTCCTTTTTTCCCGTCAAAGCGCAGTAGCACAACTTCGACCAGTTGCCAGACCTCGACAAAGCCAACAACCTCGATCAGGGATTTGGCCCGACCTCATAGACAAAGTGACAAGGAGAGTTATAGCGTGCCTGACGAATTTGACGAGTTCGAGGGGGAAGAAAGCCTCTTCAGCAATCTCATGGGTACACCTCTAGCGCAGTCCGTTGATGAAGAAAACTACGACGACGATTTCGGTGACGATGAAGATCTCATGGAACTTGCGACCGAGTTTGAAGATCACTCCACTTTCCATGGTGTGCCCGGTCAGTCTCATGATTGTTCTGCCGTTGTCCCGATTTCAAATATTCCAAAGTCACGACCANAANAAGCCACTCTTGTCAAAAGATCAAAGACGCTCGATGAAGAACTCGGAAATTTTCCATGGACTAGAGAGGTCAAGAGGGGACTTACTCAACTTTTCAAACTGCCTAGGTTCCGATTGAACTAAGCTAACGCAATCAATGCTACACTTGCTGGTAGACATGTATTCGTGCTCATGCCAACTGGAGGTGGTAAATCCTTATGCTACCAATTGCCAGCAATTGCCAGGTCAGGGAAGACGTCTGGTGTCACTATTGTCGTCTCACCATTGCTGAGTCTGATGGAAGATCAAGTCTCGCACTTGCGAGCGTGGAATATTCAAGCGTTCTCACTCACAGGCAACACGACAATGGATGAGCGCAGGNAGGTCACAAGCACCTTTACGAAACCCAATGTACAGGAATTTGTGCAGCTACTTTACATTACGCCAGAAATGTTGAACAAGAGTGGGATGATGAAGACCGCCTTCAAGGATTTGCATCGAAGAGGAAAGCTTGCGAGGATTGTCATCGACGAAGCCCACTACGTCAGCCAATGGGGGCATGACTTCCGCCCCGACTATAAAGAGCTTGGAATGGTCTTGGAAGAATATCCTGGTGTGCCTATCATGGCCCTCACGGCTACTGCGACCGAGAACGTCAAAGTTGATACCATTGGCAATCTCGGTATCAATGGCTGTGATGTCTTCTCACAAAGTTTCAACCGTCCAAACCTCAGATACCATGTTGACACCAAGCCCAGGAAATCAATGCTTCTTGACAGGATCTAGGAGATTGTCGAAGAGAAACATAAGAACGAGTGCGGTATCATATACTGCCTTTCAAGAAAGCAATGCGAAGACGTCGCTGCAGAGCTTCGTGCACGTCATATCAAAGCTCATCATTATCATGCCGGAATGGAACCAGAAGCTAAAAGCAAAGTTCAGAGGGATTGGCAACGAGGTGAAACTAAAATAATCGTTGCAACCATCGCCTTCGGTATGGGAATTGATAAGCCAGATGTTCGTTTCGTCATCCACCACACGATCCCTAAGAGCCTTGAGGGATATTACCAGGAGACTGGTCGTGCTGGTCGAGACGGTGCAGCTTCCGAATGTTATCTATTTTACGGCACGCATGACTTGTTCACTTTGCGCAAGATAATCGACGAGAACGAGAGCGGCAGTAAGGAACAGAAAGACCGCCAACATGACATGCTTCGCAGAGTCGCGCAATTCTGCTTGAACAAAACTGACTGCCGTCGCGTTCAGGTCCTAGCTTACTTCGCAGAAAGTTTCTCGAAGGAAGACTGCAACAACTCTTGCGATAACTGTAACACAACCGAAGAGCTGGTCGAAGAGGATTACACTGAAATCGGTCTTGCTGTAGTCGAGCTTGTCAAGGAAATTGCCTCTGTTCGTAATGTCACTCTCCATCAATGTCTTGATCTGTTCCGAGGTACGGGCCGCAACCTCCATCCTGAGGACAAGATGGCTGAGAATTTTGGCGTGGGTAAGGATCTTGAACGAGAAAACGTTGATCGTCTGTTCGGTCTTCTATTGGCTGAAGATGTCATCCGTGAGTTCTCATTGTTCAACAAATCAAAATTCGCCAATCAATATATTGGACTTGGACCAAAGAGGCACATGTTTGGACATGGGCGTGGCAAGCAGAAGCTGATGCTCTACGTTCCGGTAGCAGCAGCAGGTGGGAAAGCCACTGAGCGAAAGCCAAAGGTTGCGACAGGTATCGGCGCCAAGGCCTCCAAAGCAGCCAAAAAAGGTCATCAGTATCCTTCCACCAATATCTCCTTTCCAATCCAATCAGGACCAAGCCGGAAGCGCGGCGGGCTCACACGCAGTGGTCACGAGCGTGACACTTTAAACGTTGATGATCCTGACGAGGATGAAGACTACGCCCAATCTGAGGACGAAAAGGATGAGGACGATTGTTTAGAAACTCTTCGAACANGAAGCAATTCCTGGCTTTTGAACCAAACAAGGCTTGGAGAACCGATCACCAGGGATGAAGCACTCCACAACCTGGACGATGTTCATCAGGATGTGATTGCTTCGTTTGTTCATGATGCCAAAGAGGAGATGAAGCAGCTAATGAAGAAGAAAGATTTGCGCCAACAGCCATTTTCTGATACAATGCTACGGGAGATGGCGGTCGTGTTTCCGAAGACTCTGCAAGCCATGAAAAAGATAAGAGGTATCGATCATACCAAGGTTGACTACCATGGCACAACCTTGCTTCCTCTGATCGCTCAACACAAGAATCAACTCGACACGATGATGCAAGGCTCAGAAGACGTGCCGTACGATCCTAATCACGCCACAGTCATCTATATTGAGAGCGACGACGATGCCAACGAAATTGTAAACGATGGTGAATTCAGTACCGAGCCTGAGGCCGCAAGTCAAGAAAGGTCCTCATACTTCAAACCCAATGCTGAAGTCAAGGCCTTCAACGCCAGATTTTAACAGTCACAAGCTGCGCCTCGAGCAGCTGTACCACCACCCGACAAACGGGCCTCCCGTGCCGGATCTGGTGGTAAGAAAGGAGCCCCCGCCGCCAGAGTTCTGGCAAGGGCAAGTCCGCTGCTGGAGGAACGACGAAGAAACGCGCACCAGCTGCAAAGAAACAAAGTAGTATTGCCGCCAAATTTGCGTACAACAATAACAACAATAACAACAGTGCAGGCCCTCTAAAGAGAGGCGGAGGTGGTAACACTTCTAGCGGAATTGGACACCATGCGAAAAGACTCTCGAAGGCATGGTAGTGGCCAACATAATCGAAGGTGAGGTCCGGCGACGAGGTGAAGCACACATGATACTAGGCGATGGAAAATATCGCGCAATCTCAGAGGTTATCCGGGGTCTTAACCAACCAGATCCACAAGGGACACCCTATGTATTCAACATCCCTTTGCGAGAAGATTGTTCGTATTCAATGCGTATCCCTGAGAAGCTTAGTATCGACCAAGGGCACATCTGCCAAGAGGGGAACTCATTGGACGCCGTAGTCTCGCCTCAATTCTCTTTTACGGATCTACACATCGGTAAGACATCGACCGAACGCTGACGACTACTTTGGAGGCGACTTGTACTTACTTCCTCACATAGATTCTGGAACTCAAGTGTTGAGTACAGTAATAGGATCTTGCGTCAAGTTGTGGGCTTGCTACCCTCCGACAGCCACGAATTTGAATCTGATGTACAAGACTAGAGACGCCGAACATAAGTTCGTCACTTTGTCATCCATCTTGTTAGGTGGGAGATACACCATCACAACTCACCGGGAGACGATACACTTGCCATGTGGCTGGTTGCACGCGGTATACACACTCTCTGGGGGAGTGCTCGTCGGAATCAATTCGGTAAGCGAAGCGGACTTGATGATATCTGAGCAGTACTTCATTCGGGAGTCTGCCGATGAAGGTTGCTCAAGCAATGATATCATGGCATTCGTACATACTTTGAAACTTGCCTCTCAGTCAGTAGACGCGAAGAGACAGCAGTGCTCGCTTGAGACTTGGTGTCGTCAGCGCAAGGCGCTTAGACGACTGACAAAGCTAAACCACGATAAGGGTTTCGAGGCTTACGTCCGGACTGTCGAGCAGAATATGATAGACTTAGGGTCTATGCTTTGTGGAGAATGCAAGCAGAGTGCACATACTCATGGCAAGAGATTGCGGTAGATAGGTACTGTCAGGTCCTACGACCATGTCCAGTGGGGTATGATTGTCATCGAAGACAAGGCTTTTGTCTGTCATCTCCATCGGTACGATTATTGAAGTACTTGGACGAGTTTCAGGAGGACCTCATCGCAGGATGAGCTTGCAGACAGAAATCGATTTCGAATGCTAATAGCGCTAACCCATTAGTCCGCAGACAAACCTGCTGTGAGTTCCAACCTTTCCTGTCGTTTGAAAATCCTTTCATAGCAATTATACAAGGCTCGTCAGTTCCAGAGACCATCGCTTGTGATAGCCAGACCTAAGCGACTATACCATGGCGTAGAAGAAGGAGAATCAATCCAGGTCGCATGGCATGTGGCTAAGAGTACTAGGTGCTTCCTACTTGGTCATTAGTGCTTCTGATACTGTTGCAACTTTTTAGTTCTTTTGGGAAGAATGTCCTACCTATCTAATATTCATTACGTCTGACTCACTGCTGAGACATTGCGATTTTGTAAATAGCAATCCCGCACGTCTGTCACGACTATGGGTTGTCCAAGTAGTTCTCATTTCGATGGCTTTCCTCGTCGAGATTGTTCGTACTAACTTGATGTCAGAGATTGGCGAAAATCATATTATCTTCCCATGCTCATCAGCACCATCGGCGCAGGTCCCGAGATATTCCTAATCTGGGGCTTCGCACGTCAGCTTTGGCCCCTGTCCGTTTTCGTGTTGGCATTCGATAGTACGGCGGGCCGGGTTCGCCGTATTGCAACCTCGCTTTGTAGCGGAGATCGTGGGTGATCAAGACGAACAAGATAATCAGAGCCTGGATCGTGGTAAACCTCTAGATCGTCAGCGTTATGAACGATGCGCAAACTCCTCCGCACATCACAGGGAGGATGTCCGAACAATATGCTCTCTTGAAAAGATCCAGCCACTCTGGACTATCTGCCGCTGTATAAGTCTTGAGAAGAGGACTGATGCACCATGCGTGATCCCTCAGTGCTTGGTCGGGAATCGAATACCCTTGTGCAGAGTAATGAATTACCAGAGCTTGCAGCTCTCGCACAAGGCTCGCTAAGCGTGAGTTGACTGTGCTTTCTTAGAAGTCGTCGGGCTCAGCGCAGCTCGGTAGCGGCCCGATTGACGTGCACAAACTTTGCAAAGCACGTTTTCCCTGCTTCTCGACCCCTATCAAATACGGCGGCATGGCTGCAAGGGATTGGGTGAAGTCAGTGGACTCCAGTCCTCCGCAGCCCTTAGAGTAATGCATGGCGATGTGGTCATTTCTCGCTGTCCAACGAGTTAACCTCTCGCTACAGAGACCGCATCTACTGTTGATATACTCGCCTTGTAAGGGTCATTTATCCATGTGAGGCAAGAGGTTGCAATGATGGACCCAGCGCAAGTGCTGACTGAGACGATCTGCTCTTGTGAAGATTCTGGCTTCTGGCGGCTTGACCTGTCAATCATTGTGATTGTGCAAATCTATATGCTTTCTCACGGGATCTTGCAAGTTACAATACGTGCAAATCGGGCGCCCTATAACCGGATCATGGCGCATAGGCGAGATTGGACAAGAGAAAAAAACGCTTCAGAGGTAAATGTACTGATGCCTCGTGCCTTGTCCAGTTGTGTTTGATCGTGAGACTCTCTGTGCAGAATATGCAGCGGAAGATCTTCTCATCTTCCGAATCGTGAATCGATGTGGCGATGGCTTGATTTGCGTACACAGACACGGCCCGTTGGCTGGCGTTTTTCCTGCTTTCATTGCTCTGACAGTAATCTGCGTTGGTTGTGATGCTGCTGTTGTCTGTACTGCCTCTACACTTGCTTCAACTATGTGCCAGCCGACGACGTCGCGCGTTCGCGAACCATGTGTCCAGCTGGCGGGCAGTCAAGTTCATCAGACGCTGAAGACTTGACATTCTCAGATTCGGTGGGGTAAAGACGCCTCCGATGCGCTTACATCCACTCATCCAGGACACGAACCACAGCGAATGGTAGGCGATGGTGGTGGTCAGTATGATCAGGTAGCCTAATCTTGGTAGATGGCAATTGCTCCATGGCAAGCTCGATAGGTCTTGTCGAGTCGCATCCGTCGGTGTGGGTGACAAGTGGTCATATTTCAACCTCGATCGAGAGCGTGTGCAGGCGGGAATGTTGATGGCGGCGTCATTATGGTGGTCAGGAACGCTGTCAAAAAGTGAGATAAATTGTGATGGCTGCATGCTCTTCAGTTGCCTGGGGTTTTGGCCAATCTTAAACTGCGGCCGTGGAGCACGCCTTCCGCCGGGGTCCGTTGACTGACACGCGCCTGGATCTGCACGCTTACCATGTGCCAAAACCTCATGCAGGCAGTCCTGTCTTGCCCAACCGGCTCGGTCTGCCAATTTGTGCCCGATAGCGATCGAATCAACCTTGTCGGACTCGCTCTATCCCACAACATACACTTCCGCATCCCTCCCCACTGGACCTGACGTTTATATTGTGGCATTATCACATAGCTNCTTCGCGGGTCAATGTCGAATGCCATTCGTAGGAGCTTGCACTCTCCAGACTTGTCGTCAGATGGCCTTTCAGAGGCAATCCCCGGAAGCTGATCAGCGAGTTTTTAATAGTCGCAACGATAACTTTCCAGCGTGATTGTTCCAGCTGGTACCACAAGAAACATGAGGTGAGGGTTTCTGTTGTTTTCGTTTCGTGACCGCTTGGTACGGATCCGGATGGGCAACGCGATGGAGAGCTTGCTCGTTCGCTTATCGATTCCGATCGACAGTCGAAGTATGTCGCTGCAAGTGTTTCGCTTTGAAACCTGTCCAAACGAATCATTCTCTTTTGTATCAGGATCCTCGAAGACAGCAACGACAGGCTGGTCTTTGACGACCGGGGACACCGCACTACCTGTCTCGAGCCTGAGGGTCAATCCATCGATCGGGATCTCGGTGGTCACAACGGACTACTGCTGATGTTAGTGCCTTGAGATATCAGGCGGAAAAGGAATACATCGTCCCGCACTGTCAGAGACGAACGTGCAAACCCACCCGCCCAGGCTTCTTAATTGACCAAAGAGCAGCCTTGACTCTACTGAGATGGTTGTCGAGAGTGGTTGGAAGGGACTAGCCACAACACGCGCTGCCGTGGTATCAGCACGGGTCGGAGGGCCACGGTCGCGATGACGTCCGAGTCGTCAAGACGATGGTCGGAAGGCGCCTGGAGAAGCCTGCATCAACGCATCCGATGCCAGACTCTTACACCAAGCAGTGGTGCCACGCTCACGGTTGAGCGTTACGGATGGCAGCCGTGTTGTGGATGTCGGATCGCGGTTGTGTCTTACAGAGCGGCGAGGGGAATTCGTGTAAAGCTTGTGGGCGTCGCATTGTGCTTCTACGATGACTACACGGGAGGCGCGAGGACAGTTAAATAGTGTATGTACAGTGACGTTGAAAGTAAAGACGGGAAAAGCGACTGATGAGAACGAACGTGGACGACGCGCGCCTGGAATATCATCTGGGGATATGCGGGTGAGGCGTCGGGCGCGTTCTGATGCACCCCACCCGTCTCGACTCTTGCCCATTGCTGTTTCATCATCTGCACAATAATTCCGAAGCTCAGTGGTCTGTCAATTTCGAGCCATACGACCAAGACTTGGCGACGCTGACTGACCCACATATGTTCCGAAGTAGACCCGAGCGCTCGTCGCGTGTCGCGTCTTGATTCTGCTTTGACCAAACAACGACTTGCTCGACCACCTCCCGCTATTATCGTTCCCGTCATTCCCGTGCCATCGATTATACTTACCACCTCTTCTCCAGCGCTTCTACGGATGTGCCCAGAACATCTGTCACCAGTATCGTCCAACCCCAAGTCATAGCCTTGTTGGCGCTGACAGTTGACCACGAGCGTGCTGCGATCGTCTTCGATCTCCTCGAAGTACTTCGCCACCACAATCCCGTCACTGACCTGCCGCCGCGCAAGGTTTGTCTTTCGATCAGCACAGATACGGCGTGGCAGCTTGTGCTGTGGCCCGTTGCCGGGTCAAAGGACAGTGCAATTGAGAGTCAAGGCTGCTCGTTGTCGAACGCAAGCCTGGGTGGGTGGGACGCAGTCTTCGTGCTTTGACGATTCTGCGGGATGACAAGTCTTTCTACCACTGCATGTGAACCGCTGATTGACAGAAGATAGGTCATTGTGAGATTTTTGAATCAATTTTCCATCGTTCCGTTGCCAGATACTCTGTGTTCCCTTCCTCCCTCACTTGTCATCGCACCCACTCTCGCCGTCCGGCAGTCTTGCCGCTTTCTCTACATCTTCTGTACGCTTTCGACTTGTCCGCACACGCTTACGATAACGAGAGCGCCCACCACTGTCACAGCTGTTGGTCATGGCTTTTGCAGACGACGTGCGCCGCTTGTTATTCAAGACCACACCTGACTCGTTAATATGAATGGTGCCTGGATTATCTGTCGTCGTATGCTCCTCAGAGACCGAGACATGCAAATTGCTGGGAACAACAACGGTCCGTAACGACTGTGAGGAAAATCTGCAGCTTTGGATCGCACATGATCGACATTTGCGCAACCTCCTCGTTGTACTGGTCATCCGTATCAAGGCCTCCATGAACCGGAGGCCGAACTATCATCCTCTGTATCTTGGTCCTTCAGCAGAAGGTCTTCTTTTACGTTCTACAGCTACGGAGTGTGACACCCTTCATCTCCCACAAGAACACTTTGAGACACCCGGAGACGTTGAGTCTACGAAGTACAAAATGCTTCGACCTGTTCAATCTCAACTGTAAGCGAATATTGCATTGAATATGGCTACTACTGGCGTGTACTCGGCGACCCTTCGTCAACGTAATCATGCGTCAACAATGTCCAACTTGGTGCCTACACTTTGCCAATTGGACTATATACCAATGGCAGAAGATTATCTGGACCGACGAATCTGCCTTGAATCGAGCATCAAACCATATGCTTGACTCGGAAACCAAGTGTAAATTTGAGCTTGATTGCCTTGCTAGGAGGCTACCCAAAGAGACCAGTGGCACGGTATTTTTGGGACATTTGATGGCCATGGACTCAAGGCACTCTTCGCGGTCGCCGATGTCCAGTGTGAAGTTCAGACACAGTGTCACGTGTGCAACTCAGACACAGTCATCACCCATTGTTGTCCAGTTATCTTCACTTTCTTCCACGAGCAGGCACAACTTGAACTCTGATACAACCTGGACCTGGTGTTCAGCTAGATGGGGCACACATTGATTGGTCTCGAGGGACATAGGATCACTTCGTCCATAATAGTGTATCGGCCCCCGCACACTGGCCACATAGCTCACCAGACCTCATTCCACGTGGACACATCTGGAGCAACATCGCAGCTCGATCCGAAGGCCAGTCGGGCGTGTGGCTCTTTCTGAGACGATAGTGAGGAATGAAACAACTCAACTCTCTTGAACTCATGGCCATTGTTGACTCAATGCCGGATCAGGTTCGTGCGTGTATCGACGCGCATGGAGGCCCGACGGGGTAGTGACTGGCCGTACAGACTCGAGGTTCAACCCTCTGCGTTATATGTATCTTGCTCCCTGCTCTTGCGATCGTTCGTTGGATTGTTTGGTTCTTGATCGTCGTCCCGATTCAACGAACAGAAAAGCGGGTGATGTGTCCCTTCGTTCTTGATGTGTCCCTTCGTTTCTGATGTGTCCCTTCGTTTCTGATGTGTCCCTTCGTTCGGCATCGTCCTCGCGGTTCTGGCCGGTCGTGCGCAATGTTGTCGCTTCATGCGTGGACATTCATTCACTTACACTCCAGTCCATTCCATGGCGCTCTTAGGCCTGAAGAGGTTATATTTCAGTGGCCACAAGCCCCTCTTCTCGCGTCAGTCCATAGCACTCTTTGACCTTCAGAGCCCCATGATCATCGACCTGTGAGCGCGCCTTGTCTCCGTCCGGTTCGCATGGTCGAAACCGGTGCATGTCCTTCATGACGGAAACATCGAATGCTTCGACCTCAGGCGCACTGGCCAGCGAGACCGTAGGATCATGCGCACGTCCCGAAATCCTTCCAGAAACCAGAGCTGGAGTGCGTCGCATGAAACCCTGCAACCGATTCCTTACAACCGTCGACGAGGTCAAACCATAATCGCCATTCCGGTTGTATGTCCCTCGTACCGGACCAGATACTGCAGCTGCTTGCCCCTTCCACGGGCCTCCAGCCATGAGCCCAAAATCTTTTCGACTTCCCAGCTCTTTCCATCGTCATGCTCTGACATCGTCGCCGGAAGCGGCGCGGGGAGTGTCTCGGAGGGTCTCTGGTTGGAAAAGGGATCGGTGAAGCTCGGTGTCAACAACGACACATTGAAGACATGGGTACTGAGGTTCCAAGATCGTGGATAGTCGATTTCAGTTCGCCAATCAGTCAGAAAACCTTGTACGGTCCGTAACGCTTGTCGTCAAAGTTGTCGCTTGTCGTGGAGGATTCTCGAGATAGCGTGAGATGAGCCAACAAGGTCGCCGATCCTCAGAGTTGGCGCTTCGGCCGCATCAATGTCGTCAGCGCGAATCGCGTGAATGAGATCAAGTTCCTTTTGCCGAGGTATCCATGAAGAAGGCGCATGTTGTCGCTAAAGGATTTTGCATCTTCCTTTCCGAGCCGAAATGACGGTGCGTCCTTCGCCGCAGATTTTCCGTCTAAGAGCGTGCTCAAGGTGAAGGCAGCATTTCTGCCATAGTCGACCATCATCGGCGACATACTAATCTCCTCGACATCGCGGCTGTCGCGGACGAGCTTTGCGCTTGGTAGGCAGTCTACGGGTCATCTTGCGACATAAGCGCGCAGATACTGTTCCAGTTGCTGGTTGGTATTCTCTGCGTGACCGTCCGTTTGGGGGTGCCAGCTCGTCGACATGGACTGACTCAGACGGAGGAGTTCCACACTGATCGCTCCTTCCAGCGAGTATGAGTACGTCTCTCACGTGGTCCTCCAAGTTCCGTGGTAAGGGCCAGTGCTGCATAGCCTCGATTTTTCTCGGACCCACAGACAATCCGTCTGTTGAGATGATGAGAACCAGCTACTTTTTCGAGGTGACTTTGAATTCGGACTTATCGATATCCGCGTACAGTTTGGCCTAGCGCAGGCGCTCCAGTAACAGTCTGACGTGCCTTCGATGTTCGGACAACGTCTCGCTGAAGATACAGGATGTCGTTGAGGTGACCGGAGAAGAAGTTGTCCAGGCAGTCGTGCAAAGTCGCGTTGATGTACGACGGGAAGGTGCGTGGTGCGTTGCACAAGCCAAAGGGCAAAACCAGGTACTCGTACTGTCCACATCGGGGTTTGAAAGCAGTCTTCCACTCTTACCCTGTTTGATATGCATGTTGGTGAAGGCTACGATCGTGTCGAACTTCGTGAAATACTTGGCTTTCGCTAGCTTGTCCAGAGTCTTTTTGACCAGTGGTATCGGACAACGGTTCTTCAATATCAGCTCGTCAAGGTCGCGGTGATCTACGCAAAACCGCAGACCTCTGCCAGCTTTGCGATTCGGTAAAATCGATGCTGCTGTAGATGAGGCAGAGGAGCCGATGGACCCTTTGAACAGGTTCTCGTCCACATGCTTCTTTGTCGCAGTCAGTTCGTCCTTCGACAGCCCTCGAGGCCGGACGGTTGCACGTAAGGCCTCAAATCGATGGGATGTTCCAACGGATAGTGAGCCAGATGGGTGTCCACTACCTGACGAGAGCAGACGTCAACATAATCAGCGTAGTATGCTGGCAACTTTCCCACGGGGTCGGTGGACGTCTTATTCAAAAACTAGTCGATGTCGGATTGAGAAATGGCAGCTACGTTAATGTAGTCTTCGAGGCTTTCACGTGACAAGTTCGAGACGTCGACAAGGGGATCGCTCTTGGTGATCTATTTCCAGGAATCGTCCTCGCTCATGGTGCCACAGGCATGGGTGGTGTCAATGGTGTGCGGCTCGACCTGAGGTCGTTCGGTGTACGCGAACGCATACGCCAGCCAGCATATCCATAAGATCACCGGCTGATGCTTCTGCGATCAAGAATTCATCTTTTGACTCGGTCACGGCATGAGTATCCGCGCCAGGGACCACAAGGTTACACCCGTCCTATAGGCCCTGTTCTCGACAGTGTTATGATGCAAAGGTTAAGACTCTCGCAACCTAGTCGACGAAAGCACTGTGTCTTTGCATCCAGGGTGTTCCGAGTATCATATCACGACGACCGGTGTCGAAGACATACATAGCAGTCGATCTGTTCTTGGTGGCTGCGGCCGACGATCGTCCAGATTCTAGCAACTTGAGCGACTCCAGTCTTGCGGAATTGGCCATGCGGGCCCGATGTGGTTTCTTCAAGTTATGAGTGGTAAACGTATGCGCAAGTGGAGGGTGGATGAACGAAGCGTCTACACCAGGATTGTACGGTACTTTGCAAGTAGTCAACACCGTGTCATTCTTGTGGCTACAGAGACCATAGCGGAGCAAGAACGTGCCGCTGAGCTGCTTTTCGTCTACTGGTACATTCAGATCTCCTGTGAAGGTTTTCCTTCGTTTCTTGTTGGGTTTAACCTCTTTCAATGGTGGCTCGTGTCGTCGACTTCTGACAAGGCCTAGGCATTTCCATGCTCGGTAGCGGCAGTAACGGTCGCGGCAGCAGGAGAACCAATCTCTTCATCAACTTTTGAGGGGGGGGAGGCGACGATGGTGAGGGAGTGCTCGTGTGGCGACGAGGCTAATCGTCGCACGAGCGGGAGCAGAGGGTGGCTGGGCGGAGACCCACCTGGTGAGAACCGAGAGTTGCACCGCGGACAAAAGTATGGACGACCTCTGTCGTCGGCAACCTGCTTCTTGGGTTGAGTAATCTGCTCACTCAAGGATTGGGTTTGATCCTCCTGGACCTTGGGTCTCCTTTGAGCTATCCGGAACGGCGATGATAGACATCCTTTCATTGCCTGATGCGTTTGTCGCGGCGCTCTTGTATGACCTGGTGATGTTTGCTTGGGCCGTTTTTGATTCGTAGCGATGATCGTCGGTTTGGGAGAGGAAGCTTTTGACGCGAGTAGTGGCGTTGCGGTGCTCGTTCTGCAGCTCGGCGTATTCATTCTGGGGGCGACGACAGCAGCGTGCCATCCTTAAGAGTTGGAGGGAACTTGTACAGCGAGGTCGGCTTCTCTGGAGCTGCTTGAAGTCGGCATCGAAATCCCGGCCTCGCTGTAAAGGAAGCGGTTCAGGTCGGTATTCAGACATCAAGTCATGTCAGTGAGGGTGTGGCCAGCGCGCCTGTCATCGAAAGAGCGGGCAGTGGTGACGATGCGCGTAGTGCGAGGGTCGTTGATCAACTCGAAGTCATTTGATAGAATTGCGGCGACACTGGGGTTTCTGCTGGCCCGTGAGGTCAACGAAACGGTCATCGTCGCCGAGCCTGTTGTCTCGGTAGCCCCAGACTGTAATTTCGCTCATGCCTTGAGTAGAATGAAAACATAAGGTATTAGGTCTGCAAGAGATGAACTGTTTGGCACCACCAATTACCAGGATACTCAAATCGCCAGGCAACCTGACGAGAATTTTCAGCTGCGTCAGCAGCTGAAAGAGTCCTGCAGATGACCACCTCTGTCTTGCTGCGACAACAAAGGCTCTGTTTGTTTCTGCCCTGTCTGCCGCCTCTTACCGACTTTCTAAACGACTTATGAGCCTGCAATTTTCGACGGAGATGGCAAGGGCTTCCGTCGCTTTCAAGTCAAGATTCATCAGAATATGAAGACCAACGACGACCGTTTTCCTACTGCCCGTGAAAGGACGTTCCATGTCGCCGACCGCTTAAAGGGACAAGTCTATGCCCAGATCCTCCCCTCCACCCTAGAGGGAAAATGCCAACTGCCTGACTATCCTGACGTTCTTCGTGTGCTTGAACGCGCCTATGGCGATCCTAATTATGTCAACAATGCCTGAAGGGACCTGTGCCGCTTGAGGCAGCAAAACCGTGAGTCTGCTGCATTCTATGCTGAGCTTCAACGCCTGGTCCTGGAAGGAGAAGTCTCTGAAGACTCTCAAACTACTCTCCTGGAAAACTACCTGTCTCGGGAGCTGAACTCTCAGGTTATCAGTGTTGACGCTCCTGATCACGACATCCAGGATGTTTGCTGGGCTCTTTCAGAAGCTGGAGAACAAGAAAAGGTATTATTACGACTTGACAGACACTCGCCCTGTTCACTCTGTCCCTGCTGCTGCAATCCCACGCTCTCTCCCTACTCGCGTCCCTGTGGTCATTACCACTACCCAAATGACTACTTCTGTCGCTGGCGAGCCAAATGCTATGGACTTGAGCGCTGCCCGCCGGACCCAATCTGAATGTTACCCTCTGGACGTAAGAAGCGCGGCAAAAATACTGCCGCTGTGGCCCCTCGCAACACCGTGGAGCTAATTGCACTGCCCCGCCACCTGCAACATGCCCTACCCTTATCAGAGAAACGCGTGCTGCAGTGAACGACCTCTACAACGCCCTGTGTGAAGAAACCGGCCGCCCTATCGCCCCTGCTTTCGCCGCGCTCAGCAGAAGGGGAAACATTGGTTTTAGTCGCGACCAAGTGCTCAAACCACACAACCACCACGCTGAGACTGCCCTGGAGATGTATGGAAAACACCTGAATTGGAATACTTGGAAGAGAACACGAGATCGTGTCTAGCGAATCTGCTACTGTGACTCACTTCATTATTGCAGCCCTACGTATCCATGACCTTACTGAAAGAGAAGCGTTCCTGTTCGTTGTTCGCCTGTCACACTACCCGATGATCCTGGAATTACTCTGGTTGAAGTTGCACGATCCTGAGCTGAAGTTTGGCAAAGGAACCATGCTTTTTGACAGCTCCTACCGCCACAACCACTGCGACACGCCCCTGTAACCAACCTGTATTCACGCTGTACCTGGTGTTCCACCGAAGGAACGCCCTGAGAACGCTGTTTGCACTGTGCAAGCTCTGAACCGAAGCCTGAGTCGGATTTTGACGCGAAGTGACGTTCTCGACTGCAACAGCGCCGAAGGCAGAACATAGCCGTGACCCGTCCGCTCCGCGCCATATGGATTGATGAGTAAAGACTAAACCATACGTCGCAGACATGTACATTCCACTCTTCTGAAGCACATCGTCTCAAATGGAGCTTGGCTCAAGACCAGCGATATGACTTCGTCTCTCTTCCCTCTACCTAGGCTTAATCACTGCTGACTTGAACAAAGGCGTCTATGTGGTCTGTATCAACGATGAATCCTCACGGTGTTTTATCACGTTCAACCAGGCAATGGAAACGGAGTTTTAAACGGTGTGGGTGGATGCACGACCTTGTCCCAATGTTGCCGATGAGGAAGAGGTAGAGAAGGAAGGGAGTCATGATGATCTGTGAATAGAGAAACAGGAGAGAAGTAAGAAGTTGACTCACGCCGAACACATGCACGGACGACTAGGCCAAGTGTTCTTAGGGTCCGTATCATCCCAGCGATGTTCGATTCTCTCGCGTCTCCATTCCTACATCTTTTCTCCTTCGTTCATCAAACTCGTCCCCTAACTATTCATCACTCGTCCACGGTTGATCGTTATCCTTCTCTCCCTTGCTCGATCGCTCTGTGCAGTTTTGTGATAGTGTCACCGGCCTGGCTAGCCCTGACTACACGGCAGGGCTCCGTCAGTCCACGCCCGACCGCGTTGACACCAATGGCGCGACTGGCTCCGTCTCTGCGTGTCTAGTTCATCTTACCTCTGGTTAACTGAGATATTCAAGCATTCAATCTGGCCTTGTTCTAACTGCACGTTCGACTCCGGTGGGTCATGGTGCTGGCCTGGCTAGTCCTAATCACGCGGCAAAGCTCCGTCCTTGACGCTCTGCCCCCTGCCTCTGCATCGCCAAGACGCCCGCAAGACTCGAGCCGCAAGACTCGAGTCAAGGCTGCTCAAGCGCATCGACTTTAAAGCCTAGGAGGGGAGTTCTGCATTTTACGACGCCCTGTGGGATAGAGCTAGTTCGCTCGTCTCTCGTCTCTCGTCTCTCGTCTCTTCATCGCACGCCCTTTCTTTGTTTTCCTCCACCCCCGATGGTCAGTCAGTTAAGCCTATGGCTTCAGAAGATCCACAGTGCACATATACTGCAAAGTTAATTATCCTTCGCCTATGCGGCAAAATGTTGTCCTTCTATGATCAAACTCTCCTTTTATCACCTCTGTACTCCAGTGATATGCAGCTACCCTATATCTTGAAACCCGCGCCGTTGCTGCTATGACCGCCGATGCGATCTCCCGTGGATCGAAAGTTTGAGTGGTCGGATCAACTCTGAGTCAACGAGAGACCTAATCAGACGAATATGGAAACGTGGGCATTCAGTGAGGGCACAGACAAAACCAAGAAGCCGTACGGTGTTTTAGTGCATGCATAGATCTTTCGCGAAATATCCGAGAATCTCGGGTATACGCATGGAGAATGGTGGCGTTCGGATCACTCCCGGCTGCAGACAGATGATGAATTGTGATTGAATGAAAAATTGTGCGCTGTCAAAAATTAGTTCCGTGGCGTGACTTTCTAACACGTGCTTCCATCAGACCTGTGCGGGGCTTGGAAGGATAAGTATGCGATGATGTCTCCACAAGTCACACATTTGTACTGAGCCAGAACAAGACCGAACTGAATCCAAGAAGATGCGTCGCAAGACGAACAAAGAGTACTATGCGGTGCTTAAAGGACACAGGCTCGCGCAGCCAACCATATATTCATCGTGGTTAGTGGGTCTCCAGAACGGACATCTGTAATGCATATCCTCAATACCCAAGTTAGGGCAAAAGTACATGTTCGCACAACAGGTTACCGAACCCAGAGGAAGGTGATCTTCCAGGGTTTCCGTACTCTACGAGCAGCAGAGGCATTCATGCGCAGAAACTGTGGTCATCGCTACATATTGCGGATTCTTATACACGGGGGCATGAAAGATGCATGAGAGTCCCATTAGATGATGACCACGAGAGGGTTTATGATATACTTGTTATCTAAGGCCCTTGATCAGAACACAACGCTTGCCACAAGCTTTTAAAGCTCTCGACGGTGTACGAACATTCGAAAAGATGCTACTACTCTTGGCGCTGCACTGCTGTTTGGTCATAGAGACAACTTGTTCTGCTTCTTGTAGATCATGATCTACCATGCATGAGTCTTGACGAGCTCTTCTCCCCAGCGTCAGCATCAAAGTGTCTACCCTGCTTAAGTGTCATCTCATTGTACCATCTCGCAACAGCACTAGCTGGCATCACCGGTAGCACATCGATATAGCCTCAATGCGTAAGCCTCGTCAGTGTAGCCGCACTTGAGCAAGTCGGTAATGATTGGGCATATCAAGACATGCAACTGCGATGCAAGAAGCAAGTCCGGCCGGAAACAAGTTGCCAGAGCCAGCTCGTTTGCACTACCGCCAGCGTAGGGGATTATGTCTACGCTCGGCCTCTCTTTCTTTGCTCCAAACACGCTCTATATGCTCAGGAACCCCTGTGTGTATACCTTCGGATCGATCCTTTGTTTATTTAGCTTCGCATGGGCCACATTCATGCTCATTATATGGATGGGCGCCTCGTGACTCTGAGTACAGGCAACAATTAGTCACAAAAGACCAGCGCGCCTCCCGGGGTGTCTGATATTCGAGTGTTGTCAATTCGGTAGCTCAATGACACATTTATGGTCCTGCCTTCCAAGCTTCGACCGTCGGTCAATGCGGCCACTCCGCCATTATCACGCCTTTTTAACTTTTTACCTATTTATCGCCAACCTTTCTACTGTTTTGATCTTTTTAATTTCTACCATTTAACCTTCATAGCGCTATCTTGTACAACATACCTAATATTAGAAGATAGGAATATTCAGGGGTCTCCGAATGACATGCTATAATATGCTATACAGACCCCCTTCTCATTGGCCCTTCCATATATCTTATTTTTATTTTAGACATGTAACTAATAAAATACCTATAGTTAGCTATATATCTATAATGATGCTATTGTTGGCGGATAACACTAATAATTTATGGTTCTGACAAGAGAGTTGTAGTGTACTCGAGAGTCTCGAGCTAACATCTAGAGTAAAAAGGTAAAACGCTGAGACGCAGCAGGCCGCAAGAATAGTGAAGGTTGCAGGAACAGCGGTGCCTTCGTCCCATCACTTCCACTACCACCAAGGCCAATGAGGGAAACAAGTCTGCCACAGAACTCTCATTCGGGCTCTGAGCCCTCTAAGGATGAGATCCCTCAGGGTGGCCGAAGAAGAGAATGGTCTACGGAGGAGCCCGGAGATGCGAGCTGCTACCTGACGTACATCGTGCCGCGGATGTTGACGCCCTTCCGCGCCCTAAGGTAGATTACGCCGCCGTCGAGGCCTCTGAGGAGGAAATCAAGCACGATCTGATTGCCAGGTGTCTGCAAGTGGTGTCTCTATGAGTCCTCGAGAGGCAGGAGATGTCCCTGTCGGAGCTAGAGTGTGCCTGTAGCAGCCAAAATGCCAACGCTGGCGTCCGTGTCGCACCTCAGCGGATGTCATCTAAGTCGTTATGGTTCAAGTGGACGGCGATCCACTCCATCTGCAGAGCCTCGGCGTGTGCTATACACTGAGCTTCCGGACGATTGTTTGCTCAAGTACACGCTCGCCACGTTGCAGTTGCTGGCAGGCTTAGTTACTGGCTTCGATCGTGACCTCTGGAGATGCTTCTAGCCATTGGGCTCTCCTGGCGGTGTCGAGCTTTGCGTTCATGGTTTGTAGCAGATTGACCCCTGGCTCAGCAAGAGTATGAAAGATGGCCATGCCGCCACTATGGCTGGTGTCAATCTCGTGGTGGTAGCCGATTCGTATCTTATCCCGTCCGTCTGCATGAGATCTTGGCCAAGTAGCCAAGCGCCTCCTCTGGTGAGAGCTCTTGTTCGACCAAGTTTCTGCCGTTTCGTTTGCTTAACTGACGTTGAACGGGCCGGTCACACGGGGACGGAGCATTTCAGGCAGAAGCACAACTAATCTGACACTCCTGTGGGTCGTGTCCCTGTCCTGTTCGAGTTTCTGCATTCGCCTGTCGACTGTCGAGCATTTGGAAGAAACGAGACGGATAAAGCTACCTCCGTCATCTCCTTTACGCTCCTGGCGAGAACCCCATCTCGGAGCGGAAGGACTCGTACTTCATCCTCTGCCCAGGAGGCTGGTTGATCCTCTCACTCTGCTAGCCACTGGCTCTGCTCTTCTTGCCTGCTGTTAAAGGGCTAGAAGTTCAGGAAAAACCATGTATGTGGCAAATTCAAGGCAGCCGAGGTGTTTGCCTGATGGTGAACAAGTGAAAACTTCTTCTGGTAAAAAGTGGAAAGGGGAGGTGACAGTGGAAAGTGTGACGGACGGAGGTCTATTCTGTTATAAAGGCCTGCATTTTCTCTTCTCTTGTCTTCTGCTGCAGTTGAACCCTTGACACGCAACCACGACAACTTCCGCTAAGTCTCTGGCGATTACCTCATTCTCTCGAACACCCGAAATCCAAATGTCCTGGAGAAGTGTCTGTCCCGACAGCAAGGAGATCTCCTCGTTCGTTGAGGACAATGTCTACGAGAGCGTGGTTCGCAGTACGGACCGTGTACACATGCGTTTGTTGTACAATCCGTGACCTCTGGAGATCAACGATCAGAGACTGTTCTGAGTGTTGACAGCGCCATACAACGCAGAGATTATCATAGTTCAATCCTCCTTCAACACCAAAGATTGGAGCAAGCGCTTAGTATTGCTGGCGAAAAACGTTCATAAGGGAAGGGAAATGGAGTATCGTTTGGTGTAGAAGACAATCAGCTTATACAACAATCTGGCCACAGGAGCAACATATAGCATATAGTATTTGTGGTGAACCAATAAAGCATGTCGTCCAAGGAAGTGCCAAGCTTAGAGATGTCGGCCCGTGCGCACATACCATTTCCACATGCGGGCGGGTGAACTGGTGTGGGGCTTTGCTCTAGTCACGTGCTCCGTATCAACCTGCTTGGGCTCGCTCCATGTCATTCTGTGTTTATGACTAATACCAATGCCCTTAAAGTCAACTCCTTGACACAGATCAGAATGGTGGAAGACGAGATCAGCTTCCCTTGTATCCAAGCAGCTCTGCTAACATCGGTCAAAATACCAATGACAAAGACATGGCATGATCCTTGAGCGCTCCAGTGGGTGTGACGTAGAGTGAGAAAGAGTGATAGATGAATAGACATCGGACTGACTGGCTGACAGCTGAATCATTGATCCAATGTTTCGAATCGTGATATACCAGCGTAGCGAGTCGAGCCGCGTGCTCACTGTGCGCTTTAAGCACAGATACACACCGATTCAGCATATCGTTGACCGTGACTCTATTTCGTACTCAAGGCCAACCTGCTCAAACTCCCGGGTACCCTTGTATATGGACCTACCGTATTTAGCGCCATGATCATTTTACAGTCAGCCACACGTCTTGTCCATCATCTTACACGCTCCAATGCAGTATAGGGTCGAATATCTCTATCAAGATCATGGCTCGAAATTTCGACAAGGATCTGAGCAAATATGTAGTCAATGGACACTACCTTCTCTCCAGTATCTGCATGTCGGGTCGGAAATGCCTGCCCTTGTTTTTGCCGATGAGGAGGATGATCAACTGGTTTGAGCTACAGGCTGGATGGTTACTAGTAGTTGTGCTCACGTCTGAGCCTTCTGCTTTAGGGTCAGTTGGTTATATACAAAGTCCTTCGGCCGCGTTCTACTAGTCAAATGGAACGGTTCTACTCAATACTTTCCCCTTTTGCGTGACAACTGTGACAGTAAATAAAGTTATAATGCTATGGCAGTCTGCCAGAGTAGCGGCCAGACTTGACTGCCGGATTGCTGCCAGAGGTAGGTGGAAATACATAAAGAGGCGTAAGAGGTCTTCGCAGGAGCTGCATAGAAAACCGCTGGATCAAGCGCCAAGGGATTTCTCATGCTTTGCCTAGCCCCCAAATTCACTAATGCGGCCATGCGCCCAAAGTTCTTTCGTGACGCTATTAAGAAAGGCAGCGTCTAGGACGTATGCGCATTTAATAACCTTTTTATTTCAACCAAATAACTTGGACGGGCGGCTAGAAACAACATTAGGTCTTTTGCGCTAGCGTCGGATCTAATAACCATTCTAAGTTTATATAGGGACCTAAAGAGCATGCCGAAGTATTAGCATATAGATATATAGCATAGTAATACAATAGGCCTTATTACTTTTCTTATAGTAGCCCTTATTATAAAGCCTACTAAAGGCGCGCTAATTACTAGTTAGCATTATATAAGGTAGCTATAAGTTAATACATAGGTATATATACTCTCTACTTTATTATTATATCCCCTAATAACTAATTCTACTAGGCTTTAATACGCTAGTTTTTCTTACTAGTACTAAAGAAAAACACTGCTTAATTTATATACCGCTATAAACCTTTTAAGCCATTAAGAAGTGCGTGTTAGCTATAATTATTATCTTATTACCTCTATTAGACCGGGAAAAATAAGAAAAAACTCCGATCACTCTATTTACCTTAATATACTAATAGAAAACACTTTATATAGTTAGTAAGATAGATTACCGCCTAGTATAAAGCTTTATAGATACCTTATACTAGTATTAGCTAAAGGGCCCATAGATATCTAAAGAATATACCGTGTATAGGCGTTAATTACTACATAGTATTAGAAACTAAAGTTCTTAAGCTTATAGTATGCATTAATAGACTAGACATAGTTCTTTTCCCTTATATAATACTCTTTATAATGCCTCTAGAGGTCGTTATAGCGTACTTAAACTCCTATAGGATTAATCTCCTTAATAAGCTTAAACATGCGTCACAAGATAACATTCGTCGCTAGAGCGCTAGAGTGATTTTGGTCGCTAGAGCGTCGCTAAAGGGCGCTGAGACGCTAGAGCGTCGCTATAGATGACCTATAGTGTTGACAGGACGCTGAAGCATGCTTAAACACCTTACGTTTGTCAACATTGACCAAGGGGCGCTAGCAAACGCCATTGTATACCACTATCGCAGAAAGGCGACCAATTGCTATCTAACATTGATATTCCAATACCACCATAACATCATCACTTGCGCCTGCCAGGATTCCTGCCAGGAGTCCTGCCAGGAGTCCTGCCAGGAATAACCACGCGTTGATCAGCATGACCAAGTGCGACCGGAAAGAGGACCTCAACCGTGATTTTCGCAGGAATCCTGACAGGAATCCTGGCAGGATCCCTGCCAGCTTTTCCTAACCTGACCGATATTCTTCTCAGCTCCAAGTCTCTTACTCCAAGGGTGACCGAAGATGCGGTTGGCAATCCTGCCAGGTTTCCTGTTAGGTTCCACTACCCTACCTCTCACCTAACCTCGTGGTATACCTGCCTACCACTCCTTTGCGACCACCTTCCACCTCTTTCCACCTTCTCCTCTCTTTCCACCTTTTCACCTCTATGTAGAGCCCACGTCCTCAAGACTCGCCTGGCGCCCACGACGATCACGAGTCCGTCGACGACCTCAACCCTGCCTTGTTGGAGGCCTGGCGCTCCGGCCGCTTCACTGTCGAGCAGTGCTTCTACCTAAAGCACATCGTCGAGGAGATGCAGAGCCGCAACGTCCCCATGTATGACATGGGCCATGGTGGTGAGCTTCTCTTCCGCTTCGCTGTCGAAGAGGCTGCCCGTTCTTTCCCCAGCGCTGCTCGCGTCTCCAGCCCTGTCGCTCCTCCTCCCCGCCTCTTCAGCTATGTCGACTACCTTCGCGAGCATGGCTCGGCTCAAGTCATTCGCCGCTACCTCATGACCAATCACATGGAAAGCATCCCCGGCCTCGCTCGCCCCACCACTCAGCGCGGTCGTATGATGCCACTCTGGTTCTTTTCTTCTGTTGTTTCTCTCTGATGACTTCACTCACCTCCACCCCTCCGGCGCTTCTGCGCTCTTGCCGGCTCTGTCACCTCTACAGTCTTTTCCTGCCGTCGCCTTGTCGCTTCGTCCCTTGCTGCCTTTCTCTTCTCCTTTGCCGCCTGTCTAATTGCAACATCCCGCTGACCAGCCGTCCTTAGATTCCTCTCCCTTGCGTCGCTCGCGGCCCTCATAACCTGCGTCTCCCATTCGTCGTCATAGATGAAGTTGTATGTCATCCAATCCGCCGTGTTATTGATGTACATGTCCTTGTTTTTCTTCTCAGGACGTTCGTCGACCGGCATCGCATGGATTGTGTGGTAGACCTGGGAGAGACCATACACTCTCCTTCCTTGAAGTAGACCTTGCAAAGGACGAGCTGGCAAAGCCTTGATCACAGTCAGGCCGCTCTCTGGATCTGGTCGACCTCCGCGATCTCTGCCTTCAAAGACGTCTACGTACACTCCAGTATACTCACCATAGGTAAAGTCGTCCAGCTCGTCGTCCCGTATGTCGTCCGTCCTTACTCGAGGGATTGGAAGGGCAGTATCTCTTACCGTGACAATCAACCACAGCTGGACAGGCAGACGCCCTCCAAACGCTACCCGCGATCCATCCTCTGTCGTCCTTTCGTACTCTTGTACCCAGACCCAATCTTTTCGTGGCCGCTTTGTATTCTGCCAGTCAAGTGTGCAGCGCGCGTAGTTTCGCTCGCTTGCATCACCGTGTTCAGGATCGTCGCCATTCATCTTCCGGCACCTGATCGATTGGTGCAGCTGAACTAGACAGTCATCAACCCAGGAAGGGTCCTCTTCAACCCTGTCCGGATTTCCAGCTCTATGCGGTCCAGTCGAGGCAGCTACGGCCTCGGTAAGTCTGCTCTCTCGGACAAAGACGGCAATTGCCTGCATGAAATTCCTGCCGTCTTCGTTACCTAACAATGTAGCCACCTCGCTCACCGGTGTCCAAAGGTCTTTGTCTCTCCTACGGTGGGCTTGAGGAAGACCAAAGAACCTTGCTAATGACACCGGTTCAGAGGGCTTTACTGGTTCTTACGATTCCTCCCTCCGCTCTGCATTTGTTTTCTGCCTTCGAGGAACCAGCAAGTCTTGCACAGCAAGCATATTTAGTCCGCGATGGTGGTGGTCCATCAGCTGGTCTTCCCAGTTCTCCCGGCGATTTGTTCGTTTGAAGCCCTCCTTGACATATGTATGGTGTTTGTGCTCTGGGTGACTTGTATCCCAGTTCGGCGCACAACCATAAAGCTTGATCATATCGACGTAGTGGGTAAGTGCGTGCCACTTTGGAAAGTTGAAATGACGGTCTTCTTCCTCGGCTTTTGGGTTTCTGTATTTTCGAAACACCTCCTTATGCTCATTCATCCTGAACAACGCTAGATCAAAGTATCGCAGCGTCTCGTCATCGTGGCTCTCATACATTGCCAGCATGATAAAGTCCACGGTTGCTCTGATGAATCGGATAGCTTCCTTTGCTTCTTCGGTACCTATTTCCTCCAAGATCGGCACAAACACTGGAATGATCTGCCTTAGGATACTTTTTTGCTCTGCGCCAGTCCATTGTGATACCTTTGAGAGGTGTGAGAATACACGCAGGCTTGGATAGGGAGGGGTCGCCGCAAATCGACGATCGATGACTCCAGTGACAATGGCCTTTGCGACGCTAAGTTTATTTGACTTCCTTCGTTGTCGTCTACTGCCCTTCCCTCGCGCGGTTCGTATCTTTTCAGCCGCTTGACCAACCCGGGTGCCCTTCTTGTTTTGAGCCTGATCTGTTATGAAGGCTTGAGTCCAGGCCAGAACATGCATCATTACGCCCTTCAAAAGCTGGTGCAAAATGTCAACCATCATGGACTGATGTATTTCCATCCTGGGCTGCTTAAATGCGAAACAATTGATATCGTGCATTCTCTCGTCTGGGTCTAGGTCAGAGTCCGAGTCTGACACCTCTGAGAGCATGTTTATATCCGCGCCCAAAACTGGCACTGCTGGTAGGCCGTTGTCGCTTTGTTCAGGACGAGAGCGCCTCTTCCGTGGCTTAACCCCTTGCTCTCGTTGTCGTACGATGCGTAGCATCGTGTCGGCTGCTTCCTCCAAGGGCGGCGTGCTAGCAGATCCTCTCGCATGTCTGGATGGATGGTGCAAATTGTGCACTGGCGACCGCTCAGCACACCTGTAAGCTTTACCTGTTCCTCGTAGTCTGTTGTAATGGCGGCAATGATTGGATAGCACTTTCTCATCCAGCCATCAGAACACGGAATCTCCACTCCGGACTCGAGAGCAGCCTTTTTACGGACTCGAAGACTACATCAAGACATGCATGGAAGTACCGGCTCTTCTGCTCCGCGTCGCCCTCTTTGATACAAGGCAGAAGAGCCAGTAGGATCGAGCCAGGTCTTTCGTTAGAATGCCGTGTGTCGGCCTTGAGATTACCAACCGACAGGTAGACTGCGTGTGCCTCGAGGTCTCCGGACTGCAGTGTTAACTTTGTCTTGTCGCTTGCAACAATCAAAGGTACGATTGTCACGCCCTTCGTAGCTTCGACCTTGTTAAGCTCTTCTTGCATGTTCCACCACCAGTCGCCAGAAGGCATATCGGTATATCTCCTACAGACACGCTCCTCATCGGTCCAGGCTCGATACGGCGCAAAACAGAGCTCCTCGCGAAAGCCAGCATGCCCTAAGAAGAACTTCACTGCACTTATCGGGTCACGATACCGGATATGGTATGTAGCAAATCCAGTTGAGCTACCGTCGCTTGGGACCCGAATATCCTTCGACGTCCATGATCCAATGTCGCCCACGGTAGGCATGCTTTCCATCTTTCGACGCAACTGCTCCGCTGTCTTCCAACTAAGCATCTCTTTTAGTTCCGCCAGGTCGTCGTTATTTAGCAGCCGATCAATGCCGTTCTTCGAGATGTTCTCTCTGTGGATCCACCGTGCAAACTTAAAGTCAAAGTCGCTTTCAAAGCCTCCAAGTAGAGTCGTCCGTGTCGTGTCTTGTGTAGGACATCTGTATAGCGTTAGTACACCCCAGGAATTGACTTTCTTCATATACACCTTTCTCCAGTCTTGCCGGCTATACGGCCTGTTTGTTCATTATATAGGTCGCGCACTTCTGCCGTCGCTGTAGATGATAACCTGCCACTACTCGGCCGTATTGTGGTAGACCCTAAGGAAGACGATGACTCGACGGTGTGGGAGTAGTCCATCTCAATATGTGCTGCATCCGCGGGAACTGGCTGGAGGATCTCCTCTTCCTCGTCTGCTGCAAGAGCCGGCATGGTTCCAATCGCATTATACAACTCCGTAAAGTCTGCAACTGGAGATGGAAAGCGGATGTCGGCGAGAGAGTGCTTTTTGGTGACCACTGGGGACTGTGACTTGTTCTCCATGATGACGATGCTCCAGTGGGGTTGCAGTCTTCGCCAACCTCCATTCCCATGTCATATTCCTCGTCTTCCTTATGCGTTGGTAGATCCTCTTCCGCCTCTTGCACGCCTTTGCTTACGCTGCCCTCATTGTTTGGTACTGTGGCCGTTTCCGTAAACGTTGGTAGCTTATCAAATATGTCTTCTTCCGTCGCGTAAGTATGGTTGTTTGAATCGGTCGGCGCGGTATTCGATGCTAAGCACTTTTTAGCCATACTGTGACAGCCGTCGACCCACGCTTCTATCCCGCCGGACGTGCGGCGTACTTGCCTTCGCCGTTCCAGTATGAGACCATGGCGCTATGGCTCGCTCTGCATTGGGCGACATGGTACTCCCTGGCGCGACCTCTTCCGAATTGACACCTACTGCAATATGGACAACTTTTTGACATGGTATGTGGTGATATTGGTTATGTAACAGTAGGGAATGACGCGTTTGTGGTGAGAAAATGGTGGTGTTGTTAAAGCCAAGGCGTGTCAAAACCCTGCGCGTCACGCGTGCCCTCGCCGAAGCCCAGCACCACTCCTGGCAGGAAATCTGGCAGGATCTCGCCCTCTCACGCGTCTCGGCACCCGCCTAGCTGCTCCCTTACACGCCTCGCCCAAGCCTAGCACGAAGCCAATACTCTCTTTCCCTCTCGCACGTCTTATCTCTATCCTCGGCTTTTCCTAGCCATAACAATGCCTTTTCAGTTGGATCAAACCTCGCTGTTCCATAAAACTCTTGATCGCGGTATATCTAGAGTGGCACGCAAACTCCAAGCGCAAGACTCGCTCCAATGTCAACGCGCCCGAGGTTTATGTGGTCGTCGTATCCCCACTTCTGATCAAGTTGCTCGTCGCGTTCACGAGGCTCAGAGTGCCGCCGAACGTGTTAGATACGTTCGGCTCACACAGTCCGAGGCTCGTCAATCTATTAAGATTGGTTGTAATCTTGAGATCAGACGCTGTGATCAACAGCAAAGAATATGGCTTAGCAGACAGCGAGTCCTGAAGGAGCAGCAGAGCAAGGCTCTCGAATACAACAAGTCTCCTTCTAGTTTTGACCTGCAGATAGAAGATGCTACTCGATGCTACCTGTTGTACCGAGAGAAACGAGACATGACCAAGCGGCGCAGGAAGGCTGAACTTGACGCACTCGATGTCGAGCTACAGGCGGCTCAAATCATTGCAGAGACCTCGCTTGATCTTGCCATTGAGGGAGCTGCAATGCTGGTAATAAAGAGTAGTCATCACAGTCGATAGTAAGTTCTTCAATCTTGGTGGAAACGTTGCTTCGAGTCTTGCTACTTATCTACTAATAACCATTGTCTAGACCACTAAACCAGGCTCTTCCGTAGCCTTCTCCTTTATGGTCATTATCTGTGCAACAAGCTCCTTGTCTACACCTGCCTTAACCAACTCGTCGCTGACCAGTTCGGTTGAGAGAAGGCGCTCGTTCATCCACGTCTGGATTGGGATGACCTTTGAGAAACACAAGATGCGAATGACCTCCGTGAACAATGCCTGTTGAGACATCTTTGCACGTCTCACACGTGCACCAATCTGCTGCATGGTCTGCTGGATCCAGTCGATGTCACCCATAATGATGATGTCTCCAGGAACAAGGTCCATTCCGCTGCCGATCATCTTGGCGCCAGCAAGTAGACCGCCAGGTGCGTCTTTGTACGTCTCGTTGCCGACGCCCTTGAACTTTTCGAATATGGCAGCTCTGTCTGTGGTCTCAGCGTTGATGAAGACAAAGTCTTTTTCCCAGCTGTCAAACCCAGTAAAACTCGTACCGGCTTCGTCACCTTCGGCCTGTTTCTCGAGGACCCACATCAACCACATCTTGTAGATGGCCACCGTAAGAGGGCGGAAGGCTGTAATGATAACCTTACGGGGATGTTTGCGGGTGTAGTTCGGCTGGCTTCGGATCTGGTTGATTAGGCTGCGGATCTGTTGCACGTTTGGCATCTTGTCAATCTCAGCCATGTGCTTCCATAGCGCGGACTTCCGAGGGTCTTTCAGAAGCAGTTTGGCCGTCTCGTTAGTGTAACCACCCTTAAATTCCGCGTCAACCAGAGGATCCTGCTCTCGGAGTCTCTCTAGGCAGGGAAACACAAGCAATATACGGAAGCGTTGAATGGCTTGCTTGAAAGCAAATTCGGAAAAGCCACCAGAGCCTTTCTTTTGCTTCCCTTGTCCTTCTTTGCTGACTTGCCGGCATCCTGGAGGACGCGCTTCCACAGAGCGCCTAACCTCTTTTCGTCTTCGTCTGGAATTGTCACTTCAACGTCCCAGCACCTGTGGGATGGCATAGGTGCCGCGACAGCACCATCCGTCGACGAGCACTCCTCCTGGTCGGGGGCCCAGCGGTATTCTGTCGAGAACTTGATCATTTTGCCAGAAAGGATCGTACCAAGTGCGCTGATTAGATTACAGGTTTCGCCGTCGAGAGGCTCGACAACTCTGTCCTCACTGATAGCATCTGGGCCCCTCTGTAAGAGCTTGTCTGCCAGTGCCTTTGTAACCTTGGACCATTTGGACTCAACGTGTTTTGCAATGGCCCAGACTTTGTACCAGCCCTGTTGGCGGAGCATGGTTCTGATGTGCTTGGGCTGTGTAGCACCCCAGTCGGTTGGCTCCAGGTTCTTGATCCCCTTCGCTCTGAGCTCGGGGGACTTTTTGAGCGTTTTGAGGATCCATGAATAGAAGGTTTGCTTATCCGACCGCTCTTCGGAGTCCCAGTACCTCGACTCAGCCACCAAGCAAGGGCCAACTAGCGCCATCGGCCTATGGAAGGGGTCCCGCTGATGTAGATGAATTGTGGATGACCGGGGATGTTTGCAAGGCCTTTCCAGACTAGGATGTCCTGACCCTTGTGCTCATGGAACTCGTCGACAAAGACGCGAGCCCATGAAGAGTTAATGGCCTTCTCTACCACCTCAAGATTGACTCGACGATTGCCCGCCCACTTGTCATCTTCAAGCCAGAGGTTTTTTCCTACAAGACCTGGTGTTGTAATCACCAACCATCTTATACAGCCATTATGCCATGGAGGTGGTCCAGAAAAGACCACCTCGCCACCGTAGTGGGCAATGCGCTCCTCTCTCTCCTCTTCCGACTCAGGCCCTTCAGGTTCGGGAAGGTGTGGGTTCTCGATCAGGTTACGCTCAAGCAAGTCTCGCACTCTGAAGGGATTGGGAATCTCTAGACTCCATGCCGTGTACCTCTCATAAAGCTGCTCGTCTGTGGGATACCAGGGTGAGGACTTTGGAATGACACTTTGCGGAGTCCAGCAATGTTCCTCAGCGATAAACATCTCTTTCTCATGCGTCTCCAAATTGGGGCCAGCAAGCACAATCTGGATTCCATGTCCAACGAACTTGCGGACATTTTGGATCCAAGTTGCACTGAGTTTGTGCTCGGCAACGACAAGAGTGGGACCATATTCAACGCGAAGCTCTGTTCCAGACAGGTCTAGCTCTTCGTCTGCGTTGACCAAACTCCTGGCATTGAAGTAGGCACCATTGGTGTACTTCATGTCCTCAACGTCTCTCTTCATATCCTCGGCCATCTCGATGGAGGTCATCATGGTTGCAATAGCGACTGCGGTCTTTCCAAGGCCCATATCGTGGCCTACGACAAGGTATGGATAAGAGGCAAGTAGCTTTTGGACAAGCCAGGCCGTGGAGTACATCTGGTAGGAACGGAGAAAGTTCTTCTTGGTCCAGCCTTCAAAGTAGACTCCAGAGGCTTCGCTGTAGTCCAAGGGGTTGCCTCCAAAGAAGGCGCAGGCAGCTCTCCATAGCTCAGGGCTTCTTTGCTCAAAGTTGGTCCACTTTGCGGTGATGTTGTCAAGCGTCTCGCCTTCTGTAAGGACTGGTGCGTCATCCGCCTCAGTATCAATAAAGCCCATGATGGTATCTGGGTCGTCGGGCGACTTGATACCACTTGACATCCAGGGACAGAGTTTTGATCCAGCAGGTAGCTCGATAGATGGGACTGCTGTTGGCTTCTCCACAAGTCCAGCGCTGTCAAACTGTCGCCAATAGGGATAGGGGGAAACTGTAGCAGCGTCGAGCATGGCCGCGGTTGCTTCCTCTTTAGCCCGAAGTCGTTCGGCCTCTTCAAGGGCAACGCGTGCAGCCTCCTCTGCGTGGAGCTTGGCTGGCGTAACAGTGGTTCCATCATCTGGTGCGCCCCCGGTCTTGCTCGGAGTATCGTCGTCAGGTTCAACCTCGTCATCAGTGTCGTTGCCTGGGATGCTCGGAATGGGTGTGTCTGGAGGCTCGTCTAATATACCAGACGCACCCTCGATTCCTGATCCACCAGGACCCGGAACGGCAGGGACAGTAAGCTTCGGCTTCGGTTTGGTCGTTGTCGTCTTCGGCTTGGTCGTTGTCGTCTTTGCTCTCTTGGCCGAAGAAGTATTCGAGGCTTGATCTCCTGCCTTTCTCTTCCTGCTCAGCTCCGAAAGAGGGACCTCATCATCGCCATCCGAGCCGGGGGTTGGCGGAGGAGGTTGTTGACAGATGCGTTCCGATCGGATGTCTTGGTATTGATCGCGGGCGGCGGCAGGGATGAGGTCGAGGTGGGCTCTCTCTGCTGCAACAAAGACTTGAATAACGTCGATTTGTTGTGGAGCCAGTTCTCTTGCGTGGATAATTGTGCCGGCAGTCTGACCGGCGGCCTTCTTCGCTGCGAATTTGGCCTTCTGTGGATCGGTGTAGACCGTGTCGACAAGCGGCAAGATCGACCATTCGCGGGTTCCTGTGTTGTAGATTCCAGCGGTCATATCCGAGATTTCAACAGCGGGCACAGCCATACAGCATGTCTCAAGGTCGAACCGGAACTGCCCTAGCTCGACAAGGTCTAAGGGCTTGGTGGGGTCCGTAAAGTAGTTGGTAGTTGATGTTCGGATGGATGCGGTTAGCTTCACACTGTTTGAAGAAGCATCGTGGATTGCAACCCAGACAAAGGTAATCAGGAGCTCGTTGAGCTCCTTCTTAACTGTCGGCCTCTCAGGAGTCGAGTCTTCGAGGTCCATGTCATCGACACCATCAGTCAGGCCAGTAGTAGACGCGCCGCTCTGTACGCTGCGGCCACGGCTACGAGAAGTTTGACGGCTTCCAGGGTGACGAGATGATGCACGACCAGTGCGGGTGGATGACTTGGAACGGGCTGCAGGAGCGGAAGACTTGGTGCCCTCTGCTTTCTCCTTGCACTCCTTTGTATATTCCAATTGCCCTCTCTTCGAATGTCATCCACGACGACGCGGATCAAGGCCTGGACAATGCTGGACCTGAAATGCTCATGGTCCTGACCATAGAAGAGATGTTCTTCCTTCCACCAAGCTGGGGTTCCTCCGGCCTGATTCCTACGATTGAAGAAGACGCCATTGATTGGTGGTTGCGTGGCGCCGTTAAGAAGTGCGCTCTGGAGTCTGAAGCGCTCGTCCAGTATGTCCGCAGAGTCGCCTTTCCAGCTGGTGAACTTGTAATCGCTCTTCTCCCCAGGATCACCAGGGGGCTTGGCTACCTTGGAATCCTTGAGCAAGGTGGTAACGGCGCGGACAAGTTGGTTTTGTTGGATTTTAGGGGCACCCAGCCAGGACCAGAGGAAACCCTTTGTGATGCTTTTGTTCTTGCTGAGAATGAGGTCTTTGACATTCTCCGGGGTAAAGGTACTCGGATCCTTTTTTTCCATGACGACTGCGGCTGACATGATGGGCAGGTACTCTGTATCAGGTGTGTGGTTAGCATCGAGAAATGCACGCCTGGCCAAGTTATACATACATGCTGATATGCGAACAAAGACTTTGCAGCGAAGACTTCGAAGGCCGGATCCGGCCTGACAAGTGGAATGTGGTCCCGAGGCAACAATGGACTTTTGAGCTGAGAGAGTCAAGCCCTGAGCGCTGGGGTGATTGCGCCGAGTGGTGGGTGCGAAGTGATGACGGTTGAGCCAGCGACGAACAGAGCCACGTGTAGAAGCAGACAACGTAGTGAGAAAGAGCAGTGCCAGTCAGAAGAGTGATGCGCGCAAAAACAAAGCAAAGTTGGTAGACCGGCGAGCGAGAGAGGAAGGGCCAGAGTTGCGAGTGTTGTTGATATTGAAAGTCCGGCGGCGTTGATTGGTGGAAAGACGCCTGTCACGTGAGATGGTCAGAAAAAGGAAAGGCTTTCCACTACAAGTCGTGGTCAAGGTAATCAATACGTACAGCAAAGGCCTACCAGTCGAAGTGATCGGATGCGCCGTGGAGTGATAGAACAGTTTGATGTGTAAGAACTGGCAGCGATTGGAAGGACCGTGAAGTAGCAAACGGATGTAAAGCAGCTATGTCTGGATTGTGAAAGACGCTTCATCATTCTGATTAGCACCCTGTGTAACATGGCTGCTCGCAATACTTCAGACTACTTTTCGCACCTTGTAGGCAACAACATAGAGCACGCTCAGTATCGCTGCTTTCATCAGGAGCACGCTCAATATCGCTGCTTTCATCAGAAGCACGCTCAGTATCGCTGCCTTCTCATGTCACTGCACCCTTGTGACAGTCACTTGCGCCAGAGCTTCAGGTATAAATCTGGCCTCCCTTACCACACCAACCTTGCCTTCAACATCAACCTTCTTACTTAAACAATCTTCTCTCATACGTTACGCGTCTTCCATCTCTCACACTTGACCTTCAAGACTCCGCGTTTACTCACAAGCACATTACAAACAGAAGCGCGTCACCCAGTCAAACCTCTGCTCTTTCTTCGCATCCTCTTAACCACAAATGTATGTCACTCTATCAGTGCGCATCTCATGATTACAGATGTTGACTTCAATTTCTTAGCCTAATAACAGCACGCCCAACATGAACAACACTACTGTGATCGCTTGGTCTGCGCTTGGTTTGTTTACTACGTTCACCTGCCTCTGCTTTCCAAGCTGACAGACATACACAGGTCGCAATGAAGGTCACCTAACCTTGGCCTGGATGACCAGCGCTTACCTCGCGCTCAAGGCACTTCCTCGCAACATGGTCTCTGAACTACTCATGCCTATCTACGACGACGCCTCTAGCATCTATGTTCCGTATCAGCTGCCCACTCCTCACAGCGACCGCAACGGCCGTCCTCTCATGATCCCGTTTATTGAATCAAGCCATATGGCTGCTCTGTTCGTCGCCTGCAGCCAGCTCGCAGAACCATCCAGAAACTGCGGATGCGGATCAACAACTGGGCCTGCAGTATTCGCAGAATGCCTCGCAATCCCCAGAGTCCACATCTGTCGCAGTCTGAGAGGTCCCCCCTTGCCTTACCATGGAGCATGCGCTGGCTGCGTCTTCAACTCTGGTGCCACGACCGGAGGGAGCTCTGTACCTGCAGCATCGTCGGACGAGCTGCTGAGGCCAATGCAACTCGAGACAGTATCCAGCATTTGCAGCGCAACCTCATGATCACTCAAGATAAGGTCTTGCAGCAGCGTCTCAAACAGTCCTTGGATGCAAACGTCGCCAACCTTACCCGCTATGTCCAAGAGTTGAGAGCGGAGATCACCCACCTGGAGAATGGCAGTATCCCAGTACCTGCCGTTATGAGAACGTCTCTGGCCGACAACAGAGGAGTTGTTGGACTCTGAACACTAACGACATATCTAATTGTCCATTCACCAAGGCAAAGATAGGAAGCACGGAAAGGAGCGGTTGATTTTGAATGGGAATTATGGCCTCAAAGCAGTATAACCCAGATACAAAGATGGCTACAAGCGAATGGGCTTGAGCTTTTAACGAATTGAACATTTTGAACGCATGATACATGAACTACATTTGAAGAAACTGTCCACTGTGTATAGGTTGACGTCAAAATAGCACAGATTATAGAGGTACGTGCACGTCGGATTTACAGCGGCGATTCATAGTCACGTGTTTGATAAGACAATTTCGAAATGGCCATTGCTCTTGTACTGTAACGCGGCCGTGTAAGGTCACCCTGTCACGGGCATCGCGGCTGAGTTTCTTCTTGGCATACAATCCCTCGAGATGTCAGCACTACTGAAGGAACCAGCCATTCACCGAGTCAAGAAGGCACGGCCAGAGGTTGGCCTACAACCTTTCCACCCTATGTTTGAGCTCCAAGATGGTGAATATCGCAGTCGCCAGTCGTTGCAGACAGTCGCGCAGATTGCGTCAACTTCGATAACATTCAAGCAGTTTTCTCACATGGTAACAAGAGCCTTTATCGAACGCCACCAGCGGAGCTCCATCGAAGACCGGTCAGATCTCAAGAGACGAGGCACCTTTAATCTTGTTATGAGTCGCAGCGATCTTGCTGCCATGAAAGCCAACCGAGTGTCGTACCACCCACTCACCCTTTATGAACTGAGCATATTGGACAAACTTGGTTTCCAAAGTCCAACAGGATGGCTGGCCTGTTAGCAAAACTCATCGCCGACGTCGACCCCAAGAGCAGAACCAAGATCAATATCCGCGGCTGCTGCCACTTCCCACACCGGCTATCGGGCCGCCATTGCTCTCCCAAACATACACCCTTCCCCGCTCCGGTAGCCATCCGAGATCTTCAACTCCTTGTCAAGAAGAGCAGGATATACATACTCTAGACACAATGGACATACAGAGTGTCGATGATTTCCTCGATGAGATGTGCTTTGCTACGTTTCACCGCCGCCAAGGTTGGGGCACAGAAGGAGGGATGGAGGATGGCTGTGTTTCTTCTGAAACATGGCTATCGAACATTGTGGACGAGTTGCTCACTCCGACATTGTAAACTGTTGCTCGGAGGTCAAGACTTCGTGTACCAAACAGTGAGATTGATAAGGCTGCTATTCAGAGATCCTTGCAGCCTTTCATTCAGAACCACGCCGCCTGCTCTTCCTCCTACCTACAGGGACTCCTCCATCTATCACGCTGCCTCGGACGCTGATCCCACCAATTTGCGTGGGAGGCCTTTACTGTCGCTGGCAACAAGCATAAGTTGAGACCACAGATTCTCATGTTCATTCTTATGGACAAGAACAGCTTTGTCTATGGCAAGATCAAGAGATTCTGTGAATGCAAGCTCGGTATTCCTTCTCAATGCGTTCAGTACGCTCACGTTCAGAAGGCTCAGCCCCAGTACATCTCGAACGTGTTGATAAAGTTTATTGCCAACTTGGGCGGCTTCACCAACACCGCCTTTGCTCAGCAGACTGTTAAGGGCATCCTCGACAACACTACCGTCGTTATTGGCGCCGATGTTTCTCACTCTCCTCCCGGTCTCAAGGGCCCATCTATGGCCGCCATGACTGTCTCGATGAACCTCTAGGGCACTCGTTACGCTGCTGCCGTTGAGACCAACGGTTTCCGTGTCGAAATGATTACTGATGAGAACATTGAAAAGCACATCATGTCACCTATCAAGAACGGCTGGGTTAATAAGGTTGGCCAGGGCAGAGCTCCCGCCACTGTCGTCTACTTCTGTGACGGTGTCTCAGAGGGCTAGTTCGCTCAAGTCATCGACCAGGAATTGGCTGCCATGAAGAAGGCTTTCCTCAAGATGTTTAACAGCTCTCCCAAGTTCTTGGTCGTCGTTGCCTCCAAGCGCCACGACTGTCTCAAGGGCTCTGCCATGCCCGTCTCAATGAGTGCCACCACCACTCACTATGCCGCCGCTGTCGAGACCAATGGCCACCGCGTCGAGATGATCACTGATGAGAACATCGAGAAGCATATCATTACCCTCATTCAGAACGGCTGCTCGAGACAGGTTGGTTAGGGCGGGCATTCTGCCTACTTTCGCGACACCTTACTGCCTTCCAACCACGAACAACTACTTTTTCTGGTCTCTGCGCATGCATGTTACTTGCTAAAACAATCACATTCGTACAGACTCTTACGTTCACTCTCACTCCCGCTCTCACTCTCACTCCTTTAAGGCAGCAACACGCTCAGAAAACCATCATAAAGGTAGCCTCCCTCCCACTTCCAAACCCTCTCAACAACATCAACATTAGTCAGTTATCTCTTGACCAGTACTCCAAGTGTTACATCTCTTGCTTCAATACTTCCATCCTCGTTGGCTTCTGGATTCACCCCTTCAAACTCAGCAATGTAAGTTGATCGGTCTGTCATTCCTACGCACGATCTCTGACTTTTGACAGCATGGTTCACCTTGTTCCTAGTCAAGTCTGGGGCGCCAACAGCACTGGCGGGCGCTACAACTTCGCCAGCGATCTAGCCTGGACCAACAATCATCCTCGCGTCTTTCACCTTCGTCAGGATTTCATCCGTCACTTCATCGCCTTGAACAACATCGACAGTGCCGCAAGAGCTGGAAAGACAATTCTGGACATTGGTACAGGCGCAGGTCTCTTCATCTACGTGCTCAAGCAGATGGTTCCTGGACTGCGCGCGGATCAGATTACTGGCATCGACGACTGTATGGCTCTCATTGTCCGCGGCCGTATCAACATCTCAGCCCCGGGTGCATCTGGTGCAGCTGCCATCTATACTCCTGGAGTAGCGCGCAACATCATCCAGCAGTGCGACATGAGCCAGGCTGCTGACCTTGATCGCCTTCGAGCAGCCCGTTTCCCCCATGGAGTGGACATCATCGTCGCCATCAATGTTCTCCATCTCTTTACCGAACCCTGCCAAGTGGAACTGCTACGCGACTGGACGGCCCGCCTCTGGAACCAAGCTCCAGGCAACAAGATCGTCGTCAATGTGCTGCCTCAGCGGGAGCCTACCATCTACGGCGCCAGCTTTGCAACTGGGCCTTCTTCCGAGGGCCAATTTGTCGAACCTCAAGACTTTAAGGTGGCTCTCGCAACTCGCCAGGACGCGATCGACATCGGTAACAGTGCCGGACACTTGGTTACACTCGGCAATGTCCTAAGCCTAAACACCAGAATCTCGGGATTCCCGGATGTACAACCAAGAAAGGCGTATGTCGTGACTACACCAGCTCTGGTCGTGCCCTTCATGAGAACCCGTCCGTTATATGTGAACGCAATGGGCTACGTCGACGTATCTGCCACACAAGGACTGCTGCAGGACTCTGAGGAGAACAAGAAGGCCTTTATCAAGCAATTCGCTGACACTCATGTGAGTGCACTCGTCGCTCGCAGAGTGCTTGATGGCCCTGAGGTCCTTGTGGTTACCGAACACATGTACACCCTCGTAGTGTTCTTGGCCTAATTTGTGGCTCCCAAGAAAGGCAGGATTGGAAGCAGGGAGGCTCGATACTCAAGAATGGACTTAACCACATGGTCGGTCGAATATGACCACCGAAACGGGCACAAGCCTTTTACTATGGATGGGATGGAGAGAACTCTGGAGAAAGACTGTGGACCTCAGCAACTTACTTTCAAATGGAAAGTCACTTGGAATGCAAGATAGCTCGTAGTGGAAAGTCACTGGAACGATAGGGTTACGCCTACAATGCAGGCAAGGAAAACCAGTTACTTCAGACAAATTGATACAAGTCTACTATAACCGCCCTCAAGGGCTATCTGTCATCTTTGAGGATATGCGATACATCGAAACCAATATGTACATGTAAGCATTTCAGAACTTATCATGATAGATTCTGATATGGACTGATAAAGCCAGGTAAAGTGTGTTACAGTTGTCGACGCTTTGAACTATAGTAGGCTTCTGCGGCTGGTTGTCTCTTTCCTGTAGGTTGGGCCTCTCTACGATCCGTAGTCTGCTAATTTGGCTCCGAATATGGGAGGTCTAGGTGTACCGAGGCAATTTAAGTACTACCTTGAAGGGCAGGGTGAGGGGGCGGCAAGTGACCAGGGGCCAATCTGGTGCGCGACGGTGATATCCTTGTAGATGAGTCCACATGTCAACAGGCGAAAACATATTTCTCGAAAGCTCTTGACTCTCATGTTGAACGCCGGTTAAGGCTAAAGAGGCAGTGGCGATACAGACACATCTAATGGCAGGCGGATGGTGCCGACCGCGGGTGGCACGACTGTTACACGAGCAACTCTCTTCTGTTTTCGCCTATCCAAAATTCATGCAACATTCAAGAACGCGTAACTTTGATACTTATCTTCTCCTCTACCACAACACTTGCTAATATACACGCGCAGGATGGCTCAACCGCACCCCGTAACCACCCGAACCCAGACGAAGACGGCAAGACGCGTGCGTAACAGATCGATTGCGCAAAGTAACGGAAACTCTGAAATTTGGCAGGACTCCCTTCCATCTCCAGACTTCTGTAGATATTCTCTGGTTGATTGGATATCCATATTATCCCAGAACTTGACAGGGTGCTCCTGTCAGCAACCATATAACGGCTATACCACGCTATATCGAAATCCAGTTTTTGATAGAAATAATTCAAGTGCAAGTTTAATGCTTCGACATATGATATTAATCGAGTCAATGCTTGGTTTTGGCGACTGTTGTTGTTCAAAACAATTTTTCACAACTTGACGTATCAAAATTGCGCCAGTATGGAACATTGCAGACTGGAGAGTCGGATGAGTGAGCTAGAAGATAGGATATGATACACTCGTCGAACGCGTCGGCACTGGCGTCCTTCGGTACCGGCAAGCGAGACGGGTATCGAACGACATCCGAAGATCTGGTGAAGCCATCGATCAACGCTCCCAGCCCACTATCGGGCCATAGGATGCTGGCCTCGACAAAACCATGGCCAAATCCAAATCGCTCAAGGTCGCTAAGACTACTGCCCTCGTTTGGGGCATGGTCGATACGAGTAAAAAGAGGCGTATCAAAGATTCCTTGGCTAGGGGTGTGCGGTCGTCCGCCAAGTGCTCGCGCGGATGACACCAGATGCTTGCATGAAACGCCAGGCAGAGTCTCTGTTGGAACGCAACATTCTTTGCAGCAATCTTTCCTCTTGAACAGGGGCAATTGGGTAGCACCATGTTCGAGTAATCTTTGCATCTGACGCAGTATAGTGGCGGCCAGACTTCGCACTGAAGTAAATTCCGTAGCGTGGTCAGTCAAGTCTCTGTTCGAAGAAGTGATAGTCTGTTCGTTGAGGGTGAACATGGTCCTATGAAGCTCGACCACTGTTCTGGCAAGACGATATGCCTTCCGTTGCCTGTCCGTCATCACACTCTCTCGAAGAGACGAGACAGGGCTTGGAGCCGGCGATCGGGATATCTTACTTTGACCATTGTGATATCTTACTCTCAAAGCGGTAGTTTCCTCGTGGCTGTACACGGGAGGATGCTCCAGAGGAATGCGAAAGCTGGCTTGCTGTTGTTTTCTTGCGTTTTCTTTCATTGCTTTCTCTCGTTCTTTGGCTGCTTGATTGTGTTGTTGAAAGGTGGTCTCTGGAAGCTTCGCTGGCATCTGGTCTGCGTACTAGGTCGAAGCTGCACATATTATCAACAGACCAACTGACTATAATCTCGTTTGGATAAGCATTACTGATCTCACAGGCGGTGATGTGTCCGGAATCTCTTTGCGCCATGATACGCTGGCCTCGAGGTGCAAACTTGCGTACACATCGAGTGGCTTGATCAAGTATTTCTTCATCCATGTCTGACAGATTAGTAGCGGAGAGAGGTGAAGCGGCCCGTTCATCATTTTTGTCGCGGCCAATCATTCTGCGATCATGAAGGAAACAGTGTAGATGAGCACCACCGAGGACGATGTAATAAGGTTGACTCGGCCAACAAGAGACGGTATTGAGTTCCAAGTCATAACGTTTATAGGAGATCAGGGGATGGTAACAGAGACTGCAGATGTGGACCTACCGGAAGGAGAAGGGTAGGCAGACGACGGTTGACGCAGATCCCATTGGCGCACTTCTCCGTCTTCTGAGCAAGTCAGGAAGAGATGGGGGACGAGTCAGTCACGACTCTCTTTACTCTGTCCCCATGGGAGCGGTAGACTCTGCAGTTTGTGTCTCCGTCACTCAAATGGCGTACTCGGTCTTGTGCATTGCCTCGCATGCCTCTACTAGCACCGTCCAGAGCCATGGCGGACGCGCATGATGCTTCTGTGGCGGCGCCAGAGTACTCCATATCAAAGATGCGGACTTCATGATCACCAGCAGCGGATATGACGGTGCGGTCATTGGAATGGGGCATGAACTTGACAGAGAAGATGTTGACGCGATGGTCGGTGGCGATGCTATTGAATTGCGAGTCGGAGTCGTCTGGTTAATAGGTGTGGATGTTGATGCGCTGATGCTCGGAGTCGGAGGCAAGGAAACGGCCTGACTTGGACCAACTATAGTGATGAGCGAGTTAGAGAAGAGCCATGGTATGCAGCAGTTTGAGGAATGGCAAACCTGAGGGCATTCACCCAACCCGAATGACCGTCGAGCTCGTTCACGATGTCCAGATCACGGATCCAGTTCTTGTCGCCATATATCGACCTCACCTTCCTTGAACGGCCAGCCGAGTCTTGCAGCTCACGTCGGAGCAGGCGATTAGACAGAGTGTCGCGCATGCTGGATCGTGTGAACGGGATGGTCAGTGGCGACAAGGTATGGGCATTAGTCGCAGCATATGAAGATCACGGAAACAGTAGACGGGTGATTCGGTAAATGGGTGGTATGAAGAAGGGTCCGTCAGAAAGATGGATGAATCTAGCAAGCACCATGTCATAGGTACAGCTACCCCAGATCTTGACGATTGAAGTACGCCGTCTGTTCGCCGGCCCGCTGTGGCAGAAGCTACCTGAACGCGACACGCAGTAGCCGAGACAGTCTGGTGGACAGCGAAAGGGAAGTCGACACCGACTGTCATCAACCTGTGGCACTTTTGCGTGGTAGCGCTGTCGCAAAGCTGGAGGGACTGCGCTGTGCGTTGCCATCACATGTCGCTGGCGTGTTTGCGGGAAATGGGCGGTACTCCGTACTTGGAACCGGACAGATCATCTTGCCCAGCCGGGCTGCACCTTTGTCCCCATCTGCCGTGTAGCTTTTTGCGTCAAGCTACGAGACTTGTTTTGGAGTGTAGACGGGTTGCAAACTCTCGTGCAAATGTCGTTTGGTCAAGTCGCTGGCGGTAGCAACAGCAATAGCATAGATAAAAGGCCGTTGCACGAGCGCCAAGGCGCAACCGCTAGCGTGCCGATCAACAATGAAGGCGGCGCTCCATGTCACTGACTCCCCGACGAATTAGTACCTATTATTATTTGTTTGTCGGGAAGTTGGGCAGTCACCCCTGCTCGCTCCTGCCCTCTGATTTTTCACCACGGCGCAATCTTCTCGCCCCGCTTCTATTCGCTCGTCGACGGCTTCGTCTCTTGATATTGCCAGCCAGTTGACGACGGCCAGCTCCATCCTCTGGGATCCTCGCTACACCAATCGCAATCCTCCCCACCAGAGACTCCATCCCACGCACGTCGGCACTCTCTCGCTCGACAACCGCTCCGACTCGACCATCAGCGTGCGCAGTTTAGGCGGCGGCCAGCGCATACCCCCTATGGACAAGCGTCGCCCCAGCTCCTTCCAGCAGCTCGAGAAGCTCGGCGAGGGCACCTATGCCACCGTACGTCGACAACCTCCGACTCTCCTCCATCGCCGACTAACAATGCGCAGGNTCTTTAAGGGCCGCAACCGCCAGACGGGCGAGTTTGTCGCTCTTAAGGAGATCCACCTCGATTCTGAANTAGGGCCCCCTAGCACCGCCATCCGTGAAATTTCACTTATGAAGGAACTCAAGCACGAGAACATAGTCCGTCTACACGATGTCATTCACACCGAGAACAAGCTCATGCTGGTCTTTGAATTCATGGACAAGGACTTGAAGAAATACATGGACTCTAGGGGTGAGCGCGGCATGCTCGATCCTGTCACCATCAAGTCCTTCATGCACCAGCTGCTCCGCGGTATCGCCTTCTGCCACGACAACCGAGTCCTCCACCGCGACCTTAAGCCGTAGAACTTGCTGATCAACAACAAGGGTTAGCTCAAGCTCGCCGACTTTGGTCTTGCTCGCGCCTTTGGTATCCCCGTCAACACTTTTAGCAACGAGGTCGTCACACTATGGTACCGTGCCCCTGACGTCTTGCTGGGCTCGCGCACCTATAACACCTCGATCGATATCTGGTCTGCTGGCTGCATCATGGCTGAAATGTACACCGGTCGTCCTCTGTTCCCTGGAACTACCAACGAGGACCAGCTGCAAAAGATCTTCCGTCTTATGGGCACCCCTTCCGAGCGTTCATGGCTCGGTATCTCTCAATTCCCTGAGTACAAGTCCAACTTTCCCGTCTATGCAACTCAGGACCTGCGCAATATCCTACCTCAGGTCGACCCTGTCGGCCTCCAGTTGTTGAGTGCCATGCTGCAACTTCGTCCAGAGCTTCGCATTTCTGCCACACAAGCTCTTCAGCATCCTTGGTTCGCTGATTTACAACAACTAAGACAGCAACAAGCCCACATGCATCAACAGCACATGCCTGGCGTGCCGAATACCCAACGCGCTTATTGATGCTCCTGACGATCTTTTCTATAGCTAGATGCATGTTCTTGGGTCGGCCGGCGTTTGAAGGAAAGGGGTCATTTTTGTTCTTCATGTTGTTCTTAACGAAACACCACTTTTTGAGGCCTTGACATTCGATTTGTCCTTTGGGACACCCGATACGGTGCCTGTAGTTGTGGGTATGCCCAGATAATGGAGGACCGACTCGCACTGTCGATTCGTCCCTCTGCGCTATAGTTTCTCGTACTTTTCTTGCGATCGTGGTAGAATGCTCGTAATGGAGCATACAATGCAGAACCACTTCTTGGCACATATTGAACACAGTTGATCGCGCATCACCGCAATGGTAGCTAGCATGCCTACATGACACTCTGAAGTGGAGGATGTAAGATCAGACAGCGAGACTGCTAGTTAGCAATTCCGATGCTCCATACTCTCCCCAGTCTTGTACGGGAAAAGATCGTTATCGAGGCCGCTCGGCTCAACAAAGGAACACAGCGCCTACCCCGATGCGCTTGTGACGCGGGGCTTGCAACGGTCCAGAAACCACTCACACGCTTAAGCCATCAGCAAAGTCTCCAGCGTGAACCGATGGCGGCCTGTCTTTATCTAGCTTGACACCGTAATCTTTCTTTCTCATATCTCTGTATATCATTATACTAGGGTAATTGGAACAGTCAACTGGTCGTCGTCTCCTTTGAGCCTTTTTAATCTTGTTCACCACTTCATACGCCTACAAGCGGATTAGAGGCTTGGACACCGCTACATCACTCTACTCGCCGATGCTGCCCGATCTTAGTCTAACTGCAACCTAGCAACTGTCTTCCTTCTGTCAACTTCTGCTCCTCCATCTCACTTTCATCTGGACGGTTCCTCAGTCTCGTACAGTTTCTTCCGATTCAACTCAATTCTTGTCATTGGAATAACTGCTGCGGAGACCGACCTGGCCCGCATGGGCTACAAACTAGAATTGCCTAGAAGTTTGAGCATGATGAGTGTTTTGGGCCTGTAGATTACGCAACGGCATATATCACTGCCCTCACTAACGCTCTTGTGTCTAGCTNCCTTTGCCATCATGGCTGTACCCTTCGGATTGAGGACCACATTCTACATCACTCTCGCAGATGGTCAGAGCGTGACGATCTTGTGGGGATGGTTTCTGGTGTCCTTGATTCCTCTATCAATTACAGCCTCCTAGGCCGAGTTATGCGCTGTCTTCCCTACTGCTAGTGGAGTATACTACTGGGCGGCCATGCTTTCCACTAAGAAGTATGCTCGACTGAGTTCTTGGATTACTGGTTGGCTTACGCTGGTTGGCAACTGGACTGTCATAACATCCATCAACTTCTTAGGGGCCCAACTGATTCTAAGTGCGATCAGCCTCTTGAATGAGGACTTTGTGCCTATAGCATGGCAAATAGTGCTGATATTCTGATGTGTCATGCTTATCTGTATGCTCACCAACATCTTTGGCGCCAAATATCTTGACTCGATCAACAAAATCTGTATCTATTGGACTGGAGCTAGTGTGATCATCATCATGGTCGTTTTGCTTGTCATGTCAGACANNTATAGGAGTGCAGAATTCGTCCTTGCCCACTACGATGAANGTGGCAGTGGATGGCCGAGTGGTTGGGCCTTTTTGGTTAGCCTATTGCAAGCTNTTCACACACTGACTGACTACGGCATGGTTGCTGCAATGTGCGAGAAGGTTCAAGTAAGTCTGACGCCGGAACCAGATTCGATCAAACAAGCTAATATGATGCTCTNNCAGAACCCTGCTTGTGAGGTACCTAAAGTAATTGTCCTCTCTGTGGCTGCTGCGGGTATTACCGGTATATTGTATTCAATTCCGATCCTCTTTGTCTTGCCTGACATTCAGATGCTTTTGGATGTCGCCAATGGTGAACCCAAAGGTCTTCTCTCCAAGACTGTCACAGGCTCGGCAGCTGGCGGTTTCGGATTGCTCTTCCTCCTTCTCGGTATGCTATTACCCAACATGTTGAGACGGCGCTAGTATTGACCATCTACATTAGGCAATCTCCTCTTCACCGGCACTGGTGCTCTAACAGCTGCAAGTCGTTGTACTTACGCTTTTGCTCGTGATGGTGCAATCCCTGGGTCGCGCGTCTGGTCTCGTGCTGACAAACGCTTCGACATTCCCCTATGGGCTTTGGTCTTTTCGACAGTGGTTGATTGCCTACTGGGCCTGATCTACTTCGGCAGCACTGCAGGCTTCGACTCATTCATAGGAGTAGCCACAATCTGCCTTTCGACCTCATACCGATTACCTATTTTGGTTAGCGTACTCCGTGGACGCAAAATGGTCGCCCATTCCTCCTTCTCTCTGGGCCGTTTCGGATCGGCAATCAACGTGCTAACTCTTTGCTGGATTGCCTTGGCTGTCGTCTTATTCTGTATGCCGGTTACGTTGCCAGTCGACCCGAGTTCTATGAACTATGCCTCTTGCGTTTTCGCAGGCTTTGCTGCCATCAGTGTTGTGTGGTATTTCATCCGCGGAAACAAAGCATTTACAAGCCCACCAGTTCCTGCTGATGTGAGTATTACATTATGACGAGGACCATCAAGGGCGCCGGTTATGGAAGTGGCAGCTTCATTATGCTCGACCACAACTACAACGTTGCTTATAACCTCACGACAAAAAGCCTTACCGTTGGTGGAGACATTCACGAGATTGAGCTGATGGACGATCGCACGGCATTCATGACTGCTTACGAGCCTATCCAATACGACCTCACAACTTATGATATCGAGAATGGCTGGCTTGCCGACTCTCTGTTCGAAGAAGTCGACATTGCTACCACGATCTCATGTTCTCCTGGCGCGCATCCGAGCACATTGCCCTTAACGCCTCGTACGCCGATCCCGGTGCCGTAGGCATATCCTTAGACAGCCCCTACGACTTCTCTCATATCAACTCTATCAGAAAAGATGACTCTGGCAACTATCTGGTCTCTGCAAGACATACACACGGTATCTATTACATTAACGGAACCAATGGCGATATCATCTGGAGTCTTGGTGGCTAGAACAACGACTTTGAGGACAAGAGTGACAACTAACCTTGCAGGGCAACACGATGCCCGCTGGCGCGGCACCGATTTGACAGAGATGACTCTCTTCGACAATGACGCTGTCGACTGGGTCAAAATAGAAATCGAAACTCGCGGTCTCTGGCTTAGTCTTGACGACCACGATATGTCCGTTAGCCTCGAGCAAGACTATATCAGTCCCGAAGGCGTCTTGTCTATATCGCAGGGTAGTATGCAAGTGCTTTCAAATGGCAGTGTCTTTATGGGATATCGCAGCAACGGTGCCCTTGTAGAATACACCAACAACGGTGAAGCCATCTGGGATGTCCAACTCGGCATCATTGGTAATTCGAGCGTACAGAGCTACCGCGCTTATAAGCAAAACTCGCAAGGCTTCCTGGCTGGAACCCTAGTATTGTTGCCACAAGCAATGGTACTGATAACACTACTGTCTACATGTCGTGGAATGGTGCCACTGAAATCAAGCAATGGGCAGTTCTTGCCTCAAACTCGTCTTCGTCTCTCGCCAGCGCTGATGACTTGTGGAAGAACGCCACAAAGACTGGTCTAGAAACCAACGTCACTGGAGGCACTAAGGCCCGCTACATCCGTGCCGCAGCTCTAAATGCTGATGGTGAAGTCCTCGGTGCCACTGATATTGTTGATGTCAACGATGGATCTATTTCTTCTGCAAATGTCAAGGTCGATATCGGTTCTGGCGATGCAGACACTACTGTTACCCGCTCGGCTTCTGGCTCCGATTCTTTCTCTGGCTCTAGTGGCAATGATACTACGGCTGAATCTGACAAGGATAGTGCTGCTGGCTTTATGAATGCTTCTTCCTCGCTTGCGCTCTGGGAGTGGCGATGATTGTTCTGTTTACCTCTGAATTCTAAAAGTAGTATTTTGGTAGATTTGTACCCCATAACATTTGTAATGTGTTCGAATATACAAGATCATCTGTGTTTCTTGAGGGTGTCAGGCTTCTTAGTATCATTCGGGGTGTAGACTGTTGCTTGTGATGGTTAGCACGAATTATGTCGTGCAGTTGTCCGTCTGTCAACCACTCACGCATCATCCCGAAACGCTCTCTTCCTCGCTTTCTTTCTTGCGCGCCGCGCGACATGTCTTTCCTTCCTCGATGTCTTTGTGCTCGTGGTAAAAACAGAGATCGCGTTCATAGGGTGGTATGTCTTGTATNCTATACACGTCATCGATGTCCTTGGACGCAATCTTGTTGGATTCAATCGCTTCGAGGGGACAAGTCCTAAATTGCTGGCTCGGTAGCCTTCTTTCCATCGTCACCGTCACAGCAGTGAGGAATGCAACGGGAAGGTGATTCCAAGCGTTGTGAGACGAAGCGAACGACACGCCATAGGCGTGAATGTGGACGAGAAGCCGACGCAAGGGGGATTTCTGAGTGGTGTTTGCGTAGGCGTGAAGTATTGCTGAACAGTCTGGTGTAATGCCCACTTTGTAACTTCTTTTGNNATCAATGGCATCAAGGATCTGTCTCTTGAGTGTAGCAGCATCCAGATGATCAGCCAGTACAAACAACGCTTCGAGGATTAAGTAGGTCCAGCTTCGAGGAGCTTCTCGATCAAACTTTGAGAGATCGTCAACGTTGTTTTCATCAACATTGGCTGAGTCATAGTCTTCTTCCGCTTCGTAGGAGCACCCCACTCTCAACACCGTATCGAGTTGAGCAAATTCGTCTTTCGAAGAGGCCTCTGGGTCCGAAGANTTATAAGCGACCTTGCCAGTATACAACCAACCAACAAACACTCTGAAAAGTACCACACGAACGTCTTCGAGCTCGACGCGGCGGGTCTTAGCTTCTTTGAACTGTCCAGAGAGTGCCTTGGCGAAGTATGTTGACTTTGAGCAGAGTAGTTCTTCGTGTATGCAGAATTCTTGTTCGTCGGGACCGACATGGACAGTGACCATTGGTGAGTAGAGCAATCTGACAAAGATCTATCAGTCAAGATATTCATGTGTCTTGTGGTTACGCGAATACCTCATGGAGCTTAGCGACACTTGTGGGCCACTAGAAGGAGACATTGTGTTTAGCAAGGAGATTCTGGTTGTTGATGATCAGATGGATGTGTTCGTCAGTGTGGTTGTGTGATGAGCAAGACGAGGTGCGAAGTGGTTGGAAGATCTTACGCGGAGACCTGACTAGAGAACGCGGAAACGCATGCCTTCAATCTGATCGACATAAGGTTTACAAGATGCTGCAGTGGGTGAGATGAGGCATATTGATCAGACAAACTCACGACTACTAACTCCATTGTGGACAAATTGTGCTAACGGTAACCACCTGAAGATGTGGATGCGCTTCGCATGTCATGATCATAGACAGACTCAAAAGCAAAGCCATATGGACCACTCTCGTTGGACCTTGGACACCACCGGGCTCTACAGACAATGGAAGAAGCCACTGGACAGTGTCGACATTGACTAGCAATCTCTGAGGCCCGATCCGGAGTCTCTTTGTCTCACACTATGGATTGAACTGTATGAAGTGAAGTTTGACCTAGAACAAACACAGAATCACTTCAGAGGAATTAAGTAGTACCTCACTCAAAACGTACTCCGGCTATGCAAAACCATCTGCAGTCTCTACTCCTCGACAACAGAGTCGAACTCTACACTGACCGTGTAACATTGATAACGCAAAAGTGGTGTTGCTTTACTGGCAACCCAGTGATACCGTCCGTTAATCATCTCCAGACCGCGTCTCAAAGTCCATAGGAACGATGGCACCTGCGTCGAAAGACAGAAATCGTGTTGGTGCAAAAACCAAGTCGAGGAATGCGGACGGCGCACAGGAAATTTTCGAGTCACACCACCAAGAGATTCTTGGCGATCTTATTCACAAAAGACACGACCTTATGGACCCTCGAGAACTGAAACTTATCATTAGCATCCTCCCCTTCGGCTCGAAGTTCCTTGAACGCACATACACAGAGCTTCGGAAGAGGCAGCACGCATCTCGTCAAGATGACACGACACTAGGTCATCTGAATCAAACTGTCGCTCGGAGACCCACGGCATCGATTGATCACTCTACGACACGGATTGACGATTCTAGATCTATCAGATCTACTAGATCTATAAGAGCGAAGAAAAACATAATGCCTCCGCCGATTTCGACAACGGAGATACCATCAAGTTCTACGAGTTATTGAAAAAGAAGACGAACCTCAAAGTGGACAAATCTACTATACACGGTCAGGGCGTCTATGTTATGGAAAGTGTTCCTTCCGCTAAGTTCATCATCGAGTATGCTGGCGAAACTATACGTCAGGAAGTCGCCGACCTTCGCGAAATCGAGTACGTCAAGCAGGGAATCGAGTGCAGCTACCTTTTCGCCTTAGGCTACGACCAGGTTGTGGATGCAACGGAGGAGGGGAATGATTCCCGTTTTATCAATCATAGTTGTGCACCCAACTGTGCCACCAAGATCATCAACGTCGGAGGCACATTTAAGATCGTGTTCTATGCTCTAAAGGACATCGCTGCCTGTAAGCTCGAAGAGTTTCTTGATTCGGCCGCATCGCTGACTCTCGCATAGATACAGAGCTTACACTGCACTACAATTTCGAGCCCGACTCCAACAGCGATAGTCGAATTCGATGTCTCTATGGCTCCTTAGGTTGTGAAGGGTTTTTAGACTGAGACTCAAGGACAGTGAAGGAAGGCGTTCGTATGCACGAGTACCTAGAAGCGGACATCCCGCGAGGAAGCTCTATGTCGTTTTCGAATTCGGAGGCCTCATCAGATGTTTCAAGCTTGGCCAGAACTTGGCGCTGCCGATATGTGCGCAACGTATTGATGGCTTTCTGAACGTCGAGTCGACTATAGCCATATGGAAATTCGGTTCTGGGGGCCAGAACGTCAGTTCCTGATTGAGAGCCTATCGCGGATTGTTAGGACTAACACGATCGGAGACGTTCTGAAACAAGGCACTCGTCAGTTGTGCTTCTTCCGCGGCGCTTCTACAGCGATGCTTTTCGCACGGCATCGGTAGAGGAGACTGATTGACACTGGAGCTCTGCGATTCCGGACACATTCCTTACGAAAATAGCATCTTTCCACATGTTGTGCAATTCTGTGATTGATAGTCAATCGAATCTGGAGATTGTCAGCTTTTCGGGATCCGGTACTGCATCTCAGACTCTTGGAGATTTTGAAGTATATAGACTCGGCTCAGCCTACCACCAAGGCTTGCTGCAAGTCGACGCGCGACAGTTCAGCAAGCCGCAAAAACGGGTGTTGGGGTTGGCAGGTGCGAGCAGGATCTGCTCACTATGCCTGGAAGAATGTTTGTCCAGAGAGCTGAATGGTGGAAGATCACCCAATGTGTGTCTGTCGAAGTCATGCGCGGATTGAATTAATTGACTGATGTACTCAATAAGGATACCCGGTCCCAGTGGCGATAGTCATGCATGCAGAATAGCTATGATTCAGTTGTATCGATCCACCACCAACATTTTCCAATTTCTCGTCCTGTCCTCGGCGCAGCAGTTGGCTATGGAAGGACATAGTAGTCCCACTGGGCGTATATCCACATCAGAGATGTGGCAGCGACCGTAGCAGGTGCAGCGAGGCCAGTGCCCCACTCTGTAGATCCAAAGACAAGCCACTCAGACATGAAGTGGACAAAGGCCACAATGTATGTCAGTTCTCACGTGCTCTCCATGTTCATGCTCGGTGTTCGCGAGAGTATGTTTTACTCATATAGATAGAGAGCCTCGAGCATCTGTGCTCGATATCCGTGGCAATAGGTGTTGCTCGCACAAATGTTCGAGCCCTTGCAGGCCTCTTACATTTTTGCTCGGTAGTCGTTGGAAGGCGCGATCGGTGGCTTGCTACAAAACCAGCTCGGTCAACATCAGTTGACATTGTACCGGCGCTACTTTCAACGGTCGAGACTCAATCTGGACTACTCGTACACGTATATACCGCACTGACCATCGGCACCTTTGAACCTGACTTTTGGCTGTCGCGTCGTCCTTTCGTGCACGTGGGGCGGCCGGAAAAGGTGTAGTCAGCCCTATATGGTCTCTTCTCACTGGACGACTACTCTCTTCAGGACGCCCAGGTATATACGCATGCAGATGGGATGGGGCTACTACTGTACGCAAACTCGCACCGGCTTCCGCATATTAGCTATCGTACTCTTAAGCCTTGACTAAGCAGTCACATGGTGATTTTTCGAAATTCGTGGGGGTCCGGATTCTACTCCTCAACCACAGCTTGGTCAAGGGGAAAACTCCGGACCCTCGCCTTTCGTCCACCACTGTGAGCACCAAACTGAACAGAACGTGGACTGACAGCAGGATTGGAAAATAGAGGATCTTGCATTTGGAAGCTCTCTTGCGCAGTGGCAGTATCTCTCATCAGCAGCTCAAGCCGCAACATGAGATGATGCTGCCTTGACTTTTGCCGCTCGACGTCGCTCTTGCGGAAGAAATATGGTGTAAGCTGGTCCACTACATACACTGTCTGGTCTTCCAAGACGAACAAGAAGCATCGAATCGCTTTTCCTGAGTGCCGCCAGGAGACCTCGAAGATCACGTTTGGAGCTTTGTCTCTTTCGTCGAAGTGAAGAGTTCCACCGTCTGCAACACTAGCATGGCTCGGCGTGTACACTGACACTACTTCAACACAGGACTTCGTCGATCAAGGTCTAGCAGGAAGCTCTCTCTGTCTTCTCAAAGATCACGCCGCCCAATTTTGGAGCGAGAAATAACTTCCAATCCCGCGTGGCACTGAGATGACGCAGCTTCCTCCGTCTGATGATCATTATGAGAAGATTGGTAACGCAATCGCCCACAGTGAGTCCGGCCCCCGGGAGGTCAAGCACAAGCCGAATGCTGACCCCAAGCACTAGCTCTTAACTCTACCGTCTGGTCTTGTCGCCGAAAGACTACTGGAGAAAGCGCTCAGAGTGTGAACAAGTCTCGGGTCGTCGTCGTAAAGGTCCTGTGTCGAGACCGAGCCGAGGTGGAAAGGAATTGGCGCAAGACGGCAAAGGAGCTGACCTTGGAGGAATACACCGAGGAAGTGTCAGCATACGAAGCGAAGATCATGGAATCACTCAACCATAAACACATTGTTCGCTTCATCGACTGTCACGACGGAGGCACGACTTCTAACATGCTCATCATGAACATCTGCATGGAGAAGCTCGACTGCGATCTCAAGAGCTTCGTTGAAGACAACTCAGGGACTATCACCAAGACAGAATTCGCTAAGATGGCTCAGCAGATTTGCCTTGCCCTTCAATACCTGCACAAGCAGAAGCTGATTCATGGCGACCTCAAGCCTCAGAACATCCTCGTTGACAAGTCGAACAACAATATGCTGAAGCTTGGGGATTTTGGCAGTACAGTGGAGCTCGGCTCAGAAGAACGCTATGTCAGCGCCGTGAGTACTTAGACAGCTTCGAGTCAATCGACAGGGACTGACATGATCGGCNAGGACAATTTTGGCGGTACACCATTCTTCGTGGCTCCAGAGCTTCTCAAGGACGAAGCCAAGTGTGGTCGCGCGGTGGACTTCTGGGGCGTTGGTTGTGTCCTTGCCTTCATGGCTATCACTCATAACCCCTTCCAATTCTCAGCTGGAAGACTGATTATGGACCACGAAATCCTGGCAAACTATCGGGAATCCGAAGCTCGAAGTGATGATCGGCCGAGAATTATTCAGATACTCGGCATTCTCGCTACTTTGGGCTGGTAGTCTTTGGAAGGACAAGAGATATGGCACAAGGAGATTGCGTTGTTGGCGAGCGTAGAAGCCAACCTCCACATCGACATCCAACGCGAGTTCAAAGATGAACTTATTCTTAAGCTTGGTAGAGATGGCCTTGCCTTCGCTCAGTCTTGTCTAGCATTGGAGGCCGGCGAACGACCTGATGCAGCTGGTGCTCTGAACCACGTTTATCTCAAGTTTTAGGGTCTTTACATGGGATACCACACTATAGAGGCCACGCTTCTCCTACCTACAAGTAGCATAGGTAACAAAGTGAATGCGAAGTGTGCTTTTGCATACACAGTTATTCAATATCAGCTGACATCTTGGTCAAATTTCTTCCCGTCATTCCCCGATTGTCTGTATCGACTAGACCGGCCTTAGAGTCTACAACGATGGAGTCGTCGATGTTCAGTTTCCTGTATACCAGTCAGAAGAGTCATTCTACAGATCTCGCTTTCTGGGAACATGTCTCACCAGCACACTCGCATCATCAATCTGCCTCTGTCTCTCTCTCGAATCGTCCATGAATTCAATCACGCTGACTCCCTTTCGAAGAACATCAGCCAAGCAGCAACGCTAGTCATCAGGTATCACTGGGCTCGCTCATCATTAAGTCACAGCACCTGGAGCCTCAAAATGCAGCGACATCTATCAAGCAGCACCGGCTTCATACAATACTGGGTAGTATCGATGTTCGTCAAGCAGTAACATTGACCTCTGGCTGGTTTCATCGTAGGCAGACATCTACAGTTGAAATGCTTCTATGGAAGATAGAGAGGCTTGCATAGGTATCTACCAGCTTGCTTGTCTCATCGAATTCATCGACTTGGCATCATCTCTCTCTAGCAACCAACACATTATCCTTAATCCGATTCACTTCCGATCCGATGGCTCGTAGTAACATGTCTGCTTTCCATCGCCATGCTTGGATAGGTTCATACAGTGGTTAGCGAGAAACCAACAACAGTAGATTCGATGGACGACCAGGCTTCCAAGTCCCATCACGTGGCTGTCTGTCACAACCTCTAGCGTCCAAGGTGCGAAGTCGCGCAGCGATTCTAAACTCCACGACTCAGGGTCAAGGTGAGACCAAGGCTCATGGTGAGTGAGGCAGACCTGTCGTCAAAGAGTAGTCTCAAAAGGAGGGAGGATCAGAACTGGTCTTGAGGTTTCGCAAGTCGATTATCGCATTTTCGTGCTATGTTATCTGCTCAAAGACAGTTTATCTTGTTCTTCTGAAAGTTCGCTACGATAAGGTGGCCAACTTGTACGCGCATACTTTTCTCCGTCTTTTCGAGACTGGCGACTCCAGGTTTGATATCTCCAAGAGTCAATTGTTTGACGTTCTCGAGTACCGGTGCATTTGGCTCAATCAAACCCTCCGAATCAAGCTTGCCGACGAGCTCGATAGAGCTGAGTCCTAGGCAATGTATCGAGATCGAATCGTATAGATGATTCCCACGGTGATACCCATGCACATTGATGGAAGGATGTTCTAGAGCGGTAAGCCTAGAGAACATGTCCGATGCATCTGCTCTTGTGAACTTGTTGTCGTGTTAAGAGAATTGTAGCTCTTGAGGATGCGCCTCGCTCATGCAGTAGGGATGAAATGAAGTACCGATCTTGAGTGACTTAAGCTGGCTAAGAAAACCGAGGGGGATAAAGGCTCTCGCTGGTAGACTTTCGTCGTATTCAACCGCACTACGGCACCCCATGATCTCGAGGCTCTGTAGCTGAGACATTTTCGCGATGGGTTCGAGTATGGATCTGTCTCTACGGCTTGTTGATATCTCCAACCGTAGCCACGTGACAGCAGGAAAGCATTGTGGGATCAAGGAAACGGCTTCTCCTTCCAGGTGGTGCAACTCCAGACGTTCGAGATATCGAAACGGCTTCGCAACGGCATGGAGGAAGTCTTGTAACTAGACAGCCTTAGTCCACCTATGCTTATTCTCCTCATCTACAAAGGCCAGGCTCTCGAGGCATCCTCCATCATGAGATAGAGCAATTAGCAGATCGCAAGTAAGCATCCGTNNGGTAAGTTGCGTCCCAAAGTCGAGAGACACCGCCTGGGGCTGGATGCATCGAAAGAAACTTGTAAGATCCGATGGCTCGATAGGTGTGTTCGGGACCCAGAATGAGATTTGTTTAAGGTTAGGACATCTCCTAGCGACGTCGGTCAGGAATGAGGCCGTGAGCTAGTTGGTTCCATTTTCGACGTTGTCGTACGTCCGGTCAAGCAGCTTCAGACTTTGATGTGTAGGCTGCAGGTACCTTGAAAGTTGGAACTCTCGGAACTTCTGACGGATCTCTTTATCGGCATTGTGGAGGATGACTTCTTTCAACCTCGGGAACTTCAATCCTCCAAACTTCGCATGCACCAAACTACCACCGTAATCTGTAAAGTCAACCACGCCCACTCGAGATGCATACCTTNNCGAGAGACCTGCGATGGCCCTGGTTCTCATCCTGTTATCCTCGCACAGAGTTCGGGGGCAGCCGAACCAAAGTGCGTTCAGTGCGAGGTCGGTCCATGTGCGGTGTACACCAGCGCAGCGCGCCAGATCCGCGTCGCATCTGTCTTCGCGTAGGCACATGAAGACGTTCATCTTAAGTTCGACGACATCCCACAATGCAGCAACGGCCATCGCTGAGGATTTGATGTTCTTGTGGAAGAATGTTGGTCCGTTTCCGTCGACAACGAAGAATCGTTAGAGGTGATAGGGGCAAAAGCGTGGGTCTCCAAGGGAGGTGGAACTGAGTGGTGTCGTTCATCTGTCCGGCTGCTGCTTTCTCTATTCATCCAGCCTTTAGCACGTTACTCAACATTGGCAATTCTTTCTGAACCTCGGTCAAGATCGCCAAACAAGATCCCTGCTCATGAATAGCCAGCCTGAGATCTCGGCGACTTTCTACGATCGTAGTGAAGATCGCTAAGCAAAAATTACGGATGAGAAAGGAGGTTGTCAAGCAAGCAGAGCTGCGGAGGACATGTCGTAAAAGTAGAGTTTTCCGACTCATGATCGCAAAACTCTAAGAGATCCATCCTCCGGGCTGTTTGTGACACATGGTTAGAGATAACCCCGCTAGTAGCGTATAGCGTCATCGTTCAGGAGTGAGTAACTTTTTGAATCCTTGGCAACCAATCACTAAGGATTTCCCGCCAACCGACTGAGAGAACGAAACCATCGCGCCTCGCATTTTTTCCCTGCCGACTGTCCTGTGGTGGGCCGAATGCTTATACACATACTATCTAGGCGATGCTCCATCTTCATCTCTCTTTCTGTCTTTCTCTTTCCCTCCCTCCGAGTTGGGGCTGCTCTCAAAGCTCGGTCAGGTGGTTCGGGGTCGTTGTGGTCCGCTTCGGAGCCGCATGACCGTCGACTAGTAAGGAGCTAGTATTCGGAAGCAGGATATGATCTCGAAGTCTAGCCACACTCTCGAAGTGCTTTCTGGGCCTGTAGAGGTTGTCGCCGTTCAATGTTTCCTAAGAGACCACATGTCAGCGTCCAGCTCAGCTAGGTTGATTCGTTAGGAATGGATGGCAGCCCCGAAACGATCGTCCTTGCTAGTCGGCCTTGCTCGTATCTCTGGCGGGTCGGGACTGCCCCTAAAGCCTGGTTGGCTGGTATGGACCGTATAACATGTCTGACCGGTCACTAAGGGGGAGGTCATCTTTTGAGTGGCACACTCAAAGTACTTCTAGGAATTCGTAGAGTTCATCGTGGTTACCAATCGCGAGTCTGGTTTCGCACCAGACTTCACGAGCGGGCTAGCCTGCTTGAGTCGTAGGCGCCGTGACAAACTCTGTCTTTCGATCTTTCTATCGTTAGTGGTTTTTGTCAGTCTTCTCTTGGGAAAGAGTCAAGGCTTCTCTTTCCAAGCCTAGGAGGGTGGGCACGCTTTAAGCGTGGGGCTCTTGACTTTTCTGGCTGTGCTATAGCTGCCCGACGATCGTCTTCTGCTTTAGCCTAAACATCTATACTTAGCTGATAGTTGTCTGTTGACAGTTGCATCTCGCCGTCTTTCTATGGCATCGAGAACTCTCATCTATGGTAGATCTCCCTTTAGAGTGAGTGCGCATCTTGATAATGGCTCGATATGCGCCAATATCACATGGATTCTGGTAAGAGAGCCGTAAAGTCTCGTTCGTTCACAGTTCATCCAGATAGGTCTTGCACCTGAGCTCCAGTCTGGCGTGCTTGCTTTAGCAAAGCCAGACTCGTCAAACTCGTGATTTCATGGGCTAGGACTGTCGCATCACGTCTCACATCTAGGGAGCGTAGGCAGCTAGTATTCGAGACGCATGAAAACCAACTCTGCGCCACGATATGTGAAAGACTCGTCGAGCGGAACCTTCGGCCGAGTGATCACCTAGAACATCGAGTAACCCTACTCTGGAATACTCGTAGCAGACGCCACGCGGTGCTGAAGATGTCCGCGAGGGGGTCAGATGTGAGATTTGTTCATCTCGAACAGCGGCATGTACAGGCTGCAGCCGACACGAATAATAAGATTGGGAATTGCGGTACTTGCTTTCACCACGATCGACGCTCTCACCATACGAAGTGGAACGTTTGAATGTATCAGACATCTTGATTTTAGTACTTCATTATATGTATCTCGTGTGATTCTCGGCTTCCTCGATCATTCCAACGATCAGGAATCCCTGCTTCACAACACCCATTGATGTTGCATGACCAGTTCCGATCGACTGCCACCGACCGATCTGAAGTAAACCTGCTAGACTTCTAGTCTTCCACCTCGCACACTCGCTCAAAGAAGCACGAACCGTTGATGTTCATGTTGACAGGGCTTGCGTGATAACTTCTAGCGCACCAAGGTGTACAGCGCCGTGTCATGTTACTACCGTTAGAGCTCCGCTTTAGACAGGGACACTTATAAGGTATACATCTTGATCTGCCGTCACTGTGACACTTGCAACCAAAGTCGGCCTTCGCCTTATCTCTCTACTCCTTTAAGCCCCGTAGAAGACGAGGAAGGTACTTAGGAAAGCCGCCAATGGTAAACAGTCTGTGATCTTCTGGATGCTTGCTGATGTAGTCAATGATGGCATCAAGTATGATCGGTAGCTGTAAAGCAGGCACTGCCTCGTTAGTGCTATCTAGGTCTTCAATAAGCCCGCGGATCAAGTGCAGCTGAGGGATCAAGCAGTGGCCATCGAGATGTTGTCCCCTAACCATCAGAGAAGGCCCTTCTAGCGTAAGGACTGCGTGCTTGACTCGCACACCTGCAGGTATTAATAGCCAGTCTCCAGGTTCCAGTATAACGACAGCAGGCGGGCCCTCATCATCAATCAAGCTCATGAACCATGCTTTCTTTCTAGTAAGACACTGTACCTAGGTGTTGTTAAGTAAGTCTTCATGCCAGGTAGAAAATGCCATTGCTGAAGCTAGCAGCATGAATGTAGCGCAAGACTCCATGTCGGCCGCACGAATGGAGCTTTCGGCAGGTTCAGCCTCGGTAGTGCTCTGTTTGCTAGCCTTAGCCTTGACGTTTGCTTCATGTGCTTAGTGGCTTCGCATGGCCTCGACGATAGTGAAGCGTCTATGTTGCATGGCCGTAGGAACGCCTATGTACGGATGAAAGGCTGCGATGTCTAGGCAGTTTAGAGGCTCGAAGTTCAGCGGTTCTCTAGGATCGGGCTCGCTGTCTAGGCGCTGTAATACCTCAGCAAGCTTCATGCTTCTAGTAGAGCCGGTTCCGGGTCTGGCTTGAACCGCAAGTTCTCCATCTAGCGTGTACTTCTGTTCTAATAAACATAGGAAGTCCTTCAAGCTGTAGAAATGCTCTTTGAGCGAACAACAACAGGTTTTCGCAAACGTACTCCGAGATCCATGAGTTCACATGCCTGTAAGTCCGTGAGACTCTAGACATCGGCACTGGTGCAGGCATCCTAGGCTAGATCGAAAGATTCTCGCGTTAGGCGACTTAGAGCCTTACACTCTGTGGCCAGTCTGTGTCCATCCTCGGACACTAACGCCTTGACCTCCTCGAAAGAGGCAAGCTCGTACTAGAGATGGTCAGACTCCTAGGCCATGTCCTAGTCGTGTGCCTGTTCGATCTATGCGCTAACAAATTCGGCTGTCTTCTCGAATAGAGCCGCCGCCTGGTGACATGAAGCCTTGTAGGCTTCCCTTTCGGACTTAGACATGTACTCTAGACCGGTCTAGGAATCTGATGCTCGTGAACGGGTATCACGACGATTATTCTCCTCTGGTAGCTCGTCGTGGTCATCCTCTTCTCGCTCCTCATCCATGTCCTTAGTAATCTGCTCCTCTCTATGGTTGTTTGTGGCAGGATGTGTATGCTTTGCTTTCTTGCGAATGGAGCCTATCGTCTAGCTACCCCGGGTACGCTTCTGAGGAGCATTAGCCATAGTACGAATGTTTGGAACCGAGAGTGTACGCGATGAGGTGGCCATTTAGGCTGCAGAGTGTGCAGTCTGTGCAGATATGCGAGCTAATATCCGTGAAGGGGCATTTTCTGTCCGAGCTTAGGCAGCGTGATTCTGGATCGTAGCCCTAGCCTGTTCCGGAGCCGCAATTTGCAGTCGTTCCGAAAAAGAAGGTGCGATCAGACTAGGGTGAGCTTCTCTCCACATCCGAAGGTCCGAAGTGATCGTGTCACGCACTGCCTCCTAGCACCTGATTGGATCCACAACACCAAAGCGATCAAACTCTATTAAGAAATGTTGACGGAGGTCGTCGTCCTAAAAGGGATCTACTCGAGGGGTGTCAATTTCACACTTTTTGATGTCCGCGGGAGTGAAGTATTTGTTCATCGATTGTTTTGCCAACGCCTCCTAGTCGTTGGCTTCATAATGGTGTAGAAAAAGTGCTTTCTCAAAAGTGGCAGCACAATTGACTATTATTTTTGGTTCTATATAAGCGTCCAAAAGTTGCACTAGAATCTGTCTCCGTTCTCGAAGAAGCCGTATGCTATCGCGAACTCGAGGAAGTCACCGCTGTGTGGTTTAGACACCTCTTCCGTGTCTTTGGATGTGGCTAGGATCATACGCTGTCGGTATGCGCGGGTCTTGTTGTTTCTCCGTTCAGACTCGACTACTTTGTTATGCTCGATGAAATCACTTCTTTGAAGGTCAGACTTAAGCGCATATTCCAGATCTTGACGTAGATTCTCGGGAACCAGATAATCGAAGACGGTCTAGCATAAGGCCGTCCTAGCCAACGCCTCTTGTTTGACGGCTTCCCGTGCTGCAGTCGTGCACGATACCAGATCGCGCTGCAGCTTTGCAATCTTGAACACGCTGCTCTTACGGACTGCATCTTATAATTGCCTATGCAAGTCTAGAAGTGTTAGCCAATTGAGTTTAGTGATAGCCGGCTCTTCTAGATCGGGTGTCGTGTCTGAGATATGCGACGCCGATGCGGCAAGTGAATCAGTCTGCTGCCAACTAGATATGGGCCTATGCGGAATCAAGGCATGTGATGAGTTGTCGGAGGCTTGCAAGTCCTGGTGGGTCGTCATGTTTGTGGTCTTGTGGACAGTTTGCAAACGCTAGGAAGTTCGAATAATGCTGGTGGAAATGATCGTGTTACAATGCGCGAGGGTCGGACGATTTGGTGAATGTTCGTCTAACGGACTGCATTGCTCTGTTAACACAATCAATACGACAGCAAACAGCGCGCGCGATGGGAAAACTGTCGATTTCGATTACTAGCGGATGGAGAAGTCTTTCACCTGTTATTGAGAAACCCATCAATCAGCTTCTCCTTCGTCGACATTCAGATATTCTTTTGCGTGTAACGGAATTGACTTTCAGGCCGTTTGCGGTGGTCGTGAGCGCGGAATTACGACGCGACGATAGCAGGTTGAGACGAGACACGTGGTCAGTGCGCAGCCCCACACGCGTCCATCCGTCTGTATGTGGGTCTGACTAGCGTGCACAGGCCCACGTCAAAGCGAGCCATGTAAGAGCAGATTGTGAAGAAACCTTCTCGGCAGATGTGCCGGCGCCCAGTTCTAACGGTCTCGGTAAAGACAGGTCGGTTCGGACCTCTCCGAAAGTAGGTATCTCTCAAAGCCCAGCTCCGACGCCGGCAAAAATGCGGTAGCAGTACAATCACCCGAACATGAGGCGGAATGAGAAGAAAAATTATAGGGAAGTGAGATGATCAGGGACCGACATCTCCCCGTCGGGCCATCACTTGCCTAGCCGATAGGTCTAGAGGTAGGAGTCTGGAATGTCTTCATTCGCCAGGTCCTCACAACACGGAGAAAGTTAGCTTCATGTGGATACGATCCCAATTGGCGGACTCATACTGCACAATCCTGGTCGTTGACCAAGAACATCTACCGAGGCGCATTCGGGTGGCGTCAAGTCTTGCAATAAGTTGATTTAGGATATGGATGCGTATACATCGAGCTAGTTTGCAACGATATATCTTCGATGACTATGTAAATAGCTTATCGGCTTTTTTTTCTCGGATGGTCGACGTCAATATTAGGAAAAGAATCCTCCTGTATTCGTCAGTCTCTTCTGGGTCGTGCTTGCCCCTTTGTGTTGTTGTGCTTCGCAACATGCTCTCCTTCCCATGCATATTCAAGATGTAGTTCTCAGCGCCGTTCTTATCGACAGGTATCACGCGTTACTACAACACTGTGTTTTACGAAAGTTGATTACAAGCGAAACAATGCTTTGGAGAGAGTCCTCTACGTTCGCTCCTTTTCGATCCTCTTCTCAGAGAATTCTTGCTGGCAAGCTCTTTCCTCTTCAGCACGGTCTGCTGTTTCCTATCGAGTCTAGATTGAGACGCTTGCAGAAGAAAGGAGCAAGAATCTGCAACTTGTTTGTGCTTTTAACAACTTTCTCTGTGATGGCCAGACTTCCTTTTGTTTGTGTTTCCATATCTCTTTGGCGTACCATGATCCTTCTTTTCTCGAATTTTTCCTGTTGCACATATCTCCAACGATCGTTACCGATCAGCACGGTCGGTCGGGTGTCCGTGATCTGTGAGCAGGGTGACGCGTTGCTGTGTAGGTTGTTCGCGAGCGAATCTTCTACTCGAAGTCTGCTCTGACCACGCCGTAAACAATACCGTCAACTCTGAGATCGAAGCAAAGGGAACCTGGGAGAAGAAAGGCATTAGCACGGCTGTAGCTCAGAAATTTGTTTCGGCAATCCACTTACCACTCTGGACAGTGAGGCCGATTTGGAAGCTAAGCTTGCGGTAGCGAATGTTTCTGCTGTTGGTGCAGAGCTGGTAGTAGCGACGAGGAACACCATCCAGGTCCACCTCGAGATGACAGAGAATGCGAGTTTCGGGGACAGCTCATACCCCTCGGGGACATCGGTAGCGTCGCTGACGATGATTTCAGCGCCGCAGGACTCTGGGAATCCTTCACTGTATGGCCAAGTACGGTAGAAGGTGATCAGAATAGGCTGATCAAAAGGCAGGTCAGCATTTTTCTTGATGTGACACGAGTTCTGGTTTTTGGCCTTGTAATTTAGCTCCTGATTGTCCCAGTACTTGTTGTTCTCTGAATGCCTGCCGTTGACGAAAACATGACAGACCCTGATGCCGTAGTGGCGACGAGCTTTGGGGCTTAGAACAAGCTTTCGCTGCAGGCTAGACAAGACTGCACCTCGGACAACAGCAGTCCAGGCATTGACGGGCTGTAGGACGACAAAGCTTGTCTCTGGGTCTGGCACGGACTCATCAGCTGCCTGCGTGTACTGAGGTGGGGATCCTCGTCGGCAAAGCGAGACTTGAGACACTTGTAGAGAAAATTCGACGTGCCAAAGCCTCCGACTGGAACAACTCCCTTAGCAGTCTTGCCATAAGCTGCAAGCACGTTGCGTTGCCTCTCCACGAGATCAATGACAGATGAGACGAGTGGCCTGCACAACTCTCCGACCTCGGCTGTCGACAACGTGATGAATCCGCAATCAATGCCGGCAGAGATGTCATCTTCAGCACCTGGAAGGGGAACATTGAACTTGTTATCATCATACTCCGCTTGAGAATCCATGGGATCGAAATTCTTCTTGACGTAGTCCTCGAAGTACTTGAGAGCGATCGCCCAAGATCTCGGCTTGCGGCTGCGGAGTTGGTTGAAAGCTGCAGTGCCCATGCGAGATTTTACAAGCTCCTGGAATCTCAAATTAAGGAAGGCACCTCCACAGAGAGCGCCAGTGCCAGGAGCGGACTCCTCAAGGGTCAGAGGTGATTTGGAGCGAACTTCGAATGAAGCCAAATCAGTGGTCCCCCACCAGCGTCACAGACAATGAAATTGTCTCCGACTTGTAGCACGTTGCTGTCTTCGGCCATTACAGTCAGGGCGTAGATAGCGGCAGCCTCGGGCTCACTGATCATGCGGAGGTTGGATCCCATGCCCGCCTTTTGGGCGACCCTAAAGGTAGTATCCTTCGCAGTATCGCTCCAGATTGCAGGTACGGTGAGGGTAATCTCGATGGGTGTAGACGAGACCATTTGCGGGCCAAAGCGCTTGACCAGCTCACTGGCAAAGGCGATTTTCTCGTTGATCATAGTGAGCTTGAGGTCGATGCGTTGCTGGTCGAAGGGCGATTCGGCACGGCGAAGACATGCAAAACGGCTGGTCTCGATAGGAGTGGTATCGTCGGTGGGAGCCGCAGCAGCGCAGCCACGGCCGGTGTGAGCAGGGCACGCGGTCTTTGCCTGAGGCTGGCGAGCGGAGGTTTGGGAGGGTGACATGATTGGCTATGTGCGCCGTCAGCTGATGAATTCGACAAGGCAGTTGTAAGGACAAATCTGACAGAGGCAGCGTGTTACACTCAGGCAGAAGTGGATTGGAAGCGAAGCGCAGAGAAGAAGTTGCTCGGGTGAGACGTATAAACGTAGCCGGACTTTGCTCGGTGCGCGTAAGAGTGATTGAGGAACTGGAGCGAACCCTGGAAGCGCTCACACGAGCACTTGGACGCGTCTTGGCGCAGAGTGAGTAATCGAGCGTAACGCCGTCAGTACCTCGTAACAACAACGACTATCGAAAGAACGACTATTAGGGCGGAGGAGACGGTAACGAAAATGGTCGACATGATGAGAGCGAAGTGTCAGATTCAGACGAACCATGCTTCACATCTTGCTTACCCTTGCGAGAGAGACGCTTCTTATCTTGCACTTAGTGAACATCTGCGTCAAGCAGAAGAGAAAGTCTTAGGGGTCAATCTCTGATCAATGGTTGTCCTGAGGAGAGGCAAGAAAGTGTGCCGAACAGTGCGAAGGAGCCACTTCTATCTAGAGAGAGCAAAGGTCGCATCGATTATCCAAAGTATCTGCGACAACTGTTCACGAGGCATGAAAGCCTAATCAGTCATTCGGTCAACACATGTGATAGACCGACCGAAGGACGTCGTCCAGGGGGCGCCAAGCTCGCAGACAGCACGGCCTGTGCACGCGGGTCAGACCCACATACAGACGAGTGAGCGCGTGTGGGGCTGCGCACTGACCACGTGTCTCGTCTCAACCTGCTGTTGTCGCGTCGTAATTCCGCGCTTACGACCACCGCAAACGGCCTGAAAGTCAATTCCGTTACACGCAAAAGAATATCTGAATGTCGACGAAGGAGAAGCTGATTGATGGGTTTCTCAATAACAGGTGAAAGACTTCTCCATCCGCTAGTAATCGAAATCGACAGTTTTCCCATCGCGCGCTGTTTGCTGTCGTATTGATTGTGTTAACAGAGCAATGCAGTCCGTTGGACGAACATTCACCAAATCGTCCGACCCTCGCGCATTATAACACGATCATTTCCACCAGCATTATTCGAACTTCCTAGCGTTTGCAAACTGTCCATAAGACTACAAACATGACGACCTACCAGGACTTGCAAGCCTCCGACAACTCATCACATGCCTTAATTCCGCATAGGCCTATATCTAGTTGGCAGCAGACTGATTCACTTGCCGCATCGGCGTCGCATATCTCAGATACGACACCTGATCTAGAAGAGCCGGCCATCACTGAACTCAATTGGCTAACACTTCTAGACTTGCATAGGCAATTATAAGATGCAGTCCGTGAGAGCAGCGTGTTTAAGATTGCAAAGCTGCAGCGCGATCTGGTATCGTGCACGACTGCAGCACGGGAAGCCGTCAAACAAGAGGCGTTGGCTAGGACGGCCTTATGCTAGACCGTCTTCGATTATCTGGTTCCCGAGAATCTACGTCAAGATCTGGAATATGCGCTTAAGTCTGACCTTCAAAGAAGTGATTTCATCGAGCATAACAAAGTAGTCGAGTCTGAACGGAGAAACAACAAGACCCGCGCATACCGACAGCGTATGATCCTAGCCACATCCAAAGACACGGAAGAGGTGTCTAAACCACATAGCGGTGACTTCCTCGAGTTCGCGATGGCATACGGCTTCTTCGAGAACGGAGACAGATTCTGGTGCAACTTTTGGACGCTTACATAGAACCAAAAATAATAGTCAATTGTGCTGCCACTTTTGAGAAAGCACTTTTTCTACACCTATTGTGAAGCTAACGACTGGGAGGCGTTGGCAAAACAATCGATGAACAAATACTTCACTCCCGCGGACATCAAAAAGTGTGAAATTGACACCCCTCGAGTGGATCCCTTTTAGGACGACGACCTCCGTCAACATTTCTCAATGGAGTTTGATCGCTTTGGTGTTGTGGATCCAATCAGGTGCTGGGAGGTAGTGCGTGACACGATCACTTCGGACCTTCGGATGTGGAGAGAAGCTCACCCTGGTCTGATCGCACCTTCTTTTTCGGAACGACTGTAAATTGCGGCTCCGGAACAGGCTAGGGCTACGATCCAGAATCACGCTGCCTAAGCTCGGACAGAAAATGCCCCTTTATGGATATCAGCTCGCATATCTGCACAGACTGCACACTCTGCAGCCTAAATGGCCACCTCATCGCGTACACTCTCGGTTCTAAACATTCGTACTGTGGCTAATGCTCCTTAGAAGCGTACCCGGGGTAGCTAGACGACAGGCTCCATTCGCAAGAAAGCAAAGCATACACATCCTGCTACAAACAACCATGGAGAGGAGCAGATTACTAAGGACATGGATGAGGAGCGAGAAGAGGATGACTACGACGAGCTACCAGAGGAGAATAATCGTCGTGATACCCGTTCACGAGCATCAGATTCCTAGACCGGTCTGGAGTACATGTCTAAGTCCGAAAGGGAAGCCTACAAGGCTTCATGTCACTAGGCGGCGGCTCTATTCGAGAAGACAGCCGAATTTGTTGGCGCATGGATCGAATAGGCACACGACCAGGACATGGCCTAGGAGTCTGACCATCTCCAGTACGAGCTTGCCTCTTTCGAGGAGGTCAAGGCGTTGGTGTCCGAGGATGGACACAGACTGGCCACAGAGTGTAAGGCTCCAAGTCGCCTGACGCGAGAATCTTTCGATCTAGCCTAGGATGCCTATACTAGTGCCGATGTCTGAGTCTTACGGACTTACAGGCATGTGAACTCATGGATCTCGGAGTGCGTTTGCGAAAACCTGTTGTTGTTCGCTCAAAAGAGCATTTCTGCAGCTTGAAGGACTTCCTGTGTTTATTAGAACAGAAGTACACGCTGGATGGAGAACTTGCGGTGCAAGACAGACCTGGAACCGGCTCTACTAGAAACATGAAGCTTGCTAAGGTATTATAGCGCCTAGACAGCGAGCCCGATCCTAGAGAACCGCTAAACTTCGAGCCTCTGAACTGCCTGGACATCGCAGCCTTTCATCCGTACATAGGCGTTCCTGCGGCTATGTAACACAGACGCTTCACTATCGTCGAGGCCATGCGAAGCCACCAAGCACATGAAGCAAACGTTAAGGCTAAGGCTGGCAAACAGAGCACTACCGAGGCTGAACCTGCCGAAAGCTCCATTCGTGCGGCCGACATGGAGTCTTGCGCTGCATTTATGCTGCTAGCTTTAGCAATGGCATTTTCTACCTGGCATGAAGACTTACTTAACAACACCTAGGTACAGTGTCTTACTGGAAAGAAAGCATGGTTTATGAGCTTGATTGATGATGAGGGCCCGCCTGCTGTCGTTATACTGGAACCTGGAGACTGGCTATTGATACCTGCAGGTGTGCGAGTTAAGCACGCAGTCCTTACGCTAGAAGGGCCTTCTCTGATGGTTAGGGGACAACATCTCGATGGCTACTGCTTGATCCCTTAGCTGCACTTGATCCGCGGGCTTATTAAAGACCTAGATAGCACTAACGAGGCAGTGCCTGCTTTACAGCTACCGATCATACTTGATGCTATGATTGACTACATCAGCAAGCATCCAGAAGATCACAGACTGTTTACCATTGGCGGCTTTCCTAAGCACCTTCCTCGTCTTTTACGGGGCTTGAAGGAGTGGAGAGACAAGGCGAAGGCCGACTTTGGTTGCAAGTGTTACAGTGACGGCAAATCAAGATGCATACCTTATAAGTGTCCCTGTCTAAAGCGGAGCTCTAACGGTGGTAACATGACACGGCGCTGTACACCTTGGTGCGCTGGAAGTTATCACGCAAACCCTGTCAACATAAACATCAACGGTTCGTGCTTCTTTGAGCGAGTGTGCGAGGTGGAAGACTAGAAGTCTAGCAGGTTTACTTTAGATCGGTGGCAGTCAATCGGAGCTGGCCTTTTATGGTCTATGCGCGCTGTGGACTTGAGACTGCTGATCGTTGGATGAATCAAGGAAGTCGAGGCACATACCAAACACATGTCATGAAGTAGTAAAATTAAGACGTTTGATACATTGAGACCTTCACTCCGTATTAGGGAGCCTCGATCGCGGTAAAAGCAAGTACCTTAATTCCCAATCTTATCATTCGTGTCGACTGCAGCCTGTACATACCAGTGTTTGAGATGAACAAATCTCATAGCTGGCCCCCTCGCGGACATCTTCAGCACCGCGTGGCGCCTGCGGCTAGCTTTCTAGTCTAAGGTTACTCAATGTTCCGTGTAACCACTCGTTTGCAGCTTCCGCTCGACGAGTCCTTCATGTATCGTGGCGAGGAGTTAGTTTCCTTGCACCTCGAATATGAGCTACGACTGGAGGTCAGGTGCAAGACCTATGTGGATGAACTGTGAATGAACGAGACTTGACGGAACACGGGTACGTTCGACTCAAGGTGAGGGTTGGATATCATGCTACAGGAGCGTTGCTCTTATACCCAGATCCATGTGATATTGGCACCATGTCGAGCCGTCATCAAGATGCGCACTCACTTTAAAGGGAGCTTTACCATAGATGAGAGTTCTCGATGCTATACAAGGACGGCAAGATACGTCTGTCTGTAAACAACTGTTAGCTGGAGATAAGTATATAGGCTGAAGTAGAAGATGATCGTCGAGCAGCTGTTAGACAGCTAGAAAAGTCAAGAGCTCCACGCTCTAAGCGTACCTATCCTCCTAGACTTGGAAAGAGAAGCCTTACTCTTTCGCGAGAGAAGACTGACAAAAAGCACTAACAGTAGTAGAATCGAAAGACAGAGTTGGTCACAGCGCCTACGCCTTAGGCAGGCTGACCTGCTCGTGGAGTCTGGTGCAAAACCAGTCTCGCGGTTGGTAACCACAATGGACTCCACGAATTACTAGAAGTACTTTGAGTGTACGACTCAAAAGATGGCCTCCTTTCAGTAACCAGCCATGTTATATGGTCCTTGCTAACCAACCAGGCTTCGGGAGCAGTCCTGATTCGCCGGAGATACGAAAGTAAGGCCGACTAGCAAGAACGATCGGTCCGGAGCCGGCATTCGTTCCTAACAGATCAGCCTAGCTGAAGTGCACACTGACATGTGGCTTGTAGGCAAACCTTTAGCGGCGACAACCTCTACAGACACTGCAAGCACTTCGAGAGTGCGAATAAACTCTGAGATGGTGGCCTGCTTTCGAGCACTAGCTCCTTACTGGTTGACGCTTATGCGGCTCTAAAGCGGACCACACCTCCCTAAACCGCCCGACTGAGCGTTGAAAGCACCTCTAACTCGGATGGAGGGAAGGCGAAAGACAGAAAGAGAGATGAAGATGGGTCGTCACCTGGGTAGTATACGTATGGACATTTGGCCCACTACAAGTCAGATCGTGGATAGTAGGCAAGGGAATAATACGAGGCGCGATGGCGAGTGGGAAAATGCTCTATTTTCGTTCTCTTAGTCGGTTGGCGAGAGATTCTTGGAAACTGGTCGCCAAGGATTTAAAAGAGTCATCCACTACTGAACGATGACGCTATAAGCACCTAGCGGGGTTGTTCCAACTAGTGACGTGTCACAAACGGCCCGGGTCCCCTGGAATTTTGCGACCATTAGTCGGAAAAACTCTACTTCTACGACATGTCCTCCGCAGCTCTGCTTGCTTGACAACCTCCTTTCTTATCCGTGATCTTTGCTTAGCGACCCTCACTACAATCGTAGAAAGTCGCCGAGATTCTAGGCTGGCTATTGATGTTCAGGCACCATGCTTGGCGATCTCGACTGAAGTTCAGCCAGAATTGCCAAGATTTTCTGGAAGAAAAGGGGACAACCCTGCCGTTCTTTCTGCAGCAGTTATTTTCCACTCTTCTATCTTCCAGTTCCTGTTGATCAGATATGTTCTTGTGTAAATGATAATTGTACCTGCTCCTGCTATCGAGTGATTTGCTAAAGGCTGGATAAATAGAGAGAGCAAGCAGGTTGGGATTATCTTGGCGCTAGATATAAAGTCATGCAGCCGGGCGGAAGAATGCACCCGACTTCCCTGGAATCGCAGACTTGTGCCCCCACCACATTTAACAATCCTTTGTTGTCGATGGAAACGGACCGATAGTCTCCCATGAGAATATCAACCCTCTGTGATGGCCGTTGCTGCGTTTTGGGATGTCGGCGAACTTAAGCTGAACGTCTTCATGTGTCTACGCGAAGACATATGCGACGCGGACCTGGCGCGCTGCGCTCGTGTACACCGCACATGGACCAACCTTACACTAAACGCACTATGGTTCGGCTACCCCCGAACATCGTGCGAGGATAACAGGACGAGAGCCAGGGCTATCGCAGGTCTCCCAACGGATCTTCGTCAGGGTTATGCCTCTCGAGTAGGCGTGCTTGACTTTACAGATTACGGTGGGAGTTCTGTCCATGCGAAATTCGAAGGATTGAACTTTCCGAGGTTGAAAGAAGTCATCCTCCACAATATCGATAAAGAGGCTCGTCAAAAGTTCCGAGAGTTCCAACTTTCAAGATACCTGCAGCCTACACTGCAAAGTCTGAAGCTGCTTGACCAAACGTACGACAACGTCGAAAATGGAACCAACTGGCTCACGGCCTCATTCCTGACCGACGTCGCTAGGAGATGTCCTGACCTCAAACAAATTTCATTCTGGGTCCCGAACACACCTATCGAGCCATCGGATCATACAAGTTTCTTTCGAAGCATCAAACCTCAAGAGGTGTCTCTCGACTTACCACGCATGCTTACTTGCGACCTGCTATCCGCTCTGTCTCATGATGGAGGATGTCTCGAGAGCCTGGCCATTGTAGATGAGGAGGACAATCATAGGAGGATCAAGCCTGCCTAGATACAAGGCCTCCTCCATGCTGTCGCGAAGCCGTTTCCATATCTAAAACGTCTGGAGTTGTACCACCTGGAGGAAGAAGCCGTGTCGTCGATCCCAAAATGCTTTCCTGCTGTCACGTGGCTACGTTTAGAATTAGCAACAAGCCGTGGAGACAAATCCATCCTCGAACCCATTAGGGAGATGTCTCAGCTATAGAGCCTCGAGATCACAGGATGCCGTGGTGCGGTCGGATACGACGAGAGTCTACCGTCGAGAGCCTTTATCCCCCTCGGTTCACTTACCCAGCTTAAGTCACTCAAGATTGGTACTTTGTTCCGTCCCTACTGCATGAGCGAGGCGGAATCCCAAGAGCCACAATTCTTCCACCATGACGACAAGTTCACGAGAGCAGATGCATCGGACATGTTTTCTAGGCTTACCGCTCTAGAACATCTTTCTATTAACGCGTATGGGCATCACCGTGAGAGACATCTATACGATTCGATCTCGATATACTGCGCAGGTCTCAGCTCTATCGAGCTCGTTGGCAAGCTTGACCCGCAGGATTTGATTCAAACACATGCACCCGTTCTTGAAAACGTCAAACAATTGACCCTTGGAGATATTAAACCTGGAGTCGCCAGTCCTCAAGTGGCAAGGATACTCGACAACTTTGTGCCTAATCTAGAAAGACTACTATTCAAGGGTGAACGTGCCCGATCGGAAGATATCCTTAAAGCATGGATGATGATTCGAAGGATGCAGTAGCTGTTCAAAGTTAGCGAAGGTGATAACTTCCTGCTTGAGAACTTGGTTGCATAAGCAGATTGATTGGCCCTCTCAAGATTGTGTAGTGCCAAAAGCAGGCGATTCTTCTACTGTCGTTATCGTAACAGCTTTTAGAGCCAATGTATTTCCAGTGAAATTCTATAATGATTCTACGCAGTCTTGAGAAACGCGCGGGAGAGGTTGAATGACTATGGGTTCTGAATGTTGATTCTGTATCATAGTACAGAAACAACGATCAGGGCTTTCCCCCTGGCCCTCTCCATACAAATGCGGACTTCCGATTACGTCTGGAAGGTCTTCATCAGAACATATCGATCCACTTTTGCAACTTCACTGGCTCTACTGGAGATTTTTACTCTCGAAGCGAGTTATGTAGCGAGTCAGGCAGTGGGCCACGATATAACTCGACTTCCCACTCGTCCGGGTCGCCTCACATCATAGTGACGTAGGACTACCCGGACGTTCCTAGCCAAAACAAGTAACAGCAAGATGCCCTGTGGATCGACAGTCAGGACGGTAGCGAGTCCGAGAGCAGGGACCACGATGCTGGATGTGAGGCATCACTCGTTCTTGACAGACTGACCAACCGATCGCAATGGTCTCAAGACGCAAAAGAGTACCGTAAGACCTACAAGGATGCGACCGCTTCTGCACAGTATGCGTAGATTGTGCTATGGTAACAAAATCGTCACAATCTCTCAGATCTTATCTTTCTATATACCGGTTCGGCTACATGCGAGTGGCTTGTATGGGCGCCGCTTTTTCTATTATCAGGCTGTCAATAGGTCGGATGTAACCAAATCACACTTCACGTGCATGGCGCATATCTATTGTTACGTGTCACATGCGGAGTCGGATCCAGATCCACGGTTCTTCGCCCTTCGGCCGGTTACAGCGATTTCCACTTCTAGAAAAACCTACATATGCATGCTATCCGTCTCATCTTTTCAGCCTCATCTACTTTTGGCTCAAAGTCTTTTGTCTTCCTCTTTGATTAATCTCCTGGATCACTCATCAAAGACAACATGAGTATCTATACTTCTATGACTACCATTTGCGTTTTCCATCCACTGTATGGCCAAACCGTTACGCTGCCTCGGTTCCGATCTACTATCGCCGACGTGCTGGATTGTCTTCGTCTGCCGCAAGGATCACGAAAGCAACACCATTTGAGCTTTGAGGGTGTATGGCTTGACGAGAGTGTAAGCATTCAAGAGGTGAGTAAGCAATAGACAGGCTGCATTAGTCATTCACTCAAAGGCTAATCACATCCCTTGCGGTCTGCCATGAGACTAGACTGGTCTTGCAAACGGGGACGAGATTGTATTACACGAGCATAATCTTGCTACCTTCCAATGCAACCTCTGCAACGGCCGTCGTAAGTCTGTCTACAAATGCAATGGCTTCAGTAGCTTACTCTGCTTACGTTAGACGGCTTCTGGAAGAGCACGACGGAGTTATAGCGTTTCAAACCAGTTTTGGCTACCTGAACAAACTCTTGTAGTGTTCTGTGGACAAAAAGGCGGATCCTTTAAGTCCTAATTGTTGTGTAATATAGAAAGTCATTCACCAAAGGGAATGTAGGCGAGAAGGTACACATCAGTGTGGCCGGTCAAGATCTACGTGGAGAGTTCCATAGCCATGCCGTGAATGCTTCGTTATCATCGTGCCTTACAGGGTGTGTGCTTCGAAGAATCCGGATGCACACAGACGTGCGCTCGTCGTGGAAATGAGGCATCTTCTTCATCGTCTCCTTCCTCCAATGGCGCAGCGCTCTAGGTATCTGATCTGAGTCACGACGGAGCTCCAGTTTTGCCTCTATCGTGGTGGTTGTGGTACTGCTGGTGCTAGAAGCAGAAACGTGCGCATCATAGTCTTGACACCAAGAGTTGAAAGTCGCGACAATAGTACTACAGCCTCCTTCAGGTAGGCATTGAGCAAAAAGTCGAAGTATTGGACACTAGCTGAACCAGATGAACCGGACTCACACAGAATTTCGGCGACTCGATATTCACACTTGAATTTTTCTTACATCATCCAGATGCGATATTGATAACAACATGAGTTGCCAAAGCAGAGCGCAGACAAGTCATAAGTAATCTCACGGTACAAAAATGACGATGCTCTAGAATCCGTATGGTAGTCTAATGATGATGCCGACGTAAGTCTTGGATGGTGCTCCGCCAGTGGAGTCACCCGCCTTATCTTGAGACGAGCTAGCGATGCTAGGAGGACCCTTGCAGAAGGTGCATTTGTGTGGTATCAAATTGTGTATGATATTCGCTTGGAGCAAGTGCACCTAGCGACTGGTTATTCTTGAGTAATTTTGCGCTTGGTTAGAGCCATCATGACAAGCTATTGGAGCATCCCATGGTACAATAATGTCTCTGAGCGCACTAGTGTCATTGCAAGGACAAATCTCCGACCGAATAACTGTTTGAGTCGTGCGTCGAACCTCGAGTTTGGATCCAGTCTCTACGCGAAGACTTTCTTGAGATTCCAAGCAACGAGGAGTATGCATTTCTAGGTCGTCTTGTGATTTGTCAATTTTGTCGAGGTTGCTATAATGATCATGACGCACAGCTGTACGATCGGTTGAGGAAGCAAGACTGACGCCAAAGAAGCTTCCTATCTTGCCGTGCAACCCACTCTCCTTGATGAGACAAAACATGCAAGGCACGCAAGGTACACCAAGAACGAAAAAGCCACAAGTCATCTCTGCACAGGCCCAGAAAAGGAGGGCGCGATATAGTACATTTTGTCATCCTCGCGAGAGAAGGTGATCGTTGTAGATAGGCGGACAGTGGCTGAGATTGAGGCGCTGCTTGTTATCAGTACTCTGGTCTTCTTCGATAGTATCTTCAGGAATGCACTCACAGCAGGCCGACTCCAAAGGCAATTGATACGCCAAGCTTCCGGCTCCAGTTCATGTGAAGGCTCCAGATGATTTTCTGAGGCAAGAGAATCATGGTCCAGTCCGAAATTACTTGTACGCTCGCCGATACGAGCATGACTGTAGATAGACTGTAACATTTGCTTGGTAGGTAAAACTTCCATATAGCGGCGTGAGGAACACACTGCATATTCAACAAGACGATGCAGGCTATGCCCCAGGTCGCTTGGATCAGAATGATCACCATACTGGCCCACCAGAGGTAGCTTTTGCGGGGATCGCCCACTACGAATATCCTGCACCAATCGGTCAGGATGGCCGTCTTTACCAACGCAAGTGTGGCCGAATAGGCACAACCGTAGACGAGGATAAGATGTAGCGGCGTGACAAGGTCTTTGTTCCGAAGGTCCCATTGATGAACATAGTATCCGGGAGTATGTATCATACTGTACCCAGCATATGCAGTACACAAGTACGCTCCCTAGACATCATGTGCTTAGTAAACTCGATATCTCGTCCAAAAAAGAAGCCACGCTCCACATACATATGCGCACAGCATCAAAAATTCTTCTATATGGACTGCCTTCATTACTCGCAGCTTAGCGTAACTGCGAATAAGAATCAAGCCCGTCGCAAAGACCATGCAGAAGGTCGTTACAAACCAGGCTAGTCCATTATTGTTTGGGGGATCGACAAAGTTTGCTGTGACACCCTCTGGAGTCGCGAGAGCTGGTTCCTCAAGCAAGGCATTGAGCTTGGAAGTAGATAACAACATTGGACGTAATGATCTAAGTAGACAGAGTCCGGGAAGATAGTCGGCGGGACGTACAAAAAGTACTGACCCTGGGAACATCTGGATTTAAGTCTTGTCTCTTTCCTCTCTGAATCCGGAAATTGTGAGATGCTTAGTTGCTCGAACCATATACTCTTCATCCAAGAATCCACGCAGATGGGAGTATTACTTGGTAACGAATGGCGTTGCAGATTGTGAAAAAACCCACTTTGCCCATCACTCGTAAATACAGAGACATTACGCCTAGCGGTCACCTTGCCCTGGCGTATCCTTTCCGGTTTGGTCAAGTGCCGTGCGCATGCGCATGAGCGGACCGAGAGATCCGAGACACCAATCTCGACTATTTTATAAGCACGAGCAAAGTTCGCGTAGTTGATGAGCTGGTCCAACACCATGCATATCTCCGGTTATGAACACCAATCAGGATTACCGTTCACTTTATATATATGTGGAGTCCAGCCGGGATGCACGGACCGTGAGTGCCGCGCCTAATATTCTGGTCCCACGTGTTCACTCGACCCATCGGCTTGTAATGAAACAGCTACGTATCCATAAACCTCGATTTAGGGCGGGATGATAGTACCTGGGTTACATTTGAACTTAACAGGGCGTTCCGTTCGTGTAAGGCAATCATAAAACGACTAGCAGGCTTCTCATATGACATACCGTGAGTGTTAGCGGCACACTATGCATCTGCATTAAGGATCTGGTGGTCATCCTATGTATATCAACTAACGTAAAGAGCGTCGTTGGGAGACCACAGGGCTTGGTGCGATGACTAGCTGTCAAGCATCCAGACGATTGGGTTCTCTGACTAGTGTCCCAACATGTGAGCATATAGCCTTTTTCTGTTCCTGAGTTTCCTATTGGTAGCAGGAGCGCGATAATTAATCAGTCTGGCACACATTCTATTGTCATTTTGTGACTAGTGGCATTCAATTGAATGAGACTTTCCAGAATTACCGTTTCTAATTGCCGCTCGGAGAGTGAGGCATTGCTGCGGTTATATAAAGAACAGGTTACAGCTTCGTAGGTATCGCATCCTTAGCGAAAGTCTTCGCTGTCGTGCAGCGCCAAACAACTTCGCAGGCGGAGTGCTGAACAATCGCTATTAACCACCTCAGAACGAGCTTTAGAAACCAAAATTCGTCATGTCACTACTACCAAGTATGGATCATGGTAACTCATCACACATTCCGCTACATCAGCAGAAGGCACAATAGATTGACACGTGTCTAGTAGAGGAACAAAGTCTTCCAGCACAGGATGCCAAGGCTGATCTAAGAAGTTTGATGGCTGAATATGCTTTGCCCAAAGTCGATTCAGTCAGAACACTTTCTCGATCTATAAGTAGCCAGGAAACTACCACGACAGCTCTTGCGGTGCTTAAGCAATTCAATGCTGCTCTGGAAGCGAATGACGTTGAGGAGCTGGGAGACTGCTTCTTTACAAAGCAAGCTTTCTGGAAGGATCAATTGGCGTTGACCTGGCATCTACGCACATTCATCTCTCCAGCTAAAATCTCGAAAGCCTTGCTGGAGACCTCAAAGCTAAGAAGCATGACTGACGGCTTCATCATGGAAGGTGGAGCGAGATTTGTACAGGCTGGACCGAGTCTAGTGAGTTGGCTATCTGCTATTATATGCTTGAGATTATGGAACAGACTAACACGCCGTGAGTATCATAGCAATTCATCGTTTTCACGTTTGGTTTCAAGACCAACTCACCTGCTGCGACCTGTAGCGGGACCATGTGGCTTTTACCGGTCGAGAGTCATGCATCAGGTAATGACACCTTGATCTCTACATGGAAGATCTGGATTATGAGCACCAAACTAGAAGAGCTCGACCAACATCCCGAAGACGAATCGTTGCTTCGAGCTGCTAGCACTTCCTCGAGTGGTCTGGAAGATATTAAGACAGACGTTTTCATTGTTGGCGGGGGCAATGCGGCCATGGCGCTTGCAGCCCGTCTAAAAGCTCTTGGAGTGCACAGTGTCATGGCTGACCGGAACGCCTCTGTTGGTGACAATTGGGCTTTGCGCTACGACTGCATGAAGTTCCATGTCCCAACGTCGTTCTGTGAGCTGCCTTACCTCGGATACCCTTCCGAACTTCAGGACCGACTTCTCACTAAGACTGACCTCTCGGCACACATCAAACGGTATGCACGAACTTTCGATCTCGACTATATTGGTTCAGTCAAGATCATCCAGACGACATTGAACAAAGGCGGTGAATGGCACATCAAGTTTCAAACTCCCAGCGGCATGTCCACGGCTACCGCCAGACATCTGGTCCAGGCTACAGGTATTGGATCGCAGAAGCCCTACCTTCCGCCCATGACGAACGAGCATGCATATCGGGGCTTGAGTATGCACTCCTCACATTACGAAAATGCGCAGAAGCTGAAGGCACAGGGCATCAAGACAGTATGTATCATTGGCTCAGCAAACACAGCTTTTGATGTGCTCGAGGAATGTCACGCTGCTGGACTCCAACCCACTATGATTTCGAGATCGCCTACATACATCGTACCTCTCGAGTACGTCTGCGACGCTCAGAGCCTCGGTGCCTATGACTATGGTGTCGAAGCGGCTGATAGAATGTTCATGATGCTTCCAACAATAGTGGACGCTCAACTCGGGCGAGGACTGTTTTCACAATTAGCTTCGGAAGAGCCTGACCGCTACTCGGCGCTCCGTGAGCTTGGATTCCCGGTTCTCGATAGTTCCCACCCAGATACTGCTCTCATGCATAACTTGGTTGAGCGCGGAGGCGGTCATTACGTCGATACTGGCGCAACGGCTCTCTTGACGCAGAAAAAGGTCGGTCTTGTGGTTGGCGTAGAGCCCAAGGCGTATACACCCAATGGACTCCAACTATCTGATGGAACGACATTGGAAGCTGGTGCCGTAATCTGGTGCACGGGCTTTGCGGACAAGGATGTCCGCCAAACGGTGGCAGATACACTGAAAATTTCGCTGCCACTTGATCCCACATGGGGTGTCAATGGAGAGGGTGAGATACGAGGGGTGTGGAGGAGGCATACGTATGTTGACAACTATTGGGTAATGGGCGGTTACACTCAGCAGCACCGTTGGTACTCAAGATTGCTGGCTCACCAGATCAAAGCTGAGATTGCTGGCATCCTGCCTCCAGCATATCGCGACATGCACTTGACAGCACATGCCTGTGAGGCTTGAGGAATTTGTTGTTGGGCGTTGAAGGATGTACATAGCAGGCATGGATTGGGATACCAGCTAGAAGTAGTGGTCAGCGCTTCTACTATAGCTGTCATGCTCAATTTGTGGAGGAACTGACTGAACAGACGAGGGGTAGGACAGACTAACTATGTTGTTCCTCAACATGTTCTGGTTGACAGCAAGCCCGGAGTTTGAGTCCTGGCAATCATCTCGATAGATTCTGATGACACCAAATGCACCCCTTTATGGTTGATCCACCAAACATAATCAATGGAGACCTCATGCGAAGATTTATGAGAGGGAAGCCCCGTCAAGCGGTGTTTCAAGATCAAGTCAGAGTGGCATTAGAATCTTTCGACCGGGACTGATCAAACCTACATAGCCTGGCTGTAGTCCACATGACATTGGACAGACTCTTTGCCGGGGTTCATAGAAACTAAGCGACAGTATAACAGACTTGTGTGGAACGTTTATCTAAACACACTTTGTGAAACAGTCACTCTGGTATCTGAGTCGATGACTTGTTTAGTTCTTGACAAAAGGGCAAAACGGCATTCAACACGTAGTTTGAGAGCAATGACCGCCGACACACTGCACGCGGCTTTTAGCGATGGACAGAAATAATATGCTTTAACCCTAGGCTTCTTGATATTCCTTGGTACTGTACAGGACATCTGATCTAGATTTGAGCAGGAAACAAGGTAAGAGGGTGCAGCAAGATCTCCGAATTTGTCTTAAGATAAGCAAATCTCAGGTATGAATGCTCCAATCATAAGCGTAATCTGGTATCACAGAACGTGCTTTTTCACGTCCCCTGTTAGTGTTCTCGAGCGTAAACAATGTACTTTTCAACCGAGAATGTTATGATAGGTCGATCCTAGCCATATGAATCGTTCGTCGCTGTTCATCCGCTCGTCCTCGTCGTTGGCATTGCTTGAGTCGACCGTGTGTGTCCGGCGACACGTCACTATGTCCGTAGTGCGTGGATGTCTTGGTCAATCGTCACCAACCGGCTAGCTGGTGACCTGCCCTGAATCTAGGTGGCTGTTGATACTGTCTCGCTGTAGAATTCTCATCTAGGCGGCAGTGCGGAACTGCAGATATTCTCTTCGAACCAGTGCCTATACTGCGCCTCAGCCCAATCCATCAACAGCAAAAGTACCGAGATGGTGGTATAGACACCACGATGAGTTGCAACATCGCCGATATCAAGCTTGCTCNNCAGATTTTCTGGATTGATATCTGTCAGCTTTTTACTGTGCAAATTTATATAGAAGGAGCGCCAAGAACTCACCACTTCTCCAGCAAGTGTCTTTTCGGCAAGTATGAATTTCCAGTCAGAACCTTGAGCGACAAGACAAGGTAACATCGGCGGACGGACGTGTGACCGGCCAGCAGCAGTCAAGAGTTCGGTGAGACGGGCAAAATGGGCAGAAGTCCAAACACCGAGTTGGTCAAGAGCGTCTTGAAAGTGCTCGCCTTGACGTTTGGTCTCAATACTGACGGCAATGGGCCGGCGAAGCAGAGGCGAATGGGTGGTATGGTTGAAGGAAAATACTCCTTTGTCTGCGTTGATCGGCAAGCGGGTAGCGGCTGCTCTCAGTGCATCACTGTCTTCCAAGATGAGAGCAAAATCCACCATCTTCCCTTTGATCTGCACATTGTCTTGTGTCCGAGGGATCAGGCTTGAGGGTCCGATGCGGGCGGTTGTTCTACAGGGCCGTCAGCTCGGATCGGAAGGTTCATCGAATCGGAAGGGATGGCTACATGTTCGTGCTGGTCGTACGCCCCTGGTGAACTGAAGCGGCTTCGGCAAGTAGAAAAAGCGGGGTATCGATGTAGCCATTCCAGGCGGCTTCGGACTCGCCCAATTCGCGGAACTGCCTCACTCGCTTGACCAGCTTGTCAACATCTGCTAGGGAAGGGACGCCACCCAAGGTCGCACGGTAGTGGGTGTTGTCAAAGAACACGTAGGGAAGATCGATGTCGGGATCGACAATGCCCTCGCGCTCGAAGAGGTCCTGAAAAGGGTGTTAGTCAATCGACTCGTCTGATTCTTTTCGAATCTTATCACCTTCTCAGCGGCAGGGAAGACGCCCTGGGAGCGTTCGAATTGTCGCAAGCGGTCATAGAGTTGTCTAACACCGGCAGCTGCATTGGGAGGGACAGTGTCCTTGACGAGGACGGGAAAAGTGATGGGCTGGATGAGACTACTTAAGACAGCGCGCTTGCTAGGAGAGCTACGGTGGGACCAGTGACTCCGCTTGGTGGCGCCGCTGTCACTTGTCGTGGTTGTGGACGCTGACGAGAGCGGAGAGCCAGCAGTTGACAAGATGTTGAGGCTCGTCAGTCGAGGGGCGCGTGGTGTCTGTTCTGTATTCGCTTCGTCCACGACTTCCGTATCTACCATAAGGGCTGTACTAGTCGCCTTCCTGGCCACAGTCGCTGGCGGTTGGGTGTGATGCAACTCCTGCTCCTGCTCTTTCTCTTGGATATCTTCTCGCTGGCGCGTCTGTTCTTGCTCTTCCTGGCTGTCGAGGTCAGGCGTCGGATACTTGTGTCTGGGTCGCTTAGCCTCGGGCGCAATGCTGTCGTCGTCGTTGTAGCGTTTCGGTTTCGCTCTGGATTGCTGTTGCTGAATGACCTCGTCCATCCAGGAATCAATCCCTTCAATCTTCATGTCATAGTCGTCGACCGCCACGAGATTCGGGGAGTACAAGTCTTGTTGTGTTACAGGTTCGTTTGAATGTTCATTGCTCTTTCTGTTCTGCTTTCTGTTTTGAGCGTCGGCGCCTTCCCCGCACTCTGACATGCGTCACGGATATAGCCGGATATAAGTTTGTCTCCAATGTCACCTTGTCTAGATATTATCATATCATCCTCCAGAGCTGCTCTGGAAACGAGCATAGGAGCAAAACGTGACTTCTTTTCGCTGGAGACCATTTCATGAACAGATCAGGAACCCAAAATATACAAAGGATGATATTGTATTCCCATAAATCTTTTCCTATTCAGATTTATTTAAGTAAAATTGACAGAGTATTCATTGCACCCAGGCTGGGCGCATATCGTACAGAGGTTAGCAATCTACAATGTAGAGCAGTCCCTGATCTGTCCCGCGATTCTTAAGGTGTTGACAGTTCCATACATTACATCCGTTGCGCGATATGTGCTCTCATGGCCTTTCTTGTAGCAAGATCGATGCTTGCTCATTCCTCTTGTTACATTCAGAATTTCATCTGATCAGGTCCGCTTTGCTGTCATCGCAGCCTGTAGCACAGTTTGCCAAGTGCGCGACTTGCCGACTTCTACAAAGTCTCCTTCGACACGAGACTTCGATCTCCCATATCACTTTTTTGGCGCGTCACTTGCACTTGCCTTCTACGCGAACAGTCGATCATTCCTTCGGCTACCATCTCCATATCACACGGACCTGACAACCTGCTAGTCTAGTAGTCTCTACACAGACTTACCCATCATGGTCGAGCCACCGGCCTTCCCTCTCACTATCACCTTCCCGAATTGTCTGGCATCCTCCAAGCCATTCGGGATCACATGACCGAGGTCCAGCATAGCGAAGCCAGGATGTCAGCACGTCTCGATGCTACCGAAGCACAGCTGGCTAGCTAAAGAACCAACCAAACGCCGGCTTATCTTCACAAGGATGATGGTCTTTAGGAGAATAACGACTTCATCCCATCAAGACTTCAAGATGAGGACGGGTGATTCTCGCCACGAAAGCAAGCTCGAAGACGAAGGCGATCTCGGCCACGAGGACGATTCTGTGATGTCTCAGACTTCTTCTCTTGGCGTCGGTCAAGGACTCATCCTAATGGATCATCTGCTCCAATCCTCCGCTGCCGGCAGAAAGCGCAAACGAACAGCAGGTTCTCGTGTTGATGAGCTAACCTACATCCTTCATTTAGGTCTTGTAGACTGAGACTCTGACGCTTAGTCAGCTGGAAAGGAGTCAGAAGATGCTAGCGGACCTCCTATTCCGGAGTCGTCTTCTTGATGACGACAGATGCCAGCTCTCGCCAGGCGCCCTTGAGGGGATGCCGTCTGTCCCTTCACAATCAAAGCAGCTAGCGTTATCACAAACATCTCTGTCCATTGAATGAAGATGAGTTTGACAACAAGCGATCAGCGGCGGCGAACATAGGCATCATTGACCATCAACATTTTAACAACATCAACAGCTGAACCCCAAATTCACCTAAGTCATGGCCCGTCAACCAACGACACAACTGATATCGACAACCATCTGGTTTTTTCCAGAGATCCTTATGTCGGGTAACGATCGAAAACCTACAATACGACTCAAACGCATCGTTTGAGCAGACACCTAGCAGGTAAGCACTCCTGATTCTGATGCAGCCTCCGTCTTGCAGCAGTGTCTTATCAACTGTGATGCATAATACTGAGACACGACCCGGAGACTCTTCTAGTAGGGTCTAACACATGTTCTCCACATTAGTTGTTGACGGCAGCCAGGACGATGCTAGTGCAGTGAGGTACCATCGTGTTGATGGCCATGAAGTAACGAAGAGGATAAGGCTAGTGGGAAGGCTGGATGGCAATTTTGTAGCCGATCATAGAGACTTAGATGCACAAGAGCTCTTTGACCATTTAGGTCTGGGCATTAACTATCTGTTACGAGATCAGTCATCAACTGAGTTGACTTACTATCATGACATTCCACATATTTGGAGTCATATCATACGACATGACCAGCCTTGGAGATGTGGTTGATGGGGACTTTGTGAATTCGTCGCTTGCTTATTCAGCGCTTCTGCTTCCAGAATATCATCGTTTCCTTGTCTTGTTCTGCCTCGCTTGCTGACTTTTTGGCTGTTTTGGCTTAGCTAACACATTCGGTACTGGTCTCGCTCGGAACAAAACAAATAGGCAAGGAAAAACAACAAATTTGCTCTCTGCTTTATCAGCGATCGCTTCCTTGAGGCTTCCACTACCAGCTTGATCCCTTCTAGAATGGTCCTCTTCCTCTTGTAGACCAGACTCATCGACACCTTCTATGCTATCTCTTCTGCCCTTCCGACAGGTTTCGTAACCATGGTACAAAGCTCGAATGTCATCTTCGAGGTCTCTGGTCTCTTAGTCCTTCCACTACTCACCACATTGGATGACGGCGACCTTGAACCCAACGCTGCCTTCAAAACTGACTGGATGGTCCAGGCACGTCGCCGGTGCAGATCTTGGCCCAGTAGTGGTCAAGCTCCAGGGCAATTTTCATGCGGCTCTCCTCGGGACTGTCAGCCTGGAATCGAGGCAGGAAAACGATGCTGGGTCTGGACCAGCCGACCACCTCATATCTCTGACGCATATGGCCGTGGTACTCTCGAAAATCTTCGCCGTAGGGGGGAATTGTAGAGCTGCGGTCCGTTGGCTTGGTTTTCCTCAATCTCTTCCAAACCGCACACCAGCCAGCGATACGAGGCCCACAGCACGCGCTCGCCGTCCGTGCCAACTGGAAAATTGTGGCCTGTATCGTAGTCTTCGATGACGGTTGCTCTGTTGCGGGTGCTGGCGTGCCAGATAGGCTGATCAGGGTACTGGGGTCGCGGGTGATGTGGCTGTTGGCGAAAAGCGCCTCTGAGGGCTTGAGAACCTCGCGTCGATGGGTGTATCTGACAGCATCCCTCTCCAGACGCTTTCGGTCGAAGGGAGCCATGGCTGGATACCTTAGTCAGCTCGATATGTGTGGGGAGCGTTTGCTGGTCATCATCTTACTGGATGTCTCAGTTTACTCGACCGCGTTTCTGAGTAAGTGGTGGCCAAGATCCGCAACGTGCTTGTGACTCAGGTTGTTGGAGTGTTCGCGCTTCTAAGTTTGAAGGCTCAAATGAGTATCCTGTCCTAAGGGTGGTCAGTCGAATCAGGTCAGTTCTAAGAGCAAAGAGCCACATACTCTGGTATGACCGGTTCGATGGTCATGGAGTTGCTTGTGATCACAGTTGAGTGCGGTTCAGTGCATCCCTGCGCGGAGACTGCTCAGAATGAGGACTGTCACGCGGTGCAGGTTGGAGGCGTCGCGACAGCAAGATCGAATGCTGCGGGCGGTGATCGTCAGTGATCTGCAAAGCGCACACCGAAGATTGTGGAAGGAGAGGATTGTTGTGCCAAATGAAATGGAAGCGAAAGGAACAGGTTAGATGCGAGAGTTGGAGGAGAAAATCGAGGTGAAAGGCAGAGGAGGGAAGAGAAAGTGAACCTTAGACCGAAGGCTGTCAACCGACTGAATCTGGATGTAGTGAAGAAAGATCGCTCAGGCTAGGGAGGGTTTTTTACAGTACCAAAACCTTGCATACGAATGAGACGACTGCCTCAAGTCGAGTGATGTCTCCTATCTCTCGTGTGAAGCAGCGATGATATGTGAGCAAGCTGTCGATCAAGGCGGTTGCTTAGACACAAGCACAGTCTCACTCGATTTCCGAGGGCTCGACGTTGATGTTTTGTACTCGAAGCCAGACAGTATCGTTCTTTGTCTGAGTGGGGCACAACAACAAACCTGTTCGAGAGGCACACGCCTCTGTCAACTCGATCGACCTCCTCTCCGTCGTTTCTCCACCTATATTGCCCTTCAGCTAAGCGACACTATGCCAGCTCAACATGGCTCCAAACCCTCGATCTATACTTCCCCTTTTGCTCTGACTTTTCGTTACCTAGCTTCGCGCATTCATGCCATGCCCTAGCTAGCTCCCACAATCGCTGATGCTCCGGTTCGTTCGTTCTACATGTGCTCGGCCGTCTATGTCCTTGACGAGTATGCTAATAAACTTTTTTAGCTCTTATTCCACAATGGCTACTAGCTCAAGATATGCTCGCACTCCTCGAAACCACAGTGCTTGTCGACTCTATCTGTGACAACGACTCCGATTTTGCCTCTAATGACGGCTTTAGCTTTTCCTCGTCAGATGGCATTACGAAGCACCTCAAACGCCAGATCGCGAATTTGTGACGCAGCCATGGCATTTTCGATCCACACCAGGTTGATGCCCCTTTGGTTGAGATCTTCGCCGGTCTTCAGGGCCTCCTCTCCACAGGCACTTCTGCTTCCGAGTCATTCCTAAAGCCACTGAGAGGTCTGTCGTTATCGCCAATAACTTCTCGTATGTTACCCGCCGAAAGGAAAAGGATATCATGCACGAGCAAAGCAGGCTGTGGGCTCTGACATAGCCATGCTCGACCGCGTCAAAAGAAAGCACGGGAAAAAGCAGATTTGCGCACTTCATATGGAGAGAGGGTGGAGGCAGAAAATTCCTCCAACCGACATGAATGTATCTATGGCACTGTTGACTCCAACCCAGCGACAACGATTAGAGCCTCGCCGCAGTTGTATATAACGATATTGGCGCACAGAGTTGGGAGACTGTTCGTCGGACGTCGGTGAATCGTCGACTATGTTACTCGTGATCTCTTGCTTCTACTAAAGGTCTTGGTGTCCTCTTCCTGGTCAGAGAAATCCTTACCCACGGGTCGATGACTTACTTCGGAATCTGATCAATGGCTGCTGACTACGTCGCCCACCGTCTCCTTGGTTGATCTATCAAGATCATCACTTTTTGATCGGTCTAATCAACGGGTCCGACAGCTTGTGCGTCGATTTCTACTTATGATAGCGAGGAGCTAGGTTTCATGCGTCTCAGGTCCGGTTTGCCTGTGCTCTATAGGTTCAAAACGAAATGAGACAGCCCTAGCCAATGTGATTATGAGTTTGACAAGTCCAGCTTTGCCACAGAGGATACGCCAGACTCAGTGCTAAAAGTGGATGGAGTCCAGCGGATTTCGGTCAATTCCTACTCCATTTGGAATGACCCTTATTCCAACTTCATTCATTCCATGGACTCACGCTAATCTTATATGATTCCACAGATCCATGAAATAGTCGGAATTCTATGGATATCTATGGTCCAAATGGAATTCCACAATTCGGCTCAGATTGTCTTGCGAGTCTGGCTCTGAGGTAGCTAGGCTTCATCATTGTAATCAAAAACCTCCAACACAAGATAACGTTTTGATTCTTAGCTTAAAATTCTCAGACTGATGCCTGGCATAGATATACTGCTGTTCTCCAAGCTATGAAGTAACAAAACACTATGATTCAAGGCAGCGAAGGTCAACTTGGATTAGGGTGCACCTAGCCAGGGTTGCAAGGTCAACAAACAACCTCAGGGGCTTTGACCACCTAATCAAAACTCTCTCGAAGAGTTTTGAGTGCCAAGAGTGGCCACCATACCTAATTAGGTCTGTCTTGGCAGTTCGACGGTATCTAAATAGAGTTCCATGTGGATTGGAAACTCCATGGAAGCAAAGGCTATTCCAACTCCAGCTCAATTCCATGTGGAAAGCATAGGAATTTTGAATGGAATTTCATCCACTATCAGTACTGCGCTAGACCGGTCAGATGTAAGACCTATCTGGATGGATCATGAAACACCGAGGTTTGACGAGACGCGTGTCTTTGTGGCTCGAAGTGATAATCAGGTATACCAAGATACAATCGCCTGGCTCTCCACTAAATGCAACCTGCCGTACGAGCCGGGTCTGTATAGAGCGACCCTTCGAGCTCTCGCTATGGGAGAAGCTATAGACGTGTTGGCGTTTAGATATGATCAAGACTGCAACTTTTGTTGAGGTTTGTGCAAGTGGAGGTGGGGTGGTGAGATAGATTGATGAAGAAAAGAGGGGTTGCTGCAAATTGGCAGGTGGCAGGAAGAAGAACCACTAGTTGAGTGTCGGAGATACGGATGCAAGCAGCTGGCTGTTGTTTTTGAGCATTCGCCTCGGTTTGCGAAGCGAAAGAACAAACAACGCATCCCAACCTGATGATCAACCGCTCTGACAATGACTTGCAACGCTATAGCATGCTATAAAGATCTACGAACCAGAGAGGTACGGGCGTATGTCGAATACCGAGGCCAAACGCGAGATTACAAACAATCCCTATCAGGACTTCCAAGAAGTGAGAAAACATAGGCGTGCCCAAATAGCCATCTCGATCGGCTGCTCGTAAGTGAAGCGGTGGAAGGAGTGACCAACGCCGCGTCAACATGGCCTCCCTGATGATTGTCGATATCGCAACTGCTACACGTGAGCATTGCACCAGCTTGCCACTGCACGTGTGGGTCTATTCCAGTCGTATCACGACGGGCGGTCTGACCGCCACAGTGATGCGCCTGCACATGCTGCCGCAGCTGCATATGACGTGGGCCCGAGCAGCTTCCCCAGCTTCCCCACCTTCCCTAAGGGCACCACGCCAACTTTCCATTTTGCTGCGCAGTGCTCCTTCCCTGAACATGCTCATGTCACAAAGCTGCCGCCAGAAGTTATTGTCATGATCGAGCGTCAACTACTCCGACAGCGCCTCCAGATGTCCTTACCCCATGGATTCCTGCGCTGGTCATCCAGATACTGTTGCTTCGAAAGTTCCTGTCGGTCATGGATCACGTCGATGAACTCGATGAAAGCGAACGACAGAGTCTACTTGACCGTGCTGTCGCTAAAGTCCGCGCCCGGAACCCTCACCTCAACAAACTTGTCGACACTACAAACCGAGAAGGATTCGAAGCCTTGGTCGATGAAGCTTTCTCTGAGATCTGTGACCGAGAGCACCTCGGTTTGTCTACACGTAAATGGTTCGGCATTCAAGGCTGAAATGCCGCGATGAAAGACGACACAAATGGAGAGCTGCCACACTATCGGAAGGTGAGCAATCCTTCGCACATGACATGCTTGCATCCGATTCTATCTATCAGTTGCTCCACCGACACTTCGGCCTAGAATTATTCGTCATGCATGAGAACATGGACATTGAGACTGGTAGATACCTGCAGAGAAGAGACAGCCGCGTTCCAAAGTCTCGCTTGCCTAACCAAGTCACCATTTGTTATCTCACTTTTCCTTCGACGCGCGCCGTCACACACACCATGATCGACTACGGCTGCGGTGATTCTGGCTATGCCGCAGGTACCTTGGGAAAGTCCATGGTCGTCCAGCCTGAACCACTACAGTTAACAGGATCGCGCACCAGGCGTTTTGCCAAGTGTATGAGGGCACTGAGTCTGGAACCCTTCGTCCATCCCTCACAACTGCGCAACAGCCTGGGTCCATCCTCAGCTCAGGAACCTCCACAAGTCGTGTTTAGTCCCCACCAATTCCAAGCAAGAAGAGCCCCGGAATAGATCGATGAGGATGATGCAAAGATCGAGTCATCCATGAAAGGTATATTGTATTTCGAAGTTTCTACTGCACTGGAATCTGGCTAACAACTGTTACCTAGATTTGGAGCTTGGTCATTGACCCAAACTGGTCATCCTGACTAAGGAGCGATTCGATATCAACGGCATACCAGTGTCAGGATCCAAGTGCTCGACTCGGATCTCTTCGCTGCAAAGAAGAATACTTGATAAACATGCCCCAGCAGACCTATTACCAGATACATGCCATCCTTCCAACATGCCTCTACAGTATGTCTCACTGAGGACTACTATACGGTAGCCTAGTCACTCTGACGCTGCCCAGCGTATTCTCATCATGCTTTGTGCTCCCACTAAGTCTGTTCGTTCTCAACTCAGATAGTCAAGGCCTGCTCGCATCCAGTAGGAATCATTGGCAGTTTCTATTCTTGTTTTCACTTCACTGGTCTGACTTACAACTGTGGCTGCTTGCTTTCTCAATTCAGTATATCTGTTCCACTGTCTGTGTTCCAAGTTTTATGTGCACAATATCACAGCCTTTATTTAAACGAACATTTCCAACAATGGCAGACGCAACTCGAGAATATGGCATCTTACCAAAACAAATTCCATGCACAAACTCTACAAGATGTACTCCTTACCTAGTGAAGAAAATACGGATCTAAAAGGTTACAAGACGTGTTGGTCCGGTCTAGTAAGATGGAGGTTTTCCATATTGATTTTCTTTTCTTTTGCACATTGTGCAGCTGTTAAGTTGCTCAGCGTATCTCCATCTACAGTATACCTGGTATGATTACGTAAGCGTAAGAGCAGGGTTACCACTTAAGCCAGAGTTTACAGCCCTACGCATTGTGTCTTGATAGCATAAACATTGCCATACTAAGTAGTGAAATGGTGAAAAATTGCATCCGATTCAACATCTCTATTCCCTCCCAACCAGGTAGAATATTCTACTCTAATCCAGCGCAACATCTTCATACTTTACTCATTCCATGTCATTTCGCATCTGCTCTGGGTAATCGTAACACTTTCTGGTTGCCAGGGTGGATCTGAGCTTGTTATGCAGTAGTGGCCTTCAGTCGACACCTTTCCATCGTCATGACACGCTATAGCCATTCGATGTTAGAAGCGACTACGACAATGTTGAAAGGCAACTCTTGTCGCAAAGCTTGGGACAGAGAAGAATTGCTGGAACCGATCATCTACGGGTCCACGACTTCTGTATCACCGGAGAAGCATCAATCATGGTTCACCGTTTTGCATCAGGAGACGAACACCTGTCTCAAGCAGGACATACGCCTGACGCATAACCTAGGGAACGGGTACAGCTACCTAAACATGACAGTACGGATGGAAAACTACCTCTGTGACAGGGCAACTGAGATCTGGCGACAGACATGATCAACAAGTTCTGTCCTAGCAAACATAGGCATTCCACAAGTATCCCCACTATCCCCTATCTCATGATCATTCTACAGCCCCGACATCATCGAAGGACCTCATGACCCAGTCACAAGATACATCGACGACGCAAGTATAATAGTCACAGGCAGTGCAAGCAAGCAACACAGAAGCACTAAGGAGATCGAAAAAAGCAATGGAACGAGTTCGGAAGATATGATCGGTCTTTGCGCCATAAAAGTACGAAATGATGATTTTTGCAAAAGGCAAGAAAGACACATGACCTGAGTCTTCCCTGGTGCTGCCAACAGCAACTATTCAGCCAGATGAGACAACGAAATCGCTTCGAGTCATCCTGGACAAAGAAGCTATCAGGGATGTCGTATGTGCAAATCCATTCTGGACTGGTAATCAGACACACGAGGCTATGTAGCTAGCTTCGTTGTCCGGATCCTACATTGGCGTGTCCTGGCTGATGGCTATGTAGCCTTGCGAAGCAATGTTTCCATTGTCGCTCTCATCCAGGATACTCATACAAGCATAACCCTGATTTGTGTAGGTCTCCTGTTCGCCCACCATAGTCTCAAGGTTGTCCGGGAACGCGCCATCGTATCCGAACGCGCTCTCATCTCTAATGTTGTCGTTTTGGAAGATGTAATCGACATACAACTCGCTGCCGTCACTATCTGCACTGCCAGATTCTTGTTCATCTTGCCGACGAACGCGATCCGACCTGCGTAGGCTGCTGCTTAACTTGTGAACAAGCGCCCCAGTCGAGGCATCAATGTGGTTCGAGTAGTGAGCCTAAAAGCATCCCTATGTGTTGCAGGTGTGATGGGCGACAAGAATCGGGGTTCTAGTGAAGTTGGCTCTCCACTGATCCAGCGGAGAAGCGACTCCAGCGATGCTAGGAAAGTATGTGACCATTTCGATGCCATTACGTGAAAAAGTCATTGCGCCGGTCTGGTTGAGGCCTCTGGTAGTCAGGCCGCGATAGAGGGTGGATAGTGCAGCGGCAAAGGTTCCGACAGCCGCGACAACGCATGCGGTAAGCTGCAGAGCGGGATAGACAGCCGTAGCTGGTGTACATGCGGCGTATGTGATTCCTCCCAGTATAGTCAGAGCTGTGGTTACCAACCCTAGATCTGCCCTCTTGATGAGGTCGGTCTGGTCAAAGTGTTCTGCGACTGCTCCAGAAGGGCGAATTGAGAGAGATCGTTCGTTGACTGGGACGCCCTGGACGATAGACGCACTCAGCGCAACTGCGCATCCAATTAGTAGCCCTCTTCTGGACATAATCATGGTAGAAATAAGATGAGCACAGAGCACGAGACAGTCAAAAACCAATGCAGCATGTACAAAGCCGCGATCATGCAAGTATCATCTGTGCCTAAAGCAGTTTTATACCATCGCCATGAGGCACAGACAGCCCGACCCTAAAGCGGAAGTTTGATAGGCCCTCAAATGCCGTGCGGCTACCACGGAACGAGATCGAGTATGATTGGTCTGTGATGTCATCGCGCCAAGCGAAGGATTCGACCCCTAATGTGTTCCTCCAAGCTTATCTACTCTTAAAGCCATCGATCTTAGCTGCTCTTGTCACGAGCTTAGCATGTACTTGTTCCACATCTGTTTAAGGTTCCGCTGTCTAATCCACTAGATGTACATAGCGTCCACCACTAAGAAGGAAGAGCTAGATTTAACGTCTTTATTCACCCGTCGTAGGTATAGGGAATCCTTCTATATGCCATTAGATTAGGGCTATCGATATACCCTATTATGCATACGGCATAGCTTAAACGAACATTATTGTAAGTTCAAACTATAGATGATAATCTTCAACATAGTCTAATAACGATAGTGTTAATCTATATCGTTACCGGATAAAAGATCGCCACTCCCACTAAAGTCGTCGGAAAGTCGGCTCTAAGTGATTTAGATCCCCTTGTCTGCAAAAGTTCACAGGGATTGAAGGTTCGTTCGTGCACCCCACCCCACTTACTAATTGATAAGCCCCACTACATGGTCTTCGGCGATCATGAGCGCCAAGTTTAGCAACCTACAGCCTACCCATAACATCACTCGTTGATGACCAGCATTCTGACGACCTATTCCTCTAGCCATCGAAGCTCATCTCTATTATGACCGACGAAATGAGCAAATTTCCAGAGCATCCGCCAAACCGCTCCTTCCAGAGATGGCACCAGCGCGCGCGTCTATTATCCGTGGTTCTCATTGGAATTTACACATTTATTCTGGTAAAGATGACCGATCAGACTTCAGCGCAGCATCCGCGACTTTTCCTTGCCAGGTTGTCTCTATGCATCTGCCTACTTTTGACGCATGTGCTCGAAGGGCTAATGACAGAATGAGCAGCCGGCACTTTCGGTAAGTGAGTGAGCCGTATTCGCGCTGAGATGTGAAGCTTACTTTCACAGTAGAGTTCATTGCTCATGGATCTGAGCTTGAGTCACAGGGTTTGGGTCGATTTGCCAAACAGGGCATGTTTTGTAGCACTCTTCACATTATCGTGTCCTATAAAACAAAGCTCTGGTTGATTGATGTAAAAACTTGCAGTGCAGCGAACATATGTTTCTGGTTGTATATACTCGAGGCGATGTTCAGATGACGACTGAGGTCACCAACGATACCATACTTCTACAGATTCTGTAGTCTCACAGTGGAGACATTGGTATCTCCTTGATGACATCGATTCCCATTGGGACGCTTGTCTGTTCAAGCGTGGCCTCGCGTATCATTCCTGACAAACAAAAATATGACATAGGGTTTCCTTGGAACTCGTCGGACGATCCTGAGCCGCCCCTCGCTTTTTGCCTTCGATCCCACTATCTGGTTATAGATATCTTATGGTGATCGCGTGAAGTAGCAAGATCTCTAGTTCAGTACGAAGTAAGCTTCCCACTGATATCTTCCGGTTGACCGACGGCAGGATGAATGCCTTCATAAACGTTTGGTGTTATTGGTTCTACTCCTCCAACGTCTGTCTTCGAAGCTCCCGCGGCACCCAGCGCAACGTTCGACGGTTGTTATGCTTAGGCGAGCTGTTTATCGAAATCCTTCGATCGTCCAAGACCAGCAAGCCTCGGGAATAATATCCGACTGATACGGCCGTAGCTCTTTCACTAATGTACGTACGTAAGATGCCTTCCGGTAGGATCCTCACCTTTCTGCGAAACCATATCTACCGATAGTTGTTCCTATTTGACACATCCAGGTTCTCTCATCACTCACGTCTTATAATCTTCTACGCATATCAAATCTTTTCATATCGCCATGATGGCTGCTTTATATCCACGTAGGATGCTGCTGTCCCTTTATGCAGTGACAGCTATAGTGATGGTGGTTGGTGGCTTCCCAACTCACGAACAATCTCTCTCAATTCGCCCTTCTGGAGCAGTCGCAGAACACTTTGACCAGACCGACCTCATCAAGAGGGCAGATCTAGGGTTGGTAACCACAGCTCTAGCCACTCTGGGTGGTGTGACATATGCTCTTTGCCAGACGACAATCGTTGCTCATCCAGTTGTCGCTGCGACTGCATGCGTTGTCGCGGCTGTCGGAACCTTTGCCGCTGCACTATCCACCCTCTATCGCGGCCTGACTACCAGAGGCCTCAACCAGACCGGCGCAATGACTTTTTCACGTAATGGCATCGAAATGGTCACATACTTTCCTAGCATCGCTGGAGTCGCTTCTCCGCTGGATCAGTGGAGAGCCAACTTCACTAGAACCCCGATTCTTGTCGCCCATCACACCTGCAACACACAGGGATGCTTTTAGGCTCACTACTCGAACCACATTGATGCCTCGACTGGGGCGCTTGTTCACAAGTTAAGCAGCAGCCCACGCAGGTCGGATCGCGTTCGTCGGCAAGATGAACAAGAATCTGGCAGTGCAGATAGTGACGGCAGCGAGTTGTATGTCGATTACATCTTCCAAAACGACAACATTGGAGATGAGAGCGCGTTCGGATACGATGGCGCGTTCCCGGACAACCTTAAGACTATGGTGGGCGAACAGGAGACCTACACAAATCAGGGTTATGCTTGTATGAGTATCCTGGATGAGAGCGACAATGGAAACATTGCTTCGCAAGGCTACATAGCCATCAGCCAGGACACGCCAATGCAGGATCCGGACAACGAAGCTAGCTACATAGCCTCGTGTGTCTGATTACCAGTCCAGAATGGATTTGCACATACGACATCCCTGATAGCTTCTTTGTCTAGGATGACTCGAAGCGATTTCGTTGTCTCATCTGGCTGAATAGTTGCTGTTGGCAGCACCAGGGAAGACTCAGGTCATGTGTCTTTCTTGCCTTTTGCAAAAATCATCATTTCGTACTTTTATGGCGCAAAGACCGATCATATCTTCCGAACTCGTTCCATTGCTTTTTTCGATCTCCTTAGTGCTTCTGTACCGGCACTGTGTCATCTATGTCTAGCGGACAAATATTGATGGTAATAAATATTTTTCTAGCCTGGCCACTAGGCCTGATATAACCAGGATATACTAGCCGGGATATTACTACCTATTTGTAGAGTTGGGTCTCAAGTCCCATGATATATCTTGGTAAGATATAGAGAGCGCACGTCCCAAGATCGTTAGAGCGTTATAGATGTACTCAATGTTCGCTTGGCAATTACGTTCGATTAATTACAACACTGACGACCCCGCATGCAACATATTGTCACAAATCAAGCGATCACATACCGCGCTTCTGTCCGGTCGCTTGACTACACACCTGTGCGATCTATTGTCTTACGCAACTAGCGCTCGATCATCTGTCATCGTGGGAACACGCGAGGTGATGTGCAAGATCCTCCCGATGTGTAGAGGCTTTGTTAAACAGAAGCTATGCCAGACCATCCGTGAAATCTATGGAAGCCATATCAGAGCTGACCGTATCAGGTAATTGATGTAGCAGTGCCGACGAGGAGTAGGGAGTCTTTCCTCGGCGGATTCTTCTGGCATTCTAGGCAATCTGTTCAATTGCTAAATCGTGATTTGACCGGCAGACCCTATAGACCTCAAGATTGTAAGAACAAAGCGAGTAGAGAATCCTAAAATTTCTTACATTATATAGCATTCATAACTATGATTCTTCAAGGACTTTCACCTTCTCATTCATGTTGCGAGCCACGTCTGCCTTATGCTTCCACACTACTGGACCGTATTTGTAACAGACTTCGATAACGATGAGCGCTTTTGAAAGCAAGAATCGAGCATATCGCCGATCGAACTCGTTATCTGGGTGGTTGTCAGCAGCACAAAATACCAGCTCGGCTGTTTGTGCCAACTCGATCACTGACTGCAGCTTTCTTTTCATATCGATAAGCAAATCGAACGAGTCACTATCCGCCGAAGAGTTCACCATCAACATCCATGTGATCACGTGACGAGACTCACAAGACAAGACGGTAAGAGGCAATCTCGTTGTCGGCGGATTGACAGAAGCGTCGGCTTTGGCTATTATAGACACAAAGCGGTCGGTACATATAGCGCGGTTTTTGTCGTATAACTTGACATACTCAAGTCTGGCACTGTAGCCCAGAGCAAGGAGAGGAACGATACAAGTGTAATGAACAAAGGGACTAATCTTCCAAGCACGCAAAAGCCAATCGATCATGTCTTCGAAAAGGCGCATGCTTGGTACTATGCCGAACGGCGCAGTTGACCACTACCGACGCCAGGGAACAAAACGAGGAGTCAGTAGCGGTGACAGAAGCTATCCCGATTAGCAAAGCATATAGGGGGCATGGTGAGGAGCGAAGGACAAAGGAGGAGGGGCTAGCGAGGTTCGTGGAATGGTACGCATTAGACCACTTCCACCTCAGCCGGAAAGGGGAAAGTTGCAAGGCCGGAGAGTCTACCCACTTACATCTGTCCACGATTCAATTCGTGTAGTGCCAGGAGATGAAGGGATTAACGGCGAGCAGGAGATGTATACCAACAACACCGCGGAGTGGGCAACATATAAATCCATATACAACAATGACTGGGAGGAAAGGTCAGCAAGGGACGCGGAGAAATCAAAGGCAGAGAATATAAGGGCTTTTAATTGAAGGAGACCATCGTAAAGAATCACGTAATGGAGAAGCGTATGGGTAAACAAGCAGGGGTAGAGGCAAGATCAAAGGCGGCGAGAGCGCAGGGAGGGACGAGAAAGGATGGTGAGGAAAGGTCTAGCATTACGTCATCACACCCACAGTCACGCAAGAGTGTAAGAGGAGGTGTGTAACACTATGAAATCCGTAGAAGAGGCCTCCATTATAATGCAAAGATCCTGCGATAACCGCCAGCAGCGGCGGTGAAGCCATCGACCACTTCAAAGATTAGGCATGAGCAAAGCGTCCTTGAGAAGGACGGTCTGTAAACCCGAAGAGCAAACACTTGGATGCCAGCAGGGCCTTCAGACTCTCCATCGGCGGGGGACCAAGAGCGCGGATAGAATCCATAAGCTCTTCCTCGTCAAGGGCGAGGAGAAAGACGGCAGGCTCGTCGCGAAGAACGCGAGCACTAGCAAGGGAGACAACACCGGCAGTACCAGAACCGGAACGAACGCGCTTAGGACTGCTCTCAGCGAAAGCGGCCTCACACTAGAACATCTTGATCTGCTGACGGCGAGCGAGGTCCTCGGCGGCACGAGGTGACAGAGGGCGAGCGGGGCGGGGCAGTGTGGACAGTTGGAACAGAGTGAGAATTGCGGCGAGTAACGGCGGAATCTCTAACAGCAAGAAGAGAGGAGAGCGGAGTGTGGCGAGGAGGCTCAGGGACAGGGACAGTCTCGCTTTCACGCTGGAGCTTGCTTGTCTCGGCGAGAATTGAGGCGTCGGTAGGGCGAGCAGAGGGAAGATAGTAAGGGTAGTTATCCTCCTGACGACCCCGAACGCGGACGTTGGCACCAGCCAGCTGAGAGAGGGGTTCTCAAGATGCTTGGCCACGTCGTCGATGAGATTGACCTGCATCTGGGTGAACTTGCCAGTCTTCCAGGCTATCATGGCAATCTTAGTAGTGATCATGACGGGAATATCGCGTAGAGGTCCAGGTGAGAGGAGTTGTCCTCGAAGACGTAAGTGCGAGTGTCCATCTGAGGGACAACTGGAGACAAGTTCTGAGCGGACAACATTGTATGCTATGCGCAGAGTGAGTAAATACTTAGGGACGGGAAGAAGAGGAAGCGACATACCGACGCGTGAAAGCTGCAATGCTCAGCCGATCAGAGATGGAAGGGAAGCTAGGATGAAGGGCAAAGCAAGAGAGGGAGAATTGACGTGGCGCTAAGCAGGAGAGGGAGAGTTGACGTGGCGCTGGTAGAGCGCGTGCTGCAAGATCCAAGCGAACGGATGGCTCGCCAAGGAGAGAGGAACTCACTTCAAAATCAGAAGCAAAACAACAGAGCAAGGGGGCGCAATAGCAGAGTTGTTCGAGGCAGCAAATACAAAGGCAAAGGCACGTGAAGGGCAAGCAATATGTAAACAAGGCAATGGTTGAATAGTAAACAAGGTGAATTGAGTAAAACGGAGCCTTCTAAAGGTAAGGCATGGAGGCAGTCAAAGACAATGCGGGAAGATCTTGTCGAAGGCTACCAGAAGCACTGTCGGCGGCAGTGGCAGCAGTGATGACAGCATGCCGAAGACCATTGACGATGGTGGATGAAGGCTTAGACTGTTTCATCGAAACTGTCGTCCTCGTACTCCTGCTGAACAGAAGTCTTGGGACGCTTAGAGGCCGAAGCGTCATTAGAGCCAGAGTCGGAGGGACTGCGAAAGCGCTTGTAAGAGACGACGTGCTGGGCGTCCTCTTCCGCAAGCTCAGCATCACTAGCGGCAGCCTCGTTGGAAGGCCCACCGTTGGAAGGTGCACTGTCGGGGCGAGCGAAGACACTGTCGACAATTGTGGAGACGCCGGCGCGCTTGACCTGGTTGTCGGAAATGTCGAGGGTGACGCGGAAGGTCTGCTTGATCGAAGAAGGCGAGGCTGAAGGGGGTAGAGGTGACCTTGATGTTTTGGATCTTGTGGCCGCCAGAAAGGACAAATTCGATCTTGACCATTGGCTCGGAGGTGGGGTTGAGGTGGCCGCCGGTGGCGCGAGAAACGCGCTGGTAGTGAACTTGCTTGAGATAGGACATTGTAGGCTACGCGCCAAGTCAGCTAGTGTCATGGTAAGCGAGGAACACTTGATAAACAAACCATTGAGGGGTGGATCAGATGTTGTGAAAGGATGGAAGGTTCGGAAGAAGTGGAAGTGACGCTGTGATGGAAGGTAGAGGAGGAAGTTGAGTTGGCGCTCGCATCAGAATTGTATATGGAGCGCGTCTGCAAGTGAAAACCAAGCTGCGTTCACGATCTGTGCTCACTTGTTGCTTTTAAAAGGGTCATTCATCAGGTAACTTGCCACTTCGCGGTCAAAGTGGTGGGTAGCGGTCTTGCCGAGCACGGAGTAGTACTTGAGCTCGCTTGTACAAAGGGAATGAGGGCTGCTTTTGAAGCGGTGGGTAGCGGTACTGAGTCCACGGATGCAAAAAGAAGAACTGTTGCCCTTGGACTGGTGATCGGTGATCTTGGCGAGCATAGAGTAGTACTCAGGCTTGCGCTTGTAGGGAGAGGAAGTTTGTTGCCGTTGAAGTGGTGGACGGCGGCCTTGTCAAGCATGGAGTAGTACTTGAGCTCGCTCTCATAAAGAAGGGGATGATGCCGGCACTGATGATGAGCTCGGCCTTGCCAGTGGCTGCGGCAGTCTTGCCGAGCATGGAGTAGTACTCGAGCTCCGACAGAACCATCTCTGCGTCCATCTTCTTGTGAGCCATCTCTGCGTCCGTCTTCTTGTGGGCCATCTCTACGTAAGTCTCATAGCCAAGCAGACTGAGGAACTTAAGAGAGTGGTGGTGGTGTCGAAACGAAGCCTGTAGCCGTGGAGAACCTGACGTGCCTTGATGGCGAGCTAGACGATGCTCGTTAGTTGTTGTAAAAAGAGGATTGTGCTAACATCCCTGTTCAACTCGGCGATAGCGACTCTGTGCTTGGCACGGGTGCAGTGTGCATCCTCCTCGAACTCCTTCGAGTAGTCCTTAGTCTTGACGCTGCCATTCTTGCTTTCGGTGACGGACCTCGATTCTGCCCTTGGTTGTAGGAGCCAGGTTCAAACCCAGGATTCTGGTGCGGAGAATCTTAGGGAGCTTCATGAAAGGGAAGGGAGCACTAGGCTTGATGATGATGATGGCCTGAAGACCATTGTCAAGCATGCAGGAAACAACCAACTCGAAAGGTTGGGCAGCAGGTCCTGCTTGCCCCTGTTCAACCACAACACCCGTTTTTGCAAATTGCTGAACTGTTGCGCGTCGACTTGCAGCAACCCTTGGTGGCAGGCTGAGCCAGATCTATCTACTTCAAAGGCATTATTTCAAGCGTCTGAGATACAGTACCGGATCCCGAGAAGCTAACAATCTCCAAACTCGAGTGACTGTCAATCATAAAATTGCACAACGAGTGAAAAGATGCTGTTTTGGTAAGGAATGTTGCTGAAATCGCAGAGCCCCGCTAAACGTTAGTCTCCTTTGCCGAAGCGGTGCGAAAAAGTGCTGTAGAAGCGCCGCGGAAGAAGCACAACTGACGGTTGCCTGATTTTAGAACGTCTTCGATCGTGTTCCCCCTGACAGTCCGCGAGAGGCTCTCAACCAGAGACTGACGTTCTGACCCCCAGAACGGATTTTTCATCAGCCACATGAATATAGGCGAAGTTCAGAGAGCCAGCAGGACGACGCGCAGATATCGACAGCGCAAAGTCCTGGCCAAGTTTGGATCTTCTGATGAGGCTCTCGGGTCCGGAGACAATACAGAGCCTCCTCGCGGGATGTCCGCTTTTGGGTACTCGTCCATGCGAACACCTGCCTCCACTTTCTTTGAGCCTTAGTCCAAAAACCCTTCACAACCTGGGGAGCCACAGAGACACCGAACTCGACTATCGCTGTTGGGCTCGGGCTCGAAATTGTAGTGCAGTGTAAGCTCTGTATCTATGCGAGAGTCAGCGATGCGGCCGAATCAAGAAACTCTTCGAGCTTACGGGCAGCGATGTCCTTCAGAGCATAGAATATGATCCTGGGTGTGCCTTTAACGTTGATGATCTTGGTGGCACAGTTGGGTGCACAACTGTGATTGATAAAACGGGCATCATTGCCCTCCTTTGTTGCATCCACAACCCGGTCGTGGCCCAAGGCGAAAAGGTAGCTGCACTTGATCCCCTGCTTAACGTAGTCGATTTCGCGAAGGTCGGCGACTTCCTGACGTATAGTTTCACCAACATACTCAATGATGAACTTGGCGGAAGCAACACTTTCCATGACATAGACGCCCCGACCGTGTATAGTAGATTTGGCCACCTTGAGGTTCGTCTTCTTCTTCAATAGCTCGTAGAACTTGATGGTATCGCCGTTGTCGACATCGGCGGAGGCGTTGTGTTTTGTTTTCGCGCTGATAGATCTGATAGATTTGGAAGTGTCAATCCTTGTCGTAGAGTGATCAGTTGACGCGGTAGGTCTCCGAGCGACAACCCGAGTCAGACTACCTGGTATCGCGTCGCTTTAGCGAGATGCGTGATGCCTCTTTCGAAGCTCTGTGTATGTGCGTTCAAGGAACTTCGAGCCGAGGGGGAGGGTGCAAATGATGAGATCCAGCTCCCGAGGGTTCATTAGGTCGTGCCTTCTGTAAATAAGATCACCGAGGATCACTCGGTGGTATGACTCGAAAACTTCCTGCGCTCCGTTCGCATTCCTCGACTCGAATTTTCCGTTTAACATGTTTCTGTGTCTTGAAACAGATGTCATCGTTCCAATGAACTTTGACACGCGTTCTGAAGATGATTAACGGACGGTACCATTGGATTGCCAGTCAAGCAACACCACTTTTGCACTATCAATGTCGCACGGTCAGTGTAGAGTTCGACCCTGTTGTCGAAAAGTAGAGACTGCAGATGGGTTTGCAAAGCCGGAGTACGCTTTGAGTGAGGCGCTCCTTGATTCCTCTGAAGTAATTCCGTGTTTGTCCTAGGTCAAACTTCACTTCATACCAGTTCAATTCATGGTGTGAGACAAAGAGATTCCGGATCGGGACTCAGAGATTGCTAACCAACATCGACACTGTTCTTCCATTGTCTGTAAAAGCCGGTGGTGCCCAAGGTCCAACGCCACGCACACTGTCGATAGAGATACATATGGCTCTGCCTCTAAGTTGGCCTACGCTCATGACACGCAAAGCGCATCCACATCTTTACGTAGAAACCGCTAGCACGATTTGTCTACTCCCGAGTCGGCAGTCGTGAGTTCTTCTGATCGATATGCCTCGTCTCACCCACTGCAGCATCTTGCAAATCTCATGTTGGTCAGATTGCTGTACAAGAGACGCCACACAACCATGACACGGGTAGAAACAGAAACTGACACTGAACTTTACGAAGCAGCGGTTATGCTCACTAACACTTAAGACCGGTTCGAGCAGCGTCGTGATCGATAGTGTCCAGTTTGAGCTTCCTATGAGTGAGAATGACACGGTGTATCTGGGCCTGATATAGTAGATGCTAGCTTAGCAAAAGCGACTGCCTGCAGGCTGGTGCAGAAGCAGTAGTCTTTTGTGGTTATGGTCGTGGCCAGTGATAATCCAAACTTCAGCCCGGATCCGGAGGTACGACAAGGAGCAGTCGTCGGCTCCACCAGGAGTTATGCCGATCAAGGGGTGTTTGCACTCCGGCGCGTCTGCATGTCACCTCCTACGCAGGGCTCACCAAAGGTCACGATGAGCTCACTTCGACTTGTCTCGCGCAGCATACCCTGAAAAGCTGAACCTTCAGGGATGCAAACTCACCTGGGTTCTCGATATACCAGAAGCACCATGATTCTTGAATGGTCCAGTGCGGATATTAAATGGCATAGAACAAGTAGAATGTCGGGATATTCCACTATCCACTGTCTAGCAAGGTTGGTATTATTTCTATTGGTTATGATGATCTTCATATCTTATCGCGCTTACATAGTCGTGCCAAGCCTGATGATTACTCATCGAACGACAGGGTGACCCCCGACATGGACAGGGTGGCGACAGCAACAGCACTAAAATTGAAATTGGCATCATTCCACTAGAGAATCGGCATAGAATGGAATGCTAGCTGGAAGTGGTGGAATGGAATGGAATGGGATGGAACGGAGCCAATATTTCACCGATTCCATGTAGCTTTGGCTCTGGAATGGTCAACGGTAAGCTCTTTGCTGTCGTATGTCGTGGAAATCATCTAGTTTTTCTATACCACTTCGACAAACGTAGCATGCATTTGATGATACAACAGTCAGGAAAGCTGCCATCTAGCATCAGTTGGTGCCTTCACACTCACACTTTCGTGCTCTAGAAAGGTCTTTGGGCTAAACCTATGCAAGGACAAGTAGAAATTCAGGGTGGTTGTGGCAGTCATGGATTCTAGCAAAGAAAGAAAATGGTAATATCAACAGAGCTCGTACCACTTGCCAGAATAACCCGGACTAAAATTCGTTTGTCCGACCACACGATCCTGTTTGACAGCATACCATTTGACATTCGAGAAGCCGTTTCCAGATCAGCATGACTTTCATATGCTTCCTCGAAACGTTCGAACAGAAGGTTCTGCAGAAACAATCCACTAACCACACGACTTCCATCTCTATGGGTCATAGGGGTAGGAACTCATGATCACAAGCCATATCAATTTAGCCAATTCTACTGAAGAGAGCTAGTTATTCTGATAAACCATAGTCACAGATGATGTAGACGTAAACCCATCATAATCACATACCAGAGGAAGCCGATACGGCGGAACGATCTCGTAGTATCATGTTCTTCATTTCGATGTCTTGGTCAAAGTATAGAAACAGAAGTTCTGATTTCTGATGAACGTTAAAATATTAGAATGACATGGTATCGCCGTTGGGACGCTCACTTATGGTCAACTCGATGTCGTACAAGACTCAACCACCGATGTCTCTAGTATGTTCAAGTGGTCTCTCTCAGTCCGAATCAAAAGCCTAGGTGTGGACTCAATTCGCGTGGTACTCGCATGATGCTGCGACAACGCTTGCTTCAATTAGTAGAGAAAGCTCAATTTCGCTCGGAAGTAAATCTGTCAGTCTACGTATCAAGTGACAAGTAGAGAGAGACGAGCGAATCGGAGGCCAAGAATAGACAAAGCAAGAATTCAGCCTCTTGTCTCACGCTCTGAACTTCTGAAAGCGACCAAGAATCGACAAGGATCATGATACGTCTGGTTCCGCCAATCTGCATCAGCCTAAAGTGGAGCTTCGCGCCTTCGATGTAGTAGTACCCACAGTGAAGTAACGTGATTTCAGCATCTGGGTCTTCCATTCACTCCACTGACCACTTCATAGAGCAATGATGCTTCGCGAATCTTTGTCCTAGACATAGACTCTTCAGCTTAGGCAATTTCCCGAACGATCCGATCTCGCCATCTGTGACTGTGAAACGTAAGAACTTGTAATTCCCTATGAACCTGAACGAGAGTGAATCCAGACTGATGAGTTTCGACATCACCTGCATAGCTAGCCTATCGACTAAACCAGTCATTGGCTTGAAGGCGATTTTGAGGCTCTGTAGATGAGACAGCCGACTAATTGCGTGATATATTCTTGGCTGGGCTTCGAAAAGGGTAATGTTCAAATGAGTCAGGGAGGACGAAGTAAGGAGTGCAGAGATGACTTCGCATTCTCCCCTCAGGTCCAGATACGTTATTTCACGAAAGCATGGCCGGCCTGGTCTGGTCACTGCGCGCATTAATGTGTTTTCTAGCTTGTTCGCAAGAACCAGTTTCCTCAGTGTGGTCATGTTGAGCAGACGGTCGAAGAACTCTGCGTTGAATAGGTCCGTCGAGAGATTGAGGCAGTTGTTGAAGTCGAGGATATGTAGCATACTCGCCTTGCTCAGAAAGTGTGAGAAATACTTCGCACTGTCTCCCTCCAGACGATCACGGAGAAAGAGTTCTCTCAGATTCTGGGAGACATGGTCTGAAATGTCTCGAAAGAATGCACAACTTGCAGATTCACTTGTTCCCGTCAAATCGATAGAACGCAGATTGGTAAGGCTTGTCAAGACTTTGCCTAGCGAGATTCCGTTGGCCAAGTTCGTCATGGGCCCACAGAGATGGAAGGATTGTAGGTCTGGACACTGCTTGCAAAGGCTTTCTAGAAGCCAGAGAGGAAGTATGCCACGGTCGCATTGGAATCTCTGCAGATCTCTGGAAAGGAGTGGGAAGATCCACTTAATGCAAAGCTGCACTTCCGATCCGATATGCAAACATTGCAGGAAGGCAGTGCCCGTTGACCGCATATTTGCTCAGATCCTCTTTTAACCTCCAGTATGCGGACAAGGTTGGCATGCGTTTGGTGATTCTGGGACGGTAGGAGTCTCGCAAGTTTCGACAGATACTCAGTCGATACTTTCTCCCGCATCTTTGACAATGTGATCAGGTAGCATCTTCGGTCGAGCCGCCAGAGGGAGCGAAGATCCTCAAGATCATCTTGTAGGATATCGCAAATCATGAAGATGATGTCTACGGGCAGGTCTTGGAAACGCAGGGATCGTAAAATCTCGCAAGGTTCTCAGCATGGTGTATTGCTGGATGTTCAGTTTTATCAACAGAGTCGGCCCGGATTTTGCTAGTCACGTCTACCAATCTCTTAGCAGGCAGTTAAACGAAGATATGGTGCGACGATATATGATGTACCCAATGTAATGTTAGGATGGGCGTAAGCAGATTTTGGGGATAGGAATCAGCTTTCGCAAAGTGAATGCAACACTACCGTGTGCGCAAACAGGAGGGTTACGCCGTGTGCTAGGTAACTGATGAACCCACAAAGTGTGCAATCAGTAAGCGGTTGTGACGGAGCGCCAAGTACTATATTGCGGATCCAGAAAGCCAGTCGCAATATGTGCATCCACTGAAGTCTAATATCGCGCGTACTGTGACTTGGACTTTGTAGCCACAGCATCTTCTATGTAAGTTACCAAAAGATAGATAACTTACCGTTATTTACGTACTGACCCTACTGACACGTAAGTTACGTCAGTATGATCATCCCTAGCGGCGAGCAGACCTATCTATCAGCGGTCTGCAACGCGGTGATGAAGGAAGAGGGGGAGGTTGTAATTGCTTTCGCAGATCGGCGCCGATCGTCAGTACGACGGGGAAGCATATACATGGCCGAGAAACATGCTAGGAAGTCAAACATACAAAGCAGGGGCTGACTCGTGATAAAATGCAAGTACGAGAATAGAGACCAGGTCTCGCGTAGTCGAACCCGCTAATTCTAACATGATTGCCTAGTTCTGACACGTTTGTATGGTACTATCTGTGCAACACTGCCTCGCAACCCACATATGGACACATGCAACTTTTAACGCCACCAAACCATCTGCATGATGTAGCTGCTTCAAAATGCTTTAGTGTCATTTTCCGTCCCCTAACGCCATCGTGGTGATCCGTCGGCTAGCGATACTTGATACAAGCTAGACTACTATCAGTAGGCTCGCTTGACTATAATCAATGTAAGAATAAGTTCGGATGTCTAGCTCATGGTCGCTAGTCACGACTCGTACCACTCCTGCATTAGTACTTTCGGCGGCGCGAGAGGTAAGGCTCGGGGAGTCAAGCCGTATGCATGCGTCGTTCTAGACAGGGCGCTTAATTTCCTGCAGAATTCAAGTGTTCTTGTTTGATGATCAGGGGCACAAACCTGCATTTCGTAGTATCATAGGACGGTGGAAGGCTCTATAAATGGTTAGAGATCTTAGCTGGATTCGAGCCCACAGCTGAGTAGACTATGTTGAATTTTTCCCAGTCGTGAGACCTTCAACCAAAGCTCACGCAATCAATTACGAGCACTCCCGTAAGCTTGTCGCAAGTTTCTATGTGTTAGTATCTCGAGGCTTGTTGGTCTAACGTTGTAAGCAGACGATGTGCGAAAATCAATGCCACCACTTCGCAGGCTGTGGTCATTTCGTCACAGACCATATCAGGAAGTGTACGACTGCACTTACTCGGCCGAATCAAGAGGTCTGCGTGCCTACATCAGCATCTCTCCGCGATCTACCCCGCGCAACCGACCCTCAAGACATGAACAAACCAGGAAGATGTCCACCTTGTCTTGGCCATACACCCCACAGCTCCCAAGATTCACAGTTCGGATGATTCAGCATATTTTGCCCCGATACCTGGTATTAGTCCCAGTATCTCAGCTCAGGAACAACCCCTCAATTGCTGAAACCGCTTGCGACAGACAAGTGATTGTCCACCATGTTTCAGATCAACTACATTGGTTCAGAGCAGCTCCGACCAAGCTTGTTTACTCTGTAGTCATCAAGAAGGGAGTCTTTGGTACTCCTCCTTGCAAGTTACTAGTAGTAATAGTCAAGCACCAGTGTAATTCGATTTGATTCTATTGGGGTCTGAACTGTATGAGACTTGTTATATGCACAACATCAGACGAAGTGAACGACACGTGACGCCAAGCTGTGGCTATAAATATATATATGTGTATCCTACCCAGCTTGGAGCTCTGACTTTGCGAAAATCTCCAGGTCCCTCAACCATCGAAATGTCCAACGACGATAAACACGTATCGAATCACCATCATCATCATCCTCATCTCAAGGAAGAACTCTCGGTTGCTTCTATTCCGCCAGTTCCCACTCGAATTATCCTCAGGTTGAACGTAAAGGATTTCGACAGCGAAGGTTTCTCGTGGTTCGATTATCGTTCTGCTATCGAAGCCTATCTCAAGTGGTCGAAACGCTCGATCAAAGATTATGAAGCGAAAAAACACAACATTTTCGTCGAGCAATTTCAACAACCTGATGTTAAGCAGAAAAGATTCCACGTTATCCTTGATCTAAATTCTCGATCATACAATGTCCAAGACATGGACCGCATTCATCACGAGATCTACGCGGTCAAGCGAGTCAGAGACAATGGAGAATTGTTAGTCACATGCCCTAGTTGGAGATTCAGACTGTATTAACAATGATCTAGGCTCGTCCAGGAGGCATTGAATCCCAAAGCTCTTCCCGGTATCATTCGAGACACACGGAAGGTTACTGATAAGTCTTATCCATGGGGATCGAAAGGATGGGAACCGCTTGCGGCAAACTAAACGCGCCTGACAATAGTTGCGTCTGCCTACCAACATCCTCCATCGAGGCTCGTTTGCTCCATTCCAATTTTGCAATAGTCACGTTTCGTAGCATCTACATCACGCCAATGTTTTCTTGAGTCTTCCTAAGCGCTCTTATGATCATAGATCACGACGCTACTCTCAGTTTAGGGGCTTATAAGGATCGTTGGGCAGAAGGCTGTATTCTAAACAGTACTCTGGGTCTCCGATCCTCTGAATCTCATCTTAGACACTTACATACCATTGGGTTCTAACCCCAGAGGCGGGCTTTCTTTGGTTCACGCTGAAGCTAACGACGTTGACCGCTTGACCGGCTATCACTAAGTCTATCGACATCAGAATCATCCATTGTACATCCCAGACCTAACACTTCAGACAAACACATACGCACGTCTAGTCGGTGAGCAAAGCCAGCGTAAACAAGAATTCCGGCCAGTACGTACTGGAATAGATCTGACCCTCCCTGTTTCTTTTTCGTTTACGCCTTCTGTGAGGGTCGCCTTCTGTGAGGGTCGCCTTCCGTGAGGGTCGCCTTCTGTGAGGGTCTAACGACGCCAGCAATTGCCGCTGATGAATTGGACAGCGAGACCAACGTAAAGATAACCTTTTCGAATAGCATACTTCATCTCAGGGAGGCTTTTTGGGGGCGATCTGCGAATGCCTTTAGACTAGCACTAGTAGAAGATCTAGGCAACTGGTTGGTAGCTTAGGATAGTGCAGTTGCACTGATCTGAGGCGCCAACACCTTAGCTAGAAAATCAAGAAGTGTGATGTTGTCGGGCGCTCCGAATGCTGACACATCTGAGAACAGGCTGACAAGGGTGTCAAACGGGTTTCCCCACTGGCCACCAATTGAATTGCCGGAGTTCCTCTGCTTACTACTACCACCGTAGCAGTGAGTGCCGATGAATTGCGTGGCTCCATCTTTCTTGCACAGAATGGGGCTACCAGATTTTCCTGTTGTTCAATAGCCTTATGCCTCAAAATCATCTGTAGCCTCTGGTTACATCCAAAAGTCGAGATCCATTTCAAGTGGAGATCTGGATGCGCTTTACTTGCTCTCAGTGCTCTTAGCACTCCTGTCCTCCTTCATATCGCCAATATATCATGACAACTTCCAGGCAAGGCGATACTGGAGCTGTCTCATCAAAATGAAAGTCGAAATCCTACAGAGTGCAACGGCTGCTGGCGCTGTTGCATTTAACAACAAGAATGGTGGAAGCACCCGTTGCTGTGATGGCTTGTAGATTTGGAGCTGTTCGATTCATGATCGTTATCTACTGTTCAAACCATGTCTTTCCTTGACGTACTGAGTCATAAGCTTGTTGGATGTTGCAGCCCTTTTCGCATAGGGGTTCATCCTCTCTCCCGGCAGCTATCACCAACGTAGGGATCTTGACGGCAGTGCCGAGCCTCGAATCCAGCTGAATGGAGGTCAGAAGCGCAGATATCCGTGAAACGCATCCTTGAGTGTAGAGTAAGTCGATCACAACTACATCAGTCTCATAAACACCAGAGAAGCCATCCTGAGGCCCAAGCTGCGAGTAATCAGTCGAGAAATTGTTCGGAGGTATTCAGAGGGACAGAAATGGCGTGATTTTCAGGGCCAAATTCGGGACGACGACATGCTGGATTGAAAGTCTTAATCTGGAAAGAGATGCTATGACGCATCAGCAAGCTCGCTGACAAGCGAGACGGAAGGTATAACACTTAAAGACCAGACACATAGGCGCGTAGATGATTTTGAGAATCAAAGCACGGCAGAACTACACACCGCTGTCAAAGGTGCAGAGCGAGAAGAAAACTAGTGGCTGTAGATGGAGTGACTTAGGTGACAATACGAGTGAGTGAGTGAATGAGTGAATGAGTGAAACATGGAAAACAGCTCAAGTTGACAGGGCTCGTGCGTTCTCGATGGGCTTTTGTTGTGCCTCGTTCGGAAACGAAGAAGATTACTCGCCCACGTCGAGAACACGATTCCGCGTTGAATCCTCGCCATATGCGATTGCGTTGGTAGCTAGGCAGCTACTCGAGCAATGATCTTCTCGCATACTGTTGCTGCTTCACACAAGAAACAGGAGACATCACTCGAGCTCAGGCAGCTATCTACATGCAAGGTTTGGTGGCTAATCAACGACCTTTCCTAGCCGGATCAACGCTTCTCCACTCCATCAATCTTTCTCTTTCCTCTTCTGCCTTCCTCTTTTCACCCTTCCTCTCCAGCTTCTAACCTGATCTCCCCCTCTCGTTTTCTCCTTCCAACCCTGGATGCACGATTTGAAGACTGCTAACGGTCCACCATACACAACGTTTGATATCGCCTCTTTGACAAACTCAAGCTGCACCACCTGCCAATCACCTCCTCTGGCGGACTACAGAAAGCTCTATCACGGGAAGGTGCGAACTGCATGAGGTGCGACCGCGACCAATCACTGACCGATTGTCCCGGAAGAATGTAAGTTGAGGCATGTAAGACGAACCTGAACCGACTGACCACTCACATGACAGATCTCTATCTCGAGCCTTTACATCATCTTGCCAACTCCCTCGACCAATGACCCCGAACAACCCACCGACCTGGACTACGACCAATCCCTCTGACATTTATTCCAGCAAAAGATCAAAGAAGCCAGTCATAGTGAGCTCAAACTTCTGACATCACACCACTCCTGTGCATAGCTGACCTTCATCCTCAGATGGCCAACAACTTCAACATCTGCAAAGCGGCCAACAAAATCTCCAAGAAGAAAAGTCTCCAATGAGCTGAGCACAAGCCAACAACACTATTCAGAACTTGGACTTCAGCAAGAAGGAAGACATGCTTACCTTGAAGAAGCTGCATGGTGACCCCAAAATCATTGTGTGCCTACAGGTCATGCACTTGTTTATCGAGGCCCACCCGGCAGCGCTACTAGATATGTGAGTCGGTGAGCTTTGCCCTTTATTACTTGATTCAAAGACTGAAGACAGTCCAACATCATCTCTCTCATGTGATAAATCTTTGATAAGGACACTTTGGCTGATCGCAGGTTGTTAAGTTCGCCACGTGTGAAGCGCCAAATTTTGTGTTCGACCTTGCACATCATCAAGAAAGATTCGAGCCTCGGAGGACGCAATGTCGCCTGTATATCTTGGCTATACACCAATGCAGTGGACAGAATTGTGAGTTTAAGGTCTCGCAAACTTGTCAGCCGACCAAGTCTGTCACATGTGTCCGAAATCGTTTGTCTCGTTTGTCAGTGTAAGATCGAGGTCTCACAATCTAGGCGAGTTGAGTAGCGGTAGCATGGCTCCACTGTTCCCCATTAAGCTCGGAGATGTCAAGCTACCAAGCAGCGTTTGGTCCGCAATCCTTGTCAAATTACGCTCCATGGTGTCCGTCAAACCATTTCCCTGTACCAGTCGTCGCGGTGTGGTCATGTTGAGCAGACAGCCCAGAGACTCTGTGGTGAAAGTGCCTTCCAAGATTTCGAATAGCATCGCCAATAAGAGTGGGGCCCCACGATGATCCAGGAGAGGCACGATATCCGCTCGCCTCTCGATCGAGCGATGCAAATACGGGTCACCCTCTTCTTCTTGTTCTAGCTGATTAAATGTTCTTTGCGTGCCTGGTCCATGATTGCGCCAGGCCAAGCTTCCTATCCGCGGCTTCGTTGACATGTAAGGCACGCGTGAAGGGACCTGCTGAGAGCCCACTTGTGAAGTACCGCCAAAGATGCCTTCACTACGTCTTTTAAATTGACCATCTGCGGGCATACTTCACGTATTTTCTTTACCGCGTTGAGAAAGTCAGTGCACGTCTACCACGCAGGTGCTCGGAGTTGGTATATCTCAAAATTCTTGCAAGCATTGTCGGTGGTTTGCTAAGAAGCAACAACATTAGTGGATTCACTGATATTCTCAGAATCAGGATCGCGTGAGTAGAACGCATCAAGATGACCTTCTGGTCATGATCCTGTTGGGATGGTGAACTGAACATGAACAAGAGATCGAAGCCCCACGAGCAGACATCAATGTGGATGCAACCTTCCCCAATAAGTCTTGTGCTGACCTTTACCCTGTGTCATTCGCTCCAAGAATCGATGACGGTCCAAAAACATTTCTCCGACGTAGAACTGCTTTGGCAAAGACACTATGACCGATGGCAGGCTGTCATGCTCGCCACGTGTGAAGAACAAAAGATCGTGTTCGCCCTGAAACATGACCAAAAGCAAGTCGAGCCTCGGCAGACGCGACATGGCCTGCAAATCTTGGCTGCATACTGATGCGGTGGATGGCACCGCGAGCTTGAGGCTTTGCAAACTTGCCAGCTGACCGATTCTGCGACACATGTCTGGGGGCGCGTCTGTCAGTGTAAGATCCAGATCCGACAAGGAAGGCGAGTTGAGTAGCGGTAGTATGGCTCCACTGTCCCCCTTCAAGCTTAGAGATGCGATGCTACCCAGCAGCGGTTGGTTGGGAATCTTTGTCAAGTTGAGCACCATGGACTCTGTCAAGTTGTTTCCCAGTACCAGTCGTCGCAGTGTGATCATGTTGAGCAGACAGCCCAGAAACTCTGTGGTGAAATTGCCCTCCGAAATTTGGACTGTGGCACTTAGATCAAGCGTGTGAAGCATGGTTGTTTTCCTCAGAAAGCGAAGGGAGTATTCTCCACTCTGCCCTATCAGCCGATCACGTAAGGTGAGCTCTTCCAGATTGTGCGGGACGAGATCTGGAACGTCTCGAAAGAAGGCCATGTTTGCACACTCCTCGATGCCGGTCAGACTGATAGATCGCAGCTGTGAGAAGCGTCCTAGCAAGGGGCCCAGCAACACACCATCCTCCAAATGTGTGATGGGACCACAGAGATCTATAGACTGGAGGTTTGGACAATTGAGACATAATGCATTCATGAGCCAGAGTGAGAGTGTACCACTGTCTTGTCGGAAGCTCTTTAGACACGGGCGGAGCAGTGTTAATGCTGAGTCGACATGAAGTTGTGCGCAAGACTTGATGTGCAAGTGTCGAAGATTGGGCAATCTCAACTGGCTACATACCTCCTCCGAGCCTTTTCTGACCATCAAGCTGTGGATAACGGCAGCGAGAGTTTGGCGTTTCTCCGGCGACGCATCGACCAAGACCTTTTGGAGTGTCGCGCTGGAGATTCTGGCCCAGATTCGTGAAAATGTGATATCGAAGCATCTTCGGTCCAGGAGTGACAGGTTGCACAGAGCCTCAATATCGCACTCCAAAAGATCGCCAATCATGCAAACGATTTCGTTTGGCAGACGTTGGAGTGATGGGGGTGACGACATCTCGTGATTTGATTGATAAGTCCAAGTTGCCCAAGCTGGAAGATTTGTACGTAGACCAGGGTGGGGCATGGAATGCGGATCCGGGGAGATCGAGGGTGAGAAGCGCGGCGCTGGAAATGGGTAAGTAGCAATATTGGGCTGTGAAAATTCGGTCGCAGAAGGTGCGCTTGATCCACAAGGTAGGTGCCACCATGAACAATCACATCGGCTGGCTCACAACAATCCCGTCGGTTTTCACTTCAATGCTACGTAGTTTTGAGTTTTGCAAGATTTCGTCTCACAATCTTTCTTATCGTCCTTCGATGCCTATGCTTCTTAGACCGATGATGAGGGCAGCCTGCGTATGGAGCTGGAAAGAACAGTGGCAGAATCGCTGACATGAGGTCACAACCTCAGCACCTTAGTAATTGACCAGCCGAGCTTGACCAGCTTTGTGACGAGATCTTGCTTCTTTGCTAGACCAGAACGCGGTCACCGATGCTCAAATCACTATTCCGCCAAGCAGCACCGAAACCGCCTGCGTAGGGAAGGATTCGAGCTCGACGTAATCAGTCTTATTGGGGATCTTGCTCACACGGTCGAGGTTGATAGTGAGAGCGTGAATGTGCCCAGCGAGCACGGCGGCACTGTTACGTGCGTTTCAGTCGTCACCCACAATGAAATTAGTCAGACTGCTTCTGTTACATTCGATCATATACTTGCCACTACGCTCGATACGCCAAGAGTCTCTCTTGCTGAGTATGATGAAATCAAGCCGCTTGCCAATAAGAACAGACGAGCATTAGCATCAACATTGTAGAGCGAGGAGTAAGTAGAAGTCTAGAAGAAGACATGTTTGGGAATCAATAGGAAAGAGCAGCGGCTTCTAAATGCATCCACGAACCAGACAAACAACAAGCGGAGGCGATAAGCTACATAAACCATGACACCTTCTTCTGTAAGATGGACTAAGTTATGAAAATATAACTCCTCTGCTACAGAAGATACACCAGCATGAAACCAGAGCCCCTCCAGCCATTGGCAAACAGTGGCTCGACCTTGGCTCTTGTGCTTGTAGGCTTAGGCATTGCCTTGGTGGCCGGAGCGACGGCAGACACGAATCGACAGGATCCGAGTGCGAATTCTGAGAGCGTTGTTCCTGGCTCTGATGAGATAGAATCGAGCTCCTTTGGCTGGCAAGCCTCGTAGCTCAGGCGGACCGACATGTGAAGAGCTGGTGTTGGTTGAGACAAGTATCTTGGCGTGAGAGCTGGCGATTAGGTCGAGACGGTCGAGGGGTGGCTCGAGGAGGGCGTTCTGTGTTGGATTGGAGAGTGCGCGGTACGGAGAATGGGAGACGGCGCTCTGCGGCAGGTCGAACGTGGTGTTCTGCATGAAGTGGTTGCGGGACAGGTTAGGCAGACGGTCACCCAGCGTCGCAAAGAGTTGCGTGGTAAGGCCCGAGCGAGACACCACGAGCATCAAGCCCACGACACAGATCAGGGCAAGAGTAATGGAGACGAGGCGGTGGAGCGGTTGCTGAGCGATGCGAGTCAGCAAAGCCGCGATCGAGAGCTGGCGTGGGAAGAGAGACTCACCATCACTCTTGCTCGCTGCTGTCCGTGTGGGTGGCCAGACTCGGCACTGTCGTGGCTGTACATTTCGAACCGGAGACCCCAAGTGCGTCTTCTGGCAGGCTGCCGAGCAAGGAGCTCTGAGCGTGTCGGCACCAAGACATAGTCATCGTCATCGTCTGCATCTGGATCTGGATCTGGGTCTTCGTCTTCGTCTTCGTCTTCGTATTCGTCTTCAGGTGAGTCTTGGTGTACGTCTTCGTGTACAGCTTGATCCTGTCTGGCAGTATTGCGCTCGTGTGCGACATTCGTGGTCTCGATGTTCCAGCGCGACAGGGACTTCTAGTCGCGGACGCGAGGGGCCGAGGCGCGATTGCCCATAGCTGAAAGCGTTTCGGGGTGATGGATGTCGGTGGTGGCGAGAAGGCTCGAAGCGGTAAATGGCCGCTGCTGATGATAAAGAGGCGGTGTTCTGTTTTGGCTGCGAAAGAGGAAAGGGAAGGAGCACTGCGCAGCAAAATGGAAAGTTGGCGTGGTGCCCTCAGAGAAGGTGGGAAAGCTGCTCGGGCCCACGTCATATGCAGCTGCGGCAGCATGTGCAGGCGCATCACTGTGGCAGTCAGACCGCACGTCGTGATACTGCTGAGATAGACTCACACGTACAGTGGCAAGCTGGTGCAATGCTCACCAGTAGCAGTTGCGATGTCGACAATCATCAGGGAGGCCATGTTGACGCGGCGTTGGTCACTCCTTCCACCGCTTCACTTACGAGCAGCCGATCGAGATGGCTATTTGGGCACGCCTATGTTTTCTCACTTCTTGGAAGTCCTGATAGGGATTGTTTGTAATCTCGCGTTTGGCCTCGGTATTCGACATACGCCCGTACCTCTCTGGTTCGTAGATCTTTATAGCATGCTATAGCGTTGCAAGTCATTGTCAGAGCGGTTGATCATCAGGTTGAGATGTTTGTTCTTTCGCGTCGCAAACCAAAGCGAATGGTCAAAAACAGCAACCAGCTGCTTACGTCTGTATCTCCGACACTCAACTAGTGGTTCTTCTTCCTGCCACCTGCCAATTCGCAGCAAACCCTCTTTTCTTCATCAATCTATCTCACCACCCCACCTCCACTTCCACAAACCTCAACCAAACTTGCAGTCTTGATCGTATCTTAACGCCAACACGTCTATAGCTTCTCCCATCATCATAAACGGCAACGATCGATCACTCTCAATTTCTGGCGTGCCGCTGGACAGCTTTCCATCTGAGGTACAATCACAAATTGGCAGATATCTCGACGGAAAGTCTCTTTCCAATGCAATTCTTGTCAATAAAGAGTGGTTCTTCAAGGCGCTCCTTCCGTTCCTTCGTCCCACCTTACGATCGTTGTTCATCGGAGCCTGCTGCACTATGGATGCTACTGTGATCAAATCACTCATCGACTGTGTCCAGCTCCATCTGTTATCGTTGGATGAGTCCGTGCTAACTTCGATCGTAGACAAGTTTCTGAAATACCTCCGCGAAGCTGAATCTCTGCGTTCAGTTCGTGGTCGGACTCGCTCAAATATCCAGTATGAGACCCTGTAATAGATCTGTTGTATTTTTAAATCTCCTCGCTTGGCCAAGAAGCATGAATAGTAGAGCTTTTGAAGGTCTAAGCTGCTCTGTGTTTGCGACTGGCCTTCCAACCACAACTTCCAGCCCGTCGAGGGAACAATCAGACCGATCACTTTGTTACTTCCATCTCGACCGATTGGCTCCACATCTTGACTAAGAGTGAACTTGAGATCTGGTTCTCTTCTCATAGCAAAGATGTCAACATGGCTGTGAGGTGCATAGAGAACATGGCGCAGAGTGACCTCGCAGCTAGGTCTATCTGCTTTGCCACCGCGGTAGGTCCTTGTAGGCAGGACAACTGTACCTATGCCGTGGACATCTATAGATGGTTCTGCTCCAGGTATTGATGCAAATCTTGTGCGAAACCGAGTTTAAGATATGAACCATGCTCGATCAGTGGCCACGTGGTATTTGAAGTGTTTGAAACAATCCAGTCCACATTGTAAGAGGCACCATGAAGGCGAGCTTGACTGGAAGTGATGCGCGAAAGTCAATTGAATGATACGTAGAATCTGATGGAGACCATAGACGATGATGTGAAAGAGAGGAATGCGATGCTAGAATACTCGAGTAGAGCGACAAGGAAATCTCGGAAGCTTTCTCCACTGCTGGCCAAGACACCAATAGAGAACTGTCAAGCCAGCAATCATCTCTCTGCAATTGGATCTTGCCTTCTTGTTCATGCGTTCCCGGCAGCTGAACAAAGGCGAGACGCCAAATTTGACAAAGATGCGCCTGCCCGATATCCTCGTTCGATCTCGCTCATAAGAGATCGCCCGATCTGTCTTAGCTTCTCGTGCATCCATCTTCACTTAGCTTTCCATCGCGCCGTGCCACCAACTTCGCGAGTCATAGAAGGAGCGAACGACGGCGTCGACAGTGTTGATAAGTCAGTTCTGTTGACATCACTAACCATCCAAATGACAACCACAATTGAAGTCTGAGTCCGCCAGCTTGAGAATCCACGCGAGTGAGACCGGTTTCGCCGCTTTGTCCATCCTCAACTATCGCGTACGCAGCAGACACGTCGATTCTTCTCTACGACAGCGCTCTAAAGTTGCATTGCAATAGTCGCACCGCTTGCAGTGCTGCCTTACATCTGCTCAATCATCATTCAGATCACTTCACGATACGCCCGTCATGCAGGAGTCACGCCAACCATCTTTCAACATTCTGAAAGCCGCTTACAACATTCTCGGCTGCGGCACAAGACTGTTCGCGTATTTTCGTGATCAAGAATCAGAGAGGAAGACACAAATGTTTGAGTGGGAAAAGAGGCTTGCATACGTTGGAGAAGAGGTTGACACTGAAGACGACGACATCAGTGCAGATGAACGTGTTGTACAACTTGCAAGAAGCTGTGGGGTTGCGAGGTAAAGAGACTGAACGACATCTCGAGATCAAGTGTTCTAAGCGGTATCTCATATGAGACATTTCTAGGCACGAACTTGTCGAATGTCATATTTCAGAGGGCTCTGTCTGGAACCACGAAAATCACCTCTCAAACACGAGATGGCTGTATTAAAGATCCGCCCCTCTTCTCTTAGCACACATCCGATAGCCCACTTACCGACATGCAGTATCTCAAATACAAGTCAAGCGAGAAAGACCGCCTTAGCACATCTCTCGAAAAGATGCTTGACTGTCTTTCTTATCATGATCAGACTAGTAAAACTCCGGAAAGAATGGGTGAAATACACGTACAGGCTGATCTTGAACGTCGGGTACGCACAACAGGAATCGCAGCAGCCCTACAATTTTTCGTACCTTACGCTTCTCTATACTCGCAAGGCTCTTAAGTGGCAAGGAATCTAACAAGTGAGCAGACCAGCTTATACAAATATCTGGCCACAAGAGCGACATCTCATAGGTATCCGGTGTTGACGGTGGGCTAGAGTAGGAATGTTGTCCAAAGAAGTGCCAAGCTCGGAGATGTCGGTCCCTGCGCACATACCATCTTGACATGCGGGCGGATGAACAGATGTGGGGCTGCGATCTGATTACGTCAATGCTACTTATTAACCTAGCGTTATTGGAAGGAAACTACAAAAACGTAATCATATTAATGGGATATACATTCACACCATCCTACACGCAATACAGGGTCGTATTGCCCCATTAAGATCATCGTTCGTACAGTATCTCCAATTGCCTTGGGATTAAGGAACACATTACAAAGAAGTGTGGGGCCTTGATAGCAGACGACCGACTAATTTAGAGTCATCTTTCCAGACGGATATTCAATTAATTGCGTCGCGCCTCATGTGCGTGATGGAATCTCCCCATAGATAGCAAGCATACAGATCAAGTAAGGTTAGACAAGAGTCAAGGATTGCTCAAGACGGAAAGCTACCGCGAAAAATCATGAACAGCTCATACTTGTCGTGACATAGCGTGGAGCCGATGTATATACGTCGTACAGAACTTACAGGCCGTCGTAATACTCCTATACTCCGTGATCCCTGTGGTGCTTGCGAGTATATGTCGTTACTCGAATGTAGAAGAGGGGATGCGGAGGTCGATAATGAGCAGAAAAGTGCACGGCTTGGCGCAGCTTAAGACGTTCTGTCTTTCCAAGACAAATCCACGCTCTGAGTCCAGATAAGGGCGCAAAGAGTCTGGATGGCCGGCCTCTTGAGATTCTTAGCAAAAAACCATTCCTATCTGCGAAGATAGCCGCCTTCCCCCGACTTTGTGTGCTTCATCGAGACGTCAGCAAATCAAGAGTCGACGTCGTTCGCCTTGGTCCTGATCTTTGCCTGCTCATTCCTCGCTCTGCTCACCTTGTACCCAGCGTGATATGTGTTCTGCCCTGCCGTGTGTTCCTCTTCGTCAGATCTGCGGGCTGCGTAAATTACGTAGTCCACGATTGCCTCGAGGTGCGAGAGATTCATATTGTGGTTGATGATCTTGTGACTCTTGACACTATTTTCAAATCGATCGTCGAATTCATTATCCCACACGTTCCTATAGAAGCCGGCGAGGGAATCAAGTGGTGCGCAGATCTGCTGTTTCCTGTGACAAAACTTCCCTTTGGCGAAAAGTATACCCGAGTCCTCGATGCGCTCATTGTTCATAGCCCGCACATTGTCCAGAATCGAGACGATCGATTGGAGTCCCTACGCAAGACAGTGTGATCTAAATACTCATGTTTCCGAGATTTGATTGATCACCCGAAAAGGTAAAGTCGACCAGCTTCATCACCTGCGACTACCGGATCGTGCGGCAGCTCTTGTACCACAAGATATGACATCGACCTCCTCAACATCTCTGTGCCTGCGCAGCCAAGGGGCAAAAATTGGTACAAGGTCAACCTCGGCACATGGTCAGCGACGAGCCCTGACTATCAGATCAAGATCGGCACTGCCAAAGGTCTTGGACTGGGGATCGACTATCCAATTCCCAGTGGTCTCCCCCGCTATTCATGGCGAAACTCCTTCACCTTACACGACATCTCGTAAGAATGGAGCCCGAAAGAGTGTAAGAACTGGAAGTACAAGAGCGCTAGACCCAGCAATGGCCACCGTCATGATTTCCATCTATGGTGTGAATCTGACTGCTAGAGGACCAGGGTGAATGTGGAGATGGAGGTTGATGTTTCTTGTTGATATCGTTCCTGCCTTAATGTTTTTGGTCTGATCTCGGTTTCGTTCGAGTAAGTCCCAGTACTACTTGATTCAGATGGTAAAAGAGTGAGGAAAGAAATCCTGAAGTAGTCTAGCACGCATCTCGAGCTTGAAAGGACCCTATCTCTATCTCGTGTTGGATTACCTAACGTGATCTCTTCTCGCTTGTAGGACCGGCTGATGGTGCTTGTAGATGTGCCGTTCGATAATTCACATAACAGAGGAAGAGAATGTGGACGTCCTTACTCGCGGCAGTGGTGAGCGAATGGCTCGTAAGAGCGCATTCCCACGTTCGCATCTATTGACATTGACATTTCCGACTGATTATGATGTCGTAGGACATTGCTGATTCATATAGTGTCCAGACAACCTCGAGCTGGTGGTAGACAATCGGAAAACGAATATTAGCGTGCGTGTATTCTGCCGCTCGGACCTGCGTCTCAACTTTCAGCTTCGGTCAGAAGGCCTTAACTCCGCTTCACTTCACTCCTGCCCAACATCAACCAAAGCGTATTCCCTCTTGCCAACCGGCTCGACGGGCGCATGTGACTACTCGGTTTGATCATGTCTCAAAAGTACAATCAATATGAGCGACCATCCCCATCACAAAACTCAGCAACGGTCGACAGAGTCGTCGAGTTCGTGCACGTCAGCATACCTCAAGCCAGCCTGCCGCTGCATCCAAACTTGAAGCGTTCACGAATTCTGAGCAGCTCACGATCAGGTAACAGAAGGTCGAGGCGGATGCTGAGTCATGTATTTGCAAATCGAGACGGAGCTGGTGGCAGATTGTCGGGGATCGAGCGTCAGATTGCGCGCATTCTGGCGCTCGGACTCGCGACTCAACTTCCAGCTTCGGCCCGAAGGTCTCAACTCCGCTCCGCTTCGCTCCTGCCAAACGTCAAACCGTAGTATTCGTGCTCGCTCTTGCCTACCAAATCGACGCGCTCATGTGAATTTTTCCGAAGTTGGGCGCCGGCGAAAATACGATGAACGACTTTCATTCTAAACAAGCTTAGCAATGGCCGGCAAGGTCATCAAGGTCGTCGATGGCAGCATAATCCAAAGTCAGCCCGATGCTGGCTCTGAACTACGACAAAAGCAGGAAGCGTTTGAATTCGAGACTTTCGAAACCCTCGAAGAGTACAGGGTCAGATATCAGAAGCTCGAGGCAGATTTCTCCCAGGCTGGCTACAACCTCTTTCCGTTGTTACGACCCTCAACACAACACATTGTTCAGTTTCTGACAGGATCCCGGCATCGCTCTGCTCCTTCACTTGATGCGCTGGCCGTGTCGCAGTGGAGCCTAGATCCTGTGAAGCTTGTGAAATTCTTCGGCCAGGAGATCTTCGCTTCGGACAAGTTTCTAGGGGATTTGCGCAAGCTAGCAAGGGACTTCGCAGAGTCGCACTCTTAGGAGAGTGTGTACTCTTCGCTGAAAGACGCTCGCAACACCCGCCGCGATCCCACGAATACGGTTGCACGTGTGTCTCGAACTCGCGACTGGACGCCATCCGACATCACCAGCGCCAGGAAAACTTTGGAGGGTATGGACAGGCAAACCCAGCATGGAGCCACGATGTCCGAAGCCGAAGCGTCCAGAGCCACAATAACCAAAGTCATAGCCAACGACGAAGCTTCACTCACCAACGGAGTCATCGCCTTTGGCCAGTCCGACCGAGGACTGCAGGACGCTGGCGGGGCTCGTGGTCAACATCCACTCAAGCCAGAGGACGAAAACGACCATGACGATCAGCACAACAAGACTGCACCCGAGAACGAGCACAATCGGCAGTACAGCGAGCCACCAGACCCTCAACACTCCACGAGCAACACAATCACGTCACGCAAACGCAAGCGAGACAGAGTCGACAGGCTTCAGATCGAGAGCAAAAGGCTCACCTCGATCCGATGCGGGAGAGTGCTGACGGGAATTCATTGAATCAGGATAAGAAAGGTGGAAACGGCCAGAAGCAAGAGTCTGACACAAATGAGTTTGACCTTCAAAGCAACATCAGTAACTCCTGCCACAATGCCGACGAAAGTCCTGTCGGTGGCGGTACCAACGTGTCAGTTGAGAGTATTGAGGTGGGAAGGGGCGGTAGGGGCGCCATCGCGCAGGCAGGCTTGCTTGCAGAAGTAAGCGAGATGGATGTTGGCGCTTTCGATGCTTATGGCGGCTATGACCACAACGACGACGACAATTCCAGCAACAGCATGGGTATCTCGCCTTCAAGTGCTCTCTTAGAGGATGATAACGCCAGCTTCTTCCAATCTGCCATGGGCGATTTTTACGAGCCTCTCGTCGACAAGAGCTTCAGAACTCCTCTTAGCCTTACGCCGTGGAGTCTCTCGAGCCGAGATGTCGAATTTGCCGCCGCGACCGACAGTCACAAACGAACAGACCAGGTCCTTCCGTTCGAGACACTGCCTCCATCTATCACCGAACCATTGATAGCCACGACGTCCGCTAGCGCTGTTCATACCAACATCGCCGCCTCCGCAGTCACAGCCGGCATTGCCATCCCTGGAGAAATGCAGCAGCATGTCATGAACCAGCTCGCGCCCTCGAAGAAGTTGGGTGACTCGGCCTTGGAAAGCATACTTCCTTTCTGGCTTCCTCCGACGTTTCACCTACTCGACATCCACACTCCGCCATCGTGGGTCTCTTTCAGCCTTCCTATCAACTGGCGCACGAAGGCTCATGAGTGTCATCACCTCTTCGTGTGCCTCTACAGACCGCACCGCAGGCATTGGACCTTGTTGTACCTTCAGCTTGAAACGGCGAATGTCTCCGCCTACGATCCGTTCCGCGCTGCTGATACTGGTCTCGAAGAGGCCGCCAGAGCCATTGTCGCCGCAATGGACCTCGGCTGGCAAGATGGTGGTTGGAAGTTTGAGCACAAAGATTGTCCACAGCAGCGGAATGGTCACGATTGCGGCGTCTTCGTTCTCCTATTCGCTATGCATATCAGTGTTGGCGTGCCCTGTCCTCCGCCCGCCCCTATGGATGCTAGTATTTGGCGCGTGCTCTTTGGCTTGTTGCTCCGCGCGTCACCCTGCACTACGCACGAAAAAACTCTGATAGCCGACGTCGGGACGGCTGCTGCTGCATCATCAAAGAGCTCGAGCAATAGCAGACACTTGGTTCTACTGCGCGAGCAACTATTAGGAAAGGTCACAGCCCTTGAGTCCAAACGCTGCGGTCTCGACCGCGCCAAGAGGCTGCTTAAGCGCTTTTCAGACCTCTTTACGCCGCTGGCGATTGATACACAGCCTCTGACTGGCGACTTGGCTGAGAACCATCGATTCCTGGATCTCTTGCATGCCCGGCGTCATTCTAACAATGAAATCTTGATCAAGGCGGTTCAAGATTCCAACGAAGACATCGAGGATCAGATCCGAGTTGGTCAAGTTCACGCCGCAAAGGTGTTAGTCTTGAACTTTCTGCTTGCACAAGTCGACTCTCTGATGGAGGAGTGTGCCGACGTACAGAAAGCCAGCGCACAAGAGGCCGGGAAGCTCATGTCCACCATGCGGTCGGAGTTCGCAACCTTATCAGCCTATCTTAAGGACGTCGACAAGACGGGCGGCCAGTGAACTCTCTATCCGACCCTAACAGTCATCTTTCAGCTCTTTCTCCGTCTTGGCTTGGCCTTGCGTGGGTTTTGTGTTAGCTCGGTCTTTGTCGTTCTGTTCTTCGAGATTCTGATGGCAAGCAGATGCTAAGATACTAGCTTATCACTTGCTTGTTCCTCGTCTGTTTCGTGTTTCCTATTTGCTCTCTGTATATAAGGGTTGAATGGTTACTGGGATGTGGAAGAATGGCTTACATCATACTTACTGTGCTGCTCGGTAGTCGAAATTAAAAGTCCCTAGATGCCCTTCAAACCTGCAACAACGAGTGAATCGTATCATGTGCGGTCACTGAGAAGATCTCCATCTAAGGTGCTCTCGGACTAGTAGGTGCTCCTATAGAGTGAGTGGTGAAGATGTATCCAAGCTGCTACTTAGGAGCTTCCAGACAAGCTTTAGCGACTACCACCTGGTCGTAAGCGGAGAGTTCATGGGTGTAGAAGTAGGACGGAGGAGGCGATCATGGCCTACTACCTTTAGGCATCGATTCTCGCTGGCAGTTACTATTCGCTTACCTGCTCAATTTTTGTCGTTGTCCAAAACCAGAGACTCTCATTATCAAACTCTTACCAACTGCTTGTTCGCAGAATCAAAGGATTTATACATCCGCGTTCCGCCCCAGTGACAGTATCGCTCAAGTCCTAATCCAAATCACATCTGATCCCTTGCAGCAGACAATCCTATCACTATCGAGGCCAGCCTGGTGATAAACACGATTTCAACTCCATCCCTTACATCTCGAATCTTTCCTGCTCTTGGACTTTCCGTCAACTCTCGTCTGATACTTACATCGGAACACCTCGAGGTCGCCATCGTTGTCGTCAATCCATCGTCGACAGATCTGGCTACGATTCAATTGCTCTCACTCACTTTCACACACCTCAACCACTATTTTGGACACTTACTGACTGACTCTTGGTCTCACTGCATCGACCTTCACATCGCCATCGCCAAAGCGCCAGAAATTCCCAAGCTGAACAAGAGCCAACGATACTCACCTTTCCATCGACCACACGCACCAAGGTTTTCTGACCGATTTGACGTCATCATCAGCACCATCATGAACTACACCAATCCCGAAGAAGATGAGTCCTCTGCGCACCCTAGTATCGACAAGCACTTGGATGTCATGACCGAGCGCGGCCGCGAGGTGTACCTCCAGTGGTCAACGCAGCAAAAGCTGCCGCACCTGCGAGCCGTGAACAACGTTGCTGGAGACATTCTCGATGATGTCATCGACTGCTATCGCGCCGCTCAAAGGATGAATGCTATTCCACTCTGCGATCACATTCTTGGCGAAGCCTGCAAGGTCGGCAAGATGTCGGATCTGGTACTTGCGCAGATCCATATCAACACTGCCTACTCTAGTATGCAGACTAGGAAGACGACTGAAGATCCCCTGTGTGACTTTCTCACGGCTATCACGGTGTACTATGAGCACGAGTTTTCTTCGCGGACTCCAAAGATTCCTAGCTGGATGACACGACCTGTGTATCACGACTTGCCTGCGCAGTTCAAGTATGATATGTTTCTGACGCAGTCCGAAATGAACGTTGCCCAGAAACCCTGCTTAATACCGCAGAAGTTCATGATCGGAGCTCAGCATGTCACTCAAAGAGATCAGTAGCCGAAAGAAGAAGATACAACACGTAGTGCATGAAAGGAAGGAAGAAGATGTGTAGGACCTGATATCCTCTTCCAAAGGGCCCACCTCATTAGACACCAAGCACAAGGCAATGGCAAGGAGAGGACAGGCTTTGAAGAGAGACGGTCAAACAACATCGAAGGCTAGGTTATATCGTTACGTATCCACTCTTCTACATCTCCCCCACTTGTTCATACCAACTTGCGGCATGGGGGTAATGAGCATCTGATAATCAGCACTACTCGCTCTTCATCAAGGCGGACCTTCTAAGGTACAAGATGTGCGATAATGTGGGCTCTGGGTGTACTTGCGAAGAGGTTGTCCGAAATGCTTGGCTAGTGCTGCTCAGTGGTGAATCTGAGTGACCCATACTCGACCTTGGTAGTGCCCTACTTCTCGAGTGATGGCGAATTTACTAGGCTCGAATTTCCCCTTCTGGTCGTGCCAGATCTCCATACATCATGCTTCCAAGTACGTCCCAAAATTCTAAAGTCCAGTACCCCTCAATCATAGCCTCCAATCATCGTCAGTGCTATTGGCACTGCGGCCAACCAGATGCTTACTAGTTGCTCAGGCGATGACTAGTATCTGCCAACATGTCATCTACCTTCCACCAACCTCTACATCTAGCCTGTCCACCGACCTTCCCTCGTCGCTCCCGGCACAGCATCTTTCTCCCTCTTTTCTACTGACGCATCTGGAAATTCCTACCATGTGTGTATGCATCACACCAAAGGACAGCACCTGCTTTTCTCAACACTAGCTGAGTCACTCATTTGTCTTTCCACATCATGGCTGATCACGACGACTTACATCCTATAGCAGTCGATTCTGCGGAACAAAACCCTGAACCATAAAAGAGGAGGATGTGCACATCGTAGTGGCGGCCCATACTGGCGATAACAACGACGTAACAGCGGAAGGCGTGAGCGACTGTGACACCTGTGTGGAATCGGAGGCAGACTTGGATACTCTCTTTGCGCTCGACGCAGTCTCAGGGCCAGGCGAGGATTCTACTAGTCGCAGACTTTGTTAGTCTCGCAAAACAAAATTCGACCTTGTACAAGATACAAAGCAAATCACTGTCCACAAGGCCTCCTGGAAGTGGGGTACTGCTCGCAGGGAACTTTGTCGCTAATTAGAGGCGCCCGACAATACGCGCCTCAGGACTGCCAAGAGTGATTTGCTTAGCCCTCGAGCACGCCAATGATGCCACACTTCTCTGCTCTGCTTCCACCGTCCATTACCCTCTACGCATGCCTCGCTTCCCACGGCTAGCTACCAGCGTAATCTACTTCGTGGGCATTGACACAATTCTCCGTCAGAACGGGTCTGCCTTTGATGTGCGCTACTCGCACGACATGGAACACACTGGCCACAACAGGTTGGAGATAGACGACTTCAAGATTCCTGATGACTTCAGCGACATTTCCCCAAGATTCAACGAACATGCCCTCGACAAAGCGCACAGCAGGGTCATGATACTTCAGTTATGCGTATCAACGATGGAGTTGAACATGTCGCCGATTCGGTCGAACATGAAAACAACGACGTCGAAGAAGAAGTCGCAGCGGACAAAGTTCCGCAGGAGAACGAGGAGCTTTACTCTGATCAAAAGTCCGAAGAAGAGGAAGAGAAAGGAAGAGACGACAACGAGGACGAGCATGGAAACGGGATGAATACGAAACAGACTTGTCGATGTCACCTTTACATTGGTCAGAAGATCGTACAGTATACATATACTGACTGCGCAGCAAGCTGCTTGCGCCTCCTCATCGTGTGAGGTGGCCAGCGCTAGAGTTAGACTCGGTCCCGCCATCGAGGGCTAGATATCATACATGTACACAATGTAGAGTTGATTGAGAGATCAAGACTTATAGCAAAATTCGAATTTGTAGTTGGTACGTTTTGTACGGCGTTATTGGCATTCAGTGAATAGATTTACTAAGTACTAGATGAATTTCGATGCGATCTCATAAACCAAAACAGCCGAGACAACACAATAGTAGGACTAGCGAGGCTTTGATGGAGAAGACCAGAAAAGTGTTTTTCCAGGAAGACAGTCTCACGATCGATCATCTAATGTTTAGAAAACCTTCCTTTGATCGCCGGCGAGAATCGTTCATCCTGAAGAAGACCCTAAGATTGACACATGATCTGTTCTAGATCCCCTTGCCAGCTGGAACCAATTGTTCCGCACCATTCAACATCGAAATTCCATGCATATCGGTCGAACTCATCGTCGCCTGACAAATCAAGAAACCTGGGCCGTACATTCCTCGATCAGCGATTTGCATCTAGCCTTTATGGTTTCGTTTCCTCCAAGTTCCAGGTCAGGTACCTTGTCGACAACAGGGGAGACCAGACTCTGGTCTGAGCAAACGAACAATGTTTTGATGCTCAAGATCTCGAGGGAGCCAAGATCGTCATGAATGTGGGAGAGGAGACAGGACCATTGACCATCCATAAGTGTCGAGCAATGCAGTATGAGCGTAGACAAGGTCTTTCGCTGCCTCCACAGAGCGCTGACGAGGGTAGTCATGGAAATCTGAGTGTTGAACAGGTCGACCTCGGTCAAGCTGGTCGTGGAGAGAAAGGTGAAGACTTGATCAGGTTCGAACCAGTGTCCAGGTTTGGGGTCAAGAAGGCATGTTGGAGCCAGGTGAAAGGGCACGACTGTGTGCCAGGAACGCGGCACGGTACCATGTAGTCTGAGGATCCTGAGATGTGTGGTTCTGCAGACCACTTTGCTGAATTGAAGCACATCGCCACTGGAATGGATGATTGAAACTCTCTCCAGCCGTGAGTAGTCGACCTCTTGCTTGCCTCCTTGTCCACAGTGGGCTCTCCTTTTCTTTCGTGCGTCTTCCTCTATCTTCCTTCTCTTTGCAAGCACTTTCTCTTTGACTCGGTCTTCGGAGGTTGACTCCGACAAGCCATATGTTATTCCTTTGACGAAAGGGCCGAATTCTGAGCTCAGCACGAGCTCAAGCTGTCTCTGCGATTCGGTCAATCTGTCATGACGTGTGGTATAGGTGACGTCCAGATCGGTAAAGTGACGGCGTCCAAGAATTTCTGTGGCCAATGCTCTAGTACCGAGTGACACAAAACGGAGGCTGCGCAAGTCATCGACGGAAAGGTAGCTTTGTCCGAATATGTTGAGTTGAACCTCTGGGGGTAGATCGAGAAGCATAGACGTGGAGTTGTTTTGGGGAGGGCACTCTCCATGACTGTGGTTGGATGCCATAGGTAGGGTCACTGGCTCTTCGTCTCCTGTGAGATCTATGACCGGCACGAAGGAAGTAGCAGGACCCGTGTGGGCTACGAGTTGTACAGCACCATCGGTAGTGTTATCGTGGTCGCCAGTGAGATCGATCACCACTGTGGACTGGTGACACATGGGCGATGCGAAGGGGTCGGAAACAGCGTGTACAGCGCGAGAAGCGGTCGACAAGTATGCACCGCGGGAAGCTGTATTGCGCGTGTCAGCATTGAGTTTGTAGAGACAACCTCACGAAGGACGCAGATCTGGTCGAGCAGATTGACCCGACTCGCGAGTGGACCGGAGAGCGACGTGATCAAGGGGAGGAATATACTCACTTGTATTCCGCTTCTGTACAGTGCTGCGATGATCGTGGACTGAGGCCGTGTGAACCCAAGGGTGAGGCGGCGTAGCCTTGACTGCGCTGATTAGGTCAAGGGCTCGACAATTGCAAGATCGCGACAGGACTTTGGTGTCAAAGGTGTGAGAGTGAGATCTTGGCGGAAGATTCGAAAGGCAAGTGCTGAAGCCGGCGGTCACGATGTTCGTGAACACTTGGAAGTGAGCGTCGCATACGACGCGTCGAGACAATGTCCAAAGGTTCACTTACGAATTTCGTTCCCAAGGATGACATGTTACCGTCGCTCTCCAACAAATTTATCTCCTTTTCCTATCAAGGCGCCATCCTGCTCTCTCACAACGAGCTTGTTTGTCGTGTCAGAGCAGAGCCGCAGATGGCAACAACTTCAATCAATATCCTCTCCATTCGAGCACCTGCGGTAGAGCAAGATTATACACAACTGCCATCGGTCCTGCCTGCTGGAACATACGAAACTTACTCAGCCAGAGCTGATAACAGACTCTTGGTGAGCAGCAGAGGCAAAAGCTAAGGATCCTCCTTAATAAGTGGATAAGGGGATAGATGTTATACCCCTATCGCTGGCCAAATGGGGAGAAGGTGATGCCCCTGCGAAGTGGCGTGTGACAAAGACTTGAATAAGTCGAAGTGCTGGCGAGCAAGTCTGGCCATCCTCGGAAGAGCAGAAAAGCAGACATTGAGACGCACAGAAGGAACTAGGAGAACGAGTGATAAGGTTATCGAGCCGATGGCCATGTGCAGCGAGTCAAATGCGCTGCTGGTTGATCTCGCCGCGAGGTTGAGATGATGGTCGCCGATCGGCTATCATTACTGATGGTGCGGACGAGACCATGCTTGATGCCAGGATCGAGTCGTCGATGAGAGACGAGCCAATCATGGCGGGCGAGGGCGATGGCGAAAGGCGTGCACTATTAGGGTGACCCACTCGATGAAGGCTGGGACCGGGCTGCGTATGGTTTATAAGATCGAGGAAATGGAGGGAGCGTAGACCCGTTGTATGAAGATTACTGGGCAGCACGTATAGCGTTCAGTAAGCTTGCATTGCGAGATTGCCAGATTACAGTGCGCTTGATGTTGTCATTCCATTCCTCGGTGGTACCCTGTTCCTCTTCCAGGGACTGTGGATGTTTCGCTTCGATACCAACTTCTCTCCTCTTGCAAGTTGTTAATAGATGCTGCTCCACCGGTCTTTACATGCTCGTCCATTCTATTCTTTTTTGCCTAACCTGTTTCTGAAAACAACATCGCAACTGGCTGGATACGTAAGCGCAGTCTGAGTATCAGCCCAAGACTCGTCCTAGAGATTCTGCTTGACCGTTACGCTGCCTCCAAGTGCTGACGTCGTGTATTGCAACAGAAGTCTACACAGGTCGATACCGAGAATCTGACACCTGGATTGCACTTGAATTCGCCCATACAGGCAAGGCTCCAGAACATCCGTCTTGGATCTTCCCTAAGTTGTCGCATCTCCGAAAGGGGGATCAATGCTCTCTTCTTGAGCTCGGCTCATGGTGCGCTTGAGCTTTGACTTTACGTGTCCAGGATCCAGATCATGGTCTCACATGACCACGAACCACCTTGAAATTCATGCAATGTCAGTAGCCGCTATGTCAAGCTGGACAGCATTGGTCGATGAAGTGGGTCTGGCAGTGAGAACACCGAGTAGTTTTGGCTCAACACTGCGTACAATGGAGTAGCTGGGTAGAGCGGATGGTCAACGTGGCGCTGTCAGGTTTGCATTTCGAGAAGTGGTGACGAAGCATTGCTCTCGGCTGGTTCGGATATCCATGCAACGTATGTAACGATTTCTGGATCGGATGGGTGAGTGTATCCAAAGACGACGAAGTTAAACGAGGTGGCATGTTGTGACGTAGGATTAAGGGGGCGGATGGATTTGTGGCGTCCGCAGACAATACCGGACGCCACGGCGAAAAGGTGTGGTGGATGGTGTGGGCCTGAGCCGAGAACAGGACGACCATAGTAGAGACGGGTGGCATTACGTTGGCATGCCTCCATTCCGATATAATGCTTATGTTTGTGCTGCTCTGGATTGACAGAAACGAGAAAGGCGCCGGGAACAAAGTGCCGTGGATCTGCAGCCTCGTGCAAGATGTATAGTGGTTGCAGACGTTCTCGTTTTAGTGCACGTCTTACATCCGCCAGAGACGACAAGTGCAGGTGATGGAATGGGGTCACTATCGAAAATATAGAACAAACGAAGATAAGATGGTTGACTGCAGTTCATGCAATGTAAGCTCGTGACAGAACGGAACTCGCAGAGCGGGCTCTGTTGACAGTTTTAATTGCGAAAGATTCTTAAAGCGGCGTTGGACGCTCCCGCATGCCTGGCGTTTGCTATACTGAGCAAACGCAAGTCAACAGAGGCAGAGATATTTGATCTACTATGTAGAAAGCTTCAAGATCATAGAAGCCGTGCAGAAAGTGAAGATTGTGTGATGATTTAATTTATGCGCGGCTGTTCTGGTTGCGCAGCTAGTAACTCTGACTGCGCGGCTAGATCGATCTTCAGTACAAGGTCCATCGCGCTTTCTAAACAATATCCATCACACCTTCTGGATTTGTACCACGAAGTCCCGACATTCACAGCTACCGCGCGACACCATTCACGACCGAATGATGTTGTTCGATTTACTTTGCACGACCTATCCAGATTCTGACCCCGTCATGCTACCATCCCTGTCTGGCCACACCATTGACTGGCACCCAGCTGGACCTGTCGACAGCCATACCGACGATTGTTGAGTCGCCTCGATTGGTCCGGCAGATACTATGGCCCACAGAAATATCGCCCTGGCACAGATTGCTCTGGTCATTGCGACAGTCATCACCTCGTGGCTGTTCAAGCCCTAAGGCGCCGTCCTGCGCACAGTATGAGATACAATCAAATCGTATCATACGCTACATCCAGGTTGAACAAGGTATGACTGACGCGCGCGGCGTGTCTTCGCGCAACAGCTGACACCGAAAAAGCACTCGACACTCAGCTTTCGCCCCTTATCAGTCGCGCAACATGTGACCAGGGTTTCAGGTTATGGCTTGATCTGACCCGTAGCCGACTCATGCGATATGTCAGATACGGATCCACGCCTCGAGGAAGGCTGGTCCCCAACGGCACAGCTCAATCAGATATCCCATGCATTCATTGATCAGATATCAGAAGTGAAGACCAGTTCTTTCCATATCTTGTGCTTGAGCCATTGCTTTATGTGATTCATGATCAACTGTAACCATGTACGACCAGATTATCAGTTGAACTGGAACATCCAAGCTACTTGTCATCAGTGCTAATACTCGGAACATTCACCCGGCCCCAATCATAACTCGGTGCCGCAAGTGTACAGACTACATGACTTGTATGAACCAGTTCTGCGATCATGTTTCACTTTTCCTCTGCTCCAAGGGAGTTCTTGCAAGTCTCATCCAGGATCCGGTTCCGCTTTGCTTGTTGCAAAGCCGTGTGATCGATGCGATACGCGAAGTGACGATTGATCGTGTGATAATCTGAAGTTCTTACCAGCCTACCAAGCAGACCAATCATCGACATAACACCTCCAAGCGAAAGCCATCATCAAGCCGTCCAAGGTACTGATCAGAAGAAAAACTATACATCTTTCTACACTTCTACGATCACCTTTACTGCAGTTGAGATACAGAATCCTCGAGGAACCTTTGATGGTTCGAGCGGAACTAAAACTGCGGCATGTCCTCGCGCTGATGTGTGAACAAACACGCACCGGATTTGCGAATGACGCCGGTCGAGTTCTTGGACCTAAGACATCACTCAACCAGCGAGTGATCTACAGCTCTATTCATTCTGCATGAGTGGTAACTGTTCTCCTCATGATGGCAATGTTCCGCATCCCTGCGAATGTGGGCAGAAGTAACCGTTGCAGACTTTAGCATGGTTGAAACCATGTCTATGAGTCCGTTATTGGAAGACAGATACTATCTAATACCCGCCATGCTCGAATGTGGTTGCTGTACCTGCAGTGGAGCTTCCAGATAATGTTTCGAGCTGGATCTCAACCCGAGATAGATCTGACGAACCATGGCACGTGTGGCGACGCTAGAACGAATGTCACACCAGAAACCGCCAAAACGATGCTGATCGCCATAGCTTGAAAGTGGCGATCCAACAATGCGGCAAATTCGGCGGAATGCATCTATGCCTTTGTGGAAGATCTGAGAAAAGGCTGGAAGGCTCTACGTAGAGAAGCAGGAAAGAAAAAGTCGCCGCTTAGGTATCAGAGCCGAGCGAACAAAAGATATGATAGACAGTTAGAGAGACCCTTCTGGAGCAGTAGAATTAGTTGCGAGTGATTGTCCTTTGTTGATTGCAAACCGCCATCGGTCGTAGACATACAAGCAGACGTGGATTTGCCTTGGATTAGATGCTTGTTGTCGGTCATGGTGCCGTCGTTGACTCGGACTGGGTCGCTGTCGCTGGCTTCGTTCTGGAGAACCACATTTTCAATACCGTTAACGTCCAAAGTAACTAGTTCATCAAAGCACTTGCACTATACTCCATAGCCACGCGAGATATACCGTGTCTTGTAAAATTCTTCCAGTGAGCACTATGCTTTTGATCATGGTGGCCCCTGTTGATTTTGCCGTGACTCGAGGCCAAGAGAGCAGGGCAATCAGAACCACTATCAGTCAAAATGCTAAACCCTCGGTCTTACTACCTTTCCCGGTCATCGCCCACCCTTCCGGAAGTTGATTAAGATGATTTCACGTTCCAATCACTTTTCTGTACTTCCACCAGTTTTCAGTCCACCCAATTGCCTCCACTTCCCTCATTTATTCTGTTCCGAGCTGAACGAGATATGTACAACCCTCATCTTTACAATAAACATTTAGAATGGTTCCGTGAGTTATACGAGGCGCTGCCCCGTCCCATTTCGCTCCACCTCACTCCAAGGTAATTACTCAGCCTGCCTAGACCTTGATTGTCTTCAGTCTTCTGAGAAGGACTTCAATGGTCTCGCCCTTAGCCTCATCCAAGGGGAAGAACTTCTTAGTCTTGTGAGAGTATTCCTTAAGGTCCTTGAAGGTCTTAAACTTTGCGACCTTCTTGTCATCGTCACGGCGAGCATCCATGAGGTCAACGAGGTTGACATGAGTTTGCCTTAGAATNCTACAGCTCAACCCGGTTAGCAGAATTCTCGCAGTGACTATTGGTGAAGACAGTCTCACCTTCCTGCAGCCGGCATTAGAGTTGCAAGGCTCAATTCCAAGTTCCTCGCAAAGATGCTTCAGACGTTCAAGTTGGTCGACTATACCGAGGCGATGGAAGTGGCCCTCGAGTTCTTCGTTGTAACACTTGGCTCTCTCGCGCTTGATCTCCTCAGAGTCCCACTTCTGAGCCTTGGCCAAGCGGTTGAACTCGGTGCGGATGCTACAACGAGGGTGGTGGTCGAAGTTGGGGAAGCGATCGAAGTAAGAGATGTCGCGAGAGAACATTTTCGCTGATGGTGCGACAAGAAAAGAGCGGAGGAGTTATGGTACTTCCCGGGAGGGCGTGACCGATTGAAGGAGTGCGTAGCTTGGAAAAACGTCAGGTTTGAGAGTAAGTGACCCGCACTGCTTGTTGTGAGCATGGACCGCACTCGGGGATTTGTGCTCAACACTGGAGCCGCGTACAAGACAGTCCACCTTGTTCTCTTGCACTATAGAATGAGGGGTCGATTGATCCTAGATGCTGCCTATGCGAGAGACAATGCAGCCTCGACTATGTGTCTGGATGAAGGATGTCATCTACAGCGTCACTTGTTGCAAGACTACTACAACAGACTGGAACACGAAAACACACATCGTCTCATGTTATCTCACACTGCAGTAGCGTTCGGCGGAGGTCCGTGCGAACCTCCGACAGCACTTCATGACTTACAAGTCGCGAAACATGCCAGGCAACAAAGCTCACCTCCACATGACAACCGTCCCGTTCTTATCACGCGCAAATTTCTGTCTTGACACGTCTTCACGCTCGTCATGGAGAATGCAACTCCAGGAAAACCGTTTCGATTTCTCGACATTCCTAGAGAAGTCCGACGCATGATTTACGACGAGCTCATGGACAACAAGAAGAATCGCATCAGGTTCACACAGCCCAAAAGATTCGAGGTCGAGGATGTGTACCTCAACAACATGCATTACTCGAATCTTCTCAAGGTCAACAAGCAGGTCCGTAGCGAATACTGGCCTCTATGTCTTCAAAAATCCGTCCTATGGATCAATTATGGTTGTGAAGAACGTTCAAGTCTGGAAGATGAAGCACATGACGGTGATGAAGAAGAAGAAGAGCCGGTGCTACCTCTGCTGTCTCAGTGGTTGCATCTGCCGACCACAGTCTTGGCCAAGCTGACCAACGTCGTCTACAAGTTTCACGCTCATTGGAAGCTCCCAGACATCAGTAAGTCATACCAAGCACTGTTCAACTCTGCTCAGCCGACCAATCTCTGATTATCCTTAGATCCATTCTATGGTATTGCCGAATCTATCGTCGAATTACCAAATCGGGAGTTCATCGGGATATGGTCGGAACTGGAAATATCTGTTATCGAATATGGTCGAGACGAAGCAGAGATGGACGAGAGATTTCAAGACTTTGTCGAGCGTATCTTCCTGGAAGAGGGTACCCTAGTCAACCTTGACGATGAAGAAGACCGCAATCTTGTCATTCAGGTCGACTGCAGCCTATACACGCCGCTGTTCGAGATGAACAAGAATCACATCTGGCCCCGTCGCAGACATCTTCAGCAAGGCATGGCGCCTGCGGCTGGTCTTCCAGAGTGGGGATACTCGATGTATCGTGTGGCTGCTCCTTGGGAACTCCCGCTCGATAAATCCTTCACGTATCGCGGCGAGGAGCTGGTTTTCATGCGTCTCGAATACAAACTGCCTGTGCTCTCCAGGTCCGAGACAGAATGTGACAGTCCTAGCGAATGGGATTACGAGTTCGGCGCGTCTGGCTTTGCTACAGGTAACACGCCAGACTGGAGCTCAGGTGCAAGACCTATATGGATGGATCACGAATAAGTGAGATTTGACGGAACACGGGTTCGATTGGCTCGAGAAAAATTGAACATCGTAACGTAGAAGCATCGCTCTCTAGGCTTGAGTGTCAAGCAAGTGCAAGAGAACTCTAGAGGCCTCTTGAAATCAACTTTGCTTGCTTCTACAGGCCTCTTGAAATCAAATTTGCTTGCTTCTACAGCACCTGCACCTCACAACACGTGTAGATTTGTCGTTCTGGACACATCTGCATACAAGCCCGGGCTGCTTCAGTTGTCACTTGCACGTCGCTGCCTCGGCTCATAGACCACGAGCCAATTAGGAAGTTCATAGGCACGCAAAGGTAGATAGTCTACGTTCATTATATATACGACTTGAGATTACGGACTGGAGACTGCAAGGCAAGGCTTGAAGCGGCCATGTATAAAAGAAAGCTTTGCAACTTTCGCAGATCTTCTCTCCACATTTATACCTCCGGGCTACCCCCATTTGAATTGATCAAAAGAGCATCACAGACCACGATGTGTTCAATCAGCAGATCTTGGGAGATCTGATGGTCGATCGCAGGCTCATGTCTTGGGAAAGTGTCCGAAGACGTTCTATCGAACAGGCTACTGATAACGACTTTACTCGTACCATCTACAACAATGTCTACTTGTCCGAGGGCTAACACTGCATGGCAAGCCTTTGCTTCATAAGTCAGCTCGCTATCCATGATGGTTGAAATCCTTCTCCGAATGCAGTCTTGATGCACAGTATTCTGCCCGCAGCCATGATAACACCAACCTCGGTCGAAGATGTGCGCAAGCGAAAAACATCATAATAACCCTCACTTTTTCAGAAAACGTCCATCAACCCAGCAGGCTCTGAAGTATGTCTCTAGTGACTTCACAATCGGCTAATGTCTGTGTGATGGCGTTAATCGTGATGCTCGTCAATGCACGCGTGGATGCGACCATCTCCTGCCGGCTATCAATAGTGCCCTCCTGACAGAACTGTCCTGTTCACCCCACTGCCTCTTAGAGAAAGCCATGCAGAGCTTCAGTGAACCTGAAGATGCTTGGAGTTAACGAAGCCTGGGTGATATTGCTGCAGCACTTCGTGCATGATCTTGAAATCATCGATGCCCATTAGGCTAGTTGAACCAATTTCAAGACTTCGTCCAACTTTATCCTTCACATCGCTGAATACTCGTTTGTCGAATATTGTGTCGTAGATCTGTGACAGTTCGAGCCGGCCTTCTTGCGATACTTGCAATGTGTATACCGGCAGAACCAGTCACACGAGCTCTAAGCTCGAAGCTCGAGGATGCGAAGGTAGTGCGAGAATCGTCCGACCAGGTAACCCCAAAATTGACTTGCAGCCGGCGAACATGCGATGTTAGATCAGGGCCAGCTTCCCTGAACCAGCTTGTAGTCTCAAGACCACTTGCTCCTTCATCATATCCTAGGTGCAGAATGAAGAACATGGACAGTCCTTTGCGAAAGTCCTCCGTATCGGTCAGACGAAGGAGACTGAAGTCATCAGTCTCATGACCGAAAGTCCATTGACTTGAACCTTCAGCAAACCAAGGTATGCAAGTTCGCAGAGACCTCAATGGTCAACGAGAAATAACCGCGCGAAGAAGCTGAGGCTCCTTAGAATGCTTGGGGATCCAGACAGCGAGCACGAAGATGGAGGCTCTGCTTCTGATCAAGCAGATCACTAGTTGTATATATGACCGGTTCCAGCTATGTGGCAAGGACCACAAACGAAGATAGCGTCCCCTCAGAATCTGAACATCCCAATCGGGATTATCTGATGCCTTTCTCGTGCCACGGTTGATTTGGAGTGAGTTTCTAGTTTCTGTGTATACTTTGCAGTGTATCGTTAGAGACTAGAGAGCGTTGATTATGCCGTTCAGCCTTGTCACATAGAGCTTTTTCGCGATCGCTCTTTCTGTAGCTCGGTGTCTCGACTCACGAGACGGCAGTTTCTGCAAGGATTCTGCACTTGACTCTGAACGCACCGCGATACAAGGCATGCACAATGCCAAGCAATGAGATGTCGGACAGAATCTTTTGCGAGGCTCGACTCCAGAAGAGGTCTCAGATCTTGACTGTGACAACGAGTAGGTAGTTACCTATAGAAGGAGGATCGAGATCTTTCTCCATGAAACTCATTCCTGAGACCTCACCAATTTCATCATCATTGACAACATACTCGTTGCCTTCGAGCGTGAAGACCAACTCTGATGAGATCCAATTCATGAGCTAATCTTTGATAATATCAATTACTGTTTGATGCAAAACACAAGCGATCGGTGGCATGATCCTTCTGCAAGATCTCCAACCGATGAAAGTCAGAATGAATTATACAAACATGGCGGCAAGGTGGTTTGTGACGAGCCTTATTCAGAGCGGTATGGCACTCGAAAAATGTGTCTGCTGGTCGAGGAGGATGATATTTGACGAAGCAAGATCATTTGACTCGGTCTGGTAGATAGCTGGCGATATGGACTGTAGCTCTCGGTTTGCGGTGTAACGGTTCACTTCGTATGGAGACTTATTATAGTAGCGGCGCCCTGTGTAAGTTGTTCGGCGTTGTATGCCCGAGCGCTATGGGTGGCTGGCACAGTGAGTTCTTGCCACATGTACTGGCGGTTCTAAAGTTCACCATCGTACATGAGTTCTTCTCACCAGCTTCCGGCTGACGGCATCCTTATGCTTCCCAGGTGAGCAGCCGACTCCTTCGCGCCGAGGCACAGGCGGCTCAGAGGCAGATATCCAGGGCTGAACTTCTAGATACCCGTGTTCACGCGCCGACAGCTCCCGGTGTACAAGCATTCGCTTGGCATTTAACATTTGGCACAAGCCATCTTCTGTTTGTGTGCCACACACGTTGATGTCCTTGATGAGGGTATTCGAATCTCTGGTACCTAAGCCCACAAAGTTGTCTCTATCATCCTTCCTGGGTTGAACGGGTTGTTGTTGGATATCCTGAGGCTGCTGCTGCGAGGTTTGAGACGCAATACCTGACTTCTTTGAGCGCTTGGGAGATCGTGGAGGGGGACTGCCGATTTGACCCTGTTGCCCTAAAACGGGTTCATCCCTCTCGGAGATCTTCTGTGTTTCGGCTACGCCCATGTTGTGCTTGGGCCTTGCGGGGTAAGCAAAGAAAACTGCTTGTCCTGTGGGTGGGAGTCGACGAGAAGGCCAAGCGAGAAGGGTAGGTGGATGGGATAGAGGAAGGAAGGTGTTGGTCATAGCTAAGCCAAGTCCTTTGCGGAGTTGCGAAAATAGATGCTCGAGTGGCGTCAAAAGCACCAACTAGCATTTAGCCGAGATTAGTTTACAGGAATCGAAGCGCCGGGCCCTCATAGATGAGAACTCACGCGATCCCACACCGCCGGATCAGTATCCTAGATTCCTCTCATTGGCAACAAAATCTATCTTTGTATCTTTCCTTTCTTCCTCCACCTCGCTACTGGACATGAACTCGGATATTGGCATCTGGACTGCTGTTACTGTTCCGATTGCCCATGCACAGATTCCACCATCCGCATCTGCTTATCATCCAGATAACATGAGTGACGCTAGGAAAACAGGAAACCTGCTTTGTGTATGTATCATATTCGAGTCCGAACCTGTCCATCAAACAACTTTCTTCGACTNNAGAGGGACAATTTAGCAGTCGCAAAAACTATATTTCCTTCAAGACAGACTTACATCGGATTCGCTTCTTTAAGCAGACCCAAAGAGTGCATGCAATAAAAAGCGCTGAAAATTTGTTCCCGACCATGATTTGTATGCCAACGAAAATAAAATACAAGCCGATATAGCTGGGATGACGTGACCAAGAATACAGTCCAGTAGTGATAAGTTTGTGATCCTGTCTTCTTCGGTATTCAATCTGGTGGTTGAAGCTGTGCCCAGCCTGCACCATAGCAGATGTACGCACGAGCTGACCCAGGATGGTCAGAACGGCACCTCCTACACTTGTGCGCGGTGTGATGAGTCGAGCGTGCCAGTCCGGGAAGTAGCGAGAGGTGATTGTGATTTCTGAGATCCCGCAAAGATGGGCAAACATACAAGCATGAGTCGACAGGAGGAAGCTCTCAATTTCTGCTCTCGAGGTATTCCAGCGTGCGGTGGCATAGAACTCGAGGAAATGGAACATTGACATTGTCGAGACGTATGCTGGTAATCTCCACCATCCGCAGTCCTGGAGTCCTAAAAATAACGCAGTCGTTGAACATATGGCCCACATGAAACCAAGCAGGAACGCCCTTGATGCAATGCCTGATAAGAGATGCGCACCGTGTGCCATAGTCTAACGTGTCTTTGATGGAGCGGAGATGAAAAAGGCAGCTTGCTCTCAACTAGTACATATCAGTTTCAAGCTTAATAGAGCGAGCGCAATTGTTTATCAAGTTTCTCAAACTTTTGATAGTCAGGTAACTTATGAGATACGAGAATGTACAAGAGCCAGAATTTTCTGACGACCATCGCCGCTCAACACCGGCATGCTCTAGATTGTTCAAGACCGATCCTGTTGGTCATACAGCGTTGACCAGGAATATAGCCAATAGCCAATAGCGCCCGTGAAATACTCTGTGGATCAGCTTTGACTAGATTCTATCACGGCGGAACGCAAAGAAGAGCCTACTGCCATGTCTTCTGGTCCGATACTTCCGTATCAACGCTTCATGCCCTTGGTAATGTATTGGGGATGTCTCACCACGCTCATATGACGGCCTTGAATCCGCCACGAAAGACACGGAATGCACCAAAATTACTAAGGTTGTTCCTTTTGTATCAGATCATAACCGGAAGTGAATGGAAGGAATGCGTGTAATCTAAAATCTCGGAGGAAACGCTCGAGGCATCATGCGGCCTTGGTGTATCAACGTGAAGTCTGGAGCACTGACGCCTTCCGAATGTATTGTAAATCCGTAAACGCGGTAATTAGATAAATTACCCTCGAGATTGGACAGTGCCAGAGATTCAGCCCCGAGGTATAAAGCTACATGCCATGTGCCCAGTCCCCAACCCATATCACCCCTCGAACTCGAGCCCAGTACATCTTCTTTCGGGCTGGAACCTACTCACACAATGCTCGGTACTGTCTACGAATATGGCATTGAGTACGTTCAAGATGATCGCGCCAAGGAAATGGCCTGTAATACTAAGTAATCAACAGAATGTCTGGACAGGAGCCCTGTCATAGGCAGGCTTCAGTCAAAGTGGAAGAAATTGGACAGATAGCGAACGGTCCAGCGCACTGGAGCGAGTCTCCCGCGATTGTCAGCGGCTCAGTCGCACAGCGTGGAGAGGTTGATTCTGGCGACCAGAGGGTCGTACCAGAACCACGCTCAATCTTTGAGCAGTTCGACAGATACATTCAGGAATGTCGAGTTTGATATGAGAGGGGAGACATGTCGGTAGATTCAGCATCACTAAGGACGACGGATTTGTCGAGCTACGCTTGATACATAATGCCGTTGGAGGGAAAGGTGTACACACTCATTAAATACCGCAGAGCTTCCAGTCATGGTTTCAACTTCAACATCTTTTGATCTGTTTTGTGTCATGCGACATATTTGCCAACGGACACTTCCTGCATGCGTAGATTGAGACTGACAAAAATTTATCTGGCCAGTGTCTGCGGGTCTTCCGTTTGTCTTCAGTTATTGATGCTGACTAAACTATACATACGGGCAGTCCTCAATTTCTACTTCTTACATGTAGCGTGATGGTGAACGAGAGCTTCGCAGTCGATTTGTTGTTCTTGTCCGACGATAAACTTAGTGACCAAACATCACATTTCGTGTAAGCGCTATAATATCTCGTTTACCCTCTGCTACGTCATGTCCAACACTCCACGCTCCACATAGAGATTTTCCTCCGTGACTAGTATCCCAGATCGAGGGTCCGGAGGTAGGGGAGGGATATCTCACCTACAATTATTGGCTTTCCCAGGTACAAAGTCCATCACGGCATTAGGCAGCGCTCTCGGATTTCTCGACTTCCAAGGGTCTAGAAGCACCCGCCCAAAATGCCATGGGTATGATACTTGCCCCACTTAGACAACAGAGGATCAACGTGGTAGCTCCCCAGCCCATACGTGCTCTCACCATACCAGCCAGAAGGGGTCCTGCGGCCGATCCAGCTGCGTACGACATGTTGAACAAGGCATATGCCTGGCCATATGCACCACCTGTGCAGGGTCCTAGCTGTCCTTTTGCCTCTAATTCGTTGACAGTGAGGATGATATCTGCCATCAATGGTATGAGGACAAGTGTCAGTGCTAGGCCGACGCTGGCGACCAGAGAGCAAAGCAGAACTTTGTCTCTCGTTGTGTCGTTTATCACGAAACGGAGCGAGAAAAGTGATAGTGCTGCGAGAGTGAAACCTATGATGCAAGGCCACCTGGCATGATAACGGTCGGTCAACCAGCCGATTAGAGGGGATGTGAGAGAGGGTAAGGTCAAGGGGAGGAAGATCAAACCGACCTCAAGTGATCCCCATCGGAAAGTTTCGTGCATCTGGAGTGGGAGGATGGATTCGAACGAGGTGAAAAGTGTAGCCTGAACCAAACAGCCCAAAAGATCGGCAGCCAAGCGGGATGAGCGCACAAGGGCGAGTAAGGGCCCTAAATGACCTCTCCAGTCGTTTGTATCCGTCACAGTCCCACAAGCATCCTCATCCGAGATCGTGGATACCGCAGAAGCTTTCTTGTCGTATGCGAGCTTCTGTACTGGTGATAGCGATGGCTTCTCTTGCTTCGCAGCGGTGATTTCGCTTCCGTACACGACATCAGGCTCGTCTCTACCGTGTTGAACATCGATTTCTCGAGCTCGCTCCTTTTCAATGACCAACAGACGAGACAGCACATCGAGACCTATCAGACCGAGGCAGACGTAGAACAACGCGTTGTACCCAATCCTTNNCGAGCATGGTCAGCGTTCAAATGATCCTTCTTCGTTGCTCAGATAGCCGACGCACCTCTCAAAGATTACTCCTCCTACCGCCGGCGCTGCAATAATCGCCAGTCCCATTGAGTCTCCTATGAAACCCATGAAGTAACCGATCTGGTCAGGATCAACACTGTCCGCTAGAAGCGCGGGCCCCGCGACCCAGACTACTGCAGCACTGATGCCTTGCAAAGCCCTGGCAATGATGATAAGAGTCAGACTCCTTGCGACAAGCAGTAACGACGTAGCTGCACCTAGTGCAACCAAGCCGACAAGCAGGAAAGTGCGACGTGAGCGGACATGGTCTGTAGCCCATCCGCAAATTGGCGATGCGCAGAACATGGCAGCGCCGTAGACAGCCAATGAGACAGATGCCCATTTCTGAACTTCCGTTTCTTCCAGACCAATCCTGGATGTCAGGACGAAGGGAATGACTGGTATTAGCACACCGTAGAGGAAGATATCAGTGAAAACGGCGAGTGAGACGGTCAGTGTGATGAATCCGACGGAGCTCCGGATTCGCATACACGCGAGCCAGCTGCGTTTTCCTAGCTGGAGGATGTTCGCCATGAATGCAGAGAAGTTCTCTGTGTGATGATTCGGTTCCAATCTGGCTAGTGTTAAGGGCGTGGACTCGCGGATGCCAAGTGTCAATCTGGGCTACAGAGGCCTGCGACCTGGGTTAATTTGACAATATCTTACGCACAGGCAAGAAGACTTCAATACCACACTTGCGACCGATTCATAAGTCTTGGATCAGCACGAGGTGAACAATCAACACCGCTTGCACATTCTTTACGGCAAGATCTGCCATATTCTCGCAATGTTGATATCGTGCTTGTATGGAATTAATGCTGTATTCTTGATGAGGTATTTTACGTGACGATTCGGCGTTGTGGGGACTGTCTTGGAGATAATCCAAGCTGCTGGGCCTACGAGGCAGGATTTTAGGCATGAGGGGCGTTCTAGATCCTGTCGGCGTTTCAAACGGCGCTAACATAAGCGATCATAACATGGCGCAGGAATGGTTGCCAGTTTGTAATTAAATACATCCTGTCCAGGATGATATAAGTGCCATTATCGTTAGATTGAACGACATAATTTGAAGGACTATTAGGGAGCTTAGCGCAGTCTATAGCAATGCTAGAAAATGACTCTATCGGACTAAGAAAGGGTTCCTTGTTACGTATGATTATTCTTGGACTGTATACGAATACATGCTACGACTACGTTATTGTTAAAACCATGACTGAGCTACGACCCTGTCCCTAGCTGTCTGTAACTCACGTGACGGCCGCCAAGGCTGGCGGGCCCTCCTGCCTCCTGCTAGCTTTCTACGTCTCATCGTATAGCTTAGACCCTCATCTACGTTCCGATCGTTGTTCTCCACTCTATGGATATTCAATTCATGGACCAACAGGCAATAAGCTAGAAGAGGAAATGCGAGGCGCGGACTGATAAGATGCCTGCATGAGCGGCCGGTGCACGCGCAGCTTGGCGATAATCGTCGAATTTGTCGACTTTGTCGGCTTTCGAGGAACATCAAAATCTGTTTTTGCGCTGATCAACAACTAAGATGGCAAATGTTAGACACGTGAGTACAATGGCCATAAGTACACTAAGTAATGATCAGGTTTTCTCCACAGAATGATCAGAGCGACTTGTTGATCAATTGTCACTCTAGCCTTTCCTTGACGTCATCTCTTCACTTTCGTAATTGCTCGGTGTATGTGTTCCTGCTAGAGTGGATGCACGTGTTGTCGATGTAGCATGAGCAGATGCAGTAAGGACTTCGTGATCCGCTCATTTATCTCAAAATTCAATCACAGTTTTTGCCAACATCTCCTATAGAGGAAATGATCAGGTTTCTGACGATTGGAATGAGGATACACGAGCGAAGCAGGGTTGATTTTAATGGAAGTCGCTGCTAATACATTGGGGAAGTGTTATCAATCACTCTTCGAATCTTTCTAGGATATCTCTCAGTCTGGAATCCTGTTCAAACCGTTCTAGAGACTGCTGTCTCCATTCTTTCCAAGTGTGTTGGTGACCATCCGACATACTGTTTCGGAATCCCGTATACAGGCCTTGCAAATCTTCGACACTCAGACCAAGATCAAACGTACACAGAAAGGCAAGTTGATGGTGCAGTCTGCCATCTCGCACAAACTTCGCCATATCTTCGACGCCTTTTTCTTCTAAGCACTTGGCGAACAGCTCTTCTTCCTCACCAATCACGCCTTGTCCCTTGAAGAAGTCTGAAACAGGGAGAAGCAGCATTGGAGAAATGAATGCCACGCGCTCCGCTGTTGTATAAGCCCATTCCCAGTCGATGACTCCGGTAATGTTCATTTCATCATCAACAAGAACGTGGCTTCCTTTGTCGTCGGCGTGCTTCAGATATGTCTCCACATGAGCCGCTGCCGTCTCAGGGTATAATTCTGGCACAATCTCGTACAGGTCTCTATAGAGCAAGTACATGTCTGTTGGGCTATCCGTGTAAATCTCTTCGCGATGGATGAGATCTAGCAGTAGTCCAATCGAGGCTCTGTAATAGTCTTGCAGATTTGCGAAGGGGCCTAGGGGCCTGATGTCGGAGCTTGCAAAATCAGTCAGGCATTCTCGAGCAAGGGGACCCACACGTTTCTCGTCGGCCTGCTCTATGGCACCGATCATCGAGAATGAATGTTTGCGCAGCTCGATGTAGATATCCGCAAGCTGTGCGATGATCTTCCTCTTTCTTTCCTGGGATGCTGAAGACCAATCGAGGACCTTGCCTGGCATACAGTCCATGAGTATGTAGCCGACTCCAACAGGGTTCTCTTGTCCCTCTAGAGCATAGCCCCATACCTTCGGTGTGGGTATGTTGGTTTTCTCGAGGAAAAGCAGCGTCTGAATCTCACTCTTAAGAATGCGATCTCGTAATTGTGGTGGCGGCGATGTCGCATTGGACCGACGGATACGGGCTATCCAAGTAATCTTGTCTTCGAAGATAATTCTCACGTGAAGGTTCATACCTCCCATCATGAGATACCTTGTATCTCTTCCGTTCAAAGGCATTTCGACTCGACACGGAATTCCGTTGCGTACGGAACTTGCTCTTGCTCCGAGTTGCTCAAAGTCGATTCGGCGGAGTAACTGCGCAAGCTCGTTATCCTCTGCCTCAGTAAGCCGCTGATAGTAGAGATCACCATCCTGAGCTGTAGGTAAGTAAAACTTTCTTAGGAACCGCATACGTCATCCTACCTTGAGGGAGGGGCAAGCATGGAAAGGTTCCTGGAGATGTTCAACGCAGAAATGGTTCCCGCAAATCACGCAGTCACCAAGGACGCGCACGGCGGGTTTGTTGCATTGCATCTTGTCGCAAGGCCACATCGACTGCTCCATTGCAGACGGCGTCACAATGTGCGGGTCGGTATGATAAGGAATGGATACGGTGGTCTGTCGCTTCGATGTTCTTGCGGAAGAGGAAAAGACGATACATGTCAAAAGACGAACAAGGGTGAGCACGCTCATGTGCCCGCAAGGAGCCGTCGTCCTATGGTGCCAGCGTATCGAACATGCGACACTCTCGACGCACGTGCACAGACCATTTAGCGATCTGCAATGACGATACAGCGGGATTGTGGCAGCGCATGTGGTACTGAGAGAAACTCACTTTGTATCAAATGTCCTATGGCGTTTCACAATAGCTACGAGCTTGAATGGTTCCGTGTTTTGCTGAGTCGAAAAACATTGCTAAGGAAATTCATCTCTGCCATCATAGAAAGACAGACGTCCTCTCGGAGAGGCTTTATTCTTCTTCTGACATAGATTGTGGATAGAAGATCCAAACAGAACTCTTTGACAACCTATAGCCGCAGCCGACTTATCATCCCACATCTAACCCCAGAGTGATTGAGAAGAAACCCAAGTGCAGGGCTATGTCACTCAAGAACAGGAAACTCTAGCCAATGCTTCTTCTCGGCTTCCATGGTTGTGAGACGATTCTCGCTCGTTACTTGTCTAGAATCAGGGTCAGTCGAAGAGAATTTGAAAATTGCTGTTGATGACCTACGGGATGCGCAGAACTTTGATCCACCTGCCGCCCAATTGTTGCAACCCTCTTTTGCACATCTTGTTGCTGGGGATGGCATTGTTTTCTGTTCCAAAGCTATGACAACTATCAGCGTCTGAGCTCATGTATCTTTTACCTCTGGGAGGCTGGAAAGAATCGATTGTCGGAAACGAAAGCAGAATACGAACCTCGAGGAGAAGGTACCGAGGATTAGTGGAGTGATTGACACAAGTCCACCATTATCTCTGAGGGGACCGGTTTGATCTTTTATCTCCTTCCATCAGCCATATACCTCATGCACAATTTCACACCAATGGAGTCAGTCAGGCTGTGGCGTGTGATAGCTGTCTCTGGCGGCAGCCATAGGATTGCTCCCCGCTGCAGCTAATTTTCGGCACCGTCAACCCCGCCAATGGGTGTAGGCATGCGTGATTGGACATAGATGATCATTCTGCATTGCAGACAGACTCATGAGGTGGCATCACGCTAAGGCCTGAGAGGGTTTCAATCTGGGAGTCCTCCATGTGAGCGACTCGGCCTCTGCTACAGTCGGACGTCCAGATGCATTGGCGTTGACGTTTTTTTCTGTCGGGAAACTCATTCAAATATGTTTTGGGAACGCAGAAGAGTTGAATACTCTTCAGGCACGAACTTGGAAGAACTGTTCGTCAGAGCTGGCGAAGCGAGCTGAACCCGATAGTGTGACAGAGACACAAGCTGCGCTAGTAGTTCTTTTCTGTGCTGTGTGCTGACAAATGAGTGTCAAATTATCCCTTGCTACTAACTCAAAAGTAGCTCATCTCACTACAGTCCCCGCTCAAGGCTACGCGGTGGGTGCAAGACTAGCTGAATCAAGAGAGAAACGCAGGGAGTCCCACCCGCCCTGGAATGTGCGAAAATTGATTGACCGAAGTCTGGTCCATCCTGCTACCTGAACCAGATGCCGTCGGTTTCGCCGGGCGGGATTGGAGATGTGATCGCCCAACCTATCATACCCATCAAGACAGTGTTGATCAGCTCTGAGCCTCTTGCCATCGCAGCGTGACCCTGTTTTCCAACCAAGATGCCGATACACAGTGGAGCGATGCGGTGCGCTTGGTAATGGGCGAAAAGTTTTACTACTTGTATCATCTTCTGACACTTACGGGAAGGAGATAGTTGTCTCACTAGCAGCGTTCTATTGCCCTCAGTTTTGTCGATATAGGGCCCTAAGCCCTCGCAACTAATCACGACGGGGACTATTGCCCGCTGGTCCCGCTCCCGGCTACGATGACTAATATGCTTAGACACGCGATAGTCTGCTCGGAAAGCAGCCAGTCTCGCAGCCACTCGGGTAGAGACATCTTGCTGGCCAAACATCGCAAGTTTCCCATATTAGGCGAGGCCGATAATGCCGCACTCTCCGTTACAAGTATCATCGAGGACCCTTAGTCGGCATGAAATGACACTATGGGTTTTATGCTAGGAGGAAGCAAAGATCGCTCTGATCCAGATGAACTTACTACTTGTGCGATCTCCCGTCGCGGGATGTCTAAGGATGCTGCGAAGTTCTTGGGTTCCACATCCAAGACCTGGGGTGCTAAGCTACAGAATATCGTTAGGGCTTGCTCACAATGCACGTCACACCGCTCTGTGAGTCCATTCTCCTATACAGTCTGTAAGAAGTGAGGCTTCAATATTACAGTATAGCCAATGCCATAGGCTCGGTGTCACTATTAGTGGCCAGAGCAGAAGAGGAGAAGTTTCAATTAGTAAAGAGACAATTTTATGGCTCGGAGCCGACGACACAAAACAACGTCATCATGTCTGAGATTCCAAGCTTGCGATACAAGTGCCTTGCTTAGGATACTGCGTGGTCAGTGGTCGGTTAGAATGATCTACTCGAAGATCTCACCGCTCTGCACAAATCATCATTTCCTCCACCAACGCCAGACTTGCAGAGTTGAGACTTCGAGTACGCGATTGTATTTGGAGAAATACTGATTGACTATGAACTTCCGAGATCCATGGAAGGTAAACTAGGCCACTCTCTCCAACTGAAGTCGTCTAAGTTGAAGTCATATAGATCGGCGGGCCGATTCATTATGTCCCGTTCGTGATCCTTTTGTTCTTTTGCCATCTGTTCCCTAGTCTTCACTGCTTCTTCCAAGCCCATCGGCCACTTGTCGGTGCACGAGTCGATGTGGTCAAGAAGTTCACGCGGTACGGCGACGTTTCTTGGTAGAGCTGCGTCGAGGGCCTGCTCTGCCCACCAACCATGATCCTGTGGAGGTACGTTTCTAGTCGAGCAGATACGATACGAAGGATCCACAAGAGACAGGATAAGAAAGCTCCGACGCCCGCATTTGGTCTTGTCCACAAGCTCGTATGGCGTGATGCGATGATGAAGTACATTCGGCCAGGCGAGCAGTCGACCCACGGGAAGATCAACAGATCCCAGTCTTTGCAACGAAGGAGGCGGGCTAAGAGATCCTCCAAGTATCTGTTCTTTGTAGGTACGTCGAAGACTTTCAGGAAAGCTTCGAGGTCATGTTCGTGGTCGAATTCATATGGGTTCATTCTTGTTTCTTGGCGAAAATCGACGCAAGGCTCTGATGTGTTCTCCTCCTCGAGGATGTACATAGAGTTGGCGACAATATGCTCATTATGTAAGCCTTCGACATGCCAGTCGCTGCCTGAAACCTGGGGTCGCTGGAGTTCAGTTCGATCCTGTCTATCTTGACTATGACTTGCAATCCCTTCTGTCGGAAAGACTCTTGAAGAGCGACCTTATATAGCTTACACACGAAAGAGTTATCTAACCATATCAGACGTCTTCTACAGATCCAAGCTCTGGAGTAAATGTGTCTTACATTTTATCAGTTCCGCTTTACGCAATGGTTTCGTGACCTGACTCTCAGGTGTGAGTTCCGTCCTGATGGTTCCCATAAAGCATCGCAAGCCACCCGGCACTTGATAGGTCGACTCGGGTCTTGGCACAAGTCAAAGCAATGAAGAATCCACAGTTGAAACGAAGTCCGGCTGTCCGCTGTGTTGACTGTTTCGCATCCACAAAGTTTGATTTCAATCCTGCTAGCTCCACGATCGCCTCTGCGGTGGAGCAGACCTTCTCCACCCGAAATCGTGATTATGCGCTGGATTCAGCAAGGGCGCTCTTCAAACAACAACATTTTGACCTTGATGAAGCATTCAAGAAGCGCAAAGAACATCCTTTCCAGCCCAAGGTCCACGCAGAAGTATTGATGGCTGATCACTTCTTTCGTCGTGAGCTCGAGTTCTGGAATGGAAATTGCTATATTGGTTGCAGCAAACCTTCCTGTTTCTGCTGCGATCTTTATCTGAAAAATCATATGCGCTCATTTTCCAGTAAACCTTGTCATGGCAGCATCTGGATCAACTGGTGTCCTGCTGCTCAAGGCGTGGCAGAGCATACAGCCAGAAACATGTCGACGGGAACAATCGTGGAAGCCACAAGGGCAGATAGGGACGAGGAAGGAAGAACCAATAGGAGACGGCTCATAGGTTTGCCGTAGAACCAAGTAGCCTGATCAATTGAATCAATCAATCAATCAATCAATCAATCAATCAATCAATCAATCAATCAATCAATCAATCAATCAATCAATCAATCAATCAATCAATCAATCAATCAATCGATCAATCGATCAATCGATCAATCAATCAATCTAGTGTTAGGACCTAAGGTTCTAGGCTCATTTGTAGGCCCTCAGGACAGCAGAAAGGAATTTTTCTAGGGCAAGATAGGAGAACTGCAACAAGTACTGGCACGGTTGCAGGACCTTTCAAAACAGCACGCCCTATTACTGCTTCGAGCAAGCACAAGCGCGCTACTCCGGCACCTCTCTAGGACAATGGAACCAGAAGGCCTACAGACTAAATTCCAGGATATCGACCAAAGACTGTTACAAACAGTCAAACACCTCCAAGGATCCTACGACAATAGACCACTTGATCAAGACCTTGTAGCACTGCCAGCAAGGCTAGGATGATTAGGCATCACCCTATATGCCGAGACCGCCCACCTAGCCTTCCAAAACTCAAAGGCAATTGCAGACATCGCTCTACAAAAGATCCTAACACCAAAGCTCTTCTGGAGACTTCCCCGCGAGTTCTCCCTATCGCCTACCCGAACTGCGCTAGAGGACGACTTGCAACAGGACCAGGATTACTTGCAGCAGACGAGGGGGAGAAGCAAGACTAGAGCAACCGAAACCCAACAACAAAGCCTAGCCTACTTCCTTACCCAGAATGTGCAACAAGAGCCGAGCTCCTCACCAAGGCCCTATACCGCCAACCTGCAAGGCGCGGGACTTGTAAGGACAGTCTATCGCACCGCAATGGACAAAATCCACAAGGCCCGCCTTGCAAGAGTCCAGCAAAAGCTGTCACAAAGACAAGAGGCAGTCCGGATGGAGAACGGATCCTTCCTTGGAAGAAGATGGCTCTTTGCCCTACCTACATCACAACCCCTACTCCTTGCAGACATGGACATAGCGGCAGCCTTATCGATCCACCTTCTGACTGCCCCAGAAGATGAACAAGACGTTTGTAGGCACTGTAATAGGGACTACACCTTTGGCCATGGAGACGCCTGCCGCGCAAGGACCCGCCAGACTACAGTGAAACACGACAAGATCTGCCAGGCCCTTGCAACAGCCCTCCAGACGTGCCCTGAGAATAAAGTCTTCCTTGAACCCCAAGGTGACTATAGAGGAACTAGGACAGACATCCGAATCGACAACCCAAGAGGCTCAGTCTTTCTAGACATCTCCGTCATCTCCCTTACAAAGGAATCGGCTAAGAAGGACCCATATGACACACTTGCAACAACGGAGCAAGCAAAGAAGAACAAATACCGAAACCTAGGCCAGGCTCTTAAGCCATTTATCCTTAGCCAGGGAGGCCTACTAGGAAGAGAGACCTCGCAAACCTATAAGGGGTTGCAACAGTCCCTCTCACCTAGTATTACTGAATGGCTAGACAAGTATATCTCTACCGTACTCGTCCGTCTCCGAGCGAGAAACTGGATGGGATACGGAATTAACTTGGGCCTAGGCCTACTAGTTACAACTAACACGCCTAAGATCTAATGGAGGTAGATCACTATTTTCCTACTACACCTTGTCTCATTTGTTTAGAAGCATAATATAGCTTATATAGTATTGTATCGAAGTGTTGCTAACCCTAAAACCCTGGCCGTCGCAACGTTTACTTGCAGGCAAGCGCCGTGACGTAGAGGGAAGCTAGACTGAAATAAGGACAGAGAGGAATAAAGGAGGTAGTTATAAGGAACTGGCTTATGGGTCCTTTTGGACCAAATAGCCTAATCAATTGAATAAATAGATAAATAAATAAATATGGAAGTATAGATCTTTACCCTCCTTATATCGAGAGTTGTGATTAGCTAGAAAGCTTGTTAACTATAGACATCTTATACCCCTTACGGGTCAAATAGCTTAAGAAAATCAAATCGAATTAAATCAAATTCCTTGCCAAGACATTTGTGCTCTGTCCGTATTACGGTTTCGTAACACTATAATCCCGGCATGCCTTAACGCTATCATTGCGCTAAGCCCTAATGACAATCGAGGGATAAAGTAACCTCCGAAGAGTTCTAGTAAATCGCCCCGAAGCTTCGCGACCTATGTATACTATAGCGCCCCGTACATGTTTGTAACCTACATATTTCGTAGCTTCGCCGTTCTAAACTCTCTAACTCAAACGGTTTGCGGCTAACAACGATCAGAAAGAAATTCAGTGTCCTAGCCGTACGGGCCTCCTAAGCTTCTCGCATCAAGTCCAGATGAGCTACTGTGGCTGCGAACAAGTAGCGCAGATGTGGCGCAACAGTAACGCAAAACAGGCTCAGCTTGCCAAATGGGTTGGACGCGACAAACATATATATCCACATTCTAGCCCGTCGGAGAGCGTCACCAACCCTCTCGATGATGTTTTCCAGACGTTCTTAGGCGGCTGGTCTGCTGTTCATCCAGGCTGTATGTGCTGTAAACAATAACTACAAGTGGACCGTTAATAGTATTACCGTCGGCTCGATAACAAGTCTTGAGGCTGACACCTTGACTCTTTTTGCCACAGTGACTCAGCTCGGTGGACAAGAGATTTCTCGGAAGAGTGTATTTCTAGGAGACGTGGCCAAACAAGATTATCTTACCGGGGACCAAATTAACTTCGAATTGGAATTCGCAGCCTCTAGTACGAGCAACATCAGTATCATATGGTCCTTGACAAATTCAGCAAACGCGAACCATACCTTTACAGACGACTTGCAGCAAATCTCCAAGGGCACTAAAGCACTCGCTGACCATGCCGACGGTATGCCTCAACCGGCCTTGTCTGACCCATCCTTGCTAATGAAAGCGCTAGGCGTTCTTGACGATCTCGGCGACCTGACGACCGAATTGCTCACAAAGTTGAGTCCGGTGACGATCGGAGCTGCCATTGGGGCAACATTTGGGCCAGAGGGCGCTTTGATTGGTGCATTCATTGGATCGCTCGTAGATGATGTTTTGGGCTCGATTATCAACGAGGTTTTGGATGCGACTGCACCGTCGCTAGTGACGCCGTCGTTTTCCTTCCAGGCGACCTTTCGCTGTTACCAATTGCGTTGACCACCACATATCATGGCTCTGGTGGAGGTATCGACTGTCAGGAATCATCCTACACGATCTCATCGACGTTGACCCTTCTTCAAACGAACCACGACGATGTGGCGACAAGCTTGCAGTCTACAACAAATTGGACCGTCTCACTTCTTGACACTAACGCACCTCTGGATTGGAAGATTCTCAATGTTGGAGACACCTTGTATTCGGGACAATACCCTCCACAAACATGGACACCATCGGGTGATACAGCAAAATTTTGGGATACCCCTGGTGGGCATCCATCAGTGCCTTGAACATCCTTGGTGTAGCAGAGGGACAGATGGTCGCGTTCGGTGTCTACTCTGACAATGACAGGGGATTCCCACGTGGGATATTATCTCGATCATTGACTCCGAACATCATTGATCCCGATTGTATCGCATCACATAATTGTCCGGCTAGAACCACGGTACTGGTCTCGGCTGGAGCATTGCCACCCAATCTCCAAAACAACTTTTTCTGGCTACCCCATGTGGCCACTCTCAGTTGTTCTTGTCGGGACTTTGGAACAAAACTTCCAACCCGACAACAGAGGCTTATATCGTTGACTATGCGACCAAAAAGACGGTTAGGATTCCAGATACACCGTTTCCCGTAGATAGGTGGGGCGATGGGCTCGTGTACACTGAATCATGGGCGCAGTAAGTCTCGATACTAGGCTGTGGCATGAAGCGTTTTGCTGATGAGAACAGACCGAAGGTATACCTGTTCCACGAAGACAAGATGGCGTACTACGATCTGGCGTCGAAAAATGGAGCACAATGACCACATTGTCAATGGCCATCGACGACTACAGGTTCACTTTTGATGGTTCAAGCACCATCATATTTGGCTCGATTCAACCTCTGGCAAACCCTCTCGCTCAATATGGTGCGAATACTCAAGGGCTGATCCAGTCAATCCTGACCCTTGTACTCGATGAGAATGAGCCATCGAAAGCGCGTTTCGTGTCTCATCCCGTCACTCCATTCGCAGGAGCCAATGGTGTATTCCCCCATGGGAACGCTCCGATAGCATATGATCCTTTAAGGAGCCGCATATATATGGCAGTGAGTTTATAAGTTATCCGTCACGATTGCAGAGTACTCACATCTGTCTACAGGGTGGATACAACATCTCGAATTATGACACGCTTCCATATCTGTTTGCGATCAACATGGATCCTCAAGCTGCCGCACAACGAGAAGCCCGCAAGTTCCGTGGATCCTGCCAAACCATTAATGGGACTTGTCCAATATCCCCTGATACTAGAACAACACAAAGTACGACCTCGCTGAGCACTACCTCGAAAAGTACAACCTCGAAAAGTACAACCTCGAAAAGTACAACCTCGAAAAGTACAACCTCGAAAAGCACGACCTTGGGAAGCACTACCTCACGAAGCACTACCTCGCGCAGCACTACCTCGAAAAGCACGACCTTGGGAAGCATTACCTCGCGAGGCACCACCTTGCGCAGCACTACCTCGAAAAGTACATCCTTGAAGAGTACGACCGTGAGAAGCACTACCTCGAAAAGTATGACCTCGAAAAGCACGACCTTGGGAAGCACTACCACGCGAGGCACTACGTTGCAAAGCATAATCTAGAAAAGCATAAATACTTCTATTGCAATAACCTAGGCAACGTATTGCGAGAGGACGACGTCCCGCACGCAGAGTAGAGTCTTTATAGTTCCTACTTAGAAGTCTCTGTATACCTCTCAAGTCTCACTAGATTAGTACTTTTTGTATGATTAAATAACTTTCTTTAGAAAAGACTACTATTATAAAGCCTTACAGGCTAAACGAAAGAAGTCGAACGCGGAGGGAAGTCGAACGTCAATTTCAACACGACGACGAGGTTCGCCGCGGTCGCATTTAACGACCAGCGACTCAAATTGATCAATTCTTCTGATACGTACAGTTGTATATCACTTCTTCATACGTGAGCGAACAGATCGCGATGGAAGTGGTGTTTCGTTGTCGCGTTTCCACTCCTTCTGTTTCGCGACGATATCCTCTGCATCGACCAGTTCACGACCTCGCTTTGGTGGTGCCTCCTTGCGACCCTTCTTCTCTTGTAGAGCTATATGTTTGAACTCAAGGGTCTTATATTTGAGCTCCTGTTTGGCCAATTCGACGGTCTTATGACCCAANAGCCTGAGTGGCCTTCTCGGCGATCTACGTCGCCATGTCCATTCTCTTATCTATAGAAGCGTTATTCTCCTTGTTTAGTTCGTATAGGTCCTTCTTAAGGGTCTTAGGATCGTATATACGAGGTTGTAGATCATCTAATCCAGATGGTGGTAGTAGACGTGGGTGTTTGACGACGGCGGGCCGATCTATTACACGATTTTCCAGCCAGAAAGTACATAACGCGAAAGTAATCGAACATCTTCTTGATGCGATACGGACTATATAGACTTGCACCTTGACATAGACTTCTTCGCATATCTATCGCTCGCACTCGATCTGGCAAACTTGTCTGACCAGTAACCCAAACGAGCAAGCTGCTCCCCGATAGACGTGCTCAACTCGCCACTCCAAGACTCGAGTTCGCCGATCTGGTTCTGTATCGTATCGTTCATCTCTGCTATACAATCATTAATTGTGTCTTGCACCTGTGTGCGACCCTCGTCGACCATTTCGAGAAGGCTGGCTTCGTTCATCTTGCAATCCCCGTAGAACTGGTCGCGATAGCCTTCAGTAGCACCATGGAGCACCGAGTCAGCAGCTAGNGGCAACTGATCTTGGATGAGACGATCGACGCGCTCACGGACGAGTGACTTGAAAGTGACCTTGATCTTTTGCTCGAGACGTTCGTCAACGTGCTTGTCCACGGACTTCCTTACGATTCGTTCGACCTCCGTTGCAGTGACTTTCCTAGAGCCGGATTGAGTGGATTGGATTTCTGTCTGTTCTGCTTGCTGTTGTGCGGCAAGAAGACTGTGCACTCCTGGCGCGTCGAGGATCCCGCGGACAAGAGAATTGGGTAGCATCTCCGTCATCTCCCAAACGTGTTTTGCCATCGGAATATCCCCACTCTCGAGCCTGGCACCGCGCGTGAAGACTGTTGGTCGGATGAGCGCTGAAGATTGGCAACGTGCACTGAGGGTCTGATCTTGCAAAGACATATCAGAAGTGCTTGGGGTACTGATTTCTATTGAGCGGTGAACACGAGTAGGGGTGTTCATCTCGGTGGGTGTGTTGATCTCTGTGGCGGACCATGGAGGCGGAGAGTATACATAAGGATATCTCATCTATAGATTTTGTCAGCACTCGTCTTGAACCTCGAGATACACTCCCAGCCTTCTATCAAAACTTCGTCCTGCGATGGCTAGGTTCCTTTTTCCAAAAGACAGAAGTAGAAAGGTAAGAGGAGAGAGTCAACATGACTCTGGTCGATATCAATGCGAGATGACCCTTCCATACGTACCTGATCGTTGTTGTAGTCAGAATTTGCATCTGACAATGCTCTTTGTTTCTGTTCCTTGACAACAGCGTCTTCTGCCATCATGAGACGATGTTCGACAGTGTCTCCAACGGTGCTGGTCTGGCTGTGTGAGACATAGTCAGTCGGTGATGCACAGTATGCGACCTGGTCTGGTGAGAATCGGGGTTTGTTCCCAGGGTCAACCACTGCTGTGCATCGAACTTGCTGCTCTTCACGCAATGCCCAAAGTTCTGCACGGATAGCAGCAATCGCCACTTCCCAGCGCTCGGGGAGAGATTCCTCTGCCAGTGGTTGTCGTGCTCCGAAAGACGAAATTCGCCTCTTCTTGTGTACTCTGAAAGACCTCGACAGCTCAGAGTTTGATCTACCGGTCGACTCATCGTCGCTGGCCCTTACAGCCATTGACGGGTCGTAAGCGGGTGGAAGTTCGGACACATTCGACCCCACAAGTCGTCGACATGCGTCACGATCTTGCTCCTGGTCGTCGTATACAGGCTACTAATCGAACCCTCTGGAGCGGGCTTCAAAGTACCCCTAGTCAGTGCTTCACAAAGTTCTGAGAGAAGCTGTCTGCTAACGGCACTTGATGGCAGATAGACCGTGAATGTTCTGCGCTGACCCATTCGTAGCATGGCTTCGATGCTAAGGAAGATGACTGTCATCTTCGGGCCTACGGCTGGATTTGCGGCCCCTACCAGGCAAAGGAGAACAACGACCCATGCTTTAACTGCAACAGCTACGGTCACTACCAGCTTAGTATACCAAACCCGCCAAGTGTGGCCACTGCTTAGGAGACCACCAGAGCAGGGACTGCATGGACAAGAACAATCCAAAGTGCCCAGCGTGTAATGGACTCCACTCTATCATGGACAGGAGGTGCGTGGCTAGTCCGAGACATAAGGAGGTAACGCAGCAGACGCCCAACACAAGAGAGGAGACCACCCGGTCCCCTGTCGGATGTTAGGACACCAGATAAGCATCCTACAGGCAAACGTAGGGGCTAGACCAGGCCCTATCATGAGCATTCTTAACGACGACGACACTACGACTTTCGACGCCATGTGCATCTCGGAGCCGTATGTCTTTCCCCACCCTAGGACAAGGGAACCCGCAGTCAACCAGCACAGTGGATGGTCGACAATCACGCCAAAGCTCCGCGTCGTACTCAGCTGCGCATGGTGCACAGACAGAGGTAGTTGCTAGTAAGAAAGGTTGGCAGGATAGCTTGCTGCGCTAGGATCTCTGGAAGGTATACTGTGTACAAGGCGAGTCTGCGTCTATTGAATGGCATCCGAAGCCTAAAATCGGCTTCAGTTGCAGTCTACTACCTGAGCTTGAGACCATGTTGCTGCAACCATGAGGCGCAGAACAAAGTTGAGGGCTTGCTCTCAACTCCTTGTGCTGAGCTTGATGCAATGCATGTCCCCTTCCGAGCTTAATTCGCTATCATCCGTAATCTGGGGCTTTCCCAAGCATTGGCCGGTGCGTGTTCTCACAAGGAACTCCCGCTTCTCGTGGAGTAATAATAGAAGCGGGTGAGGCTTGCTTCCTGGTCTAGATCAGCGTCGGAGCGCCGAGGCCTGACTCTAGGTCCGTAGGGCCGCAGCGGGGCAAAGCCTGGCGTTCAGCGCGGGAGAAGGGCTTGTTTGTGGTTGTACCATTCCCGTTCAGACTAAGCATTGCCCTTATACGGCTTAGCGATCATCCCTGCGAAATCTTCCCGCGGAAGGGCATCCGATAAAACGGGAGAACTCTTCATCATGCTGCCACTACTGAGCGGCTAACTTTACGCAAGCTATACTACCGCGCCTCTAGCGGTGTGCTCTGTGCAAATCTTGCACCGTATCCACAGAAAGGGTAGACACGACCATGATTTTTGGTCCTCAACCAAGTCGGGTTTGGCGGCAGCCAATCAACTTGAACAGACAGTTCGCAGGGGACGTCTTTAGGGTATCTGCCTTGCTTCTTCCTAAGGTAGAAGATCGGAAGCGCTCTATACTATTGCTCGCAACGTCCGTGATCCACGACAAGACTACAATGCTCAGATATGAGTCGCCGAGACGCTCTTAAAGTCTGTCGCTGTGGACGCGAACATATCAAAGCCGATCCGTTCTACCTTCAGCTCTGTTGTCGGCTACGCTGGCGGGCAGGCCTAGACTGTGCTGTACCCCAGCCACGGCAGCCCGATCAGTACGTCGCGGCAATGACTCGTGACGGCTTCGGTGTTCGCCGATGAACTCAATCTTTTGTCTTCCTAGGTTTGCTTGGATACCAGAAGGTGAAATTGCGGTGAGTGAGATCAAGGACAAGCTCGACTAAGTCAGAGTGCATCAGAGCAAATCAACTTAAATTTTTTTGTGTCGAGTTGCTGTCACTCAAGGGAGTGTCTTTCTGCTCTGCTCTGAGCTTAAATGTGGCCGTAAGCGCTAGAGTCGGACTTGTGCAGTACCCGTGACCCGTACTCTGTTAACATATTGGTGCGAAGAAGAATGGAAGAAAACGGGTGGATAGTTTTAGGTACCCTACATGTTTTCACGACGGGACTTCTTGGCTTGCAAGCGTGGTAGACGCAGATGAGTGGCTCGTTGAACGCGAGCTTCCCTCATTGTGGTACAGCGCGTTCCGGCCAGATATCTCGGAGACCCCACAACCCTGTATTTAGAAGTTCGCACAGCGTCTCGATGCTGGTTACAGTAGATCTCAGCCTCACTTGTACATGCGGAGCATGTGAGAGATCAGAGCTGAACTTCCTGACCGATTATTGTTACTGCCCTACCTTAAGACTGCTTGACACTCCCCGGTTCGAGATGGTGTCAGCAGACGCAGCACAGTGTCGTCGATCTCAGAGACCACCTCGCTTTTAGCACGACTCCCTAATCCCCTTCCTCTATTGAACGACGATACGTGCCGCACGGCGTCCGGCAATGCTTCATCTTCTTACTCTCTTCCTTTTACCTGTCACAACCTTAGCTACTAGCAACTATTGCCAGTGGGCTGCAATTGTCACGAACGGTATCTTTTCCTATGGTAATTATGATGGTTACATTAACGATCTCTACCTGTTCGATTCTTCAGCCTGCACTGGAGAAACATGCGCCATACCTCAGGACTCTGGCGCTTCGGTCAATTCAGTAGATCAACGACCGACAGTTGGACTGCCATATATATGCGACGGCACTGTCCAGTTTGCATCTTATCTTCTAGGTCTACCTGGCGTTCAAACACACTATATTTGCACAGTAAGTCTACTGAGGATTTCCGGTCAATCCATAATCTAACCAACTAGTGCGCTGGAACGCTTCCGTCTACAGCTCCCCTTACGTATCATAACGGGTCGATAAATGTGGCCTTTGATATCAGCTGCTCAAACGCTAATGGTGATTACTGCGGACCTTTTCCCATGCAGACCTACTATTGTGGTACCTCTGGTTCATGGTCCAATGACGTCCGAACAGAAAAGTTCAGCAATTGCTCTGCACACGTTTCGTGCGACAGTCGCGGCGGCTGTGTATCATACGATCCGATTGCAAATATTCAATCTTTTAGCAATTGTAACGGTGGAGTAGCCTCAGAGGGAGGAACTCTCTATGGAGGTGGCAGCTCTGCATCTGCGTCAACAACAAACTCATGCGGCCCTTGTGTGCTTGACCCGTCACTTGATCCAAGATGTGCCAGCAAATTTGCCAGCAGTGAATCTGGGACTACTGCTTCAAGCGCCAGCAGTGGATCTGGGACTACTGCTTCAAGCAGCTTGGCTGGTAATGGTAGGATTCGCGATGTTCTGTACAAGTTCGTTTCAGCTCAGGGCTAATCGATCCTAGATAATACATCTGGCAACATCACTTCCAGTGCCATAGCCAATCGGCGGGCTGCTCCGATTATACTGCAATCTATCGGAGCCTTTGCTCTGCTTCTTCTGTAGAGAGTATTCTCAATCGTAACCATCAAATGAGAGAAAAAATTCAATCAAGGGGTTGGGGGTTGGTCTAGTCAATTACGGGATCTAGATCTCAGAAGGGTAGGGGAGAGAAAAGTAAAAGGAAGAGAAGGAAGAGAAGGAAGAGAAGGAAGAGAAGGAAGAGAAGGAAGAGAAGGAAGAGAAGGAAGAGAAGGAAGAGAAGGAAGAGAAGGAAGAGAAGGAAGAGAAGGAAGAGAAGGAAGAGAAGGAAGAGGAAAAGGGTGCCAGGATTAGATGGTATGGCGCCACACGCTTGTTCGTACTGGCCGTCTCATGCATATTTCTCTCTTTGTCATACACAGGCTTTTGTTGAACGCGTCGTATCCTAAGATTCTTGAATGGTTCGTGATGACTCCGAGACTGAGAGCTCGTCTTTGATGAGGGTCCGTGTCTCGTCATCCACCGCGACTACGCTCGACATCATACAACGTTCTTAAAAACTGTAAAAGCTACTGCAAGTCAGCTGGGAACCAAGAGCCGTTGACTCGTAGATAATAGCAAGCAAGTTCAAGGCAGAGTCATCGATTTTTCGAAGCGTCGTATGGTACCTGACAAGATGCGCCCGACGCTGTACATTATACACAAGCAATTCAGAACAAGCGAAGTCAAATGAACGTAGTCAATCATGATACTTCTAGAAGCGCAAGAGATTATGAATGATCAAAAGAGTTAGAAGCTAATGTCGATAACGCCGATGACTGGCTACTGTACGAAGCAGAACTCAAAGTGCTTGTCTGCAGGCTCCATGGACACGGCATACAGAATCTTCTTGTCGACTCAGTGGAAATGGTACCAATTTGGATATCGTATGCACCTGGTCAATCTTTTTCCAAGATGAATATGATTTTCCATCGTAGTTGATTGTACTCCCTTCTTGCAAAGCCTTTCCATAGACATCGTGATAGCATTGGTTCAGATCAGGACAAATATCCAAGAACACGATTAGCCGGTCTCTCGGCCTAAGCTCCGGGGCTACTTACTACACTGGGTCCTGCCCAAAGATAATATGCCACAGATATTCATACACACGTCCACTTGTGGCATCATCAAGAGGTGTGTCGTGCAACCATCTCAAGGCACCGACGTAGAACTCCAAGGGCCGCTTGTGCACCTGGTCTCGCGAGACCGCGAACTGAGCACAGCATGGAATCCCCACCACCTTTGGCACGTCATTGTTTCCGAATATCTGATTCCATGCATCGACGAACGCATGTTCTGCGCTCCGACCATCTCCATGTTCCTCCCGGAACGGTTGAATCTCGTCTGGACATCCAGGGATGGCGATGCATCGGAGGTTGGCATAGCCGTTGCTCAGGACAAAGCTGGTATTGAGAGACGATAAGCTCTCAACATTGGAATGCGATTCTGCATCTGTATGCCATGCTTGTGGGTAACCGCGTTCGTGGGGATGCACAAATGCGATGATCATGGGGAGCTTCTCGTAGTTCTCCACAAGATAGGTGAGATACACGTTCGCCTCACGCCCTTTATTCGTCGAGGTATGCAAAGGCCAGGTGTCGTTGTCGACTGAATAGACTGCGTTCTTCCACCTGNNACGTTTGTGTCAGTACCTCTTATACAAGATGATCCCAAGCCTTCGAAGAACTGACCTTGGAAGCTTCCTCACCCAAGATGTATCCTCGTCGTTGATCTTACCCATGACGACGATTCGATCTATGCAATCCGGACTGACAAGAGTAGCCGACATCTCGTGCTGGGTCGCAGCAGTCGCTTGCAAGTGCCTGTAATTCGGTGCAAACGTTGCATCCAGGCCAACCACCCCATGCGCTTTTGGCAAGACATAATCTCCGATACTGACGGATAGCTCAGATCTGTAGTCATGGAGTTGCCCCTCCACTTCTAGCAAGTGGTTCAAGTATGTTCTGATGAAGAGGAAGCCTCCTAGAATCAGAATGGCTGTGAAAAATCGAGACCATGCCCTCATGTGAACGGTGGGTTGAATGATATGGCAGGAATACAGACTGATCTGACAAACGACGATACTTTGATCACCTCCATCTTGGTCAGATCTCTCTTCCCACTTTGACGCAATCTGTCCTGCTGAGCGGCGGAAGCATTGTGTAAAAGATCGTCCGGACAGAAAGTCCGAGTCTCACCAAGAACAGCAACATCATGTTTGAATAGTGCGTTAATCTCTGTGCTTGCTCTGCGTTCGATTGCCATGGTACCCAACCGCTGTATTTCCAGCAATTTGTCGGTCAAGCGCCACTTGTGTCATAAGAGGGGATGGTCGGATTACTGTACATGTAATTTACATGATGACAAATACCAACTCCGGCCGTGTAATTTTCTCAATATGCTCGGCCGCTGTCAGCGAGATCTCGTCCGTCTTACGTAGTCCCGAGTTGTGCTCCAAATTGGAATCATGTACGTCGATCATGAAGTATGCGTTCAAGTTCTGCTACTTACGTAGTTTCAAGTCGTTTTGCGAACTGAAACTACGTAAGCCAGCGAAGGAACGAGTGATGAGCGCGTGCCCGTCACGTAGTATCAACCAACTACAGGAACCAGTGATGGAGCGAGCGATTGAGCGGTCCTTCTTACGTGGTTTGAACTCGAGGAACGAGCTGAAACCACGTAAGTAGAGATAGAACCAGCGTCAGAGTCGTGCAATCTACGTGGTTTCGACTGTGCTGTTCTCGGTCTTGTTCGTATAGCTGTTAGGTGTTTCAAGAGCTTGACATCTCGGAGAATTTGCGACACGGTAATACGGTTTTATCCTCGTGCTGTTGGGGATCGTGGTCAATTTCAAGGCCTTCATCATTCCCGTCCAGTCCATCATGCCATCGCATTTTGCGACCAGCTCTGTCGAGGGAGGGTGACAATGTAGTCAAAAGATCGATAACACACTGTGTTTACTTCCTGCCTGCAGAGTCAAAGCTAGGAATAGAGCTTTGGATCGACAAATCGTTACCAGGAAATGAGTCGAACACATGCTTCTAGATGGATGTACGATTCTCGAATCGGTGAGCAGTTACAGGGATGGACTGGTACCTCTTACGTAGTTTCGAGTCAACCAGCGACCTCAAACTACGTAAAATGATGATGGAGGAACGAGCGATGTAGTTCTCCTTACGTGGTTTGAAGCCGTTTCTANNGAGCTCAAAGTACGTAATCCGGCGATGGAACTCGCGATAGGGTAGCAATAATCTGGAGGAGGCCATCGGGTCGCCAAATGGTGCTCTGTGTTGTGGGTTGTCGTTTCGTGGTGTGCCTGTACTGTGCTCTCAAGGGATTGGTGCCGGGATATATCTCAGCAGGCATGAGATTGGATAGCATGTGTTGTCATGACTGACGAAACATCCACTTCAGAGCTGTGGACGATATCGGTGATGAGAATGCAGTCTCGTTCTGTAGGTTTCTAGGGTGGGAAAAACACAGCCCGCTCGCTGGTCGCCCCTGCCTCGTCCAGGCGCTGAGCCACCCTTAACTCGACCAGCCCCTTCTTTCTCGGAGAACCTTTCCGAGATCATCGTGACTTCCGTCAGAGAAACTGTTGGTTTAGGACTTGTGCTCGGTGACCTCGCGTCGTCGCGAGATTGGCAACAAGAACGCGATGGCTTCGCAACAACAGAAGCTTACACTTGCTGGCATCGCATTGCCATCATGTCATGCATAAGATCTTACTCACATGTTATTACACATAATAATGCCTACATCTTGTTCTGCTGAGACACCTCACGACGATTCAAAATCAAAATTACCAGCTTCAACCATTATCAAAGGCAGCGAATTTGTGATAAGTAGGGTTTTGATTCTTTTGTTTCTACGAAAGTTCTCCTGTTTCTCTCTCTTTGTTTCCAAAGAGTCACAAGGTTATATCTCAAAAATGCTATCCAAAAGATTCGGTGCGTGCAAGAAGAAGCACCCAATATACTGTGTCCAAAGTTGTGCGGCCTGCATGCAGGCACTTTTGTGGCGAAGAAATCAAGGGAGTTGCCACTGTCTCCAAGACGGAAGAATGGTAAAAAAAAAAAGTGTGGGTAAGTGAGTGACTGGCTTAAGAAGTCGTGAAATATCAAGATGTCAAACGACTGCGCGTGACTTAGACGGCGACGATACGAGCTCCAGTGCCGTACGCGATGTTGGCGACGTTCTGGCCGTTGAGAGGACTGTTGATACCGAGGATGGTGTTTTCGCATGAGGGCTGGTTGCTGACGCTCAAGTCCAAAGTGCACTGCTCATCAACACCGTTGGTACAGATGGAGTTGTAAATATTCCACAGACCGTAGTTCTTGGCAACCCAGCTGTTGGGCTCGCTGATGCAGGAAGCGATGAAGTTCATGCTGTTGGCGGCGGAGAATGCAAGCTTGCCGTCAGAATCGTGAAGAAGGTGTGAGCACTCGTCCATGTCGACGCTCTCGTACTCCATGTCAATACCACCGCCCATGGTTGGGTCAACAGTAGCGTTCTTGCCGGTGACAAGAGTGTTCCATGCATCGTAGCTCATGTCGTAGGCACCTCCAGACTGGTCTACCCGGAGGAGGTGGAGAGAACGGCCTTGATGGCTAACTTTGACACACATGTTGTCACAGCTAACGCTCATGGGCCAGTATGCAACTCTGTTGGTGTCGATCTTGCATCCGAGGACGCCAATGCTGGAGCTGTACTCAACATGAGGAGTGGCAGAGATGGTACCTCTCTTCTGAAGGACCATCTCAGTCGGAAGAGCAGCAGCGATGGCAGCAAGACCGCTCAAAATGGCGGAAACAGAGAACTGCATTTTGTCTGATGTCTTCTTCGTGGTTAAAGATGTGTACGAAGAAAGCGAAATTCCGTGATCAACTGGCTGGAAGTGTATGATGGGGTGCTGAAGCGATGTTATAGAAACCGTTAAGGACTGTCTGGCGATTGCACAGGGATTTGGCGTAAAGGGAGTGACTGGAAGAGCAAAGTAAAGGTTGTTGGATAGAGCGAAAAAGTACAATTAGGAAAGAGACCTACTATAGTATGTATCTCAGGATCGCGACGCAGGAGAGACTCCGCCAGATCGTTGTACCGGCCCACGATGAGGAATTTTGGTGGTTCTTAAGTGTGAGAAGATCTTACGGTTCATGTAAAAAGAATACTCGCTCGTTATCAACTATCCATCTTGTAAGGCTTTGAACGCGGCAAGAAATTCTTTGTCATAGTTGTCGTACTTCCGATCTGCTAGCTTCATCTGAGAAGAAAAGGAGGCCACAATGGCGAATTTCTTCGCGGTCTTACTCCCAGACATGCTCCAATCGATGGTTACTATGCATCGGTCTCGAGGTCGGCTAGCTTTAACTATTGAGACAGGTTAGCGTAAGTTCATCATTCCAAGCTCACTTGAGCGCTAAAGAAGTTCGTTGTTTCTTTCCCTACCAGATCTTTAGAGCACTCTCTTTTATGAACCTCGTGAGGTGCACTACTGCTTCAGAGCCTCCCATATGATCATGAGATTATAGCTGATAAGTTCGATGAACAATTGTACATCTAAGAGTGTCTTGCGAGATGTATCCGTGATGAACGGAAGAAGGAGACTACTCGACAAAAAAGCTTACAGTAGATTTACTGTGTACGCAGAGCAACGTAACAGGAAACCAAGACGAAGATTTGTAACCATCTCCTTGCTTGTGTTGTTCAGGAACGTCATTCATGACACAGTCTATAATCTTACATCGTGTTCTCTGACAGACGGTCGGCTCAGCCCGAGAATAATCACCTCACGCCTCAAACGCTTTGCCTGGTTAGTACGCTGCTCGCGCCTGCATAGATTTTCCACGTCCGTAACGAGCTTGCCGCCGGTGCCTTCATACAGAGTCTTCAGGATATAGTTGAGAGCCGGCTTGAGAGTCCGTTGAGCCAGCGAGCTGCAGAGCTCTGGGAGATGCTGCTTTTTGATGAATTGAGAAGGCACGAAGATCTTGAGTGTTTTGCACCGGCCTATCCGCAGCAAAGCATCTATAGCTTTGCATATGGATGGCCTCTTTTGTAATGTCGAGTTCGGAGAGACAACAGGCACCTGACCTTCGAGGGCAAATTGCAAGCTCAAAATCTCGGTCGATGCTGTGCAGCGTGATTGTTTTACGAAAGCATTCGTGACCTCAACCGGCACAGCGTCGTCGTTTCTTATCTCTATACTTTCAACGTAGCTGGCATCAAGAACGAGATAGACGAACACCTTCTTGTCGGGACTAAGTAGTCTTGCAGAGGTGTTAAGCATACGATGAAAGGTATTCCCTCCAAATGTCAGGTCCATATGACACAATAGTAGTATCGCGCCATCTTCAGAGTGCGCAAGAACATAGACAAGAGCTTTTGACGCGAGAGTATCTGATTCCATTTGTTTTGTTTAAGTGCAACTATGTACCAAACTCGTCAGTCAGAGCATCGCTAATAAGGCTAGTAGTAGTAGTACACAGGGCTGTAGGGCGGTCCCGCGAAGGAGAAGGAATAAGAAAAAGGAACCTCACCTTGATAATTTACGTGTGAGTAGCGGAAAGGAATGAAAGCAAGACAAACGAATAGCCCCACTACAAGCCGGGTTGTAGACAGGTGAAGGAACAATGCAAGGCCCGACGCGAAGAGCGGGAATGCTCTGTTTCGTTCCGGTCGGGAAATTCCTGGTGACTGGTCGCCAAGGATTGCTCAACTTACCTGTTCAGGCAGTCGGCCGCCCCACGTATGTCCTCGCGTCGAGCTGTGGGGCCAGTCAGTCACGTGTCGTTTGCGCATCAGCTTCGTTCACATTCATCGGCCTCTCTGTCTCTTCGATGCTGACACAAAATTCCGAATAAGCGTGCTTGGAAGATTGCCACCCCTTGACTTTTTCCAAGAACCAAAATTTCTGATTTGTTGTTGACAGAGCTTGACCGAGTATCGCGTCGGTGTCGCGTCAGTTCTTTCGACGTCATCCCACTTTTTCTTGGCATCAGTTTCCACAATCTATCTATCGCCAAAATACCGACATCTCACGCTCTAGCTGATGTCGCTGCTCTGCCTCTGATCTCATAGTCGTAAATCGACAAGGTCCAATCGCGGTGCGGTTGCGATCTGATCATCGCCGCACCGATACGTAGAGATAAAGGCGCCTGGTGTGATTCTGACGACGATAGGCTTATCAACCAACACTGACGCGCTTCGCAAAAGTCACCAGTCAACTCTGGGGCACAGGTTTGATTCTCTACTTTTATTGCACGGTGAAGATGTTTGCAAGTGATCTGAGAACCTGATTGCTGGGTGAATGACCTGATTTACAGAATTCCCTTGATAATCCCCACATTGCATCACGCCGAGATCAAGTTTCTTCTCTGGATCTAGGACTATACCTTAAGGTCAGTGTCTGCTCTTCTTCTTGACGTAGAGACACAGGTGTCTTCTTTGGTCCGTCATGCTCCCAGAGTTTCTTCTTCCGTATCTCATTTTCTGCTCTGAGTGCCCGTTCTTGCTTGACCGTTGTCGCTGTTCGGTTTCGACAGCAGTCTTGACGGCTGGTCCTTGGTTGTGAGATGAAAGGGCTAGTCAAGTCCCTGCTATCTCCAAACCTCGTCTCGTCTCGATCTGCATTTTCCTTTGGACTTCAATCTCGTGATCTGATCAGAACTGTGTCTCTTGATCTACATGGATGGAGCAGTAAGGATCAAACGACTCAGTCCATCGTGTGTGTTTTCCTTTCCCTCGAGAGAGACCGTCATGAGCCATTGCTTTCCAGGCCTGAACATACCTCTGCTTGTAGTGTCGTTACGGCTGATCGTGTTCAGAAGACCAACGTGCAGATTTTCCAGCTCAAGCTCCCTTCGCAACCACCTCATGCATCGTCTCCATGACCCAAGCAATGTGACTCTCGAGAATCTGACGTCAACCAACGTCTTCTTGTGTCTCCCCATGAGCAGCAGCAGCTCTTCGACTGTACATGGTACATCTTGGATGATCAAGACTCGGAGCGCGAAATTGGTCTCGATGCCAAAGAGCTTGGTAATATATTGCAAGGTACTGGGACCAATAGGCCTTGTCCCTGTGCAGCTTGTCATGAGAGATAGTTCCTCCAATCCTGTTGTTGCCTTGAAGAGATCTTTTATTGACTTCGCGGTTACTTGGCATCGCAGAGCCTCGAGATCCAGATAGAGATGGAACGTTCTCAGGTTTGTGTAGATACCGCTTGGATTCTTGATTTCGAGGAAATCCGAGCTAGAGGCGTCAGCTGTAGTGTGAGGGCGACGTCTCATGTGGATCCTGAGGCCCTTCAAGGGCCTGCGATCATGAGAGCTCCATCCCGCGACGACCTTCTCAAGAGACTTGAGGAAGCTTCTCATCCTCAGATCGACATCCGATGCGTTCGCAACAAGCCTACTTAGATCATCGAAGCTGTAGGTCGCGGATGGTAGCCCGACAACCGATTTGGACTCTATAGACTCTAGCTCGTTAGTCACTGTTATCGAGATTGGATGCTCCAGCGCATCTAAGGCGCGAAAAAGCAATCTCTCAGTATCCCCCGATGCCTCTAGCTGGATTTGTTGTTTGCATAGCGCAGTGTAGTCGGCGATCTCTGCGAGTCTCTCATCCGTGTCGTCCAGCTCCTGGATGTTCAGTTTGGTGTGTTGGATGTCACGTTCAATCCTTTTGATCCGATTCGCAAGGCCCTGAGCATGCAGTGCAGTGACCAGGAAGCCAACAGACTGGACATGGGGGCTGAAGATCGGATGTGTGCATATATCGACCAGCGACTGCAAACTGTATCTGTTGAGGACGACGAATGGCTCGGTGAGGTAACGTTTTGCGAATTCTCTTGTCGCAGCTGGGTGGATCTCCTTGCAAGTGAGGCGTAGAGATTTGATGTCTTTCTTGCGCAAGCTCGATTCGCCGGAGATGATGTTGAGTACCTCGTTCGAGCATGCCAAAAGGTCCGGATGCGAGCTCATAGTCGAGTCGGGTCTGGAGAGACTATAGTCAGCGCAGAATAATGGAGACTGTCCAGAAAGGTTGACTCACAGTGGTAGTCTGCCGTCAGCGTCAGAGCCGTGCTGGCCGAAGTCAAGTTGAGACATCTTAGTGGATGAATGTCAGAAGACGTGAATCGAATCGCACTTGGTATGTGAACACGTGTTGTGGGATGTAGCTGATCAAACGGGTTGTGTTCGAGAAACCAAACCTTATAGCCTGGTAGTGATGAAGCAGCGTGATGCGTAGACGAGGCCAAATTGAACCCTTCGAGGTAGTATGAGAGGCGGAGCGGAAGGATAGTGGGGACTGGATTGATAGTCGAAGTCGGAAGGTAAGGTGAACGGAGCAAATCAATGTCAATGTGTCGCGTGATGTGGCTGATATAGAACTTGAGGGTGAAAAGACCCCAGCTCCGTGACAAATAAGTGACGAGGTAGTGTGGTTCAGAGGAACGATGAAGTTGAGTTGCCCAGAGGAACCAATTTCGGCGAAACAGAAAGATAGTGGAAGCGACATCAACAACCTCAACGACTGTTCACTGCCAAGATCGGTCTCCTTTTCATTCGTCGGAGGTCATGACTTGTAATCGTGGTGGTGTGTAGGGCCTCAAAGAGGGACCATAGAACGTATGTTGGGAGCTGACAAGATTGGTAGTGGTATCGGTGATGTTAGTGCGACGGTGACTGATGTCAAGCGATCAACTATTGTACGCGCTACTCACTGCTTCTTCCAGGGCTGAGGATATCAAGGCTGTTTGCAAGTGAGCCGAATTGCCTGTAGCCGTTGCTTGCCAACGATACTGTCCAAAAGCTCGTCATGGATACCATCCGAGGCTTTATCATCAAAGGCGTAGGCACTGCACAATGAGTCATGTTGCATCACTAGATCATATCAACGTGCCGTCTTCTTTTGCTTAGATGAGAATAAGCGTATGTAGCGTCCTTGCTACTGTGTCCAGAAAGGGCCCTTAGAACCTTACTCTGTAGATGTAAGGCCTCGTTGAATCCTCGTCTGCACGGCTGAATCAAACGAACTCGAAAGGAGTCGCTAAGGGACCACGACTACACGTAGACTGCAATTGGCAAGCATTCCGCCACGAGTTTAGCGCAAATGATGCCCTCGACAAGGCGAGATCCCTGCCACCCGGGCTCTGTGGTGTACCAAGTAGCCCTGACTCGTTGTGGTCGCCGAAGCACCGTGCGGCCACTGCGAGATGCACTCAAAGTCTGAGAAAGCCTGCGCATCGGCAGTAGGATCACTAGTCTCAAAACAATATCAGTCGGCACAGCCTAATCAAATCAAGACACATCAGATGATTGCATGTCGGCAAAGGATGCGTCGATCTACTTTAATCAACGCCGCAATCTATCATCTCTGGACCCACAATTCGCTTGATAGTTATTATACACAATATGGGGACTCCATCTTCGTATATAAAAGCGGCGAGCATTTCGTTTCTGACGAACAGATAGCATTTCACATACGCAGAAACCATGACGATCACCTACGAGCCAGAATTCAATGCGGCATTTACCCCCTTTGCGGCGGCAATAGCGGCAGCGCCAAAACTTCGTCCTGGGAATCTCGAAGACACGAAGACGTCGATTCACGGCTTTTACTCTGCGATGGTATCTCAATTGCCAGAATTCCCCTCGGTCGCTCACGAGATTCACTACACGACTTCGAAAGACGGACATCAAATCCCCGTGTGGTTTTTCTACAGCAAGCAGAGAAAGGAGACCAAGATGACCAGTGCCGTGTTTTATGTGCATGGAGGGGTTATGTGACGGGTTCGGTCGAGTTCCTGCGCAAGCAGATTGAGGCCAGAGTCGAAGCGACGGGGATTCCGTTTTTCGCTCCGGGTTATCGTCTCGCACCTGAGCACCCGCATCCAATCCCTCACGAAGACTGCTTCGCTGCGTTAAAGTGGGTGCACGAAAACGCCGCCGACATATTTGGTGTCGATAACTCGAGACTCGGCGTGTTCGGCGAGAGTGCGGGTGGTGGGCTGGCCGCGGGTCTGGCTCTCAGGGCTCGCGATGAGAAGTTGTCGCCTCCTCTGGCCAAGCAGATTTTGGTGTACCCGATGATGGATGACCGTAACACAATTCCAAACCCTGAAGTCGAGCATTTATTCACCTGGTCGCACGACAATAACGAAACCGCATGGAAGGCACTCATCGGCGACAAAGACGGAGAGATCGATTGCTATGGCGCTGCTGCCCGCGCGACCAACCTTCGTAACCTTCCCAGCACGTACCTTGACGTTGGCTCGCTGGATATTTTTGTTCACGACAGCCTTGATTATGCCCAGAGGTTGATGCGAGAGAATGTCGAAGTCGAGCTGCACGTCTGGCCAAGGGTGCCACACGGATTCGAGGGATTGGCTCCGCAGACAAGATATGGGAAGATGGCTGTAGACAGTAGAGATGATGCTGTCAGAAGTTTGTAATAGTGATTCGAAGAACAACCCAATCAACCCCTGTGGACTCTATATGTAGTCTGAACGGTAATTCCGTCTGAAGCGTGGTGTTGAACAATGCCGTGAGTGCTTTCGGTGTCAGTTTCTGGTGATACGCTGACGGTTGCGCTCTTGAGCTCCAATCCTGCATCATCACCGTCGTTTCCGCTGTTTTGCTGTCTGTATTGCGATCTGGTTCGTGACGCGTATGTTGAGCGCAGACGCGGAAAACATCTGTCGATCAGAGGTCGGAAGGTGGGCAGACATGAGCAGACGCAAGACACCATCAACTCGATATCGCTTTAAACAATCAGCTGTTTGTTTTCACGATTTGTGATGCTTACTCACGTCCAAACTCCGACGTCACCAAGATAGTACGTAGGATCGCTTGTGTTGTTTCTCAGGTAAACGATCAGCACCTTCAGACGAACGATGCTTATGATACACGAGACACCGCCGAGTCCAAAAAGAGCGCATAGGGTGATTTTGTCTCTTTTTCTAAGCGCCAGTCCCCAAACGATTGGTAACGCGAGGAACAGAATCATTAGATCGCTGATCGAATTTAGGACGCCATTGGCAATGTAGAATGCTCCAGTGTTGATACAACGGCGATCAGAGACGGTGATATCCCTGACTGTCAATTAGAACCAACACAGTGCTTGGATCAACGACACATACCATGCCGCATGAATCGGGGTGCAAGAGAATACAGTTGCGAGGATGCCGCCAATCGAATATCCAAAAGTGAACAGTGTCACCACCCACCACCGCCAGCGAAAATTCTGGATTGGAAACAACCGTCTGTACATCATGAGAATCGAGAACTTGATGGCAAGCATGGCGGTGATGTAGACAACAGCCGACATGGTCCACATCAGAAGAAAATGCGGCGAGTAATCCGCGAGTGTGACATCCCAGATATGCTTACCCATGCCGTATCGAACATCCAGAGTGAAGACGGCAAAACAGACGAACCAAGCAATAAGGGCAAGGATGNNGAGATATCTGTCTGGTCAGTCTGAACGTCGTACGGAGACTCAGTGGCACCTACAGTCGTCGTAGGATACAGCTCGCAGAAGGAACCACCTAGTGTATAATCTCAATCCGATGGTAACGACAAAGACAACGCAACCGATGGTGCTGGCGGTCGTGAATTTCCAGCCAATTGAGGGCGGATCGATCAAATTACTGGTATGACCGGCAGGCGCAGACGCGACGGGCGTAGAGGCCCAGTTGGAGTTCGACATGATGCATACCGCTGACTTTGGCGACGAATGGTATCCACTTTGTACCTACTGTGTGCTTCTGTTCCTGGCTCTCAACCACGACTCGACGAGGGCACAACAAGCGGCACGAGCCCATATCTGCATACATTGCCATAACACCACCTTCGCAGTTGGAGATTTGGTGTTGATTAATGGTTCGCGTATGCTTGAGGTTGAGGAGGTTGAGAATCCTACGTGCCGCTGGCGTTCCAGAAGGTCGGGATTCGGAGCGCGCTCAGTCAGTTAATGCAAAGTGGTTGGAATATGGTTATCCGTGCATACGAGTCTTCGCGACGAGGCATTATCACGAGGATCCAAGTATCTGGGAGTGGTATCATCAATGAAAATAAGTTGCATTCGACGGTTGTCTCATGAGGTTGGCAGTCCTCGTAGACGATACGGCAAAGTCGACCCACTTTCGTAGCGGGGTCATTACCGTTAGATCTTCCCAGTCAGAGGAATTCAATTATGCATCAAATTATCCACTTCTTAGGCCGCGGCTGCCTGTAAGAAAGCTCGGATCGCTGACTTGTATTTTAGTCGCGCGTCAGTGTCGCGTCAATGTCGCGTGATGTCCTCTTGCTCGTCCGACGCCGGCCTATCTTTACTCCATCATCCTTCTCTCCTTCACCAATTTCTCGTTTCACAGCTGGTGTCATCGCTCCCCACCATCTTCACAGTCGTGGACCGGCAAAGCCCAACTGCGGTGCGGCCGCGACGTTGTCATCGCTGCACCGATGGAGCTCCCGACCAGTGCGATGCTCGTTCAATACCAGTCGACTGGCTCGATTCTTTCGCGCCCGTCGGCCGACTTGTGAGGTTGGTGGACCCCACGCTCGTCCTCTTTCATCCTTCCTTGCACTTTATACCCATCTTTTGCTTAGAGTCAAGGCTGCTCCGCTCTACCTCACTCGACTTGAGACAAAAGCCTGGGCGGGTGGGTTTACACATTCACAGCTTGTGTGGGAAATGGTATGTAACTTCTACAGTCTTGTGCTTTTTCCTACAAAAACCTACAAAGCTTTGACTATGCTACCACGACTTATGCAAATTGATATGCAAACGTGAGAAAGCAAGAAGGAGTAATAGCTATTCGGGCATCGCGTCGCACATGTACGAGTGCGCTAGCTTAAGGGAGAAAGACGCCCATGTTTAACAATAGGGGCGTATTGCCCACCTTATGTTGCTATCTTTTACCGTCTCTTGAGCAGACATACACATAGGCTAATAAGAACAATACACAATTACTGTTCTAATCCCATGGAAGGATTAGGTCTACGCCCGATGTAGGTATTCCCGAGTTTCCAAATCTCTACTTTAGCCATCCGCCACACGTTCTTGCCAGGTCGGTATAAGGCTCTACATTTATAACCTGCAGATTCTACTAGTAAAGAATCTTAAAGAAGAGATGTGTAACTAGTTGCAATACAAGTGCTTATTATATATACCATATCAGTCATTGTTGAATCCTAGCTCCTTGCTGCTCAAGTGACCCTGGCAGTTTTCCGAAGCTAGAAATCTCGCTCGTTTTCCTTCGATCAGCCAGCTTGAGCAGATCAAATCTCTCTGAATCTATCGACAAGCGTCTTTCCGACATCTTTGGCCGCTCTCAGCTACGGATTGTATTTCGTAAGCTGTCAAGTCGTCATGCGTCGACGTGCTTCGTTCAGGAAGCCATGTAGCGCCGAGCTTTGCAATCAGTCACTGGCTTTTTCCTTCCGAACCCTGTCCTCTACCAACCAGTCAACTTCATCGAGGCTTCTCGTCCCTTCGAGCTGATCAGACGATATATAAGCGCCATAAATCAACGACGCTCGTATCCGACAACGGGGTCGACGACCATCCCTATCACAATTATACTTCTGGAAGGTGGCTGTGAGTTGAGATGATCAGGTTTCCGAACACTACTAAGCTCTCGCTCGCACAGATACAATGAGCAGGTCCGACTTATGGAAAGGCGTCTTGTCTTCGATGCTTCAGCACTGTTCGAAGTCATCGCCAAGTCGGTCAATAAGCCAAGCGATTCGATCAAGAGCTTTGCAAGAAATGCTGAAGGTGGCTCATACCGCCGTGTCTTCGAGGCAAAACTTGGTGACGAGCTTGAAATCATCGTCCGTCTGCCTTATCCATGCACTTATCTCGATCGTTCGGCATCGCAAGTGAGGTTGCAACCATGCAGTTCTTACGTTAACAAGGCATTCCCATACTGGAAATATTCGACTGGGCATCTTCCGCTGAGGATCCAGTTGGATCACAATACATCGTAGTGGCGAAAGCAAAAGGTGGAGGGCTAGAGGAGAGCTGGTACAGTATGACTAGCTCTGGAAGAACGAGCATGACGAAGAGAATCGTGAACACGGGGAGAAGCTCTTCCAAATCAGATTTCCTTCCATTAGTAGCATCTACCACAGATCGTTTTTGAGATCACGAGGCATCGAAAAGCCGCCCATTTCCACAGCAGGCGGAGGTGCAGAGGAGTTTTGCATTGGTCCTTCTAGCGCATATCTTTGGTGGTACGGGGATTGGGACGGGATGACCATCAACCATGGACCATGCATGTAGATCCCAGAATCCTTCTACGCAACATTGGACTAACTAGAACACAGGGGAAGCATACAGAAGATGTTCTGAGATCGGTACTCGAGCGTAGAGAGAGCATGGAAGTAATGCCAAGAAGATACGCTGCGTGAGGACCTCGATACAAGCCGAGATTTGGATGCCGGTACGTGGGGCTAAGCCTGGATTGTTATGATATGTTCCATTGAGGTCATGAGAGCGTGAGATGTGAGACTGTCATTAAAGATTCCAAGAACCCAAGCTCGTTGCATGTAGAGCGATTACCGCGATTTCAGCTGAACTTCGGTTTCTCGGCCGCACTTATGCAAGCTGTTATTCTGCGGTCTTAGCGCTCGATGATTGACTGTCGTCGTTGATATCGCTTGTCAACAACATCTCCACCATGTAGAGATCGAACTCCGCAGTATCTACGCGCTGGCGTTTCACATAGCGATCCTTCGACCCCTCTTCTTCTGTACCAATTGGTAATTATGCTTACATGAGTGTGTCCGCTGGGCGTACCGCACCGCCCGCCGAGATAGACATGCTATTCGTCCGTGGGTTATGCTATCATGCGATTTCATAGACGACGCAAATCAGAGTGTTTTCGGGACGATCTCTTGCTTTCCCGTAAAAGAGCACAACCTAGGCAGCGTTCACATCACCTGATCTCGGAAGTGACCAATTGCATGAGACTCATTTTCTATTCTTGGAAGCGAGGCGCTTCGCGACATCTGCAGAGTAGATAACACGCCTTCTATTGGTCCACCCGTCTAGGTTTTTACCGCTACTTGTTTGAATTACGGCACAGCGCAAGCAGATTCTTGCATGCGCAGAAGACACACCGACTGAACGTTCGAAACAATAAATACTCGCCTCGTCTACCTCATCTGCCTCTGGGCCCGATCATTCCTTTGCTTCTGACTATTGAATCATTCTTCCCACGTTTGTCAGGTTCTTTGGTGCCTTGAAACGAATGTCTCAGATGGCGGTTGATTTTCGGAGGTAATCCGAGCGTTACATACTCTAGATTCCCGTCTGACCAGAGCAGAATACTCTCGTCCGAGACCTTTCGGTTTCTCATTGGCAAGGATAAAAGCCTCTTCGCCATCCACCGGGAAACCCTTGTAGGGCGATCGAAACCTCTCCTTGCCCTTGTCAATGGCGGTATGACCGAAGCACGAGAAGGTTGCGCTTGGTTGGAAGATACAGACGAGGACACATTCGCACGGGTCGGAGAATATCTCTACACTGACGACTTCACGCCTGCTAAGCCGATTGTTTTACGTGACGATTCACGAATCGGGCAAGACAGCGACGGTAGCCATGCGCAAGTGATTTTGGAACGCGACTCGCTCGATGATGCTCCAACCTCAGCCATGATGGAAGCTCCAAAGGTCCGACATGAAGAACTTCCAGGAGAACCTGTTTCTGAAGCATTCAATTGGGGTTCTCGTCGTTCCACCAAGAAGGATAAGAGAAAGCACAAGAGAATTGCATGGGGATCAGACGATGAACCCGAATTCCCGCCTGTCGAACACGCTAAAACCAAGAGAGAAATCCTTTGGAACGAGTTCGTCGATTCTTTCAATACATGCAACCAAGACTTTAGACCACGTCAAAACATGGAGCCGAACGAGGACTACAGCATGGTGTTTGTAGCTCATGCCCAGCTATATTGTTTTGCGGACAAGTACGACATTCAGTCATTGGCAAAGCTTGCTCTTTCAAAGCTTGGACACACCCTTGCTGGCTTCAAAGTTTTCGAAGAGCGAATCGAAGACGTTGTGGAGCTTTTGGAATTCTGCTATGCCAACACTCCAGAACGAGTAGAAACGATGGACAAGTTGCGCAACATGGTCATCAAATATGTGGCCTGTAATGTAGAGACGTTAACAGTTAGTGAAAGGTTTCGTTTGTTGTTAGGTGAGGCCAACTCGATAACACCCAATCTGATGGTTGAGCTTTGCAAAAGACTAGAATGAAGCATCGAGAGAACATAGCGTACTAGACCTTCCTGAAAATACAACACAAGATCCTCATCTGATCAGATTATCACAAACCATTCAAGAACCTTGGGACACCGCGCATTCGATCAGAGCCTGGGTGGGACGAAGGGAGAAGTATACATGAGACAGTCTTTCGGCAGATTGGGTTCAACCTGATACATAGCGATTGCGAGGTGCAGCCTTGAGGCATGGCTTCAAGAAGCTGAGTGGATGAGGCGAGATATGACGGCATTCGGGATGATATCATGGAGAAAGATGCAAATCCTTACCCAAGCTTATAATAGTAAATGAGCGCGCACGATTTGTCTATGCAGCGCAAACAATGAATTCAGACGTCAAGGACCCAGATGTGTCAAGAAAAAACATTTCGTCTCGCTCGTGGTAGCTATCTGTACAAGGTCTGATAAGAAGAACAGAGCAAGCACGATCCTTGTCTTCTTACCTGTCTACATGTGAGTGAGTCGGTCAACCGGGTATGTTCACCATCTCGCGATCGTAGACAGCTTTGCCGCGCATCGCTTGCTTCTGAGCAGGGTTGAGACCTTCCTCTTCTAGGCATCATCAGAGTCATACTCCCTCTTACGCTTCAACAGTCTGTCTCTCGTATCGGCACGACCCACNTGTGTCGTTGTTAGCAACGCGGTCCAACATCGACAAGACGTCAAAAACTCACTAAAGGATGAATACCAGGTTGCCTGACCGTGCTTGATATGACAATGCTTGTCCCACTGCTTGTCATACGAGACATGGTTCCAGTAGTCCTCGTGCTCGTCGAGAAACTTCGGTTGAGTGTGGTCCATACAGTCTAGGCAGAGTCCATCAAAGTGCTTCTTAATAGAGATGACTGCGTCTGTCACAACTCTGGACCAATTTGCGTCACACACATAGCAGTCATGACGAGATCTCGTTGGTTCAAAGTCATTGTCAAAGCTTCCAAGACTCCTGCAGACACCAGAGACTGAATTTCGACCCTGTTGATCGATGGGATATCCTCCAGTCAAAGTGAGGGCACGGAAATATTCGAAAACGGTTTGTTCTTTGCAGACGCAAGAGCTTCTGAGAACGTTTGCAACCGGTTTCCAGAGCCAACTAGCCAGAAGGACTCTGAGGTGGCCTCGAGCAGCGNNTTGAGCGAGTCTTTACTCCAGTCAGGCGAGACTGATATCATGATATGGGCAGAACTTACGAATAAGACGTGGTGGAAGATGGAAGCGATAGTGCTTCTCGTTCATGTACTCCTCAATGAAAGGGCGGTCGTAGACAAGGTTTCTGGTAGCCGACATGAAACCTCGAGCATGATGGAATTGGTAGCATGGATATAGCAGCATTTCGTCCACAGTCTTTTGTTCGTTATCTTCATACCAAGCGCTGAACCATGCGTCGATCTCGGGGAAAGGTATCATGAAGAGGTGATTGGAAGCAATCACATCCCAGAGATTCTTGGCAGGAAGCTGCAGAGTTCGCGCAGTGGTGTGTTGACCGATGGAGGAAGATTTCCATGTTTGGTCCTTCGAGTAGACTGAACAGAGGATGGCCTCGACGCTAGCAGGGTTGTGCTCCTTCAGAGTAACGAGAGACTTGCCAGATTCGGCCCAAGCATTGCTTGTCAAAAGAGCCCTGAAGAATTCGGAGTCGGATGTGTTAATGAGCACTTGACGGTCAACCTGGAAGTCGGTAGTGCTCTTGATTTTGTCTCCTCCGTCATCGTTAGGCTTGAGTGGCTGCGTGTACTCAAGCACGCGTAGCGTCATATCGGCATCGTGACTGAACACGATCACCTTGGGTTCCTGATGACCAGCCATGGCAGCTCTGCAGAGTCACCTCGAGGCAGTTGAGAAGATGGAAAAGAGCCTGCCTTACTGATGGGATGTGGAACACAGACGGGAGCGGTCCAATGTAGAAAAACGTCCCGCTGATTGAGTCAATTGAGCGTAGGATTGTTTTGTGGTTCGAAGATGACAAAGGTGTAGGGTGTTGGCGGATGAGTGAATACGGGATGTCGAGATTTTTCGCCAATCACAGAAGTGAAAGCCGACGATTGTGTACAAACGAGTTGCTTAGTCGCTTTCCGAGCCGGGGCCTTGGAAACGATTGTCCACTGTGCTTTGCTCTGGATTTACTTCTTTGTCGTGGCGTTGCGTACAGATCTGGCTCATAAGAGCAGTTCCTTGCATCCTAAAGGGTGACCAAACGCAAATGAAACCGTGGACACAAACAAATGAATGCTTTTGTTCGACGCACAGCCGGCTTTGAGTCATGTTTTGTTGTCTAGGCTTGATCTTTGTGCCTCTCTGATGCCAAGCGCGTAATGAGCTTTTCAACTCTGCTTCCAGCACATGCGTGGTGAAAGCTCAGTCGCATCCGCTTCAATTGGCAAGAGCTGGCAACTCCCGCCTCCGTGTTCCACGCGCGGCCGTCTGGTCACGTTCTTGCCATTCACGTCTGCATCTTCCTACATTCAATCAATTAGCTACTCCAGCGCAATCTGTTGTTTCTCACGGTCCATCCAACATCTCAGCTTTGCGGAGGCTCACCTCTGATCCAGCAGTAAGTCACCCACTCTTCCCACGAGGCGCATGCTGACACTTGGATCAGAGATCAGCCGACGATGATCCAACCATTTCGGATTCTGGATCTACCCCCAGAGTTGATCACACAGATCTGCGTTGACAACGAGATGGACAAACACGACCTCATGGTTCTTCGTCTGACCTGTAAACTCACTTGCGCGTTCGTCACACAGTCATTTGATCACTTGTGCTTCTCGGGCATCTCAGTCCTCTTGACGCGACGGTCTCTCCAGACCTTGATCGATATCTCAATGCACCCGCGCATCGGACCTCAAGTTCAGGCCGTTATCCTTACACCTCTCCGTGCCTTTCCCGAAGCCCTGTCCATTCTGGTTCCGCCCAACAGCCCGATCCATCAGGAAAGCGACCCCGAAAAGATCAAAGCGTACGCCACAATGGTTCATCACTACTTGAACCGAGCCTACGAAGAGACAGAACTTGAGCAATCCGGCGACACTATGAAGCTCTTGACCGCAGCCTTCATGTCTCTTGGCAAGTACGACCGTCGTCTATGCCTGAGTGTTTCTGACGTTGAGAACAACATCAAAGAAGCACATATTGGTGCTCGAGGTTGCTTATCCAGCAATATCACTTTGCAGATTCCGGAGACAAATGTGTGGAAGATGCGCTGGGAAGAGACCGTAGGCGTTTCGATCAAAGCAGTGACCAACAGTGGTTGTCTGGTTGCACGACTCTCTCTCGAAAGCTATACCAATCCTGAGCACATGGACAACGCAGGCTTGTGGAGCCATGATCTGGATGGGGACATCAATCTTCTTTCTCCGAACATGACTGCGTTTGATGTGGACATTACTTGTCATGGTACAGACGCTGTCCTGAAGTCGGTCAAGCAGGTGTTATCTCAAGCGATGAACCTCAACATCCTTACTGTCCAGCAAATTGGACCCCCTTTGTCCTTTGATTTCGCTGAACTATCCAGCTTCATTGTATCAGACTCACTTGAGGCGATGAACTTATCCAATGTCTGGTGTAAGGAGTCGGATCTGGTCATGTTCTTCAACACACATAGAGACACTCTCGAGCATCTTTGGCTGTATCGCATTCGTATCGTAGGCTCCTGGAGATCTCTAGTCCAGTGGATCAGACTGAACCTTACTGCACTACACACATTTGGCATGGATGAGGTCCTTGATGACGAATATCAGCCGGACAAGAACGATGAGCCAGTGCCAGCCTGCAACTTCGATGAGGTAGACGACATGCAGGCTGCCCTCCAAGGGCTTCTAGCAAAGCCGGAACGCAAAGAGTCTGACGAGGTCGAGGTTAGGGACCTCAACAATTAGGCATGGAAGGGCCTGGGGGAATGATGTCCATGATGCGAGTTGCAGCGGAGGCTTTGTTGCTCAGAGCATGATTCAACCAGATCATCAGGGTTCGAAGCTATGGTGATCAACAGGCTTGCTGAAAGTATAGGCTACATTGAGATCAAGAAGAGATTATGATGACAAGGTCCCTCCACCTGATGTGAGCTCGTGGAATTGCTTTGATCAAGACCCCCTCTGGCTTATTGTGGCCATCTCTTTCTCTTGCTATGTTCTAGAATAGAAGGTGCTCTGCATCCACCCGACAGCGGGACTTATCGCTCAAGCACTATGATCGACTGGCGTCTCACAACACATTGAGTCATCCGCCAGATCCGCCGCGACAAGTGCCGTAAGTATTGTCAGGCAGGAGGTCACATGCTGACAAGCGGTGTCCTTGGCGCAGATCTCCAGACGGTGGAAAGGACCGGAAATGGTACGTTTGGGGCTCAGTGTATCTTGCGGTCGCTGTCGGCATGGGTCGAAGTTGATCTCGAGCCTGAGGCTTTTCTTGGAGAAGCAGATGTCGCAATCCGCAGCTGTGTTGTCTACGAAGTCATGTTAGAAAGCTTCAATCGCCGGAGGAGAGAGCGAGAAAGTGCGATGGTCTTGCTAAGGACGTTGGCTTCGGAGGTGTAATGATTCCGGCAGGCAATCGAAGGGCTACTCGCGAAGTCGCAGTCGTGCTCGGAGAACCGACAGCGCAATCGACGGAAGTCATTGTCGCTCGGGGGTTGATATGTGTTCCGGCACTGGAAAGGGACTGCTCTATGCGACATCTTCTCAATAGCCGCACAGCGGACGTCTTCGTCCAAGCGTGTAAAGGGAGTTCCAAACCAGCAAAGTGACGCCATAGTGGCCGTCTATCGAGAACGGCGTCATATCGTAGGAGCTGTGATTGTGGACCAGCGGGGAAGGAAGCACTCTCAGTGAGCAGTCACTTCTTTGGATGAGCGGAATCTACGACTTATGCCTTGTGAGTCAAGGCGCGTGTCTTCACGCCTTCCTCGCCGCATCGCTCAGCGCCGTTACCTTGGCACCTTTCACGCCCTATGATAGCTCACCTACACCCATCTCTTCCGACACTGTTTCGGCTTTCCTTCTGCCTTCATCCCCACAACAACTTCCTCAGCAGCCGCACGAATCTCAGGACACCTCAGTCACCCTATCGACGATACTGATCACACTGTCTGTAGCGCGCACTGCGCAACAATCGCCACTCTGTGCACCTCTGGAAGCGTTTGTCGTTCAAGCCCTCACTTCCGGTACTCATGACTGACATGATGGTGCGAGCAGGCTTTACAATCTACAGTCAGCCTGTCAATGCCCGCTTCTACGCACCTTGTCCCGTCACCCCACCCGCGCGCACTCTACTAGGCATGGCTCCTGCTCCACCTCCCGGCAACCAAGTTTCTCGCCTCTTAAACCTACCTGTGGAGATTCGATACATGATCTACGAGCGACTCAGGGATAGAACTGTTCCTGTTACCATTCGTGACCTTGAGGCGCCTGATTGTATCTCAGTCCGTGCTCCTTTGATTTTCAACTGTTTCTATCCTGCGATGATGCGTGTCAACGAACAGATTGCGGACGAATACACTCTTACTGTCATGTCTAGAGCATCGATGTACATCAGATGGACAGTTTACGATGCAGACATAGCTCGCAAAGAGATCCAGATCGATCAAATGCAGCTTCCCGTCTTGCCCGAGAGATTTCTCACCCAAGTAATGGTGCTTCATCTGAGGATTTCTAGTGATGCCTCTATTCCTCATTGCAGTAAGTGGTCATCATCAAGCTCCCTGGTTATGGGAGATACTGATATCCAAGCTGCAGATCTCCAAGCCGCGGTTCGATCATTGATAGGTAGAGTGCCGAAGCTACGCTTACTCTTCTTCAATTCGGAGTACGACATCGACCGAGACGTCGATTTCAGGGGCTCAGCCGATTCGACCGAGTTGGGTAGACACTCTGTGTGGAGGCGTGGGATAATTGACTTCTTGCAAAAACTGGTGCATGCGGGTTCACGTTGGATCGGGGAGATGAAGTTCTATATCACTTGCTCTCTCTATCTTGTCGACGAAGAGACTCTCTATGGTATACCTGTGGATTCTCTAGAGTATAGATGCTCACCCAGTGTGGCCTTCGCTATCTGTGACGGTCCGGATGAGGATACTTTCCAGCTTGATGGCTTGCATCTGAAATTCATGGGTATGGAGAAGATCCGGGATGAGCTAAGGGCTGCCGAAGACTGCAATATTGTCGTCACTATCATTGCCCATGAGGATGGTTGACAAGACGGCGGAGACATGATATCATATAGCTCTGGTGAATTGTCAAGCAACTCTTGCTTTCTTATCAACCGGCCTTGCGCGAAACATGCTGTCCTGTTTTCGACTGTAAGTACCCTTCTGAATACTTGTTGAGACCGTTCTCTTGTGATGCTTCCAAGGCCATACTTTTGGGTTTTGAAGTATTGCACATTTCTACGGTATAGTCTTATAGTCTTCGACACATAGAAAAACCATGGTTTCGCAAGTCCTGCGTTCTCTAGGTTCTCACGTTCTCGAACACGGATTCCGATAGGTGATTCGTGATATTGTAGCGTAGCTGCCCATCAAGGTGCGCAGGAATTGCGATGGTCTACATCACACGTCATGCGTCATACCAAGTCTGAAACTTCAGTGACAATGTCGATTGCCCCCAGAGCATCTTCGAGAATCGTTGTGGGTACATAGCTGACCGTCTCGCTGACTCGAGCGCTGCGAGTAGCCTGGACTGCGCTCACGCCCTTGGCTTCTGCAATGAACTAGACCTACTTCTTCAGACAGTCCTTCATCACAGATCTCACCGCCCCCTGCGCTATCTGCGTTAGCCATAAAGTAAAACAGAGCCAAAACCTTCGTCTGCATTTATGAAAGTGTAAGTCTGGACGAGGAAAGCATCCAATCTCACCTCCGACGTGGTCGTTCAACAAAGTTGATGCACACTGAGCTCGACGCATACATGAATTATCCTTTTCGCGGTCTTCTTCTCTCAGGATAACTTCAGACCTCGTTTATTGGGGCCCCGAGGGAATGCATCACCAGAAATGTTGCTTAGGTCAGTGTCTGATCGATGCCTGGTACGGCGTCAAAGTTCGTATATGAGGATCTGGGGCACCTGGGTGGTTCTCGACTTCTTGATGGAAAGTGTGAGTGTTTGTGCCCATGATACTAGCAGTGATCAACAATGCTGACTCTCGCATTGATTACCTGCTGCTGTTGTCCTGTGTGGATCCTTACGGATCTGCTCCCATTTTTTTNNGGCACAAGCAACACTAGCAAAGGGGTACGATGCATTATGCGAGGACATCCACTCAGCAACCTTTTTCCATGGCACTTTGCTCCTCGGACTTAGGTTGGTCTTGTATGACTCCGACCCCCGAGAGATTCTGGAGAAGAGCCCAACTGCTTTGACGAGGAGCATGATCNNTGTGGTCGTGGTATCAGTCAAGATCGAGGGAAAACTCTTATGATGAAAACGTACGTCTGAGTAATCCCATTGTGGGTTTCTGACACGCATCTCCTTAGGCTTGGACAGGATGCGATAACGGCCACGCAGAGTGGACTCGGCTTCAGTAAAGACACCACGACGTTTGATCTCCTTGTAGGACAGACCATGTCGACGAGCTTCTCGAAGGTACTCGTTCCTGGCATTGCGATCTAGCTCTGATATACGTTCAAATGGTTGCTTAGCCAGCCCTGAAGGAGGTCCGAACCGGTTGCTCTTAGAGGAAGGAGCTAGGTCGAGTAAATTCTTTCCATGCATAGATTGTGTGGAAAGACACCCAAAATTTGGGGTCGCCAGACCACAAGTATCTAGTGTGGTGTTCCAGACATGGTCAGGCTTGCCCGGTCCGTTTGCTCTAGATACCACAAAGTTGGTCGTGTTGCTCGGCTGTAAAGACGACGCTGTGTCTGTAGGAGGATAAGGTATTGCCATGGCAAACATTTCCTGATTCGGTGGAGGAATAGACAACCTCTCAGAGTGTGGCTGGAAGGGTGTGCGTGAGGCATAGTTGGTGACACAAAAAAATGGCTGAGGTGGAGTATATTGAGAGTGCGGCCAACACACCAGGCGACGTTGGGGCAAGATGTTGCAAGACAACACAGGAGGCTGTTCAGACCACGGCGAGCCCAAGTTGAGGTAATATTCATCGTGGCTCGACAATGATGACCGGTCGTGACAGGGTGAGCACATAGGATCAGCATTCCCAATCATATTCACAGCTTCATCGTTCCAACCCAATGTGAGAATCGAGACGTCTTCCGCATGGTCAAAGCATGAGTCCGTTGAGCCGCCCACAAGCTCGCTAACAACTAGCTCGGGAGAATTGATATCCAGATGCAAACGCCATTGGTCATGGTCAAACTCGCCTGGCAGCCCAAAAAGGGGTGAGGTTTGTTGATGAGTGTCAAAGCTGGCTTGTAGACACTGTCACCTTATCAGCGGTGTCTGAGTCATTTTTCATTTGACACAAAAGACTCACATTCGTGCTTGAGGGTTCTGTGAGATTAGGCTGCGGTACCTGGCTATGAGGTGCAGGATAGGCGAGCAGCGATCCTCCAAGATACTCTACCTCGTTTGTCAGTGACTCGGCGTTCTGATCGGACAAAGGAAGAAGCAGACCATCTTGGAGATACTCATCCACGTCCTGATCAGGACCATATGCTCTCGCAAGCATGTTCTTTGGAGCGTGCGTAGTTGTAACGAATTGACTTTCTAGACTATCGTGGCCAGACTTGTCATGCCTCGACGGGAATTCAGCACCTTATATCAGGTGGATGGTCTAGAGACTCGGCACTAAGTTTGTCGAAGACTCGAAAGTATCGTGAGAGCAATTCAGGTTGTTTTGGGCAACAAAATCCCGTAAAGCAAAGGTACGATCCCAATCTCTCAGCATTAATCGTGGACACAGGATGACTGTCGAGAGAAATACATACTTGATGGACCCGAACAGATCTGTGACTCGTATCCAATATACTGCAACTGTGACTGGCCGATAGTTATAGTGGATATCTTGGATCAAAAAACGGTCCAGCAAACAAGAAGACGACTGATTTATGGTAGGCGTGCAAGCTGCGGCCAAACAGGCATTCACCCAGAGTTGGTCATCCTTACCAGGAAGATCCTATGTCGTTTGATCGTAGGAGCATATCCAGGACGGGAAGCATCCAAGGAAGACCACTTCCCGTCATTCTTGGAGGCAAGATCAACCGCGCAAGGTTGCCAACCTTCGAACTTGATTGCCTCCAGCTTCTGTCGCGCTGTTATCTGAGCCCAATTCGCCTTACATGAGATGGCCGTAGTCGTAAACGATAAATCAGTCTACGTACAGCTTGGATACAGGTACTCAATCATCTAGTTACAAGACTTGGATATGGCCCATGACTAGCTGGGATTGCCTGACTGTGCATGTTGATGGAAATGGCTTCCACACAAGGATCAGGATCTGCAGTGCGACAGAGTGTGACGGCTGTCATCACTTAAGATCGGGCGTTGAAACACGTCAACCCCGGGAACTTGCCGCAGTTCGACCTCAATGTCAATCAGGAACCATCCCCTTGCGAAACGGCATCACGAGCAAGTAACCGATATCGATCTACGCTTGTAGGGTCCACACCTCTTCATGGTAACGTGACGTTTGACTGGAATCAGACTGGTCAATTGAGTGCCAAGTCTTCTTGAAGCGCCAAAGTTTAAGACCGTCTTCCTCGTCAAAAACGAAATCCTGTTGATACCGCATCATGAAGACTTCCCAAGAATTCGCTCCGCTTGCTGTGGAAGATTGATCACCGAATATCTACGAGATCCGCAAGTGTATGGCCCAGAGTGTGCACGGTGCTCCGTCGATCTCTATTGCCGCCTGTTACACAACAGTATGGTCACTGCCGCTGCAAGCGCTTTCGACAGTCGCGGGAACCTGCATGGAGGCGTATCGAGTACATTCCTGCATGTGTTGAGTGCGCATATGGCGAACCATTGTTCTGCACGTGATGATCGTGAAGGTGTATCAACCTAAATCCTCAACCAGACCTCTCGACGCGATAGATTGAGTCCGACGGGTTATCTTGCAAAACGCTCACATGTAGTGTCCAACATGAAACAGGCCATTATGATTGGTTTTGAGACGACCTTGGTTCTATGGATACATCGTTGCCTCTAAAGAGCAATGGTGAAGAGAAAAGCACAATACGACGAAATCCGTGACCTGACCTCCACTGCGCCGAGCTTCGAGCAGAATGAGATCCCTTCACCTATTGGCATAAAGAGACCGTTCTCTTGGATGATCAGTTGAATACCGAGAGCTAGCATTGCTATTAATTTTCTGTCCGGCCTCGCCTTTCAACTCGATACCACTTAGAGATGTCGTTACCAAAGAGATTCAGCTCTTGTAGAACATACCCCGATCATGGGTCCGGAGACGTATCCCAAGCAATGTGGTCCATCGAATCATGATAGTAGGGCATGGATACGACTTTCTATCAGCACTACAAACATGGCAGATTAACAGAAGGTCAGAAACGACTCTACGTAGAAAGCTAATGGCAAGCCGGTAATTCGTCCATGATCCTCATTTTTCGGAGCCACGAGAAGCTAGCACTGATCCCCTGATGGATATAGTGGTGCTGATTGATATTCTTCATAATCGCTTCCGTAGACATCTACTTCGGCGACTACCGTAGCTAGCATATGGTTGTTGACGTTGTTACCTATGTTAAGTATCTCTAGTGCATACTTGTCCGAATGCATGTTGGTTGATGCTGAGTACACGAAAGTGCCAACAAGATTACGCAGTGTCTTCAAGGACTGATCGTTGAAGCGGACGAATCCACAGTCTGTACTATATGATAGCTTCAATCCCTGGACTTTTTCTCCATAAGAGAAGGTGTTCCTTCTGTAACGACGTTCTTCTCCAAAGGTCTCATTGCCGTCGTCAAGACTGTTTACCGCTCGCACAGTTCCGTGAGTACCATTCGAGATATGCTCAAACATGGTCGACCTTGAGCTGTAGATTGAGGTTGTCGAGCCCTGCATAGTTTGCGATCCCTCCGAAGTGCTTCTCAGTGTGAGACCAGATCCCTTTGTACCAGTGAGGCTCCGCTTATCGGCCAAAGTTCCGTTCTTAGAGTCCGTGGCGCCGTTCTCACGGCCGTCTTTAGACGCCGCGATCTCCAAAAGGTCAGAGAGAGCATCGGATAAGCAGTCTATTCCGGATTTTCCTGATGATTCGATGCACGAACTACTTAGCTTTGACCAACCGTCACCCCCCNNTGGAACGAGCGGCTTGGTGGAAAGAATGACTGCATCCGACGGAAAGATCTGGGTATATGAGTCAGGGATGACAGTCGAGCTTTTNGACATGCCAAGCGCTACCAAGGAAAGACCTGCAACCAAGTGGGAAATCATCTGTTCAATCTAAAATGAGCACAAATGCTTAGAGAGGTCTGTGTAAGGCAAGGTGGTTGATGGGATCGAGCCCTTTATAGACTAGACGTGTGTGTTTGTCTGAATGATCTTGTGGGAGGCAGGCGGGTTACGCTATGCTTCCATGCACAACGTGATGCGAGGTGCTGATGATGTCACAGGACTCAAACACTTGCTCTAATGTGTTGCTGTCTCTTGAGACACGTGAATACACCATGGGAAGATTTGGTGATGAATAGATGTGTACTGCTTCCGTTCTCGTTTCACGAGTTGTACATAAATAATTGATACACACATAGATCTTGCATCTATAATACATCTTAGCCGAATGGTAATAATGACATCGGGATGCAACTCATTCAAACAATATAAGATTATGGAATGGAGAATGCAATCAGTGATGACCAACGCTCTACACGATTTCGTTTCGAGATTACGAGTTAGTAAGCCCTTCTGAGATATGCTTGCGGCCATTCATCCTCACGTCTTTTGAAATGATTCTGATTGGATTATTACGACTCTCCGGTCTGCCCTTGAGTCCATTCGGTGCTTTTTTTACTCGTTGCTGAATCATCTTTACGGCACATTTTGAAATTTCGAGCACACGAAAATCGATATAGCAAATTATATTCGCAGCTCAAAAGCATCGCTGGTCGGATTCTCAAGCCTCCTAGATCTACTATATGGTCTCTCAAAGCAGCAATCGTGTAGGCGAAGTGATATTCAAGACAGGTACAGAGACCGAAAACATCTTGGGCTCCCCTCTTTCCGAGTTCACTCTGCATAGCAAGGAGGAACTGCTGAGTGTTGTCGTCGGCCCAATCCACACTGGAACCTGGTCATCCGTAAGGACGGATACTTTTACGTCAAGCACTCAGTTGTTCGGGGATATGTTCGCAGCGTCGGCTGACCAAAAGATTGAAGTGTCTTTGTGCTCGACCAGTTGCTCGTTCTCTTCAAGGTCGAAGTGGCAATGGGCCACGGTAGCTCCCAGCTTGTTCTCCACGCCGTACTTTCTGACTAGTGGCATCAGGACTTTCTTGACTATCTCGTGGCCATCCAGACGATTGATTGCGCTGTCCGCCTTGAGAGATCAGGTGGAGCCTGGAAGGTCTCATGGTTGTAGTAGTGGGCAATCATTTGAGTAATGAGAGATCTGGATTGTAGATTGCAGCACGAGTCTCTTTGGTCGCAACTCTCCAGTAATTGTGACAGCAGGAATGTACAGGTCTAAAAGCATCTGCTGAGCTGGGTGTTATATAGTTGAAAGCATTATGATTGTACGGGAAGTTCCACGGCTCGTCTCTACTCTCTGTCATTAGTCTCAGCGTTACAAGGAACTGCATATGTAAGCCATGCAGCACATGGTTGATCATCTAGGCAAGCTGGGTTTCTCAACCTTTTAGCTCTCGATGCCCTGCCATTGACTCACTGCAGCACAAGATTGTCGCTCAAAGTGTTGTTTCGTCTAATGATAGGCCTTTGAAGTCCTCGGAAGAGTGGTTTGAACGTGTCAGAAGATGTTTCAGTGTGCTGCATCGAAGATGGTCTATTTGATTCTATAACCTAATTGCAACCTATTGGTGTCACATAGCAGAAGTACATGTATTGCTACGGGAAGAGCATCGTTTTGGCTATGAGCCCGGCGCCATCGAAGGCCGGCCTGATTCTCACTGGGTAAAGCTATTGACTAAACCTCAGGATACGTACACAATCCTGTAAGATGGTCGAGAGATAGACTTCATTTGCCTGATCTGGATCAGGCACGTGAACGGCTAAGACCCGGCTGCTGCGGAACGGCCACGGATGTATGGGATAGTATGATGACAGGAACCTTGAAACACAGCCCAATGCTGAATCAGGGTCTACAGATGCGAGAACGGCTGCTTGGCACGTAATTTATTGGTACAAGGGTCTCCGAAGTGTCACTGCCCAACCTCGCTGAATACTGAAAACCAGGCGCTACAACGCAATTTGACAGAACGAGTGGTTAATTCATCACTCTCTATAGAGGAGCCGCGGCAGGTAGTCAATCAACCATGTGCCCTATCGACGGAACGAACTAGCCGCTGTTGACTCCGGCTCCAGGTGCGAATGTACGCGTGCTGGAAACCTCTGAGTCCTGATACTCTATGAGGGCCGCGCGTTCAGACGATATATCAGATTATATACGCAGCTCTTATAGACGCCGCTGATCGGATTTTTGAGCCTCACAAATCTACTGTATGGCCTTTGGTGGCTGCTGTCGTGTCAGATATTATCACGACGTGTGAAATAATTGCAACTCAGCGACCGTTGTCGCAGCGGCGAGTTTCGAGCATGCAGTATCGATATCAGATATACGTTGCACACAGCCAATAGCTACACTGGACAGGGACAGGAGGGTATCAGCGCACAACGACCGAGGAGCCGCGAAAACACGTCTGCCTTGGCCTACTCAGGCCACATCAGCCTCGCTGCGACTGACTTACAATCAACGAATTTAGACGCTACAGTCTAGCTTCGTATCGAGCAGGCAACCGCATACATATGCACAGTACCGCATCGGGTCGAACCCTCAGTCTCAAGACTACATTATGCGTCACTCGCAGCTGCAAGCTCGCTGGCCATATCAGTGTTTACGATAGCGAGGCTATGTGGAGTCTGCGCAGGTCGCAAGCCATCGCACACTAGACGCAAGCATGATTATCTCGGGTCCCTCGCAGTTCCGGCTCGTGCCACTACCGAAGATCACTTTACGGGGACCATCTCCCGGGAACTGAGCGTCCTGGCATATTGCAGGACCAGAGCTGTCTGCAATCTCAGAGCGTGCCGCATTTGTGCTGCGCGTGATCCCGAAGCTTGCAGGATTTACCCATTGTGTCAAATTTGTGAAGCGTACATTTCATGCTTCAGATGTTTCAAAATTCCTGTCACAAGATTCGGAATTCTGACTTCCACTTAGTGTCCTACAGCTACTCGGGGAGTCATGCTGCCTACAGCGACGATGATCAGCTATCTTTGCCCAGCTGAAAAGCATTCAGTGCTGCTTATTGTGTGCACATTGCTCAACCGTACCAGTATTGAACTCCACGTACCCTTGCCGCATATACTTTGTCGGAACTAGTTGTAGCTGCTCGAGCATAATCGAATGATCCGGAGCTGACGTTCACTACCAATCTTCACGGCCGTCTTCCTTTCTGCGACTTGGCTCACGCTACTCTAGCTTATCCAGCTTACTTCTCTCTGCTAATGAAAATCAAACATCTCTCCGCATAAATCATTCCGTTACGAGTAACCCTCCTGTCCATCCCATCATTTAGAACAGTGCGCCACCACAGATTGAGACGCAGGCAAAACCATGAAACCGAATGTGTACAGTACTACACATAGAAACTCAAGAATCGAATCTGATGCACTGACTAGGCGCTCCTCTAGGAGCTCCATGGATTGGATTTCGCTTGGGGACCAAACGGAAGAATGTGCCCTCGGATGACCCTACAGAATACTGTCCGGAGAGTCCTTGCATATGCGTACCAACCCACTTTTCTAGCCAAACGCCATGCGTCAGTCGTGCATGTGGGATTTGCTCCAGGCAAGTTCCCTAGTTTGATTTCACTAAATGCGCCAACAGAAAGATTATATAAACTTGGCTCCCTACATGTCATGACCTTGTGTTCACTACATCCACCAGAATCTTACTCCTCTGCTATAATCGTCCGAATCCTCTATATTTTGCAACGACTCGGCATCAACGCATCATTTGCCCGATCTTCCAGAAAGCGACCGATACGGCACTTAAAGGTCAGTCAGCAGAATGCCGTATCATGGAACATGTTTCTAAATCATAGTCCAGAATGTGCAAACAAGACTACAGACAATGGTCTATGTGCGGTTGCATTCCTTGGGAAGGTCCAGTCATACCCTGCAACGAAAAAGGCACGCCTAAGTGCCGAGGAGTCGAGAGGGTTCTCTTAACTATTTTTTCGGGCTGGTGTGCCGATCACAAGCCATGAGGACGATATGTGCAGATCACAAGATGGCAGATTCGAGCGTGCATTGTGCATGTAGCAGGAAGAGCACATCTGTAGTGAACAGGCAGGGAATTGTTAGATCTAAGTGGAGACATATTGGACACGTCGGGGCTCGGGCTTGTGCATGGCGGCATATTTGAGATACAGACGCTGGATACTCATGAAACGCCTTGCCACGGCAGCTGTATTCTTACCTTACCATTTGGTCCTCCCACCTCAATTCTCGAGCTGTTTGTCATCGTACACTCCAGGGACCTCGGAAGGATACGCCGATTGAGAATGAATGCGCAACTGAAACATCTCTACAACGCCTCGGGAACTGATGTAGTCAACTTTTCTCACTTTCTTCATGCACGTAAAGGTGTGACATAGTTGTGAATAAGATCTTTTGAATTCTATGTTCCCTAATTCGACTCCGAGATTCGCTCTAGTGCCTGCTGGTCTGGGCCTGCAGTAATAACTGCATTCTCGTAGATCCATCGAGGTACCGACAACGGAGCCTGGGCGCCAATCTTTCCAGCGCAACCAAAGTCGATCAGCACTATAGCTCCTTCCTTGTTTTTCATTATGTTGCTCTCGCTCAGATCGCCATGAGAAAAACCGGCCTGGTGCAACTGATGGACGGCTTCTATAACCTCTGGCAGACGTCGTGAAAGCTCTCCCCTTTCAAGACGGATCAAACGCTCTAGACGATAGCCAAAAATTCCTTGGTTGTCGAGCAAAGGATGGCTGTCCACTTTTGGTATCGGCAGTCGCCATGTAGTCGTGTTCATGTCTTGCATGATCTCAAATTCATGCTCAATTCGCGAACGAAAGTCGTCTCCTTCATGAGCAAGCTTTACTATGGGGTATGAGCCCGAGTGTGAGCATCTCAAAGAAGCGTCCGCCCCGTACCCGACAAACATTGAGTCAGACCAGATCTTGGATATCTCCCAGCCTAGGTCAAGTCGCTTATGTTCCCAATCCAGCCCTTCGGGGAAGTTCGTAATATCAGGTTGTTTCGCTGAACCACTCCAGGTGAGGGAGAGCGGCTTGTTTCGATATTCAATAACGCAGGTATAATGGCCAGCTTTTTCGGCTCTCGCGGGGGCGAAACGAAATTGCCTACGAATTTTGAGAGATCACTTATGAGCGCGCACCAGTCTAGCAGAACACCATGATGACATACATTGGTCTGGAGTTATTTCGTTAAAGCAAGGACAATGTTGGTTTTCGCCAACGTATAGCGTTGAGATGAATGGGTGCAGAGCTTTTCGGAGCACGGTCGACAATCGGTGTACAGCCCACTGGATAAGGCTGGTCATTTTTGAGTAGTCAGATACCGTAATGCAGATTGTACCGCAAGGATTGTGACAGGGACGAGAAGAGAGGACTTTGCGATGACAGAAACGATGAAGTAAGAAAGGATCGAAAACTGAATCGATGGATTTTCTTCTTGCGAAACTGTTTTGTCACGTGCCGTGAATTAGCGATGCTGTGCCTGTCCAAATCGGGCGAGATCCAGTCAGCTAGCCACGCAGCTCCGTGGCTCCGAAACCTCGCTAGATGTTAACTTGTAAGATCACTTATCTATAGACATTAGTATGATGTCGGTTATAGCTTTACTATATAACATTATATATATTATAGCGTATTTTCCAGGCGTCTAGCCTTAAATATCTAAAGATTTGCTATAGCCATATTGCTTTAGAGATTATAAGAAGTGTGACTCAATAAGAGTTCCATATACTTGAACTTATAGTGACTAGGTTATCAGCCTACCCCATCCTACTTTGCGTCTTATAATCTAGCCTTTTACGCCTTTTCTTTATACTGAGAAAAGTGGTTGCTTACTATAGAATAGCACTAGGGCCTACAGATAACATCATCCTCTATGTGATTAATCATCAATGTATAGTAATTAATTTTTGATCATCTGGTTATTCATAGCCTATAGAGACTAATGACCACGTTTGTGTGATCTTGGAATAATCTATTAAGCATACATTACGTTACACTAGAGTGGATTCATAGAGGCTCCGTCCCCTTAGCTAGAGCTACACTAGTTCTCTTACGTATGGATATACTGCCGTACCTTCCTACACCCATCTTCTTATACGACTATGTAGATATCCTTTTTAGAGCAACAATTCCTTACTAGCTCATGTCTCTCTCGATAGTTATGAAAGGATCACTGGAGATACCGAACAATAGTTAGTGTATCTACACAGTCCGCTCATTCGTTCAACCACTGCGAACCAGACTGCGCAAAAGTCCTAAATGCGCTGGACGTCTAGGAGAGTTGTTTGCTGGGTTCCATGAACGGCATGATTTGTCTACTGCTATTACTGCTAAGTCGTCAGAGGGAACATCACTCTCGATAGCCTGGATTCTTCGAACGCATGAGATACCTGATTGAAAAAGTAGATCGCAAACACAGCTGGGAGCGTCTCCCAGGAAGATCTACCTCCCTGATGGTGTATGAACAAGAGTTTCGGCAACTATTACTCCTTTCATGATCTGTGAGTAATGACGACACTTCACATGTCGAACGTACACATTAGTTGGAAGTAGATTCTGGTACAAACCAGGGTTGTAAGAGTCGTCGAACGTCACGGTATGGCTCTTGATTTTTTCACTATCCAATGGATCCACGTTCTCAAGAAGTTTCAAGTTGATCTCCGAGGACTCCCCTGATTTGTCTACCTCATTTACCGAAGCTAGAACAAGACGAACGCTCTATTATATGTCCTATATCCTGATTTTGTCATATGATGCTCTTACTGATCGATGCTACGTTCGCTATCATCGCGATCGTCATGATTGCCTGGGCGTTCACATCATCTGCACATTCATCATCCTCGTCATAATTTTTGAATTAGTCACTACTCATGACCTCTTATAATCCAAAGGTTCGCCTCGCTACAAGAGTCAAAGATTTTGGCCTTGGAGACATTGTCCGCACTTACAACCATCAGGTAATCATCGTGAATATTTTCCTCAGGCATCAAGAACTCTCGAAGGACTCGTGCTAATGAAGGAAAATTGTTAGATCTTTCAGAATGCCACAAACTCGAGGAGCCAATCTAAATTCGAACCGGAATCGTGACGATACAGAGAATCATGTCAAAGAATCGTCACCCAAACCTAAAATCAAAATCTCTATGCCATCCCCTTCTATACCGAACAAGAAAAACACGAGCCGCACTAACAAGGGGACGCCAGTGGAAGTGAAGAACGGGGCGGAAGGTAGAACAACAACATATGAGCATGGTGACGTATCATTGAAAGCGATTAAGAAGGTGCACCGAGATAGAAGAGAATCATGTCAAGCTAGAGCCAGGACTTCAAGCAAAATCGACTACAGCGAGAAGAGCGAGGCCGAGCTCAGAAGGGAGCTTACTCGGCGTGCAAAGAATGCCAACAAGGCTGAGCTCACAGAGATCCTGCAGAGTGTGGACAGAATTCTTGCCTACAAGACGACCAAAGTACTATCGGTGCATACAACGTCGTCGAAGACCGATGCCAAAGACATACAAGCGGCCTCCTCTCAGTCAGAACACAAGGATGATCATGAGCCCAAGCGAGACATGATCACCTATGAGGACCTTACACTGACGGAGCTCAAGAACATGGCTCATGAGCGCGGTGTCAATGTCAAGAACCGACGCGCGAAGGCGCCATTCGTGACAGCACTGAAAGACGCTGACGAAGAAAACAAAGAAAACATACCTCCTGGGACTGACGAAGCCTCGAAACAAGACGTAGACTTGGACAAACACTCGAGCGGTCGGATAAAGCGGCTGGAAAAGACGACTAAGAAGCCTTCGAGGCGCACAAAGTCATCGAGCCCCAATCACAAGGCTCAACCTGCTCTCTCTCAGCCAAGGTATCATTGTGAAAAGTGTAAGGTTCCGTCTGCCTCAGAGGAGTTGCATAGAGATCCGAAAACTCGCGGCCCATACTATGCCTATCTGAGATATGAAGATGATACGAGCAACAAGTTTTACCGTCTCCAAGTAAGCAAACCTTTTTCCCATGCTCACACTCCAATCTTGTCCCCTGTACGTTCTTCTAACTCGACTGGGCTGCGGGAATTGGGCACCATGATCACTGTCACTCTTCATACTGGCAGCCATATGTGTATCCCTCCGATGAAGATATATATCATCCGATCGTGTTCTCCGCCGATTGATATCGATCGTACCGGGCTCATCACAATGAGATTAAAGCAGAGACTGACTACTTCTGACTGTCAGGTTACAAAAAGCGGCACTGAAGATCTATATTACGTCAGGACACATTGGGGACGCCATGAAACATCAAATCCCTTCTGCGGATCTTACGGTTTCAAGAGTCCGGATGATGCTATAGCCAAATTTGGGGAAATCTTCAAAGAGAAAACCAGTCTGGACTGGGGTGACCGAGACGGAGAGCCAAAGAAGAAGAAGAAATACAGCTACATAAAGCCCAAGGATGGAAGCTTTCTCCAGGACGCTGAAGATGGGAACGTCGGCTCTGGTGACGGATCGAAGTCACAACGCACGGATCTCGTCGACGACAACCTATCCCATACGGACACCTCTCGTGTATCAGTGAAGGCGCCGTCAGGAGGATCCAATAGCGACCGTGGCGTCACCCCCACACCCACCAAATTTCGTACTCGAGCTGGAACTCGGACTCCTACTCCCCGTAAGGGCTTGAGATTGTAGAAGGCTCGAAAATGATGATGAAACGGTAGAACCACTCGTAGTCTGAGGGTTATGTAGGATTGAATGGTTGCGTGTTTGCTTGTATCACATACTATGAACTCAGTTATTCGTGCGTGCTTCCTAGATAGATGAATTATCTTTTCTGTCTTTCTGCTCTGGTAGGTGTGAGTAGGAGGATTGAATGATACATAACATACCCTCGTGGTCACAAGTCTTTCAGAAAGCGCTTCGACTATAGAGCTTTGACTAAACAAGTGATCAACTTTGACTAATCAAGCTTTCAAATATCAATGAAGCACACATTCACCAGCCGCAAAGAGATAGTGACGGCATTCGGAGGGAGCATCGTCTGCTCTGGCAATGGCTTTGCTGGAACTGTTTGAATACGGATCATTTGCGTCAAGATTCTCAATAAGAGAGCCTTGTATCCGGCGGACCTATCTTTGAAAAAGGGCAAGTCTCTGTCCCTCCTGAAATGGCTGCTTTAAGGATCTCGAAAGCCTAGGGAACGCTCTTCCAGGACTCTTCCAGGAGAGAACTGCGATAGCAGAACCTCGTATAACCCCTGACAACTTGCTCATTGCTAGGCCTTTTATGCCAGACAGCTTGAATTAGCTCAGCCCAGCTTGACTCGCCATGTTTGGAAAGGGATTCGCAAACGGTCAGAAAAAGGCCGAGCAACGAGAACGCAGGGCGGCCGCACAAGAAAGGGTTGAGCGGATAACGAGAGCGAGTGGTGAATGAGATGGACGTAGGCACGAATGACAGCTATGTATGGATGACAATGGTCAGTTGCTGGAGCACAAGAAAAACACCATGTGGATTCATGAGACCAGATGTATCAGAACTTGCCTGACACCATAAACAGACATCTCTCTATTCTGCTACCAACAATGGGTAATACGGCCTCCTCAGTAGGGGTATAGCACTCGAGATTACGCGGAAGTCGGGACAGATAGAGCGTGAAAGCACGAATCCCGGGCGATTGTCCAGCTAGGCTGGCGGGTGTGGCAGGAGAGGATTCGGGGCGAAGACGATCGTCGGCTTCGGCTGGATTGGGCAAAGAAAAAACTGTCTTTGCGACGTGTGGAGGTGGGCGACGACGGTAGAAGGAGTTTGTCCGTGTGTGAGAAGTAGTGTATCGAAGAGCGGCGGCAACCTGTGGAGAAGCTTCTCATAGTGAAACTTCTTGTGGTGCGGTGGTAACTCAAGCAGGCTATCGACCTCCTTCTTTTCTTCTTCTTGCCCCTCTTCTGGATGCAGTTACACAGGATGACAAAGTCAAGTATGGCTATTCTTCCGGCAGTCTGGACGGATACCGCTGAGGTCCTGGCTGGAGAGATTTGGACGATCTGGCAGGGTTTGGAACAGCCTCAACCTGGCAGGTCTCAGATCCTGGGCTCTTAGCAGATTGGTGATGGCGATGGCGATGGCGTTCTGAANTCCTGGAAAGGTCTAAACGAGAGGTATTGGTCAAGCTTGGAGACTGCGCAGCGAGATTGAAGGCTGGGTCTCGGAGGAGGGCGAGGACGATTGTCNGCGAGTGCGGTCGGCACATCATGAGCCAACCCAATGCGTAGAAGACGCGCGCTATCAGCGGAGACTGATTTGGCGAGCTGTGTAAGAGCTATGGTCGAGGGAGCACGGCGGCTCGAACGGATCTAGTTGGTGGGCTCGCGGAGATCGAGGCTGAGATACATGGTGCGAGCAACAAGGTACAAAAGACGGCTATCACGCGACAAGAGGCGTTATTTCATCGTGGCGGGCGCATGGCCGGACTTGTCGGCGCTGATTCACAGAAGCAGCTTGTGCGCGTCCCGTGGGAAGGCGCAGTTGCCCACACACCGCTGTTCCTCGCCAAGTACACCATGGATTATCCTTCCACACAACGCGGGTCTATCGACCCCTGCGTTGTTGAAAATATTTACCATGCCGCGTTTTCTCGTTCCGACTACAGTTATGGATGGCACACGCAGGAAATCTAGTACTTGCGTGCTATCAGGTAATGTCCTTATCTCAGCACCAGCCAAAGCGGTATCTTCTGGGACAGCATTGGTGCTGCAGAGCGGCCATCCCACTACCCATTCCTGTCGTGTCTACGTTACCTTACGGTATCATCACAAGAGACGAATCTCTACTCTGTTCCGGCTGTTAGAGTGCTCTCGAGATCTGGATAGGGCATTCCCAGGTCGCAATCTACTTCATGTAAGTTGTTGAACTCGTGGTAGGTATAGACTTCAAAATACTCTCGTTCTCTATCCAGGTCTCTTTGGTAGCTTAGACTCATAAAGACGTGTTATCGTCTCTCTTCTCTCGTAACCTTGTTCCGTGCTATCCTTGATAGTCGATTTGCACCCCACCATCCGTGACACTCACAGGGTATTACCTAAAGCTAACACATCCGCGTGTTCCTTCTTTCCATTATGACGGCTGAAGCAGTCATCATCGATGTGTTCTTATATTCCATGTTTCGGCCTCCCCTATATGGTTCCGATAATTTCTCAAGATCTATCGTCTACTCTTACATTTCCAAGGTGATTCAACCTAGACCCCTCCAAACGCGAAATAATGCTCCTCGGTAGCCATACTGATGAGGAGGAGTTAGAAATCCTAGAATGACCCGAAATCAAGCCAGTCAGGGTTCTGATGCTGGCAGGACGAAAAAGGCTCGTGGAGTGCCACCACTCGATTCGAGAGTCCGGCTCAATGAGACGTCTTCCTCCGATCGAAGCAAGAAGATGACAAGCTTCATCTTCAAATCTAGTGGTGCTCAGCCACTCCAAGAAACCACTCCTGATTTTGCTAGCATGACAATCATCGCCATGAGAGACAAATTGAAACAGTCCGGCACTATATGCCCTATGCTGACACGTTTGGGCATTGATCTCCCGGGTTGAAGCATGGAGACTTAGTAAAGGTTCTGAATTACAAAGCTTCGCAACGAGAGCGAGAACGTCAGCTGGATGTGATTGTATTGACAGATGGGCAACATGGGAATACGGACTCAGCTTTTCAAGGATCTGTGTATACTTACAGAGGTTCTGAACAGTCGGGTTACAGGTTCAATTACGGCGGACGCGCCATTGCACTTAGTTCGGATAATATATCATATGCTACGATCAGCAACACCCCACTAAGTGCCAGGCTAGAACGCAGGGGACCAACTGATGACAGTGTCGAGTTCTATACTATTCAGGTAAGAGAATCCATGTTTCTTGGCGGGTGTCTCATTCCAGGGCGTCTGTACCTTCCTCTCGAACCCACAAGTCGTCATATCATGGTCACCCAGTCAAGGCCCATGGGAATATATGCGACCGGAGAAGAAGAGCAATAGCTAATCGTTTGCGGCACGCAGGTTTTCAAGCCTGATTGTACTAAAGAATATCTACTTATGACCTGTTGGGGACGCGATCAGACAGGAAGTAAAGGCAAAGGCTACTTTTACGGCTCTTTTCAACAATGCGAAACTCATTTCAAGGAAGTTTTCAGAACAAAGACCGACTTAGAATGGCAGGTGAGGGACAAGAAGCCTGAACCCGAAGGAGACAGCTTTTACATCGACGCTCCTCTATTGACTAAGCGCAAAACAACCAATATGACCATCGATCAAACCTGTCAAAACGATGCAACTGACAAGGTCAACGTTTATCACTCTCCTAAGCCCAAAAATACAAACTTCAGCAAGGAGAACCCATTCCAGACTGCAGGCTCTGGTGCCTCATCTAACACACGAGGCATAAGACACGGCAGCAAGAACGTATTCCAGAATAGAGACTCTAATAGATCAAGAGAAGTCCCTGATGAGACCAGCGAGTCTTCAGAACAAGATCGAACTCCATGCAGCCAGAGCCGACAGCCAAGAGCGACCGGAATGCTAGCCAAGCACCCGCCGCCAGCTAGGGTAAACGGGGACAAAAACTGTATAGGTTTGCGCATCAGCGAGAATTCTAAGTGGGAAGGACACAGGCATCCTAATACCGATTCTTGGTCGACCAAGAGCACAGATACCAATAAGACTATTGATCAAACTTGGAAAGGCGGCGCCCTCGCCTTCAGTAAACCTCGAAAGTCACAAAACACAGAGTCTTACGACGAGGACATTTCCCAGAATGGGTTATCAGAACAATCTGACGAGTTATCAGAACAGTCTGATAACTCTTCAGAGGATTCTGAAGGATCACGAGAGGATTTGGATGAAATCCGAGAGGCATCGAGTGCTAGGAGAGGTTGGCTCCGGTGGTGGTGGTAGAAATCTTAGCCATTGATAGTCGTAGCCTAGATGGATCGCTCGTGGCTCTAGATCTCTTGTAGACCATTTCAGTTGGATCTCTCATAGCTTACACGCCCGAACTCATACTTGCAGGCTCACTTTCGATACAGATTGTAAGAACAGTGCACTTGTTTGTCTCTCAGATGACTTTTTGTTAAGATATTGAGGCATATAGCGACGTATATATCGCTACGGGGTGATTAGTTTGCCTGTAGCTAAAGCTATACATTATTCCATCCTATCCGCTTGTACTTGTCTTGCACGGAGTTTACCAGCTTGGCTTAGAACATAGGGAGCAAGGTTAACTACATAGCTTCCGATTACAGCTTATAAAGCCAGATCGGCGAGGTTAGACCTCCCGGTCGTTACTTATGATATTCAATGTCAAGGTGAGCAAGAGCTAGATGATCATGCCACGGTATTTCTTCACTACGAATATCCAGATCGTTAACATTTCCTTGTGATCCAGAAGTCGAAGCAGAAATACCTCATTATTAATTCCAACCTCATCCAGCTCCTCTTGGCCGATCAGTACAAGGTTAGCGGATTGCCTAAGAAGTGACAGGACCTTTTATCATCTGGTTAGAAAGAAGAGAACGAAGAGTATTCCTCCTTAGGTAGGTCACGTAGTGCCTAGGCCTTTCCCAAGCTTAGCAATCCGATGCTGACCCAAATGGAATCACGAACGCCGTTTCATGTGCGATGCGTATGGACAGTTTTCAAACAATTGGCATCAGTCAGGTAGGTAGTTTTGTTGCTCAGACAATTAGAAGAGCCAAGCTTCTCCAAATCGAGATGTGAAGCCACTCGGCGTGTAGCAGACTTTATTCAATAATTGAGAGGCAGGGGCGATTTGTTTGTAGACTTGAACAAAATGTGAAGATCTAATGCACGTAACGGGACTGCTTTGTGTGAAAGCCAGGCTCAAACGATTGGGAAAGCGACCATCAGACTCCGAAATTCGTTAATTTCGGTTTAGCGGTCGCCCTATAGCAACTACAAACAGTTTAAAACCCTCTGAATATGATCGAAGAGCAATGGAGCATATTCAAGACGTGTAATAATGAGAGAATGATAGGTTATAGATCTTGATGGGTCGGGGAATGGTATTTGAATGTGGGTCAGGGTCACATGCGCAGCAAGCATCAGGTCCAACTAAGGTTCTCCAAGTGTATGCAGACATGCAGGAACACCAAAAGCCGCTGTTCTTTTTCTTTTTTTGTTTTCGCTGCCTCGGGGCCGAACCAGCACGGATCGCGAGTTATTAGACAGGTCAGGTACGTAGATTTGCGTAAGCTTCAAATATGCTTAGTCTACATCAACATGACAATAATTTCCCAGTCGGACAAAGCAGGATGAAATAAGCTGCGCAAAGCTTTTGAGCATAGTGAGCAAAAACTCTCTAAGATAATGACGACTGGCGTGCCAAAATGGTAGAGATGCAACACAAGATGGTGGAAGAAAGTAAAATGAACACGACTTGGCCGACTCGGCTTACGCGCGCTTCTCCCAATCAAAGTCCGCCCTTAACGGGCTCGCCACAAGAAGTAGATAGGCCTACAGGTCGCAACTCGACGCGCAGCATTTAAGATCTCCGCAAGCAGACAATAATAGATATCAGTCCACTCATTGTTATTCAGGATCGGGGCCGGGTTGACAATAATACAAGTGCGGCCACATATCTTATCCATAGATTTGATGGCATCACTCGACAATTATTCCTATCTATTGCGTATATCCTCGGTCAAAGCAGCAGGAGCAGTGTTCATTTCGAGTGAGACGTCCCTAGACGGCTGTACGTCTTCGTCGTCGCACATATGTCTCAGGATCACTCTATTGTCCTGTCCTGCGCTTGGTCCAGGCGGCAACCAATTCTTTTCGTAGCTCATGGTTGACAGCTATAAAGACGTTTGCGAAACCTAGATCTGCAACTCTTGTTAGCATCATTACCTTGACAGAGGTAGGGAGATGTTCAAAATCGTTTGTGATGATTTGTGCCGCCAGCGTAGATGGATGACAGTCGAGCGGAGCAAGTAGGTTGGAAACGCTCATAACTTTGGCGGCAGCCTTCTCCATCAGTGTCGATGCTTGTTCCAAGCATGCCACATCGGCCTGTAGAGTCTCGCAAGAATCCGCACACGCTTCTTGAACCTTCTGGCCATGTTCGTCAATCTCATCACAGCACTCGTCTGTCTTGCCGATGATCGCCAGTCTACCATCATCGATTGCTTCCGCAACCCGAATCTCAGCCTCATCACACATCTCTTGATGTTCGTCCAGTATTGCCTGCTTCTCCTTGTCTACAATGTCTTGTATGATCTCACGAACGATATCTTCATCAAACAGAGCATTGTCATCACTGTTAGGCGTGTCCTTCAAAGACAAATCGAGTTTTGGTCGTTTTTTCTGGTATCGGGGAGGTTCGGCGATGGGTTCAGGTGTGGAGCGCCCTCTGCGAAAGACCGTCGGTACGATGTTTGAGGGCGACATTTCCTGGGGGCGACGACTCTCGGCGGACATAGTCGGTGAGCACATGGTTGACGTTGATTGAGTGTCGTGAACGTCACTTCCGAAGGGGGCCACGTCTTGGGTAGATTGTCTGACCTTAAGAGGCGTTGTGATCACCGGATGACTGCTGGCAGCATCAGGTTCATCTACCTCTGTAGGCATATCGACTTCGAAGGAAGAGCAGACTTCAGTGGCGGACCACGATGGTTGGGGAAAGCAAGGAGAACGTGACTCTGGATCAGGGGTCGCACCATCACCTCGGGAACGCTTTCCAAGAGTGGCCTCAGACAAGATGACTTGGTTGTAGGTGGGTAGTGAGGGCAACTGGTCAAATACATCGGAGCCTGTGTCCTGTGCGCCCATTCCTCCATTCAAGTGGGTGTAGTTTATACGCAGAGGTTCCAACGCAGTGTTGGTTAATGCAGACGCAAATGTTTTGAGCCGAGAATGGTCGTTCTCTGAGATATCCTGCTTGCAGTAATGAAGACGAATGCGCGTTGCCTGGCTGATCCGAGAGATGGCATGGAATATACCATCGCTCGGATCAGCAGGGCGGATGGGCTCAGTCAGTCCAAGTGGAACGAGAACACGTATAGGGTTTTTGAGCCCTAACGACAACGTGGTGGCGGCAGATGCTGATTTCACTCCGCGTAGCATAGTCGACAACTCTTTCGGGAGCACATTGTTGAAGCTGGACTTGGTCACTGAAGCCGTATCGATGGCTCCAGGAACAATGTTCAAGTAGATAGTCTGGTATCTGTCATTGAGCCCAGCAAGTTTGAGTTTGGTTTTGATGGTGATGAGACCTTGATTTCGTGTCTGGTCAAAACTGATAGTCACATGAGCCAGACAGTGAACGTTGTTGGAGCCTGGCGCATGGATCAGGACAGCATTCCTATCCAATTTCCAAGGCCTCTCTTGCACCATAGTTGCGGCCTTCCTGCCAAAGAATTAGGTAAAGCAGAGAACCCTCGATGAGATCGAGGAACCCCCCACCCAGGCTTTGTGTCGAGAATGAGCAGCCCTGACTCGAAAGAGAAGAAGTCGTAACACGATAGGAACGAATAACAAGGAAGAATCGAAACACTTGGCACACACGTCGAAGTTACACACTGCACTTCCGTCGCTTGGAAACCTGATCACGAGTACATGCCCAATCCAAAATCAACAAGAGAAGATGGAGAGTCCTATGAGAACACAGGAATGACAAAACTGATGACGAGGACAGCCAAGTGGCAGAGGTAGCAGAGGTAGCACTGAAGCGCGAAGCAGCCGTCTAGAAGATCAAGCGCACACTTTACGAAGCTCCGCACTACACTTCCGTCGCTTGGAAACCTGATCACGAGTGCATGCCCAATCCAAAATCAACAAGAGAAGATGGAGAGTCCTATGAGAACACAGGAATGACAAAACTGATGACGAGGACAGCCAAGTAGCAGAGGTAGGACAGAGGCGTGAAGCAGCCACCCGAAAAACTGAACGAGAAGTGCGGGGAAAGCAGTTGATTTGGGAGGATTGAAATTCGCGGGAGGCCCAGGTATTTATATGGTTTTGACGCGCGACGCGCACACGCGTCATGCCGTGCCGTGCCAAGCAATCAGCTCACGAATTCGAAACGATGGAGCTGTTCGGGCCTCTCATACATCACGCAGACCGCTGGGCTAACCATTTCCGGCCCAGGCAGTGTGCATCGCGCAGCAAATAGCCGCATTGTTTTCTGAACATCAATCCATCGCTTCCCTCAGCTACTGCAGCCTGCCACATTGAGTTCACAAGCAGACGATGAGCCGCACCTCTGGCTCCTGACACTTCCTAACACACGCTCAGCCTGGAGGAGATCTCGAAACAGACGAAATCGTCATCCAGTTTCGTACGATCCTCTATTTCAATGCGTGCGCGCGCTCATTCGAAGACCAAGACCAAAACGATCTTGAACCACGTGCACTCTAATTCGACCTGCGAATCCAGAAGTGGAAATAAAAGGAGGAAACACACGGACACAAGGATGCTAGCCTCGACATGGTCGAGTCCCTCGTCAATTCGATAGTCACCTCGCACAGTGGTCATCGAGTATGTTTGGTCGACTGCTCGCGTACACCACATTTCCTCGCTTGCGAACGGGTACCCTCTGCAGCACTTCTAGAGATGCCCATTATTTTGGACAGATCTTGGGATTGGTGTTAGTCACATGTTAGTATGACTATTTGGGTGTCAGGCTGATTATGACCGCACTCTGACAATGCACCGAATCATCGTCTTATGCACCCGCACACACACGTAGATTAAGGTAACTTCTGTGCGCTTACCTCTCAAATCTGTATCAGGGCCGCCGATCTTGGTGGGACCATACTAGAAACACAACCAGCGCTGGTATGAAAATCCTCAGTCGTGTCACTTCCTGTCCATCGCGTATTGTAGGTGTGTGCCATAGGTTTTGATGGCCCAAAGCAGCCTCTCGCCTTGAATCCCGGTGACTTTCTGGCCCGTATCGCAGTCGGTCCAAGTCTTCTTAGCAGTCCAAAGCTCTTTGTGACCAGACTGTTAATGTGAAGGCTCTTGCTGGTATCGTCACTGTCGATCGCAACGTAACCAAGATTTGATAGCGTTGGACAGGGCAGTACGGAGTTTGACCATGTCGAAGGTGGATTAGCATCGCGGAACCCTTTTGTCAGGAGGCGATGGTAAGATAGAGGAGATACACTCATAAGGTCGACAGCGTGAGCTGGCTGGATGAATGGGTCTTAGAAACAAAATCGGAGAACGACGGCACAATCGCGAGTAGTCGTCACTATGTCGAGCCCGTCAAAAACATGACTTTAGACGATGACGGCTTTGGTTTAGGACATCCGTAAAGAAGAGAATCCATTGATCCCATGATAAATGTCTTTGAAACCTGCACACGGGAACGAACGACAGACTGGACCCAGTCCATTCATATTCTGTTGATTGTTATCGACTTGGGAGCTTTTGCTTTTGTTTTTCAAGTCGCTGAGTATCACAAGTGATTGCCAGTGAGACTCGAAAAAAGGACGTTGTGAGCGCGCGGGTGCAGCCTGTCTCGGTCCGAGCCGTGGCGCAATGCGCCGTTGCCTACAAACATCCTCCAAGACTCGCTCGATCATCTTCATGATACAAGAGCAACCAGAGCCAGCATGTAACAGGCATGAACTGAACAAGCGACAGCCTACCTGATCACTATGGCTGCCGGGGTGCATAGTATGGTCGGACCCATGGGCCAGACGGTGCTTCGTCCACCTAGCGACATCTTTCCACCGCCACCTCCACCTGAATATGCCTTCCTACTTCGCAGTCCGCTGCCTGACCACAAGGTGCATGTCCATCATCCGCGCACCAACGACATCCTGATCAGTATGTCTGCCTGGGACCACGAAGATGGAGCTCTACACTTTGGCCTGGTCCATAATGCTTGCGCCATCATCGCCGGCAACCGCCACGACGGCTACCTGTCTCGATCTAGAGATGCCTCACTTCCGCGCCTTACAATGAACCACCTCGACCTGCTCGCTGCAAGTTCCGCGATCTACTTCTATCATGTGCCGGGAGATGCTAACTATGACATCGTCTCGACCTTCGAGCTCTGGCACGAACCGTCCTCATTGCCGTCTCCCTGGACTTGGATGGAACAGGATGATGTATCCGACGCTGCTTCTTGCGCTGAGCAAGTTGAAAATCCTCCTGAAGAGCCGTCTCGTAGCGAAACGTGTCGACTTAGCAACCACAGCACTGCTGTAGAGCCCTGTCCCCTGTTGCCCGGAAAGACCACTAACAATGACATGTACGTACACAACCAAGGTCTCGCTCCCGCCGTGTACCCTACGAGTCTGAACACTTTTGACTGCGTGTATCTCGACGCCAACCTTCGGCATACTCTCACTCACGGAAGCTGGGTCTTCTTTCCCAAGAAACCCGGCACTTTCGTCGCCCACTTTCTCCAGCCAGTCGCCGATCAGGTCGCCCTGTATCACAACGTCATTACCCGCCCTTTGAGATGCGAACTGCGCGCTTTGTACCAGAGTTTCGCTAAGACTATCTTCGATTCACGCCCTAGCCATTGGTCCCAGTACGCTTCACAGAATGGCGAAACGAGTGAAACAGCCTGGACCGCCTGGCAAAAAGGGACCAGACATAGTTTCGTGCCTGGAGATCACGTCCGCGGCACCGCTCTACCGAAAGAGGGTTGCAATGTTGGACACCAAGACAAAAGACCAAGAGGAAAAGAACTTGGTCTTTTGACACCGAATCATCACTTGAAGCAACAGTCCCCAGCGATGGCTCTATGGAAAGTGGCGAGTTTGATTATGGTTCGACCAATCCAGACGCCCCGACCGATGTCTCAGTAGTGGGACAAGGCTTCATATCAGAGCTACGGAGAAAAGGGCTGGCTACAGATCGTGCGCGCAACTTGATTCTTTGATGTTGTGTCTGGAAAACATTCTATGCCATGAGATATAGCATCTCATGATGACGGTAGTTGTCGCGAGCTTGAAATTCACATAGAGCTGCTCAACACGACTGTTTTGTGATCATCCGCGGTGAGCACTGCGATCAGGTGTGTCTGCTCGGGCCATCGAGCCATTCGCTCTTTGTCCTCACTGACAGTCATCTCGTTCTCCAAGAGCGGATGATCACAATATCCGTTTTTGTGTGGAAATGACTGGACACTCGAAGCTGCCATTACTGGCATCCATGGGTGTGGAAGACAAGCGCTGTTGTCAAAGGCGAGAACCGTTGTTCGGGATGGGTAGTGTCATTGAGGGGTAATACGCTCTTCGACATGCCATAATTTTGTCCGTGCAATGTTCCGGACAGAGCAAAAAAGCGATCAGGTGGTTCGCAAGTCAACATCTCGATAGAACCAAGCATAGCTCTCAGCCCCTAGATTGTGATGATGTCCGTGACAAACATGATGAGTAAGCAATATGAAAGCATCGAGCTGTAGCTACTGGCTGTGCACGTCACTTACCTGACGAGGTGAGAATGCGAAAGTCAAGGAGTCAATGGTGGTTGGTGTGCGTACCCGCTCAAGACGGGATAGCGAACGTAGCGATTGAGCAATGTTCAGGGAACAGCTGGCAAGAATGCACAGGCCAAACAAGCAATCGGTCTATGAGCGAGGCATTGTCCGTCGCCCCAATGAAGAGGATTTAACGCAAAAATACATTCATTGTAATGCTCACCACCGACTATAACGAGATCCGTCCATAATTTACACGAGCTCTCTCGAAATGTGGACCTGTCAATCGTCTGTATCAATGCGCCTTGAACGACTTGATTTACTGGTTGCTGAAGATAAACCAAAAGTGGGAGCTACAAAACATAAATCATGTGTCACAGCCGCTGCCAAAGCTACCAATCAGCCTGCTGGTCTATAGCTGTTCGGCATCCATGATTTCCCTTGCGTCAATATATCCTGCTGGTTACCAATCATGTCTGGTGCTGCTTTCTTGGAAGCCACCTTCCATCACCTCACTTCTCATCACGAGATCCGTCTTGCGTGTGATACCAACGAGTTTTACCGCGTCATCATGCCCGCTGCCAGTACCCGGGAGCTCACAGTATCTATCTGTACTGTGGCATTTTTTAGTAGCAGAAGCGCCCGATTTCCAGAGACCAGAGAACATGGCGTTCAAGGTTGGTATAGACGATGTAATGACCTGCCAAATCGTGTTAGCATTGGAATTTTGTGAACTGGAAGACATGTATAGTCATACCCCTACACAGGCCTCAATTACTCCCCAGAGAATCAACATGGTAGAATCTCCAGTCTCTACAACTTCTCTGATCTGAATCGTGCGTACGACTGAGCAGATGGTTGTGAAAAAACCGAGGAATAGCGAGACAGTCAAACGCAGTCTTTTCTTGGGATCCACAGTCGAACGCGGTATTATCTCGGGATCCAAGTTCTTGATGGCAGAAAGGGCCAATACCGGCATGGAGAACGCAATCAAGTCGCAGAGTATGGTTGCGGCCGCTGTGCCATAGAAGAGAGGGCCTGCGGATAGACATTTTCCTTTGATGTGAGGGTTCCAAGCCTTTCTCACTGGTCGACAGTACAACATCAAGGCCAAAGCGATTGCTACATGGCTCAGGACGATGACAAGAATGGCTGTTCTTATTACTGTTTGCAGAATTGCTTTGCCATTGCTCCGATCAAGCATTCTCAGAGCTCCAAGGCAAACGCCGATCTTGAAGGTCATCAAGGCCGCGACATATATCGGTCGACCCGCATAGTTGAGCNNTGATGCACGCCGGTTAAAAAGGACCCTTTGTTATAAGACAAGAACATTTACCAGAGTGAATTCGTGAAGATCTTCGGTCGGACGCAGCTCGAGCGGTAATCCTAGCCCAAGACGCGTCTGATATACAGCAAGTACTGCATATGTCACAGTGGTAGACNNTGGAACCAATTAGTCTATGCTATCAATCATGGAATGAGATAGACAGACCGCAGAAGTGAAAGTAGTCCAATCGTCTATACGAAAATGTCTTGATCTGTGTGCCCGATCGTAGGCTCTGAGAGCAACGACAGTGATCGTGGCCAAGACGATCACTGAACAGACACAGATCACCATGGGATATCTGCTGCGCTGATTGATCTCCGTGGAAGCATGTTGAACCCACATCCTGGAAGTACCCGGTGTCGTTAGACAAGTTGATATTGGCGACAGAAGTTGCACAGCATGGGGAAGTTCCTTATTAATATATGGTGACAAGGTACAGACTCATGCACGAAGGACATTGTTCTCAAATTTTTTTGCTTTTGAGGTTTCATTGCCTGTGAACAACTTGCTGCTCCTAGCAAAATGTGGCGCTCTGTTGCATGGACGGTCATATTGGTCCGATAGCACCCGCGACTCCAACAAGCAAGATATTCAGTATGATCCACCTACATACATAAGCCTACCAAGTGCACGGTAATGGAGGATGTGATTCATGCGCTCTGCAGCGTGGCCGGAGCGGTCACTGCAAAATCTGCTCGCAGGCGTTTTTGTTGTTCTCGCATCTGTTACCTACAAACTAACCCACATCGCAACATCCTCAGAACGATAAAGTTCTATGTACACCAGAAAAGCTTTCCGTAAAGAGTGTTTTGATTGTGATCGAATCCTTGTAGCAGAGGAAACGGGGTACGAGGGAGAGCGGCACGCACTATCCAGGTCCACGAACTCGACAAAATTACTTGTAGTATGCTTGTCGCTCATCTAGTTCTGCATGGCTCTGGCCGGAACCGTCGTTGCCGCGACGAAAGATATGGACAGCAGACTACAATATGCATTGAGACAGAATCAGGGTGCGGATCAGCCACGATGGTCGAACATTGGAACATCGGGTCTTCTATACCATTTCTTTTGTCCATTGTCTGGCTGATTGCATAGATGTGTTGCCTCAGACTCTCAAGATATCACCTGAGGGTTTCGGCAAGGAGATCACTGTTCATGATGGGAACGTGGGTTAAATGAGATCGAACGGGCACGGTGCGCATGCGGTTGGCACCTGCTGTAAGAAATGTAGCACGCCGAACAGGTAATAAAAACGTAGAGTGTTTATCATGCCCTGTAGAAGCTTAGCGCCGGCTGCTAAACTCAAAACAATGGCGCTCGACTTCGTTGCAGTGATCAATCATTGAAAGATCTCGCGTACAGGTGCAGCACATGTCCAGAGGGTCGACGATACAAGCGTCATCGTTCCAGCTTGTACATAATCACCTGGAAAGCTCTTTGGCGATGCCTCACGTACTTGGATCCAGTGACCTACGTCGTTCCGCGCAAGATGTCTGTATGTGGATTTGAACGTGTCAGCTGTAATTTACATAACCCTAAGCTCCGGAGCAACTACTGTTACGACGAAGTCTAAGATATCGAGTACCGACCAACTTCATCATTGCTTAGTGGGAATATGCAGATACTAACGCTAGTGATTCTCAATGCGAGTCGCCGAGTATTGTGATCATGGCTACAACATGTGATCTAATATGTGGCCTGGCAAGTTGGTCGTCGACATTCGAAGCTGGCAACAGTCTGATCAAGTCCGAACCTGGACACGGAATTACCGTATACTTGTGGTAAGATCTCCCAAGTCTCCATATCCGAGCCGTGAAATAGTACGATCAGGCATATTGCTGTGGCATCGTCCTTTCAGTTACCAGCGGGCTACTCTCATCCACAGACTTTCCATGGGCGTCTTCACATGCGCGCCTACTCTTCAGGATGGCATCAGTAGCTCGTCCCGTCATTCTTTCCCCGTAACCCCCTATAGCGTCTCGCATGTTGCCGCCATTCTGATACACAAGCTTGAGGGTTTCCCAGAGATCATGAGCATCCAGAATACCGTGATTCGCGGCTTCACCTCGNAACTAGATATCATTAGCCTGGAGGTATAGTATTACAAAAGTTCTCTTACACATTGTCATTGGGTGAGCGGCGTCTCCAGCCAGAGTTACGTATCCTGGATTGGTCCAAGGCACAGGTTCCCAATCTGCTAGAAGTATCTCTAGAACGGGCGTGCCCTCGGCGATATCGTCGATTGCGTTCTTCAGGCAAGGTGCGAAGCCACGAGCTCGGGATTTGAAGGCTGTAAGTCTCGACACGTTGTCGGAGAATATCTCATCTTCATTCAGAGGCTTCGGCCAACTTATGTTAAGCTGGACGGTACAGGTTGAATTTTCCTTTGTCGAAGGCTCGAGAAGCGAGTAGTACATGAAAGTGCCTGTACCCGGTTCGCTCCCTTGGAAGAGAAGCTTATCGATGGAACGAAGGGGNGCGACTTGATCTTCTGTGAGCTGGGTACCAACTCCAAGCATGCGATACGGAAGTGGAGTCACTTCGTGCTTCTCAGGACACAAGAATCTTCTGATGGCTGAGTTACTCCCGTCAGCACCGATGACAACATCGGCGTCATGGAATACTCCTTTTGCGCATTGGACCCTGGCGAATCCATCATGGTGCTGGACGCTTTCGACATGCTGATCCCACTGGATATTGCTTTCCAAGCCATCCATGAGTGCCAAGCGGAATCTGCCTCGGTTGACCCGCCATCGCTCCCCCGAGGCGGTATTAAAGATCTCGCTGCAGTCTCTCAGGTTGATCAACTTGAAGTTTCGAGCATCGCTTTCAGCGACTTCTGGATTGACTCGGCACTCCTTTATCCGAGTAATCAGTTCCGGTGAGAGCATTTCCTCGAGGAGCGGTAGAGCCCAGTGTAGCGTGATTGCCCATCCCTGTTCACGTCCGTCTGCGGATTTGTCTCGCTCCAAAATCGTGAAAGGAATACGTTGNCTGTCGAACAGGCAATGGTCAACACTTGTCAAAGCTGTGAGAGGTATGCATGTTGGACAGACCAGTTTCAGCGCTTGTCCCAGGATCAATCCCACAACACCCGCCCCGACTATGATGATACGGGGCATGACGAAAGCCAGACCTCCAAAAGTTCGCACTTCACTGTTTGATGACTGACTGTTGGTAGTAGTAATTCTGAAAAATGATCCCAGGTGGATGCTCACGCCTGTTATGCGATTCGCTCCCAGCAAGAATATAAATGAGATGCATGTTGACTAAGCTGTTTTCATCATGTTTGAATTATCGGGCCGTGATAGAGATAAGTGCACAATGGCAAACTAGACCTGGTTGCTTTTCTAGCAAATATGGGGGTTCGGGTTGCCCGTTACTATCGAGCGGTTGGCCCGGACCACCGGTTCTCGCTCGGCTCTCGAACCTTATCAGGACAAGGATCGACAAACGCACAGACTGCCATAGCGCTGACCGAGAGCGCGGCCAGAGCGCAAGATCTGTACTGAAGCTGTGCCCTAGTTGCTTCAACCACGAAATTTACTGACGGCACGGTAGAGAGTTGCACTGAAGCTCCAGATGAAAACTTCACTCATTGTCGATGGGAGAAGAAATGCCGTTACACTTTCAACGATACCTTGACTCGGGTGACTACTTCGGCTGTCTGAGGCAGCCGTTATTGATTGAGCAGCTTGCTGCGATTCTATTCCACCACCTGCCTCAGATTCCAAGGCCCGTGCACGATACAAAATTCCCCCGATACCACATGTGATCGATTGCCATCCATGACATTAAATCTTGATATTTTCGGTAGTTTCAAGCATAAAGATATTCTGGTGTTGCGCAATGGATAGTAGAAGGTACCAGTTTTGGTGACAAGATTGTACGCAACGGCGCCACGAGTCAAAAATGGTCCAGTCTTGGCTTGCCAGTTTCGCTGATTGGCCAGACTGAGTCGCCTTCGCGTATCGGACTTCCGCGCGAGTTGCGACTTCATTCAGCGATATTGATAAAGACTGCATCGAATATCTGATCGGATACTATTGATAAATCCTTGCCTCACGAAAATCCACTATCTCTGATCGAACTCTTTACGACCTTCTTGATGTGTTGGTGATGTTAAGATAACTCTTCAGCCAACCGCGTAAGCTCATCTATCGGAACAGGCAGAAAGAGCAAGAGAAGGCCGAGATGGTCTTCTTCTTCTTCGCCGCCGCGAAGCCACCACACTGCTTTGGCTGAAACGAAAAGCTGGAGTTCCAAAGGGCACACGAGAGATGAGTGTTTGTAGGGGTTGCTTATGGTGGAAGCTGAACTTCCTCGTCAAGTGATGTATCCTGCTGTACTATCCTCATTATGCTCTGTTAGATTGTCACTGCTCCCACTGCCTATCACTCTCTCAAGCCAACACCCAGGACCAGACCACGGAGTATATAATTGAGCATACAATGTCGATTTGAAGTATCAACCGACGAAGGATTCGTGCCTTTCTCTTCTGCTCCCGTTCCTTGCCACAATAGTCGGACATCTCGCGTCGCATCGGACCGAGGTTGACTGCTGAATGATATCGAACATCTGTACGCTCAGATGGTCTCGTTTCACAAGCGATACTCGCATTCGTCAGATGCTCGTATCGAGTTTCGATGGGCATAGAGTGCACGTAGTGCTAGCGTGATCGGAATAGCAGACGCAATGACAACCATCAGGGTAATTTTGGCTGGAAGATATCCTGGGGCATCGTCCTTTCGGTATGTTTGGGGACCGATGATGTTTGCAATGCCGAATGCGGCAGAAATCACAGCACTTGCAGTAACTTTCTGCGTGTGGCCGTTGTAATTAGCGCCAACCCAGTTATATATGATTGCCAACGGTGCCACGATCTATCTTAAGTCAGTTTTCACCCACCACAATATCATCAATAGCTGCAGACTCACAAAATTGACCAGATAGATACCAGCGAGAGATCCAGCTGGACGACCGATGCCCTCAAAAGAAAGCAGAGCACCACCGATCAGAGCAGGTATCAAGAGACCTATGATGGACAGCCACCTGGGTGCCTGCTTCACGATTGCCCAAGTTGATAGTATGGTTGCAAAGATGCTCACAGCCCCAGACGGCATGTTGAGAAGTGCACTTTGCCTTGAGTCAAACCCAAAGCTGTGAATCAAAACAGCGGAGAAGGTGGTGATCACACCGCTCGGGATCGTTATGCAAAGTGTCAGCAATACCAGAAGCCATGTTTGTGGATCTAGAAGCAACTCTTTGAAGAAGCGAAGACAAAACTTGGTTGGCTCGGTGCCCGCACTGTCCATCTCGAGTCGTTTCTTAATGCTTTCTTTCTCCTCTTGGCTCAGAAAATTCGCTTGTTGAGGACCATCTAGGCCGGTAAGCAAGATGATTGGGGTTCAGCAGCTTGTGAGGACATACCAGGGNAGAGTAAAGAGAATCAGCAATGCCACGAGGATATTGACTATCCCAACGCAGACGAACATCACCCGCCAGCTTGCAAACGTTGAGGAGCTATGCTGTGCTCCGAAGCTGATGAGACCGCCAACAATCTGACCCGCTCCCAAACCACAATACCAGATGCCATACCGGAGCGGTGCCTCGGCCTTAACATACCACTGCGAGGTGATCACAATCAAAGCTGGAGCAATCACGGCCTCGCATATACCCAACAGGGTGCGGACAGCTATAATTGAAGCTGTGTTGTGACATGCGGCTGAACAGCAAAGGATAATACCCCACAGAAATATGTTGCACCCTAGGACTTTTGACACAGAGAAGCGATGGAGAAGTATTCCTNNGCATGGCTTACATCAATTTCTGGCAGTTTGAACAGAGCTCTCATGCTTACCTTGAGGCCATTCAGCGACAACGTAGCCGATGAAGAACGCTGTTGCTGTCCACGAAAAGTCCTGACCCTGCATGTTGAGATCTTTTTGCAGACCCATGACATTCGCGTACTACGTTCACAACTGATTAGCTCGGACGTGTGCTATTGCTAGCAGATCGTATCTCACATTGACGGCCACCTTGTCCAGAAATTGCAGGAAGTTTGCGAGCAAGAGCGTGGGAATGATCCTCCAGTCAATCTTACGGATCAGAGCAGTGTCGGCACCGTTGTCAGTCTCGCCGCCACGGAAAGACTGGATATCGTTGTCTATCTCGGTGGTACCCATGGTTAGATGAGTGGAGTGTTGATCGCACGCGAAGCCGCACAGAGGTTGTAGAAATGCTTGTCAAGGTCCTCCAACTCTCAGCAAAGCAGTCACATAGCAAGGAGGAACAGAGTTTTTACCACTGAACGACCGGAACTCGATTGTCAATTGAGCCTCAGATTCGGGTTCAACAACGTGGCTTGTTCTTAGTCTAGATTGTTGCGTTGATTCAACAGCTCGTGACAGGCGGACCACCCGATAGTCGTTGACATCGCCTGAGACATTCTTGCATACGAGTCAAGCTACGAAACAGGGAAGCGACAGGAGATCGAATGCAGGAGGAGTCAATCCGCATATTAGTTAGCAGCTCTACCAAGGGCTCGGAGTCGCTATTGTAGCGCATGAGAACTACTGTTTGAGCCCAATTCGTCCGTGCTCCACATGTCCCGGCAGTCAGGTACCGAACCCCTCCTGAGCCTGTTGCACAGACCATATCATTGGACAATCAGACCAGCTTCCCAACCAATGGTCTATCTTCTCATTCCCCACAGGAGCCGTAATCTAGACACGACGTTCAATTCCGCGGGTTCAGAAGCAGTGCATGGACACAAGGAGGACTGATCACGACATGCACGCATTGTCTTTGCTCTGGCCACGTAGTCTAGTGAACCGAGGAGCCATTGATCAGACACACACTTCGCGTAAACTGGACACTGACGCGATCTGTCCAGACACCTCGAGCGGGGGACTTACGAAACGCACAATATACGTGGTGCCTTCTTTCTCGCTCTGGTCGAAGCATCTCGTTTGGCGAAAAAGCATTCGTAACATGATAGGACATGTAAAGAATGAGTAATAGAGTTTTTAGCACAATAAGCTAGCTTGAGATTCGCTATTGACCTGGCCGACATAGCAGCTGTCAAGACTGATACGACAGCCATGGATCAAGTTCAAATGACTCCCAAATCGTGTAACATACTGTAGTGGATCACTGTGAGAATTCCGGTCGTGCAAGACCATTCTGGAGAATGCTATTTCCTCAAGCCGTCCTGGAATGCCAAGGGCGACTGGTCTTCGTTGACCAGCCACCCCTGAGAGAGAATTGGGTTCAGGGCTGTCTGTTTACACTGTTTGTTATGTAAATCCCCAAGCTTAAGCAAACACAGCAAACATGTAGTGTATCGATCGATAAGTCGATGACATCACCGCATTTTCTGCATTCGACCGTCTCATACCACCTGCTCAATCCAACCATCGTTCGTTTGATGTAAAGACCTATTGTCGGAGGGTGAAATACGTTTCCACCGATTGTAGCAAGTTCTCTCGCTGCCGTAGTCTATAGACTTGTGATTCGATTTGGAGGACAGCCATCAGAATCGGGGATCATTGACCACGTCGGATCGATACATGATTCTATTGTGGTCGATGATCTCGATTGTTCGAATACAGACGGACGGGCTCAAAACAAAGAGGTTGAAAATTACAGCTCATGACTCCGCATCCGGGCATGGAGCCTTCCCCATTTTGGTACGCATAACACAAGACTGAGATTTCGGATCAAGACTCTTAAAAGGTTGCGAATGATGACTCTGATACCGTTGGAGATTGGATTGGTCCTCTTCTACATCATGTCGGCTCTGTCAACCAATCCTAATATCTCGAAACTTGAAAAATTTCGACATGATAACGGACCAGGAGTCTTGCAGAAAATTGACGTCGAAGCGCTCAATCTGGTGCGCAAGGCGCTGGAGATCAACGACCTGCTCTTTGTTGTCCTGGTAAGAGGGATATCATCACTTCAGTCTCCTGTCTCTTTAGCAGTCGACCTGATGTTGAAGCGACCAGNNATCTATAATCTAGTACTGCCCAATCCTACTCCCAGCCGCTTATACGACCCTCATCCAGTGGCACATAGCTTGCAGTGGCTTCGCAAAATCCTTGCGATCTCGATACTAGATGATAAGACACGCTCGTTTCTGTCTGATCTTCTGAAGGAGATCTACGGAGATTGGAACAAGACTAACCGCGAGGAAACCCGAAAGCTCGAAAATCTGCTCACGACCTTCCTGAACCTAGACAGTCTGAATCTCCAAAGGGCTCTCGGAAAGGCTTCTAGTACTCTCAGCCAGATATTTTTCGTTTATCTAGACGGGGAAGTGAAACATCAATGCCTCCCTTCGACCGACATGGAAAATGCGTCGTGGACAATTACCATACCGGGCTCTCGACGCCAGACTTCGCACACAGAGCAGCTAGACATCACACCAGACTCCCCAAGATTGAGGTCCATACTAAAGCTTCTTCACGGATCTCGGGAAGCTTTATCAAGCAGAGATCTGCCTGACGGTCTAGGTTTGTGGATCAATCAAGATCTATACGAACCCAAAGCCAGATCGCTTATTGTGGATGTCACATCGCAGCTCGAGAAATACAACAGACTTGGAGTCAGGATTGGAGCGGCCAGCGCTGCTTGGGGCATGAATTCGCACTTCGCTATCACCATCGAGCGTTGGATCGTTTGGAGTAGGTTAGAAATCGTTGGAAGATGCAAAACGATCTCGAGCGAGGACGTTCTAGACTCTATCACCTCGCGCATGGCTTCAAGATGTGACGCGGCTATTGATGTCGTTGACACATCTTTGGTGATAAGGATTGATCTTTTCGAGCCATTTTCGAAGTCAAGGATCTTTGACACACCTGTCCGCGGCGAAGATTGCTCGCACTACGATGCCTTCGATCTAGAGATTTTTCTCGAAACTCGATCAGAGACGTGCCCTACAGGTCGTCTGACGCGAAACGACTGGCGCTGTCCAATCTGTTCCTCGGATTGTACGCCTGGGAAGCTGGTTAGAGATGGATTTCTCGTCGAAGTGCGAGAGCGCCTTGAAGCAACGGGGCAGTTAAACACCCGCTCCATCATTGTCGATCATGCAGGCAACTGGCAGCGGGTTCTGAATAATGCTGTCGATGCGATAGATTTAGATGTCGAGACATAGACTGTGTTGCCAGGATAACTTTGAGATGCTATGCATGCCATGATCTATACCGCCGAAATAATGACGGTTCTTTGAGTTCTCGCGAGAGGGTACGGAGCATCGATTGACATCGTCTGTAGCTTTTGACTGCGCGTGAACCGTCTCGTGCCTGGTCATATCAACAAATTCGCAAACCTGATCTCACAAATGGCTACCGAAGTGACAAGAGTCTAAAGATCTCAATATTTGCGCGATATCTATCTCTTTCTGAGTAACTACATGTAAGGTATAAGAACCTGTATGGAAATTTGTGGCCGGCTTGCAGGACACATAGCTCTTGATTACATCCAGTAAGGCACAGCCAATCATACATCTCCCCAGTCCAGTCCACTTAGTTATTAAAACACAGACGCGTCACAATATAGCATAGAAGTCAAGAAGTCAAGAAGTGTTGAGACTAAGATGAAGCGAAAAATGCAGACAGCATACGTTGAAGAGGAACAGATTCAGCTATAGATTTGACCATGGAGACAGTATGTAGGCTGCTTATCACAACATGAGACTTTGGTGACGAGATGATGATTCGTCGACTATCAGAAAGTGGGGAGTGGGTAACAAGCGCATGTTGAAGGATCTTGACTTGCTGCCTGAGTAGAGGAAGTTGTTCTAGTGTCGTTCTGGAGAGGATACGCTGTAATGGGCTGTACTGTAGGGTCTGACGAGGATTTTGATTCGCGAGATTGGTTTCCATATGGCAGCTGGATGTCTGTACCCTTTTCAGTTGAGTTGTCATCGTTCAGTGTAGTAGCGGACTTGGACGTGATGGCATCAGCGTCATCTGGAGGCGCTGTTGTTGTTGCAGGCATGATGGTATCAGTCCTATACAGTGATACCATGGTTGTCTGGAAGATGGACACGTTCGAAGTCCTTGATGGAGATGCGGCCCATGTTGAGCTTGTGGTGGGCGTTGTTCCGGCGGACATACCAAAGAGAGTCTGGGAAGCTGATTGGCTAAGACCAATGCTGTCGAGACCGGTAGCATAGGTCGCATTACCCAGCACACCTGCTCCAAGTGAGGTACCAAGACCGTTCGAACCACTTGGCGAGGTTGTTGTGATGCTTAAATCGCTCTGTGAAGTTAGGGTGCTTCCCTGATGGGCCGGTTCATCGCTGACTTTAGGCACCTGGGTTGCGCCAGTAGCCGCGCCCGAAGACTCGTGACTTGGATTCGTCAAATTTGCACAAACGCTGCGGATGGACGTTTGTGAGTCCGAACCATTCCCTTCCGCTACATTGATTGACATGCAGTAGACCTGCTCACTGCATTGAAAGGTGAGCGTTGCGATACCCTCTGGGGCGTCCGAGCCAATGACAGTAGCGAATGTTTGAGCTTCCGAAGTCGGATTATGGCACGAAGTATTGGTTCGAGGGTCTAGCATCGAATCTGTACCATCGCTGAATGTGATCAGGGCAGCTGAACAAGGTTTCTTAACCGGGATGCTGAAGGTGGACTCAACACCTTGTAGCGCATTCAACTCGAGCCCATCTCCGCAATCAGCCTTCTCTGAAACGACTGATCTTGCAAATCCCAGTAGAGCAAACCACACGAAGGACGTTTGAGTTTCTCTCATGTTGACAGTACGTCGCCTCTGAGGTGATTTCCGACGAAGGAAGAAGCGGTTAATATATGCTTTCGACCACGTTAGAACTTCGTAAGCTTCCTTCGAAAAAGCAATCGAGCAGCACTTGGTGTTATATCACTCCATGAGTGATTGATGATACAATCGATTACCACAACCAGCAGCTGACACAGAGACATGTCTATCAGATGTCACTGGGCAATACCTTTCAAACAAGCTCGCAGCACAGTTGCATAGTACCGATATCGGCCATCAGCAAAAGTTATCGCAACACGCATGTCGTTGAGATGATGTACAGTCATCAAGGAAAGTTCCATTATCTATCACTGACGTGACTGTTAGAGAGACAGCCAAGGGAGAGGCTGTGGAGAATCTCATGACATGGCGAAGTTGGTCTCGACTGAAACATTTCGTCATCTCCAAAAGTATCTCTACACACAAGCTTCTAGTGATAAGTAGGCTTCCTGCAGCAAGCCTGTACTTTGACCTTGGATCTCCAATTCAAAGAACAAGTCGAGGGAGAGAGACAGTCGTCATACCTCGTTACACCGACACCATTCGATGGACCTCCACCAACCCCATCCGATGATTCCTGTTCTGACACAGCGAGTGGCTCGGTATAGATCACAGGACGAGAGAGCTTCCAGAGAAAGAAAGCCTTTGGTCGATATAGTGACGGACACTGTGCTCAAGACACTCAAGAAGTACCACCAGTCTCTGGAATCCAGGATCAAATGCCTTGATGAATGTATCCAGGCCCTCAAAGAAGATCGAGATGGCAACTCACCTAGGAACAAGATAGGTTTAAGGAGAACAAACGCAGAATCAAGCACTGCTCAGAAGATTCGAGAGTGGCTGTCCGCGACCTGGAGTATAGTATCGATCGAGCTTAGGAAAAGCACAAAGGATAAGACCTATATCAAAGCTCAACAGATTTGTTTACAGCTTGAGGAAGCCAAGGATAGGCTCTGCTCAATACACAAGGGCGCCTTTTGGAAAAGCATACCAGATCCTATCATGCAGCAAACAGAAGATGTCAGAAGCAAGAGAAGCGCGGTGAGAGAATTACAGCGATATCCAGCTATGGAGATGGGTTGGATCAACACAGAGTCTGTAAGGTTGACTGAAATTCTGTCGAGGGCTTTAGATGACTGTGAGAAGTTGGAACAAGAGGCTCGCATGGACAAAGTCCGTTCACCATGCTCCTATTGCCGTGCTCCCGTATGCACAAAAGGATATATCATACAGCACAAAGAGGAAGTCTTGAGGTTTTGGGGGAAAATAGTTGAGATCGAGTCACTAGCGGAAGAGACTGTATTCCAGAGTGTAGTGACTAGAAGACTTAATGCACTGCCAAGCATACGTAGCGAGTAAGATCAAGAGCGAGGTCTGCACCAGGATGTCGTGCACTAGACAATCTGCTCAACATATTACAGCACATACACAAGAAGATCACGGATCAAGCGTTTTTATTAGAGCTGGAGAATACAGCTCATTCAAGATGACTGATCAGAGCTTCGCGGAAAGGGAAACGTAAATCGATTGTCTGAAATATTTCGCAAGGTAGATCTACCATGGCGGAAAAGGGTTAAGGTCTTTCGAAGCTCTATACATACCACGTCACCAAGGGCGTAAGACGAAGTTTCGAGAGCAACCGATGTGGGACGAGAGATTGTGTTAGATCGGGACAGCTTCAGTATCTGCAAAACATCGATCTATGGATATAGATATTAGGTATCGGGACTTCGAGTGATCCAAATTTTACGTCGTCTCTTATCTCGCCATTCGTTATCCTACTGGCCATCTCTGTCAACACGTCAGCATTCATACTAGCAAGTGATGAACTGTCTGCCAATCACATGAACAATATTTGGTTGTGTTTCGACATGAAGGATCTTATATATGCTGGGTCAGCCTCTACAGATCTCGCAAACGATCTGATCGAAATATCGACGAGTCATGACTCTTACGCAGATCAGTCCTGACCCCACACTCGCGGAAGTCATACAATCAGCTACCACTGCCGCGTTTAGTCCGCGGGACAAAGTCATGCTGAGGTCTGGGGATATCACAGAGCATCCCGCTGCAGTGGCAGTAGTCGTAGGAATACTTGCGATCCTCACACTCGTCATCTGTCTTTGGTTCTGTATCTGGCTTCGGCATAGGGAGAAAGACATCTCTTATGCGACACCTCTTCCGTCACCCGGAACGTGGAACCCGGAATTCTCGCCACTGGGTTATCCTGAGAACGACCCGGTCAGGGTCTATCGAGGGCACCACGAGTTGGCATGATGAGTCAAAGGATTGTAAGCAGTAGCTAGATATCGACTGCTCTTAACGTTCCGACATATATGTAGCCCGAAACGATGGTCCTGGATCTTGTATCATGCCGAGAGAACTACCCCGGGTGACGCGATTGTAGCAGCAACGGTACTGTCAGGGGATACTCCTAAATTCCTCATTACTTCTGCCTTCGATAGCAAATAGAGATACTTGTCACTACATGCCCTTGCGCTCTATAAATGCACCATATTCAATATCAAGCCTGTGATACCAAATCTGCAGATGGATTGGATTGTTGACGATACGAGCAAATGTCGACTCAAATGCAACTTCTCTTGGAAGGTCTCATACCTTTTCGAGATGCCAACTCCCGGCATCCTCTACAATTCCAAGCTCTCGACTCTCTAATAGTTCTTTGATGCTAATACAATTCTGGAAGAACTCTGCTTTGTCTGCTTGCGAAGCAAACCGTCCTTCAAAACATCTCAGCTGTTTGCAGAAGCTTCGATAGAGAATACCCGGTGTCCGGTCGTTGCTAATTGTAAGTTCGTTCGATCTGCCACGAACCCCGTACATGGTTATAACTTTTGCTGTCAGGCCCTCGGGTTCGGATTGGGACACCACGATACGGGCTAGGTCCTCGTTCTGTATGGCCATTGGTAATCTGAAGTCAACACCGTAATAGTATAGCGAGCTTGTAAGAACTGTGATAGATTGAGGCACTAGGTCAAGGGCCTAATATCGCATTCCTGCAGTACGTAATACGAGAGATCAGGTTAACGTACCACCGTATGTGCTGACAATACTGCAGTGTAAGGTCTCGCGACATACTGAGCCCAGCGTACACGAATTTGTTAGTACTGCGGAATAAGACACCTATTCCATCCTCACGCTCTGGGCTATCAATAGCGCTAATACTGTCTTCAGATATTCACTCGGCCTTGGGAATTAAAAGTGCGTCAAAGTGTATGCGCATGGTCTCAGACTACTGTATTTCAACAGGAGACCTCGATAGTACACGCTGGTTGTCAAGAAGTATCATTCTCAATAACAAGAAGTATTCTGAATGTCAAGAAGTAACCTGAACATCGGGCAACTCGAATTCAGAGCAAGAATCATCGAACCTCATTCTAAATTCCCCCCGTATGTACTAGCTACCACCCGTTTTCGGATTTGGACAATGTCCAAGTCATTCGGAGAGTAGTGCTAACACGCCCTGCAACCTGCTTATCCATCGGAGAAATCCAAGGCCTTAGGCACAGGTTGGATCCTTTCTATGAAGGTGTATCATTTTGCTTTGAACTCATTGAATGAGCAGGTACTCCACTGCCCAATGGTCATTTCGGCGTGTCGAGTGCAAGCTACGTATAAGATAGGATTGCGTCCAAACAGATCAGCGACAAACTCGAGCGCACAGTCAGTTATGAATCTGTAGGATCTGATCTCGCCGATGTATGTAATGGGACTAGCCCACGCGCGCGAGGAGCAGCTCGAGAGCATTGTCGTAAGCGTTCATTGTGGACTGCCAAGCTCAAGTTGCACGAATGCGAAGAGAGATGGGATGACCAAAGGCGTGAAGAGCGTCCGGCGGGATCTGTCTCTTGGCGTTTGTGCCAGGATGCTCTGAGGACCGTGCACAGGTCAGGATTTTCGAACTCGAAAATTTCCGGCTGCTCACAAAACGCCTATCAGAGTTTGTTCATGTATGTCGGTCTCGGGAAAATCTACAACATAACACCGATCCACTTCCGTTGTTCATTCTGCCTTCTTGTCACTACAAGCACAAATTCTCTCAAGCTCTCAATGGCGAACCAGTCGTCCCCGTCCAATGCATCCCTGGCGACGAGAAAACCCGCAGGTCGATCTCATCAAGCATTGCCCAGAACCTGTGATGGCGTAGCCATGATGTTCGTTTCCAACCTTTTCAACATGACCATCTTTATGAGTGCCAACTTCATGATGGTCCTCATTTCCAAGGTCTTGCAGAGCATATGGGATCGTAATTTGGGAGAGCCAGATGTTCCTGTTCTCTGGATCGTCGCCAGTCTTTCGTCAGTCATGGGGTTTTCACTTAAAACCAGCTTCATGTGGTCAGATCCAGATTCCTGCTACGGTAGTCCCACGTTTCTGTTAGCGATGGGCTGGGCTTTTTCATCCGTAGGAACAACATTGATCGCTACAGTCCTATGCGCAGCGGCCGCGGAATCGATCGTCTCATTCACTACTTGAACCACGGCGGGTTACTTTCCACCGGCCAGCCGTCATGGGAAGAGTCATTGCACGTCGTCAGACTGATTAATATGATCTAAACATGTCAGAAAGACGATCGCCCGGTTGACAAGACTATTGACCGCGGCAACTGATACACGGAAAGTGGATTCATCACTGCTCAATTGTTGACGGTTCTGAAGCTATTCTCCGCAGGCTATCTATCTACTCGATCTGTTTGATGACAGAAGACATTACTGGCGTGTTCGATTTTAAGCCGCTCACAGTATCTTTTGGACAAATCGAGCTCCAATCTCAAAAACGTGCCATTCCTTACCAAGGGTGTTATGTAGGTTCGCGTGGCGATCATGGTATTTTAAAACCAGTGTGGAACAGACTGAATGTAATTTATTCCCAATTGATCGAGCAGATCACAAACCGTTACCAAAACCCAACAACTATCGAGAGAAGAAGCAACGAACGAAGTATAAGTGTTGAATGTCGCGCAGCTGCGCGCAGTCAGACTGAATGTTCCATTGAGAAGCGATAAAAATCAGGCCAGCAGAAGTAAAGAAGCATGCACCAAGACAGAAGAAGCGATTATCCCCAGTTCGAAAATGTCATTTATCTCGACAGTGCTGGAACACCGGTAAGAAAGCATGATTTCTCAATGGATATCTTATCCAGGCGTCCGAGCCACCATCCTGACTACTTGTTAGNNCCGTATGCCCAAGACTTGATCGACCGCGTGCATGAAGACCTCAGGCACAGACGATACGCAAACCCACACTCTAACTCCGGACCGGCTCAAGCTATCGCAAACGATATCCAGTCAGTCCGGAAGCAAGTACTGAAGTTTNTTGGTGCCAGCAAGAAGGATTGGGATGTTATTTTCGTGGCCAATGCCACAGCGGCCATAAAGCTCACCGCTGACTGCTTCCGCGATTACGCAGAAGCAAATGGGAAGGAATTTTGGTATGGCTATCACCGCGACTCTCACACCAGTCTAGTGGGAGCACGAGAGCTGGCCAAAGCCCATCGATGTTTCATTCAGGATGGTGATGTTGACGAGTGGATTCTGAAACCCACTAGGGCTGGTCACCAGTCAAAGCTGGTCAATCTCTTGGCCTATCCAGGCCAGTCTAACATGACAGGCAGACGACTACCCAATCACTGGTAAGGGATGAAAGTGCAGTCAGATCATGCTCAGATATTAACGTCCATCAGGCCAGGACTCATCAGAAGAAACACAGACAACGAGTCCGAGACGTACACCCTCCTGGACGCGGCCGCCTTGGCTGGCACAAGCCCTCTCGATCTAAGCAATACTTCCACGTCGCCAGATCTTGTCGCAGTCAGTTTCTACAAGATTTTTGGGTATCCCCAGTTGGGCGCCCTCATTGTGCAGAGGCAGTCGGCCAAGCTACGAGAGGTCCTGCTAAGCAGGAGATACTTCGGCGGAGGTACTGTCGATATGGTAACCACAATCGGAGGGAGCTGGCATGTGAAGAAGAATGGCTCTCTCCACGAGGCCCTCGAAGATGGAACCCCCTTACGAATTCGATCATCGCAACCAAGATCGCTATTGACTGTCACCACGAAAAGTATGGTGAGAAACCGATGGACGAAGTAGCAAAATATACTGCTTACTTGGCTAGGGACCTGGCTGAAGCGCTCTCAGCCCTACGCCATGCGAATGGTAAGCCGATCATACGACTCTACTCAGACTTCAGCACTAGCCAGGCTCAAGGACCAGTCATTGCTTTCAACGTCCTCGGGGCTGACGGAAGCTTGTTTCCCTACAACGAAGTCGAGAAACTCGCCAACGAGAGAAACATATGTCTGCGGACGGGCAGTCTTTGCAACCCTGGAGGGCTCGCTGGAGAACTTGGTTGGACGCCGGAAGAATTGCAGCAGGCTTATGCAGCTGGTCACCGCTGTAGCAAACCAGAGTCTGTAGTCTTCGGCAAAGCGACTGGCGTGATAAGAGTCAGCTTGGGGATGCACAATACCGAATGCGATGTGAAGCGGTTCATTTTATTCATTTTGTTCATCAGAGACACTCCCATACCAAAGCTTCTGCAAGAAGTACCACAACGGGTGCGCAAGCAAAAGCTCTGGTATGAAGGTCTCATCAGCGTTCCATAGCGAAGCGATTACGGAGGGAGAGCTGAAGACGATCTCTATTAAAACCCACAATCTAGTGTGCCCACGAGACACATTGATCACGATACTATAGTGTCCTATAGATGAGTAGCCAAGCATTACTTTATGTCAACATCCTTATCTCATTTCAGTGCTTGGAAAACTCTTGTTGTCTCTCAAAAGCTGTATTGCAAACAAAGATGTCTTTCTGTGCGACACCTGGCCCATAAGCCTCCGGTGGCAAAACCAAAGATAGTCGTAAAGTGAAGCAGGCTTATGTAGTCACAGAGGATATTCTGTCGATCAGCTCGAACTCCTCCGGGTGGGCCTCGGTGGAAAGGACAATCGAGGTTTCGATAGTGTGTCCGGTGCGATACCTCCATATGTCCGTGAGGATGGCTAAGCCGGTTTTCTACAAGATATAGAGAGCACGAAGTTCCTGTCATTTGTTAAGCGAGCGTGAAACTGACCGTTCAGCTCACATGATCACTCCGTTCGATACCTGCCAAGAGCAACGGCGCTTCATAAATTACAACAACATCAAGGATGACGTCCTCTCATCCGACATTGATGTGTATCGAAAGAAGGAGGAATTGCCTCAACTGCTCCAATCGCCAACAGCGCATGAAAAGACGCTTAGATGAGAGCGCGTCTAGAGTTGCAGCACCAGACGCTGATCACTGGATGTGACGCATGCGTTCCGCTTGCTTGCTCAAGAGCTTTCTGGCCATGGACTGTCATGATATCCTGTTTGTCTTGTTTGCACGCGTGTGCGAACTCGCATCTGGAGCAAACTATGCAAACTGACCCAATCCAGCTTAATGCGTTCGCGGCTTGGATCATGGAGACAGCCATCAAGTAGACTTGTCCAACGTGGCCTCCAAGGCATCAAGCGGACATTTGCTTGGACCATCCGCCAGTCCTTGCAAGCTGTCTTCCAACCCTCCTCTTTCACATTACCAGCAGTCGTTAATCGAGATCCGGTTGACCTCCAACATTATTGTGTCAGTTCGTGTATTCCGAAGGTCGAGACGAAGCCTGATTGTGCGGTCTGGGGTAGTTTTCCTATCGCTCTACATCGTGCCTTCGCATCGACACGTACGTCTTCGAGTGAAACGTGTCGATGCGAAGGCACGATGTGCAGATCCCAGACCAATCGCAGCGTATTTTTGACAAGTTGAGATGCCGAGAGTGGCGTCGGAAGTTGCTTTCTTCTTTTGGCACCTTCCTTCTCAAGGTTTGCTAAGTTGCATCGCTCTGGTATGTTATGTGTATATGCGTACCAGCTCCATCAGTATGGATATGGAACTCATGTTCTCCTGCAATATTCAAAGCCTTCTCTGCCAGCATCATTAAGGACTCTTCCAGCGGTTTGCCTTGGTCTCTAGGATCCTGTTCGTAGTCCGATTTGGTGCCTGTGGAGCTCCCGACTGCGAACTTGACACTGAGATCCACAGATTCTTCCTGGAAGCTGCATGTGACTCTAGGTAGGTCACGGCCTACAATTTCGTTCGTGGGGAAAAATACTCTGAGAACGATCTCGAAGAGCTCAATCGCAGAACCTTTGCTTCTCGTTTCTGTAGGTATCTCATCCTGTGCTCCAGGTAGTTGGGGTGGTTGAGGGCATGGCGCGTCATTCTTCCCATGTCTTGAATCGACCGGGACTTGAGTTTGATGGTCCGCTTGGTTGATTGTCTCAATCAGTGCTCGATGATTTGAAACAGAAGCTTCGGGTCGTGTCTCAATGCTTTCGTCTTGAATTCGTCCTGTCGTACGATTTTGAGTGTTCTCCGAGGTGAAACAGAGAGGCGTCTCATAGAGACGAGAGTCGGCTGGATCGTTCTCGACAGCAAGTTGGGCATGCTGATAGCACGAATTCAGGTCGCTCTGATAATCAACCTGATCGTGGGATTGGAACATGTTGTGAAGAGTGCTCTGGGACACGGTATCTTGACTGCTGTTGCCGTACAAGAGAACGTTTGGAAAGTCCACTATCATACGGTCAGTATCCTGAATATGATGATGGATTTCACACAAGAACATGTTCTGGGGTCATACTAGTACCGACCATCGCTACTGTTCTGGTCTGCTGAGCTCTGCTGTATCAGGTCGTAATATGCTCTAATGATTCTCGGCGTGCTTTCGGACGGCGTCGGACACTGTTGGAGAAGCTCACCTGCTCTATATACCCGACAAAACCATGAGCCGCTTCTGCTTCATGTCTAGTGGCGCGAGCAAGCAGACAAGTAGGTCCGTTGGCGAACCCGACACAGAGTGCAAGCAAGAATTAGTGGCCCATCGAACACCATGGCTCAATGTCTCCATGCCGTGTCGCCATGATGCATATGCCGCATTGCCTGGAACGCAATATACTGACATATGACGTGGACCCATAGCAGACTAACAGAACAGTGCTGGTATACCAATCACAAGCATCTGAGTTCAACGTCGGGCCCGACTTTCTGGTTGGCCTTGTTTAGTGAGAATCATGTCTTTAGCGTGCCTGCCTCATCTAGCCGATGATCAGCTTCGTGTCTACGCTCTTGCTATGCTCCTACGGCATAGCTCACTGCAGTGGCAAAGCGTTCGATGTCAGTGCAGACAGCTCAAGGAGAGACAGGTATCGAAAGATGGAGCGCGAAGGCGAGATTTGAGAGACGGAGAGGAACGGGAGACGTCACGGCGAATGAATTATCAGAGATCAAACTCACTCCTTTCGGTCAGACAGGGCATAGCTCGCCATGGTATCAAGAAGACTATACTCCGTTATTTGTCACTATGCCCTTCGAAATTTTGTAGCGAGAGGACTTGCGCTCAGATGAGCTCTGTGTTAGTTGAGACAGGCTGAACACAATACGCCAAGGCCGATCCATGAGTGACATGAGGTTTGCGAATTGTCACAGGTCACGGCCGGAGGATTCGCATCGATACACATAATTAAAGTACGCGAAGGTAGATGATGGCAAAACAAGATTGCTTCCCGAACCCCAACGACGTGAGTCTATCGGAGAGTACAAGCGGGTCTTGTCAGAGGTCGGCGGCAGTCGTCGTACCCAAAGTTCGACCGACCCAGAGATCCGAGCGCCAAGCCAAGCGCGCAGACGCCCTACTGACCGGCTAATTTGTCTGGATATGGCGAGACGCCAATTAATCGTTCGCTCACAGGGCAAGCGACATCTGTGTTCGCGATGTCGAGCAGGTCTGTTTAGATTGGGCAAATCAAGTCCCGTCGCTGTATGCTGCGTGTAAAGAGAGCCGATCTACAATAGTCGCGCTAAGATTGGGACTGACAGATAAGCGCGTATCAGCGAGGGGGCACAGCACTGCAACCTGCTCTTTTCGACTACGATCTACAAGGTCCCACTGAATCGCCATGACCTTTGCATTAGTCGAGCACGAACTCACCAATCCCTCGGTATGATTTCCGTGTATCAAATCACGAGGTATCGACGATCGGTGAGAAAAACCATAATCTCAGAATTTCCACCACTGTAACTGCTTAGATACAGTAGTGCAGCTTACCTAAGCTGGATGACTAAAGTACATCACGGCACGGGCCAATAGGGCTATCTACACCGTGTTGCCTAGAGAAGTAAGTAAGCGGCACATGCGTTGAAGACGTGATGCTCGAGCAATATTGATTGGGTCGAGGAGCATAGACCAGTCGCCGCCCGGGATTTGTCTGCGGGGGCACATCGGATCGTTCATTACGCGCTATACCGTGGTTCTGCAGATTCGTCAACTCTTCCGTGCCATCTTTGACCCCTTCCGTATCACGTACTGTACCCAGGTCTTTCTGTGGGCTTCGGCGTGTATTTCAACTCTAGCAATTTGGTAATCTATCTACAGCAAACACTTTTCCATGGCGATACAGAAAATCGCTCAATCGCATTATCCATGCTCTCGATGGTGTGTACATCTCCGACTCCTTCTCTCACTTTGTGTTGTCGTTTGTCTGTTTCTTCGTGATTGTTACGAGCGCGAATTGCAAGCTTGCACGCCACTATCTTCTGAGCCATACACTCGCTAGATTCATCTAGCCTCTACAGCTTCTCATGTGATTTTTTTTGTTTATCTGGGTGTAGATTTGTCTTGGAACAATGAAGACCACGAAGATGTCCCATCAGGATGTCTCTCTGAGCCATCGTAGGGAGCTCAAAGTGTTCTAGAGGATGCATCAACTTGCCGATGTCGTTAATGATCGCGTGGAGGTACATTCTGTATCCAGTGAGTTGGAAGCAAAATGTTTACAGCTCACATCATTCTTCTGTTTTATTCTCGTTGACTTGATCTGATATGATATCTCTGACCTATTCATGCCGCAAGAGGAATCAGCTGTCTATCCGATCCAATAGGTCAGCCGATTTTGATGGCCAAACTCAGTAGAAGAGAGGATAGTAGTCTGCTGTTCTCGATATGGTTGGTGTTACACTATTTCTGCCATTTCATAGTTGCATCTTTTTGTTTCCCCTCGCTTGGAATTGTACGAGTGGGTGTTCAGTCTATGTGTGTTTATCCCAGATCTGACTGAGATAACGGCATTTGTTCTGTTGAGAGCTTTGGAAAGCTCCTGTGTGTGTCTTGGTGCAATGCTTCGTTACGTAATCCTTCTCTGCAAAAACCTCTCGGTGTTGACACCCGAAGAGCACCCCTGCTCAGCTGTGTGTCTTGCTGCCTTCGTTCTGTTCATGCTACCCGAGTTTCTTCTATTTTCGAAATTGATCAGTCTTTGTCGCGCCAGGGTCTCACCTACGACCAGATCAGAATAACGGCATCAAGAGTCCGACGCGCAACAGGTGTCTAGTCTTCGGATGATAGGGAAAGTCTCTTGGTCCTCATTGTTTGCTTTTGTTTGTGTCCAAATACGTCTGCACGGGAACGCTGTGACAGGGATAAATTAATCTTGTACGTCAGTCCAGGATGTGAGAACCTGCGATCATACGCAGTATCGTTTATGAGTATGAGTTTCCACACGATTGCGAGAGTGAGAAGTCTTCAGCTCCAGAGGTCTATCTGCTTTCGGTCGCCTTACATTCTGGTCACGCTCTCTCGGTGAAGCTTTTGTAAAACATTGAACGAGCATATAGATCCCGCAAGGATTTCGCATAAATTACATCAAGAATATAATACATAACAGACAAGGTTTCCTGACTACTGCTCAGTCTTGGAAAGATATTGACCAATACACGAATATCTTTGCTGCAAAGCTCTCTGATTCTCGAAAAGACCAAATTCTACAGAACTAGCAGACAGATCACTGATGTGTGAATACATCAACAATGTCGAGATTGTCAGGAAAAGCGGAGTAACAGAACCGAGGGACTCGACTATATGGTCTGCCGCATCGTTCGTCCCGACTGGAATGTCTTGGATCATTGCATATAGAGCTTTGTTGGTCTCAGCACCATTGATCTGTGTCGCGATACAGTTGTACTTCAGTGAGGATTACCGACGCCCAAGACATGTCAGCGAGTCGAACCCTGGAGAGCTCTACTCTGGAGACGTCGGGTACGGCTCGAGTACACACAGTCACAGTGGGAAAGGGCGCACATCGATTCGATCCCGAGACTCTCTTTGCTTCGGTCGGAGATTCAGTGAAGTTTGAATTCTTCCCTCTGAATCATTCCGTTGTCAGGGCAGAATACGGTTACCCATGTATCCCCTTCGAGACGATGCTAGGCGGAAGAACAGGCTTCTTCTCGGGCCTATTTCCTGTTCCGGATGTCTTGAGTAATGTATGCAGTATTGCATCGTTGTAGGCACTGACGTCGACTTGGTTGACAGAGCGCCATAGCCTCCTACGTGGGACCTTACGATCAATGATACGAACCCAATATTCTACTACTGTTCTGCTCCCGGCTCGTGTCTCGACTGGGGAATGGTTGGTACGATCAATCCAGTGAGTAGACTGTAACCATCTTTCTTCAGTATGACTGATCTTTCACTCTGTAAGAACTCGTCCACATCCTTGCAAAAACAGAGAGAGCTAGCTCTGAGCGCACAGATGATGCTTCAGCCAGGAGAGGGGTTTCCGTCTGAGGCATCATCGTCATTGCAGTCCAACGTACCTGCTGAGTCCACCGGGTCAGCACTCGCTCCTAGCCTCATATCGCCTGATACGAAGGAGCCCTCCACATCTAAGAACGGCTTGCCCCCTGCCGCTATAGCTGGAGTAATCCTTGGAGCTATTGTGGTATGTTGTGTCATCCTAGCAGCGGTCGTTCTTTTTGTCCGTCCCAGGTACTGGAATCGAAGCTGTGGTAAGACAGCCCAAGCACCCGCGCTGTCATCATCATCATGCAGAGTTTCAAGCACGATTCCAGATACAGTTTCGCAACGATCTCCGGGCCCTACTACAGATCAGGCTCCAGGCCAGAATCTAGATCAAGCTCCAGGTCAAGCATCAATGCAGAGTCCATGCATATCACCATGTTCACCCAGGGATCTGCAGATGATTGGCCCGCCGCCCCCAATTTTCCACGACTCAGGTATACCAGTGTTCGAAAAATGCTCAAATCCTGTGTACGAGCTTCAAGGAGACAAGTAGCCCATGACTGTGTACACTCTACTACTTGAGCCTGAGGGCAAGCTGGGAAAAATTTCATCATGTAGAGTCAAGTCATGTCTTTCTCCGCACAAACGTTATCGACAGTGCTATTGAAGTGACCCGCCAGAACGATTTGCCAATCTTAGAGATTCGTCTATGTTGAAACCACAGCTTGGAAGAATGGTCGGACGGAATGTGGCTCCATTTGTCGAGACCATGTATAGTACAACTTCATACAAATAATCATCATCACAGTGTCAGCTCCACGGATATGAAGGGTTCTTGAAGACGGTCCTCAGAGCGATGACTTCACAAAATCATTGCCACGTACGTATCCTACAGTATGTATCGCAATTTGGTGGCAACAATACTGCTAAAGAATTGCTTTACCTCCTTGTAAAGTGTCATAAGACTGCTGCCAGATCTTCTTATACACTATTATCATCAACAGGGTGCAACGAGGATATGTGTCGACAGACCTGGTAGACGCCAACCGTGGCGTTGCACAGTGGCTTGGAGTTATGACATCGGTCGATTATTTTACCAGGAGGCTCCTTTCGAGACTAGCTGGTCACACAATAAAAACTCCGGGAAGTGTCGGACTTATAACATCTTGAGATTGAGGAAATGAAGATGTTCGGCTGTCACACGAAAACATCTTTCCCGTTGGTGCTTTAGCTAAATTGTGTCAAGATCATACATACTTATTAATGGGCTATCCTTGATGAATGACGGCAGACAAACTGTTTTCTTGAGTCGATGACCTGGGAGGAAAGAACAAAGAAGGTCTTTGACGTGTCTCACAGGATGATGTTTTCAGGCTAAGAAAAAGCGGGAAATTAGTGCTCGTTGCGTGGCTAGTATTTAGTACAAGCACTGCTGACAATGCCACTTTCTGACAAGGGCTATCGCAATGAAACTTACGTTGTGTTTTCTCGTCTGCCTTGTGTATTTCATCGATACCGGAAGCATCTAAGTTAGAGTGAGTCAGTGGAGGTTTACGCTGTCTGATCGTAGTGGCTCTCTGTTTTATAACGCCTCACCCGCTACGTTGTGTCGACAACGCCACCCACTGATTTAGTTTACAAGAGTCCCTCGAGCTCAAGGATGGGCTTTTGCTCGAGATCACTACTGGGTTAAGAATCCGATCCAACACCGGCATCGGATGTAGTCATGGAGTCACAGGACAAAAAGGCCAAGAGTTGCTATCACATAAGGTCTCGTGCCTCGGCATCAGATGCATGTAAGGCACTCAAGATTGAAAACCCACAACAGAGTACTCGACCAGAATGTCTCTCCCGAAACGTGAGTTTCAGTCTTTTCCCGAATCGAGCTTCAAAACTTCCGAGGAATTGAAGGTGCTTGTAACCAACCATGGAACGACAACGAACAACGACCGATGTTCCTCTGTCCGGTCGACCTATCACGTACTCTCATGCCTCTGCATACTCGCGAACATCACTATCGCAGGATGGATGATTGTTGGTCAAGACTCGAGGAGCCTGGAACGCTTGCGAAGAAAAGCGACGACAGCACTCAGTGCGAACTTCTGTGCCTGTATCGCGATTCGCAATGAACATGTCATCAACACGATCGTTAGAATCGCCTGTAGCCTGCCGCACCGTACTCCGTTAAAGATAAGGACGTCAGCGGCTCAAATCTATTGTCACGGTGGCATCCACTCCGGCTGCGCTATATCTGGTGCTATCTGGTACCTAGCATCCACATGTCTCTATCTCTTGGGCTCTCCAAGGCCGTCTCGTACTCGACCAGCACTTGGCTTTGTCTCAGGGATCGCAATGCTACTGCTTATGGCTATTCTGGTCTTCGCACATCCATCGCTCAGAGCCAGACACCACAACGTGTTCGAATTGACCCATAGACTCCTTGGGTGGATGTTTGTAGGCACGCTTTGGCTACAGGTCATACTTGCGAATTTTGCAGAATCAGCAGAGAACGCTAGGATATTTGGCCAGCATCTTCTTATGGACGCCACTCTCTGGCTGTTAGTTGTGTCTACTGCCTTACTCATCTACCCATGGACACAGCTTCGTTTGGTTTCTGTGGAAGCCAATATCCTGTCCGAGCAAGTTCTTCGCCTGACAGTGCACCACAAGAACGAGAAACCCTGCATGACGCGAAGACTAGCAACCATGCCGTTGAAAGAGACGCACGCTTTCGCTACGATCCCAGGAAAGGACGGCACAAGTTACTCGATGTGCATCTCGGCAGCAGGCGACTGGACTCGAAGCTTGATCGGCAATCCGCCCAAGAGAATCTGGGTCAAGGGCCGACCGACATACGGCGCTACGTATTCCTCCGGCCTGTTTCGGAAAGTTCTTTTCGTAGCCACAGGATCTGGTATCGCCCCAGTTCTATCCGCAGTCTTAGCTCGTGGCGTAGGGGAGGTAGCAGTTNTTTGGATAACCTCAAGACCACGCGGACAGCTCGACGATGAGCAGCTACAAGAGCTGGAAGCCTATCGAGACCACGTCATTATTCACAACCAAAGTCGTCACAATATTGCCCCAACGGACATACCCGCCACTATATACGCGATTCATCGCGAACACCAGTCTGAGGCTGTGTTTGTGGTATCTAATCCTGGGCTGATGAAGGAAGTCAAGGGAGATCTTGAGCGCAGAAATGTGCCTGTCTTCGGACCCATATTCGACTCGTAGTCAGCGTAATGAAATTTGCCCGACTTCAGACTCGTGATCAACTACTTGTTCATGAGAGACTAAGAAGGCCGATTTCACTCGTCTTACAAGACAGGTATGGAAGGAACTGATCGCGTGCCACGAAAGCGGTGAAAGCTTTATTTGCGCGCCAGCAGACGCTGTGTTCCAGTAGAGTAATAGAGTCGTCGATCATCTCAAGACCACAAAGCCTTGAATATCAGGCAGATAGGGCGTGATGAGAGAAGTTGGGTAAGCTCAATCAAGCTCCTGTTCTGCGAGCAGACATATGAGGACCTATTAGCACACAGCTGTGGCGGTCATATTGAATCTGCTGGGGACTACATGAAAACACCTAGAGTCAACATCATGCTGTAGTAGATCTGGAACTAAGGAGCGAGAATTACCGGCGTCGCAGAAGCTCGAGACATACTTACTGAAACAGCCGCGAATGGTCATCACATGAATATGTCAAATTCTTCTTTGAGAAGCTGTGAAGAGCGCCCCAAGATACGCTGGTCTCGGCAGCAGAGAGGGATAGGAAATCTGGCATTAGATATCCATGATCATGATCATGATGACGATGATGATGGATAATGATGATGCTGCTGTTGTAGTTGTTGCTGCCGACGTTGATGATGCTAGTCATAATCGTTGTCATCATGATGACGATAATGATGCTGCTGGGAATGATGACGATGATGACGACGATGACGATGATGATGGAAACTGTCATGAGAGAAGGGCTGATGGCATTGGATGATTCAACCCCGTTATCTTGTGAGATAGATCGTCAGATCATCAGCATGTGAGTCTGATGCAGCGATAAGGCTCTATGAAGAACAATCAAAACCTTTCCTGCTAGGCCAGATATAACCTGACGATGATTTTGCTACGTGTGTCACTTGTATCCCGGCGAGACCAACGACATGTACATCTCATGTAATCTCACAAAACTGGGAAGTATAAGTATACGTTTCAAGCTGAGATGACCGTAGCCGTCAACAGTCTGGATGCACGCCCAAACGACTCTCTTCAAATTAGTTTGTGAGTAGTCGAGCCTGACATCTTGTCTTGATATAGCACGGTGTTAGTGACTTCAATCTGAACATTTAGCGGTTCTACTTCCTTGTGAGCTCTCGATATCACCTAAATCACTGGGAGATTCCTCTATGATCCAGAGGAGCCACTCCGGTAGTGGCTCACAAACCCTAAGAAAACTTCGAAAATTTTGTAGTGGACCGGGCAAGCACCTCCTTCGCTATTTGATCGTCCAAATGGGATTGAGGGTGAAACAAGACTCGGAGCTCAATCTGCCAGAGGGCGCGGTGCGATTGCCGTTAAGAAGAAACAGAGTGCCTAGGCGGTATAGGTCACTCCGGCGTGGGCGTAGGCAGCGAGTTGTCCTGATGAGACGGAGCAGTCCTGCATTCGCCGTTTCCAGGTTATATGATGGTCGTAGATGTGGAAGATCCACAGATCCTTTGCGATGCAGAGGAAAACATACCGTCAAAGTGGAGAATCTGGTTTATGGAAAGAGTCCAGATAGGATGGGTGGAGGACAAATCCTAGATATCTGAAAGCTCCTAGATCCATGAAGCTTCTGATCCTGATCTTGAACCAACACCTTGGCAGTATAGTAGTGAAGTTCCAGGATGTGAAATTCGGCCAAGATAATCTGGCTGTGTGCGCAACATGGAAGCGAGGCAAAGTGATGTACTTAAGAAAGATCTTCGCTTTGCCTTGTTCAGCTTACAGGCCACACCTTGTCGCATACAGGGTTACAGTACTGGATGATGCATGCAGGCTTGATGGTAGGAGCCATATATGTTGTATATACCAGGTGATATATATGTCCGTACGTTTCTCCAGACACCTGCCGTTCAAGATCACATTAGATGGTCCAAAGTCATCGACGAAGAGTAGCAGAAGCATGGAATTTTCACATTGATGTGATACAGAACGCTTGATACCCTAGATATCCATAAGGAGGGTCTGTTCCAGCATGTGCCAATTCATTGACAGTACGATGTTCCGTACATCACTTCTCGTTTGCAAAAATATGTTTTCCACCGCGGTGCAGTCTACACACTGACCCGGATACTCTAACATCTCGCGACCCAAATTTCCAGGTGAGGTTGACGATACGGCAACAATCCAACCAAAAACAAGAAAGACTCAATAAAGCCTCGGAGAGACACTTCGGTGCTTGTCTCTTACGAAAGAATCGATTCTGTCGGCAAGCCTATAGCCAGATAGGACCCGCCGTTGTTCGACAAATATGCGATCACCAGCTTCGTTCCCTGTGACGGGATAATATGCTGAGACGGAGTGATTAGCTTCTGTGAAGTTTGTGCTGCTGTCAGTTCCACATCTCATTGTGCCTTATAAGCTTGACCATGAAGCATCGTTGAGACGTCCGTACCCTGAACTGCCTCACCTGCCTATAGGCGTGATGGTGACCACAGCTCTGACTTGCTTAGAGAGCATCTGCAATGCCTGCAGTGAATTGTACGAACTTTCCTGCTTAGAAGATCTCAATGCGCGTGATCAAGCGGATCTGAGATCAAGTATAGAGCTAATAGGTCCCATCGGTAAACGGCCGTCTGTGAAGAATGGCCCACTTGTGCTTGGTCTAACAATGCTACTGTGTGAGATGTTGCGAGACATGAGACAGGGTACGGCAGCATGTTGCACAACCTTTCACTATGAGACTGACACAATCCATGCAGATTGGTTCCAGTGGAGAGACCGCACGGATGCAGAGATACAGAATGAAAGGTCGCAGCCGTCAACGATCGACGAGATAGGGGAGTTCTGTAAGAACATCCTTGACTTGTCGAATGATACGACCTCACCTTACCATCCATTCGACGAGCAGCAGCATCTCAACAAGTCAGATGAGTGATTCATTTACCTCAATCGGCCCTCCTTCTAAGTAATTCGATGGTCACTAGGCTGAGTGCAGCAAACAGATGGAAGACAGACTTGTGGTAAAGATAGTTTGGTGTTGACTGATGATATACTCCATACGAGCATGTACGAGATCCATATTGTCCATGTTCAAGTGTTGTGTTCAGCCCATAAAGACCAAAAGTAAACATCGACTGAGTCCTACACCATAGAAATCAATCCATTTGTGAAGCCTAGTGTCTCGATCGAAGGCTCTGGGCTCCTGATAGAGCTTGATTGTATCTCCTAGTATTCCAACGCTGTTCCCATACCCAATATTGATCGGTCGTTGAGATTGGAGGTAGAAGATATCCTGATTTACTTTCTGGTCACAGCAATCACTCGAGCGAATGTCTTCTCACACTTGGTGTTCCGCGTTGAGAGGGAAGATAGACTCTAGTCAATAAAGATTGACCTGGACCCTCAATCTACACGGAACAGCCACAAGTCAAAGAGATTAGATAGCGTTCGGAACACTATACATCTATATCTCTAGGGCCACATACTGGGGCATAATATGACTACGCTCTAAAGTTGGACGACTGTTAGCAAACGACGAGAAGACCTGTGCATGTATGGTCTAAACGAGAGCACCGTTTTGCTTATCGGGCATGATACAGAGTCGTACTGGAGCCTTATAGCAGAGCCTAAAGCGAAACAAATATTGATTCCCGCAACAGACAATGATTCAGAGCTATGTTTCAGGACAGTAAGGTGGACGGGAAAGTTTGGGAAAGCCGCCAGGAATCGATGCGACCGTATACGCTCTCTAGATTCGCAAGGGACTGGAGGAAATGAGCGAGTAGCAAGCTATGGAGTGGCTTTAGAATACCCTGACCTATGTTCGCGGTCAAGGCGCACTTACACAAGTTCCTGACAGCGCGATAGTCTCACTTAGATCCTACAAACTCACCCGTTGTTGACGGGGCATGTCAAGATAGTGCTGGCTGACAGTTTCTTTTTCTTTCGGAGAGAATAAAGCTGTGCAAAAATAAGAGAACTCGACACGGTGGCACCATGGCAGAAGCAGTCGAATAGTCCCGATAGATGTGGCACAACTTCCAAGACTTTTCTGATAACATGATCAGAGCTCCCGGCCCGTCACTTGCTATGCGTCATCAAACCGTTGTATGGCCTGGCTCTTGACCTGCATAAACTTCTCCTTGCCCATACTCTGCTCGACCTCGAAAAGGGGTCTAGGAAAGCTGCTAAGAAAACAAGCGAGATGTTCGCTTATACTTCGATCTGAGGATTCGATCGTTCCTTTCTCAATGCGTTCGCATAAAATGATATTCTAGGACACGATAGCGTTGGTCAGGAACAGATTGACTCTTAATAACGACGGCTGAAGACATAGTTACGTATATGATCAGAACCTCATCACGATTTTCTAGCGCTTCGCGGACTTGTGAGATCATGTCGCGGTCCTGTTCAGTCTCCACCTGGCGTGTATCTCCACATATATATCGATCGAGTGACGGCTTCCACGAAGATACTGCGAAAATGTCCCTGGGTCTGTTGGGACGAAGCATTGCCAAGGTATGTGTGGTTCTCTTGTTAGTGGGTGGAACTGAGACTTTGATACTTGTATGTGCAAATTCGCCGGTATAGATCTTCACATACTAGGTCCTCAGACAAAGACGGTAATGCCTTGTGAAATGTTGTCACATCATGATCATGAAGTGTAATGTCAGCATCGTCACAAGACGCTTTGTAGCAAGGTTCCAAACTCCGCGAGAATCACGCCAAGTCATACTTTACTTCGCTCATATACCGAGTCACATCGTAATTTATTATAATTGATTCACTGTAATCAATCACCGACATCTCAGCAGACAGCACATTCAGCGCTCTTGATTGCACCTTCTTGGACAAAGATCCAGATAGATCGACGAACCAGACATCTACATCGGAGATGCTCCACTTTGCGTGTGATGTTGTGACTCTTGTTCAGGAGATAGAACCGTTGCCCTGGCGACCCTGACAGATATGCTACCTATCGCAGTTCGCTATCATGAGCTCTTACTACTTGTCATGTCGCCCCCATTCCATCCTTCAAAAGTCGCTTCATATGTCGAAATGGTTGCTCGACGGCCTAGAACCACCCTTGAGGAAAGATCGATGTATGAGCATCGGTGGGACAATGCTCCCATATATCGACCACCACGGTCTTGACTTAGCACGAAGCTCAAACTGAAGTCCATCAGATCTCTGTTTTGCATAGCATATAGCACTTGTTTTGAGCTCCTGAATTTTTCTCGGATCCTTCAATGCCCTACCGTGATGTCTGGTCCTGCCCGTCTAAGGAGCAGTTGGTATTAGTGGCTACTGTAGCAAAACAAGCATGGACTAATAACAGGTTATTAATGTGCGGCTAAACCGTCAGTAGCCACTCCATTCAATCATACGACGTGATTGGCATGGATCATAGTATGTTTGGACACAAATGTAGACTGGCATGTATGCATGATGGCGAGACAACATAGTCTGGACAACATCTGTAGGACCATACGACCGCAGGTTATCGCACAAGGCGGGTAAAGTCTGGCTGAAGTATTCGCCCTGTATCGGAAACACTGGCTTGGCTTATCTTGGGATATTCTTGGTAATAATACGACCAGCAGGCGTAAGGAAAAAAACGTCTGTCGCCAGGACACTCTACAGATTAAAACAACGACCATGTATTGAGAGACTCTTTCGTGAGCGCCTTGAGAGCGACAAGCGATACCACAATTCTGAATCATCAAGTCCACGTGTAATCGAAAACGTGGGATACCACTGTATCAAGGTCCAAGCATAAGCCGGATTGTATGGTACAGCAAAAGCTTAGTGTTACGAATCACCGGGGGAATCGAGCTGGAGATGACTAATTATGATCTTTCACAGCATGAAAGATCCTTGTAAAGTTATCAATGCGCGCATCCAGGCACTGAGAATGCATACAACCAAGAGTCTTTACACCACAACAGCGTACAGATTGACCGACTTTATCTCACTTGGGCGGCGCAAGAGCCGCCGATCGCTNTTATATGGAATCTCCCTTGGATTTCCAGCTATGGCGTGAACATTTGGGACCACTATCAGGTTTCGCCATGTGATGGGACTACCAACACATCTGGATATCTGCCGTACCAGGGTGTTGCTTGCCAACCTAATTNNTTCGTGGTTTCACTTCTTAATCAGGTACCGTAGAAGGGTACCAACATGCAGCAGCTGAAGGCTGGACCAAATCCATGCCTCTGTACAGTATCGCTGCCTGACCTCAACACCAAGGATCGGATATCGAGCTGGTCCATGAATAGGAGGCCATACATCTATCCACTTGCCGTCGGACGTTCCCCAACAGGATGTTGATTGTACTGTGTAACTACAATCATATATTTTCGTCTGGAGAGCAGACATGGATGACCTAGATAGTTTTGTGACCATACAGATACAGACGTTGGTCATCTCACTTTCTGGAGTGCTACACATCATTATCGCACCATTCCTCAGTGAGCTCCGCGAAGTATCATGGTGATGAGTGGCTATCCATGTCGAAAATCAAAGCTCGACTTATGTCTTTGTACTACAAAATAATCGGTGGATTCGACATACAATTTGCATCTATGATGGCTGTTGATGAAAGATGTGATTCGACCTTACAACCGTGTTTCGGAAGATAGCTGTTGTGTCGAGTTTCATATAACCATACTCGTCCTAGCAACTTCGACATACTAACAACTTTGCAATGAACTGAAAAGGCACTGGACATTTCGATGGACGAACCATGCCAAGGATGTAATGCTAGATATTGGAGACGTGTTACATAGTAGCTCTGCATGATATCATTGATGTCAATAATTGGACGTCTATGGTGTTTTTCCTCAAGATCGGGAACAGTGTTTGCATATCGAGATGCGTGGTGAAGGTCGCTACCTGATCAATCCCCAGCACGTTCGAGCCATGCGGATCAGGACTTCCGGTCACCCCTCCTCACTCGTAGACGAATTCTCTGAGGTGAGTTCAGAAGATGTCTCTTGTAGAGCGTTCAGACCAACAACGGTCGCAACGTACTATCGAAGGCATATCCCATCAGATTGTTTGGACAGATTATCGCATTTTGGAAGATATACACAACCTGTTGTACTGTTGCCTGGTGTGGATTGAGAGTGAAGTCCGATGGACGAAATCCAGACCAAGTGGTGAGACCTGTCCCAGTCCCGCCGTAAGGAACGGTGGAATCTATGCACGGCATGTAATCCATGTTCACTGTGGGAAGGCTCAAATCTCTTGGGCAATAAGAGCCGAGCCCCGCACTATCCTCCAAAGTATCGAGGTTACTTTCTTGCACAGCACCCTCAGGCTTCAGTGCACCATGAGGTGTATCTGCTCCTGTTTTCGATACTGACAATGCGTCTTGCGATGGTAAGTCTCGTGATGCCTGATCTTCGTAATCAGCGACTACATCGTCTTGGGCGCTTGGGTCAACCTGGAGCTGATCGAGTGAGATTGCGGTCTTAGGATCATCAGCGACATCTTCGGTCGAGCGAAAGAAGCCTCCCTCGTCTGTTTCCCAATGGGCGAAGAGATCAGAACCGGGTTGGCTCGAAACCTGCGGGAATAATGGTGACAGATCACAAGAACTGAACAGATCTGAGGCAAATAGCTCCTGGCTCACGTGCTTAAGCCCACTGGGTATCTCCGAGGGTTGTGCCCCGGATCCGGAGTTCGAGATCTCCCTCTACTGGTTGTCGGTGGTACTGGATCTGTCGACTGACGAGGAGCCTCTGAGTTGGTACGCTCCCGAGAGATCTGTTCGAGACGTCGGAGATGATCAAACCGTTCTTTAGTTTGTTTGACTTCGAGTTCGAGTCGCTCTTTAGTTTCTTTGGACTCTTTGACTTCGAGCTCGAGGCGCTCTTTGAGTCTCTTTTGTCGCTCCCGATATTTAGCCTGGGCCGCGCGGTTCCTCTCCTTCCTTTCGATATTGCTTACCATCGCGCCCCGAATGAATGAGTATGATTGATCTGAACCTCACAAGTCTGGGCAACAAAGCTGATGACGGGTCCAGACAAGGTTTGAACATCCAATCTTATGTATCTTTGGGGTCTCCAACCATCACCATGCTCACTTCTAAGCAATATGACACATCCTCTTCGTTTTGGTGCCCGTGTAAGGGATAAAAATAGCAATCTTCGCCTCGAATTAGGCCATGTTTCAAGATCAAAGTATATTCATAGCCAGCTTGTGAGGAGAGAGCACATCTGAGAGGCTGCGCACACTTCAATTAGCAAAGCGCTGAGTCTGGTGAAACAAGATGGCCAACGGCTAGTTACGGTGGGTCTTGGTTGACGGTCTGACATCTCTGCAAGCTGCGAAATGCGTGATAGACAATGAGTTTCGCATAGTTTCTGTGATGATCATATCAACGTACGTGTATGATCTGCATGGTAGTTCATCTAACTGACAAGAGCGTTCGGCTAGTCTTACAATGCTCTAAGCCTGGATTGCAACTTGCCTGCGCCAAAGTGTCAGGTCTTTCACGGAACCGCCTTCGGCAATTGAAATGTTGGCTGCGACAGATGAGATCGTCCCCGGTAGAGAGTCATGACACACAGGGATCAATGGTTTAACACTTGTGTAAGAGATAAATCTTGTGCAGAAACCAGTTTCAGGGCATCTATTTCACGTCGGCGACAGAAACACAATTAGAAAGCAGCTCATGAAATTCAATCAAGAACGTATCGAAACATTTAGTTGGAGATTTGAATAGAAAAGGTCGGTGCGCTATGTTCGTGCATGCAAGACTGATCACGAGGGCACCATGAACGAAAGCAGACATACACTCTTTTCTTGTGACGGAATTAATGACGGCCACCTTGACTTTTCGAACTAGTATTGTAGCTCATCCCTAGCTGGAGCAGAAGTCCTCGCTCGATGTGGGGTGGCATATGGTGACTTTGTGGACTTGACTGCTCACCCATCACGATATGAAGACCAGTAGCCTTGAGTGTACCTTGTGGACTGGCGTCTCGTTCAGACCTCCTTTGCGACGATAAGATCTCTCAGTCATCAAATGTCCAGTCAACCTCGTCGTTGGCCATCATGAGCTTCTACACATTTTTCCTGACATAATCACGGAAGAGACCGGATGTAGCTATGACCAGGTCAAGCGCAGATGCTGGACTCAGTGAGAGCGATTCGGTCGAATTAGATATCCCACGGCATGTGTCTGCGTGGAGATGGCTTCCTTTGTCTCCGCGATGGTCTGAAGCAGCGTAAGGTGAGAGCTCGGGATAAGCAGTTTCCAGGAAGCCGGGACTAAACGAATGATGACGCTTGGTGATCAACAGGTCTCTTGCAGGCTTTGAAGATACCATGGTGGCAGAGCTATACATGGAAACCAAGATGTGCACCAGTCCTCAGTAAGTATCTACGAGGCAGAACTGCGGTGGGCAAAGAGAGATCCCTCTAGCAAGGGGCCGGTCTTGACCATTGATATATCTCGCACTTGCTTTCTTCTTACTGAACGCAGCATTGTTGCCAAATTTCTCTGACAAATCGGCGCGTCATGATATCGTCCAATGTGCCGAATTCTTTACAGCCAATCGGAAGTCGACCAACATCTGTCATTCGATGTAATAAACAAGCATTGTTTTCGCTGTCGGTACGGAATTCTACGACTTGACGCGATGACGAACCTATACGCTACAAGCTTCGAGCCTCGCACTGTATCCAGAACCGACACGATGAGATTGGAGAACCCGATATAGAATGATGCCAGAACGCCACCTTTGCTTCTGAGCTTCAGTGAAGCGTGAAACCGAGTTATTGGATTGAAAATTACGTTTTGAGAATGCTTGGCTTGCGTGCACTGGCGCAAGTTTTAGCAAGCCGGAATTATCGTCCCCTAGCACTAATGTCCCTCTCGAGGAATAAGATCGACTCTCCTCACTTGCTTCTTAATGCTCTCAATTCTTTGGACCGAAGTGTTCCCCGAGTGAGCCTTACAATCCTTATCAACACTGTGATTTGATGAATGCATTCGCAACGTCGAAGTGTGGAAGTCGAAGAGTCGCCTGACGAGCCAAAGTGCGCAGTCCATTTGCTTTCTCCAGACCAGTATTCACAGACAAACGGTAAAACACACCTGCGCCTGTAAAGAATCTGGTCGTAGGGATGCTCATACTGACGTTAATTCACAGTAAATAACGTCAGTAATTAGGTAAGCGTCATTGACGTGTCAATAACTGTAACTTATCTCTCCGCAGTGGCAAACATCGTCAATTTCAACCTCTCTCTATAGCTCTACGCTGCTATAGCATCAATGCCACCACCAAAGTCGTTCGCCGCTCGCCAGTTCAGCGATTCAGTAACCGAGGACCTCAAGCCATGCTCGCGCTGTAGCTGGTGCGTCAACTATACGATAATCAGCCAGTCTATCAAGCGTAAATCGGCCCATTTGGCCAGCTGTATACGCTTCCGCCAGCATGCCGTCGAGGTACTCCGAGGAACCGATTCCAGCGCTATAATCGACCTCCGTATGGCCATGCCAGAGGACTTTATTCAAGCATGTCGCGAGCTAGCAGACGTAGGTGAGGAAGAGGAGGAGGTTAAGGAGGGCGATGCGCATGGCTATGCTCAGCCAATTGATAGAGCCTCTCGCATGGAGCTCAAGTTCGCAAAGGCCATTTACCGCTCTGGCATGCCGCTGAGCTCGTTTGACACCGACTGCTGGAGGGAGTTCTTCAGAGAGCTCGCTCAATTCAAGCCTCCGCCGCGAGCTCGCCTTGCTGGTAGCCTACTCGAGGCTGTATACGCAGAGGTGCAGAAGGAGGTGGAACAAGTGGTAGAGACTCAAGGCCGTGGTAACTATACGCTGAACTGCATTAGCGATGAGTCTGAGGCCATGAACGAGGACCGGATTACCAACCTCTCGCTTAATACAGCTAACGGCCAGTCGTTCCATATAACGACTACTGCCACTGGCTCCGCTGACCATAGCGCAAGGGCCCTCTTTGATGGCATGTTACCTCGTATCAAGAAGGTTACCAAGGGTGATTTGACCCGCTGGAACAGCCTTTGTACGGATACTTGCGCTACGCAGAGGAAGCTACATGAGTTGATCCATCAGCATCCTGAAACTCGGCATGTTTTTACCATACTCTGCGACTCGCATGGCCTCCAGCTGCTAGTCAAGGTCCTCTGCCATGGCTCGAAGTCGCTTAGTGCCATTACGTACTACAAGGTTACTCTTGTAGAGGCGAATTTGATGTCGAGTTTCCTGCGTTCGGCGACGAAGCTCTACGCTCTGCTTGTAGAGCGCGCAGCTGAGGATGACAAGAAGCTCAGAGCCCTCGTGCTGGCGGTAGTTACTCGATGGGGTACTCAAGTCAACGTCGTTGATGCGCTAATTGAGAACAAGGCTCAGCTACAGTCAGTCACCGGTCAGCGAGCCTTCTTCAACAGCGAGAGTGGCCGGAAGGTACTTAGCTTGATTGACGACGAGAGTTTCTGGCTACGCCTTGAGCACCTCCATTCGCTGCTGCTGCCGATTCATAACGCGCAGATAGCCTCTGAGAGCGACCGCTCTACTGTCGCTATGGTGGTTCCTCGCTGGAAGGACCTTCGAAGCGACATCGCTGAGCTCGACATACCGTTCAAGGCAGAGGCTCTGCTACGGCTAGATCAGCGCCTTGAGAAGCAAACTACTGGTATACACTACGCAGCGTACGCTCTCAACTCGCAAGCGCCAGAGTCGTATAAGAGCCTTAGCAAGCGCGAGTGGCAGCTAGCTGAGAGGTTCTTCGAGGCTACAATTCCAAGTCACCTCCACAACGACTTCTTTGATCAACTTACCGAGTTCAGAGGCCGTAGAGGCCGCTTCAGCAGTACCTTCCTCCAGCAGAGAGCTCATAATCCAGACAGTTTTTGGGACTACGCGCAGCAATACGACGCTCAGCTACTTGCTCAACTGGCCTTGCGGCTACTCAGCACGCCAGCGAACTCAGTACCCTCTGAACGGTCGTTTTCAAGCTTCAATTTCATCCAGAACTCCTTCCGTACGTGCCTCTCAACCCACCGAATTGATCTATTGCTATACATCCACGTCAATTGTAGAGCTCTTGAGGCTCACAAGCGCGAGAGGCTCAAGCGACGGCGTGAAATCGCTCTCTCTGAGGGCCACGCTCGTAAGAAGTTGCGCCTCGAGCAGCTTGAGGCGCGTACTACGCCATCAACTCAAGCAATAGCTCCATGGAACATGACTACCAACGAGGCTATTGAGCGTCAATTCGCTCTATTAGCTCCTCTTGAGCTCTCTGCAGGCTATCTCAACGACGACGACGACGATGACGCTGCGCCGTACGAGCTCAGCTCGCAGAGCCTTCCAAGCGCTGGCTATAATATCTTGCTCTCCTCAACGCCACTACTACCCTCTATGTCGCCGTAGCTACCAAATGCTCTCTCTCAGTTGTCAACTCGAGGCGAGCCTCAGCTATACTCCTTCTCTCAGATGTCAACTCAACACTGCTCAGAGCCCTTCCGCAGCCAGTCAATAGCAGAGGTTCAGTGCTCAGTCGGTACCAACTCAAGCAGAGCCAAGGCTCTCAGCTCGAGCCATGGCTATATGGAGACCTCTCGTACACGCAGCAAAACGTTGACTTAGATGGTATTGAGAACCACCTGCAGTAGCGCATAATGAGCAAAAGGTGGTCCTGCACGGAGTTGGACCGTGGTCTTATATAATCCCTCAATACTCTCCAAAGTGCCGTTGGAGAGTATTGTGAGAACATGGTTTACACGCTTTAACACTAAGCCACAGGACCGATGATGATTATCTGCGAATTCAGCATAGTTTAAATGCCAGTATTGCAGTTTACAGCACCGATATAGAGCACCTAGTATTCTTCCTGCCTCTGATCAAACTTCTGGTGTGTTTTCATACAGATCTGAATCAGATATTGCCAAGCACACGGGAGGGGCATACTCGGCGCTAATTACTAGTGTTATTGACATACTGACAGTAAGGAACGTCAATTTGACACGTACATAACTGTCAGTTACATGGAAGGTAATTAACATCGTACATCCCTATCTGGTCGGCACTTGACATTTCAATTCTGCAACAATGAAGTCCCCGAACGGAAGTGGGCACTTCTGCCTGTCTGGTACTTTCAACGCGGTATCCCGCTTTCGGCAAGTCTGCATGGCGTCACGCGCGATCTCGCACGGGCACTCTAAAGACACTTGTGCTAATCCATGGCATAGCCCTGACATGTAATCTTCACTGTCAGTCCATCGTAGAAGCCAAGGACAGTGGATGTGGGTCTTTGTGGAGAAGCGACCGACAAGCGCAACGATAACAGTAGTCGACGGCACGCACACACGCGGAAGTGAAGCTCTGCCGTCCCGTGGGATCACGGAGACTTTGGCGGGGTCTGGACCCTTGTGATTGTTGGCGCGCAAACAATCGCAATCCCGACCACACGTGTAGGCCAACGCTAAGCGATGGTATTTAATAACACCAGACTTCGTCCTGGAATGATCATACCGCCAATGGGTGGTGTCGGAAATTGAACTTTTCTGGTCCGCCAGAGGCTTTGTCCCTCGGCTGTAATTCTGCGCAGTGGCCGCCCCATCTGTATCGATCTCCGTTCTTCGACGACTCAAAAGAGTAGGACCGTGATACTCTTACATGCGCCCTTATCACTTCTCTACGTACATGTCCGTGCTCTTCTGATTCTGAATCCGTATATTTACATCGCAAGATCAGCTCCTGTTTCGACACAAAATGCCGTGCTCTAAGCCAATCTAACAGCATGAACAAAAATCTGGACTTTCGAGTTGTCACTGTGTCGATAAAGCGGGCGCCAAGTTCCACAGGCACAACGACTAGAGAGCAACAAACATCATCGCAGCTTCCCAGCATCCAGCCTACTGGATCTCTCATCAGTTCAACATCGACGAATACTTTCCCGGCTAACGAGCCAAACAACGATCAGTCGACTTCCCAAGACGGGAAACAAAATCCCAACGAGACTCTCAGAGACATTCTCAGAAGGCTACAGCGAGAGCAACTCAATCAAGGACCAGCTGACGATAAATCTGGTGCAAAGAAGAGACCTCGGTCGAGTACCATGATTGTCAACAACCCGAAAAACAATCAGAGCGGTGTACTAAAAGGCCATGTTCCACGAAAAGGCCATGCTCTACGAAAAGGCCAGATTCGAACATAAGGGCCCTTTGTGTATTGGCTCACACTGATGTTCTACGGTCCCGGGCGTCCTTGAAGTGAGTCATTCCCAGCTTTCTAGCTGCTCCTTGTCAACTGACTGGTAATACAATTTCTACAGGATGATCGGCCCGAGCCAGGGTGAGAGTCGAAAAAGGCAAGACTTAGATTCGAATTGCGTGGAGGTAGGCCTAGCCTCGTATCCTGTAGTGGTAGCATTACATTGGACATATGTCATGGATGTCGAGGCGACTAATATCCGTTACTTACTTGAGGGACGAATCGACCCGAGTCTGTTGAAATTGGTTTAGTAATCCTTACTCAAGAACAAGAGAATAGGTTTCACCACAGAGTCACGAACATATTCCGTGAAGTCCATGAAAGAAGCTCTCCATAATATATGGCGTCAGCTGGATATCGTCTTTTAGTGTGCCACACGTTATTGTTCCTCGCGTTTACTGTCATTTTCGGACAACCTGATTAGTCGCCTCGCTAGAGTAACCAAGCTCTGCTTCAGAAATGTCAAGATCCTCGACTCCCACTGGAAAACAGATTTTTTCTCTCATCCGATCGGTAAGCTCAGTATCCACAATAAGAGACATCAGTTGTGAAAAGAACAAATGCTCGTCGTCGTGAAACGAGGGGTTGTGGTAAGTTCCCCCGAAAACGAGGTGAAATGGTCTCACGTGTATCTGGACTCAAGTGTCTATAGAATGGGGACGATCTGATCCGGGATCTCTGGTCGTCGGGATCCTCACGAATCACTTTCTCACCATTGGTGGGAAAGACTCATTCAGTGGCGGTAAGATGTATGTCCTGCATGATTGCATACATACCATACCGAGACTACGAGGTAAGATCTGTAGACTTGTGGTCGAAGATATCCATATGTTCCACCGACTGGATTACAGCAGGCATACCAAGACTGGGACGGTGAAATGAAAGCCCCTTGGGTCGAATTTGCAATGATGGCTGCACTCGGCAGATCCGGCCTTTCAAATCACATGCATGAGGCTCGTCTGCTCTCTCATGCTTCTATTTGAGAGAGTCGGCTTATAGAGGGCAGTCCTGGATAGACAGTAACATGCTATGTCAGAGTATAGGATGAACCTGCTCTCATCACCTGCGACGTATCAAATGCATGGACGCCCTAATCTGTAGCCTTAGCATCAGACGAGACAGATATACTCGTGCCCAAAAAGGATGATGATCTGGACTTTACTATTTGAGATGCCTTGCCATCGAAGAGAGCAAAAGGCCAGAGAAACCCGACCTTTCGACCGTGAAGACGACTGTGTTCGAACAGAACCTGAAGCAGATTCGACTGAGTGGAAACCGTTATATTACCTACGTTGCCAGGACCAGGTTACTGAGTTGGAGAGTCCCTACGCATAGCATGTACACACATACAACAACAAGCACATAGCAGTCGTTCAAATGGAGATGGAGAGGCCATGAGATCAACATCAGTAATCCTGAAGGACCTGCTGGTAGAATCACCTCTAGTCGTACCACCCGCATGACGGAAGGCAAACGGCCGCAACAAGATTGGAACAGACGTTGGCCTGCTGATCGTGGATAATCCACCAGCTTACCTATCAAGCTACCTTCCATTCAACCCGAAGCTGTCGTTGACGGAGCGGGCGACAAATTGATTGTGGTGATACCCACGAGACGATTTCTCGCAAAGCATTGTCGAATTGATGATTCGCGTGCGTTCTTCTTTTCGAAGGAGAAAACCAAGAATAGCGAAAAATACGCACTTTCAGAAAGTTTTGATCGTCTGAGCACGCCCGCGTAATTTATCGAGCCTATCATTAGCCACATATCCAAAGGCGATCCCTGTCGGATAGTTACTGATGGAATCTCTCGGCAATATTCCTAGACAAAACAGGTGTAAAGCTGATGGATTCTCAAGCGGAGAAGGAGTGTCGATTCCGTATCAGTATTGCTGTCATCTGAGGCGTCTCACGAGCTGGTCTAGTTACAAGGTGTTTCCAGACGGCGTGTCATTGTCTTTTCCTCGGGACAGCGGGAATATGGCCAAAGAGAATTTGCGGCAGATGTGCATTTGGGAGTTGCCACAAGGCCATTCTAGCGTAGTTCGAGGGCTGCGTTCTGACTTCAAGCTATATATAGGAGTCCTAGTTGTCCTACGCTTCCTCGCACCGTCCTTCTTGTCAGGCTTCAGAATCTAAGACCACTCGCACGACATGTTGCTAACTATAGTGGCCTCAGTATCCTGTCTCGTCTTGATCTACGGAGAGGAAAATCGTACGTGCACGTTCGATCCTCTAGCTTGAGTCTATGTTGACTAATTATCTGCTCAGGTTGGTCTCTTGTGCCGGTTCTTTTAGCTTCTATAGTCGTCCTAAGAGCATCCATGGCAATCACGACTCTGTGCGATAGGTACCTTCTGGATGAGGGTGCCACACATCCTCGGATCCCACTGGTAGTACTTCCTTTGTGTATGATCTGGGTCACAGCAACCGACTGGGCCTTTCTGACCGTACAGTTCTACGCACTCTGGCTTTTTGACGACATCCTTTCGTGGAGACGACTCAGACATCACCCAGGACCTTGGTTTGCCGGTATATCATCTCTGCCAACGCTGTGGCATATACGTAAGGGAGATTTCTACGACTGGCAGCAGCGCTCGCACAAGAAATATGGGGGTATAGCCCGTGAGTCATGTCTCATCGTCCCTGGCCGCCTTCTCTTACATGGGCGCAGGCATCGGTCCCAATCGACTGACGACATCCGACGGTGAATTTATCCACAAGTTGGACAGCAAAAAACGTGGAAGTCCGAGATCTGGATGGTACGGGGCTGCCATCAATCCTAGCCCGTTCCATGAACGCAATGTGACGACAATGACGGACGGTGAACATCATGAACAGTATAGAAAGAGATTAACAGCTGCTTACAATAGTTTCGACATGCTTAAGGCTTTGCATCACAGTGCCGAGGTTCATATCAAGGAGCCCATTGAAAAGCATATCGCTCAAGCAAGCAATGACATCACACGAATTCTTGATTTTGCGCCTATCGTTGAGAGGTTCGCTTTACAGGCCTTCTCGAACATGGCATCCGGACAGGTTCGAAGACATATATCTGTTAAAAGAGGTGGCCGCTAACGCGCTATGCAGGNNACTTGGATGAACAAGACGTCACATGCATTGGTCTTGCCGTCTTCCAAGGTCAATGGTGGTTCATGATGATGACTATGTTCCCGTGGACACAAGTTTTGGTAGGAGGGCTCTTGGCCATTTTGAGGCTCGAGCGACATATTGCTTTCGGCAAAACACTTGCTTCGGTTGTGAAGATCGTTAAGAGCCGATTTGAGGAGAACAAACGAGCATCCGCTCCGCGAAGCATCCCACAGAAAAGACTATATACCGACATCATATCTGGTCTGATGGACGCAGATCTCAGCGTTGAGGAAGCAGCTAACAACCTCAATGTCCAGATGTAAGCCCTCCATACATCATTGCGCATCACTACGACGGTCCAGCTAACATCTTGATTAGAANTAGCTAGTGCTGCAGTGACAGCCCCAGCTATTGCTCATATGTGTGCGAAATACATGGAACAGTCGTCGGATGAACAGGATGCTGTCAGATCCGAGCTTAAAATCTACTTCGACAAATGGACGAGGGGTATAGCCCCAACCTTGAATCGGAATGAACATCCACATTCGTCAGCGCTGATAAATGAGTGTTTACGTATCTGTCCTCCCGCGGCCTTCTTCAGGGAAAAGCGCGTGCGTCATACTGGCTATCCAGAATACAAGATTCCAGGTGGCACTTTGATTGGGTAAGTGTCTTGTTCTCCTGTTATACGGCGAATCTCTAATTTGTGACCCAGAGTGTGTCTAGGTGCGGCTATGAGGGATCCAGAGGTATTTGGCGACCAAGCAGATAAGTTTGACCTATCTCGATGGTTCGAATCCGACATGAAAACTCTCCAACGCATGGACGACTGGCTTAGGCTTGTTTTTGGCTCTGGCATGTCTGAATGCCTAGGGAGAAGGACCGCGTTCCCGGAAATGTTACGCGTCCTGTGCACAGTAAGTCATGAGAAACCTGGCCGAAAACCTAGATAGTTTGCTTTGCAACTTCGTTTATGGTCCACTAACACCCTTCGCAGANCGGCTCAGTACAATTACGAGATAATAGATCGGGCAGAATTTGCTCGCTTTTCGAATAAGGGCGTTCAAAGAGTCACAGGTATGCGTGTGTATGTCCGGAGACTTGGAGAGAGCAAAGCCCCAGGTCTCCCAGCAAAGAATTTTGTCGGCCCTGTCCATTGAATATAGAGGTTGTTCTGAAGATAGTCGAGTTGGAATGCTAGAACTAATGACTGAGGGAATGAAATGATACGAGAAACTGTCTCCGAGCTTATCAGTAGTATCCGCTTATGCCAGTTCTCTAGTCCATCTGCAATGGTGTCTGTGTTATTGGTTTCTCGCGGTCGTCCGTGCTAAAGATCCTTAGCCATCGACCGGAAGCAAAGATCGATCCCGATCAGCAAATCGTGTGCTATTTCTTGTTGTTTCTCATCTAAGGAACCACCACACAATTTCGTATGGAAGGAAACAATTTACCAGCCATGGGTTAGGGCAGTTTCGCTTTAAATACCCAGGGGCGACATATATCGATTGAGTGCTAATTTCGTTGTTTTTAAGTATGCCAGAGGAAAGGCAGCACCTGCCACTAAACGGGTGACACATCCGGGGGTTTATAAAAGTCCTCTAGAGTGGAAGTATCATCACGTTTGGTCGGAAGAGAATTGTTTCAGCCACCGGGTTATATATTGGGACCAAGTCACACACTCCACCATCGCAAACAGTGCTTAGCTTTGTTTCACAATGTCGCAGCCCTGAGAATGCGCTCCAGCCTGCTATGATCTTTCTGGTGTATTAGTGAGTATGTGATACAGATTTGGATAGTCTGGAGATGGATTGTACGCGTTTGTTAGACACGTATAATTCTCGTGGCACTTGGGTATGTGCGTTTATGGTCCAGTCAAGTTGGCTGAGCCGACGTCTATTGATGCATGCACGCCGATCCTGGATCACACAGCCGACGAGCGGTGTGACTATCCACAATTTGCGTTGTCACAGTAATGCGGACGGATGCATACTGCGTCGGTCGGACATATCACATCGGCTACACAGCATTCGACCTAGCACCTAAGATAGGGCAGTCCTGCAAGCGCTACTGTGTTCGGACCATGATTCATGTGCACCTGCATTTTCGACTTTCATATACTTCAGCCTCTTTGCAAACACTCGTTTTATGGAACAACACTCCGACAGCCGTGACTCTTGACCGGTAACCTCCTCGATACTTAGACTCGTTTACTCATTCTCACTCGTACACGACCGATGCAGCAATTGGTACATATGATCCAATCAAAGAAGCTTTTCGAATACAAATCGCTCTCGGTTCTCGATGGAGCCGAAGATTCTTGGTCCGTCATAGGGAGGAATGAGGAGTCGGACGTTATTGCTACGAAGAAGAATGCCGTGAATCTCCCCACTCTTACCCATTCACCTAGCTAACATAATGTACAGGTTCGAGAGTGTAGCTGTGGCAAGCTAGTCATCGCTGGGAAGAGATGTACATGTGGAGCCCAGATCCGTGGCCCGGCAAGGTACTTATGTCTGGTTCGAAGGCCCCATGTCTGATTGCTAACGTCGATCGATAGAGAGTCACCACCATCCTGTCGATGGAATATGGAGATACTTCAAGCTAGTGTGCAAAGAGTCCAGAGCTGAATGCCACCTGCGAATCAAGAGTCTCTGCCTTCTGCATCTCATCCGCATGTTAAACCATCCAGGATGCTATCACGCACTTCGACTTACATTGATCATTTAATTACCATCCCTCCACGCATGGGTCGTTGTGTCTCGTAGTGTTCGCTGCTAAGGTCAACATTCTAAACTAGTGCTCGCTGAGTGGTATTGGCCTTCCAAAAGGTCCACGATCCTAGGCATCGTCATTCTGTATTCGCCTGCGGACCACTATTTGTTCATAGCATGAGAGATAATCAAAAATGTCAAATTCTGAAATAAGCTAAACTCTCTGATTGCTGTGATGAGCGACCGAAGCAGATATTGTTCTTTACAAATCGATCCTGTCGTCGACGTTGGATATCCTGTCCAGCCGTTTGTATGTACAATCTATGTGTTTCCATAAATTTGGGTACGCTTTGGAACAGAATGGCTATAAACGTACCGCTTCGGTCCAAAATCGAGGCTCGTAGTCATCGCGAGTCCTCCTGAGGCACGCAGGACTAGTTCCAAACATCTGGGGAGCCGATAGAAGGCCCGAGTTGGATCTATAATCAGGTATGCGTTGTCGCAACACAAGTAGCGGGCAACTTTGTTACCTTGAATGATCGCCCCTCCAAGCGCCACGTTGGTTCGAAGATGTGAGCGATAGATAAGGATGATGGACATAGACGGCAAAGGAAGGCCGAAGTTATGGCGTCTCCGCAAGATCGGCGTGTGAGCATGGTAGAATGTAGAAGACTGACAGTGATGCCTACAGGGGGGGTGGACACGTGCTATTAGAGCGAGGTATCTTGCAAGTCACGAATATCGATACGACCCCAGGCGGCAGTCTCGATGGGAGATGAGCGTCTCGCTGCAGAAACCACAGATCGATCTGGGATGAGATGCAACGCAAGTGAAAAGCGATTATGTTGAGTGTTTGAAGATTCCCAGAGCAAGGCCTGTAGTCCAGCGGCTGCCCAATGTGTAAGGATGTATGCTTTGGCTGCAGGAGCGAATCTCTGTCCACCGGGTCTCGCAGAGCTTATTCATGCGCCAATCTCAGTGCGATCGAAACTACCTCTCGCGACTGTTCTACTCCTGCGTCACGTTGTACAGTTTGTACTCGAAGCGTACATTAGTACGTGCAGATGCGTCCAAATCAAGCGTGCGTTGGTAGAGCCATTAGTGACAAATTAGTGTCGCTTCCCGAAAGCGTCTCGCGTTGCGATCGCCCCCGACCTACACGTCTTGTCCTCGTCTTCGCGTTGGGCTTGGCAAACGCCCTGTGCTCAGTGGTATTGTTAATGTGGTGACCCTGTCAAAAAATTCCTGGAGGAAAACTTCTTGGAAGAACAAAATCAACTCAAATTTGGCCATATCCAGAAGGTTAATGTAAGACAGTAAGCTGGGAGATAATAGCATACTGCGGGGAAATACTACCGAATAGGCTCAAGCAAAAGGGTCTTGCTGTCACAGCGTAGTGCCGGACCCTACCCAATCTTTCCTTCTAACATCTCGCATTTGTGATATATCTCACTTGATCGCTCTCGACCAAAGCTCGAATTGGACGGTCGCCAATGCATTTGCTATGGCAGAGACAGTTCTCCAAGACGTATCTGCTCTCGATCTGATGACTGCGTCCAATCTCGATGGTTAATCACGTGGAACATCCTGATGCACATTTGATGTTGCGTTGACCGTGGTAAGATTACCTCAGCTGGAACGAGAGCCATCAACTCCATCATTGTGAAGCATTGACGTACTCGGTGACATTGATGTATCAGAAGTGACTTCCTTACTTAGTCCTGTGCTATCCAAGACACATTAGCTGAGGTGATAACCCCAGTGTGTTCTTGCTGCATATTGAGGGTTTTTGAGTAGATGACAGTACATAGAGACTCGTGAGTCTCTGGCTGCAGGTCTGGTCAGGCCCCTTGTACTCCAGGAAGCTTGAGAGGATCATGATGGAAGCATCGCAAATACCACGGCTCGGCCTCGCGTGCATCTTGCTCTCCTACGCTACTTTACTTGTAGCTGAGTAATTCTGTACAGAGGTGTCTGTGAAACAGCAAAAGATGACAATACGTATCAGATCTGCGCCTCGGGAAGCTGACATACGATGCTCTCGAACGGCTACGTCTGCATCTCCGGCCTTCTTGTTCCCNCAGGTACTACGCAAGGCTCGAACTCTGTGCAAATCAGTAATCCGACTCCTTCCGAAACGATGATGTCGATGGCTAACGAGAGATCCAAAACACCGTTGTGCACCTCAGATCTTCATGAAGGCATACCCGGTAGTTTATTCAAATCGGCTCTGATAGAGATGCCGACAGCATCACCAACCTGTGAGCCGCTCAACGACACTTATGGGATCAAATCCTGTGTTGTAGGCGGTAAACAGGTCTCGGTGTACGATGCTGGCATCGGATCGACCTTTAGGTGTGACGGGGTTCTATATCCTGAAAATGGAAAGTTTGTGGCGCTCTATACGCCATATATTGCGACTCTGGCCGCCGAGAACAAATCCCAGCCAGCACCAGTGAACTGCGGACGAATGATGAACCTCACCAATCAATTCAGTGGAAAGAGTGCAACTGGAATAGTGATAGACCGTTGTGCAAGTTGCATCGGCAAAGTAGGCCAGCTCGATGACCCGACGACAAATCAAACTTTGGTTAACGGCGTGACTGTAGACCTGAGTCGTCCGCTCTGGAACGAGCTTTTTGACGATGCTCCAGATAATGTTTACGATGTGTGGTACGAGGGGAAGGTATTGCAGGGCATACCATGAGCGATGGGCTACGTACCGCCCTAGACTCCATGATATCAATAGTGCGTTTTGTCGCCACATAGAAGAAAAATACAAACATGTGCATGACTGGCCCTTCAAGCATTTGACTCACAAGCGACTTGATCTCTAACCTTGTAATCATCCTAGCTGAGACGAAATTAGATGAGAGCACATCCCTATACTTAGCGGAAATTTAATCATAGCTCGAGTCCAACAGATCCCTTATTGATCCTTTGCAGACCGCAGGAACTTGACATGGGAGACGAAAAGGTATATCATCACATTTTGAAGCAGAACGCAAACCCGATCGTGCCTACACACTTCCACATCGTCCCACCAACCATCGATCACAGCTAAGTCAAGATAAGATACTAACAACATAAAGTCAAAGGAAGTATTGTACGAATCACGACGAGACTTGGACAGCATCTAGGAAAGGCTGTCAGACTGTTGCGTAAGCACACAGCTAACATATGCGCAATAGCTGATAGAGCATGCGGTGGCTTGAGCTCATTGCGAGGGTCAGTCAAATGCATAGATCATTCATACACATTGACATACCTCTCGTCACCACGGCCTTACGCATCGCTCTAGCCGTCGATATGGTCAAGCTCGATCGTTGACGTCCAAACCACAAACTCATACCCGAGAACGCCTCTGGTCTCCGAGCACCAGCCTCGTTGTATTCGGGTACCTTGAGCTGCCCGGTTGTACTCTGGCCAGTAGCGTTGTTTAACTCCGAAGCCAACACGAACGAGGAAATCGCGTCGTGGTTGTGGACTGAAGCGTCAAACTTCGCAATAACATTCCAGGAGGACTGGAAGGCTTTTCAGGAAACAGTTGGGCCTGTTCCAAACAGTCCATGGCTTGCTTCTAGGACTTGTTCGAAATTACAGCATGTAGAGCAACACGCCTTTTCCTGCCGTTGCTATATGATCAGAGTAATGTGTACATAACGCGAGAATGTATCTCCGCAGCCAACATAAGCAGACAAAGAGGTCTTTCACATGCAAGTTTGGCTTGAACATGGACATCGTTTTGAAAGTGTGGAAGACGACAGGAACACAAACGAATAGAAGAGATGAGAGACGACGCCTTCCTAAACACAGTGGGTGAGGTAGCAAACAGAGCGATAAGCATGCTGAGTGGCTCTACCTGCTTATAGTCTTCCAGACCCTCACGTCTTGGCTATCCCCTCATTCGCATGTGCTATTCTCGAAGATCGTCGTCGATCCGTTCCACCATTTGGTTCTGCCTCTCCAATACGGTCCTGCTGATTCGACCTCCGAACACGCTTTGGATTCGGTTTTCGAGATGTTCTTTCCCTCTTCAAGGAACGCTCGTTGGTACCAGGCTTCGGCTTCGAGCGGGACTGCTCTTTCTCATACAGAATACGCAGCTGAGAGATCTCGTTTGCTTGATCGTCTAACTTGCTCTCTAAGATGCGCTGTTGGTCTCGAATCTGGTACTGTGAACTTCGAATTTGGTATAGGACGTTTTTGATGTTGTCCTGGCCTTCCAGAAGGGTAGTATGGTTTTCGTTCCCTTGGTCTCGCAGAGCGTTGATCTGTTGGTGTAACCATTGCGAAAGCTCTCTGAATTGATCTGTAGCATCTTTGACGTGGGACATGAGATGTTTGTTACTAGTACAGAATCCTCCACTAGCTGATGGAGCGGGTCTTTGTTGCGCATTCGGTAGAGATCGCTCCAACGGGGCTTGCCCTTGGTGAACAACGTGCGCATTCGCGGGGGTCCCATATGACCTCTCCGGCTGCAAGTGCGCAGATTGGCGATTGAGGTGTAAGAATGTTGCTCCAGCGACTTGCGGATTCATCGGCACATAGTGTGGCGAAAACGAAAGAGGTGGCCGCACTTGTGGTTGTCCAAGAGACGTGTGAAAATTCGGAAGGTAGGGCGGATCAGGTGGTATGTGATTCGGTCTAAGATAAAATCGTTCCCAATCACGCATGTTATTTGACAATGGTAACATGTCGTTTTTCATGAGGTTGAGGGCCAGAGTGAAGGCTTTCAAGTCTGATCACGGTCTAGGAGAGGTATGATGGAGGTGTTGACATGACTAATCTCAGCTCCTATTATGTTGGTCTAGCTGATGCAGGTTCGGCTGCTCCACTCGACTTTCGAGAACCACAGGGTTGCGTCAGGTACTAAAAAGCAAGAGTGGGTAACTCCTTCCACTTTAAAGAGGCTAACTTGACGGTAACATGTAATCCTTGGACACCAACATTAATGACCCCACCACCTCATGTGCTACCTGCTGAACGTCATATCGTCTCAGCTAGCGTCTGAAAAAGTGGTCGAAACAGCAGTCATTTGCCCCGCCGTTGCTGATCTCGATACCAGATCTTCAGGACGAGATGATATGGACAGGATTGTAGACATTAGATCCAGGTACAATCCGTGACTACATAATATTCGGCAGTTGATTCCCGAGACTTAGCGATCCATGGTTCGAAATCTTCGCCACGTCAGTCTAGGTAGACTTGATCCGGATACTTCTGCAAGGTTTATTCATAACAAGCCCGATACGCCGAAGGGTTGGGACGATAGTCATGTGGAGCGAATCCGGATCCCGTCTATGCGTCGTAATTTTCTCCGCACTAACATTCAATACACGCTCCACCCGGTAAGCGCCACACGCACGGTCCAGGTCTGTGTCGTAAGATATCGAAAACTAGTAATTTCCAATACGTGCTTACGCCACAGCCATTTCTGCATTGGTTGATGATACTTGCTCCGGCTCTGTATCTCTATACGTTAGGGAAGTGGTGGATGCAAGACCGAACCGGTCTGACTTGATATGGCCGAACCCCTCTCGTGGATTCCTAGAATCCACGAATTGTTCACAGCACCGCGTCCATTTGAAATTGTTTTGCTCTAGCGGAAACAGACCGCGTCTGCTGACGAAGCACAATAGCCCGCATTCGTGCAGATGCCTTGAGATTCCTGCTAGATTCGGGAGTTCCCGATCCCTGCCCGTCTAGAATGGGAGACGATGAAAGTCATTTCGGTGTGTAGACCCTACAGACATCAGGAAACTCAGACTGGATACTAGAGAGATCACCTACCATTGATTGCTAAACGAACGTCGTACGGCGGCCAGGATGGTAATCGGCACGCTGAGCTTGACCATGTTATCAAGAAGTGTCTAGTCTCTGATTCTACTACAGCAACACCAAAGATGGCTTATTTCTCGCCTGATCTGCTCATCCTCGATGCGTTGGAGCACAAACGCAAAGTCCTGCCACTCGTGTTGGCTTCAGCATGTGTAGCTCTAATGAGAGAACATGTCGCTCGACTACGAGGTCGTAATGCAGCCGATTATCCGGCTGTACAAGACATAGATGTTAGCGAGCTAAGGCGTGGTGAATTCTACCGTGCTTTTATACTAACTATGGCAAGTTTGCAGGTGAGTCAAGCATCGATCGACTTTTTATCTGATCATCCCTAAATATTCCGACGATTCGCTGTAGNNCCAATTGTACTGGCCTTCCCCGTAAGGTCTACCGACGTGCTTGACAGCTTGATGGCAGATCTACATCTGTTGAATTTCTCGGGTTGCTTCATTGATGTGCAACGACGTGAGGAGATCGACATTCCGAGTCTCTTGGTGAACGATATTCTGCTGCTCGCCAAAGCCAGGGTCAAGGAAGTCGAGAAGGCCAGTCTTGGAACCGGATGTTGCACTATATTTGAGGATTGTATCGAGACGGGTCTTGTGCGCCTGACCATACCTGTTGTTGGGTCTCTTTGCGCTACAAGTGTGGGCACATACGTGCTGGAATGCAAGAAATAGACTGTAGACAGATAAGGCGACAGCGGTGATCAAGTGATCATCTTATAAACTGTTGAACCTTTACCAGAGGCGCTGTGTGCTGTGCATCATCTCTCGAAGCACTCTGTATGAGGTACTGCACTAGAAATCGAGGGAGAAAGCCCTCACCAGCCAGATGATCTCCTCATGTCCCTCATTGCATGAGATGATGTTGATCAAAGTCACAGAGCAGCCTTCCTCCTCCACCTTGGGAGACACTTCCTAGAGAAATATGCACAAGGAGTCATGTCCATCAGAACTCCTGTCATGACCCTGTAGCAATGCCGTTGTGGTCTCTCCACGTCTTCGTCATGGTTCTACAACCAGGCCCGCAGGTGATATTTGTGTCACTCCATCGTCACAGTTCGTTCAATTTTATTCACCAAACTATCAAAGATCCTTAGTACCGCTTTGGACGGGATCTCGGCGGATGATACATCTAGAGAAAAAATCATTATCTTTGCGGTATGCGAAGCTCAATATGCAAGAAGCTCTCAGTCACTTTCACTTTGGAATCTGTAAGGCTGTTCGTCAAAAGCAAACCTGTTGTTCTACATACGAGGCTATCTAGGTCGGCAGTCAGCCATGTAATTCGACATGCCTTCGATAAAGAAGCATCTACAGGGAATATGGAATCATGCAGCACGCCAGCTGAACTACCACTACCCCTCGAGGTCTTGCTCAACAATATTCGGCAGTCTTCTAGTTGATCATGCCTCTAATGACGATGTCAAAAGATATGATGTCCTTTGGTGAATCTTCCTCTTATCTTGTGATTACTTCTCAAGACATTCCAATCTCATGATCCACTTGTCTGATGCGCAGCAGCAGTGTCATTCTGAATCCCTGTGATCAATCAAGATATAGGACAACGGCTCTAGATGTTTTCGTCATGGTCAAAGTTTCAGGCTGCGTGTTAGCTTTGGGAACTTGAATCATGCTTCAGACTTAGCTCTGTCTTGCTCTCAGTGTAGGAATCCCGTCCAGGCTTGTTCGAAAACTCCTGTGTACTATCTTTGCCCTTTTCAGAGCTAGGATATGGCGAAGCGGGACGTTTCTTCTTGGTACTCCCAGACGCTCGCGTTCGGTGGGTATTGGTTTCTTTGAATGTTACTCCTATGCTGAAAGTGCTCAGCAGGAGGTTGGAAGAAAATGCGGGACAGAAGCTTTATAGTTCTATGTGCTCTCATGATCATGTGGTTGTCTTAGAGGTGGGATGCAATCATTCAAGAAGTTTGGGTAGAGCCGGATGTAAGATGATCCAATAATCACTTTCGAAGCAAACGTTCCATCGATCTTCGTACTGTCGCAGGCCTGACGAAATGGCAGTGATGATCAGCCAACGGTATCTCTTATACGTGACCTATAAGCTGGATCACGAGATATGAGCTTTCATGACGCGGATCAACTTGACTGCGTAAAATCGTCTTCTGTTCTGGAATGTCCAAATTCTTTATTAGTGGTCGGCGCTCCGTGGCAGCTGCGTATCGCAAGATCTTGCTTCGCCTCCATACAAATGTCTGCTGGATCATCTCACTACACGGTCCCAAGGGCGCAGTCTCAACCGAACTCAAAATTCACGGATCTAGACAAAGCGGGATCGAGAATCCCAGTCCACCTGATATTCAATCAAGGTCATGAACAACCCGCTAACATCGACTCGCTTCGTCTAGATTGGGGTCCAGCGGTCTGGAATGCTAGTTCATACGGAAGTGGCAAGGAAACACCTAAGAGATATGGACTGCCTCTTGTTGAACTTTACCAAGAGCCCAAGAGTCCAGCAAAAGCACGAGACAGAAGAGGCATCCAAGATGTTAGATTGATTTCAGTTGAACCATCTGAACTAATCATGTGCGAGAAAATGATACTGGATAGAACTTGGGATTCGAACAAGAATCTTAGTTGTGTGGCGCGGGATTGCATGGCTATGCGGAGCTCACCGGAAAAGTGCGAAAGGACCATCAGACAACGTTCGTTAGAGTTTGATCCAGGATTCCGTACACTGTGGTTATAGAATCAAGATTACTGTTGAAACCAAGTCTCTAGCGCACCCGTCACTTGAGAACAGAGACGCAAGGTAGTCGCCTCGAATCCAGGCCATCAAGAGAAGGACTGCATTAGAGGGCAAGCGCTGCACAACCAATGAGATGATAGGGATTGGAAAGCTGTAGCCACTTTCCTTGGATCATATAATTGTGCCTTAATCGTGGTTATAGCGTTGCAATCGACGCTACGTGTTATACCGGTTCCACCATGCGAGACTTCCTGTCGTTTTGTCATAGTGTCTGTGGGCCTTGGGTTCCAGACTGTTGTGTACACACAAGTGAGGGAATTGCTCCTCGATGGAGACTGCAGCACGGCACCTGAAAAGAAGTGAATCAGCAAATTTAGCAGGTGTTGTACAAAGAATGCTATCATGAGCTTAGAATATACATCGCACGATCTAGTGATAAGAGACATTACAGGTAGGAGTACATAAGACAGTTTTTCTTTGGTCTATGCCCGAACCTCATGTACCCCTTGTCTTATCCTAATTCCATGTCGCGGCGTAAGCTGTCAAGCGCTGACAGTCGCACACGTCACTCGGATAGAAACAAACGTCTACCGCCTTTACCTTCTGGATCTCGGCCACCAGCTGAGACTTTGTTTGAGCCTTCATCTGAGCCCTTGACAGAGCCCTTGACTAAGTCCTTGTATGAGCACTCAAAACCACCACCTCTGAGGTTGCATAAGAAAAGCAGTGTATACGAGAAGCCTGGAGAATTTTCAACATCAGAGAAAAGATGTTTTGTGGGAGTCTTGATCATGACACCTTCAACAAGGGATGGGAAGGTAGTCTTGTCTAGGCCAAACTGCTTAGATAGCCTTCCGCCAGAACTCACATCCGCTATCTACATCGATAGCAGTGATCAGATGACCGGGCAAAGTGTTTTCATCTAAGTACTGCTGTTAGTCATGATATGCCGCTTCACCACATTCAAGATCTATGATCATTTTCATACTGTTTTAGCCTTACATTCTATACAGTGCAGAAAAGCAGAACCTACACATTCGTCATATGATGTCTCTCCTCAATGTAGAATTCTGACACTCTTGACATATCACAGAAGCAGATCAGTAATTTGAGTCATTCTGACCGCTGACGGATCTAAGCCAAACACGCCTCGGATCACGATCCTCAGACTGAGTAGAGTAGTGTAGATTATGTCTTCGACACAGATTGAATACTGAATCCGAATCTTAAGAGCATCTTCAACATATCGTTGCGAGGAAACAGAACTCTAGCATGAACGAGAAATGCCGCTACCCTCGAAGTGGAAGTTTCCCGTTCTGATGAACGATCCAGGGTATGAACGTAATTGGTAGAATACGCACAATCGTGACTATGATCTCGGGGAAGAAGCGAATCCGCCTCACAAAACCATCCCGATAACTGTTGAAGGAGCTGTGCTACCGTGCGACTCATAGCCACACCATCATCAAACTGCCCTGATTTTCATACCACGTCTACCCATCGCTATACACGAGCTTAAATACTCACATAATGATCACGAGACTTACCAGTAACGCTAGTCTTCTCCGAAGCTACAAATATCAAGCCTTATGAGCACTGAAGCTAGACGTACAGCATTGCTCTCAGAATTTCAACACTATGATGCGTATCGAGGAAGAAACAACTTCAAGTTGCGCGTCTGATTATGGTTCAGATACCGACGAAGGAACCTCTGGTGAGACAGCCTACCAAGATTCGGCCCATATACTAGCAGAGAATCTCGGTATGATCGGTGCTATCATTGGCTACATTCAAGATAACTTCTTCGACTATGGAGTTCTTCCAGCTCATGGCATCGCAAAAGATCTCTTCCTGAGATGGACTCGGAAACATCAAAAAGATATCATTCAATTGGGATCCCGCGCAATCACGAATGATAACACGCTAAGGGCACTTTGCGATCCACTACATAGATCTTCCNCCGACAACTTCGCTCATTTCAGGCCAGTGATGCCTGACGAGAAGTCGCCACACAAGCGACTCCTTGTTCTATTTGAGACAGCTGAGGACGCCAGAAAGCGCGCTTTGAAAGCCTACCGCGATCTGGTTGTCGTTTCCAACTATCCACCACACCAGATGCTGAATTTTGGTCTGCATAATTTCCAGCATCCTCATTTGCCTCTCGATGGATTCTTCGTCTCGAAGTTCGAAGATCTTTCGATAGTAGGGCATTACATCTCTAACGCGATGTCTAAGATCGATGAAGAGTCGGCAACCAGATACGAACACATAAGCAGGTCGATTCGTGAAGAAGAATACTCACTAATGAACAAGGAGTTTGAAACAAGAGTCGTCGGACTTCAGTCACTAAGCTTCAAATCAGAGACGAAATCAATGTCCTATCAACTAAACATGGGCCAGTCGAGATTGAACATCGCTAGGCTCAAACACGAGCAGCGTCTGATCCTCCATCAACATGTCTCGCCGGGTTGCGACGATAGTTTCCGAACTGTGGAAAGTATATTCGATTTGGTTTCTGAACTCCCGCGTATGGGTATCTTCTAGAGCCTGCGATGATGAACAAGGGGTTATTGATATGTGTGTCTCGAGTAGCGAGTCTACTTGGAAAGTTAGAGAGGTGTTGGTACGTTGTTCTGATCAACGCGACTTTTGTCCACGGCACATAACCACAGTTCAGGATGCGTATGCTGTATTCGGGTCTGTTCCACTTTGGCCCCAGTAAATCGTGTCAGTGTGGGTTTTACCAGCAGTCCTTCGATATGTATCCACGATATTTGTCATGAATTGTCTTAGTTTTGCAACCACGAATATCATTTCTGGGAAAGACATACCTGTTTGCAAGCATGTTTTCCAGTGCAAAGGGATTCTCGCTCTGTACTCTAGGCTTTCGACAACCTACCTAGCGAGTGATTTTATTACGGATATATTACAAGTCTTCAAGCCAGCCAAGCGAAAGTTACGACTCATCGTGCATCAAGCTAGATGCCAGATCCCCGCGCTCTATAAAACTTCTCATGTGGAGAGGATTGTTCGATCAGCTGTATCGCATCGCTTTGACTAGAAGCTTATCATCTTGGTGGAAGCATACTATTTCGAAGATGCGACTCTTTTTCCAAATCGCTGCGGTGTTCTTCGTGATAGGCAACTGTAGTTCTGCAGAAGCTCAAATTGAAGAGGGCGCGGTCGAAGTTCTTACTCATGGACCCATTCTTTCACCATTAAACAGCCAGACTGTAATGACTCAGACCCGTGAGTATATCTCGAGCAACCGCTGTCCCATTGATCCTGACAGAAATCAGTGAAGGTCTCAACATCGGTCAAAAGATCAAATGCTCTTCCAGAGATATACTCCTCGGATGTTACTAGAAGGTCTTTTGCTAAGCGTGCGTGGAAAATTTTTCCCTTCAAGATGGATCTCGACAAGCGCGTAGCTCGACCTGACCTTGTCGTGGAGAGTACAACCAAGTCTGCCGCCGGAGATTATGTAGAGCGCTAAGCAGCTTGTGCATCTGCGCAAGATCATTGAGTGTTGTGTGGCCAAGCAGCAAGCATAGCATTGAGTCATGTGGGTTGTTAACGCCAATTTCTAGAGAAATGGTCGGGATCGGCTAAAAATAAGAGGTGCTATTTTCTTCGAACAACCACTCCTTATGAGCACACAAAGTATGTCGAACAAACTTGGATTCGCTCCAGACTCTCTGTCAGTTCCACCCGTTTCGAGAGGACTTTGCCCAAGGGTACTTGTGAACAAAAGATTCTGCTATCGACGAGCATAGCCGCGAGACTACTTAAAAGCTAATTTGAGACTGGAACCTCTTAGGTCCCCTGGGCCGTTCTAGTATTGGAAGACAGAGTCTGTTTCATGGAAGAAAACACCAGTGGGCGCAACTAAGCAAGGACAGTCAGCAGATCCTCCAAGGACACTAACAGGGATGACTAAAGTCCATGGTTGGCAAGCAGGCAACAAGGGCGAACTTGTATAGTCGGCGACATGTGTAGAGAGTGTGGCTTTGTTTCGACGCGTCAAGTATTACAGCAAGGATGGTTGGTTTCCACAGGCTATCGAGCGCATTGCTGACAGAAGCCGGATAGACCGAATCTCCTTCAGGGCGTCATCAGTGCCAGCCTCCATGCCGACAATACCAGGTTTGCTGGTCTAGCTGCAGGCTGAGGCCTGTACATATGTGACTTGTCGCTTGGTCTGGTCGAGTTGTTCTCCACATGATTTTTGTTGTGCGGAGGCCCCACTGATCTGTGGTCGGAAGTGGATGAGCGGCCTGGTAAGCATCAGAGGAGTGCGGGCGCTTGCAACCAAATGCATTCCAACTCGTGCCTGGAACATTCCACATTGCATCGTTTGAATGCGCATCTATCGAGGTGAGATACAGAACTGAACAAGAACGGCACGCAAGTATCAAGCTGCAGATGACAAACATTGTTCGCCATGGGCAGTCTACCTTTCCATTCAGCCATCAATCGCAGGTGTTGCGCAAGTCGAATCTGGTGCAGCTTGTTGCGGGGAACTATCAGCTCAGGCTGCAATTGTGTCTGTCTGCATTTGCATTGGGCTAGCGCCTTGCTTCAGGCGGCGCCCGCTTCCCTCAGCACCATCGCACACGTCCGAACAACGACAATTTCGGTATCGTCGTCGCTTTCGACTCACCTGCAACATAGACTCCTCTGGCTGTCGAGAGTATTGAAGAAATCAAGCTTATCTTACATGCACCGAAACTTGCGTACCCGGAAACCTGGAACTTGATCTGACACCCGTCGTGTCGCTGCGACAGACCGCAAGCATCCCATCCTAGAGCCTGGAAGCATTCGGCACCAGCCGACCCAACTAGCAAGATCACCTTAAACATCCTCGCAACTCACCTGTGCGCCCAACGATACGACTGTGGTCTGTATGTGTCATGTCAATCAAGAACTAGAGACAGGGCGGGTCCTTGAGTCTGTATAGAGCATTGCATCGGGAGGCACAGTCATGAACGAGCTCGTCATTACCTCTCGAACTTGACTTACCGATTCGCTTTGCGTCTCGTCAGCGTCGACTTTATTCCTGTTCTCGGCCAAACATCTCCACCCGGTCCAACCTTTTGACGCCTCGTTGTCCGGACATTCTCTAGGCTAGCTTTCCTCCTTGGGGTGATCCGCGTCCCAGCTTTGTTTCATCGACTCACTGGAGGTAGCTACAGTCCACCTACAGCATCGGGTATGCAACAGAGCATTCTCTACCGGAAACAAAAACCTCGCCGGTCCGTCAAGACTATCGTCGACGTTTACCTGCCTTAGAATCCTGCATGTCAAGCGGGTAGTAGGAGCAAGGGCTGCACGACTTCTCACAAGAGGAAGAGGGCGAGTTGCCGTGAGCTATACGGCAGCGGATACCTATGGCTAGCAATTGGTGGCAGGAGTCTTTGAGTCTCTACTGTGTTCATGGTGTTGCGTTGTCGAAACTCTGGCAGACTGCAAGCACATGCTCCAGCAGAATAGACATGACCCTGTAGGTTACCGCAACGAGTGCACTATTGTACAGCTCGTCTGCTCAGCAAAGGCTTTGGCGATATTACAAGGCTACTAATCCTTGCACCATTGGCAGATCAAAAACCACCGATTTGCCATCTGTCCTGACTAATAGGTGGATTTTCGTCAGCGAGATGACCAAAAGTTGTGACACTATCACTAGCAGACTATACATCACCCAGCTGGGAGTATGCATTACGTTGCGGCATGGCCGTGCGACTTGACTTGGTCTATGGAGAACACACGTCGAGCACGTGCGACGAGGACGATAGCGTAAATGGCCATGCATTCATGAGTTCCTTCTCCCAAGACTGGACATCGTCTACTTGATCTCCAATACCAACGCTCGTAGTCTTTGTCACCACTCGTATATTTCAAGCCCCATGCTGTTCACCTTCGTCCGTTGACACTTCCGTTGAGCATCGCCACTTTCAGTCGCTCGCCGCTTTTGATACTGTCAATAATCATCACTCACGCCTTGTCTCGAGGAACAAACACCTCGGGTTCAGTTCCAGCGACTTTAGGAACATGGCTAGAACGGGAACACTAAGTGAGCCAATTTGTTCCCTTCAGAAATGTTATAGTTCTGTCTTTTCTGTCACAGTAAACACATCTCTTGGTTTCCTGAGCAATTGACTCTTCGCATCGTCAAGCCATTGTCAGATATGGACCAATGTTCGATCCTCGAAAGCTACGCTAATGTTTTATTTCCGAAAGACAGACTGGGCGACATGTGTACGAGGGATAAAGATGGAAAAATCGTCAGAAAGAAGGTAAAAGCTCAGAGTCAGCATGGAAGAGGTGGCAATGGTCTTGGTAATCATGACGCTCAACGGCACCGCAAAATCCCACGCGATACAATCAATGGCATCGGAAACCCCTCCATTCGTCGTTTGGCCCGCCGTGGTGGTGTCAAGCGTATATCCAACATCATCTACGAGGAGACCCGTAGTGTTCTCAAAAGTTTCCTCAGAAGTGTGATCCACGACGCCATTGTATACACCGAACATGCCAAACGCACGACCGTCACTGAACTTGACGTCGTCCATGCCCTCAAGCGCCAAGGCCGTGAGTAATCTCTCCGTTTCGCTTCTTCTTACGAGGTCACTGACTTTGGTTCATAGGCACCATCTACGGATACGGCAACTGAGTATTTCCATCATTGCAGGTGATGGGACCACGTCACAAGGTCATATAGCAATGTTGCATCACAATAGAGGGTCTCAAACAAAATTGCTGAATGTGCAACGTGTTGAACTGGTTCGTAGATACAAAATTAGTGCTGACTTGTCACACCGGTATATACGAGAGGCAACATGACCAGAATTGGATAATTGGATCCTTGGAGACTGTCAAATCCTACTCACATAGTCTGCCACGCTTCGCAGGCTTATGCTGAAACTACAGAGGATAGGAACAAGACTTCTCGACATCCATACTGATCTTCTTCACCGACTTTGAACTGTCACGACAGCAGTGAGAGCACCGGACGTGCTCGACTTGGTGTTCGACGAATCATTCCATATCGCCTTATCCATTAATAACAGGCTTCCGTCGGGTGAGTTGGCATCTCGAGACCAGACACCTGTCTATACTTGCATGAGTGTAATCTCTCCATGCGGTCATATGCTGCGATAATGATATGGATTTTTGGTTGATCACACACTACTGGCAAGTTATGGAGGAAAGGGCTAGCATGACGTTCTCTATCAAGGCGTACATGAAGAAGGGAAATGTGCAACGGGTTGCCGTGGCTACAAAAGCAACTACATCATCTATGGCGGCTTCTTGCGCAAGTTATCTGTAGTGTATTGGCGTGAGGATACACTCAGATCTTGAGTTCAGCGGATCTCTCGGGTAATTTTCACACGAACCTGCTTGTTCTTCCTTCTAAGAAACACCTGCACAACACAAAGTGTCTGACTCTGAAATGTGCTACCAACGAAGGATTCCGTTTGGTGACTAGGCTCTGTAGGATAGCTTCAATGCAAAGCGCAATTTCAATCCAGACGAACAACGCTTGCCGCTTTGGCAGTCCAGTGGCTTGCAGCTTGCATAAACAAAAAGTCATCGGTCCCGTCCAATAGAGGCACTATGGGACAGCAATCTCCCCTGTGGGTTCGATTCAGTCCCCGACATCAGACACATGAGAATGCCTACTTTGCACAGGAGCCGTGAATGTGAGACTTACGAAAGGAAGGACGCAGGGAAATGAGAACCATGAGGATCGAATGCGCGGCTGCGAAACCCACACGCTAGCGTTCAGGCTGCCACAGGAGACTTATGGTTTTGATCGAGTCCCTTTTACATTCACTCAAGTTGCACTCTCGACGGCCAATGTAAAACAACTTCTTCGTGGTTCCTATTCAGGGGTGCCCCGCGACTTGATTACGAAACTCCTTCTGGTGCTAGTTCGCCCTCCCTCGTTTCCAGATCACAACATCGATCAAGGCCATACCCTTTACTCGATGACCTGATCGTCATCATCCTGATCGTCGGTGAAGGCATTGAGACTTTTCCGATAGAGTCTCTGACTGGCTGTGGCTTGCGCCTTGTATCCCTGTAGCGAGTTTTCGAAGGACTCGCTATGGCTTCTGCGGAAGTTGTCTCTAGTGCGTTGGCGTGAAATTGGACGGGGGCCTTGCACCTGCCTCTGCTAGTACTTGTACAATCCCGCCTGTTCTTTCTGCTAAGAATCACCTGCAGGAGATCATGGCGTCTAACTATGGGATCTGCGACCAACGAAGGATTTTGCATTGTGAGTGAGGTCCGCGAAACAGGTTTGATGCAAAGTGCACCTTCGATGCATGCTGATGACGCTTGCCGCTCTGGTAGTCAGGAGGCTTGCATAACAAAAGCCACTGATACCATCGAGTGGAGACGTTACGAAACAACATTCTCCCTCGTGTAGTTGATTCAGTCCTCTGCATCAGACACGTGAACAATCCTACACCTGGCGGCGACTGTAATTGTAAATTGAGAGGACGAAGGGACGAAGGGACGAAGGGGCAAAAACTTGCGAGGATAGACACGCGGCTACGAAGGCCACAATATCTAAGCAGGGATGGCGGGATGGATCAAAAGCCAGTTACATATACTCGATGGGTTTTCTTGCCGAAAGCTCTGCTGAAAGTGACAACGGATGGAGAATATCTACTCCGAAGTGGCTGTTCAAAAAAGTCCTCCAGCTCGGTTCTCAAACGCAAATGTCTCAATCAACGTTCCAGCTGTTGTCATCCCCAGCCCCGAAAAATGCGTTGATACTTCTCCGAGAAACCCTTTTACTAGCCGTTGCTTGTTTTTGAATTTCTTGTAGCAATTGTCTTGAGATATCGAGATCATGGGAAAATTCTTCGAAACGGTCGACTAGCTCCTTGAGACGATCGATGCCAGCTCTTGTTGTGGCTTGCACATCACCACACTTCTTAATTGCCACACCGATACAGTTTTCGACGGATTGAGCCCGTCCGTAATCATCTATCGCTCGATGGGCGCTGGTGGCGGTCATGGTGACCTGGGGGATCATGGGATCCAGCCTCGGCTCCTCCCAAAGGCGACTTGAGAGGGCCTGCAGAGTCTCACTTGTGTCNACCCCGTGTTGACCTTGAGATAGATGATGTCCACTGTCGATTTCACGTAACAGNCTGCTGCAAATATTCTGACTTTTTGTTTGCATGCTGTCCATTGCGTCTAGATGATCATGTAGGGCTTGTTCAGGAGACCTGTCTTGGACGACAGGGCTGTTCCGGTCCTCATTAGCTGAGGTCCCCGTAGATACGCCCCCAACAACGATGCATTGATCCGCGGTGATAGAGCGATCTTCCACCATAAGACCAGGGGGCAAGCCAGGCATGGTGCCGACCCGACCCTCGTGGACAGCAGGCTGCAATTCGCGAGCCGATGACTCTTCTTGCCGATCGACCAAAGGCGGAGAGGTCTGCTGCAGCTCGTACAGATGAGACTGTTGGCTTGGCTCAGTTCCCAGGGCTGCGGCTGGTCCATCTGTTCCGCCGGTACGCGGAGAACCTGCGGTTTCAATCATGAAATCGATCTTCTGGGCAGTCGCAGCCGAAGACGTTTCTGGAGGTGTCGTGGCGTCGTCTCCGTTCGTCTCAACTTGACCTTCACGTTCAGAGACACCATTGTTGGTCATGCTGCGCCCTTCACTTGGCTCTTGCTCTCGAGGAGTGGTCAAAGCCATCGTGGTGTTGGTTGTGTGAGTGACAAGGCTTTGATCCAGCGATTCGTTCATTGACTGAGTAGGAATACCAGGAATAGGGGCTATCAGATACCATTTGTACTTTTTGTTCTCCTTCGAAGGTTCTTTTCGGAAGAGCTCTTTATGTTGGCTCAGCGTGGCCCCCATCGAGTTCTTCGCTGTTCTTGGGGCCTGACCACTTTTGCTCTGGGCACCATTGCTCTTATCGCAGATATCTTGCAAAGTGAGACCATCTGGGTGTTCATTCAAAATCTCCTTCGCAATCTGTACCAAGNNGTCTTCCCGCCTTTCATCGGACCCGGTGAAGCGATTGGGATAGTGTTGGAGTTGTTCACTGTCTGCCATGGAGTGTTCGGACTGTTCACTACCGGCGATTGCCTGCTAAGCAAATCACTGAGAGAATCGGGCACTGTGTCCGGATCCGAAGCCAAGGGTCGAGAGTCTCGCGCTTGCTTCTTCCGTGGGTCGCTTTTGACGGGTTCTTTCCCTTTGCTGGATTAGTATACGACGCCCTGAGGGTTCCATCGGTGCAGGGTGAATGCGCACCTCTTTTGTGTCCAGATCGCGTTTGCGTGTCGCGACTTGACGACGCGTTATTGTCGTTTCCACTCATTCTTGTCATCAACAAAGACGAGAAAAACGAGAATCAAATGGGTCTCAATGTTACAATCACGGCTCTGTAGGGTCAATTGTGTTCAAAGACGGACAGCCGAAAACCCTTGAAGATGCGTCGAGCGTCGCGAGACTGGGACGAAAAGGTGGCCCATAGAATATGGGACTCCAGACCACGACCGCTAGCGCTGCAAAGCGCTGCAAAGAGAGAGTTTTAATCGGCAGAATTCGCCGATTGGCCCGATTCGGGCATCGCGCTTGCTGTAGGGATGACCCTGCTTCTGATTTGAGGCTCCGGCACATGGTAATCCTAACTTTCAAGCGCTAATTTCTAGAGTGGACGATGGTTAGTGAAGACGTCCTAGATGGGTCTGAGGTTCAATTGTGTAGTGTCTATAACTATCGTCGCTAGATCGACTATACATTGTATGGAGCAGTCCTAAAGAGATAAAGATTTGCGGAGGGACAATTGAAGGCGAGCTTCGGATGTCGATCTTCTTGCCGAATGTACCAGAATCGCACTACTAGTGTATGAGATGATAATTCTACAATATTCTATAGCTTGCTCAACCGTATGTGTCTATCACAGCAGGTTGCAACGTGATATGCTCTAATGCTAAGGCCCATTTGCGACTTTGTCACTAGCCATTCGGGTTGGGATGACGGCTGTAGGTCACGTGACGATGATTAATCATCTCGGTGTCTTCTTCTTGGCACGTACCTAGCTTGTAGCCGTTGCGTTTTATCAACTGATGGTTTTAAGTTTGTTGCTTAACAGCAATGTACACTACTGTAGCATGTCTTAGCAACAAGAAAAAAAAACTCCCTTTATATATCCATTGATTGATGTATCCTGATCTGTTTATGCATCTATGTACGTGCTATGGTTAGGCTATAAATGGAGTGAAGCGACTGTGCTGACCAAGCTGTATCCAAGTGGAGAACATGGCTGCTGCCGAAGACCGTTAGTTTATGCTTTCACTCGACCTGTTGTGTAAGCTCTATTCTCCATCACTTTTTTGGTCTAAGTGCAACGTCAATAAACAATAGCCAAGTTTTTACTTCCGATCAGCATCAGGTTCTGACGCATCTCCAAATGCACTCTTGACGGATGGCTCTTGCCATGGCTTTGCTGGGACAGGATTGTACATTGTTCGGGCTTAAAGCGCGTATTGTCGCGTTGCGATAGGTCACGAGTTAGGAGGATTCTACAGCCACCATGCAATATAGTTGCGGGAGTAGTGCGTGTATGCCGTTGAGCAATCTAAGTGTCGGCCCCTACGTGTCATGTCTATATTTACGCCCTGCTTTGTCTGTTGGGAGTCTCTTGAGATCATTTCAAATTCATAAGTCTTTGGCCCAAAGGCAGATACCTCGATCATCGCCAAAAGCTTTACTTCACGACTAGGAAATTGCTAATCACTATCATGAATACTACCACCGTGTCGCACGTCTTGAGCTGGTTCCAGCTTTTCGCAAGAGATCGACGTCCGATGTTTAGATCCGTAGCTTTCCGACGGACCGAGTTTTCAAGATGGCTTTTACAACATCGTGCGTTGTCTATGGGCGATACCTTTGTCACTGTCTCCCGAGTTTGCGGACTGATACACGTCAGATGATGCTCCGCTCACCATGATTTGGTGCACCGTCTTCGTCCNNGTCACTCTAACAGTACTCCCAGAAGTAGGGTTTGGTTCAAGGGGAATAGTCTCGGGTGATTTACTTGACAGTATCCATCGCAAACCCAGACTTACCAGGTGAGGTTCCGTTGCTGCAAGCCTCCAGAGGACGAGATATGGAGCCTTTACTCCAAGGGGTGGGATCTTCGCCCGCTTGACAGGCTTAGGCATGATCCGATCTTCCAGAATAGCAGTTGCGACTGCGGCAGGTCTGTTTGCATCATCGATCACTGTTCTGGTATGGCTAGAAAGATATCGAGCAGTTTGAAACTATCTGGCGCGAGGATAATTCAACTTTGAGCCAGCTAGACCAAATCAAGAATCGTGAGCTTCAGGACTCTCGCAGACACACCACTGCTCAATTACTCGATCATCGTTTCGGTCTACTGAACAGTCACTCCAGCAAGCTTGAGCGCATCTGAAGTTGTGGAAGCGATGATATCGGATATCTGGTGGAGGGGCTGCGGCCGCAGGGCATGACACATGTGAGACCTCAGAGATGTATGCTGAACGATTCGAGCGGTGCAGAGAATTTCTGCGGGGCCTGGTACCTGTCGACGGCTCAGGTCGAGAGACACATGCAAACGAAAGGGCAAGGAGCACTCTAACGGGCGTGGAGAAGCCCGTGTAGATAGCATTGGTACACAACACTCTGTCGCTCTTGCCCAGATAGCGATCCAATTGCTCCAGATATCGTGGATGCGCTGCTTCGCGCCATCGATAGTTTGGTGAAGCAGCAAAGCCCTGCCTAAGTAAAGCGGACTTGGCAAAGCTCGACGGGCCGTAGTGTGGACACGCTCGTCGGCTACGCCGCACCAAAGTCCGCTGGCCAGGAAGTCTTGCAAGCACCGAAATGGCAGATCTAGCTTCTCAGTATGTCGTCGCCAGACCATTAAGTCCCTTTGTGATCAAGCTTGTGAAGTACAAACAGAGTGGCTAGAATTGAAACAAGACCGTGAGAGAAAGGCCCGTGCGTGTTCTGCCGGAAGCATGTCTTGGCAGTCGTCTCGAAGCAGGATTCGGATTTGCATGCGGCATAACAAGGAGCTCGAGCTACAGTCCCTGTGCGACCTGCGCAACAATACCGGATGTTAGAAGACAACGACGACTGATAGAGGTCAAGCTGTAGAGACAGTCACCAATAGCGTCTCCATTCATATCGAAGCTCCACGATCGGGTGACGACAGCAACAAGACCAGTAACTGGGCGTGACGTCTGTTGCCTGAACAAGAGCAGCCACAACAAGACCACAAGTAGAAGATTTCCAAGCTGTGACACAAGAGACTGGAGTGTATATGGACCGATATGGTTGTGATGGAAAAGCTGACCTGGGGGCCATTGTTGCCGGCGAAGCCTTTCGATGCTCAGGACAAGACACAATGAACGTCAATATTGGGGAAAGAGCTACGACTCCACGCTGAATCAGTTCCTTCTGCATCTTGTTTCTGTGCCATCGCCCCTCCCTAGCTGCATCTGAACTACACAGGCATCCTCGACTTAGCATGGACGCTCACCGAACCGTTCACCGTCATCCGGCCAGTGAGAGACATGATCGCTGTGATAGCCAGTCGGTTCCGGCTGGGAGCGACTCGCGTCACTTGTCACAGCACTCTCTAGCCATCTGCAAATCATCTATTCAATCATGGAAGGCCTATGTCCTGTCCTTGTCCCGATGGGTGTGAATGCTATGTCCCAGGATTGGGAGAGGCTTTGCCTCTATATGTACAAGCTCAACATCGAATATGGACCACTCGACGTTTGGCTCCGCATCTCACAGGAAGAAGCCGAAGACATCGGCAAAGATACGTCTATGATTCTTTGCCCAGCACCACTCGCCAATGGACGCATTGGCTCCTATATCTCTACTGACATCGTGGAGCATGAATCGCAGATCAACAGTAACGGAGGGGTTCAGATATGGCGCGAGCGAATTGAGGGACTTCCTCATTGAAATAGGTTCTTGTCTTCTTCTTTACATACACATCGTGAGCGCATGGCTCATTAGATGCTCCTATGTAGTCATGGTCTGGACTGTTATGCTCGGAGTCAGTAGGCCGATCAACTACTTCTGGGATCGGTATACAGAACCCACATCTGGCTCTTGTATTGATACGACACTCTTCTTCCTCGTTGCTGGCATTATCAACATGCTTATCGACATCGCTATATTGCTCATCCCAATCTCGTGTTTACTAAAGTTGGAAGTTTCACGGATGGATCGCCTTATGTTGATCTGTATCTTCATGCTTGGAGGCTTGTGAGTCTTCACTGTCTAATTGAGAGCGCGATTAATTTGCTGACTCTATCAAGTATCTGCATCGCTAGCGTGATGCGAATTCACTTTCTTCAAGTTCTCCGTACCAGCACAGATATCACGCACTCGATGGGAAACGTTTTCATATGGAGCTCTGTGGAGCCCGCCATTGGCATAGTCTCATCTTGTTTGATCTGCATTCGCCCAATCGTGCGAAAGATGTTGTCAAAGATGTATGGCCTGACATCGCAACGACAGTCTGGTGAAACCTCGTCTCACAAACAGCGATCTCTCAGTTTCGACGGTCCTCCACTAGATGACGAGATTGGTCTTGTGGTATGTGCGAATTCAGGGGTGAGAAAGGAGTTTGGGACTCCCAGTGAGGTCATCTGTGTCACAAGGGAGGTTGATCTGCGCGGTTGAAGTATCTCTCCTGACCATTAGCTAGCACGTCTCTGAGAACCAACGAGCTCCTAATCATACTACAAATACCTGCACCAATCTTTGGTCCTCCGCGTCGTGAAGCTTATGTGCTTACACAATCATTCATTTCGATCTCTTGGAGACGGATGAACACCTGGTTGTCGTCAGCTCAATCATACCGGGCAGCAACCTATCATGAACATCTTTCACTATTGCCGATCAAGTGATCAAGATTATATCTCGTGCTTGACGTAGTCTCATGTTACAGGGTTCTCGAAATTATGTAAAGTGGCAACCACGTGTATTCAAATTGCGAAGCTAGATCTGGAGATCCTGCGCTGATACTTGTGTGAGCTTCTCAGTTCTGGAAGCCTTCTTGTAGATATATGGGACTGCATATGTGGTTCTCATTGACGAAAGACTAGACAGCCCTCGTGTGATAGCGTGCTACTCGGATTGTAGGCCGAACACATTCTGTTCATTACGCGATGTTGACATTCAAGACGAAATAGTATCTAGCACTGAACCCATGGACATTTACTAAAGAAGTCGATTCCCCTGTATCTGACTCGAGCAATTTTACCCTGGCTTGATTAATCACTGCCCTTGTTGGAGGAGCCCTCACACGCGCGATCGATAATGCCCTGTCCCATGATACTTGCGAGAATGTGTGGATAGATGTATCCCTAGATTAAGACATGTATAGAAGGACATTTTGCTGATTCCGTCACTTGCGGCTAGGTTGTCTGTTGCCCTCTCGCTGTTGCGGAGGTTTGCAATCGCCTAAATAGATCGATCATCAGTATCTGCTGCATCACTAAATATCATACGCCCTGAAAAATACCGCATTTTTCCTCGAATCTATGTTCTNNCTGTATGATTGGTGTCAGAAGAGTCGAAGTTTCTATATCATGTGGAAAAACTTACACAGCAACTACATTAGGNGGACAGCGTTTGTGTGACTCCTGGTACTCGATGCACCAGGCTCGTACAGTACAGCGCACGTGGCCACAGCAGTATTCGACCTTAGTGTAGTCACACATAATGCCCGAGTATGCGGTGGATTCGTGATTGGACTTGGTGTTGCGGGTAGAGATTGATTTGTCTTTGTCTTGGAGGTGGATGAGGTGAAGAACAGGAGAACGAATGGGGAAGGAATGGTTCGAGATACCATCAAGGTCTTAATACTCAGTGAAGATTGGTGGCGAGTAAAGACTTCCCTCGACCTGCTCTCGGTCGGTGAAACACCTCATATCCTACTGATGCATGCAGACGACGCCGAAAAGCAAAGAAGAAGCCAATGAGTGTCCATAGCTCGATGATGCAAGGTATCAATCAGCCTACTGGTTCGTGTTTCCCGCAGCTTGTCCCAATCACACACCTCGGAGTCATTCCTGATGCGACACTTATTGCTAAGACATCTGCATGGATGTCCAAGCAAACGCTAATGCCGATCAAATGATGTGTCCTTGAGCCCTTCACAAGAAGAAGGGGCCGGAGGTATCCGCTGCATATAGCGTGTTTCCACTGGTGAACAGAACGAGGGTTGTGCTGCTTGGGACGCGCTTGCTAGGGGCAGTATGCAGGAAGCCATCAAAATGAACCCGGAAGTAGATTGCATCTATCGAAATCTTGCCTTTTCGGACGCCAGGATTACTAGTTGCACATGTTGGCGTTGTCCAGCGTTTTGGTAGGATGTTCCCCTCGCGATCGCGAAATGAGCGTCGGTGGTGCCGGCAGCAGTACCTCCAAAATCACACGCAACTCGGGAGGACGGTCGTGGGATGAAGCAGGGTCATGGCCCGTCAGTCTGCAGAAACGCCAAAGAGATGTACTCACTTTGTTTTTGTCAGGTGTTGATTGTTCATTCCTACCTAATTACGACAGTTCTCCTCAGTTGTGAAGCTAGACAGTCAATGCGAAGGGCATCGAGCAATCGTAGAATGACTACGTGTCAAGCGTAGGAAACTTCATACAGATGCATAACGAGGGCATCCAAGTGTTTGCCGCTCAGAATCTCACGCTTGAGAAAGTCAGCCATACCTGCATGCCGAGGCTCAAATTAGTCCTGGTGATATCAGCTTTCTTGTCTAATAAGTCGTAATTATCACTTATCTCTGTGGTACTGAGCGCGAACCTCATCTATCGTCCAGCACTGTGGCCCTCATGTGTACGCTTGAAGATGTTTGAAGCGAAGTCGACGGAAACCACCCCATTGTACTTCGTGAACCCGTTCCAAATTCTGGAGGACTTGAAGCTCACATGATTCTGTTTCACCAGCCCCCTCGAAAGAGACAGTGCTCTTCAAAGTGTCCGAGTCCACTCCCTATACTAGTCCTTGTCTGACTACGTACCATGACAAGATGTGATTAAGAGATAGTCGCCCGCGCTGGACTCGCGATTGCGCTGTACTATTGGTCATGAGCCTGCTCTTGTGTGTATAGAGTGGTGTCACTTATGCAGCTTAGAATATCTACCCACGTATCGAACCATCTAGGAAGCAACCATTGCATTCAACGATATCGATGTGAGCAGTAGGATAATCGATCAGCATCCAAGGCTAACCGGCTTTTCAGCTTTTGTTAGAGATGAGTAACAAGCCTTGCTCATTTGAGACTGCTGGGCGAACCTAAACCATGTAGATCAGCTGTGTCACAATGACCATGTGGTGCATCTGTACCGGGGTAGAATTCTTCGACTTCACCCAACTGTACTGTGTCACGATCGAAGCTACGAGCTACGCAGGCGTAGGGGCAAGTCTCGAGACAAACCCGTCGATGACCGGGACTATGTTGAGTCTGGTAATCCGACTTTCTCAAGGTAGCGCAGACCAGCATGAGGGATCTTAGTAAGGACCACTAATCCTCAAAGTGAAAGGTAACCTCGTGCGTTCCCTTTGCTGTTACTCTATGGCCTGATTATCTGATTCACAATCCGGGTCGCCTCCTCCTTCGTTTTCATGTCAGCTTGAAAGTGCGGCAAGAGTTTTTGTGACAGGAGCGAGATGATACATGATTGTGTATGTCTTTGTCGAAGGAGCATCATCGTACAATCGGAGCATTCAAGCTACGTCGGTGTCACAATATGACATACACGAATGAGTAGGAAATCACATAGCTGGTGAACCATCGAACAGCTATGCAGGAGAGTTTCCGGATATGGAGATCAGCCAATCCTAATTGCCCTAAGGATGTCGAGCGAACCAAATCAATAACTTCCTCAGCACGTGGAGTCATCGCCAGTTGTTGCCTGGCTGAAGGAGCTGAGGGGAATCCCAGTTTGCAGCATCTCGATATCAAGGACTTTGATGCCCTTACACGGCTCTTACAGTGTACCCAAGGCTAAGATACCCATGACGCTGAGCTTCTTTGTCCAAGACATTTGTAACGACCGAATCCCTGGGATTGGTAGAAGCAAGATGATCAGATCAAGGGCTGCGCTACAGATACCCGTAATTATCCACATTGACAGGTAGTCCATACATCTTCCATTGCTCGCACCAGTGTATTGGTCCCAGAAGTGGCGCAACGGTCGGCAGGCAACCGTCATTGGCAATCAAACAGATAGGGCGTAGATGAAAGACGCAAGCGCACAGGCGGCCAGGCTCCGGTCGAGCCACGTTCGGCACCTTATTGTGCTGCGTACCGAGCCAAGCGAGAATATGCGCATGTAATTCCAACAAAACGATAGCTTGAGGCCGACCGTTGCGACAACGTAGATCCATGGATAGATAAACAATGCNCTGGAAACATCGCGTCAACCGTCAGTCTCAGGGCTTCAAAGTCGTGTGCGACTTACAATTGACATTTTGCGTAGTGAGGGCGTGTCGGTGGCCCAGACATGCCTCCCTGCTCCGAAATAATTACTGGTGAGCGTACAGGCGGCTGTGCCATACTCCCCAAGNCTTTCACACACAGTTCGTCAGCATGTTGAGCCCTCGCATTTGACTTCCATCGATCATACCAAAGCCATTAAGATGAACCAATCGTCGCCTTGTAGCCCAACACGCTTTCTCTTGTTGACAATGATACGAAAAGCGACCGCTAATGTGGCGATGGTAGCAAGCACTGCTACAACCGAGTCGTCCAGGACCTCCTGATTGGCCAGAAGATCTATACCAGGCGGAGGGGTTCCGTAGAGCTCTGTCACCGATCGAGCCATTGCAGGTCAGTATATTCGCCTCCGACTGAGGTGGTATAGATATTTATTTCGAGGACACAGGCGACTTTTATAGATCGTACACTGTTGTCAAGTGTATGTGGTTGTTCGTCGGTCAGGGCATCACAAAGCGGGTAGAAAACTAAAGAAGATAGTACAGGGAGATATGTGAGGGATTCTGCCGCGTTTGCCCCATCGTGAAGGGGCCTAGCTGGTACAATAGCTAGACTTGACGAGTCCAGAGCGGGTCCCCGGCTCCATGATACCTGGTTATGACAGGGGAGTCAAGGCAGGATCATTTGCTTGTACGTGGGCGATATATGCAGAACATGATGGCGCACGAAAGAAACTTAGGGCCGTATTCAGAATGAATGTATTTAACAATACCCTAGACCCAGGGCTGACCATGAGTGAAAATTACGACTTGAAAAGAATCGTCAAAAGTGGATCGGTATCGGACAGCGATCTACCGCCGGCGTTTGGACAGTTTGCTCTATACATGAAGGAGCGAGACAAGTATATTGCAGAACATACGCCAATTATGGCGCCGCTATGTCCTATGTTGGGCCGCAGGAAGATTGTGATCAGCAGCGAATGTCTCTCGGAATCATCCTTCCGTGCGGCACGTCCAATGGCGCGATTTTGACAATCGAACAGTCTATACACAGAGTCTTGTAATCGTGCTTTGATCAAGAGCTTGGCACATAGACTTAGGCGCTTGGTCTGATTCTGGGAAGCTAAACTCGAAACCCATACATCGAGCCTCTCACTCTCGCCTATATACAGTCATACCAGGATCTGTCAGTTTTGCATACCTGCACCAGACTGGGTCCTTTTCCAGCTTCTCAAAGTTGCACTTATCCAAACCAATCGCGACTTCCATACCCTGTCCCTCCCCTCTGGTGACTTTCGGGTAAATCATACTGAGTCCATGTAAAAGACCNCTCTTGGAGAACCTGACTCGCTCAATTTCCCCGATTGCAGGGCCAAAGTCAAGGTCGTAGATATCCAATTTGTACCACGTGCTTGTGAGGCAATCGCTCCCCATCAAATTTGGGTATGAAGCCGACACAACGTGATCATAGCCAGGAATGGTGTCAAGAAGGGTGACGAGCGACTCGACGTACTCTGGCGTTCTCTCATTTACCGCTTTCCTAATCTCGATGGCAAGAGAGCCGATGCTCGAGGGTTCGCGAAGATCCCTGATCGGGATTGCCGCACGAGCGTAATTCATCGGACAGCCAGGGTAATGCCTTGATAGGGCTGGTGTGGAACGAAGTCTCAGGTCGACGTTGACGATATGATACGAAAGTTTGGTTCCGTCCGAGAACCGTTCGGGACCATTTTGCGCCCGATACACCGCGTACCAAATCAATGCAGTGACGATATCGTTGGTCGACAAGCTGCGGATTTCAGCCCCACCGCGTCCAGTGTGCACCACAATGTAGTCTTCCTTCAGCTGGGCTAAAGCTTCGGGAGACAATAGGTAGACCCGAGATTCATGCGTGTCTTTCATTGCTGTTTCTCCGAAAGTAATGGGTTCGGAACTGATGATGAGTTCAGGATGGTGTTCTGGCCGGCCCATTGTAGCGGTCGGCTTCTGAGAAGCAATGTGGGCGGTCCGGTCGAATGTTTCGATGGGCAGAGAGTCGCACTTGGGAATGCTATCATCTTGCGAGTGACGACAATTCTGAGCCCACACTCGTAACACCTCGGTCAGGCCCTGAGCATCAAAGATCGAGTGATGACATTGGGCGGCCAAAATAAAACCACCATCGATGATGTTCAGCTGTGGGACGAAAACCGGTTGCTGCTCACCCACCATCGGGAAGACTCCGCGGTCACAAAGGTCCGTGGGATTGAGTCTCGACTGGGGGAAATTCTGCTTTCGCAACTCGTCATAAACCAAACCAGTTCCACGAAGATCCTTCCTTATCAAGTCTCCAAAGGTTCCAGGACTGAGAGCAATCTTGCCGGTGGGTTTTTTCCCATCGTCGAAAGGCACAATCTCACATGCGAGGGACGGAATGGCCTGGCGGGTTGGCTCCAGGCTTGTGCGAAGGTGATGAAAAATATGCTCAGGATCAACGCCAGGAAGCGATCTGAAGAAACATAGTGGAGAGTAATAGCCACGCGGATTCGATTGCTCGATTTGAGACAGGGTGAGAGGATTCGCTGATGGACATCTGTGATCAAGATTGTCTTGCACATAGAACGCTGCGGTGCTAGCAGATTCGGCAACCGTATCTTGAGGCAAATTGGCGCCCATTTTCCAGAGTCGAATCACAGTCCGAAGGTACAAAGACGATCTGTATACGGGAACGGCGCCATTGGCCTATATAGCCGGCTCGTGGTTTGAAAGAGAATGGAGTCTGTATTGCGAACGGTCAGTTGAGGATAATCCTCGTACGGGCTCCGAGATATGATTTGCATCGCGCTTAGTAGAATATAGGATAATATTGCCATACAGACGAGCCCCATATGAAGAGTTGACGAAGTGGGTGGAGCTTCGCGATGAGTTTTGCGACAGGTGCACGGGCTAGGGAACCTGTTCACGCTATTGTTTGCGTGCCGCAAACCTATGGCGCGTCGGTAGTGAACCAGATTCCTCATTGGTAGGGGAACTCGGACCTTCGGCACCGACGTTCCGTTGACGCACGGATGCGATGAGCTAATCCCATTCCGGCTGGTCAGCAACGCACACCAGAGCTGTACGTATGGGGGTGAAAATCTGTTAACCATGATCCTTGTCTTCTTCCTGCGTACTTTGCAACGCCGGAGTGAGCACGTCCCGCCTCTAGAGAGACAAGCGAAACGAAACATAAATAACGCTAGGATTTAAAACATCGACTCATTACAATCCGCGCATGCTTTGCCCGATCTGGAATAGAACCATTGTACAGCACTTCCCGTCCCGATTGATAGCGAGTTAAATGTACCTCAGGGTCGTTGCAATTCATCAGACTGACGAGCGAAAGGGTAGCAGGGCATGTTGGTTCAATCATCCGATGCGTGACAGATCTGGCTCCAGAGTGCGGTAGTCGTCTCTCTTAACGGTGTTGAGTCTGTTGCAGAGGGATGAAGAACGACACAGCATGAAGCAACATACAATAGGATGTCTACGATACAAAAGAACACCGCCAAGCGAGATGAAAGAAGGGTTTACCTCGGTAAGCAGCAGATCCATACAAGAGCAATGGGCTTACGATCTATTTCCTAGCTGAATTGCCCGCTATCTATATCTTACCAAGTGATTCCACGTCTGAGAAAAGTGTGATTGAGATCCGGTGTTTCTCCACATTGCGTGTGTACCATCCAACAATCACACTTTGGTGAGCCTAGTCTAGCAGTCTCGATCGCTGATGGAGTTCAAGAGAGGCCCAAATAACCGTATGCCGTGATCTATGGAAGTTACACTCGACCTACGAATATGATGAGGAAGACACAACTATTTTTTATGCTCGTCGGCTCGATCCTGGCTATCATGGTATTGATCAGAAACTCACACTTTCTCGGGCAGCGAGACGTGGAGTCGTCAAACCGCAAGCTGGCTCTACGATACTGTCCGCGCTTGGGACTGTGTTCAAAGACGAGTTCTAAGATACTTTTATCTACTAGGTTCGCATACTGCCAGTACGTTACAGACCGGGACTACTTGTGCAACTCCCTTATGATCTTCGAATCACTCAGTCTTTCTGGAAGTCAGGCGGACCTACTGTTGATGTACTCTCAGCACTGGGACTTAAATTCGAGCTCTGTAGAAGGACATTGGTTGCGGAAAGCAAGAGAAGAGTATGGTGCGAAGCTAGCTCCTATCCAAGTCCAACATTTCGAAGGAGAACACACCTGGGCGGACAGTTTCACCAAGCTTCTCGCCTTCAATCAAACGCAATATGAGAGAGTGATAAGTCTTGACTCGGACGCTAACGTCCNNTTGGGGTATGTTCAGAAGCCCAAGAAGATGTTCTTCCGCTGAGGCTGACGCACCTCCTAGCATATGGAAGAGCTGTTTCTCTTACCTCGTGCCCCTATTGCTATGCCCCGTGCATACTGGCTAGAAGGTGGTCTCTCATCTCAGATCGCAGTGATAGAGCCCTCTGAATACCAGTTTGAACGTATTCTCCAAGCTTTCAGACGTCGACGGGAGTCTGACTTCGACATGGAAATAGTCAATGATCTCTATGCCCGAGACTGCGTCATCATTCCTCATCGAACATACGATTTCCTTACAGGCGAATTTCGCAAGAAGGATCACCATAGCTATCTTGGGTCGACGACGGAGAAATGGGACGCACAAAAGATCTTGGCAGAGGCTAAGTATGTACACTTTTCTGACTGGCCATATCCTAAACCGTGGGTCCCGAGTTCGGAAGTGAAGAGACTAGAACTACAACCGGATTGCGACGGCGCTGGGTCAGGAGAACAAGACTGCTCTGACCGCCGCATCTGGAACGAAATCTACCGGGGATATCGCGAAAGGCGTCAAGTAAGCACATCCTTTGCCATGTTTGGTAGCAGCTGACCATCTGCAAGAGAATATGTCAGGTAGAGACAACATCTTTGTGAAGAGTAAAAGTGCCTGCGAGCCTGGTCATGCCTTGACCCCGATCAGGTGAAGACTTGATTCGGCTGTTTGTGTGTCGATAATACTTGGTTGAGTCCGTGGAGGGCGAATTGTAGAGTCAACCATACAGGTCTTCGATCTTGAACCCACTCTATCGACTACGGTCTAACTCGAGGTTATACTGAAAATTGTCTAGGCAGGATCAATGAGTAGTCGATGTAGATACCCAGAAAAAGGCCTGAGCGATATTATGTTCACTAATAATGCCATCCCACATCAGGCTCATACTTGGATCCGGTATATATATAAAGCTCTTCACATAAATCTTGTCGTTGGCCACTCGAAAGCTGCCTTGACCGTCGTGCTAATCGGATGTTCATCGAGATTTCATCTGGCTATGGTGTCGGTCGTTGTTCCGGTGTCACGGTTCTACGGCACACCGCGCCTTCTGTGGAGCGACACGGATTTGGTACAGTGCTGTAGCGATATACATCACAACTTGTGTATCGAGTCGAGTCACCTGCACAGGAAAGCAAGAACTACGAAGTGAGAGAGTGAGGCAGAAACGCTTCTGGCTACACGTCGCATCTAGGCGTGTATCATGGGTCAAGAAAATGTCGATGTTCCGGACCAATTATCCTACTCTTAACACGTAAGCCCATCCGATCTATTCTGTGCTCTCGCTACGTGAATTTGTAGAGATCAAGACCTTAATAGTGATCCCAGCAGCGCCTCGTTTACCATATGCTCTGAGCTCCTCCCAGCACAAGTCCAGAGTCGCCATATTTTCCTCATGGTTGTCGTCAAACAAAAACATGGGGTTCTTCGAGGATAACGTAGATTCTGACAGGTCCTCAGCCTCGAAACACAGCGTGTACCGATATATGCGCCTTTGCGGCACATGTTCGTGGAAATCGAGCTCTATAGCTACAATCAGCTCGCACAAGTCTCGCAGCTCAGTCCCATCTTGTTTTCTGACCTCGATCTTGAAGATCACTTCGTCTATTCTTGGGTCATCGACTGAGATTGGCCGATGGATCTGTTGTAAGCAATCGACCGTTGCTGCTGCTGGAGCCTAATCGTCTCTGGTAGTTGTATCAAGCTGGTTCGCGTTGTCATAATTTTTCTTCGATGCGTTCTGCGAATTTCCATCTTCCTCCCGCGCCATGATATCGAAAGATGGTCTAGCTGTGTTTCCATCTGAGAGAACTTCGTCTCTGGATTGAGCGATCGGGTCCATAGTACCTTGTACTTGGACGTGGAGAGGTGGGGTTCGACTAGGGTCGGTGGTCCTCTGCTTCGAGCGATCAAGAGTGTACGGTGTCCANCGTGGGAAGCGGTCCTCGACCTGCTCTCTGGATGATTGATGATTTCGTCATCGTGGCAGATGTGCATGTAGTACTGTGGCTCACAATATTGTCGTCAAAAACGATGTTGGAGTACTTCGTTGCCTCTGACTTCATCTGTTACCGCTGTTGACTTTGATCGACGGAATGGCTGCTGCGAGAATTCTGTCGGATATGAAGGTCAACTGGGATCGAGCTAGGTTCTCGCTCAGAAGATATTTGAACTTTTGAGGACTCTCTGCTTGCGATTAGAAGACGTCGCATGAGGCTGTGCGATCCAGGGGTTCATAAGGTTGCGAACTGGTGGGACCATTTTTTTGCAAGGCAGACAATACAGGGTCAAGCGTACGAGAGTGCTCTAGCTATCCAGGGTCCACCTGATAGAACTTGACACACTCTCGCATTACAGGATGATCACATCCCTTGGCTCGACAACGTGAGCTGAGCATGTTGGACTAGGGCCTCAGAGATTGATGCGTTTCCAGAGTGACGTCACTGAACATCTCAAGAACCTCTGCATTTGTGTACAAGGATTCCATTCGGATGCCACGACCGCGTGGGGTCGGCATCCTGTCTTTCACAATCCTAGTACTTTACAACAGAGGTAGTGTCTTCAGCTGATCGAAGAGAATTTCTCAATGCAGTAAAGTGGATCTCCATCGCGACGGTGGTCTGCTCGTCAAACATGCTTAGCGGGTATGACTCGGAGCGCGACATGCAATGCCCAACCAATCTCTCGAGTTTTGATACATGCATGCAGAAAAGCCCTCAATATATACCCTTGGCGCGGAACTCCCCATATATATTAGGCGTGTGATCCGTGCGTCGAATCCCCTGTCGGACCATGAGCGAAGTGTGTCGTGATTCTGGTCGTCTTGAGCAGATGCGACCACAAGAACAGCCGAGATTTTACAGTAAGACTGCAGACAGCGATTCCATAGGTTCTGCGAATCTACGCCGGGTCAATGCTCGAAGAAGCGTTGTTCTAGTCGTCTGCTGGATGTCACTTTCCTAGGCTAGGACCAAAGCGGCAAATTGCATCTTGTGATCAGGAGGATCAACGAGTCTCCGATTGGCTCATCGATCGAGTCAAGGTCGGGCGATGTAGCTTGAACGCCGAGTCGGTGAGAATAGCGATCTCAGCTCAAGTGTCACTCAGTCCGGGAATCTATGCCAGCTAGCAGTCTCCCTTTCAACATACCACCGCTAATAACTATCTATTGTTTAAGATGTCATCATATTCTTACCAAGTGTGTTACATCAGTTCTAAGCACAATATCTGGAGCTGACATGCTTGAAGGAAGCGATACGTTGCTTGAACACGCTGCAGAGTGGATATCAAGAACTAGCGGCACGTAGAGTTGCGCTTCCAACAGGTCAGCGGCAGAAGCAGAACCTCGAATTAGTCAGGAATCTCGCGACGGATAGTCTTCGTTCAGTAAGAACTTCCAGAACCACATGTACACTGGCGCTTACTCGAGTCNAGCTTGAACGTCTACCTGGCCTCAAGATCTTTCACGTAGCCGGTACCAAGAGCAAAGGGTCTACAAGCATGTTCCTTGCTCAGTTGCTCCACAAGCTCTGGAATCCGAGCAGGAAAGATACCAAGATCGGGCTCTACACTTCGCCTCATCTTGTGTTCGTAAGAGAGCGAATCCAGATCAATGGAGAACTCATTTCAGAGGACCTGTTTGCCCACTACTTCTTCGAGCTCTGGAAGGAACCGTGCAAGAAACTCTCATATGCTGGATTCCTCACTCTCTTGGCTTTGCACCTATTCGTGAAGGAGGGAGTCAACGCTGCTGTGATTGAAGCGGTGGTCGGAGGAAGATATGATTCGACCAACATCATCAGTTCTCCCACCGCTGTAGGCATTACACCGATTGGCTTAGATCATATCAAAACCCTCGGACCCACGATCAAGGATATAGCTGGACAGAAAGCCGGTATATTCAAAAGAAACGTTCCTGCCTTCTCCGCACATCAGAAGACAGAAGTGGAAGGCGTTCTGAATGATATCGCAAATCGCGAACAGGTATCTCTGCTGCGTTATGTTGAAATGAACAGTAGCCTCAAGAGTAGCGACGACATGCCTGCGGCACTAAGGGTAAACGCTTCACTAGCATACGCCATGTTCCGAGTGTTAGCTGAGCCTCAGGAGGTCTACCCGGAGGACATGCCAGAGAAAGTGGTCCAGGTGGTTCAGCAGACATCTACGCCTGGCCGGTTTGAGCGAATCTCAAAAGGAAACCAAGTCTTCCTTCTGGACGGAGCTCATACGCCTGAGAGCATTGGAATAGCTTCGGAATGGGCCCTGGAACGGTCAGAGGATCGTGTATCCTGATTGGGGAGCAATCATGCTAAATGTTGGATTAGGTTCTCCGCCAAAGGGTACAAGGCCCTTATATTCAACCAGTCAACACGCGATACCAGTCCACTGCTTGAAGCCATATACTCGAGATTGGGCTCTGTCTTGCAGCTTGTGGTTTCCTGTTCATCCAAAGTTCATAATGAATCGATGGACGAAGTCGGTACGCTCTTTGCTTCTCCATGTTGACTACCGCTAAGTTCATTAGAAGATATTCTGAACAAGAATGAGGACCCGGTCTCGAGGCAATCGGGATTGTTCCAGGAGAACGCGAGATTGATCTGGTGCTCCCTCGGTGGACACGGTGATGTACGGACATGTGACAGCATGGCAGAGGCCATCGATGTAGTGGCCAGCGTGAGCGGAGGCCAGAGGCAGCAAGAGCAGGTGGAAGTCTTCATAACAGGGAGTCTGCACCTGATAGGCGGCGTCAGACATATCTTGACAAGCGTCTCGCAACGATGATGAACTCCATTGCAGTCCTGGATATATGCCGAAGAGTTTTTCAATCAGCTGCTTGACGTTTCCTACGCGTAGATACCATGTGCATGTCAGTGTGCCGCCCTGCGCCGTGAACACGATGATATGAAGATGATCGTTGGTCAGAAGGCGTAAAGCACTGAAAAACCATACTCATTCAGGCGATGTCCGTGGTTGACATGACATTTATAGGGCGAGGAACCAAACAGCAACTCAAGATTGCCGCCTTCATTGCATGTCGCGATGAAGAAACCTGGAGTTGGTCATCGCGGAATCTCGTTGTGCACCGCGATGACCGACCTCTGGCTCGTGCACAGTCACTGGCCTAATATTCGAGTTTGCATATGTCTGCATCCTCTTGTTACTCTCGATGTGGTAAAGCCGGGGAAAAGGGAGAATCTAGAGTACCTCAACAAAGGGAATTGCTACCCCGAGACCCCTGACACTGATCCAAAATGTGACGAGTGTAATCCCTTGCCGGACTGGAGATATCTCTGTATTGTGCAATGCTTCCTTCAAATGGTCTCCCGGTGGTCCTCACGTGATGCAGCCTTTCCTCAGCTAGCGCCCGGATACACCTCGAAATCCATCTTCCATCCTAGTATGATGCGGCCCTTCGTCCTGATAGCTTCTTGTCAGCATGTCAGCATGTCAGCATGTCGGTCACGTCTCTCCCATCCAAAGGCGCCTGCGAAATCGTTCTGCAACACGCGATGAATCTCCTGCCAGATGCCGTGAGTGACATCGAGTCCAGTTCTCAGCGCAGAGTATCATGATTGAATTACTCTATAGACTGGCCGCACGCCCGACGAGATGCGTGTCTTCGTAAAAACCGATCTAGGACAGGCTGAATGCCTGTTAGCGCTGAGAACATTCTTACAGTCTCTGGGAAGAGCGTGTACAATTTTACAACAATCGGACCACGCCCAGGAAACCACTCCTCGCGCACGAAAGAGACGAAAGACACAGCAACGAACATCGTCAAGAATCCTCGAGCTTTACCCTCAAGGCAGTCAGCAAATCATTGCTCCGACCGCTGACACTGGAGTCACGGCTTCCACCGGACAATACACGGCGACCGTACAAAATGATGACGTTGCTCACGATCATATGCACCCGGCGGTATCGAATCAAGGATCCACGACTTCAACCGCGACTCGGTCACTGCCATCCGCCTCGCTTGCACGGTCCGGCCGAGACATCTCATATGACTCGATCATTGAAGAGTTGGACTTGGAAGCAGAACTGAGTTCCGTACCTGCTCATCTATGCGAGATGCAGAGACTTGCGGGCAATCCTGACCTCCAGAAGGAGTGGTGGTCGACCGAGATTTCCTTTGCGAACAGCTTCAAACATGGAACAGCAATATACATCGCATCAGAAATAGATTGTCGAAGAAGTCATCACAAGAGCCAAGACGTCTTACTAACTTATATTCTTGCAGATATTGTATATTGCACAGACACATGTCGCATAAGATGTTATCCCAGCACTTTGGACCACTAGGAAGATATCTTATTGGCGGCAGAATAAGAACAGCCAAGGCATACTATGGCTGTCTGCATCATGAGATCACGGCTGGTCCTCTGCCTGAACATATCCTGTGAGTTTGGGACAATTTGGTTTTCTGACAGTGACAGTGTCAGGCAACAGTAAAGCATTTCCAGGGTCTCTATTGTGGGCGCATTGCCTGACGCCATCGAAATCATCTTGGTTGAATAGAGGATTGTTATGGCGTCAATAAGCGACCGAATTTATCTTTGTTGCAACGACATGATTTTGAGAGCTGATCAACACTGGCACGAACCTTTTACGTTGTTCTGCGTGCTGCTGTCGAGTTTCTCGTACTTGCCCGAATCTAGTCGCTGCCCGTTTCGAGGTGCTTATGGATCAGTATCCACACATCCTCTCTGTGCATCAGAGAGACGTATGATATGGTATTGTAAGGTGTGGCAGCAGAAGTTTCCAATCATAAAAGATTGTTTCTAGGTCATGTATAGCCTTCCGATCCCAATAGTGTTTTGGTCCGAAGGCCATACATGAATGATGCCTGTCATCATCTTTGTCTAACAATCTTTCAGGATTTGTAGCGTATTGTAAATTTGCTGACGCAGCTGTATTCACACAGCTTGTAGCATGCTTACAGAAGCCAGATTTCCAGTGCATATCGCTTCTGATGGTTATTGTTTGGTAGCGCGACGAGTCAGCACGCAATACAGCAGGTCTGTGGCTCGGTACCGCAGGGTGGGGTCGGGGAATTTTATTGATGCGCAGGTTCGGCTGATTCAATCAATATTGAAAACCCATGCTTGTCTTCAAGAGTCATTGCGGAGCAAATCGATAAGCAAAACATGGTGATACCATCCCATCATTTGCGGCCCGCGAGCCGCGAAAGCTCGAGCCCCGGCCAATTTGTCTCCCCACACGTTTTCAACGCTCCCAGTCACGAAGCTTAGAAGCATCCGATGCGCGCCAGGTGCAAGTCTGGTCCATCTTCTGGACTCATAGGACACAGTCGTAAGAGGAGCAGCGCGCGTAAACACGCCTCAGACACTTATCCCAATACTCTACATGGTGTGTTCTTGTCGTTCCCGAACCTAGCAGATATCTTTATGAACACACAAAAACTGCTTGACAGGGATCAAGAGTGCTCTACAGACTATCTCATGTGAGTGCTGTTCCTTTTGTGATTGGGGAGTTGTATGATACATTTTGAAAGCTAGCGTGTTTGATGCGCAGTCGTAAAGCGTGCTGCACACATGCCGGAAGCCATGGTAATCTTTGTCCATGGCATAGTAAATGTGGCACGGCAGATTGGACCTCCACCTCGCTCGTCTCGGGGACGAGACCTTGCTCTAGATCGGCTGAGGTGGCTTGGTTTGTTGATTGATATAGGAAAGACGATCGGCTGCATATATTGTAATCGCATCCGGACCACTCCCAGCCGACTCTATGCTCACCTGTGGCGCTAAATCATCTAGCCGATCGTTCCTGACCAGTCGCAGGAAAGGCGAACCGAACTACTCGTCCCATACATGCATCCACCATCGATAGTGTTTTTGTTTCACGCGTTTCATGGAACATTAATGAGCACCTGACTGTCGGATTCGTATGGTTCATGGCGAACACTCCTTTGTACTTTGTACTTCCGTCCGTTCAAGTGAATGACTCAAACCCCAGGTGACAGTTTAGTATTAGCAGATACCGCGTCTCTGGCAACTCCTCCTCTTTTCCTTCCTTCATCTTTTCGTTCTCCTGTCTTCCTCGTCTCTCCTACTCTTTGGCTCTCTGAACCACACGCTAGCTTTTAGGACGCCTCTATCGACTTGTCTTGTGTCTCTGCTGAAGTCTCAAGCTAAACATACCTTGAAAATGCCTATAGAGCAACATGTTGTCCGAAAACCCTCTATCGGGATGGTTGTTGAAGAGACCCAACCGTCCTTCGAAACAAAGGCAGAACAGAAACATAAGGTACCAGGAAAGTACAGAGGATCTAACAAGGATCAACAAGACATGAAAGCATTGGGCAAGGAGCAGGTCTTGCGCGTAGGGCATATCTGATTTCTACAACCACTGGTCACTGACTTCCATGACAGCNGCAACTTCACCTTCTTAACCATGTTAGGATTCGCCAGTACGGTGATGACTTCATGGGAACTTATGCTGATGTTAGTCGGCATCGAAACCTAAACTCATGGTTACGTTCGGACACTATCCTGCTGACTACTGCATGCAGTATGTNTCACCTACGTTCTCACCGATGGTGGTACGGGCATCCTATTTTGGGGCTTCATTGTTGCGGCTTGCGGCATGTCTCTTGTCTACGCAAGTATAGCAGAGATGGCATCGATCGCTCCGACAGCTGGTGGACAATACCACTGGGTGTCAGAGTTCGCACCCCCGAAACAACAAAAATTCCTGAGTTACATGGTCGGTTGGTTGGTCGCGACGGGCTGGCAAGTCTACCTTGCCGGAGTTTGCTTCATGGTTGGCGGCATTATCCAGGGGCTTATCGCTCTGAACGTTGCAGGATATGTATCGCAAGCCTGGCATTGTACTCTGCTAACCATTGCTGTTGTCGCCTTCTCGATTGTCTTCAACACAGTTCTCGCCCGATATCTACCATCAATCGAGGCTCTGGTACTGATCCTCCATGTGCTGGGTTTCTTCGGCATCATCGTGCCGCTTTGGGTGCTTGCTCCCCGTTCGCATCCACGTGATGTGTTGTTCAAGTTCACAAACAATGGAGGATGGTCGTCGAACGGGGTCTCAGCTATGGTTGGTCTGTACTATCCTCTTTGTGTGCTAGTTGGTTATGACTGTTCCGTACACATGGGTGAGTTCTTTCTCCTTCCCTTCTCGCTCTTGCTTTCGTCCGGGAAGCACCTTCGCGGTGACTGATTCACAATCTAGNCGGAAGAAATCAAAGACTCCTCCCGAGTCTTGCCCAAGGCCATAGTGTGGTCGATCGGTCTTAACGCGGCTCTAGGCTTTCTCATGGCTGTCACCTTGATATTTACCATGGGAGACGCACACGACATCTTAAACACACCAACCGGTCAACCATTTATCCAAGTCTTCTTCAACATCACCCAAAGTTACGCCGCTACGAATGTCATGTGCGTCATCGTGATCGTCATCCTTTGCTCATGTTGTATCAGCGAAGTCGCTACAGCCTCACGTCAAATATGGTCTTTCGCCCGTGACCGTGGAGCTCCATTCTCCGACTGGCTAAGCAAGGTGAGCCTTGTCGAGTTTAGAGTGTTTCAATCGCTGATCTCATCCCGCAGACCAATCNCCCACTGGAATCTGCCCGTTCGCGCTGTCTTGATCTCGTTTGTCATTACCAGTCTTCTTTCTTGCATCAACCTGGGCTCTTCGGTAGCTTTGAGCGCCATCAACTCCCTCGGGNGTGTCTCGCTCCTCATCTCGTACNTTACCACGATCAGCTGTTTGGTCTGGAGACGTCTCCGCGGCCCGCCGCTGCCGCTACACCCTTGGGATCTGGGCAGATTCGGTATATGGGTCAATATCGGGGCACTGCTATTTCTGCTGCCTGCAGCATTTNTTGCATTCTGGCCCTTGGCAACTCCGNTCACTGCTTCCTCGATGAACTGGGCTTCCGTCATGTTTGTAGGAGTTATGGTTGTGGCTCTTGTCTACTACAGCATACGAGGGAAAACCCACTACGTCGGTCCGGTCTCCGACGTTAACCGGGACGAATAGTAGAAAGGAAGGGAGGAGGGTAGAGTAATCCGGCTTCGCTCTACAAATGTTGCTTCCAGAATCATCTCGTGAGATCAGAATCGCAAGATTCCCTATGATGGCTTTTCTTCTTACGTTACTTTCCAAAACGTAAGCTCTAGCAGACCGAACCATTACTTCACGTCAAAGATAGTGTGAGGGAATACCAAAAGATAATAATATGGCGTGGCAACCTAGTTGGTCAAAAGGAGAACTTTGCCGTAAATAACCTACGAGAACTTGTACCTACGTGAGAGCCTGATTCGAGATGAACACGGAAGCTTCCGGAGTCTCAAAATCGCTAGCGTTTGTTTCGATACAATGGATGGACCAAATCAGGTGTGGAGCACAATTTCGGCTCAAGCACTAGGTCCCTTCCATAGTATCAGCAGATTTGCAACAGGTATTGAGCTGCAAGACCTTGGAGGACGAGTCATTAATTAACTGACGGGCATATAAGATTGTGTGGTCATCCTACTGAGCTCAAGAATCAGAGAATCTCGTTTCCGTCTGGCAGCTGTTGAGTGTATACCAGTTCCTGCCTATCCCTCCTTCTTTTCCCTCCTTACATTGCCTTTACATTTGCCGTCAATCTCCATTTCAAGATGGCGACACGACCCACCGAGGAGATCACTAAACTGTACGACGAATTGGGAAAAAGATATGAGAACGCATACGGAGAGAACCCTTTCAAGCAGTCGATCACAAGATCCGCGATTGACCACCTTCGGAGACTGAAGCCCGACAAGTCTTGCATACGTATCTTAGACGTGGGCTGCGGTACCGGCAGTCCAGTCAGTACGCTATTAGCTGATGCCGGCTTCGAAGTTCATGGTTTCGACATATCTTTGGAGATGGTCGATTTGGCAAAAGCCAACGTGCCATCGGGAACTTTTGCGCAGAACAACATGGTGGACTTCGAGCCTGAGCACAGTTATGATGCGATTTTTATCATATTTTCCCAACTGGAACTCCGCTATGCTCACTTCCATGCTGCAGCGTGGAAACTGGTAAAGGCTCTTGAACCCGACGGGCTGTTGGTCATTGGGCAGACCCCAGCCGACAGATATGTGAAGGATGGATGCCAATCCGGTGGTGGCAAAGCGTACTATGAAGACTGCAAGATCCCGTTCTTTGGAAAGCCACATCCGACACTAGCCATGGGAGCGAAAGGTCAGCGCGACTTCCTGACAAGCATGGGTCTCGTGGTTCTGGATGAGGTCCGTGACTTCTTCCAGCCCGATGATCCAGCTTGTGACAAGGAAGACCAGCAGTACATAATTGCGCAACGTCCAGAGGGAGTCACGCCTCCCGAACCCGAGCCGAAGCCAGAGTAACGTCAAGGCCCAGAGTGCCATAGAGAAGGATAGAAGGGCTCGGTCCAGATTGTACCTGTAATGTTCAAGTCTACCACTTCCCGAGCCTGTCTTGTGTTGATGTTGTTTCTAAGCATTTTGAATCATCGACACGCTCCCGGAGATTCTCAAACTTGAGAGTCAGGGATATTTGCACTGGAACAATAAGTTCTTCGATAAGTTGGTAGAATTGCCCAACTTGTCTCTAGCAAACAGTAATTTTCGAAGCAGTGGACTGTCTGTTTGAGACTCATAGCCGGCTTCAATGAGTATGTTTCTGCTTTTCTCAAGAGTTCAAAGATGTTCGTGGTGGCTCAATGTCCACGTTTTCGGAGTGGCGATTACTCAGGATTTAAAGCGCAAACACCGGAGTAAGAGTTCACGCTAGCCTAGATCCAATGCCAAGCAGATTGACGTGATCCGTATGACTCTGCGAGGCTCAGATCGATAGGATCGCAGACATTGTCAGGTGACAGGTGGTAGGTGGTAGATGGTAGAAAGGAGTTTCGTTGCGCGAGCTCACCTCGCGACACATCCCAGCCATACTCTTCTTCTAGGGATTCCATTCTTGCCTACCTTTCGACTACTTGACCATCCCCACCGCTTCTTAGGTGCGAATCGTTTCGGCGAAGTCCTTCTTACGACCAGTTCGATCTCTGCCGAGCAATGTAGCATGCTTCCATTAGTGATATGTTAACGGACCATCTCGTTTCGTCTTGAAGTTGCAGAGATGAGTATCGGTCGTCCTTTGAGCCGCCATCTTCTTGTTCTCGATGTATGGCCATTGTCTTGACTTCAAGACTTCTTGTTCAGGGCCTTAGGCGTGGCCTTTGTTCTGTGTGCAGACATTCAGATGTTGGATGTTTGAACCAGTCGTACGGCTTTTCCTTTGCCCCCGGATGAGCAAGTCCTAGTTTTGCGTTGCTTGCTTCGGAAGGTTGCAGGCGGAACACCTTCCTTCTGCAACCAGGCGATTTCATTGTCCTTGCGCGCTTCTTCGATCCTTATCTTCTCCATACCTTCATCAACATACACCCAACCCTTGGGCATTGGTGAAACCCTGCGCTTCTTAGAAAGCTCCTTAACCACTTTAGCTGCAAGAGCAGTGCTTGCTGGTCCGCCAACCTTGCGCTTTTGCCATGAGCTACTCGTCCCTTTTCTGTCTTGTCTACCGGCTTCTTAGTATGTCTAAGTCTCGGGCCTAGGATCCCTCGGCAGTTGCTTGCACCGCAACGGCACTCCTGGACATTCTTAGTGGAGTAAGGACTATACAGCCGTCAGGTCGTTGCACAATGATCATAGATGAACTTTGAACTCACTTGAAGTTGTAGTCGTAAGTCAACTCCTGGCCGGCCGAGATGCCATAGTCACCTGCAAACAAAGCCATTCGGGGCTGGCCTTTAACGAATTTTTGAGCATCTTGCAGTTGGGGTCGCAGGAATGGTTAACAAAACGAGCGATAGAGCCTTTGGTGGCATCGAGGATCATGCCTCGGTCAAAGTCCATTTGATAGAAGTCCTGGAGGAATGTGAGCCGACGACCAAAGCTGATTACGATATCGAGTCTCACGGCCTTATCCTTGTAATCCTCTTTCATTCTTCTACCAGCCTCACTGGGTGTGATAATCTCTCCAGTGTGTTCGACGATGATCTGGTGCGGCTCGAATTGGGTGCAAGCGCGAACACCAAAGCCTCGGTCTCGAGTCTTGAACAGCTCGACGCCGATACTGGACGGATCACATTTCGACCTCTGATCGGTGCTCTTTGTGCGTGCCAAACGAATCGCAAGCCCTGAGAAGTCGCGATTCGTACATAAGTCTCCAAGGCCGCAGTTATCTAGATCGCATTCATAATCCATGACGCGATTCAGACAATGTTCACCGCACCCGGGCTCTGGAGATCCGGGCACAGGTACAGTACAGATGCATAGCGACGTCTCGATCTTTGGCTTTTTCCAGTATCTTTTGGCGTCGCCGACCAGGCGATTCTTGTAGATCCTGGTCCAAGCCTTTAGCTTTGCCTCGCGGATTTTGTGGTGCAGAGTTGCAGAGGCATTGCTAGAAGTGTTCAGAAGTCTCTTCGGCTTGGGGCAGGAGGCTGTGGGTGAAGTGAATGTATTGCGGCGTTTTGTAAAGGAGCTGGACCTTTTAGTATGCGTCGACTGGACATCGACCGTGTCGGCAGTAGGTTGTACCGCTTCATTCAGCTTTCCAGAGCGCCCGATAGCCAGTAGCCGGCCGCTCCGTCTGCGGTCTGTTTTCTCGGCTTCACTCGCTTTCCGCTTTTCCTCAGTACATCTGCGGATGTCAGGGCTTGACATGTGATTCGACCGATCAGAGGAGGCTCTGCGCCGATACCACTTTTCGCGCGGTATGTCAGGAACATTCCTAGCAGGTATGCTGTCCACTCCGTCATGCATGTTCAGGGTCTTGGCACTATGGTTAGACGGCTGATGGCCTGCGGCGCTGGATGGCGGTTGTGAAGCGTGGTGAACATTGCTATTTCCAGACAGATCCCGCGTGAGCGTCTCGCGGACCGCTGCCACATCGTGATGGGTACGGCGTCTGAGATTGTAGGTCACAGGAGCTAGCTTGCGCCGTGGTAGTAGGCGCGCCATGTTTACTGCTTCTGGCGTTCCTATCTCTCTCTTGGCAATTGACGAATCGAGGAGATCATCAGTGCAGATGCTTCAACACATTCGGTCAATGCAAGAGGTTCCTGAGCGCGCTGGTCATGCGTCTCGTTGATGATCGAAGTGATTGGAATCTAGCTCGTTGATCTGTATATAGATCGGTCAGATAGCAATAGTCGGTCGGGTGGTTTGCCCACTCGAGCTAAGTCTGAACAACCAGGATGATGGGAGTATGATCGACTAAGTCGTGGTCGTCGATTTTGAATAAGCGTACTGGTTGTAGGGCGGCGCACGAACGCCGCAAATCAGATAGAGTCCAGGCCGGCTGCGATGTTGCGCTAGCCGGATATGGTATCGACCGCATTCTTGGCACGAATTTGTCGCATTCGGCGTTGCTCATCTGTTTGCTCAACAGACGAAGGTTTATAGCTTCTGCCGTACCTGTATCTTCGCTGCTCACGTCCGAAGAGATCAACGAACAGACTGGAACTGCAAACACACTCTCCGGTATCTGCCAGGCCTAGAGGTCCAGCCAGCTGCCGACTTTCTAGATTCTCGGTCTACAGGAAGTATATTGGAGACATCTAGCCTCTTCGGACTCGTTTCAGTGGCACGCCCGCACGCTTGCGGGCTGATCAGGCCAGCCTCGAAGAGAGCACATATTGTGCATAGGAGCATACCGTACGCCAGCAATCCAAAGGACTAGGTTTCTCTAGCAATCGTACAAGCGCTGGAGTTGTCAGGGCGACCCTAGCACGCCGTAGCAACAAGTCTGGAAAACTCTTTGGTCAGATGAATGGCAAGGGTTGTAGCTCTCCAAACTATACGCTCTCGTTTCATCTGCCTATAACTCATCACCTATCCGTAAATAGCACGTCAGAAATCATTGCACTACATACAGCTACTGTCTGAGCCTTTTGCTATTCGACTTCTGTAGCTTAGCCAACTGATCTTTCGATTTGCTCCTTTCCCAGTCGGTTTAATGACCCTTGCTCTACTTGTTTCCGCCTGCTCGGGTGACGTGACTTGTAGTGGTGCCATCTTCATGCGCATGGCCCGACTCCAAACGAGTGCCGCCCTCGGTGTGGACAGATACCGTGACGACCTCTTTCTTGTCGTTCGGATCCTTGGTGGACATGTGCAGCTTCGCGCCCCATACAGATACCAACTTGAAGTAGCGGTCATAGATAATCAGCACTTACTGAATTTGAATGACAGCAGCTTTGTCGCCATACTGCGAAGTATTAGTATGCCCCGAAACTGCACAGCATAGGATTTAAGCAATGCCCACATACTTTTCTTTCAGCCTCGGCCTCCAGCTTTTCAATGGCCTTGATTACATTGGCGCCGTTCTTGCCTGGGTTCTGAGTGATGATGTCGTTCTTGGTCGCTCCCGCCCATCTCAACGCCCTCGTTCCACCAGTGCTGAAGACCCGCGTTCCTGCGGAAGACATGTCTAGTCCGTGGATGAGAGATGAGAGAGCTTGATTGTGGAATAAAGGGCAGTAAACATCTTGCTGGTTATGCAGAGGGGCTGCGCTTTCATATCAGGCTTCTGTGACCTTTGTGCAACTCTGAGAATTTAGCGGCATGGCCAGGCGCTAAACCATCTAATCAGGCTGGAGGAGAGGTCGAATACGCGGGGTCGTAACGCAGTGCTGGCGTTTTACTACGCGCCGGCTCCTCTCTAGCGGCGCCGCTATCACCGAATCATGTCTGGGATGACTAGTGATGTTCATCTCAATTCCTCTTTGCAATCGGTTCTGAAATTAGCGATTCGTAGGGAATGTGGTTGGGAGGATGCAAGGTCTGAACAGTTATCCAGGGTTGGAAGTAGTAGCCTCGTCCGAACATTATAATCTGAATGGTGTACGCTGACAAGACTGATGCCCATTGTCGTCATTGTAAGGTGATGTTTGTTTCAGTCATCCCTCACTATCTCGCCAGATTCGATCAAGTCCGCTACCATCCATTCGTCGAAGAATATGTCCTGCCAACCACTACGATCTTCTGGTTTCCAATGAAGCATTTTTCTCATGAACGTTAGGAACTTCTTCCTGTCTACACCTGAAAGACGTTGTTCGCAGCTGTCGAGACTTATCCCTGGTATCGCGACTTCATGAATCCATTTCCCNTAGGTGAAGAGGTTAGGAAGCGCTTGGATCGCACAATAGAGACCCGTGTGTGACTTACCATCCTGGTCCCAGTATTCGGCGGACTTCTTGGAACCCGCAAGAAAGTCGGGAGGTGGATTACCTAGGATTGCCACCATCTGAGCAAGATGGTGGCTTTCAGAGTATTGACCATCACCACCCTTGGCACTGAAAAGCTTTTTNGGTTGAAAGAGATCCCAGAGCNNTAGTCAAGCAATCAGTTGTCGCGTCACAGAACTCCGAATGACCGCTCCGATGCAGGACCTCCGAGACAATGCACTTACAGTCATTGCGAAGCTCCAAATGTCCACGGCATAACTCCATTCCATATCTAAGATGACTTCGGGCGCACGATACACGTTTGGCATGATGAGACCACGCTGCGTAAAGGTTCCGAATCGAGCTTCGCTGAAGTCGGACAAGGACGGTAGTCCTTTGGTCAACGGCATCGGCTGAGAAACATAGATGATACGATTCGAGAGTTCCTTCCTTGGCGCAGGGTTTGTGGTTGCCATTTCCGCAAACTCGTCCAGCACTGAATTGTCTTGGATGCCTATAAGCACATTGTTGGGTTGGAAATCTGAAGCNTCTGTAAGCCGACGCTTTGCAACTCAGCACCTCGACGCTCTACCTGTATGGATCACCTTGGCTTCCCTGTGCAAGAAATCGAATCCTTCCAATATGGGACGAAAGGTCTGCCGTATCAAGTCCTCGTCGAACACTCTGTCAGCTGTGAAACCTCTCAATTCATCGAAGCTGATCCCAAGTGGTTCGTGAACAAGGCAAATATGTCTGCCATGAGGACCTTGGATTTCGAAAGAGTCAAGAAGTCTCCTGATGCGGTGACGACCATTGTGGTCGGAAGATAGTGCTTGGATATGCTCGTAGACCGGAAGCTCACGATGTTCTTTCGAGCTGTTAACATAAACCTTCAAAGCGACATATTTATTGGTTTCAAGAAGATCGCGGCAAAGCCACACAGTTGACGCCGATCCATATCCCAGTTTACTGATGACTCGATACCGATCGTTGAAAGCTTGATCGATTCTGACAGGAAAGAACCTTTCTGCCTTGTAGTCACGAAGAGTTTCTTCTTCGACAAGAACTGAGGGATCTAGAAGGTTAGTCGTCATGACAGAGACTGCCCGCCTATGGCGCACGACGTTTCGCAAGCACAGGTTATGGATCTGATACGGTGCAAAGATGCGATACATCTTTGGGTGTCCGTCGCTCGACGCGAGTTTCCCGGAAGGGGCAGCGGGTTTGCGCGTGGGCGTCTCGCTCAGGTTGTTTGTAGGCTGATGGACGCCAAGATGCGTTCTGTGCACGTAGCACACGGACATGCGTAGTAAGTTTGAACACGACCGTGTTGCCATCATTCCATAAGAGGCTGTTATACTCCCCGGAGTGCATGAGAGGAGCAAGCGACGTAGCAAGAACTGATTTCTGATGCAGGTTAAATGACTCGACATTCGATGACGGGATCACACCTGCCGCACGCTGTTCGAGACACCTCTTGCCTTTTCCCCTGGTGGAAATCTTCTCGTCTAGACGAAGCTATTCATCGCAGGCTGCAGGTTTGCACTCTTGTAGACGAAGCGACACCTGAAGTAACTCATCCTACTCCCTCCACGCGATACGAGTATCGTAGACATCTGTGTTCTTGCAATGGCAATGGCTGCACTACTCAGACTGTGATTAACAAGAGAACTGTGTGCCTTGCTATCCATCATTTGATCGGGACACGCGATAGGCATGACCTCTTTAACTTGGCCAGTACAAAGGGCTTGTTAATGTCGAACCTCGAGTACTGGAAAACCCGCGGACTCGTAAACCGGAGGTATCAACACATTCAACAAAATGGCATTCACTCTTACATATGGACTTTGTCACGGTTTAACACCATGACTATGCTGCGACCCTGTCCTAGGTCGGCCGGCCGTCACGTAACGACCGCTAAGGCTAGCTAGGAGTCTTCCTAGCTAGCTTCCTACTACCTCTTTATCTCCTTATCTACGTCTTGTTATATAGCTTAGACCCGTATCTACGTCTTACTTATTATATCCGACTCTACCCCTTAACATTACGTAGACCTTATACACTTACGTAGCGCGCCTATCGCGCTACCCTCTTCGTTATATCTTTACGCCCTACGCCCCCGATTCTCCTAGATAGTCTCGAAATCTTTGTCTAACATGTCTACGACTACTTAGAGGCCTAGTATAAGTTCTATAACGATATATACTAGTTCGCCGACGCTTAAGAATCCGAAAACATTACCGTCTACTAGGAAAACGCTACTCTAACCTACGAACTTAAATAAACCCGCTATAAACTCGACCGCACCCGTCGTAAGAAAGAAGCTATTTAAGCTATATAATCCTACTAGTCTACCGAACTTAACAAGGTTCGCGAGAAACTAGAAATCGCCTCCGCCGATAAAGTCCGTACTATTACCTAAATAGAAAACGGCTCTTATAAATAAAACCTAGGCCCGTTAAGCCGAAGCTAAAGCATGCCGTGCCGAAGCTAAAGCTATTAAAGCTACTCTACCTACGGTTAATACCCCTATTACCTTAGATCCTACGCCTACCGACGTTAAGGATAAAAGAGTACTTTACGGTCGAACGCCTACGCTTACTTCTCCCGCTCCCGAGTCTTTAATTAGCCGTTCTAAAAGATACCTAACCCTAACAAGTTTTAGGAGATCGCTCCCGATTCGACGTCTTTACCTCTAAGATTAGAGAAAAATAAATGTTAACTACGACCGTTTTCCTACCTCTTAGTCCCGCCTTACCTACCTATCTAGCCGTCTTAAAGGCCGCGCTTACCTATATATCTAACCTTACATCCGTAACGGAAAACATATGCTCGACAACTACGAGGACGGGTTATAAGTACTCGAACGCGCTTTTAGAGACTAGAACCGTACCTATAACGCCTAGAACTCCTTACTTACCCTACGTTAAAAGAATTAGGAATTTAGATAGTTCTTTACCGAGTTCTATCGTCTTACCCTCGAATCCGGAATATACGAAGATGCCCTACCTATAATACTCGAAGCTGCCTTATTAAAGGAACTTAAGTAATAGTTAATAAACGTCTCTAGTAATATCCCTAATAGGGACTACTATAAGTATGCTAACTACCTATAGGGACTCGAAAACCGTAGGAGATACTTTATAACTATCGAAACCGTAACTCCCCGTTAACCCGCTCCGGCCCCCTATTACGTAACCCTACGCTCCGCTCCTCTTATAACTGTCCTAGTAACCCTCTTAGCGGTTATAACTAACTCTAGCCCGACGTCCGGTAAACCTATTACGATCGATAACGTTAAAGGTTAGAAGATATCCGAACCCGGCGTTAGAGAATTCTATTCTAAGTACGAACTATGCTTCTACTATAAGAATACCGGTTACAACTCTATAGATTGCCCTAATAAGAACCGCCGAGCTTAAGAATAACACCTTATTACTATGTCTAACTATAATAATAATAGCGTTACCGGAGGAACCCCTATTCTAGGAAACGCCTAGTCCCTAGACTAATCCGCGACTAGGGACCTATTACGATTTCTACTTATAGTCTTCGTACTACGTACTCCCTATTACCTCTATCCCCGACTTCGAAAGATCTTCGATTATTAAGAAACGCTATCTAACTCTACCCTACTAAATCCGATACGATACTCGGGTTTTAGATTCTACCGTCTTACTTAATACTAGGTGCGATATATTCGCCCTAATTAATAGTACCTTTATCTAAAAACACTAAATACCTATCGAGAAACTTTAATACCCTATCGGTATTAAGGTCGCCGATAGATACCTCTCTAGAGCTAGCTAAATCACTTATATAGCTAGACTTAATATTACGACTAGAACCTACTAAGAAGCTATATACCTTCTTATTACGTACCTTACTTATTGTTACGATCCAGTGTTAAGCGTACCGGTTTCTAGCTCGTGCACTGCCGATCATTACTATATTAGGAATCCTGCTCTAAGGATTCCGCTAAGACAGGTCCTCTCTACAGAGCACTCTGTAGCAGGCGGCTGCCTAATGCACCCTGCTCCCTCTAATCTCTTACTCCCTCTAATTCTGTTAGAGTAGACAGAGCAACAGAGCACATAGAGCAACATGCATACACTCATTATCTATTAGGTATATAGGTAGGTAGGAACTTACTAGGAGGTCCTACGTTTAACTTAATTAGTTATTCTAACGGTCCCTTTAGTATACACTACTACACACATCTGCTTCACTTCGCTTAACACTCCTCTTTACGAGTCTAACCCCGTGACTAGTTATTCTTCCTAAGAGAATAGTTGGCCATAACAACTTTAAACGCCCTTAGAATGAGTCAATTAAGCAACACCCCGAGAGGTACACCTAGCGAGGTTAGTAGAACCCGCACCACTACCTCCCGTGACGACAGCAAAGTCGCTAAGCCCGATCTCTACTATGGAGACCGCTAGGCTCTTAACGACTAGCTCACTTAGATGGACATCTACTTTTAGTTCACTCCGATTAAGGCTAACAAGAAAACTTTGTTTGCTATAACCTACCTCCGCGGAAGAGCCTAGCACTAGATGAAACCGATGCTTATAAAGTTCCTAAACGGATAAGGAGACACTAATAGTATCCTTACTAGCTTTGTCAAATTTAAGGAAGAGATCCGCCGCATCTTTAGCGTCTCTAACGAGGATAAGGTCGCTATACGCCTTATTTAGCATATCCGTCAACACACTTTAGCATCCGACTATGCCGCCAAGTTCTAGGAGTATGCCTAAGTTACTAATTAGGACGACTCCGCCCTTATGACTATATATAGACGTAGCCTAAAGGAAAACGTTAAGGACGAACTTATAAGAACCGGCCAGAAGATCGAGAATCTCGATAAACTCATCCGTGCAACAATCGAAATCGACGACAACCTCTACGAACGTGCTATAGAGAGACGTTATAACGTTGCCCCCGAGGCAAGTCTAGGTATGTTCTATACCGTAGTAACAACAACTTTAAAGGAAAGAAGTTCAACTATAACAACTAGTACTAGGATCCTTATGGACTTTAGCTAATAGAACTAGACGTTACCGAAGGTCGCCGATCTTAGGGCAAGAAGCAGTTTAAAGGAAAGAGTTAGATGACTTGCTATGCATGTAACCAGAAGGGTCATATAGCAAGGGATTGTCGTTCGAAGAACAAGGTGCCTCGAAGACAGTTTAATATAACGTAGCGCCGTTCCGAAGAAAAGGAACTAGAGCGTAACGAGCTAATGGAAACTAAAGAGCTAGACACCTATAGAACCCTTAGCTAGACGGCTTACTATAATGACGCATGTCTAGTCCATTACGACGCTAAGATAGGGTTAGCATGGTTTCCTATGCACCTAGAAGGGGCAGAGGAGGCTATAACGAGATTAACGTCATTATAAAGAAAGATGATCTCGAGGAAGGAGAAATCGAAGAAGAAGACGTCGAGAGCGATCTAGGATTAGACGACGACGACGAAGAGGACGGCAGCGACGAAGAATCATCCGACGATAACCACTTATATGATGGAAGAGAAGGCATCTACACCTTACACGCTTACGTACCATCCTGTTTTACTAAGATGTTTAACATCATAATGAAACACGGAGAAGACGCATTCCTATCTATTAACGGTTAGAGATTCCTATACCCTTATAACTTCGATAACATGCTAGATTAGATCCGCTATGCATTTCGGGACCACCGACTAGTAGTAGTCAAATACGACTTTAAGGCTTTCATTGTCGAAAGGCTACCACTCGGTAGTACCTTTACACCGGCAGGATACATCATTCCCTTAGGAGAACGTGTTAACAACAGTATGCGAGATGGCATTAAGTTGCTCCGATCTCGATACGAATAAGCTTAACATTAGCAACGCACGCTATACGAAAGACACCTCCGCGAAGAACACGGACTAGATACTTCTTCGAAAGGAAAAGAGAGAGTTAGATTCGACTTAGTAGTTAGTGACGATTCGGGAAAAGAGTAGATTCTCGTAGTAAGGGCAGCTAACGAGAATGCAACACGATCCAGGCCCTAGCGTCAACATTATTAACAACGGTGTTCCGTACACCAATTACCGTTAATGGAAGACGACTATATACAATAATAGATTCCGGAGCGAGCGGAAACTTTATATCGACGGCTATAGTTGCTCGATTTAGGATCGCCACTAAATCGAAAGAACACGGGTACGAATTAGTGGCTATAGACGGCTTAGCCTTACCTAGAGTTATAGAGGAGACTCTACTAATAGAGCTCGTTATTTAATCGTACTATAAGGACATCACCTTCGACATTGTAGAAATGGCTAATTACTACATTGTCCTAGGTATGCCTTAGTTAAGACAACATAACCTAACCATCGACTAGAGGTCGAAAGCGTTAAGGTTTTAGGGATGCGACTACGTGGTCGATCCGCGACCTACGCACCGGCAGCGTTCGGTAGTAGATGAGAGGAAGGGTCACACTAAGACTAAGAAAGCATGTGTTACTATCACCTCGACTAAGGCATCATTAAAACAACATGATACCGGCTCCGTAGGCACCGATCTTAGAGGTTAGACGGGCCACGAAGCGAGAGTTAGTGAAGGAAGTTACGTACCTTCTAATATCCCTAAACAATACAGTAGATAGAAACGCTTATTCTAGGAAGAGGAGAACGCTAACGCGTTACCTAGGCATTAGCCGTAGGATCACGAAATTAGACTCGAACTAGGAAGCAACCTACATTTAGACCTATCTATACGTTATCCGAAAAAGAACTTAAGACGCTTCGAGAATACCTGGACGAGAACTTAGCACGAGGATTCATCCGCAAATCGGAGTCCCCTACAGGTTACCTAATTCTGTTTGTACTAAAGAAAGACGGCAGTCTAAGACTATGCGTTAATTACCGAAAGATTAACGATATCACCATTAAGAATCGTTACCTATTACCGAATATCGAAGAGCTATAAGATCGCCTTACATAGGCTAAGTGGTTTTCGAAGATTGATCTTAAAGGAGCCTACAACCTTATCCGAATGAAGGAGGGAGAAGAATAGAAGACCGCGTTTCGTACACGCTACGGGCATTACGAATACTTAGTTATGCCATTTAGTCTTACTAACGCCCTAGCTACCTATTAGATGATGATTAATGACACGCTACGAGAATATCTGGACATTATAGTTGTCGCGTATCTAGACGACATTCTGATATACACTAACGGAAACCTAGAACAACACGTAAAGGATGTATAATAAGTTCTAACGAAACTACAAAAACGGAGACTTAAGGCAAACCTAAAGAAATGTGAATTTCACGTTAAGGAAACTGAATTCCTCGGCTTTATCATTAGAGTCGACGGCATCCGGATTAATCCTACGAAAATCACATCCATTAAAGAATGGCCTACTCCGAAGAACCTTAAAGAAGTACAATCATTCCTTAGACTTACTAATTATAATAGGAAGTTCATATTAGGCTACTCCTAGACAGCGTTACCGCTTATAGAACTTACGAAGCAGGATACTCCATTTACATAGAAGGAACGGCAACAGAAAGCTTTCGAAGCACTTAAATAGGCATACATCGACGGACCTACTCTAAGAATGTTTAACTTAGGAAAGCTAGTCTACATCGAGACCGATGCATCCGATAGAGCGATTAGAGCATATCTTACGCAAGACTATAAAGGAAACGACACCCCGTAGCTTACTACTCACGTAAGATGACACTAGCAGAACAGAATTACGACATCCATAACAAAGAACTTCTCGCTATCGTCGTAGCCTTATAACACTAGAGAGTTTATGCTAAAGGAGCCCCGTCTCTCACTATTCTTATAGATCATAAGAACCTCTTAACCTTTACAACCACTAAAGTTCTTAACCATAGACAAGTAAGATGGTCGGAACTCCTCGGGCAATACAAATTCAAAATCCAGTACACGCCTAGCAAAGACAACGGCCGAGCGGACGCGCTTAGCAGAAGAATCGACTATATGGAAGGCAAGGAAGCTATAGTACATAGCATCTTATAAACAAATAAAGATGGAACACTTAGCGCGCGGACACATAAGTTTAATGCCGTGTTACGAATCATCCGGGATGATTAAGAGGAGTTTCCTATCTTACATAGCAAATACTAAGTGCCTAAACGACACCACGAACAGTGCATTAGGGATTACTACGACGATCCTATACATGGTCACCCTAGCATTACGAAAACAATGGAAATCATATAACGCAACTTTACCTTTCTATAGATGAAGGCAAAAGTTACGGCATACGTTTAGAAATGTCGTAGCTATTAGATAAACAAGTTATCTCGGCATGCGAAGTATGGAGAGATTTAGTTTATAGATCTACCATTGCAGCTATAGGACGAGGTCATAATAGACTTCATCACTAGATTACGTAGTTTAAGCTCGCTAGACGACTCGAAACTACGTCACTAGTACGATTCCATACTTATAATAGTCGACAGACTTACGAAGTACATACACTTCATTCCCTACATAAAATCAATTATAGCAGAGGAACTGGCACATTTAGTACTAGATAGACTAATTAGATATCACGGGATCCCGAAGTCGTTTATTACGGATCGTGACAAACTGTTTACGTTAAATTACTGGAAGACACTCGTGTCTACGATAGGTATTAAACATAAGCTATTAACAGCTTACCATCTACAGACTAACGGCCAGACAGAACGAGCAAATCAGACGCTCGAGGCTTACCTACGACATTACGTTAATTACGCTCAAGACAACTAGGTAATTTATCTACTAATGGCACAACTAGCGCTTAATCAACAAATCTCTACGACCATAGGGATCACGCCATTCTATGCCAATTTTGGAAAGCATCCTAATCTATTTATGGAGCCTAAATTATAGCATCTAAACGCGGATAAAGCAATGATTACTAGCGACCAGCTAAAAGAGTTATATAAGCAACTACAATAACGGATACTATCATCCTAGGATGGTTTACGTAACAGCAGACAGAAATCAAAACCGGATCCTTAGCTAAAGAAGGAGATAAGGTATACCTGCTTATAAAAACTTACGATCTTAACGGACGACAAGGAAACTAGATCATATTAAAGTCGGACCATTTTTGGTTTCAGAAGTTAGAGGACTAGTTAACTACAAACTTCAACTCCCTAACGATGCAAAAATACACCCGGTGTTCCACATATCGTTACTAGAACTAGCCGACCTAGAAACCCCGTTATAGACGACATTCCATTTCTAAAACGATGTAAACGACGAATTCGAGGTCGAACAGATACTAGAATAACGAGGTCAGCGATACCTTATAAAATAGAAGGGTTACCTATACTTAGAGAACACTTAGGAACCACGACAAAACCTTAGGAACTGCTCGTCGCTATTACACCGGTTCCTATAAAGGAGGAAGTAACTAGCGACTCTAGGTAGTAAGGAACACTACTACCGTCCTACACTATATTAGGCAACCCTTTAATAGCACTCTAGGTATAAGGTGACAGGGACAAGGAAGGATCCTCGAGAGTTATGCTAGCGACACCATTAACTTGCTCCTATTGTTCTTGTAGAAGAATGCTTCGCTCCTCGACTATAATAGCCTCGGCCGTACGATTATTAGTATCCTCGAGGGCGCGCCGAAGATCGCGTTCCTCCTAATTAAGAAGGGAACGTTATTGTTAAACAGCGGCAAGGCGTTCCTACAATCGAATCTTCTCTTACTTTATCGACAACTACTCCTACTTAGATATCCGAATATTATAATCATCGTTATTATGACGGTTACATTCGTTGCATTTCCCGGAACGGACGTAGACGCGACATACGAAGTTGTTCTAACGACAATACTAGCAAGCGATGGGCATGACGTCACTAAAGCAATTAATGAAACTAGTAAGATTAAGGCGACGTTAAGTACTAGAAGAAGTAGTAGGAACAGAAGTTGTAGACGGCCGCTTTTTAGGTCTTAACACTTTTAGTATCCTAAAGGAAAAGGAAGCTTTAGGACAAAGCTTACGGGAGGGGAGGATAGTGTTACGATCTAGTGTTAAGCGTACCGGTTTCTAGCTCGTGCACTGCCGATCATTACTATATTAGGAATCCTGCTCTAAGGATTCCGCTAAGATAGGTCCTCTCTATAGAGCACTCTATAGCAGGCGGCTGCCTAATGCACCCTACTCCCTCTAATCTCTTGCTCCCTCTAATTCTATTAGAGCAGACAGAGCAATAGAGCACATAGAGCAACATGCATACACTCATTATCTATTAGGTATATAGGTAGGTAGGAACTCACTAGGAGGTCCTACGTTTAACTTAATTAGTTATTCTAACGGTCCCTTTAGTATACACTACTACACACATCTGCTTCACTTCGCTTAACACTCCTCTTTACGAGTCTAACCCCGTGACTAGTTATTCTTCCTAAGAGAATAGTTGGCCATAACACTTATACGCCTATCCTACTTAGATACCCCTAGTTTTATTTATACGACGTAATAATCTAACCGCGAGCCGGAAAGATTACCTTTAATTGCCTATACTATAATAAGTACTGCTAGACTAAACCTACGTCCCTACGCCTATGCTATAAGAAACCCTCGCCCGAAACTACGACCCCGGAAGTAGTACGAGAAGCGCCTACTATACCTACCTTTAAGCCTAACCCGATTAGATGTACTTAGATTAGCGTATCTACCTTTATAAAGTTTATAAAAGAAAAGACTACTAGATCTTTTCTTATTCCTTATAAGACCTCGAGCGCGCTACCGCTCTAGGTACCTAGACCGGCGATATAGAGCTCTAACTCTAGAGAATAGAATACGAGTTAGCCGAACCTTTATCTATAAACCTAAACCTAAACCTACGCCTAGGTAATATATAAACCGACCTAGAATTATACCGAAAGAGTAAGGATATCGACCCTACTCTTATTCTACCGCTAAAGTACTACGAATATCTTAACGTCTTTAGCCGTAAAGACGTAAAACCCTACCGCTATACCGGCCTTATAACTACGCCATTAACCTAGTACCTAGTAAAGAACCCCCTACGGCCTACTCTACTCTATGTCCCGAGATAAGAGTAAGGAACTCTTATATAAACTTAAATCTTGACTTAATAGCGGATTTATACGCGCTAGTCGATCTCCCGCCGCCTTACCTATTCTTTTTATTAAGAAACTAGATAGAGGCCTACGCTTCTATATAGATTACTAAGGACTTAACGCTATAACTATAAAGAACCGCTACCCCTTACCGTTAATTATAGAGACACTTATAAGGTTATCCTATATAAGGAAGTATACTAAGCTTAATATTATTTTAGCTTTTAACCGCCTCCGGATTAAGGAAGGAGACGAGTAGAAAACCGCGTTTCGAACTCGCTATAGACTCTTTAAATACCTTATAATGCCGTTTAGCTTATATAACGGCCCTACCTCGTTCTAGAACTTTATTAACGACACCCTTCGAGAATACCTTAACGTCTTCTATACTACGTACCTTAATAATATCCTTATCTATAGCGAGGATAAGGACGAATACGAACACTATATTAAGTTAGTACTAGAGAAACTCCGCGAAGCTAGCCTATAGGTTAATATTACTAAATGTAAGTTTAATGTAGAGTAAGTCGAGTACCTTAGCCTTATCGTTACTACCGAAGGCGTCTATATAGACTAGAAGAAAGTAAAAACCATCCTAGAATAGCCTAAACTCCGAAACGTAAGGACGTATAAAGCCTATTAGGCTTTATAAACTTCTACCGGCNGGTTCATCTATAGATTCTCTTCGATTATATTACCCCTTACGGCCTTAATAAGGAAAGGGGTTTAATTTAAAATGGATAGAAAAGCCCTAGACGCTATAGAGACACTTAAGAAAGCCTTTACTTCCGACACTATCTTACGACACTTTAATCTAGATCGAGAAACTATTATAGAAACCGACGCCTCCGACTTTATCTCTAGTAGAATACTGTCCTAGTATAATAATAAAGGAACACTACGCCCTATTACGTTCTTCTTAAAAAACATAGCCCTACCGAATGTAACTACGAAATCTATAATAAGGAACTAATAGCTATTATACGGGCTTTTAAAACTTAGCGACTAGAGCTAGAAGGCTCTACCTCGCTAGTAAAAGTGATTATAGACTATAAGAACCTAGAATACTTTACGACAACTAAGTAACTATCGTAATAGTAAGCGCGGTAAAGCGAATTCCTTTTACGCTTCGATTTTAAGATTATTTATCGCCTAGGAAAGTAAGGTGTAAAACCCGATACCCTTACTAGAAGGTTAGGAGACCTACTATAGGAAGGGAGGATAAGCGCTTATAATATAGGCAATAAACGGTCCTAAAACCTAATAACTTCGATCCTAAAGTAGTAAAAGAGCTAGGCTTACCCCCGACGATACCCGTAGCCTACCTACGAAACGTAAGGACCTATTATAACCTAGTTAGCCTAGTGCCCCTCGCCCTTATCCGGAACCTATAACTAGACTCTAAGACCCGACTAGATAATAACGAACCCCGTACCGACGATATAAATATAGCGGATCTATAGAAAGAGGCTAAGGAAGCCGACAAGTTTAAACTATAAGTCCTAGAAATGCTACGATAAGACTAACGCTATATAAAGCATATTTAACTTACCGACTACCGCGAAGAGTAAGGTAATCTTATGTTCTAAGGCCGCCGCTACGTCCCGTTCTACTAGTACCTACGAACCTAACTAATTAAGGAACTATACGATCTCCCAAGTATAGGACACCCCGGAAGAGCTAAGACCTACGAACTAGTTATACGATCCTACTAGTAGAAAGCTATAGAATAAGACGTAGCACGATACGTCCGAAACTACTATACCTATATAAGAACTAAGCATTCCTAATAGCCCTATTAAGGGTAGCTACGATCCCTACCTATCTTAAGTCGTAAATGGATAGACGTTTCCTTAACTATATTACGCCTAGGAATCTAAGTAGCTACTTAGGGATTACCTATAAGTACATCCTTATCTTTATCGACCGACTTACGAAACTACGCTACCTTAAACCTACGGTTACTATAGAACCTAAGGAAGCTATAGAGGTCTTAATTAGAATAGTTTACCGACACTACGGACTCCTAGAACGCCTTATCTCTAATAGAGGTACGTAGTTTACCTCTACCCTTTAGAAATCTCTTTATAATCTGTTAGGAATCTAAGCTATATACTCGACGGCGTACTACCCTAAGACTAATAGATAAACGGAAAACGTAAACGGCGTTATAAATTAGTACCTTCGTACCTACGTAAATTATAACGCTAATAACTAGGCTCGACTCTTACTACTAGTAGAATTCGCCGCTAATAATACTGTTTCTACTAGCACTATAGTATCCCCTTTCTTTACGAACTTTAGATAACACCTAAGAATAGGCCCTAAACCCCTAATAGCCTTACTATAGCCCGACTCTACCCGTGCCCGTCTCGATTAAGAACAAGTAACTAAGACGGCCTAGACCCTTATAGAGCTTATAACTAAACTCTCTAAAGAGATGCTAGTTACATAAGCTATTAGCAAAGCATAGAAAACCGAGACCGTCGGCTAGCTTATACCTATAAGGTTAGAGACTAGGTATAGCTAAATGCTAAGAACCTATACCGGATCCGACCTACTAGAAAACTAGATTACGTAATAAAAGGCCCCTATTCCGTGTTACATATATTAGAAAATAACCCGCTAGTAGTTACCCTTAACCTCCCGCCTATAATAAAGACTTTCCCTACGTTCTACGCTAGCTTACTACGACCTACGGCTACCGACCCCTACCTAGGTAGACTACCCCGCCGCCTAACCCTATCGTCGTTAACGATAAAACCGAATATTATATCGAATAGATCCTTAACGCTACCCTTAACCGCCGCTATCGACTACTACGTATATTCTATACTATAAAGTAGGTAGGCTACGGAAACTACGAGAATACTTTAGAACCTATCGAGAACCTAAGCTATTACCGAGACCTCGTCGAGGAATTCTATACTAAATACCCTACGAAGCCTCGACCCCTACTACGTTACCGCTAACACGTCCCCGTTACGCTAGAACACGTTAAGTTACGTCTAGTTACGTTAAAGACACGTCCTATTACGTATAGTTACGTCCTATTACGTCTACATTACGTTCTATCTTATAGAACACGTCCTCGTTACGATACTATTACGAGAACACTACGTTACCTATTAGAAACTACCCCTAAGTCGTCTAAGCCTATAAGTTAAACGTTAAGTTTAATACTTTTACTATAGCGTTAGGATAGCGTAGTAGTTATAGCTAACGTATTCGGGTTTATTAAATTTAGTGTTATTAAGGGTCCTCTATTTAACTCCCTATAGGGTCGAAAACTTTCGTATAAAATTTAAGACGAAAGGAGGGGGTAGTAGGGTTATAGGGGGCAGTTCCCTAGCCGGAGTAATCTAGTGCGTAGCCTATAGGCGATAAGGCCTCCGTCTATATACCTTAGTGATTAACTATTTAATTAGACGTACCTATAGTTATATAGACGGTAGAGACCTATACCCGGCTAGAGGTATAAGAAAACTACTACCATTTTATCTTCGAGATTCTAGCTTTATTTTTAGGCTTTATTATTATTTCTTTTTAATCCTATTATATATACCTTACCTTCCTTCTTTCCTTACTTATTTAATTGTTGTTTGTTTATCCTATCGATATTAATACTATTATTTAGGTTCCTAGGAAGTTTACCCTTAAGGAGGGGTTATATTATGGTTTAATACTATAACTATACTACGACCCTATCCTAGGCCGGCCGGCCGTTACGTAACGGCCGCTAAGGCTAGCTAGAGTCATCCTAGCTAGCTTCCTACTACCTTATTATCTCCTTATCTACGTCTCGTTATATAGCTTAGACCCGTATCTACGTCTTACCTATTATATCCGACTCCCCCTTAATAAGCTCTAATAGCGTCTTACTACCTAGCTAATATAGATAAGAACACCTTATAATAGCGTCCGCGGTAGATAAAATAGGTAAGACCTCTACGTGCCTTAATCTTATATCGCGCTAGTATAGGACATTAATAGAAGTTTATAATACTGTCCTAAAACACTACTCGTTCGCCTATATAATTAGCGGTCTATTTAACTAAGCGCTAAGTTTAAGCGGTAAGGCGAGGAGCTTAAGTAGAGCTTATTATTATAGATGCCTCGTACGTAGGAGGAGGCTCTAGCGCTAGCTCCTTACTATCGGTTATCTAGATAGACTCGATTATAATAGATAAATCTCTTAGGCCGGTAGAAGCGTTAAAGCGAATAAGGTCTATAGCCTTCTTCTACTACTCGTTACTATGCTTAAGTCTATAAAGAGTAACTACTTTAGTTAAGCGTATACCTCGGGAGCCTATCGAAGTTATTAGAGCTCTAATCCTCTAAGGGTAATACTTAGCGATTTCCTAATCTCTAAGATAAGGTATAGTTAACCGATCTAGCTCCTAACGGGCTATTACCTATATCTTCTTAGTGTTAGTAAGGTCGGTATCGCTACTAGAAATCTTTTAGTAGCCCTAACGACTATTATATTATAACTTAAATAGTATTAGGGTAGGTAGTGTCGTAGCGGTAGTACTATTAGTAATCGTAGTTAAATTTAATAAAACTTTCTTCGCGTAGAGGGTCCCCTTACCCTTCTAAGTAACCTTAGAAGGTTTAGTAACCTTATTCGTAGAGTTAGTTAAGCGACGGATAGAAGTGGCTAGGTTATTACATAGCTTCGTAGGTCGCGTTTAGGGCGCTAGAGCCTATATCTTAGTCTTTTTTAAAGTTTTTAATCCTAGCTTTTTCCTAACGTGTTTATAGCATTAGAAAGTAGCTTTCTTAAATAGGGTACCTATTTTAGAAGTGGTTATAGTTATTAGGTAGAGGTATCGCGTTTTATTATTACCCGGCGAGGTATAGATTCGGGAGGTGTTTATTAGTTAATAAGCCGAATAGGAGCCTTGCCGCGCGTAGATCTTAGCGCGCTTATAATAGTCCCTTCTCTAATGTCTTCCTCTTCTTCCTCGAAGTATATATGTCGTCTTAAGCCTATATAGGTAGGTGGTTAAGCTAGCGAGGGTAGTGGCTCTAAGAGGCTAGATTTGCGATTTCGGCTCTACGAGCGTATACGTACGCCGGTTTAAGAGGCTACTACCTCGAGTAGAGCATTAGTAGCACTAGATTGATCCATATCGACGCGTATAACAGGTAATAGTACTGTGGTTGTATAGGAATCTAGCTAATAGTCATCAAACTAGCAGTTAAGAGCAACAAGTTCGAGACCGGGGATGGCAAATTGCCACGAATTCTGCATACGAGAATATCGTTGCCGGCTGGAGACGAGTTCTGAGGGCCGTCCATTGTTTACTATGCGTAGAGTCAGTTGATGCAGAGAGAAGAGAGTAAGGCACTCCAAACATATTGGTCAAAGGTGGGTCAGATGCTAAGGTAAGAGTCAGAGATGCTCGCGCAGAGCGGAGAAAGGAAGGTGAGTTGGAGGTTGACGCTAGTGTATGTGTGCGCACGTCGGTCCTTGGAAGTGCCACCAAGGTCAGTTGTAAAGGCGCTCACTTCTGCTGCCGCAAGCATGCGACAGTGTCTTTCCAGCCCAGAAAACGCGACTCAAACAATTGTGTTAATTCTTTGACTCCGGTTGCGCGTGAAGAGGCGTGGTTGACAAGGTAGGTAGTCGCACTGATTTCAACGGAGGTGGTTGAGAAAAATTTTTGAAGGGCAAAGCAGGGGTCTGATAGGTGAGCTGGCAGAGGTGAAGTAGGAGGGTGGGTGTATTGTTGGCCTACCCACCTTGACCACCTCCTCTCTATCTCTTGCCTCCACCCTGCGCTTTGTTGAGATCCTGGGTTCTTATGTCTGCCATGGTCGACACCTTCTCCATCCTGTTCCGTAGCTCGTCCGCCATCTTCCAGCTCAGCAATTCCTTTAGCTTTTCAATATCCTTGCCTTTCAATAGTCGGTCTATTCCCTTGATCTGGTCCTCAGCTCGAGTCTGCCAGTCGGTCTGCCAGGCCTAGCTCGCTCCCTAACTATTCTTCGGCATTGTTTCTCGCCGAGAGCCTTCCAGCCCAGTCGTCTGCTGGGGTCTGGCAGTTGGCTTGCCAGACCCAGCTCGCCCCCTCACCAATCCCTCTCGTAAATCGTGCCTAAGGGCCCTGTTACCTAGCTGTCTACTTGACTCTTCCAGCTTAGACACCATACCTAGTCTGCTCTCATATGATTCTCTCGTTCGGTTGCAGATTTACCGAGACGCATGTCTTTCTAAGGCTCATGTTGTGGCAGAGGTTGATTTGGGGCTTGTCAAGATACATTCGTCGGAGCAACCATGCCACAGAAAATACCTGGTACGAACAAAGTGCTTTGTCCTTGTTCCAACTGTAAAGGCGAAGTGCGGAGGTAGGGCTCAGGTCCGAGACGTCTACCCCAAAGTAGGTCTTCAAACCCTTCCAATGGCGTAGATTCCCAATGCTCATAGGTGACGTTCAAGGCCTGCATCTCTTTCAAGGTGCAGGCAGTAGTGAATTCGACGGCTCCCACGAGGATGAGGTCGTTGTCGGGGTTACCACTAGAAGTAGCAGCGTCGGCGGAAACGATAGCCCCAAGATCTCTATCAACACCGTTCGAGAGCCACCGGAAAATTGCCAAGGATACACCCGTGATCAGTTGAAGTCTCGCCCACAGTTGGAGTCGTGGCAGGAGTACCAGAAGTCGTGGTAGGAGGCGTTTTGGGAGCAGGAGTCGTGGCAGCCTTCGCCCTTACGCGTTTTGCGTTGACACGGGCCTCAAAGTTTAGCTTAGAAGCCTTCTTGGGGTCAGGCATGGGATTAGGCGAGCCTCGAAGCTTTAACGTCGTTGTTCTGACCATCGTTCCATCGGGAATATCTGTAAACCCAACCTGCTTGCGACCACTGCCTGGAGTCAGTGGAACAGAAGAGTCATCATCAAGGTTCATGGAGCCATCCTGTGATGCAAGCTTGCTGACGGTGCGCTCACGAGGGATGTTGCTTTCTCTTGAGCATTCCGCGCGAGGAAACAGGTCATAGTCTGCATCGTCGGGTGCAAAGAAGACCTGGATAACCTCGACGGTGGACAAAGCTTCCTGCCAGATCGTCTGGAACAAGCCGGCGCACTGTCTGTTGTCGACCTTAGCTGCGAATCCGTTATCATCCTCGTTCCCAAATTGGTCTTCGGCGTAGGCCCCTTTGGCCGCCACGAAAGAGACCTTTCTTCACACGATGACAAGCATATCGAGTCATGATGGGAGAGCTACAAGAATCAGCAAGGCCGCTTGACGTGTGTGACTCCGAAGGATGGCGACTTTCCAGAGAAGGAAACCTTGCTGCACAATCCGAGTGAGCACCCGCCGAGGCTCGGAACAACTGGCTGTAGATTCTCAGCAGCAAACCATGGAGAGGTTACTTTCCTCTGAAAAACAACATGGCTATTGTTCTCGGAATGCTGGGCGAGAAGGAGACAATCCAGGTAGCTCTACTTGGGACGCCGCTTCACAACGTGAACAAGTAGAGGTTTGGAGTTTGAGGCATATGAGCTTCACGCAAGTACAGCTTTTGCGCAGCCCAAATATGTTCTGAATCGATCTCTGTCCTTCACTTAGGCATCTCTGGAAAGAGGCGACACTACATCCGGCATTGTAGACAGGAAGAGACTCGCGACAACGCTGATAGTAGGGGATCAGTACGTGGGTAGCCCTTCTTAGGGCCTGGATGCAGTGGTTCCGAGTCTGGTTTCGCACTGGTGTCTGGTCGAGATACTCTCCTCTGGATGTTGTTGGCAAATTTCCGCGCTTGATCTCCAGGTCGAATGCAGCGACGACTCTTGCTATGGTTTGTATGTCCTCTTTTTAGCTCTTTCTCTTGACTTGAATTGGAAGCCGGTGGTGCAACAGGCCGTTAACTTATGATGTGCGTTTATGCCCCATTCTGCAAGCATAAGAGGTAAAGAGGTGATTCCTAAATCATTGCGGGTAACATAGCGGACAAATGCCGAGAAAAAGCAGATTTCAAGAGGTATACATTCCATGTTTGTTCTACTAATCGAGACAATAGGGACAGCCGATACAACTAAACTAGTTAGCTTTGCTCGAGCAACAGTTGGTCGTGATATACTAGCAGTCTGGACAATATCGATTGGCGCGAAGACACGAGGTAGACCGGCCTTTCTTATAGCACGCAAAGAGAAGAGCGACAACGCGACCAGAAGTAGAGTATACAAGCTGCGAGAGTTTCGTATACAGCAAGATTAAAAAGAAGAAGGTGCAGGTCTACGGGCTTTCCTTGGATGTCATACGCGACAGCCTGTGAAGCCACCACCCAAAGTATATACCTGTCATGCTTTCAACATTCGAATCCACAACGGAAGAAATACAAGACGTTTGATTAATGCTGGCCAGGTTGTTGGTCATCATTCATTGATCTATGTACCTCAACTGTCGCATAGAGCATCATATGGATTTGCCCACTGCTACTCCGAGCTCCTCGATATGATGGAATCCACTATGGTAGCTCGCTCTAGACAGACCCTATTGCGGAATTTCAATCACCAAGTCACCAGACTCGCTATCTTCCAGCTCGCTGTCTTCTATAAAGACAGCCTTTTCTTCGCCATGTCTTGCGACTAGAAACGCAGTCAGCAATATACCACAGTATCCGGAGTTTGTGTACACACTAGCCAAGGTACATTCCTTAGCCTTTCCGTCTAACACACAATTGCCACAAGCGCCTTTGCAGAAGTCGTGTCCATGATCGGTCAAGGTGACGCAATCTCTGAAAGGACCAAGTCTGTCTTTTCGGCAAGCGCGACATTCGGATGTGCTTAGGATTCGGTCCTTAGCGGCTTGCATCATGAAAGCCGCAATGGAGTCCTTCTTCTCGTTGAGAATGACTTCCTGATGCATCACTGTCCGAAATTCGAGTCTGGAGGCTGGCTTGAGTGAAGGATTGGACTGGTCGGTCAACCGGGGCTCACAAGAGAGCTGGTTGTGTAATCGACCCAGGCGCGCTAGCGACTTCACAAGGATTTAAATGCTTGTGAGGTTTGGCGTCTGCTTTTGCGTCCTGCAATCACGATTGTCAGGTCATTATTCATCTCACGACCTTTCTGAAACTCTAACATACGGTATCTCTTGATCTGCGGAAGGTCCCAGTATTCCTGCTCGCCAATGTCTTGATCGTTTGCATTACTCATCTTTTGCGGCTTTTTATTTGTGCGCTGCTTGATTCTGATTGAGGGTCGCACTCAATGCTTGTAGGAAGCACGATGAAGACCAAGTCGAGCCAGATTATCGTATGGCATTTAGTAGACGACTGTGTTCAATGAGGTGGTGGTAACCTTATGTGAAGGTTCGCAGTAAAGATCTCTTATGAGAGTGGTCAGTCGAGCTAGACCAAGTTCACAAGCGAGGGCTCACATGTTCAGTGACGTTGGTTTGTAATATATGATCGGCCTTGAGGTTGCTCGCGACACACTGTGCGTCTTGATGCAGCACCTTCTCCAGGTGAGTCTTAGCACGCGGCACAGACTCGGCTTGATGGACTTGTGATGGATAATTGTCAGTGATCTTGCAGCGCATAACAAGCGCGTTGAGTGAGGAAGGAGGATGAGAGGAGAGGGCGAGAGAAGAGGACGATAGGAGGTCGGCGGAAAGGAACCCGTAGATTAAGAGTCGAAGGCAAAGCCCTGCACGAGATCCTCAAAGGCTACAATACTAAGGTAATCATCGTCAAAGGCGAAAGTCGCTCCGACACCGACTGCATTGATGCCATCTCTAGCATCAAAGACTAAGGAATCTCGCACCTAGACCTTCCCGATTGCAAGCTCTGGCTTCTATGACCCTCCAAACGAGCCTCAGGTCGCCTACATCACTAGCAAAGCATTGTTGGATATAATCGGTGTGAATGCCATGGGCATGGGCTGAGTTCGACTCTTCCAGGTATCTTTGCGTTTGCTGCAGAAAGCTGAAAAGGGCGTTTTCGCTTTCATATCTTCACTTGCGGGACCTATTGCCAATACTGGCGTTATACCTAATTTTTACGCTATATAGGTAGTCTATACGTACGTATATATATACCTTTTAGAATATGCCGCGTATATCCTAAAGTTTAGCGTAGCTACAAATCCGCCTCCCCGTACCGTAGCGTCTACTATACGCACGTATGTCTATGCCTTTTAGAATATGCCGCGTATATCCTAAAGCTTAATCCGCCTACCCCGTACCGTGGCGTCTACCTAAGCTAAACTATCATGGGTCTACCTAAGCAGATATACTGCGTACCTGTTCTTACCTATAAACCGGAGCTTCATGTTCTTTCTTATTTACTTTATCCTACATATCTTAATTCTTAATCATGAAGGTTTTTAGTATCCTCGCTGTATGTGCGGCAGGCGCAAACGCGTAAGTACAACCCAAACAATGACGTAGTCGTGTACTGACAAACAGCAGTTTTGAGTGGACATGGCCATTGCTCTCAAACGACCCCCAATATCCTCCTAATGGATATACCCTTCCGACCAAAGGACCAGACGCCAACTCTACTTACGAATACATCGTCGTCGGATCCGGTCCCGGTGGCTCGCCTCTTGCAGCTCGCCTTGCACTTGCTGGCTACAGCGTCTTGCTCATCGACGCAGGCGAAGACCACGGTACCGACAGACAAGTTCAGGTCCCAGCTCTCCACCCCTACGCTAGCACATACCACCCTATTCAATGGGACTTCTTTGTCGACCACTACGCCGATGAGGAGCAGGCTAAGCGCGACTCCAAGATGACCTATCTTACTCCTTCGGGCGAATACTACTCCGGTTTGAACCCTCCCGAAGGTTCCGTTAGGAAGGGTATCCTTTACCCTAGAGCTGGCGTGCTTGGCGGTTGCTCTCAGCACAACGCCTTGATCACTGTTACTGCCACAGACAATGACTGGAACAGCATCGCTAGCATGACCGGCGACAAGTCATGGATGGCCAGCAACATGCGCAAGTACTACGAGAAGCTCGAGCGCAACCGCTACTTGCCTAGCAGCATTGTCGGCCACGGCTTTAGTGGTTGGTTGGAGACTCGCGTTACTCCCATTCTTCTTATCGCCGAGGACATGAAGGTTCTTTCGCTTGTTACTGCTGCTGCTACTGCCATAGGCAGAGGTTTGATCGGTGGTCTGTTGCACACCGTTACTGGTCTTGCTGAGGTATCTGTCACCACCACTTCAACAGTTCCAAAGTCATACTGACCACTGCGTGCAGNNATCCTCACTCTCGACATCAACAGCCCCGGCCCGTCCCACGACAACGATGAGCTCATCTACCAAATTCCTCTTGCCATGGATGGAAACTACATTCGTAGCTCTCCTCGTGACTTTGTTCTCCAGGTCGCCGGCGCTACTAACAAGGGCGGCTCCAAGAGGTACAAGCTCGACATTGCTCTCAACACTCTCGTTACTAAGGTCAACTTCGATACGTCCAGCACCAAGCCTAGGGCAACTGGTGTTGACTACCTCTTTGGTCGGAGTTTGTACCGTGCTGACCCTCGTGCTGGTACTGAAGATGGTGGTATCTCTGGAACTGTTCATGCTAGCCGCGAAGTTATTGTCTCTGGTGGTGCTTTCAACACTCCTCAAATTTTGAAGCTTAGTGGTGTTGGTCCCGCTCAAGAGCTCCACACTCACGGCATCGAAGTCATCAAGGATCTCCNNCCCGGTGTTGGTGGCAACATGCAAGACAGATACGAGGTCGGTGTTGTCGGCAAGGCACCTTCAGAATTTGATCTCCTTAAGAAGTGCACATTCCTCGAGGGCGATGACCCCTGCTACGACAATTGGAAGAACAAAGTTGGAGCTCTCAAGGGTGGCTACACTACTAACGGTATCGCCTTTGGTTTCCTCCACCACTCTACCGTCTCCGAAAGTGATCCCGATCTTTTCATTGGTGGCGTCCCTGGTTACTTCAACGGTTACTTCCCTGGTTACTCTGCACACGCCACTCAAGATTCCAGCATCTGGACTTGGCTCACTCTTAAGGCTCACTCTCGCAACAACGCCGGTACCGTCAATTTGACTTCGGCCAACCCTCGCGATACCCCCAAGATTGTCTTCCACTCGCTCGGTGAGGGTGTTGGTGGTAACAAGGATCTCCAAGCTGTCTACGAGGGTGTCCAATACAGCATCAAGGCTTTCAAGGACCTTATCNCTCTCGATGGCAAGTTCGATCGCGTCTGGCCTCCGACTAACATCTCCTCTGAGGAGGACCTAAAGCAGTTCATCAAGGACGAGGCCTGGGGTCACCACGCTTCTTGCACTGCTCCTATCGGTGCCGATGACGACCCGATGGCTGTTCTTGACAGCGAGTTCCGTGTTCGCGGTGTTGATGGTCTGCGTGTTGTTGATGCCTCTATCTTCCCCAAGATTCCCGGCATGTACATTGCTCTTCCCACCTACATGGTAAGTGAGAAGGCTGCTGATGTCATCATCTCATCTGCTACTGCCGCCGCTACTTCTCAGTAGAGTAATGGAGAGGATTGGAAAGTGGTTTCATTGCTCAACAGTCATGTATCTGAACTAACACGCACTCGCATATGTGTTTCTCGGTGTCATTGCTGCCAAGGGCGTGTACTCGGCTGCAAGTCCAGGTGCCACAGTCGAGGAAACCGTGCGACAAATCATGTCTCGAGAATTCGGAAGTCGCATGTCGAAACGTGGGGATCAGCGAGGAATCGAAACGTCACCAGTCTCAAACATAAATGTCATACTTCAACGTCGAAGCACCTCTTTTCGCACCCTCAAATGCTCCAGTTGACCAGACCAATGCCTGAGATGAAGTCGAGTATCATGTCTAAAGTTTCGTGTCTTGCAATCGGATGTCCATGCTTGACGTAATAGCCTCTGGTGAATCGATAAAGTGGGGATACCAGAGAATTTGGGACTCAACAACAACCACAACATTCACCTGTCAAGAACTTCAAACATGTCAAACTCAACACAACACGCACGTTTGTAGCATTGCATGACCTCACGTTTAACCAGCGTCACAGGTCGGATGAACAACAGCACATTCGTGTCCACCAGTGGCTCTGCATGCGACTCCGTCTGCGAAAATTGATGCTAAGAGCCACAATGACAGACACAACTCGACCGCGACGCAAATCCTTCCAGGAATTTCCCAGCGCAAAACTCCAAGGCACCGACTACAAGATACTTGTCAAAGACCGTGGCTCTGTCATTGTAGTAATCGCACCACATGGAGGAGATATTGAGCCAGGAACATCTCAGATAGCGGCCTGCGGAATGTCGGCGTGCCTGTAGATGTGTCAGGCCTCGGCTTCAGGAACTTCGGAGCCGAGATGTTTTTATTTATCCTTCATCGGCATCTACCGTGGTCGGCTCCAGGATCTCGGACTCGGATCTGCATGCGTGTAAAAACTCAGGCGAGAGATCTGGCTGTTTCATCCATCTTGGTGATAAGGGTGCTGAAGCTGCGTCCGAGCTCTTTCTGCATGCAGTGTACGCGAGCAATGGTACTGTCATGGGGAGCGTCGCTTTCATTAGGTCTGCGTAATGAGCGCAAATTTCTCCCGGAACATGGCGATGTCCTCCATAGCGAAAGTTCATCTGTGGGGCGACAACCTGGGTAGAAAACTATCCCGGGTCTCTGAAATTGACGACTTGGTGAAGTAAATCCTGTGAACGAGCCATGTTGTCTGCGCCGCACGTGTTAACTTCTACAGAACAAGCGAGAAACCAAGAGAGGAGAAGATGTAGACCTTTTGCGATGGGATGGACAATCGGATGGAAGGGTGAAAAGAAAGAGGAGGAGAAGGAAGTGTGAAGTTATACGTGAATAGTTAACTTGAGGGTGTGGTAAACATTCACTTCAGAATCTTCCACTTACCTTATATGGAGAGCCAAGCGAAGAGGAATGTACATACAAGATCGACTTTGTTGGGTGACAGTTGGGTCGACGGAGAGGCAGAAGGGAGAGACCTTATGTGGCTCGGTGATTGGATATTGTTAAAGGGTCGCAGCCGGATCTACTCTCCTGCAGTTAATGACTCCTCGTGGTTGCGTTCATTAATGGAAGCCGAAAGCATGGTATACAGCGGCGTTCAATTGATGTCTCTGTTGAGAAGGCGACTGTCAGCATGAACGAAAATTGAACCTTATCTTGCTGTTTTGAGTACTCATTTGACTGTGCTCCGTCCGCTGTGTAATCTTGGGTCTTCGCCTCACTTTGCCAGCCACACGCATAATGGCTTTCCCAGAAAACACAAAGATACCTAACACCCTCATCAATCATGTCGATGTATCCAGCGCGGAATTCAAGACGGCGTTCCATGCTGTATGAGGTGAAGTCTTGCTTCTCACATCCATCGCCACGAACAATCTTACAATAATTTGCATCGCCATGGTAGTTGTGCGTGATGTTCTCGCACCTACCGCGAACAAGGGGTCCCTCCTCCGGGTGATGTGGTATACCGCGCCAACAAGCTCATGTGCCTTGATGTGTTTGTTCGACAACATGGCTGCAGTCGATCGACTTCAACACGACGGCCGCGCCGTGGGCGCCAGCGTACGTATCGGACATATCAACTGGGCGACTAACTCTCTCTGGCTCACCCAGTCGCCAATCCGTCTCTTGTGTCTACCACGTATGGAGTACGAAAGAGCGAGAGCGGGTACACCTGTGAATTCGGAGGCCTTGGCCTTCAGAGCCTGCAAGAACCTCTGATTACGAGCCGATCTCGTCTCTACCTTCTGTCGCCAGTCGTGACTGTTTCCCCACTTCTCCGACTCGTCTTTTCCCTCAACATCTGGCTCCGTCTTATCGTTGTCGTGTATGTCAACAACCATGCTTTCTTAGTGCCGCTGTCGACAAGCTGAGGGACTCACTGCCGAAGAGTAGATGGATACTCCACCAATGGCATTGATTGGAAAGCAGTGATGACATGTGGCGTACTGCACTAGATAGACCCGACTAAGGTAAGAAGAGTGGATGTACTCTCGCACCCATTGAGTAACAAAAGTTGGAAGATGAATGAAACCTTTTACCATATCTATGGACAATGCGCAGGTATCTGCATCAACTAGATAGGTCTCTGTCTCTGTATCTCAGATGGCCTCAATTGCTGCATGATAATGGTTAGGTACTATTGCATCTATTTTGTGCAAAGGCTCCAGTGCTCAGCTTTTCCATGTACCAACCAACCCGCCCTTTCCCCACTCTGAAGGGGGGAAGTCACCTCGTGCCTTGCACTAAGGCGAGAGTATCAATGTCATGGTTCAATGATTGCCGATCAGGTCTCACCGGCCACGTCGAAAACTTGCCTCCAAGGGTTCTTGGAGCCTATTCTCTGAGACAAGCATTCTGCGAATAAACTGAGGTCCATCGGCCGTACGGAGGTATTCAGTTCCGACCTGTACAACATGCTCAGCCAGGTCTTGGCGGTATCGAACATCGCTCCCAGCGGCCGCGAGTATTCCGAAGTCCATGAGTATTTTCTGTGATCGGTGCGCCACCCCACATCACCACCATTGATGTAGAACTCAAGTTCGGGTTTCTGTTGAGCGAGAGGTTTCAATATATCGAATATGTCAGACTCCATGACGTCGAGGTCGTCCTCGGGATAATTGCCAACATAGATGAGTACTTTTCCGTCCACCTCCATCAGCAGCGCAGTACGAGGCTCGACAGCGTCGGCTTGACTAGCGGGCAGGGGCCGTAGGAATGCCAGCTTCAGATCACCGGGCGCTCTGATGAACGTGCCAATGGTTGTGTTGAGATGTGTCTCTTTGCTTGGTGATCCTGGCAAGAGAGAGTTCTGGTTGCACTTCCGATTTTGTTCATGACTTTCATAGTACGCAGCTTTGGCGTCTTTGTTCTTGAAAGCGACTACCTTGCGTATGACTGTGATGTCCCGTTCTTGCCGCAGGTATGCTCTCAAGAAATGACTGCTGAGATGATGGAGTGAATCGAGGAAGCGCGTCATGCAGAGCGATGGATCTGTTGGTCGGACCTTGCGGGTCTCGTTGCGCTCGGTCTGGAAGTCATTACGAAGATCTTGCAGTGGGTGACGAATCGAGGCGTTTCGAGACATGATAGTGGTGATGACGCAAAGGGCAAGGGGCTGGTGTATCTTCGGTAGGGCTTAACTTTGAGCTGTTGTGGGTTGAAGATCGTCGACACTGATCTGATGTGATCTGATGAGGGTGGTGATGGCAGAGGGCAAGTGGGCTGGTTTGCCTCCGGTGAGGGCTTGATCTTGTGTTGTTGTGGACTGGAAACAGTCGACGCCGATCGAATGTGATTTTTAGAGGTCTTGCTTGAACCTACTTCAGTCAGTATGGGAAACATCATTTGAACAGGAGCCACAGCATAGTATAAGCGTCACTCTCGGTGGTCCTGCGCGGTCGACTCACTTCCCAAAAGGCAATATGTGAAGGCTTGACCGGAAATTGTGGACACGACTGTGGGTCGGTCAAATAAATGTCACACCGCAGTGTGGTAAGGTGAGTTATGTGGCAAGATCGCGTTCCCCGGCGTCAGAAGCAAGATATGAGAAGCAGTGCCGAGCAAGATAATATACTGATGATAGCGTACAGCAGCAAAGGTCCTTCAGACCTGCGAGAGCGAGTTGACGAGTGTGAGCATTGAACAAGCGCATATTGTGAGGGGGGACCAAGATGAGATCCTTTTCACTTTTTCTTATGACATCAACCGATCGCTGATATCTGACGGAGCATCTTCAAGTGTGAGTTGGCAGTTATTCTTTCTACCTCTCACTCGAATACCGCCACCTCGGCCTTCGGAGCAAGAACTTTTGTCGGGGCACAACTAGATGGTTCGAAACGTGATATCACAAAGCCTACAGTAAGATATATGTCTGAAGCAACTGCCTGAAGAAAATTGCGACCACTATCGCACGTCGAGCGTCGCAGCCGCTCAAACTACTGTTATCCGAGTGGTTCCACAGACTCCATGAAATACAACGGTGGGCTCACTGCGGCTTGTGGATTGGATGGCGCCACACTCTTGATCGTACAATATACGCTACTCTCACCGGATCACACCTCAGAAATATAATGCTCTGAATCAACGTCTCTCTCTGATTGGAATAACCACAAGAGGCGCGGCCAACTCACATTCGAATATGCCTGGAAGAATATCTGCAGACCACCCCAAGGCCGAGGTCGAGGCCCCAATCCTCGACTTCGCCAAATATACTCACGGCAACGAGAAAGAACGCGAGCAATGCTCGACCAAGATCCTTGAATCTCTGACCGACTCTGGCTTCGCTCGGGTGATCAATTCTGGCATCGATGCATCAACTGTGGATAAGATTTTCGGATTGGTCANNGAAGAGCCTGGCCGGTTTGAATTGAGTCAATGCTGACATATATAGAGTAAGAAGTTTTTCCTGCTTCCTCGTGAGGCCAAGGAGGCAATCACCAACCCCCGTGGACCCAATCCGCAACGTGGGTATAGTCACGTCGGAGCAGAGNAGCTCCTGGGCAAGGGTTCAGAAACCGGTCTGTCATATGCAAGAGTGAGTCTTGGTGGTTGGCAGCCAGGATTAACTGTAACTGACGACTATGCCCAGGAACATTGAGACCAAGGCCCAGATTCCGACATAGAGTTCCCTAACAGATGGCTAAACGATAGCGATCTACCAAGCTTCAAACCCCTGATGCAATCGTTCTTCAAAGCCGGCGAACATCTCAGCAACAACTTCTTGCAGGTCCTCGAAGAAACACTAGAGCTCCAGCCCGGTACTTTTACGAACGAGGCCCAGAACGCTGGCGAGCTGCGTCTCAACCACTATCCAGCCATTTCTCTTCAGCAGATGCGTTCGGGCAGTGTGAACCGCATCTGGCCGCACTTCGACCTCGGCGTATTGACATTGCTGTGGACGCGTGGAGCTGCAGGACTTGGATTCGGAAACCGAAGTGGCCCTCAGGGATCATGGGTGCCTGTGCAGACCGAAAGAGCTGATAAGCTGGTCATCAGTACCAGCGAGACATTCCAGCGTTGGACGAATGATGTCGTACCCGCTGCTTTGCACCGGGTTTCGATTCCGCCACACCTCAAGGATGTTAAAGATGGCGAGATTGAAGAGCGTTATCCTGTTGCTTTCTTCTGCAAAGCGGATCGCTCTGCTATGGTAGGATCTACGGAGCCTTTTGTGTCAAAGGTTCGTCCGGCAAAGTATCCTAACATGACGGGTTTGGAGTACCATCAGTCTCGTCTCAAGGCCGCTTATTGAGTGTTAAAAGAACGAGATCACTAGAACATAGATTACCTTTCCATTGTTATTGTTATTTACGTCCGTGGCTTACATTCTTAGTAAAGAACTCTATTAAAGACATAAAGGTAAGCATAGTAGATTAAGCAAAATCTAGAAAAAAGTTAGTATCATTCAAGCCTAGGATTAGAATAGCTATTTAAACTTATCTTTAAAATACATAATCTAAAGTCTAATCACTTAACATTACTTTAATACTATAAACAAGTAACCTAGCTCTTAGAGAGCCTTCTCCTGCCCTAGGAAAACCGCGGAGTCTTGGTTCTGTAGCACACATGGCAATTCCTCACGTAGCGCTTAATATTATCTGTCATGCCTGGCCAGAAGTAGGAACGAGAGACCAGCTAATGAGTCCCGGTTCCGCCTAGGTGGCCTGCTAGCGGCGTCGCATGATGAGCCTGAATGACCGCTGTTCGTGCCCCCGGAGGTGCCGAGATTCGTCCAGCTACCTGGACAATTCCATCTTCGTACGAACAGTCAGATAGCGAGATAGGAACTTGCTTGGAGTTGGAGAAAAGGAACGGTGTGAGCTTGAGAGCGTGCTCGTTCAATGCTGTCTTGATGGCTTCGGTAATAGTATCATCGTTCTGAGCACAGCGAACCTGCTGTTCGATGGGAACCTCAACAGCGGTAGTATCGGTCAGCCTAGAGATGTTCACATCAGGTAGGCTGTCCGGTTGAATCAAAGCATGGTATCTGTCCAATTCTCTTTCATCGTCAAAGGTAAAGTCTGAGGATCTTCTTGACAAGGCGTCCGGTTTGACAGCCTTTGCTCCCGGCTGATGGGTGATCTTCCAGTCAAATTCTGAGAGGAATTCCGACCAGCGGACTTGTCGTCGGTTGAGTCGTTGTTTGGTGGTAAGGTATTCCAAAGCCTTATGATCCGTCAGGACTAGTACTGGCTGGTCGGGCGAAGCGCTTTGTAGCTCCGGCTCCCATTCCTCAAAAGCATGAATAATGGCCAGGAGTTCCTTGTCATGAACAGGATAACGGCACTCCGCCGGTGTCATCTTTTTGGACATGTATGCCACTGGTCTCAGCAGACGCCCGTGGCCGGGGACCTCGTGCCATTGAGATAGCACTGCCGCTGTCACGAAATCTGATGCGTCAGTTTCAACCATGATTTCTCTGTCGAAGTCGAAGTGCGCCAGGATCGGTGCTTCCATGAACTTGTGCTTGAGTTTCTCGAAAGCAGAAATAGCTTCGTCAGTCATGCTGGACTTCTGGCTCTTGTGTTCAGTCTTGGTCAGCTCGGTCAATGGCCTAGCTAGACATGAGAACTCCTCGATGGATCTGCGGTAGAAATTGGCAAAGCCCAAACATCCTTGAACGTCCTTAAGTACGCGAGGCTGCGGCCACTTAAGTACTGCTTCAATCTTTTGCGGGTTCATTGTGAGACCGCCGGTAGAGATGATCAGGCCTAAGTATTTGGTGCTGGTGACCTCGAATTCGCTCTTGTCGATGTCAGCATACAACTTGACCTGTCGCAGGCGGTCCAGAATCTTAGCCACATGGATGCAATGTTCTTCTAAAGATTTGCTAAAGACAAGAATGTCATTTAGGTATCCTATGCAAAGATCATTAAGGTATTCGTGGAGGGTACTGTTAATGTAGGACTGGAAGGTTCCCGGCGCGTTGCATAACCCGAACGGCATGACAAGATATTTGTATTGGCCATAACGTGTATTGAAGGCAGTCTTCCATTCGTTGCCTTCCTTGACTCTCAGGTTGTTGAAAGCGGCGATAATGTCAAACTTGCTGAAGTATTTCGCACGGGCGAGTTTGTCAAGGGTCTCTCGGATCAAGGGAGTCGGGTAACGATTCTTGATTGTGGCATCGTGAAGACCTCTGTAATCAACATAGAAGCGTAGACCATCCCTTGGCTTGCGGACCAGCAGCACAGGTGCTGCTGCCGGGGAAGCAGACGGTCGTATGAACCCTTTGTCTAGGTTCTCGTCCAGGTACTTCTTAGTAGCGGCGAGCTCTTCGGGTGACATTCCTCTTGGGCGGACATACGGCGGTTGCCTACCCTCATGAAGACGGATCTCATGATCTTGCGGTCAATGTGGTGGGAATTTATCAGCTTCCACCCTAGAAAACACACCGGCGAACTGCCTGTACCGCTGTGGAAGGGCTTGAAGCACGTCTGTTTCCGGTTTCTTTGTCATGAATCTGTCAATGTCTGCTTGCGATAGTGCTGGCGGAGGAGCGCGAAGACACGAAGCTGCCAGAGCTCTGAGAAGATGTACTGGCGTTGCGCTGGCGAGGACGGCGTTCACGCTCGCCGGTCTTCTTCTGCGAATCCTGGAACGTGAAATGAGCGTCGAGAGCGTCGAGAGCGTCGCCTCTACGGATGACGTCCTTGATGGTGGCATAGTGGGTGCCGTCGTTAATGCGCTGAGTGTAGCGAGGGTTGAGCTTGTGCTGAAGTTTTTGGAGTTCAAGCTCTGGAGGCAAGTTCATGTATCCAACACACTCTTGGAAACGAGTGAGGAAATCTTCGAAAGATTCGTCATACTTCCGAGCAAGGGTCTCGAACTCGGTAAAGGCGCGCGTCTGGCGATGACGATCTCCATACTAGTCGTCGAGTTGCGTGTTGCTCTTGCTACAAAGAGCGTCTGTGACAAACCCATTGATGGTGAGTTCGTAGTCTCTGGTGATGTCGAGGAGGGTCGTGTCGATGTTGCCCGTGTGGTCGTCATGTACATGATCATGGTTGTGTTGGGACTCATCCTCGTTCTGCATGAACTGAGGAGCCTCTTGCTGGGTCTCGGTGTCAAGAAATCTGGACTCGAAGGTGCCTGGGACTTCGGATGACTGTTTCTGTGTAATCGGTTCGAACACTGGTTGGGACTGTGACTTCGGGGTACGAGTAGTGGCTTGGGTAGATTGTGCAGTACCCTGTTGAGAGGGCATAGAAGCTCCGTCCTTGTTGAGAGGACCGAAGGGGTTGGTGTTCGCCAAAGAAACACGTGCGAGAGGGATACGAGTGCGGCTGGTGCGCGACATCGAGCGTCGGCGGCCCAGAGGGGATACTTGCGGGTTGACAATTTCCATGTCGGCATTGACTCTCTGCTTGTTTCTGGCGGCGGCCTCAATGGCCTTCTGCTTCTGCTGGTCGAGAGCCATCTGCTTCTGCTGGTCGACGGTCTTGGTAAAGTCTGGGTTCGCGGCGGCGCCTTGCTGCTGGACGTGGCTGAGGAAGGCGTTCATCTGGTTACGGTGTCTGTCTGCATTGGTGGCCATGGTGGCTAGGGTGTCTGGGATACTTGGTAAAGCGGGGCGATAGAATGACAATGTCTGATACTGCAGTTCAATTCATGGACTATGGCACAAATAACTAGTAGAGGAGCCCAAGGCGCGACTCGGTATTATGGTCGCGTGGGAGGTCTGTGCCCCACGAGGCTTGGCGGTCCTTGCCTAGTTGGGTCAATTACCACGGTTCGAGTCCCAGTGGAAGCAGGACCGTGTCAGTAGTGTACATTATAACCTAAGCCTTATTGATTCTATCATAGTATATTAGATATTGTTATATCTTCTATGATCCAAACCATCAATAGCCTTATAGTATCTAAAGGTCATTTCCCATGTTGATATGCACTGCTTTAATTTGCGAGTAAGCCTCCAGACCTGCTTCGCCGAGCTCGCGCCCTATACCACTCTGTTTGACACCGCCAAATGGTACTCGCGGGTCGCAGTCTTGACTGCTGTTCACCCAGACCATGCCTGCTTCAATCTCTGCGCTGACTCTATGGGCGCGTTGGAGGTCTTTTGTGAAGACAGCGGCTCCAAGACCGTATGTTGTGTTGTTCGCTCGGGCGACTGCTTCATCCTCGTCGTTGAAACTGGAGATGACGACCACTGGACCAAAGATTTCCTCTTGGTATATTGTCATGTCGTCGGTGACATCGGAAAAGACAGTAGGGGCGATGTAGTAGCCCTTGGTTCCTTCCACAGGACCTCCACCGCAGACTAAAGTCGCATTCTCGGACTTTCCACGTTCGATGTAAGAGAGAACGCTGTCGTATTGCTGCTTTGTGACCTGCGGACCTTGGTAGGTCTTCTTCTCGAAAGGATCGCCCACCACACTAGTCGACATGACTCTGTCCTTGAAGGCCTGGACGAACGAGTCATAGATACTCTTCTGCACCAAGATTCTCGATGTGGCTGTGCAAATTTGACCTTGATTGGACATGATGCCGAAATGGGACCATTTTACAGCTTGGTCCAGATCAGCATCGTCAAAGACCAGCAGCGGAGACTTGCCTCCGGTCTCAAGAGTGATATTTTTNAGAGTGCCAGCCGCAAGCTTCATGATTGTGCGGGCAGTCGCTGTTGATCCAGTAAAAGCGACCTTGTCCACATCTGGGTGACTGACAAGAGCTGCACCAGCCTCCCTGCCGTACCCATTGATCAGGTTCACCACGCCGGGTGGAAAGCCTGCCTCTTTGACTAGGCTTGCAAAGACCAATATGCTCAGAGGAGTTTGCTCAGCGGCTTTGAGGACGACAGTATTGCCGCTGGCCAAAGCGGGTCCCAGCTTCCAACAGGCCATAGACAGAGGATAGTTCCANCTAGAAGGCAGTTAGCTTGATGAGAAAAATTCCAGGCTAGTTGTTCATGATCAGATGATCGAAGCGTCACTCACAGGAATGATTTGTCCAACGACTCCGATGGGCTGTCGGATCGTATACGCAAACTTCTGTGGCGTGGTGCTGATCGTTTGGCCGAACGACTTGTCGGCGAAACCAGCATAGTACCTGATGGTACCGATCGCCTCGGGAAGGTCTCCTGTCAAAGCCTCTGAATATGGTTTGCCNTGGGGTTCTTCTGTAAGTGATTGATCTCGATTGAGACGAGAGGCAGAAGCCTTACCATTATCCCACGCGTCGATAGTAGCAAGTAGCTCAATGTTCTTCTCCATGAGGTCTGCAAGTCTGTTCATCAAAATGCCGCGGTCTGTTGCTGGCAGAAGCTTCCATGCCGGACTCTTTAGGGCATCTTTGGCAGCTTTGACAGCGATGTTCACGTCCTCTGAGCCTGCTGCTTGCACTGTCGCAATTTCTGTCTCGTCGCTGGTGCTTGTATCAGCTTCAAGATCAATCTTCTGTAAAAGCAAGCCTTACGCTGCATAAATGCTTGTGATAGTGGCGCCAGATTTAGCTCGCACAAACTCATTGTTGATGAACAAACCCAACGGTTGCTTGTATGTTTTGCCATTGGGAGCAGTCAAGTCGATGAGGAGATCTGTCATGATGAATGTCGTTGTGAGGAATTGATTCTGTTACTGCTGAGGGTCGGATCTGGTCTTGTTATCTACATGACAGACGCCGAGATATGCGCCGTCGCGGACGCTTTCCATTTGTGTGGGCCCCACTTTTCGTGACACCGACTCAAGCTTCTTTTGTCCGAACAGCTCGCCGCGCTGTTCGACTGTCACTGCTTACTCAATAAGAACGTCGATAAGGATGAGAATCAGGCGCAGAATGTATGTTCCTCTTGCACTAGCACGAGCTGGCCGCTTGATCAAAGATCAGGCGCCATTGTTCCCCTTGCCGGTGGGAAGACCCTGTCACTTCTTCCTGTCACTTCTTTTAGCCAGCGAAGTACACCGCAACCAGTTCTGGCCTTAATTATGCAGGCTCAAAGTCGACGGACTGGTCGGCCTCAAGTATATACTGTGTTCCAAATCAGATACCATCTCTTGTGAGCTCACGTCAGGCAAAGCCGGTGGGTCATCTTTTGTCATGTTACGAAGGCGACCTGATCAAACCAACACCCTTCGACTATAAAGTTCGATGTGATATTGTGGATCGAAAGTAGCGCTCACGCGTTGCAAGAGGTACAATGACACTTCGTCGTTCAAGTATGAGCTCAACAAATGTCTCCATCAATATATGATCAACGGTCTTGCATTTCTTGACAACTACTCAACAGTCTTCAAACCTGCATCTTTCAATAGCCCAGCCAGTTCGGCACGCTCTTTCGGGCCAAGCAAAGCAAAAGGTTTGCGACTACCACCAGTGGACGCACCCAATATCTCCATACCAGTCTTGATCGCCGCCGCATAGTTATAACTCTCCAAGAACTTGCAGATTGGGAAGATCTTTGCCCAGAGCTCACGTCCACGTGCAAGATCACCCTTGACTGCAAGCGCGTCCCACAGCTGGATAGAGAGCTCTGGGATCAAGTTGGTGGTACCCCAAACAGAACCCTTTGCTCCGGCAGCCAGCCCGTAGAAGGTGAGCGTATCCCAGCCATTGAAAGTGGTGATGTCGTTGTGATGGGTGAAGAGGAGATCGGTCAAGGCTGGAGCATTTCCCGAGGTATCTTTCATGTATTTAACACCAACCTTCGACAGAGCAGCAATTTGTGTTGGTGTGAGGGTCAAGCCACTTGCAGAAGGGATGTTGTAATACATGATCGGCAGGTTGGAAGCTTGATGCAGCTCCAGAAGGTAGTCATGTAGCTGTTCGACCGAGACCGCATCGTAGAACGGGGGAACGACCATCAAAGCAGATGCGCCAGCTTTGGCTGCATGCTCGGCCAACTCAACTCCATCCTTGGTAGTAAGACTGCCGATGCCTGCCACAACGGGAACCCGGCTATCAGCCGACTTAACACAGATCTCAACCAATTGCTTGCGTTCAGCAAGAGTCATGGCGGAAAACTCTCCTGTGCTGCCGCCAGGTACCAAGCCATGAACTCCAGCTTTGATCAGATGCTGAATGTGGGCATCGAGAGCTTTGGCATCGATAGCTGACTGATCTGGGGTCCATGGGGTGTACAAAGCCACCAAGATTCCTTTGAGTTGTTGGTGTGACATTCTGTCTGATGCTGATGTTGTCGGAGAGGACAAATGATAGTTTGGCTGGAGCGGGAAGAAACTAGCGGTGATGGAGCGAGGTATGAAGTAGTGGTCGTGGCAAGAGCGCGATGGAAGGCTTTTACCTGCGAGGCCTATCCATGCCAGCAGATCACATTATCAACGTAAACACGTTTTGTCGGGTAGTGGAAGCGACACATTGCAGTTTCGTGTGAGTCCCCGCAGGAGATGTAGTGGTGTGTTTACAGAACAGGCAGGCTTCAGCGACAGCGAAATCGGGGACTCGAGCGCCTACCGAGTGTGGGGAAGCAGGTTTCCACCGAGCCTTTCATACTGCTCCACGTTCGGACGGTGTCGGAAGTGAATCCTGAACTTCGTGCAGTGAGTGATCGCGACTGATCTCGACGATGATAATCTATGTAAAGCGCAGAGTCCCTCGCCTGATGAGCTTACCGAGTCCCCCTGTCATTCCAACCTTCTGCAAGTCTCGTTCGTCATGCCCACTGCTCCATCGCGATCTTTCTTGATGCTGAGTCGCCACGCAAGTGCGATTTCAGCTCCAAGACTATCTTCACTCAGAATCTCGAGCTCTAGCCAGCGTCTGTTCAGTCAATCTAGCCTCCGCTTCGTGCCGCCGCATATAACCTCCCATGCAAAGCTTGATGAACCATATCCTACAGCCAACTTCATCGACAACAAATTCGTCGTCTCCGAGGCTGACGAATGGATCGATCTTCATGATCCTGCCACCAACAATCTCTTGACTCGGGTGCCTCAGAGTACTGACGCCGAGCTTCGAGCTGCAGTTGCTAGTGCTACAGCAGCTTTCCCACAATGGAAAGCCACAAGCATCCTGAGACGCCAACAAATCTTGTTCGACTTCACTGCACTGATCAGAAAGAACTGGGACAGACTTGCGGCCAGCATTACGTTGGAGCAAGGTAAGACGTTCCAGGATGCCAGAGGTGACGTTCTTAGAGGTCTCCAGGTATGCTTGTCAACGATCCGACATGTGACTTCCATTGACAACTTCTAGGTTGCTGAAACGGCTTGTGGTATTACGACCCAGATGACTGGCGATGTGCTCCCTGTGGCGAAAGATATGGAGACTCGGAGTTATATGGAACCCCTAGGTGTCGTGGCCGCAATTTGCCCATTCAGTGAGTCTACTGCTCCCTACTGGGATGTACCATCGCTAACCAGTACTANNGACTTTCCTGCAATGATACCCTTGTGGTCCATCCCAATAGCAACCGTGACCGGAAACTGCTTGCTCCTCAAGCCATCGGAACGGGACCCCGGAGCAGCACTGATACTTGCCGAACTGGTAAAGGAAGCAGGATTCCCTGAAGGCGTCGTCAATATCATCCATGGAAGCAAACGCGCAGTCAACTTTATCCTTGACGAGCCAGCTATCAAGGCTGTCAGTTTCGTTGGTGGTACAGCAGCCGGAGAATACATATATGCTCGTGCTTCGGCGAACGGCAAGCGTTGCCAGGCGAACCTTGGTGCCAAAAACCACGCTGTCCTCATGCCGGACTCGAACAAGAACCAAGCTTTGAACGCGATATCCGGGGCTGCTTTCGGCGCGGCTGGTCAGAGATGCATGGCACTGAGTACTCTTGTGGCTGTGGGAGACACTAAGACCTGGCTACCCGAATTGATCGAGCGCGCTAAAAACCTGAACGTGAATGGCGGCTTCGAGCAAGAAGCTGATCTTGGACCAGTCGTGAGTCCAGAAAGCAAAGCTCGTATCGAGGAGCTCATCGCAAGCGCCGAAGAAGAAGGTGCGACCATCCTACTGGACGGCCGAAACTTTGCACCTAGGGACTATCCCAACGGCAACTTTGTAAATATCATGCAGGAAGATTGCGATCCAATTACTAACTTTCGAGCAGNNGTCGGGCCCACAATCATCGCAAATGTCAAGCCACACATGAGATGTTACAAAGAAGAGATCTTCGGACCTGTTCTAGTATGTCTCGAGTCTGAGAGCTTGGATGACGCAATCGCACTTGTCAACAAGAATGAATATGGTAATGGTGTGGCCGTTTTCACGTCTTCCGGAAGCACCGCTTCTTATTTCCAGCAGAACATTGAAGCTGGTCAAGTCGGCATCANNATGTTCCGATCCCTGTAAGTATTGATTCCCAAGAGCCTGACTACAGAATGCTGATTAGACAAGGTGCCTCTTCCCATGTTCAGTTTCACAGGCAACAAGAGAAGTGTCGCTGGCGGAGGTGTGAGCACGTTCTATGGCAAGGCTGGACTGAACTTTTACACCCAAACCAAGACGGTTACCTCGCTGTGGAGTTCTGCTGCTGCAAGCACGTCGAGAGCGAGTGTTAATATGCCCACTCAGAACTGAGTGAGAATTGGAGGTTGATATCAGATATGACCCGATATACATAGCCGTATCATCAATCAATATAGCCTTGGGCCACGATAATTCAGCCAATCGCAAAGATTGATAATTTGTTCGAACATTGTTGGCCGCGTGGAACATTCAAAGTCTGTCAGGACGGCACATAGGCCCAAGAGAGCATTATTGATGGCCACGAGTGTTGTGTCAAAGTGTGCAAGAGTCCCAGAAACGACTGCTGCTCCGCCGAGACCAATGCTGGGGAGCTCGAACTCTAGCTGTGCTCTTCGATCGGGGTTCACTGTTCGGGAGTGCCGATAGCGATGGTCGTGGGGAGCGAAGCTTGCCCCACCGCGAGATTCAAGCGACCGGGCACAGATTTGGAAAGCCATGGCGAGCTTCTTCTGGTGCCGAGGAGACTCAACAGTTCCCCTTCGTGACCCCAGATATATGACAACCAGATCGCAGCGAGTATTGCAGAAACACAAACAAAATGCTGAACTCTCAAACCTCACACTCTGCGCTGCGAAGAGTGGCCAGAGCTGGACGACTCCACACGCTTCTACCAAGCTCGCGTCGATATGCCACTCTGAGTCCGTTCTTCCAGCATGAACCTTCTCAGCCATCCGTCAAGACGGAACTTCCTGGACCCATTGCTTTGCAGATGAGAAGCGAATTGAACGACGTTTTCGACACGCGAAGCTTGAACATGCTCGTAGACTACAAAAAAGCCACGGCAACTAGTAAGCAACTTCCATCCGAGACCGAAGTGTTCGAATTGTTGACCTTGAACAGTCTCGCTGATCCTGATGGCAACATGCTCTTAGATGTGTACGTATCTGTAATGCTGCTGAGTGGACTAATGACGCTAACAGGCGAACAGGTTTNNGCACAGATAGCGTCTATTGCTGTTGGCTACAACAACCCTCATCTTGAACAAGCTTCGAAGAATCCCGCAATGGTTAGATCTCTGATCAACCGTCCAGCCTTGGGCAACTTTCCAGACGCAGAATATGCGGAGATATTGCGCACTGGTATCCTCCAAGCTGCACCGCCAGGTATGAATCAAGTCTTCACGGCTTCGACTGGTTCAGACGCAAACGAGACGGCATATAAAGCGGCGATTATGTGGAAAGCCCAGCAAAATCGAGGTGGACCAGAAGTGGAGTTCACAGCTGAGGAGATGTCATCCAGTATGCTGAACAAAGCACCTGGTGCCCCGAATTACTCGATACTTTCGTTCCATGGAGGGTTCCACGGACGAACTTTTGGCAGTCTTTCAACGACAAGAAGCAAACCGATCCACAAGCTTGACATTCCCGCCTTCGACTGGCCCGCCGCACCATTCCCAAAGCTGCAATACCCTTTGCACGAGTTCGAGGCAGAGAATGCTGCCGAGGAGCGACGCTGCTTGCAGGAGACCGAGAGATTGATCCAGGAATTCCATAATCCTGTTGCTGCAGTCATAGTAGAGCCGATCCAGTCAGAGGGTGGCGACAACCACGCTTCACCCGCCTTTTTCCAGGAGCTTCGCGAGTTGACATCGCGCAACAACGTTCTGCTGATTGTAGATGAGGTTCAAACTGGTGTTGGCGCTACCGGAAAATTCTGGGCTCATGAGCATTGGAACCTCCCTACCCCACCAGACATGGTCACATTCTCAAAGAAAGCCCAAGCCGCCGGATACTACTTCCGCGAACCCTTGCTGCGGCCGAACAAGCCATACAGACAATTCAACACGTGGATGGGCGATCCGGCAAGGGCAATCTTGTTCAGAGCAATCCTCGAAGAAATCACGACCAAAGACTTGGTAGCTCACACCGCCAAGATGGGAAAGTATTTGTACGATCAACTTGAACAGCTTTCCTCAAAGTACCCGGGCGAGGTTTTGAACCTTCGTGGTAAAGACCGCGGGACGTTCATTGCGTTTGATAGCCCTAGGCGCGACGAGCTCGTCAAGCGAGCAAAGTCATTGGGCGTTAATCTAGGTGGGTGTGGCGAGAGGGCCATTCGTTTGCGGCCAATGCTCGTCTTCCAGAAACACCATGGTAAGATTTCTCCTCATGTGTTTGACATGAGATCTATGCTAATCGAAACTGGGTAGCCGACATCCTCCTTGAGAAGCTGGAGGACTTGATCAGACAATGAAAGGAGAGTGGTAATTGAGGGGGCAGTAGGAATGGTAGAAGCAGGTAGCTCAATGTATAGTCGTTTAGGACAGGACCAAAAAGATGCCCTTCTGCAGCATAGTGTCAGGCCAGTCGTCTGTGCCAGTGTGTACACGCAAGTTCCTCAACTCTGTTGCAGCCGTGATAGTCCGGTCGAAAGCACGCAGACTGTACCGGTCCGCACACGATTGCATCCAACCCATGATCCGCGCAAAATCGTCTTCGTCCAGTGCTTCGATCGCCGCCATGAAGCTTGGCCATATCACGCTGCTGGAGGGGACATTGTTCTGCTGTTTAGAATTCTCGCAATCAACGAGGTGCGTAGTGATCTTCTTGACAAGAGGTTGTAGGACCAGGCGATTGATTTGCTTGACCTCACGGTAGAAGTAAAGCAGCAGAGCTGAATGGAAAGCTATGGCGATATGCTCAAGCACTTCATCGCGACCGTCTGACCTTGGAGAGTCCTCGACAGAATCTGTTGTCACCCAATTCAGGCGATCTCCTGGGAATGTCCAAGCACAAAGAAGATCCTCTATGACCTTGGCACGGTTGTCAAAGTCTTGCAGAATGCCTGCATCAATGGTCTCTGTTGTATTCCTTGCTTGCCGGGCCTCGCAGGCGACAAAGGTGATGTGAGACATGAGAACAAGAAGAGACTCGGGCAAGCAAAGCATGTTTGCAAACATACGTTGCATTACATTATTAGGCGCTTCGAAGCAAAAGTCTGGTATCATAAGTTCTTCAAAGCTTGGCCTTTGAAGTGTACGTGGTGAGTTAGACAGGTCCTTGAGGGCAAGAGACGGAAATTTGGTAACGCTGTAGATGTGAGCTCTGTTGTTGAAAAGCGACCTCTCAAACAGAATGGGATAGATGTATGTAGACTCTTCCAACACTCGAAGATATACGAATAGAGCATGAAGCAACTGAATCTTGCGAGACTTTTGCTTCTCGCGTGATGCATGTTGTTTGATGAATTTCTGGGTGTCCAAGAGGTAGATACGGGTTTCTTCGAGCTTTCCGCTTGTCAGCTATTCAAACATTAGTCCAATGAGGCATGATTACATAGACGTATGTACTCATACACAAACCGCGACCATTGTTAGCAAAGCCATAACAGTGGACTTGTAATCAGTATTGTTCAGAGAACCTGGTGTATCAACCAGCAACAAGAGGACTTGAGAAACAGCTTGAGACATGTAATTCTCTCCCAAAGCCCACCAGTATCCTGAACGAGGCTCTGTTGTATTGAGTCTATCCATGTGGAATGACATGACAGCCAGTACCGCGTACAGCACGGCGTAGCTTGCATGGCTAGGGGTCAATTTCAGTGCAATTTGTCCCAATGTTTTCTGTACTTCAGGCATCTGGAGAACCTGCCAAGTAGATCCTGGTCGGGCGTAGGAGTTCTTGAAAAGGTCTGCCAATGTGTCGATGTGGGGTAGGGGGTTGTTACAGGTCCAGGACCGCGACAATGTCGGACACATTGAATTCAGGGGCGCCGAATCGTCTTGCAGGTTTGTTGCGTCCGACACACTTGGTTCCAAAGCAGCCTGTATCTCTCCAACGATGCTCGATACAGATTCATCATGAAGAGTCATTGGTGACTGCAGCCAGTCTAGATTGGTCCACACGGCATCCGCTTCAGGCGCTGACATGAAATTCAAAGAGGCGGTGCAAGACTGGTCGTCCATTAGATCTGGTAGATCATGGCCGAGTAAGGAATCAGGCCCCGCCGTGTGATCCATCTGAGTTGAAGGTTCGTGCAAGAAGAAGTTTGGTTCATGAGCTTCAGGCGCTTCCAGCGCAGGTGAGACATGTGGGACCATCATCCCACGACCATCATCATTGCTTGTCGCGCTATTTTTCAAACCAAGATCCAGACTGAACGCACCAAAAGGTCCGAAAGTAAGCGTCTCACTGCTACTTTTGCATCTCTCCTCGATACTTACAACATCTTTGTTGTAGTCAATTTTGGACCCTGTATCATGAAGGATCAGGCACATGCTCTGCTTTTGCGCATCTGTNAGCTGCTCAGCAAATCATCCTGAGTGAGACAATGCTCCCGGCTGACCAGAAAATAGCTGACGTCGACTTTGTCTCTGATCTTCGATCGGCATGACAGCTTCGATTGCTTCGTCTCTCCACGACCCCGTCGACTCAATGGGGCGCAACCATTGAAGCAGAGCATCATAGCCTTCACACTCTAGCTCCAGTCGTTCGCAATGGCGGCAGGTCGGCTTGCGTTCATCACATTTCACACGTCTTCTTCGGCAAGTGCGACATCCTGTGAATGTTCGCTGTCGTTTGCCCTTTGCGCTTGTCGATCGTTGCATTTGACGTTGGATGAATTGAGAGCAGGAGGTTGGAAGAGACACGTTGGGTTTATGTGTTTGATCGAAAGAAGAATAAACTAATGTGGGGTAGCGACGGATGGCTCGGCTTCTCCCTGCATCTACAGGGGCGAAAAGATCGGCTACAGCTCCAAGCGATCGGTCAACCTTTGCAAACATCACTCTTTAAGCACTCCATCAATTTTCGCGATCTTTCACAATTTCGCAAGGATTCCGTCTCTCGTCAGTACAGCAAGGTGTGCACTCGTAATATCTTCAATGCGCGCACATCTGTTCGCCTCTCGTCAGTGTAAGTTCTCGGACATCGGGCCAATGCACACTCACCCCGCCAGCCGCATCGTGATTGCAAATTCTTGCATGAGGATCTTGATGCCGAGCTCGACACCCTCCTGTCCTTTGTANCTGGAGTCTGTCAGTGATTGCCGACAAGCTAACACGTCTATCTGACTCACTGCCAGACCCCAAATGGGGATCCTGCCGACAAAGCAATGTTGAGCACCCAACGCCAATGCTTTGAAGATATCGGATCCTTGCCGGATGCCGCCGTCTACAGCGATACTAATCCTGCCTCTTGCTATCGGTGCGCACTCACGTAGCGTGTCAAGTGTTGCTGGGATTCCGTCAAGCTGTCGACCGCCGTGGTTGGAGATAACAATCCCGTCGAGTCCATGTTGGATTGCCAGAGCTACATCTTCCGCGGTATTCACNTAGAATCAAGTTAGGTCCGAACATTAGGCGCCTGTCATTTTGTGATACGAACCGCCTTTAAGCCAGATTTGCATCTTGGTATTGGCTTTGAGCCAGGGAATGGCAGTATCCCATTTCAGACTGGCATCTACAATAATCAGCATGACCCCCGTCAACGTCCAACACAGACACTCACCGTAAGCAGTTGCCTCGTTTTCACCCGAAAATTCAGCTTTGCCGGTTGACAGAATGTTGGGGAACTCCATCTCTTCGGGCAGAGTAAAATTGTTTCGCATTTCGTTCAGGCGACGTCCCAGGACGGGAACGTCAACCGACACGAATACAGCCTTGTATCCTGCTTCTGGGTCCAATGTCAGCGCAACGGGCTAGCTACTGAACATCAGGGTANNCTCACTCTCTGCTCGCTGGAGCAATTGTAAAGTCGTTCTACGATCTTTCAAGACACAGATTTGGACAAAGTATGGATTTCCCGCTCCATGGGTAGCGACGTCCTCAAGAGAAGTAGTCGAGTACGACGATAGGCCCATACAGATTCCCTGACTTGCGGCGGCCTTTGAAGTGGCGACTTCTCCTTCGGGGTGGGCAAGTTTGTGCATGGCCGACGGGCTGAAGCCAAGGGGAACGGGNACCTGTAATCACGTCAGTCTAACATTTATTGCCTCGATACCTGATATGTCACATACCTTGACTCCGAATATTTCTGTTGACGTGTCAAGCGTGTCCACGTCAACCAGGATACGAGGCCGGATCTTGTAGCGTCTATAAGCCTGCTCATTGTCCAGAAGCCTNAGCCATAATTGTCAGCAGGCTGTGTTATCACACTGGCATCTCGAAACATACGATTCCATGTCCATCGCCCCTTCGTTGTAGTATTCTGCTGAGCGTCAGATAAAAGCCTCCAACTGAAAAGACAATTGAGCTCGCCTCTATGTGCTTTAATCATCTTTGCGCTGCCTTCTCTTTTGAGATCGGCTATGGTAAAGATGTTCTCATCCAAGGTCTCTGCTCGGTTCGCCATCTCGTGTAGAAGCTTTCTGGAGGGACAATCGGAAAATGCTGGATGCTTTGCGAACGGAAAATACTGGATACTTTACGAACACCACGATTGTGTTCCCTTTTTACCACACGCACAAACAATGGTCACGAGGAACGATAAGACCGGGAGATACTGGTGGCAACCTGATCAATGCGCCACGTCTATCGCTGTCGTTGAAACCTGCCAATTTCGGATGCGGAGTCGCAGCGAAGCCCCAGCTTTACCCATATGCAGCTATGACTACAGTCAGTCCCGTTGGACCCGCCTGTGGTCTTTCACTCCTTTTCTTTTTCCGAGTGGGAACGTTCGTTGGACCTTCAATCACTAATCGAATCTTACCAGTCTGCGAACAACATGGTCCAAAGAGTATTCATGTAAGTCGATGAGCTCGGCCGTCTCTGTCTGAGAGCTTACAACCTTCAGCACCGGAGCAACAGGCTACATAGGAGGTGATATTCTTGACGAAGTATTGAAGACCTGCGGGCCCGTCTCTGTGGCTGCGCTGGTTCGCGATGTGAAGCGAGCCGAAGCAATCAAGCTCCGCCACCCACAAGTGACACTTGTTGAAGGCGACCTCGACTGCCACCAGCTAATCGAGGACCAAGTGACTCAGGCAGACATTGTGATCAGTTAGTATTCGCATAAATGCCCCTAGACTTTTACTGATTGCTTTCGTCAAAGATGCCGCAAATGCGAAACATGTTCCTGTGCTACAAAGCATCGGACAAGGAATTTTGAAAGCAGAAAAGAAGACGCCCAGTGTGTATCACTACAACAAAATCTGNTGGGCAGATCCGCTGACACCAGGCTAGCGTTGTGGCTACAGATATCGGGCGCCAGTCTGTTGTCTATTCCAGACATCAAAGACAACCGCTTCGGTGAAGCATCGAGCAAGATAACCGACGACTGGAACGACGCAACTGAGATTCAAGGCTTGATTGATAACAATTCTGCTCGTGCCGTTGATCAACATGTACTTGATTTTGCCAGATCACATCCGTCTCAAGTTCGGACGGCGCTCATCTTTCCCCCCATCATCTTCGGTCAAGGAAGGGGTCTAGGCAACACCAAAAGCATACAGATCCCCAACCTTTGCAAGACTGCAATCACTCGTCATCGTAGTGTGTATATTGGTAAAGGTCAAGCGTGCTGGGGCAACGTACACATCGCAGATCTGGCCAGGCTGGTAGCAGACCTTGTGCGCGCCCATGGAAAGTCGGAAACATCGCAAGACTTGTGGAACCAGAATGGACTATATTTCCCGGCAACTGGCGAGATGGTTAGTACAGGCTTCTTTCGTCTTTCGTGCTGCAGCTAATCATTCCAGACATGGCTTTCCATCGCTGAGCATGTGTGCAAGTCTGCGAGCGATCATGGGCAAGAGGCAACGCTCGAATCCATCAGTGGGCAAGACGCAGATGCGCTTTTCCCCCATGGTAGTATCTTGTTCGGCACCAATGCAAGAAGCAATCCCGGACGTGAGACAAGATACTTGGACTATCGTAGTAGGCATCACAGTCTCGAAGAAGAGATTCCTATTGCCTTTGCTCGAGAGCTCAGAGAATTGTAGTATTTATGTATCAAGCTTTGCCTAGATTTTGAACAGAGACTTTTTTCGTCGACGAGATCAGTGATCCATTAACTTGACACGGAAATCTTGTAAGATCTCTTAATAACCCCGGCCGTTAAACGTTGAGAAACACACCCTAAAAACCAACTATGAGATGGAAAGGAAAAGACAAGCAATGATTTAATGTTGTAAAGTTGGGATTCAGTTCGCTATGCATATCCTAGACACCTAGACGCCTATACCAAGTGACAAAAATGCTCAATTTCCCTCATCAAATCCCAGATCATATCGACAAAGTCTCTTGCTTGGTCACGGGCAAGAACTGAGTCGTGTTCAGATACCAGGTCAGTCCTTCGATATCGCCCGAGCGGTCAGCCTTGGTCCATCCGTTGCCCAACCACCCAAATTCATTATCATCAGAGTAGGTCATGTCGAAGTCTTCCCAGCGAACGTGTCGCAGAGCGTGGACGGCATGAACACTGCTTCCGGGCCATAGTGCTGTGACGCGACCTCTCATACGCTCCGTGTTCGTCGATCCTGAGGGTGCTGTCTTGTACCAACTCAGACAATCTGCTGTGTAAACGGTTCGCTTAAAATACTCATCGCAAAATTGGGTGAATCCCTCCGCCTTGGCGCGCTTTGGCTCGATTGTTCTTGTGTTACCGGTCGCCAGACGCTCAATAACCTTTGCAACGTATTTGTGAATGGCTTCGATCTGGATAAGCAGACTTCCTGCGCCTTGGAAAGAATTGGGGCCCAGAGATTGGAAGAAGTTGGGGAAGCCGTCTGTGCACATGCCCAAGTACGTTCTGGGGTAGTCGGCGTACTTGGCACGGAGGTTGGTTCCATCTTTGCCATAGATAGGGAAACCTGCAGAAGCTTCGGTAACGAAACCAGTGGCGCAAACAATGGCATCGACTGGTCTGTGTTTGCCATCTGAGGTCATGATACCAGTTGCGTCGATGTGAGAGATGGCGGTGTGGATGGCGTCCACCTTGGGCGAACCCAATGCCTCGAGGTAGCCGGGTCCTGGGGTAAGACGCTTGCAGAGAGGGGGNAAGGAGGGAATCAGGTTGGAGATGATCTCTGGCTTTCCTTCCAGTCTTCTTCTCATCTCCTTCTCGAACTTCATCTGCACATCGGCATAGGCTGGGTTGTCCTTCTCGGAGACACCATAGATGCCTTGGATGGTCATCTCAAGCTCCTTGCGGAGTTGAATGTACGCCTCGGGGTTTTGGCGCCAAGCCTCTTTCTCTTCCTCAGTGTAAGGAAAGTTGCCATTGATTGCGCTGTCGCCTCGCTCTCTGACAAACTTCTCTGCGAACTGGTTGGAAATCCAGGTCTTTCCACGAATGTAGTGATCCATGTGGGTCACCTTTGGCGCAAGCGCGGGCACAATCTGGATTCCGCTACTGCCACCACCAATGACTGCTATTCTCTTTCCCTGTGCAATACCGTTAGTNATCTGAATTTGATCTTGAGACAGCGAAATACATACCTCTGCTTCAAAGCTCTCGTCCCAGTTGGCGCTGTGAAGGAGTTTGCCTTGGAAATCCTGGATGCCCTTGATTTCAGGCCACTTCCACTCGTTCAATGTTCCGGTTCCAGTCATAAAAACGTCGCATTCATCCTCGACGAGGACCGGCTGGCCTGAGGCATCGTCAAGCCTTGCCAGCTTGACCAGCCATTTGGCGCGAGAACCATCCCAGCGCGCCTCGATGCATTGATGAGAAAATTGAACGAGGTCACGGACATTGTGCTTGGCTGCGACCTTCTTCCAGTACTCGAGAATCTCTGGTGCAGTCGCATAGAATTGCGACCATTCGGTGGAAGATTCAGAACTGAGCTGATAAGAGAGAGAGGGCACATCTGCAGAGCAATCAGACGCTGACTTCTTGTCAAAATTTCAACACTCACCACATGCGCATCCTGGATATCTGTTCTCGTACCATGTGCCTCCGACTTCTGGGTTCTTCTCGTAGATGACCAAATCGAGCGAAGGAACGAGCTTGCGGAACTCGATGGCAGCTACAATGCCAGAAACACCAGCGCCAATGTAGATGACTTTCAGAGGTCTGCTTGAATCAATTGGTCGCTCGGTGATCATGTTCGACTTGTAGAAGTTCTTGCTATCTTGGCGGACAAGGATTGGTGAGGACATCGTATCAAGGGAGTGTTGGTGATGAAAGATTGAGCCTTATTCTTGTGTCAATGAGGACTTGATAAATCAGAACAAGGGGGGGTCTCTTCATGTCCTCGATTTAGCGGATGTCAACCCGCTGCTTGAAGGCAATGCTTCACGTGCCCTTGCCCGCCTTCCAGATAAGAATTGCTAGCACGATACTGGTTACGAGAAAGTTATCAGGTCCCGCCACGGTACGTCACTTCTCCAGCTAGTATCAGACGTCCTTGCAGGGCGGGCTCAGACGGATGTGACTACTCCAGCTCGGGTGGTTGTGTATCAACCAAGATACAGTCCAATCGAACCTATCGGACGTCGAACCGCTGCTCGGTTTGGTATCCGGGCGGAATCCGGTCTTGGGCCTAGCCGTTGAGCCTCGACCAACTCTAATCACTTGGCAGAGGCCGGAGTCTGGGGATGGACCCTACAAGCCATGATTCGTATCAGAGGCCCGTCCATATAATGCTCGGGTCATGCGCCCCCAGTTTCGCTCTGATCATACGTGGAGTCCAAACCATCAATCCTCGATATATTCTTTTCTCTACCTTTATCCCTCAGAACGTCAATGACCATGGACACAGAGAAGGAGATGATGACCAAGACCGGCCACCCATCCCTTGAGCCCGTCATCAGCTGTGCTCAGGGCGATGTGTACGAGGCCAAGGTGCGCGACGAGAGAAATGGAGAATTCAAACGCTCCTTTTCCCAGCGTCAAGTTCACGTAAGAGAATTGCCTAAGGGTATCTACATCAGAACTAACCATACCGGCAGATTATCTCTCTTGGTTCCAACATCGGCAGTGGTATCTTCATTGGAACTGGCAAGGCCCTTCACGTCGGTGGCCCTGGCAACATGCTCCTTGCATATCTCATCGTCTGTTCGTTGGTCTGGGCTGTGCTTCAAACACTGTCTGAGATGACCATTGCCTTCCCCACATCTGGTAACTTCATCGACTACGCAGACAGATGGGTGGACCCCTCTTTGGCTTTCGGTGCCGGACTCGCCGAATGGTTAGGTTGGACCGCCATCGTGGCCGCAGAGGCTGTATTCTTCACCATTCTGGTCAAATTCTGGTCCGGAGATCACGTACCTTTTGCAGTCCTTCGTGAGTTTCACACACGACCTTGTTCGAATCCCGTAACTGACCCCGATAGTCACCATCTTCTTGATTGTCGTCTTGGTCATCTTCCTCCTACCGAACACAGTCTTTGCCTGGTTCGAATATGTCACTTCTTTGATCAAGATTTTCCTCTTCCTCATCATCATCACCGCCAGTATTGCCGTCCTCTGCGGTGCTGGTCCCCAGGGCTATGTCCACGACGCTAGCAACTACACCGTGAGAGCGGCATTCAAAAATGGCTTCAGTGTATGTCCCATCAATTCTCACATACCATTCTTAGAATTGACANTTTCCCAGGGATTCGCACAATGTGCTATGCTCGCTTGTTGGGCCGTTGGCGACCAAATCTTCATTGGTGTGCTCGCTGGTGAAGCCCAGTCTCCTCGCATGAGCATGGGTCACGCTACCAAGCTTGTTCCTTACCGAGTCATTGGCATGTACATGATCAGTGTTACCCTCGTAACCTTCCTGGTACCATCCGACAGCGACAAGCTCCTTGGAGGCTCCGGTGTCACTGCCTCTCCCTTTGTCCTCGGCCTTGTCGATTCCGGCATCAAGGGTCTGCCCGATCTCCTTAATGCTGGCATGATATGTGGTGTCCTCGCCATCGCAGCAGAGTCAATCTACCTGGCCTCGAGAATGTTGAGATCCATGGGCCACCAGAAGCTGATACCCGAGTGGTTCGCTCAGGTTGATGGCAAGGGTCGCCCTCGCCGCGCTCTTCTCATCACCTCGCTCGTTGCAGTCGTTCTCACCTACATGGCCTGCAGCTCAGGTGGCACCGTCGCATTGAACTGGTTCATCAACATCACCAGTTCATCTTTCTTCAGCAACTGGCTCATCGTTGGATTCACCTCTTTCAGATTCAACGCTGCAATCAAAGCACAGGCCAGCAAGGTTCTATCCGATCCTTTTGCCTGGAAGTCGAGCAAGTGGCCCATGGCCCCCGTCTGGCTTCTTACTGGTTCCATCATGCTTCTTGCCTGCTGCCTGTTCGCTGCAATCCTTCCCTCTGCTGGTGCAAGCTTCAGCGTTGCAAACTTCTTCTCCTACATGCTTGGTGTCATCATCATCTTTGGCGGCACTGGTGTTTACAAGCTCGTCATGCGCACCAAGGTCCGCGAGCCCGCCAAGGCCGATCTCCTCACTGGAAGACACTACTTGTCTGAGGAGGAGATTGTGGAGCTTGAAACTTACTACGCCCTGTCCAAGTGGGCTCGCTTCAAGACTTACGTCCAGCTGTGGTAAATCACAGACCGACTCACGTCATGGACGCTGATCAGGGATTATGGACGGATGGAGTAACGGCTAACGATACATGTATGATGTGATGCTCAGAACAATCATCAATCAAATGGAATGGAATGGGCAGTCAGATTTGTTTTTGGTTGTATTATCAGGTAGAGCTTGTATTCGATGATCACCCACATCACAAAGGTTGATTATTTTGGCTCCATTCGTAAGGAAACTCTGCTGGAAAGAAATTCCCGTCCAAAAATGCCTGATTGTTTATCGAATCAAGCAAGTCGTCTTGTGCCCCGAAGTTGAACAGCAAGTCGGTTTCTGTCGCCATCATATCAATTGATTCGGCAGATGTACCAGTCCTTGGCGGACTCGGTAGCTGTTGATCCATCGATCCTTCTGCCTGGGGAGCTTTTCCTTTTCCCACACTTGGGACATGCGTTTCCAGAAAGTTGGGTGGCTCAAAAGGAACCATTAGAGGTTTGATGCCGATTCTGTCGCTGATACGGGCAACTCCATCTCGAAGGACGCCGAGTTCTCTTTGACGGTACTGTGCGATACGATTGCCTTTGGCACTTAGTTCATCAAGAATGGCATTTGCCTTTTCTTCCAAACCTGTCAGCTGGTAAAACGTTGCGAATAGTGCTTGTACAATGTACACCACGGTCATTGCGGCATATAGATCTTCCAGCTGAAAGGGGAGGAATACATCTGCATCGGAAGTAAATCAGTTCTCGGACCATCGACCTCGGGTCGGCCAGGTATCCGAACGTACCGAGGAGATTGTTCTCTCGTTCCAGGCTCAAAAGCTCGACCGTCTTTGCTGCGGAGGTGATACAAGCGTCAACCAACGGCTTCACGACAGTGATTGCAGCCTGTTCTTCTTCCCATCGTGGCTGCGTCACTCTCAATCGCCTCATGAGGATCGATAAGAGGATGGGACGAATTGCCAAGATGGCGCACTAGTTGCATCAGTGGCTTTGTCCGAAGAGAGTCAAGTTGTATATGGCTCACCCCATGATATGATAGAGTGATGCGCCTAACTGAAGTCAGTTCAAGAGGAACCGAGCTCTTCAGTTCCCCATCCGTCGCGTCTTTAAGTTCTTTTGCCAACTGGGATAGTGACCTTAGCAGATTTGTGGTGCGCTCAAAAATGATCGGTCGATGCCATGTTCGACGAGATAGACAGCTAAAGGTTTTATGGTCAATGTAATGAATTTTATCATGTATTCGAGACTTACTACGCAGAATCTCCGAGGTCAATCTGGAAGTTTTGACACGCAAAGCAAATATTGTGTCTTCCTGTGACGTCCCATCCATGGTTGGTAAAGACGCAGTCATGTTTTCGTCGTGGATAACCATAGGACAGCCTGTGTATGACGATATGTATCGATCTAACATGTAGATTGTCCACCAAAGATGACTGTATCGATCGGCGAGATGAGCACCAAATCTTTCTCTAGGTATTCGTGTGTGCAACCCAGTCCACATAGCAAGACGTGCAGCATGGCCAACCTGGTCATACATCTGGTTAGACTTGCTCGGTGTTTGAGGGAGTAGAAGGGGCATTTACGTAGGTATAAGCCGGGCCTTTCATATCTATGCACAGCATGTAGAGAGCTACCAGTGCCAGTACTTCGATTGTAGGAAAGGGATCGCCTTGTGGTTCAATCATTCCACGAAGAAGCGACATGGCGCGGAGAAAGTAGTCGTATCCAGCAGGCGTCGTCTGATTCGGAGAAGGACCGAGAATAGCTTTGCCGAATGCTAGAATGATGAGTAGCTGGACGAACCAGATCGGAGACCGGGAGATTGTCTGCTGTGGATCTCGATAGAATTCTATCGTCTGGGTTATGAACGCTTCGTCGTCGTAAAAGCGAAAGTAGTGCCCCAGGTGGAACTTGACTGCGTGGATCAAGTACAGAGTGTGATCTTTTGGAGGAATACCCTGTATTCCCGCTGGTGTATCAAGAGCAGAGAGATTCAAGTGAACGTGATACGCCTCACCGTCCAAGAGAAGGTGAATATTGTCCAACTCTCCAGCATCCAAGCCACTTCTCACCATGTCAATGATTCTGAACATGAAAGACCAACTTGACGCTTTGGTAATGTACACTACACACAAGGTAAGCAAAAGCCTACACATGCGAGCTGGACTGCGCCTTACAAAATTGCGTTGTTGATGCCCGGCGGTCTTGCAGAAATGCAGCTGGGTTTGGGAATGGACTCGCGATTAGATTGCTTTGCTGGTCTTGTTGATCCGGCTCAACTGTTGACGCTGATGCCGCTGAATCCGTGGTCGAAGGATACCCTACAAGAGGGCTTGATGCGGATGGAGACATCTGAGCTGTTATGTTAAGTCGAGCGAAATGACACTTCTGGGCTCAGGCATCTTACGCGAATGTTGAGCAGCATCATCGTCATACGATTTGGAAGGAATTGAAGATTGTGAGCTCGGCGTGTGGCTTTTGCTTGCCCGGCGATGCAGTGATTTCAGATACCTTGGATTCGGATTCAGTCAAGCAACAAGAAGATTGATCCGAGTAACACAAACCTTTCGGAAACCAGTATACGTCTGCTATCCTCTGAAAACACACAAATCCGTGATTTTCGCTCACAACATGTGCAAGGAGATGTGCCGGAACATTTTATTTTACTCTGTCGACAGGCATCACATCTGGATAGTGTCAATGATGGCTTCGACGGTATCTGAAGGGGTAGACACCGTACGCGATGGTCGTCCTCGAGGGCTTCATGCCACTTCGACGTGGTAGGTTATTCATTGTTGTATAATTGACTTATCGGCCGATCTCTGCTGTCACTTCAAAATGTCGCTATAACTAACGCGAGCGGATGGTGTTGCCTGGCTACTGTACTCGTATCACCAAGTTCGACTGTGGAACCCCGCTGCATTGGCAAGACCTGCCCCAATAGTAGCAGTGGAGATAAGCCAGATAACGATGAGGCCACATATTTTGGGAACGTTACCCGGTTCCTCCCTAAGCTCGGACAGCAACAAATTGGCCAGCGTCGGCGTGACTCGCTCTCTTCAGACAGTGACCAAAGCGGAAGACGGACGCGCAAGCGCCGACAGTACGGAGTAGAGTTTTGTTTGCTGTCCACGCGAGCACCCTCGGTCACTCACTACCCCGCACACCCCACCTAGAACGGCGAACGCAATCGTTAGTCATACGAATTCGGATACCTAGCCGAGCATGTATCCATGCGGAGAAGCTTCGACGTCACTGATACGCAAAGCGTTCCCTGACTAATAGCAACCCAAGATAGGATATACCTACCTTTTCGAGTTCTTGACCAGCAACAAGGCCATATAGCTGGAACTCGCTGAGTCTCTTCTCGTCAATCACCGCTTCTCGTGACACGCACACCGTTAATCACTTATTCTTCGTAACAACCACAGCAGCCGACACAATGGTTGAGACAAGGACTTATTTCCTCAAGCCAACACCTCTGGTGCCCAATTCGCCACTGCCCTTGATTCACTACATTAATCTCTTGGATGAAGAATCAGCGCGGACCCCAGGAGCCGTCTACGACACGTTCATCAAGAATGGCTGGGAAGTGCAATGGCTAGTCCGTTACGGACACACACAACGCGCCCACTATCACTCTAGAGCACACGAGGCCATGGCTGTCTTGACCGGCACTGCAACTATTCGATTCGGTGTTGCCGACACCAGCGAGGACATGGAGGACAACACCCACGGAAACGCATGGGAAGAGGGAGGTATTGAGTTGGAAGCCAGGCCTGGAGATGTCTTCATCATCCCTTCTGGCTTGTCGCACAAAACATACAACTGCTTGCCCGAATTCCCCCTCAAGCTTCTCTCGGGTGAATCCGGACACAAGCTTCCTGAAGGAGACATGAGCAAGCACTTCCACGCTATCCAGACAGAGGGTTTCTGCATGCTTGGCGCATATCCAGTCGGCTGTCAATGGGACTTTATGGAGGGTGGCGATCATGAGGGAAAATATGAGCAGGTGTGGAACATCCCCAAGCCGACGACTGATCCTGTGTATGGAAGTGATAAGAAGAGGGGCCTTCTTGGTGTCTGGTCACAGCCCAAGGCTTTGCTATGATTTACGAATTACAGATACACAGATAATTACAGAATGAATATTGATGACCTAAGGGTTGTTTGCTTGAATACCAATATCCTTCTCCTGCGACATCCTGACGATTTCGTCTGCAATTGTCAAATCCATACCACCCATGCCCATGCTCTCGGGCAAGAAAAGACCATCCTCGACATCCACCGACTTGTGCTCCTCGCCGCCAAAAATTCACCGAAATCTGCAAAGTCATTGCCTTGGAGTCTGGCTTGGACGATCTCTCCCGAAGCTTCCATGCATCCATGACGGCTGTCGACAAAGATGTGAGCGCCAGCCTGACCTGCTTCCAGCTTGATCAGACTTTCAAGCAAGTTTGCATAGTCCTCGTAACTAGATTTGAGAGTGCCAATCGCGACGTGGGATGCCGTCGCTTGCGACTGCTCAACCAGTCAGTGTGGATGTTACATGAAACGGATTTCTGAAATTCTTTCCATATCTCTTCAAATCTGGCTTGAACATTCTATGAGCTGGCGTGAAATGTAGGCTGGGTTTCATTTCAAAGTCAGATGTATTTCACATCACGTAGATTGTAACCTTGTCGTCGCTGTCGCCCTATGTACGTACAGACAGGGTGCTACCATCAACCAGAGCTACGTGATACCCCGCAGTGCGGATGTTAAATGGCATGGAATAAGTAGAATGTTGGAATATTCCACTGATTATAAGTGGGATATTCTACTCCGTTGGCATGGAATAGAATCGTCAATTTTAGTGGAATATTCGACCATTCCACTCTCTAGCAAGGTTGATATTATTTCTATTGGGTATGTTGATCTTCATATATTATAGCGCTTACATAATCGTGCCAAGCCTAATGATTACCAATCGATAGACAGGGTGACCCCTAACATGGACAGGGTGGCGACAACAACAGCAGCAAAATTGGAATTGGCATCATTCCACTAGAGAATTGGCATAGAATGGAATACTAGCTAGAAGTGGTGGAATGGAATGGAATGGAGCCGATATTCCACCGATTCCATGTAACATCCGCTCTGATACCCCGCGCCAAGTGCGAACGTCCGCGGCTTCGGCTCCGATCTCGGGCTATATTCGATTGCCTAAACAACGTGTTACCCACGCATGTCACCCACGCGTATTGATATACCAGCCTCTTTTTGGATATCTAGCCACCTTGTTTGTTAAAACTTCTGATCATAACAACGACGTGTAGAGAGCCATGACGTCATCTGAAGTCTGAAAGATATGCCAGAAATAATATCAGAAATTGGAATTCATAGCTGAAAAATCTGGCAAACATGAAGAGTGTCACTTGGCAATCACGTCTCTCGACGACCTGACGAGGTGGTTGGTAAGTCGTTTATTCGCCATGCATGGAAGGCTCCGCAAACGTGCGGCGCAGGGATGCCAGCATACTTTCGACATCTTGCTTGTTGAGAGTGGCCAGCAACTCCGCAACGCTGTTCTCCAAAACGGATGTGGATGATGTCGACATGATTGCAAGGGGAGATGGAGTCGGTGTTGGCCTACCTGTTTTGAAAATCCAGAATGTGATACAGATACTACCCCTCTTATCTCTGAGATTCATGCGGGGTGTTGCTTGACAACCGATGTCGCAGCATCAAAGCACGTTGACGCCGCAGCAGCTTACATTTCCACGCCTGTCATATCAATGTGCAGCAGGATTGGTTGGGCATTGAACCGAGAAATGCTCCGTCCAACATTCTGGAGCTTCGATAAGGACTCGCGCCGTCAACTGACAAACAATCAACGGTTGGCCATGCCGGTTGGTGTTGCATTTAGCGACGTCGTCGGTCGTTAATGATAGCCCTCAGCCGCCAGCACTAGTGCTGACACAGAGCCGATGGTAGCCGTAAAGCATATGGCAGTGTTAATTGTCGTAATCACGCATGCCGTAGACGCAAGAAGACGTACTACCAACGATCCGGCGTCGGTCCGTGCACAGAACAGCCAGCCAGCCAGATCCCCGCAATCAGGCGTCGCGACATCTTATCGCGGAAGTTTCATGTGTCTAGGGAAGGCGACAGCGAGGTGGTGACAGCGACAGTGACAGTGACAGTGACAGCGGGACGATGGCAGCGAGGTTTGAGGTTACATGTAGACAGCCGTACAGTAATGTCGTACATCTAGTGCCCAGTCTATCAAGTTACTCGACGTACGGAGGCAACTCTTCCAATTCGCGGAACTCCTGCATCGAAACATCATAGCCCAAATGCCTCTTGAGCAGCTCATGCGTCACAAACCTCTCGGGAGTATTGCCTTGCGCATCTACAAACGAAACGTGATGATTCACATCACTGATTCTCTGTAGCTCATTCGCATGTCGATGATGATGCGGACACCCATCCACGCCAATCAAAAAGATCGTCACATGCGCCCACGACAGGCCCAGAAGTTCAAGTTCAAACTCATCCATATCGGTCGCTTCGCCATCGAGAAGCAGCAGCAGACGCAACATGGGTGTTCGCGGACCTGCTTGCCATCCATACACAGGGTGGTAGGTCGCCGACTCGGAGTGCTTCTCGAAGTGGCGCTGCTTGACTTTCTGCCAGCCCGTCATGACACGGGTGCCGCCGCCGATGGAGATTCTGTTCCACGTCTTGTCGAGGCTGGTGTGAGATATTGTGCCGACGAATTTGGCGTGGCTGGAGAAGGTGATGAGGTCGTAGCCGTTGAACTCGTGATCGTGGTTTGCCATTGCGTCGATGAAGCGGCGAATGATGGCTTTTGCGACATCNTGGTCGGGTGGAAAGATCAGCATGTTGCGAGTGCGAATGAGGAGATATATGCGACACGACATACCTTTGTTCTTGGGCTGAGTGGATGGTGCGTATCCAGTTATAAGGTATTGATCGTANGCTGTACTACATGTCAGTCGTGTGCGCTCAACAAAAGCAAGGCTCTGGTCAGACACTCACACTGGGCGGATTGGATCAAAGTCCATGGATCCAGATATATCGAGCAGTATCATGGTATCATCAGTCGGCACTTCCGGCCTATCGCTCGACCTGAATGGTGTCGGCATGACTTGCTTCGAGTATCCTTTGGAAGTGTGCTGAAGATGACAAGTATCGTCCGCAGAGTAGTAGTCCGGCGGCGGCTCCACAGCTTTCGCCATGCGATCGCGAGCCATGTTCATCTCAGAGATGAAGTCTGGCTTCATGCGTACAACACCAGCAGGACCTTCTCGGTGATTCAAGACCCAGTACAATCGTTCTTCAGCAGTGTCTTCGTATCCTCGCCATTGAGGTGTTATGCCTCGCCAGCCACCAGCAGCCTCGATGTTGAATGTAAGCATACTGCTAGCTTGATCAGCCCAGGCAAATGGTATGGGCTCGAAATATCCTGCTCGCAGCAAATGGAGATACTGCAAAGGCTGGTGGGCACGGAGATGAGCGATCTTGCGTTCCATGCCGACTTTGTCCTGGTAGAGCGCCACGATATGTTTGGTTTCCTCATCTGGCCAGCGGCCTGCTTCTTCTGCCAGGATGCTGTGTCGCAATTCGACGCCTTGGTTGATGGCCTTTTCTGATTTGGCCGTCGCTCTCTCGTCTGACGACTTGATGCCCACGGCTTTTCTGAAGGCGGAGAAGCGGGAAGTGCTACTGCGCTCAGGTGGGCCATTGGGTCTCGACGATGATTGAGTTGGTGCTGATTTCTCTGCTGGGTAACTTTTGGCATCGACCTCGTACTTTGGAGGCTCGCCCTTCTCCGCGGCGACCGACGAGTCGGACATCACGCTGTCGGGTGTCTTGTCATCCCAGATGCTGTGCCTTGGCTCCATCGCATCGACCTTCACTTGAGCTTCATGGTTCAGCTGATTGTTCAGCTGAATGGTTTGGTGTATGAATTTGACATGGTAGCTCGGGCGAGGATGCGACCTCGTCCATGCAGTACCGCCATAGCCATACGGCGAGGTCACACGAAGCTGATAAGGATTGCCACTGAAGATAGTGGTTTGGGGCGCCAAGTCGTGGTACATCTTCTCGCCGGGATACATGACTGCTTCTGACCATTGGGTCAGCACAGGCCGACGACTGCGCTTCATGCGTTGGTATTGATGGATGGAACAGCTACAGGGATAGTCGCTGTCGTGCTCCGGTTCTATCTCTGTGTTGTAAATACGGTATTGCAATTGAATGGTCTGGAGGGCATTTTGCATCTCCCGCTAACAGCAGAGGTCAGCATTGAATGATGGCATTAAGCATTTTTGTAAAACCTAGACACAGATGCAGAATACCCATACCTCGCTCTGAGCCCGCAAGTTTGCTGCTCTGTCGACGGCATTGACATAAGCCACATGGCGGTCATTTGTTGTCGCATGACTAGAGGACCTTGTCGTTTGGCGATGACTATCGACCGGATGCAGATTCGTTTTCGTCGGTGATGCGCTGCTGCGTTTCCTGTCCGTCATTGTAGGTGACACGGGAGTCGGAGTTGCTTGCGCGCCATTGGTTTCGTTGTCCAGATCCTCTGCGAAATGCCTGTCGTCGTGTTCGCTCCTTTCTTGAGAATTGACCTCTTGGTTGCACCGAGGGCAGATGTATTTCTTCTCCATGATTATGTGACGACAATGAAGTCGATGTGATGATGTGGACTGAGTGTATTGAATAATGCGAACAGGGCCAGGATATCAAGTGAATGCGGCATTATGTGTCGCGTCAGATGACGCTCCATCCATCACGGTAGAGGAAGCCGTATAACCGTCAGCCACCGAAGCGTGATTTACGACGGGAATAATCAGGCAACAACGAATTTGAATTCACACTCAAGCGCAATCGCCACACAAGAAACTGAACACAATACTATACAGAACTATGTATCCCAGAACGCCTCGCTATGCTCGCTCAAAATCCAAACGCATCAAGCAAAGAATTCGGATCGGGTTCCTTAAATGCTTCGGGTGGTGGTTGCTTCAACCCCTTCGGCAGCTTGTATTCCTCTTCTGCCTTCTTCTCCTCTTGCCCGCCAGTCTTCGTAGCCTCCTTCTTTCCGACGTTCAATTCCTGATGGCTCTTTGATTCTTCGTCCTTTGTTTCTTGCTTCGGGTCAGCTCTGTCTCCACCACTGACCAGGGTCCCATCTTGTTGTGCATCGTCGGTGGTTGAGTTGGGCATTGAAGTCGGCATTGTCGGATTGGCCAGGAATGAAGAGACTTCTCCAGCGGATTCTGTCGGGGTCGGTATGACTGTCTTTTGTTCGTCTGGTACAGCAGGCAGTGGCCCAGGGGAAGGCGCGGCGGGCGCAGTCCACTGATCAAGCATAGACGGTGTTGCAGCTTTCGGGGCTTCGGCAGTGGGCTTTATGACAGGTACAGTCCATTCATCCAGCATCGAGGGTGCTGGTTCAGCCAAAGTCTTTGACGCAGATGGCACTGGTGAGTTCCATTGATCAAGCATCGATGGTGCCGAGGACTTGTCTTTGACCTCCTCCACCTTCGGCTTTGCAGCTGGTACAGTCCAGTCATCAAGAAGCGAAGGTGCAGGCTTAGATGCTGGCTTAAGTGCTGGAGTCCAACTGTCAAGCATCGACGGCGCTGGTGCTTCTGATTGGGATTTGGCTGCTTTGGGTTTCGCTGATGGTGCAGTCCAATCATCGAGGAGTGAAGGCGCAGGCTTGGAGACAGGTTGAGATGGTACAGCCCAATCGTCAAGCATAGAGGGCGCGGGATTTGCTTGCTGCTTGGGTCTCTCAGGCATAGACCATTGTTCCAGCATCGAAGGTGCAGGTTTAGGTGCAGGGGTGTAGGCGCAGTCCAGTGATCTAGTAGAGAGGCAGACTGGTTAAATTGTGGCGATGGTGCACCCCATCCGTAAAGCATAGAGGGTGCAGTAGACTCCTGAATGACGGGCCTACCTTCAGGTAGGTCGGCAACGACAAGACTGCTTCTTCGGCGTAACAGTTTCCTTGGGTCGAAGTCTCCTGTTGTAGTCCTTGACAACTTGCGACGCGGGAGTTCGGCGACGGATTCCTCAGCGTCTTCTTCCTCCTTTTGTTTCGCGACAGGTGGTGGCTGCAAGAACTCCCAGTGTCGCACCAAGTCCAGAGCAAGAATGTCGCAACCCATGCGCAAGAGCAGTGTCGCAGTCTTGGTGATGAATTCCCATTCTTCCTTGCCGCTGATCATCAAAGCTCCTCTCAAGGTCTGCAAACTCTTTTCTCGCAGTTGCTGGTACAGGACAACAAGTGCAGGATCATCATTGCGGAAACTCTTGGCTTTGAGCGAATCCGGTGGCGAGCCTGGCGGCACGAGCAATGAATGTAAGGGACTGACGAGGGCACGCACAGCAAGAGATCGTTCGCCGAGCATCCAGTATGTCCATGTTGCCTGGCAGCGGTTGCCCTCGAGAGCAGCATTGGGCAGCACTCGTTCATTCAAGAACTTCTTGAGTGAGGGCGAGTCGTCTCCACCGTAGACACGAGCAACAGCAATTGCCAACTGGATGTCGCCCAGCTGGTTGCTGAGCACCGAGACAGCAGAGTCAAGGTTGTCGGCAAGAAGGAAGAAGGCAGCAGCGTACTCGAATCGCCTCTTACCCATCAGCGCATATGCATTCTTGTTTGCAGCAGTACGCCATCGAGGGTCAGAGAAGTCGTTCTTCAAGAGACGCATTGTAGCAGCTTGCTCTCTCGACCAGGTAGCCATGCGCCACAGGCCTGTCAGAACATTCTTCTTCCGTAGCGCGAGGTAATGCAAGGAGCAGTTGACAGGGTCGCGCAATTCGGTGCTTGTGTATGCATTTCTCGCGACGGCCTCGAACTGTTGGAGAAGTGCTTTCCTATCGGTAAGCCAGACAAAGACCCCAGTATTCCGAGCGTGGGACCATGTCATCTGTCCCTTGTTTTGGCGGGTGACAATGTCAACAAGGATATCCTGACTACTGCTGTGATATGCCCAGAGCATCTCACGCCAAGTGACTGCGGCGGAGGAAGATGACTGTCGTGATCGCATGACAGTTTCTCGCCAGAAGAGCAGATAGCGAGCGGCGTTGTCGTCGATTGAGCGTCGATGCTTCTCTGCCATACCGACGCATTCGATGATGTCGGCGAGACTGAGCTGTTCGGTACTCGACAGTTGAGGTATCGGTTTCTCAGAAAGCAGGGAGACTAGCGAGGAGGCAACTTCCTCGGTGACGGTGGTCGACTCTTCTTCCATGTCGAGGGTGCTGTATGACTTGTGCAGTTGCTTGCTGGAGTTCGAGTATTTNCTGCTTGAGAGTAAGTAGAGTCCATTGAGTATGATAGAAAAGCATACCTCAGCAGATGACATGAAGCTTTCGATGTCGAGGCCCTGGAACGAGTCAAGGTCATCACCCTCAGTGTAGAACTTGAGTGTCTTTTGAAGGTTGAGTAAAATGCGGTGAACAATGTCCATCTTGCCGGCGAGTATGCACTGTGATATGAACTGTGGATGGAATACAGGCAGTGGTCCGTTAAGTCTGCGGACAACGTCTTGGATGCGAGTAGACGACTTGTGAGGAGTCGAGCTCTGCAAGTCTGGCGAAAGATCCTTTTGCGGCTCGACCTCATTACCAGCAAGATAAAGCTGGTTGCCGGCACCGATGACCAGATTTCCGGAGCTCAGCCAGACTGAGTCTCCAATTGGATGAGGNGAGAGATGGCGAACATTGATTTGTTTGATGCGACTCCACGAAGGGCGTTCGGTCACGTAGTCGTAGCGAAGCTGGGTATAGACAAATACAGCGTGAGGGAAGCCAACGGCAAGGATGGATTGGTTGTCAGGGGTTGAAGCCCAGTCGAGATCCTGGATTGTCTGGTTCTCGAAAGTCTCTTCGTAGTCGAGTCGTCCGCTTTTGGTATCCCAGATGGTTAGAGTGGAGCGGGACTTGTCAACCAAGGCAGCTTTGCGTATAGAAGTGCCGCTTCCGAGCGAAGGTTCCTGTATGCTGGTGTCGGTGGTGGAAATGTTCAGCCAGGTCACAGACTTCTTCTGCCGGTCAACCTTGGCAGTCCAAGTCTGAAGGATACCAGTGGTCGTCCACGATACAGCGACATCTTGAGCAAATGTGTCAAAGAGACCGGAGACGATAGGCGAGCTGCCTGCGGGGTCGACAGGCAAGAAGTAGGACATGCTCTCAATGTGATCGAGCTGGAAGGTACAAAACTCAGTTATCGTTGGTGAGGACAAGGCCAGATCAAGCTCCCACACGACACCGTGCATATCTGCGGTGACTGTGGCGAGGTAGGACAGGTGGCCAGCATCTTCGGGAGCAGGGAGCGAGAGGAGACAGAGTGGCTTGCCAGACACCGAATACGTGCAGCGGCCAATCTCTTTTGCATTGGGCAGACGAGCATCCCACAGAGAAATACTTTCGTGGTGCAAGAGGACGACAAAGTCACCGTCTTCCAGCAGAGCGGTGCGATGAATGTGTTCGTGCAGTTTTGTCTTGCTCTTTCTGACCAGGAACTTGCCACGATGCTTCCAAACAACTCCTTCATCCGTGTCGGTGCGCGATATGACGGCTGACCCGTTGGCGGTGCGGATGAGCTTCTTGATCGAGGAGGAGTGGCCAGTCCAAGAAGCCAAGTTGCGCATACGCTGTTTCCGCGCAGAGGGATCGAAGACGTGGTGCACACTGCCTTGGTACCACTGTAGGCGACCGTCGAAGTGGTGAACCAAGAGNGCAATGTCGCCAGGCTGTCCAGGCAGAGCAAAGTTGATGATGCGGGCATTGTCTTCGGAGACGTGTGCGTGCTTGGAAAAGTCGAAGAAGAGATTCTCGATGTGCGTGGCATGGAAGAAGTCGGCGTGGTCAGAGATGCTCGTCCTCTTCTTGCAGCCGACATTCTCCAGCCCCCAAGCGCTCATGTGTCCTTGATCGTCCGTCACGACAACAATGTCTGGGTGTCTGTTCGCAAGCTCTTTCATGTACTCGACAGCGTGTCGCTCGGCGGGGAGAGTTGGCGTGCTGGTGGCATGCGCAACGGCATCAGAAAAGATGGTAGATGGTACGAGGAAGGCATAGCGACGGTTCGAGGGGACGAGTGGGCGGACGGCCTTGATGAGATCGAGTTCAGCGTAGAGACCAAGGACGTCGGTCTGGCGCGGCAAGCCAGTCTTCCACACTCGTAGCTTGCCATCGAGGCAGATGGTGTACAGGGCATCTTCGTCGGCCGAGTCGGTTCTCCATTCGACGTGGGTGATGATGTCTGGGTGGGAGAGGTAGGCGTAGTCGAAGATGGCGGATTCGAACGAGAGGCGGCGCCAGACCTTGACGAGTCGGTCGTGTCGGGATGTAGTAGCGAGGAGCGCTGCGGACGGCGAGAAAGTGGCGTGCGACACGGGCGAGGGCAGGGAACGAGTCCAGCGGGTTGTGTGGTCTTGGGTGGAGAGGAGCAGGACCTTGTCCGAGGCGACCAGCAGCTCGTCGTCGGTGCCCCAAGACAAGGTCTGTATGCTGCTTGTGGAGGAGACATCGAAGGTCATGTCGAGGAACCAGCGCAACTGGCCCTTGATCTCCTCGCGCAAGACGTAGATGTATACATTGTCGTTGGAGGCCGTCGCAATCTTTGCGCTGCGGTGGTCGTATGAAACGGCGACAAGCGCAGACGGCGGAAGAAGGTCGTCATGGTAGATGGTCTGGAGGAGCGAGTCGGGTCCGTTGCAGATGATGAGGGCGCTGCCCGAGATGTAGCAAATGACCGTCTGCCCTTCAAACACTCCTGTCGACACGGCCTGCAGTTGCGCTTGCGGCCGTCCGGGGAGAATCGCCTGCATTGTCGACCTGCAGCTCGTTACCGCTTCATTCTTCCTCCTCTTTGCGACTTTTGCGCCAAACAGATGGCAGGTGCAATGTTTCAATCTGATCAGATGCACCTTCCATCCATGTGACGATGATGCCGCATTAGGGGTCCAAGCTCTCTTCCGCCCTCCGCCCTCCGCCCCGGCCTCCCTCCACCGCTTGGCGCCTTCGCCGAAATTGTTTCTTCCGAGGCTTCTACGCAACCCGAATACGCCGTCTATTCAGGGCAAAAGAGCTAGTTTGGGTTGATCTTCTCCATGCAACTCTCTACCAAGAACGATCACACGAAACACGCCCTGTGCAACACAAGAGCATACCAACAGCTAGGCTGTACGACACCTCGTACCGCACGCTGACCAGCCGCCCGATATGCCGCCCTCGCCAGAGTCCTCTCCGTATACATCCGCTGGCACAATAGCTCAGACACGCTTCTCCGTCTTGAGACGCCGATACACATAGACCATGACGTCTTTGTCAAGCCTTTGTCACCAGTTCCTGATCGCAGCTGGCCAAATCCGCTTGAGAAACCCGACTCTAGCGTGCCAGATTGACCAACTCCAGCAGCCGCGCTCTGTGCTTGAACTCGTGCGTCGCTTGGACTCGGTCGCAGTGTCTTGAAGACGGGATTCTTCATATCCCGCACGAGTCTCCCGGGACGACTGCAAAGAGAACGCCGCCCAAGGGGAGTCCGCCCCCAATCAGGAACAACAAGTAGAGGAGGACGAGCGTGATCGAGGTAATGGCCGGATGTGTCTCCAGGTAGCATGTGAAAGCCTCTGATACATTCTTAACCTGAGCATGACACCAAAAGGTAATGTCAAAGCCCATCTTTGCTCGAGCTTATCCTCAGGGAACGTTGGCAAGCTGTATTCGCCCTGTGCTTCAAAAGGGCACAAGTACACTTTTCCATTCATGAAAGATCTGCCTGTCCTCCTCCATCATCAACTCGCTTGTACCCGGGAATAGCAGCGCTTTTGCTTCTCCGTCCACTGCCCGGCGGCCTCTCTCCCCACTCCGCCGTTTGATACTTCCGCCATCCTCGAATCTTGCTCCTGACTTCTTCCACACTCGCACTCATTCTTTCTCAACACCAGCGATGAGTCATTATATTGTGTATCATATGTCTTCCAGCGAACCATGTAGATCAAAGGTAGCCATGTAGGCGGTCGCGTCAGGCTGGGACTCATTGTTGACTTGTCATCGTACTTTTCACTTATTCGCCAATAACCAAAGCTGCTATCACCGTTTGTTCGTTTTGCCATTGTGATGTTCCGCCGTGCTTGTCACTCTCTCGGCTCATCTCGCGCTCTCACTCAGCTTAATTGATTCTCCTCCCTTTCCAGCTTCCGTTGTCTGCTCTTTGCCCCTCTGCCACTGTTTTCTTTTCTCTTTTCGTCACCAGGCCTGCCCCATCATGGCTCATCTCCACCGGTCCATTGACACCGAAACGGCTGCTCTCATTCTGTAGCTACAGCGTGACGACATCGAAGCAGCTCTCTCCCAGAAGGATGCAGACGATAATGTTGCTCTGCAATTGCAGCTGCAGGAGCTCAACCTCGTCGAAACTGCTCACAATGATCACACAATCGCTCAGAGTGTTTCGCGCGCAGTCTTCAACGATCGAGAAATCTTGGCCGGCGAGATCTTCGCTAAACAGCAGGCTACAAGGGACCGCGAGCTAGCCCAAGGACTTCCTTCAAGCGGCGACATCCACGCGGGCGAGCAACCTGGTCCCGGCTCCGATGATGAGCAGGAACACGACCACTACGGACTCTCAATCACCTGCGTGGCCTGCACAGATCAGTTGCCTTGGTTTGATATCCTGGAGGCCTCCTGTGGTCATCGCTACTGCGTCGAATGTCTGACCGTCCTCTTCCGTGACTCAATGGTTGATGAGACAATGTATCCACCTCGCTGCTGTCGTCAGGCAATTCCTCTGGATGACGCCAAGCTTGTGCTTCACCCCAAGCTTGTCAGGGATTTCGAGAAGAAGTCCATCGAGCTCGACACCCAGGACAGGACCTACTGCTTTGATCCTCGCTGTTCGGCATTCATCCCCACACAGCGTATCGCCGATGATGTCGCTGGCTGTCTCGACTGCGGAAAGGGGACTTGCGCAACTTGCAAAGCTGCTGCTCATCGCGGTGATTGTCCTCGCGACGAAAACCTTCAGCAGCTCCTCCAGGCCGCTGCAGGTCAAGGATAGCAGCGCCGTTACCAGTATCACCGCGTCGTCGACCTTCGTTCGGGTTGCAACCACATCACGTGAGTTTTCATCTTGGCCGTCAGCGATAGTCCAACCTCTGACACATAGCAGTTGCCCATGCGGTGCCCATTTCTGCTATGTCTGCGGAGCTTCCTGGATCCCACGATCGTGTGACTGCCCTCAATGGGACGAGAATCGCCTTCAAGAAAGAGCCGAACAAATCTTCGCCCGCGACCCTCGCTATCGACTCTACAGACCCCCACCTGGTGCTTTGAGACCCTGATGTCGCCGCCGCCGAGGCTGTCCCTGCTGCGCCTCCTATGGTTCCCGAAGACGCGAGAACTTCGCTCACTTCGCTGTCCCCGCTCAACCGATCGCTCGCCCTGCTGCTTGGGACGATCCTGTCGCACCCGCTGCTGTCGCTCAAGCCCCGTCGCTCAAGATCCCGTCGCTCGCCATATCGCACCTGCACCTGTTGCTGCCGAAGCTATCCCTGCCGTTCGCAATGTCGCTCGAAATGCTCCTGTAGCCCCTCCTCCCGCTGCTCGTCCTGGCGCTCCTGTCGCTCCTGTCGTTCATCCTGGCCGTCCTGTTGCTGGTTATATTCCTCCGCATGCCGTTGCCCTTCCCGTGGCCCGAGGCCCTGCTGCCACTCGACAGCAACTTACGGTCGCCCATGTCAATCTAGTTCTCGCACAGAGATCAAGATGTCCTGTCGTCCTGAATCATACGAGAGGTGGATGTTTCTTGGGCAGCTTCACAGGTTTTCAAGAAGGTTTGGCAACAGAAGAAGGAGCTTGGTAGAGTGCTCGATGCTTGATACTTGGTGAACGTCCACAAGACTTGAGGAAAGATATTATGACGGATGCATCAAACTCCAAGGTCGAGGTACAACATGGTGTCCATGTTTCATAGACTGTTTCGTCTCCAGCCATAACAATGGAAGTCATTGGTTCCTTTTGATCTTTCCATCTGCTTGCTGCTGCTCAGTCCGAAAGTCACATATCCTAGACTCTCGAGTTCCAATGACATTTCTCGAACCTTCCTCCATCCGTATACCATACACATAAGCTTCAAACATCAAATCCAAGCTCACCATTTGCTGACTCATCACAATCACACACCGTCCGAACTACTCAAGGTGTCGCGATCTGAGGCGGTTCTCGATATTCCGTGAGCCAAGAGCCTTGCCTACGGGAGAGGTTGTACCAAGTGGGTCTGAGATCTTGATACATAACACGCATACAACGACAACGAGCCAGCTCAGTATTCTCGGTTTCGAATTTAGCTCGACTGCCTCCCAGCATCTTTGAACGGACCAGGTTCACACATCCTGTGCTTAGTACATCCTCCGATGGTCGAGGCTCTCCATCATGTCAACTCCATCGTACTATGCTGGTGACTCGTAGACATAGAATTCGCCCAGCTCCAGATCTCGTGATTGTCTTTTTGAAGCTGCCGCTCAATCTCGTCGGCTTCGTTGACCAAACGCAAGGCTTTGTCAAACTTTATCAGCAAGATGGATTTTCATCTAGAAAGTAGATGATATCTTAGAAGGACGTGGAAGAAGACAAGATTAGATTCTCGCTTTGTGAATTCTATGCGTATATATCGTAGAAATCCTGCTCTGCTCTCTCAGGAATCATAGACAACGATGTTTCCTTCGAAGATTCATTGTTGGAGAGCGCTACCTTGGCGCCGTACTTGTTGACACATGTCAGACCGAGGCTTTCCGTCCATGCTCTGTCATCCTTGGCTTCAATAGAAGTAAATTCTTGCAACAGTTGTACTGTCACGTAGCTTGCTTCAGCCAGGGCAAGCTGCTGTCCCAAACATATCCGGGATCCCGCATTGAAAGGTATATATGCCCAACCTGGTCGAACCCCTGATGTGATCATCGTCAAGCCATCGTGTAGGACGACATGTATCTGCATCATCACCAAAGATCTCGACATCTCGATGCATTGCATACGTGGAGTAGATGACAATCTCGCCTTTGGCGATGAAGATTGGCTCCGAGCCATGAGGTCCCCCTCCCTTGGACAAAGTCGTGGAGAATGCAGCTTCGCGACTGTTGAGGCGGACGACCGGATATAGTCGAAGCGCTTTCTTGAAGACTGCAGATAGATATGAAAGCCCTTTCAAGGCTTCGAAAGTTGGCAGAGTTCCATCAGACGGTAGATTAGATGCTATCTCTTCGCGCAATCGGGCGACGATATCGGGTCGGTAAGACAGGACGTGCCAGGTGTTGGTCAAAAGACTTGCAGTCGTGTCGCGACCAGCAAGCAGAACGTTCAAGAGTTCTGATCGGATCGTCACAACATCGCTGGTCTGCTGTACAGGCTCATCCAAGAATGTGTGGCGAGTAGACTTTTCTCCTCTTTGCTATCTCTCCAGAGCTTGGAAGACGTATAGCTTTGATGTTCTCGGGCTCTATGGTGTAGACTGAGGTTCTTCCCGTATTGACCATGGAGAACGTCTTTGTGTTCATCTATGTAAAGCGTTGTTGGTTGGCCTATAGAAGTCTATGGGCTTTGCTGGCTGCCAGAACTTCGAAGAGAGCTGAAAAGCCAAACATCTTTGTTGGATATAGTGGTGAAGCTCCACAACCTTGGCTGCGAGCATATTGCCGGGCTGTGATCGAGATGACGATGAAGTTGAGCAGATGATACAAAACGAAGATGCCGATAACTTCGATTGTGAGTTGCAAAGGAGAAATGTTTTGGTCGAGCAACATCATCTTTGGCAAAATCCGAAGACGGGATGTAGTTCCAAATCTGAGAGGATGCGTGAACTCATGAAGTCCCTGTCAGAGACTGCAAGCACCCATTCTCTTGATTTGCACATGCTGTTCGTGCTTAAGTGGACGTCATATCTTACTGTGTTCCATGATGCAAATGTGTTAAGGCTACGTCGGAATTGTATGGTTGAGAAAAGATGTGGGGCCACAGATCCACGCACACTTTTCAGCAGCAGATCTTGCAGCAACTTCATCGCATAATACTGCTTTGTCGAACTCTCATCTCGTTAAAACACAAGATTACTTACCCGAACTCATTTCAACCTCGCCATCCTTGTCGTGCGAGCCTCGGGCCTGCTTCTCCACAGCTTTTCTGTCATCGCCTTGGAGCAGACTGTTCGAGGCTCGGCCTGCAAGGAGCGAATTTGGACAGTCCATTCCGATACTCAAACTTTCACCATTGCCTTTGAACGTTAGCCCGAACGAAGTACCGTGAAAAATGTATTATCCAGCCCAAACGACTCTGCTGGCCGCTCCGGCCGCAGTAAGGAAATGAATCCGTCGGCTTTGTTGTTGTCTGTTTCCATGTCGGGCTTCTGCTTCGAAGACCTCCAGACCTGTTGGGCGTGTGTTCGAGTCCATTCTTGCAAATCATTCATGGTCGGTTGGAGTGAGCAACGAATCAGAGACAGACAGAGAGATTCGAGAGACGACCCGATCAGCTTGATGTCCGAAGATGAATCCTTGAAGAGAGTCTTCATGCTGATGTCAACGTTCCACGCCGTGTGTAGATTTGGTTGAACTAGCCCATAACAATCATTCCTTACGCTCTCGCAGTTCCTCTGACCACCCGAAGCGCAGTGTATGTCGACGAAAGCCTAGATGATGGCTCTCAAACATTCTTCAACGTCTCTGTGGGCAGTCTCAATACATCATGGGGTGTGCTTGCAGGCAACCTTCAGTCATTAAGGGAGCTCAGCGCAGGTATGCGGGATGATGAAATCTGGGTTGCAGACACCGAACCGCAGTTCCAGATAGGTACCGCACAAGGTACCATCGGCCAACGAGAACAAATGTGGAAACACACATCCAAGACAGCTGAGTCGCATGAACCATGATGATTATGAGAGGGCTGCAAATCCAAGTCAGATGAACCGGTTCAACCATTGCAATAATGTGCCGCGAACCCCTACCATACTTCCTGCTATGTGATGAATGTCCTGGCGTCCTTGATCACCACTTGTGGTCTGGCAAGGCGGCTGTAAGAGCCCACATCGCATAATTGTCAGCATTCATCAAAGCCTTCTCGGGACTTCCTCCCCAACTGCTCCAGCTAACAAGGTGCAGTTATAGAAGCCGTAGAATTTGCCTCGCCTACCGCCCATATCGGCGAGCGAATCCTCCACGTCAATCACTGCGTTTGAAAAATTAGATGGATCAGGTAACATGTGGAAGCCAGTCACATACCATCTTCAGGATAGCGAAAGTGCATAACTAAATGGTGTAGATTAGCAGGCAATGACAGCCTTACGAGAAACAAAGAAACTCACGCTCGTGTAGCAGAGCTACAGCTTGAGTTAGATTTTTCTGAGGTTCCGAGGCGCTTTCTGGAAGAGAAGAGACGATCGTCGTATAGAGATCGTAGAACTTGGGTCAGAGCGCTAGCCAATGGTCAAGAGGCGAGGGCTCAGGGACCAACACAAACTCCTGGGTGCTGGCTTGACAGACACCTTGATTGCTCTCTCTCCCGATCGCAACACGTCTACGGCCATCCAGCAGATCTCCAGTTCCTTCTTCGAGAATCCAGATGAGGGACTAACCGGCATCGGGGTAGTAGAAGATTGATCCAGCGTAATCTGTGTCTGTTCAGCACTGTTCGAATCAGGGATAGTGGAGAGATGTACAGTCTTCAATGCGTGTCTTTCCTACATCCTCTGGATAAAGGTCTACCCAATCCTTGACCAGATTTGCTTTCACAAATGGCGTCTGTGTCTGCGTCTGCATACAAATAACCCAATTGGTTTCCCTTCGCCAGAAATCACCCTCATCCGGTGCGTCAATGACACCTTGGAATCTTTCTGTGTCCGCGTTAGTCACAGAATTCTGCTTCGTGTCAACAAGCATATTGGGGGAATATACCTTTGACCTTGTCGAGAACTTCTAGGTCATATCCATCAAAGAAGCCGAACTACCTGAGCGGGGGTCCGAAATTGGCACGGGTTCTGTACGTGACACCCCATAGCTTGACGGCATTGTTCATGTGATAACGTTCAGAGGACCAAGGGGCGTCGCCGAAGCCGAAATAAATCGTCTGGTCATTTGTGATTCGGTCGAGGGCATCAAACGAGATTTTAGCATGTTCGCGCAACTATTGTCGCAGACTCCATGATCGAGACCAAGGTTTGATTGTTTAAGATGAACAATGTGTAGTGTCGCCTAAGCGATATACATATCCTTGCAAGCTTTGTTCTCGTCTACAGTATCCGTCTGTTGCGGATTACGAATAGTCCGATCATCGAAGCTGAATATGCCGCAGTCGCGATGAAGAATGGAAGACCAATCCATGCAGCTCCCCTGTGAATGCCATGCTTCAAGCTGCCGTTGATAAGTAAAGCCCACACAACAGATCCCACTCCATCGAAAAGAGCGATAATCGTATATAACCGGGTCAGATACCTTCGATCAACGAAGGAACTCAGTAAGGATTGCAGATTGAGCCGAAAACCGCTCCCAAGAGTAAAGATGACCAGCCCTACACACAGTCAATGCCAGGATTTGACATTTTATCATGTTACGAATGAGACCGCTTACCGAGGAAGAAAACTGAGACAGTGCGAGCAAGGCCCATGCAAAGAGAGCCTGTGATCAGACATACGTTGCTTGTCACCGCAAGAAGGAAATCAACGCGGTCTGTATGGAAGTGCAGCACGTCCTGGAGGATCTGCTTCGAGGTCGGTAGGATGAACAAAAACAAGAGCAGACTTCCAGTCGCTCGGACGGAGAATGCGATGTTGGCCTACAGCCATCAGTTTGATCCATACGATGTGTGGGAAAGGACTTGCCTGTGCAAAAGTCCATCCATATCGCCTAGAAATGTACTGCACAAGCATCTCGAGCACCTGTCGCCCGACTTTGACCAACGCGAAACATCCAAGAAGAGTTACGAGTTTTGCATCGGTCATAATACCTCCCTCTCGCCAAACGCCAGTCAGATACTTGAGCCTATCGCTCTTGACGTCCGCGAAGCTGGTTTGCGACGCATGCTGACCATCATTCCGCTGCGCATTGGTGGGTAATCGCTCTCCTGAATGCGCTATGCATGTGTCGACTGGGACATGATAGATTGCAAGGAGAGCCAGACCCTCGAAGACAAAACCTAACAAGATAGGTGTATAGACAAACCCGTTGCTAAGAAAAGCAGTGCTGACCAAGGGCATTATCATCTCTGTGACAAGTTCGGCCGCTCCCATCAGAAAGAAGGCGCTGGATCTANNTACACTGATTGTGAGCCGTGGACAGTGCTAGACAGACTGTAGTACTGACCTCTTTGACGCAGGTACTGCACTAGCCACGATGGCTAGTATGACAGCGGAGGCTACAGGCGCTCCACCGCCCACTGCCCTTAGCATTGGTGATATCACAATCGCATCGATAGGGAAAGTTTTCCAGAAGAAACCTTCGAAACAATGAGCATCTTGGGCAAAATCTGACACAACGAGATGTTTCGGTTAACTCACAAACNNAACGATGATCCATACGCTTGAGAGGGCATAACCAAAAAGATTCAACGCCGCGACGAATCGTCCTCCAATTCTCTCACTCAACATTCCGTAAGGTATTACTAACACAAGACCNTGCGTGGACAATCAATAGTGCGTTCGTCGCGACAATATAGATCAAGACCTACCAACAAGTCCTTCCACGAAGCCAAGCCATGCTCTAATAGACGAAAGATCTTCCTGGATTTCTCGCACTTTGCAAAAGCGTTCAGGAATTTGTCCGACAGGATCGATCAACCGTGGGTCGTGCTCATGGTAGTAATCCCTGCAATAACCTAGCTCGAGAAGGTGCAAGGAAGGAGCAAATCTGAGAATATCCGCAAACTGGAATAGGATGATGAAGAGACCGCAAAGTACTACGGTAGTTTTCTCGGAGTGGACAGGTTGGTCAGAGTTGCTATCAGCATGTGATGTTCCATGGCGGTGACTCTCGACCCTTCCGTTTTCGCATTCGTGCGCTGTCAGAAGGCTTGTTGTCTCGTTTGTCTCTGTCATGTCTCGAAAATGAAGATTCAGGAGCCGTTGTTAGGCAATGGCTTGATCGACTTTGTGGAGACAGCGAAGTATAGTCGGGGAGGTGGGGGTTATGCAGCTTCTCTAAGCGTCATCTAATCAGCGGCGGATAGATAAGGAATATGCAAGCGAAGCCTTGTAAGCGAATCATTCATACATGTCGATATGCAGGCTTGTCTGATCACCTGATCCTAGCCTGCCGTAGCACCTTATCTACCAGCAATCTCCATTGAGATTCGTATCCACCCTTCTCACAGCTCCAAGCTTGACCTCGCACCCCCTGCAAACTATGCTCCATTGCCACGTTAACAACACCTCCCAGGTTGACAGGCTTGTTTCGCATGTTTGAGTATAAAATCAACAACCCAAGAGAACAAGGGACGAAACGAAAACCGAAATATTTTCGATCGTTATTTCACACGGACCATCCTCCGTTCAAGGTTGTAAAGTCAGTGGATCACAAGGTATAGACATAAAACCCACCAACACCCTGGAAGTTGTTGTAGCCAGTTCCAAACATAACATAATTCTTCTGGATGGCGATTCTACCGTGGAAGTTGACCTCGAGTGGATAGTCCTTGATTATCTTGCCAGTGTGTTTGTCGATCGCAATAAGTCCCCTTGAATAAGGTCGTAAGCTCCAGTCTTATTACTTCCTGTGCGGCCGGTGAAAAGAACGTCGTTAACGATAGAGGGATGGACAAACGAAATCGAGTCGAAAGGCGATTGAGTTTCCCAGAGAATGGAACCATTAAGCCAGGAAACAGCCCCAAATGCAGAGTTGTCAATGGTTCGATTTGATCGCGGTAGTTCCCATGTTTCAAAGTCACTATTCACTGCCGTGAAGAACACTCGTTTGTTGTCGACCGCTATTTCCCAGATAAGACCTCCTTCGACTCCATCGGGACTGGTCGTGCTCGACCAGAGTGACGTGCCGTTTTGCGCGCAGAAAGCATGGATTATGCCGTTCTTCTGACCTATGACCACTGTGTCTTATCCGTTTGGTGTCCATTTCGAGCCAGGAACAAATGTTGGGGCCATGCCAAAGTCGGCGTCAGGACCCGGCGTACCAGGACAAATAGCCGGGTTGTGCAGGACAGATGTACCTCCTGTGGCGAGACCACAGGCCAAAGTCCAAGCATCCAGTGGAGAAACAATGCGCAGCCATCTGATGGCACCAGTATCGATATTGAAAGCAATGACAGCTTCTTGCAGCACACCATTGGGGAGGCATGATTGATTGTTACTTCCGGAGTCGGTGAGGCAGGACTCATACTCCAGCGGCACACTGCAAACATTTCCTGTGGTCACAAAGACCTGCGAGCGAGACTCATCTATCGAGAGTTGGCTACCCCAGACCCCGACTCCGGACCATCCAGGAACGGTTGGCCCTTCTAAGATCATGCTAACATTCCATATCACATTGAAGTTTCGTGTGCCTTTGTTGAACTCTATGGCAGCCATGTTCCCGACCAAAGAACAGCATGAATATCCTGGAACCAACCCCGCCGCAGCTTCTTCCTGACTCGACGAACCGACAAAAATCTTGCCCTTATAGAACGTCGGGCTCATGGTAAGGGTTGCAAGTTCGTGAGGATTGATTTGCATGACCGCAAGCAGGGCACCTGTACGATAGTCTATGGCGACGAGAAGAGCATGTGCCAGTGTGGTGAAGTAAAGTATGGAGCCATCGATTTGAGGAGTGGACCTGGAGACCGCTGCAGTGAGAGTTGTTTGCAGAGCCGTCAACGGCGCAAAACCTGTAACGATGTCCACGACACTTATGTTCCAGAGAACTTGACAATTTTCGTAATCAAGGGCCACGAACTGGCAATCCCAAGTTGGAAAGTATGCTATACCACCAGAGATGGCTGGGGGTGCACTGACACCTTTAAAATATTGGAGGACACAGCTTTCCTTGAGGTTTCCAGCATTGAAAGAATCAATCGCTGATTTGCTCTGGCTCCAGCGATTGTTTAGGACATTGGCACCCCATTCTGACCATTCGAAGGAAGCTGCATGGTCTGATGCACAGACAAACACGGGGAAAACGACCAGAGACCAAAGTATAATTGATAGATGCATGTCAGCGAGGACCATTGGATTGCAAAGCATGATTTAGGCCTACGGACACTGGCTTCTTATATCGCAACGAGGGGTAACTCTCTACAAGGTTTAAGAATTTATTGTTGGATAGACCTACTAGTCGTTGTCGAAGTACTTGGTCATGTTAGCTCGTGGTCATCTTTCATTGGACTGACGATCAGAGAAGGCAATATACCATCCAAGACTGTATCCTTGCCAATGTTTTGTACGTCAATAGCGTCAATAGCTAGTACGGGAAAGTGGTACCTGAACAGCGAAATGGGGGCATTCGAGCTCGTATCTCATGACCAAATTTCAGCTTCCACATGTTTCCAATACTTTCCAGTCGCAGTGACTGGCATGATGACTTTCTCTATCGTGCCGCTTTCTCATGGAACTTGACCTTTGTATACAGCAAGGTTCCCAAAGAGGCTAGCGCTGACCCTCGGCAAGAAGTATTCAATGTTCAACTCTCCCGATCATTAACCATGCCACCTCTGCAGCTTAACCTACAAGATCATTGTACCTACGTACCTTGATGGAAATGGCCTAGATTTCTATAGAGCTAACTAGCGAATATATCTCTCATAGCTTTATATATGCTATAAGAAACCTCTTTTACTTTTGTATTCGGAAACACGGCTACTTTCTTATAGTTAACCTAAAACTTATAAGGTGTCTAACAAGCCCGTGGAATTTCTTGCTTACCGAAAACCAAGGTCCAATATTTTTGGCGAGTGACTACCGTCAGATTGGGTCTTGTCGAAGAACAGTCGAGACAAAGTTAGTAGCTGCTTTGTGTGGTGCGACATCTAACGCCCCAAAAGTTTCTCCGCTTAGTAACTGGTTCGTACAACGTGTCACACCACCATACTATCCAAGATAAAGGTGCCTGCTCTGAGCCAACCGAGCCCTTTCAAGACCAGCCGCAGACAATAGTGATTGCTACATAACAATAACATCGCCATGCTCGGACCATTAGATCTGATTCTCCCACCTATCGTGCTTCTAACGTCAGCGGCCACACTTGCATTCACAATCACTTCACTCTTACTTACAGGTCGCTTGGAAGACCTGACTTGCGTGAGAAGCTTGAAACAATCCTGGTTCAAGCACTTTTGGTGGTGGTTCGGTCCCGGAACAAACCCGTTTTTCGCGCCTGACGTGCAACCACTTCTAGCTCAAGCACGAGGCGTAGTTCTTGAACTTGGACCTGCAAGTGGAATATGGATGCAAGACTTTGTACCCGCTGTCAAAGAAGGTAAGATCACCAGGATTTACGGAGTTGAGCCAAATGTCACATTCCATACTCAACTCAAAACTGCAAGCAAGAAGAATGGGATGGAAGATGTCTATCAGCCACTACCAGCCTACTCTCACGAGCTCGAGGAGTATGGTGTCAAGAAAGGCAGCATCGATACAATCATCACTGTGCATGTGTTATGCAGCGTCGGCCCTCAGCTGGACTTGGTAGTGAAGGATCTCTACGACTACCTCAAGCCGGGTGGACAATGGCTCGTGTACGAGCATGTAGCAGCCAGACATCCAATTGCGAAAGTATGGCAGAGTATGTCACTGAAGCTGAGCTGTTTCATCAAATAATTACTTATGTTAGATGCAGCAGCCAATAACACCGTTTGGGACCATCTTCTCGATGGTTGTCATTTGCTCCGAGATACTGAACAGGCTCTCAAGAAAGCAGGAGAATATGATGAGATTGATCTCAGACCAGACCCAAAAGATGGACCTTTCCAAGCATTACCGCATGTAATGGGAAGGTTGATCAAGAAGGCTTGAACTTCATGCTTGTAATTTTATGCTTGAGCTTCACGTATGCAGTTTTGAATGAGTTGTAACCATTCCATAGCTTTTGAAATGTTGAACAACCCATAAACTCATGGCAAACTATCATAGATCTTGTCGCCAGGCTTTGGTGGTTCCAGGTAGTCTTCCGGGGGCTCTGCTAGAACCTGGTGCTTTTCTGCCCATGCACGAACATCATCAAAGTTGCGACAGATGTGACGGGTGTTGAAATCGACATAAGCAGCCGGATAATCCATCTTGTCGCTTTGCCACCAGACTTGTCCAAGTACTCCGATGTCAACACTGCACATCAATTGTTGTCGAATGATGTCGAGGCAATGACCTTTACTCTTGTCAGCTTGTGATCATTCGGAGACGAATCGGCAAACTTACTAACGTGCTTTTGGAGCACAAAGTCATTGTTCTTGAAAGCGCCTTCACCCTTTGCATGGTAATGGTCGAAGTTGAACCACAAACTCTGACGAAGAAGATTCTGACATTGTGTCAACAGAGCTCTTGGATGTCGTCTATCATCATCACGCTTACCAAAAAGTGAAGGTGATGCAAGCCCTCGACATTCGCAATGAATCCACCTCCATACTTTTCAGAGATCTTGACTTGATCTTGCATAAGCCCGGCTTGGCTTGCCATTTCAGCTGGAACGACAACACTGAGATCTTGAGCACTTCTCAGCACATGACTTCATATACGAGCAGACTCGATTAGACTTACAATCAATGCCGAGTTCCTGCCATGCTGCATCCACCTCTTCGCCAGCCGGTTGTCGATAGACGTTCTCTTTCAGCAATGACCCGTTGAATCGCTGCTCGTGAAACGACAGTCTGACGTCGGGAGTGATTGGTGATCTGGTCGTGATCAAGCTGACATAGTCGGATGAAGGCGGTCTTTGTGCGACGTAAAGTGTTGCAAACACACCGAACACGATCCCTAGCAGAAGTAGGAGCGTCCCCGAGCAATACAATATGACTCTGCGAGACAATGAAAGATGAAAATCGAGTGGTCGGGCTTGTTCAGTAAGCAGATGTTGTTCCTTGAAATCATCGAGAGTTTCTGAAGAAGATAGGCTGCTGTATTGGTGATTTTCCCTGGTCATAGTGAAGACAAGTGGGCTTAGAGTCCTGGATGCTGAGAGATTCTGTGAATTGTAGCGGGAAGTGAGAGCATGAAGTTGTCTTCACACGGCAGACGATAGATGAGGTCGTATCATGCAGGCCTCTTCGATGGCTGCAGCTGAGATGATGTCCATCTTTGGCGACGCTTTGAGATGCATGTGGCGAATTGTTCGAAGTGGTCACGCAGCAACCATTGCCCAAATGTGTGACGGAGAGGTCGTGATGGGAAAGCTATAAATAAGCTCCAAGAGTTTCGCGGAGGTCTGTCAGCGTGGGGTGCGGGGTTTCAGCTGAAGCTTGTCACGACGTCTGACCACCACCTTCTAGAAAACCCCTACAGTCCACTGATCATGACTTGAGATCCCGCGGTACGACTCGCCAGATGGACTACCTGCACCTCCCTTCAGAGCTCAGCTTCCACGCTGCGGCTGAAGGCCATATACTCTCCAGAGGGCGCCTGAGTCACCATATCTGCGAGAGCCAAGCTTGTATACGACCTCGCTGCCTTCACGAGCGGGCTATCGAATTCGTGCAGGCGGCATTACCGACACGAGACGCATGCTGCCCGCCTCGATACCTCACCGACGCTCGGTTCCAGGCAGCGGTCTATACTTGAAGCTAAGTCATTATACAAGCTTCCCTATTCACGACTAATGCGCCACGATCTTAGGCAATGCTACAGCAGGTTCTTTTTGCGGGTCAAACCATTTCGCACTAGTAACCGACCTTGGGCTCACATGTACTGGCCCAACTTCAACTTCTTACTGTGACCAGAGCGGAATGCAACCTTCAAAGACGTCTTGTATGCAGAGCACAGAAATAACCCTGAAGCGGGTCTCGAAGCTCGCGATCCTGGGAGGGATATAAAGCCAGGGACTGTTGCTCTCTCTTTCTCTCGTCTCCATCAGACACTCCCTCTTCTCCAGCCCATCGAGCAAGCCAGAAACACTTCTCCTCAAGACTCATTTTCCTTACAACAATTATCATCATGAAGTTCTCCGCTCTTTCTCTCGTCGCGGCTCTCGCAGTCGTAGTATCAGCAAACCCTCTACCCGCAACCTCCGCCGCTGCTTCCGCAACCACATCTGCCGCCGCCGCGTCCTACGGGAACTACGGCAACTATGGCAAATATGGCAAATACGGCAACTATGGCTCCTACGCCCGTGATGCCGAAGCAGAAGCTGTACCTGGAGCGCTCGAGAAGCGTGCCACTACCACCACAACTACCGCTGCTCCTGCAACGACTCCGGCATCCTACGGCAACTATGGAGCTTATGGAAAGTACGGAAAGTACGGCAATTATGGTAGCTATGCTCGTGATGCAGAAGCCGAGGCAGAGGCAGCTCCTGAGCAGTAGAGGTCGTGGCCATCAGGTTGTCAAGCATACGTTACGCTGCAGTGCTTGCTGGACCTTGTCATTCTGATATTCGTCAAACCAATCAAACTCGAGATCGTTGTCCCCCAGAAAATGCGCTCTTACATCCAATGTCTTGTTTTGCAATAACTTGCCCCAGCCGCATCTGATCTGTACATTCTAATAAAGTAGACACAGTTGTTTGCATAGCATAAGTTGTAGGACTCAAAATTTTATAAGACATGCTTGATCCAGATTTAAGAGAGAATAAATGCCTCTATTCCATATCTCGTTCTGACCGCTAACTACTCTATCACCACTTCTGACCTCTTCGAGTGCAATACATGGCTTGGCTCAAGCTGCAATACGAATCTGTACGCCAATACGGAAGACGAAGGATACCGTCCTCTCTGCATCGGCGTCAACGCCACGCAACCTACCGGCAGCATCGCTTCTACCGCAAGCGGCACGCTGTCGCCGACAGAGATCACGACCGATGGCACGGGCTTATGAAAGGCTCGGATGCTTGACGTCGGCATGATTTGCATTACAGTATATACCTCGGTTAATTGTCGGGAATAAGTCTGTAATCGCCCGTTAGCACAGGCCGGCCCGCGCCACGCTTCTTACAACAAGACGGAGCGACAAGAACCCTCAAGTCCTTGGATGATCCTCGGCAACCAAAAAGACGTGGGAGTGAAACGACCATGATGATACGCAAAAGTCGATTTCGGCCGTGCGATGTCTGCAGATCACGGAAAACCCGCTGTCATCCTCGGGAGGGAGGGTCTTGCGAATACTGCACACTACACCGGAAGCAATGCACTTTTGATCGAGAGCCGGTTACGCGTCAGAGGGTACTGTTAGAAGACTCGACTTCCGCAACGTCGGTCGATCATGTCACTGTCAGCGCAGAGACACCAAAGTCAAGTGCATCCAGCCTGCATACAGGAACGGATGCCAACATCGCAGGAGGTCAGGCTATTGATTCGGAAGCCAAGACCTTGAGTTTTTCGCCGAATCGATTCGCAGAACTTTATGGACTGAGCAGTGACATGGAACCTATCTTGATGGTGAGTGGTCCCGGAGCCGAGGCGAGAATTGATCAAATAANNCAAGCATCACAGCGCCATCGACCATACGACGGGACCAATCAGGAATATCGCCTTGACACTCATAGTATTCGCCGTGTGCTTGATCGGGATGATGGTCACCAAGCATATCCGCTGACTTTTCACATTGTTGAGGACAACGGCGTCAAGACCTCGGCCGCACCCATAGCAGCCGACGCTATTGAGGCATGTGTTCGACCGTATGGTCTTTCTCTTGTTTCGCTTTTCTGGAAAATGGTACAGCCGTCATATCCAGTTCTTTCTCAAGAGAGCTTCATGTCGGCTTATTCGAAGTCGTACCGAGAGGTTCCGCCTGCCCTTCTAGGAGCAGTCTACTTGCTGTCATTGTCGTGGTGGTCTTATGATACTGCGCTCAGTGTGAGGAAGGAGCCGGATGGTGCCAATCTCCGTGAACTTACCCTCAGTGCAATCACAGATTCTTATCACAGACCCCGGCTGTCTAGTATACAGGCCGCCTTGTTATATCTACAATGCAAACCTGAAGATCCGTTGAACCCAGACCACACCTATGTGTGGGGTTTAATTTCCCAAGCACTTGCCATAGCTGAATCGCTCGGTCTTCACTTGGATGCCTCTGCTTGGGCAATACCGCAGTGGGAAAGAAACCTTCGAAAACGTCTGGCTTGGGCACTCTTTCTCCAAGATAGATGGACCTCCATTGCCTATGGCAGACCTCCTCACATCGATCGGTCCTACTGGACAGTCAAATCTCTTACTTTGGAAGACTTTGATTCTACACAGCCTGAAAGCAACGATGCCGGTGCCTACGAACTTGCGGGTATCCATCAGTTCATCAACATGGTTTCTCTCACCTCCATACTAGGTCGTGTGCAATCTGAATTTCTGAGTCCCGCTGGCGCGGCCTCACAAAGTGCAGCGTATCTATTGGACAAGGCAATGCCAATACTGGAGTCTCTCCATGCGTGGCATCACGACTCGTATCGGAACGTGAGAATGGATGTAAGGTATCAACGTCAACTGAATCCGCATGGTNATGTACTTCCACTTGAGCAAGTTACATTAGATTGAAGCTGAATTCTGCTTTCAGCCTGTCTTTACGTCCTATATCACGGTGTGGCTTTGAGTCTCATTCGTCGACTCCTGCGGTCGACTGTCTTATCGACAGCATCGAACTCTATTGAGATCGTACTCCAAGTCAGACAGTTGAGTCGTGAAGCTGCTCAATCAGCCTTGAGCACCACTGCGGCGCTTCGTTCTGATCACATGGAAGCATTCTGGCATTCTGGCAAGTCATGGTCCTAAGATTAGCTATTAGCAATTCACTAATTGTAGTGATTAGCAACCCCGTACGTCTTCTCACTAGTTGGATCGTTTATGACACTTCTACTTGTCACATCGTCGGCAACCCAAGAAAGGCTTCACTGGCAAGACCAACTAAATTCATACCTTTGGACACTGAGAACGATGAGCAAGAGCAGCGAAGCAATGCGGTATGCGGCGAATCGTCTGGAAGGCGCTATCCTTCGAGGCATGGAGCATGCTCTTGCAGTCAACATAGACGAACCAAGCTACATCCAACTACAGCCTGGGGATCAATTTGCGGAACCCTTCTTTGCAGATACGGATCGTATCGATCTTTCGTCCGTAGAGCTAGGATCCTTTGACTGGCTCAGCAGCATCGATCCCAGCGACTTCGTCTGATTTGCATCAAGATAATGTATGCACGACTCGAATGGAGAGCTCCGTACAGGATATCTATCTACCCCTAGATTACTCGCCATGTACATTCCACAAGATCATGGCTGTTGATATGTTCAATCGTCGATGATATGTGACGAGATACTATCCAGAGTCGCTTCTCCATCTTCAACAAACAGGGAGTACCTGATCAGGTCCTGATCGTCGGTTCGAACCTTATGCTCCTCTGGGACGATTCTGTAGCTCATAGCTCGTCCTCCAATGAATATTTGGACGAGGTCGTCGGTCCGGATCAATTTAATGGGACCTTGGAGCTGGAGACCGGCGTGTCGTATAATTTCTGGACCGTCGATAGAGCGCGGTACATACAGTTCGTACTGGTCGGCCCAGAAATCATCAAGGGGTGGCAGACTAGCGAGCAAAGTCGCCTCAAATGTCCCATCAGCCGAGCGAATGATCCGTAATCTGTACCCACACATATTCGAGTCAGGATCAAAGACCACACCGAAAGAGTGTGCATCCATGGTCTGGATTGTGAAGCTAAGACAATGTAGAGCAGACGAGGAAGGCAGCAGTATATCGCTCAAAGGATGGTACTGCGTGGATCCCAAACTTGAAAGGGATATACTAGGGCTTTCAAGGATGTGCGAAGACGAGAACATGCCTGTATCCGATATCTTGGAGTCTAGTAGAGGAGTGACCAGGTCGATGCAAAGACTGCCGTCTGCTCTAGCCGTGATCTCGCGAGGAAGAGCCATGTCTCCACCCCAGAGCCACTTCTTGTCCGTACTGTTGTAGTCTGCAATCCATCCAAAGAAGATCCGTTTGCTCGGATCACCTTGCTTGGCGCATGATTTTGCGGCATACCACCTCCTCCCGTCAAGACGACCATTAGATCCATCTCGCGGAATTCTGAAAGGACCATAAGGTGAATCCGCGATGCGGTATACGGTGCCTGCATCAGGTGCTTGGAAGCGTGAGTATACAAGGTACCATTTTCCGTTGTTCAAAGTAAACAATTCGGGACACTCGGGGCAATACATGTCATTGGGCATGTAAAATGGTTTTGTCTGAAGCCTCCAGCTGTCCATATCAGATGACCTTAATAGAGCGAGACATCCTCGGGTCCATTGCGATCCTTTGGCAAGGCGAGTCCCAAGCAACATCCAATAGAGGCCTTCCTGCTCGTTGAAGAAAACGTAGGGATCGCGAAAATCGACATCCTCGTACATGGCTCTTTCCTCTGGTGAACAGACGATCTTGATCTCTTCGATACGCTCCTGAAACCGTGTACCATGACGATCATCCGACTGAGCCTTAAGTATCTTCTGTTGTCCATTCTTAGACAGATTGTAACCAGTATAGAATATGCAAAGCTTGTCATCGGGTCCAACGATGGCTGAGCCAGTCCATGCACCATCTGCGTCGGCCTGACTTTGGCGATATGAACCAGGCTGTATAACAGGGGCAGAGTCACGCTGCCACTGAATCAAATCAAAAGACCTGATCCTGGACCATGTGGAACGCAATCTTGGAGGATGATGAACAGTATTTGGAGGTGTTGTCAGATGGAACAGGTGATAGGTATCATCAATGAGCAGAGGTATCGCATCAGCTGAAGCACTGTCTGCGGACGGTCTCCTAAAGGCGGAAGAATGTGCGAGGACGGTAGAGAGCTTCGACTCCGTAGTAGCAGGCATTTTGGTTGCAGCAATCAATGCGATCTGGTTGTGGTTCAGAGAGTCAAAGTCTGTGGGTGATGACTAGAGACAGAGACTCTCGAGAATGGCAGAAGGACGGTTTTGTGACATCCCGTAGGACTTTCGTGCTCTCGTTCCTCCCTCGTTAGTCTGATGCAAGTCGGCGATAGCAGCTTCGGGCCTGATATCTCGGGCCTACATCTCGGCCCGTCGGGCCGATGTTTCGGCGACAATCTCGCCTCGGCGTTGGGGTACTCCAGACTTTGCCTCCAGACTTTGCCTCCAGATTTACGACTCCACATCATTCCATTGTTCCTTGACCACTGGTTTGATCATAGTCCCTGTTTCCGAATCTCAGTCTTGTGGTCACGAAGTCTATTCGATCCAAGAACTACATAAGTCCGGTCTATGCTGCTCAGAACCCTCAGATGAAACACGATCAGCACCAACATTTGACATCTTCAAATCAGTCCTAGTTTTACGATGATCAAAAAACCACAGCACATATACGCTTGGCTCTTCTGTGGCTTTGCTGCTCTAGGAGCATGTATATACGGCTACGATGGTGTCTATTTCAACGGTGTTTCCTCCCTAGTATGTAAGCAACTACCAAACCGAGAGAGACACACATTCTTACGAGAGGCCAGGNACGTCTTCGTTAAGCACTTTGGCACCGAGACAGCCGACGGCCAATACAAGCTCTCGCCTTCGGAACTTTCTGTCATGACATCCATGATCAACGTTGGTGAATTGGTTGGATCTCTTGCAGCTGCACCACTCAATGACTGGTTAGGCCGCAAGATTGTGTTTCTGATTGCAGCAACTATGCTGGTCATCGGCGTCGTGCTCCAATTGGCGACCTCAAGCAGCAGAGGCCTCATCACTGGTGGGAGGACAATCATGGGACTTGGAGTCGGAGCTTTCTCTTCGACTTCGCCGCTGTACATCGCTGTAGGCATCGCTTCCGAAGAGTATGCTTGCAATGTATGCTAACATTCATGTCTCAACAGGNAAGTCGCGCCCACTTCCATCCGCGGACCTTTGCTGATGTGCTGGCAACTGACCATCTCGCTGTCACAAATCCTGGCAGCCGCCATCACCAAAGGTATAGAATCGAATCAAACCACTCTCGCGTATCGTCTTCCGATTGGGTTCCAGCTCCTCTTCCCAGCCCTGGTCTTCGCCTTCATCGTGTTTATCCCAGAATCACCAAGGTGGCTTCTTAGAGCAGGTCAACGAGAAAAAGCGAGAGCTGCACTTCACGCCATCCATCGGGACGACCGTACATACACTCCCGAGCAAGATATTGTTAATCTCCAATCAGCGATCGATACGGAGTCGAGTCTCGCAGAGGAGTCTTCATGGTTGTCGCTGTTGACAGACCCCGTGGAGAGGCGCAAGGTTATATTCTCGGCTGGTGCTCTGATTGCGCAGCAGATCAATGGAATCCAATGGTTCTATTACTTTGGTACCGTTTTCTCGAAGGCTATCGGCTTGAAAGATCCGTTCTTGATGACCGTCATCGTGTTCCTCATCCAGATTATCACCGTCTTCCTGGCTGTCCTTTTCGCGAACAAGATCCCCCGTCGACCGCTTCTACTCACAACCACTGCAATTATGACTGTCTCTATCTTCATCGTGGGCTGCTTAGGAATCCCTGGAGGAGATGTGAGCCCAACTTTCGGCAAAATCATCATATCATTTGTGATCATAGAAATCACGGCATTCAACTTTGCCTGGGGCCCTCTGGGCTGGACAATTGTAAGTGATGCAATTCATTCTCAATACACCGAGCAAACGAACTTCTCATACTAACATACTACAGNNGCATCCGAGATGGCTGTCGGTCGTAACAGAAACAAAATCTATGCAATCGCAGTCGCAAGTTTCTGGATCACTGTCTGGGCCACAGTCTTCACCCTGCCATACCTATACTACTCAGCGAACCTTGGGCCCAAGACTGGATTCATCTACACCGGTCTCTGTTTCATTAGTCTCTCTTATGTATACTTCTGCGTTGGCGAGGTGACCGGACGTACCATGGAGGAGATTGAAGGGTTTTTTGCCAATGTAAGCTATGCATCTTGTTCCAAAGACTTGACTAACCGTATTCTTTTTGATAGGGCATCCCAGTAAAACAATGGAGATCTCAACCGCATGCTCAGATGATGGAGGACAGCGTCTCGTTGTCGAAACAGAGTATCCACCAAACAGAAAAGGTTTAGCTGCGCCTATTTGACTGTCAATTGGAGCACCTGCTTCAAAGCCTGATATGGAGTTTCTATCTACCCTATAGACTACTTGTCATGAGGCTTTAGCAAGTCCATGGCTGTAGATCTCAACAATCTTCGATAGTATATGTACAGATATACCCTGTCAGGATTTTGCACTCCATGTGTTGCTAGACTCTAATGTATTATGTTGATCTTGAATAGCTATACGCATCAGTGATAGTGACTCGTTTTCCGTCTCTATACTGCCCGTGGTTAGTGGCATATGTTGTATCCCAGGTCATGGTGTAGAAAGCACAGAAGGCACTCTCTGAAACTCCATCGATCTGCTCGGCATAGACGGTGAAGAAAGCGCAAGGATGTTTTTCGTCGGAAGACTTCTTCGAGTTGCAGATAGCGGCGCATTGACTGGGGTTGAATGTATCCAGGTGGCTATATCCCATGTAGCCCTTGGGGGCTTGAATGGCGCCTGGGGGCGAGACTGGCTTCCCATAACCAGGAATGTTGTAATTGTTGATAATGTTGGAAGGACAGCTGCGTGCCTTGTATAGTGTGGCCGTATCGATGACTGCGTTGCTTGAGGAGTTGACAAGCTCGTGCGTGAGGTGGCTGCAATTGTGGAAGGTCAATCTTGACCAGCCGTATGTCGCGTTGTTAAGATCGATGCCGAAATCTTAGTAGGGCTGGACCTGACTGAAGTTGTCAAAGCCGGCGTAATGACCACCCAATCCATTGATGATATACCATGGGGCCGATGGGTTGTTGAGGCCGTTGGGATCAATGGCGCCACCTTTGCCTATCGGTGCGTTCCGTTCGAAGACATGGAAGTGACCATTCATCACCAGGTCAACATTGTACTCGATGAAAATGTCCTCGAATGCAGCTTGGCATGGCGCACAGCTGTCACCCAAGGTATAATAGGGGCGATGACCAAAGACGATTACCCAGGGAGTAACGCTACGGTCGACAGCAGCAAGATCAGCCATGAGCCAGGAAATTTGCTGTCCATTAGGCGCAAATGGTCCCGCAGGATAGTCTGCATCCGGTGCGTTCAGGATGTCTGTCTCCGTGTCGACAGATACAAAATGGACCATGCCGTGATCATAAGAGTACCACATGTTACCGACACCCAGATTCCCAGGCACTTGAGTAGCAACATCACTGGGCATGCGCCAATGGTTGACATAGCCGGTAAAGTTCTCCTGGCCTGGCATACATAGATCACTTGCCTTGTTGAGGCAGTTTGCTTCGTGGTTTGCTGGGCTCTCCATATACGGTATACGAGTGGTGATCGGAGTGAGTTGATCGAAGAAATCATCAAGGATCGACTCATAAGCTTTGTAGGCCTGAGAGTATGTGGCATTACCGTTGATGAACCCACCTTGGGTCTCCTTCAACCATGTGTCGGCATAGGCGAGATCACCAGCTACATTGCATCAGCCTGAGAAATTCTGAATCCATAGGTGACTGCTATACTGACGGTGTGCGACAAAGCCGTATGTAGACGTCTGGGAAGCCAGAGATTGGATAGTATTTTGTTCGCCAGGCAGTAGAATCTCCTGACTAACAACACCCGTGCCAGCATAAGTAGTCAGTCCTTCATCTCCCATGGCGCCCATATCAATGACAACCGCAACATGCAGTGGAGATGCGTCTCCCAATGGGCGGCTTGTCGTGAAAGTGAAAGGTTCAGGAACGGCATCTGGAAGTAGATGCTCAGGCAGATAATAGTACTGCATGTTTGGCAGCAAGTCGGATATCAGAACGTGGTTGTTGTATGTCAAAGAAGTATTGTAGGTAACGGAGACGTTTCCGATCGCAACCTGATCAAGGTGGTTGGCGCTCAAGCCATAATGTACAGTCGGACTGCTGAGTTCGTTGTAGGTGTTCCAGCTGATCGTGATGCCTGTCGAGCCATGATAGGCAGACCGCACTTGCGAGTTGAGTGATTTGTTGTAATTGAGCGCCTCACCGAGTGCGAAGGTCGAAGCAAGTAATAGAAATCCACGTAAAAGCATGGTTGTCAATCAGTTGAGATTGCAGTGACCAAATTTTCGACAGCTGATTGACACATGCTAGTGGGAACAACTCGTACTTATATATCTACACGTCTGCACTGCGAAGACAGAAGACCACGGCATGGCCATCCGAGCAATCTGCGCCTGAGCCGTATTTACGACTGCAGACGCGGGATGTCGTACGGTTGACTTCATACCAAAGAAGAGCTTCGCATGAGATATTTATCGTTCGTGGAGGTGATAACACAGCCGCGACACCGCGTTCACCATACAGATGAGAGCAAAATCATCCATGTTACGGTTGTGTTGCCCACGTGCGAGAGAAGCTCGTCGTGCATGGCTTCAGGGTCTTTTAAGCTTTCCACGTATTTCGTGTGGGGGACGGGACCTTTTGAACCCCTTTTCGATGCACAATGACAGGAGCTACTCATCAACTCCCGAGAAGACCCTTTGATTCCGGAGCAAAGCGAACTACCCAAGATTCTCCATGAGGCACTGCGCTTTGCGATACTAAAACGCTGAATTCTCGACTACCCAACTTCTTGGTCAATACCACATACTTAGTTCAAAGGGAGGTGACTTGATCCTCGTACGAACCCGCTCGCAGGCAGCGACCCTGTTTCAGAACGCGCCTTTTCACTTTGCGCTGCTACACAAAGCCTAGACAAAGACCTGGAAGAGCTCGAAGCTCAGATCTTGATGATTGAGTTTGATGTCCCGAACGGACATTAGAATTGACAAAAGACCTAATTTATGGATGAGCGGTGTGGGGGAACGAACAAGCATGCGGCTATGAACGCTTGGTATTGCTTGTCTTTACAACAGTGCCATGATTTCCCAATCCAAAGATCTGCTATCACATATGACGACAGACACGACACTGTTCTCCCAAGTTGGCAGTGTGTATTTGATGTCTGGCGATCACAGGGTAACAGCCTATAAGCTCGGCTTCATGAACCTCTGCAGGCAATCTCACAGGTGAAAGACGGCTATGGAGCTTTGCGATGTGCAAAGCAATTCGTCTAGGGAAAAACAACCATGTTTGCCAGGGAGTAGATACCAAATTCATTGAACGGCAAGTGAAGAACCGAAGTGGAAGATAGCTCGATATTGCTCCTTTGAAAGTTGGCAGTCAGTGTCCTAGTAAGAATCTTATGCCAGGCTATACTTGGTCAACTGCATTGATAGGAGCCAACTTCGTCCTATCGGGCGTTGAATATCCCTTTTCTCTCGGCCGACCAATTCCACGTCCCGCCTACCTCCTCGTAATCTTCAAGTTTTGGAGATGGAAGATGTAGTAATCTTGTGACTCGACCAAACTGATCACGGATCCATTCGTGCTGTCCAGATCTAATGAAACTCGCCAATAACGGATCATGATCCTTCGCGAAGAGCGCCAATAATTGACTGAGGGGATTCATGGCGTGCCACGGGCCTTGAGACATAATATGCTGCCGGTGATCACTACCCTCCGTACTGGTGTCAAATCCTTGATTTACAAGACTAGGATTTGCTCGTGATGGCGATGGATGGTGGCTGGGAATCAAAATCTCCGTATCGGCGAAATCTGTTATGCTCACAGGTCGAGTCCGATTGCCAAGGTAGAAAGGGATGCTATAGCATACGCTGTCCACAAGCTCTTGAACAGTCTTCCTGCAGTGCAAGAGCTCTGCTTCAGCGTCTTCTGGCATTGTACTCGCGATACTCTGAGCCTGAGTCACACGCAGAATTGTGATCAGCGATCTGAAGGTAATTTCGAGAAGTATCAAGCGCTGGAAACGCCACAGGTTCCAGGTGTTGGCGACAGGGCATGAAAGGTAAATCTCGCAGATAAAACGATATGTAGGGATCGTCCTATCGACAATGTCCGGTCTCTGTGGTATCCAATGATGCGGCACACTTTCTGCCCATAGTAACAACTGTGTGTCAAGTCTCTTCGCTTCAGACCTTATCTCACGCAAGACTCGTATGGATACAGTCTTCACGTTCTCGTGAGGCAACACTCGAACGCATGTGGCTTGTAACCCGGCTATGCAGGAACCGATGGTGTCAAGTAGTGAACTTGGGTTCTCAGGCAACACATCTGGGTTTTTACTACCAATCCAAGAGTACACTATGTTGCGCAATGGTCTTTTCTGGCGTAGCGCTGCTGCCACTTCAGTATGGAGCATAAATCTTCGAACATGCTCGCGGACTGTGATGTTCATATCCTCCAAGTTGGCGAGAGAGAGGAGCGAGGCCGCACCGTCCTGGTGTATGCTCGTAGTAGGGCGCAAACCGTACACAGCAGTAATATTCTCATAGAGCTGTAACGCCAGTACAGCGAAGACTGTCGCTGGCTCACGTCTTTCCGAGGGATCAAGTATTGCTCGTCGGACACGAGCCACGGCACGTGCGTAGGATACTCGGATGGACCTGAAGCTATCAGCGGAATGCTGCCATAGAGACAATATCTCTGAAGCCACGGCCGAGAGAGCGAGCGAGAGTGCTGAGTTTTGCTTCTGTCTGGCGTAGACTGGTATGAGCATCTCGAAGTAGCCGCGTGCCGTCTGCATATCGCGGCCAAGGCTGGCATAATGCGTAAGGAAGAAGGGAATGGCTATGTCGATCTGGGCGAGTGGACGCGGGATGGACGCCATGGCTCCAAATCGAGCCTGAACAAGCTCCTTATGATGAATCTTGTGTACTCCGCGCTGAGAATTGATGGATCCGCAAGGAACGTCGAGAAATCCTGCTTGCACTTCCAGACTCTTTCCTGCTTGCACCTCATAAGCCTTGTCGAAGAAGTTGTGCCCATGCTCGCCAGTCTTCCTGACAGCAGGAGTGTATTGTAGCTGAAGACTTCTTATGGCAGGGAACTTGTGGCTCTGGTCTCTGAATTTCAGTGCTACAGGTTTCTTGACGTAACCCTCGCAGTGGATGCCGCGATTCTGACATCGTCGACACTCTGATTTTGCTTCATCGCACTTAACTCGTCGTCGTTTGCAAGTGACGCAAGCTCCAGACCGTCCGTGATTGACCATGCAGGATGATTAATGATTATCAACCCGAGACCAGAGATAATTTTGCGAGAGCCAGAGGCAGCAGCTTACTGATATATAAGCGAAGGATCAACGTGGGGCGCATCGCGGAGCCGCATCCCTCCGAGCCACATAGCCAAGATCGACGTGACTTATCAGGCATGGATCTACCAGTACTCGCTGTCTGTCTCGCAAAATAAATTCCCAATCCGGTCAAGTCCATTTATCTTTGGTATAACCCCTAAGACAAATCGTTTGTGGCATGGCGCGTCTCCTACTAATCTCTAGAGCATTTCTTGTCCAGGACTCCATCTGTCTACATCTTTCAAGCCCCATAAGAAGGGGACGAGCGATGCAGAGAAGTCATGGCGGCGGTCCATATCATTCACTCGTCGAGTCTGCCTGATCCAACTACACGCGACTGATTGTCGTTTCGCTCGAAAATTGTACAATCGATACTTTTTCAGAAGAACAATTTGTCCCAACATCCCATACAGCATATCCCTGGACTACTACAGTCATCTCATGGCTAACAATGATGTGGGAAGCCTCTTCGGCATCTTCTTGATGGCTGTCTTCTACCTACCTGGAGCACTAGCGCACAGCGACATGCACGGCAGTGGCCACAATACAACTGTCAAATACTCCGACACCTATTTCTCCCTCTCGGCACACTCTGGTCTCATTTACGCCCACATCACTACCATGGCAATCGCCTGGGTCCTTGTGTTACNNCCATTGGTATGTTTGAAATTGCCTTACTTGCTAGTTGTAGACAGTGCTCATCCGCTGATCATGACAGCCGTGATGTTGTCTTTGGCCAGATCACGGTACAGACTTTTTGTTCACTTTGTATTCCTAGTCATAAACGCAATAGGAGTTGCTCTAGCTTTAAGCTACAACACTCTTACTCCGGATCTGTATCCAAACAACGCTCATCACAAGATCGGTTGGATCATCACTTCCATCACCGCGGCTGAGATCATTATTGGACTGCTCGATCGTGTGGCTGGGGTGCTAGGAGATAGAGCAAGATCTCGAAACAGCAAGCAAGAGCATGTGAGAACATCCGCTGAGGCGCAATATCACAACCCATGCGAGGAATCTCCAGACAGATTTCTCACATCTCAGGACAGTAGAGCTGGCTCAGAAGCCGATACAGAGTCTTTCCGAGAGCTTTTGGGTGGTGAGCATTGCGAGGAGTCTAACGACCTGGACGGTGAGTTCGAGAACACGATTTTCCTGCTGCCAGACCTGCGAGACCGCTGCGGTTACCAAAGTACAAGACTCTCATCCTCAAGCCTCTGGAAGCTTCTCATCGTTACCATTCAAGTCATCGACTATATCATCCTACCATTTGGTTCGGTTGCCCTCGCTACTGGCATCATTGCCTACGGGCGTTTCTTCGTGCGTATTCAGTTCTACCTGTGTATCATGTGGTCGTTTGCTGACAGTATATNNCAGGAGGGACATACCATGTTTGGCGGCCTTGCACATTGGATCAAAGGTGGGGTTTTCTTCTGGTTAGGCCTCTTCACTCTCGGTCGCTGGTGTGGCAGCTTCGTCAAGATGGGCTGGGCCTGGAATGTCTGTCCAAACCAAGGTAGAGCATGGCGTCCGTCAGCCGAGTTTGTTGAGAGCGCCCTCATCTGTTTCTATGGCTGTACCAACATCTTCCTCGAACACATTAGCAGTTGGGGTGGTCGCTGGACTGAGCGTGATCTAGAGCACATTGCTATCACGGTTTTGTTCATCGGTGGCGGAGCGGTACGTAGAAACAATCTCCACCATGTCGTCAGAGGCACAACTGACTCAAACGTAGNNCTCGGTATGCTTGTCGAATCGACATGGATCAGCGACCTCTTGAACACGAACATCTGCCATCAAGCCTCGGAATGCTCTGTTACGGACCTGGAGCACAAGCAAGGTCAAAGCCCCAGAGCGTGCAATTTCTCCCTGAACCCTATTCCTGCATTGGTGATCCTGCTTCTTGGGATCATCATGAGCTCGCACCAACAAGCGACAATGATGGGTACAATGCTTCACATACAATGGGGGAACCTGCTCTCGTGTGCATCGCTGGCTCGTATCACGACATATGTGATCATGTATCTGAGGCCGCCCACATCGATGCTTCCGTCGCGCATACCAACAGAGCTTCTTACTTCATTCGGCCTGGTTTCTGGTGGTATAATCTTGATGGCCAGTGTAAATTAATCTACTAGTCATGTGTGGAATGTTCGAAAAGCTGACTTTTCTTCAGNNAGTGATGACACTATCACAGGCATGATCCACTACGATGTTGATGCGATGTTCATGTACACCGTCACAATGGGTCTGGTTGGATTGTTGATGGCGTGGGAGGTCATGTTGCTTGCTCTCCAAGGTTGGGCTGTTCGCAAAGAGCGTCGGCCAAATGTGGTTCAGCCTCGGAGCAGAAGTTCAGCCTAGGCACGATTTGTCTGGAGATGATCTGGGAAAGACAATGCGAGACGTCCAGTTCTCCTGTTGTAGTCCTAAAAAGTTATAGGTCCTGCAGTTGATTCGGAGGTTGATTTAGATCAAAGTACGGAGGATATAATGTTTATCGCAAAACACTCTCTTGTTGAACATCGCCCTTCTTGTTGGTTTGCACCACTTCACCTGAATGAACATGGCTTGGTCAATGTATCCGTATCTGATTCTTCCAAAAGATCATCAGTCTTGAGATAGGCCCTTCCATAAGGCTATAGAAAGCGGTCTAGACTCTTTGTTCGTGCTGATTATCACTATCAATCAACAAGTAGGGGATAAGGATTCAAATCTACTCAGTAAACAATCATCGCGATCATGCAGACTGCCGCAAAGGCCCACGAGATTTGTGCTTTAGAGCCTGCATCGGACGTTGGCGAAGCAGAAGCCGAAGCAGCATCTTGGCCGCCAGAAGCCACTGCACTACCAGTCTTGCTTGCTACCACAGATGAAGATGTCTTGCCGAAATCCTTGGTCGCCTGCGCTGCGACAATCGTGATAGGTGTCTGTCCCGATTTCGTCGTCCAGAGAATGGTAGCTTGGGTTGGCGACGCCAGCGCACCCTCCTTGTTGTACAATGTTTCGGTGCCGTTCGCCGGAAGGCTGTTGAAAGTATAGTAGCCAGACAAGGCATCGCCTACTGCTGCGCCGAATCCGAGGTCGCGTTCACAGTCGATGTTGGGCAACGTTTTGGAGCACTCGTCGTAGTGCTTTTGGAAGAGAGAAGCATAATCGTCGGCTCCGATAAGCGCTGGTTGGATGTTTGGACAGACTTTCCAGAAGCTACAGGCGAAAAAAGTCAGCTGATGTTGTGGCTCAGCCAGAGACGGTCACGTACGACGATACAGTATAAGTATACTGNNGCAGCAAAGGCACTCCAACCCGTAATCGCTGGCATCCGCCGCGGTCGTCAGTGTGTCCAAGTTCGTTTGATTGTTGCCACATGTTGTCACTTGCTCGGCGATCTTTTCCAGCGTCGAGACCAGCTCTAGCTGGTTGCAACTGCACGATCCTGGCGCCGAGTCAGGGGTTGAGAAATAAGGAATGGCATCCTCGTCTACGTTGAGGCATGTGTTCAATACGTCGAGGACTGCTCCCTCATACTCGCAAGAGTAGGCCTGCGCAGTGTGTGAGCTAATCCGCCCGACACTCGCATGTTCAGCAGAGAGCTTATGATCGTACCTGNNGTTCCAACAGCTTTCTGCCGCGCAAGCGACACGCTTGGTGTTACGGATACAATCACAAGCGTTGATGCAATCAACACCAAGGTTCGGGCAATTTTTGCGGATGCAAGCGTTATCGCCCTTGCAGCTCGCAACACAAGTCGGATTCCCACAATAGTTGCTGACGCACGATGCCCAAGCCTCGTCCAGAGAGTTATAGCATTGCTCGAAGCCAGACTTGTTGACACAAGTCGATGAGTCGAACAGACCGTAAGAAGCCGCGCTCACGAGCACCGGCGACAGGTTCAGAGCAATGACGGCGAGAGTAGCTTTCATGTCGGATCTGGAAGATGAGCATGGAGAACAAGGCAGAGAACTACCATACAGAGCAACCTCAGTTCCATTTAAGCATCTGTAGGATCGATCGGTCATCCCGAAGGCCAAGACACGAATGTTCGCTATAGCTTGGCAGACTTCGTATACCATACCTGAAATGTGTAGACCCTGCTGCACTGGGCAAAGCAGTGCATCCTACAGGGCCGAGACGCGTCGCGCTAAGGTCAAGACAAGGGCGTGACTGCCTATACCAGCTCCAGCTTATACCTCGAACGAGTATAGCCAGGCACCCCGGACGCTGCGAACCGCTGATCGGTGGCTGGTCCGTGGAACACTAGCTAAGCCGCATCTCTTGCGGTCAGTGGAAGCCCACGACAATTTAAGCGACGGCAAGCTCTGTTATACCAGAAATCAACATTCTGTAGGATTCTTTCGGACGTAGGCACAGGTGCTGGGCGTGGTGTGCAGGCTGTCCTTCCGACACAGCAGTACTCTGACATCGCAGGACCATATACATCGCGAGTGAGACAGAAAACGAGATGTTGTGTTCTTGATGACCTGATGTTGTTGTTATTGATGAGTCTGAACGGCCAGGGAGCCTGTCGCCCTTCTGGCTAAATCCTCTGCCAAGCCTTTCCACTCCGCTGGGACGGCAGCTCTATTGCCAACGCGTGACCATCAACTCGACATCTGTCCGTTTTGCGATCTCCACATGAGTGTCTATCCGTGTGTTGTCAACGTCCCGGCAAACGCTTTGATCACAGTATCTCTTGCCTTGGTGTGCACTGTTATTCAGGATCAATCTCTACCTGAAATTTCGGCAACTGGAGATTTGTCCTTGAGTATATGAGCGCAGACAAGTTCATGAAGTTCGGGGATCGGCAACTTGACGCGCACCAACTGAAGCAACGTCGTGATGGCGCCCAGAGAACAACAAACACAAGTCATAAGCTTCCCTCTCTAAAGCCAAGATTCACAGACCCCAAGACAAACAAAGAGACAATAGCTTGGTGTGGTAAAAAGGCAGTATCAAACATGCCATATTATATCATGATATATACATCAAGCGAGCCAGCCCAAAAACACAGCTGTGACTCCGTCTAAAAAGGGAGAAAGTATTTATATCTATGCCTTCTCGAGCATCTCATCACTGGGTGCATGCGAGGTCTTGCCCTCGGCTGCGGCCTTGGTGCGAGCAGCATCCCAATCGCCGTTGGACTGGCTGATCATGGGACGGTAAGACTTGCTCTTCCATGCCTTGCCAACAGTGTTGTACAGCTCGTTGACCTCCTCAAGAGAAAGATCCTTGGTCTCGTAGATGAAGGTCCAGACGAAGACGACGGCGATCCAGCAGAAGCCTCCNCAGATCCAGAAGATGTTGGGACCGAGGTTGGCGTACTGGACTTCGGTAAGGTAGGGTGTGATGAAAGCAAGCAGCCAGTTGAAGAACCAGTTGGCAGCAGTGGTCATCGAAAGACACTTGGCGCGGACCTTGAGAGGGAAGATTTCGCCAGTGACGACCCAAGCAGCGGGACCAAAGGTAGAAGCAAAGAAGAAAATGTAGATGCAAATAAAGGCGAACTGAGCGCAAGCAGAAGTGTAGTCGGTAGGAGAAGTGGCGACACCAGCGGCAGCAACAATGTACTGCGAGATACCCATGCCGAGCGCACCGGCAAGAAGGACAGGGCGACGACCGAAGCGGTCAATGGCCCAGAGACCAGGGAAAGTGGAGATGACGTTGATGACGTTGGTGATGACCGAGAGGATGAAAGCACTGGGGAGCCATTGGATGGAAGGGTCGGCAGGTGCGTTTCTGCTGAAGTACGAGGTACCGTAGTAGAAAATGAAGTTGACACCGACAAGCTGTTGGAGGGATTGGAGGGCAATACCGGTGAAGGTGCGCTTTCCGGTGTTTCCTCTGAAGCACTCAAGGTATGAAGCAGTTCCAAGGGACATCTCGTATTCGTAGTTGGCGGTGATCTCGGCAAGCTCGGCGGTGATGGCGGGGTGGTCCTCGGGAAGACGACGGAGGAAGTGCAGTGACTTTCTGGCCTTCTCTTGCTTGTTCTTCTTGATCAGGAAACGGGGNGTCTCGGGAAGCATGAACATTCCGGAGCAGAGAATGATTGACCAGGCGAACTGGATGGCGAGGGGGATACGGTAAGAGCCGCTGTCGTTGCGGTCCTTGGTTCCNTGGATGATGTTAGACGCCGATGTGTCAAATGCCGAGGAGCAGAGCTTACCGTAGTTGACCAGAGAGGCGATAAGCAGACCGATGGTAATACACAATTGGTAAGAACCGATGATGAAACCACGAATCCACTTGGGCAGAGTCTCGGCTTGGTACATGGGAATCTGGACAGAGACGAGACCGACGCCGAGACCAGCGAAGAATCTACCGGCAATGAACATGCTCTGCTCAGTAGAAGCAACCTGAAGAATAACACCAAGATTGAAAGGGATAGCAGCACAGAGGATGATACCCCACTTGCGGCCAGTCCAGTCGGCGATGAGACCAGCAGCCAGGGCACCGACAAAGGTACCGACTGAGAGAATAGAGACGATCAAGGAGATCTTTCCGTGGGCAGCAGGGTCGTTGAATTGCTCAATCCAGTAAGGCATCNNTTAAAAAAAAAACATGTTAATTTCTCTTCTAGCTTTATTATTAACTTCAAATGCTCTTACTTCTTGAATTCCGCTGATGGTACCAGTGTCGTATCCGTAGAGGATACCAGCAAAGGCAGCAAAGGCACCGACCATGATGGAAGGCCATGCTGCACCGACTTCATCGTCGGGCTTCTTGAGGGAGAGGAAACCCATGATTGTGTGCTAGTCCAGAGAGAGACACGGACGGGAGGGCGAAGGTTGGGGTATGAGAAGGCCACCCGGAGAAGCAGAGGTTGCAAGGCGATTGAATTGAAAATGAAGATCACTGGCCTGAACGGAGTGGCAGGTTGCGTGCTTCTTATAGAAGAACGGTCCTCGGACGGCACCCACCTACGCACGCCACGCTTTCCTGAGAACGACACTCCAATTTGGCGCCCAGCGCATGGATCGAAAGTCAACCCCATCGACTGCCGTGTGCATCAAAACGTCTCCCAAACGCGGAGCATAAACTCGCCAGAGTAGGTCTGGAGGATTGGCACCCGAATCGCGGGGCTTGGCCTCGAAGCAAATGCGCTGCCCCATGGCACGCTAGACGTCATATTTGTTTCTGCCACGGTGGTACACGACACGCGAGCGCCTGTGCGGTCAGGGTTTCTCGTTACATCGTAGCGGTTCCTGGATATTATCGGACCGGGAAATGGTCCATCCGCATAACGACTCCATATGGAGGACGGAAAACGCAGAATACCACCGAGCACAAGGCCGAATTGTCGGGGGTTGTCGGTGGAGACGTGGGGCATCCACAATTCTCAAAGGTCCGTATCGAATCCTGCGGGTGCGACTCGATGTTTGGGTTGTTGCTCTGCGACCTGTTGGATCCTCTGTATGAAGACCGTTCTTTCTCGTGGTGAAAAAGATGTTTTGAGTTGGGCGCGCGGAAATAACGAACTACGCATGAGGCTTTGACTCAAAAAGAAGGTGTGGAAGAGCCGATGGAAGCCTTCGAAAGTGGCGCATCAAGGCGTCTGTCTTGTTCGCGCCTTCCGCTGCACCCTTGGCGCTCGTGAAAAGATTCCAACACTAGTCGGCGCAGTTTATATCGGTGACTTCCTGACACAAGTTATCCGAGAGAGGCTCGGGAGGCCTCGCAATTCCTTCTGGGTCGTCAAAAGCACCCCGGTTCCCGCAAAACATCTCTGCCTTGCTGCGGAGACAAATAGTGTCGGTGGTATCGCGGTCGCAATCAAAAAGGCCCACATGCCCTGGAGAATTCGAGGAGAGACCAACCCCCGACCTGCGACTCCCCCAAACTCCTCATTCGGCTCCATCAAGGACTCCAGTTGATCAGATCCTGTTTCGCGTCCCCCTCTGATCCTCCGCAGCTTCGTGATGTCTCACGACCCATCTCCAGAATCGTTAAGCAGAAGGGCCGAATGGTCGCAAGAGAGTTGACATCTGGATACTGGAGCACTGGGGTGCATGAACAGAGATGGACTGTCGCGTTGATGGATTGCGGAGGACTCTGCAAGAGGTATTACCATATGAATGACTCATCTTGTGTCTTGTCCTTAGATCTCTCCTTGAGTGATGGGGGTTAATTTTGATAGAGCTCTTCTCTTGCTAAGGATCGGTGATGGATCCTGCCCTCGTAGAACAAGCGGTCTCTTACGACGGGTGCCGTACAAACCAGGACTTTCAGGGCACCATACAGATCAGAAAGTGAAGGAGGATATCAAGACATCTACCGCATGCTCGAATACACGTCGCTAGGACTGATTATATGTCCAGAGCATTCGCTGAAGAGAGATGGTCCACTGGCGGATATATGTCCCGAACAGGAAGTACCTCCGGGCGAAAAGTGGACCAAGAGAGCGTGATATTCGGTCAACATTTCTGGCCACCTCAAAGAACAGACAGGGTGGTACCCTCTGCAACTCTCGACGATGTTGAAAGTACCAACAACATGCTCTATACTCTGAGACGAAGGATAACGATGATGGAAGGAGACTTATATATTTTGTGGAATGCTACAGTATGTATCTGGAGACCTCATCTAGCTTGACGGTGTGATCAGATGGGGTTGTCGTAATTACAGTCTGGAGTGGTTGACTAACGACGCATTATACACTAACATCACCATGGGTTCTTGCAATAAAACAATAGTCAAACTTCTCAGCCGGAGCCAGACGTCTCTAGCGATCCGAGAAAGTCATAACATACATAACCAAGATCGAGAGTATCTAAGATACACTGATTGCGGTCTCGATATCACACTCCCCTAAACGCTTCATGTCGCGTTCTCAACACCACATCACATCAAACAACAACACTGCACAACACACACGCATGCATAACCGCGTGCACAGTCCAGTCCGGCCAACCCAAACCCTCGGAACACCTGCCCCCTCATCAAAACCTTCATCTTCATGCCTCCTGTCACTTCCAAACCCTCGGATCTTGGAAAAAAAAGTAGGCCCGACTACTTTCCCTCACAACAGACGTTCTAGAGCCGTGGAAACAATGTAGAATTCTGGTTCCAGGGTATAGAAAAGGCAAAGACTACAGCCGAGTTCCCGCGAGGCAGAGAAGTTCACGTCCGAGAAACTGGATGCGATGGCTGATCTGTTAGTGTGATGGAGACGAGAGCGAAGATTGACCAAGAGGTTGTCTATGGGATGCCTGATGGATGACTTGCCATGCGTTGCTGGTGGTAACGCTCGCATCACCAGATTTGGCGGCTCATACAAAATCAAGACGAGGAGAGAGAGAGTCAAGAAAAATGCATTGGAATATTGCTCATTGGCATTTCGGACGTAAGTGGTAAAAAAATAAAAAAAGACGTCACAGTGATATATACATGAATCTCCTCTCATAAGAGGAAGAGAAGAAGAAAAAGACCTTTTCAAGCATAGGCCTCTTGTTCGCAAGTAAACGGCGATCTCACACTGCCAGAAGCATAAGAATCTGCAATGTCCTTGACACTGGCGTACGTGCCGCATCCCAAAATGGTCAGCCCAATAACAAAGCACAGCGCATTAAGCGCAGACAGTGCAATGTTCTTTTTGCTGGCATTCCACTTGCCCTCCTTGATGAGCAGGAACCAGAAGAGGGCGGGGAAGTAGAAGGAGAAGCCCGAGATGAACAGGGCGGAGGTGATACCGAGCAAATCACTGAAGAAGGGGATGGCTTCGGCAATGACCCAGGCGAGCACGATTTGAGCGACGAGCACAAGGATCCAGACGGCCCAACCTTTCTTGGTGTTGGTGTAGCGAATGGGCGAGTTCTTGAACATGCGACCGATCAGGTAGCGGCCGACTACTGTGGCGTTGATGGATCCCGAGATGAAGATGACGGGAAGCGCGACACCAAAAGCGACACGGGTGACGATGTGACTGCCAGAGAGAAGAGCGGGACTGGCAACATCCGTGCCGACGAAGGCGTAGATGAGAGCACCAGTGACGGTGTAAATGATGATCTCAATGATACCGAGAGCCCAGATGGACTTTACGTAATCCTTGGGGGTGTGGAGCTCGGCCATGAAGGAGAATTGGCAAATGGCGAAAGAGTAGGCAAAGACGATGTTGGTGACTGCGAGGAAAGCAGATTGGAAGGTAATGTCCTCCGGAGGCCACGCGCTCCACGAAACAGCAGAGAGACCACCAACTGCATCGCTGGACTGGATACCGGTAGCAATGATAGTAATGCCGATGGCACCAATGATGGAAGCAAAATCAATGTAACCCAAGATGGCGAACTCGGCAAAGGTGGGAGGGATGGCCAACAGGAACAGAAGAATGGCCGAGATGACGGACCAGACGAGGGCGCAGACAGTCGGGTCATCGACGATGCGAATCCAGGCGATGGTTCCGGTCAAAGTGTGAGAGGCCGAGAGCAGGATCAGATGGAGGGTGAACATGGCACCGACGACTTCCATGCCGATGCGACCGAACATGAGACCAACGGCGTCCGAGTAGTGCTCGACATGAGGGAACTTGATCTTGACCTGTCCGACGACGTAACTCGTGTAGATAGCGAGACAACCAATGCCGACCGAGAGAATAACACCAGCCACCATACCGACAGCAGCGAAAGCAGCGGGAACGGACAGAGCACCCAGGGCGATGGCCTCGACAATCAGACAGATGGTCAGACGCTTCCATCCCAGCTTCTTGAATTTGGCCTCTCCCTCCTCGAGTGTGGCCGTCTTCTCCAGCTCAGGTGCGCCGACCTTGTCGCCAGAGCCAGTCTTGGCGATGCTGTCCTCGTAGTGGGGAGGCATGTTGGCGAGGTTGCCGCCAAAGGGACCGAAACGGGCAGCGTCGGGGTGTTCTGGCAGAGACATGTGTGACAGGGTGGGTGACTGAGGGGAAGAGGAGCTGGGGATGGGCTCGCTTTTGAAGTAGCAGAGGGTCACAAGCCTATCAGCGGCGTGAGCGAGGGATTGGCAAATGCGATTGTGTGCAGGTTTGGCCCAGAGGGGTTTCTGTTACGCAGCTTTTACGCACAGAATAAAACTAAGAGCCAAGACAGATGTTGAGGTCTGAAATTGGATCGAGCAGCTAGAAGCAGAAGCTTGGACTGGAAAGTAGGGCGTGCTTGTAGTGCTTAGGGCGTGCTGTAAGGCGCAGAGCGACGACGAGAAGGAAAGTGCACAGCGAGGAGAGGAAGGGAGAAGGAGTGTTTCTAAGAGCTGACTGTCGCTCGCAAAAGCAACAGCTTGCTTACCATATCGACTGGCCATCTCGAGTTCTCGTGACAAACAAATACTCTGGAACTCGCGCCATGGTCGGTCGTCGACTGCTGATGGGCTTTGACTTCTCTAGGGCGGCGGTTGTTGGGCAGGTTTGGTCGAGCAAATTTTCGACAACATGACGTCGCCGAGAAGTCCGAGCTGCTTGCGGTTGGCCCCGAGTTGCCGAAAAGGCACACCACCTTGTCTGAACGTCAGCTCACTCCGAAAAGTAGTGCCGAAGAGCTCTCGCCGGCCAGTGGTGTCTATTATCAATTGTAGCGCTGTCGCCCTCAGGCTCTCCGCATTTTGTTATCGCTGTGAGATGCTCGAGACCTTTTGCATCAGTATGCGGCCACGCGAGTGTCGAGTCAGCCTGTCAGCCAGAAGCCGTTGGCGTCGGTCAAGTTTGACTTTTGTGCCTGTTCGCTTTTTCGTGCCGATGCTTCCTGCCGACTTTCGGCTACGAGTCGGCAAGGAGCTTCCGTCTTGGACGACAGGCCGACAGCAACAAGACTGCGAGCTGGACAGCTGAAGTGCTGCTCCTCTAGCCGTGTTAACAACAAATGTCAAGGTATACGAGTACCATAGATGAACAGAAAGAAGTGTTGTGCTCAGCCTTGTCCAAATAAGCTCATCTCTGGGCTTGTCAAGCCTCTAGAGCGGCAGTGGCGCGTTCGGAAGAGCAAGCGCGTCGCGACATCAGCTTTGTTGTTGTCTTCACTTGTCCGACTCTCTTGAAGCTGCATCCATACTCTCTGTAGCTGGCTACGTCGCCTCTTCAAGTCACTACATTACTGTATTGGCTGCAAACATACGAGATCTCTCAAGTTGTGGTGGCAGGACAAGAAGACAGACGAATTCATGTGCCATCCTTGCTTCACAAGCGACTGGTCCAGGGCGCTGCCACTCGGCGTGCGCCCTCATCTACGCCTACCAACGAGAGCAAATCCGGCATCGACCCATGAAACATTCTCATGCGCTGGCAGACCATCCCTGTGGTTACAGCAGTTCCATATAGAATAGTGCATTGCAACACCTGCCCATCTCAATCCCTCTTCACTCCAATCTTTCCCACCTTTCTCAATCCGCCGACGCCTGCACACAACACCACGATCATCCAAGCAAACAATGCCCAAAACACTGCTCGATAGCCCGTCATCAATGCCTGAGGACTGGTCTTGTCCTCGTAACTCGAAGCCGCTGTCCGCGAGTCGGAGATGACGGATGTGATGGTCAGACCAATTGAAGTGCCCAGCTGCGCGCAAGTGTTGAAGACGGCACCGCCCAGAGCTTGCGTATGCGGCGGGAAGATTGCCGAGATGATCAGGAGGCCGACTGTAAACAGGACATTCATGCTTATGCCTTGGAGGAGNCTTTTGTCATTCAAGTCAGCATTTACGTTCAAAGTTGTAGGTCTATGGCTTGCGCTCACCTGTGCGAAGAAAGCCATGTACCAGTACGACCAATGTGGGTTTATGATTGCCAGGAGCAGAGGTGACAATGCGGATAAACCGCATGACATCAACACCATCCACATGACCGGCATGCGATTGACAAAGTAGCCAGTGGAGACATTGGTCAAGACAGCCGTGACAAGCGAAGGCAGGATCCGAATTGAAGCCCCAAGCGCCGATAAGCCCTGGACTTGCTGAAAGNNCTGTTTCCTCGAATATTAGCAATCACGTTCTGCCACAACCAACAAAAGGTTGGCCTGTATCTTGCCAACTTACAATAGACTGGCGAAGACTTCCATGCCATTGGTGACTGCGGTGTTGAAGAGAATCATGATGCAGATGCTCGTGAAGCTAAAGTCACGCCAGAACGAGTTCGGGATGAGCGCTGGACGATCGTGTTTGATCTGAAAATTCATCCAGCAAACGAAAGCCGGAACAGTGGCGACCCCAATGATTAGCAGCGAGATGGTGGTCGCAGTCTTGATGTTGGCGACGTCCGCAGACAGTGTCCTATCATCGAGCATGTTAGTCACGCCTGAACTACTAGGTCTTTCCAATCAAAATAGAACCACTCACGCCAAAGCATATGACAAAGTCACCAAACCCGTACTCGAGATGATCGTTCCCACCCAATCGATCTCATCCCTCAGCTGCCTCTTGACACACCTCCAAGTCTTTGGCTTCTCGTCCTTGGGCAACACCCAAGCACCCACAAGCCCTGTAGCACAACTCGCCGCCGCAACAAGATAGAACGCGGGTCTCCAACCCACTCCATCCACAAACACACCTCCCAACACCAGACCCAGCAGAAAGCCCAACGGCGCCGCAAAGCCCAAGCACGAAAAGCCAATATTTCTAGGCTGGCCATCGCGGACTCTGGTACTGATGATGGACACAGAGGCAGGTACCGCAATCGCATTACTGATGCCTTGCAGCCCTCTGCAGGCAATCAATTCAGCACCATTCCTACTCACGCCGCAGCATGCAGCACTGATGGCTAGCAAGGCGCTGGCAGTCAAGATCATGGGTCTGGTGCCTAGGACATCGGCAATGGAGCCCGCGAGCATCAGACACGCGCCAGCGGTAAGGTAGAACACCGAAGTGGGCCACAGCAGCAATGCGCCTTCCATATTCAGAGACGCAGCGATGGCCGGCAAGCCAACCACAATAACGCCATTGCAGAAGGAGGAGAAGAGTTGAACACTGACGAGTTGGGTGATTACGATAATTGCTCTTGTCGTCGAGAGAGTTGTTGACGAGGTAGAAGGTGCATCCAGTGGTAGTGTTTCCTCGTCCTCGGAATTTGCTTCCGTGTCTATGGTCGCTGGTGTCGCAATTCCAGATACAGAATTCCTCTGTGTCGAGGGCCCGGAAGGAATTGGTGTTTTGCCATCTCCAGGTCCAAGATCAAGAATCTGTAGTTCGACTGCTGGATGTTTGCCCATGATTGACTTTTTTCCGTTTCCTTTCCGTGCTCTTCGTGACAAAAACCCCCAAGTCCGAGAGAGATTGAACAGGGCAAATGCGACGAACAACGAAAGATCCAGGAATCCAAGGTAATTGACTCAAATCGAACACTCTGAAATTGACCGCTGCCCTTTTGTCTTCGAAAAATTAATATCACGGGGAAATGAGAAGGAGTCATCACTCGGGATTTGAGAGGTCGGAAGTCATAATATTTTTTTTTGGCTGTGGATTTTAACCGGACGGTGGAGAGTTTCCCGGTGGTGGGGGAGTTTGCCGAACAGTTACTCTCCGGATTCTGTCTGTGAGCACGAAAACAGCAAACCATCGAACTGACGCTGTGGAAAGCGAAGACCGTCGGTCGCACTGACGGGTCATCCAGAACAGAGTATAAGAATAATTATAGGTATGACTTTTGGTCGTCCCTAATCGGTAATTGACAATATCAAGTCGGTTGTAGGTGATGGCGTCGAACCATGTGGTATCGTGAGATTGTATTGCATATATCTATATATAAAGCGAGAGAAAGAGAAGAACAAAGGGAGCAAAGTCGCTCAGACATGTCGACTTGCAATCCAAGGGCCTTTTACATCCCTGAAAACTTCGTCTTCTGTGCCGCCACAGACATCTTGGTATGGCAACCATTGGCCAACATCATCTCTTACACCACCCTTCCATTCATCGCTGCTCCTCCATTCCCTACCACCTGCGACTGCCAGAGCCGAGAGAGGGGTATCCATGTACTGGTCCATGAGCATGCGAGCATAGGGCTGGAACCATATCTTATCCCACACGGTGCGACGCAAGTTTTTCATGCCGTCGCGGTGGGCATTATGATGGATGATGGCTGGAGCGAATCCAGTAGGCACATTGGTGAACAGAGGTACCTGCGACCAATCTTTGGACTCAACACCATCAGTGCCATTGCTGGAAAGCGGCACGGCCGTCTCCGCAATATCGTGTGCAAGCACGAGTTTGTTGTGTGCCTTGTCAATGTTGCGCTTGTAGTTGAAAAAGTCGAGCCAGGGTTGGTTGTCGAGAGTCACCCACTCGGTGTCGTCCTCGGAGAAGACGGTGGGTAGAGAGATTGAGCCTTCGTAGTCGAGGCCGATGCTGAATTCCATACTGCGGGTCATGTTCCTCACGGCTTCGAGGTCCTGTTCGCGGATCAAGCCTCTGCGTGCATCTTCGCTGCGAAGATTGTGTTGGTGTTCGTTTAGAGATATATCTCTTTGCCGCACTACTTCGCGGTAGACCTCCTGATCGCCAAAGATGGCTCCAAAGATGTTCTGGTCGCTGCCAAAGTTAGGGTCTTTCTTTGCGCGGAGCAAAGCCTCGGCAAAGAGCAGACGCATGGCGCCTGCCGTACCGACGACGACTCCCGAGTTGAGGTAGCGCGGACGGAACTTGAGGTATGGGTTCCGGTCGCCAACATCCGTGTCCGTATCGGGTCCGAAGATGTCCTCGGGCAGAGTCGAGTTTGGGACGGCGTAACAAGGTGCTGCGTCCGCAGCCCAGGGCCAGCATCTCTTCTGTGCGGAAAAGACAATCTTTTGCTCAATCTTGTTGGCGTTGACGACGTGGTCGCCCAGCTCGCGGCGGATGCGTTCGTTGGCTCGTTGGTTGATGTCAAAGTAGCGTTGGATGAGTGTCTCTGGTCTCAACTGGAACCATGTATCGTAGCCATCCGTCATGACGATCAAGTCTTCGTCTTGCTCTGGCGATAGACTATCGAGATAGGAGGAGACACCGCTAATCTTTGCGATATGCGAGCCGCCTGAGACGAGATGTTTGTCATGGAAGGTCTTGCCCCAATTCAGTACTTTGGGCGACGGGTAGCCGAGGATAGCAGCGCCGACGATAGCTTTACACAAGTTCTCGTCCTTGCCCGATGCTGGTATGAGGAGGTGAACATTGCCTGGGGCTGTCTGGGGTACCAATGTGTGGGATATGGTTGGAGCAGTCTGAGGGGTGTCAGTCATCAAGACGCGTTCAAACCAGACTTTCGGCCAGACTTACACCTGTGAAAAACACAAACAAGATCGCAGAGAAGATGAAGGTTCCGACGAGGACTGGCAAACGCGTTACTCTGGCTCTTGAGGTGCCATAACTCCGTAAACGATGGTATGCTGATTCTTGCGCCCAGCGAGGCGACTGTGGAAGCTGCTCATACTCGTACTTCTTCTCGTACATAGTGTTGTAGCCCAGCATTGTGAAAGAGAGTGTTATAATCGACTGGACCAGCCAAATCGAAGTAATTCAAAGAGAGTGTGTGGTATAATGCGGGTAGCAACGTCAAAGGAGAGTGAGTGCGCCAGAACAGCTTCAAGGTACCCATCGCAGTTATACTCGTCGTCGATGGCGTCTTTTGCGGTTGCCAGGGGCTACCTCCAAGAAGCTCCTATCTCGTACGGCTTCAACGTCCTATCCGTCGCCAACGTCGCAGGCCGGAAATGCCATCGTTCACGTGTACAGCCGCGGAGAGCCATGTATTAGATTTCATACTGAGTCAGTCTGTCTTATTGGTGCTTCCAAAAGTAGGGACAGCTGCATAATCAGAAAGGGGTCGTGGTCATGTTGTGAGTTGGTAAAGACACAGAGGTCGAACGAGGGTCCCTGGCTTGTGAACGGCGACGCCATTTTCGTGGAGATCTGAGTCTCGACGCACCCCTGTTAGCCAAGCTTCGGCACTTCCAGAGACACTATTGATCATCACTGCAAGATCTCTCCTGGAAATTATTGATATAACGAGATGTGACCCACAAGGTATTGGACGTGCGTATCCAAGAAAAGAAACCTGGGAAATGAATAGGGCAGGACGTGATACTCTGGCAAAGCAGATTTCGGAGAGAGCACACAAAGCCGGTCGGGGGATGCGCCAAGGGGCTCGTCAACATACAGTTCTACGACGTGTATGTTCGATTCCTCAGACCTAGTCGACATCGTTCATTTCAAACGGAAACACGAGATTCTTGTCGTGGCAGACGGCAACAGGAAAAGCCAAACCTGCGCCCATCACCGTTGATTCTCGATGGACGTTCTTGCCGTGCTCGCCGTGGCACCCTGCTTCTGGCAGATAGAACGAGACGTTGACGCAGTCGGCGACGCTGCTTAGTGGCGATGACGAGTTTCTCGTAAGCATGCCATGAGATGCTCTGCTTGATAAGATAGGAACGTTTACTACTGCACTGGTTCTTTCGCTTGCAGCTGCTATTTTCCTGGTCGTGAACGGCAGGCGTCTGGGGTCCGCGGGATCAACCTTCAAGCCCAATGGATACCGATACACCCTCAGATGCTGATGATTACCTGCGGTCGAATATGCTTGTCGGTATCAATACATCACACGCGCTCGTAGAGGCGAAGGTAGAGCACAGCAACCTCGCCGTAGGTGAGCGCACGGCTGCATTTGGCACATCGTTTTTGGTAACAATGTCCCTGATGCCTGCCCGCAGTGACATGCCTTCAGGACTCTCGCTGGGGCTCACCAGAAGTCAAGGTGACCAGCACCTCTCGAAGTTCGAAGTTTGCGGCACGGTATAGCCCCACTGATCGGCGTCGCATAGATTACACAAGTCTTGAAAAGCGTGTCAAAGTAGCCACTGTGACCGCAGTTTCCTGAAGCGGTCCGGCCACCATGATGAAGCTCAATGGCTCAAGCACTTTACCCTCAAAGTCTTTCCTCGTAATAAGAAGTACTCGGTAATGTCGCACAGAGCAAGACTGAAACGGGACCAAGACTCAACATGAACCGCAGGAAAGGATGGAGATATTGTCCTGCATGAGACTGGGGGACTTTGCGCCTTCCAAATTGAGTTTTCTTCTCATCGGAACGGTTTCTCTATAAGACACCAGCTTCTATCTCGTACCTGGTTCAAGCTCAGGACTTCATTCTACAGCGCCCACCTCTGACACCCAAACGAAAACCACGAATACGGCAACACGATCTTGATCTCGGTGCTGATACGAAGCAAAGAGCTTTACTCACACCAGAAACTTCTGCAATCTCTACGAACCACAACAAACTGCATTTAGCTCTCCGTACATTCGGACAATCAACATCTTCCCTAAGGTACTACTAGCCTTGGCCTCTCGTTCTTAGCCAACGCCTGGCTCATGCGAAAGCCATTTGATCCCTTTTTCCATCGATGATTACCATCGGCATTTTCGTGGTTTCTGCTCACAAGGAGCTGCCGTGATTCTCATCATTCACACGTCCTTCCAAGACACAACACAGACGATCAATTGTCGATGGTATGCTTTGGCCTATTCTCAAAGGAACCGCATCCACTTCCCGATAGGAGATCAGGAAGGACTCAGGACCATTTACCAACGCCATTAGGTTTCGATGCAAAATGCTTTCAACCACTCAAGTTAATCCAAACAAAAGTAATGTATTCAGTCGCCAACATTTCTTTTCTTGAGCGATTGTCACACCGAATTCAAAGAATGGCTTTGCATATTTTCTTTTCTTCCTGTACCACTACCACTCGCTATTACCTTATTGAGGCTCTAGGACCTGCTATTCAATTTGCTTGAATGAGAAGTGTGCACAGATGGGTCAACAAGCGAGGATGTAACGACAAAGAAACTTGATTATTTTCAAGTGCAAGACTGCAATGTCAAATGCACCTACCCACTACCAAGTCAGAACAGCCTTGACAGTCTTACCTGACTCGACATCCTCAAAAGCGCGCCGAAAGTCATGCACGTCATAAAAAGTCGTGACCTTCTGCAAAGGCAGTCTTCCTTGTCGATGCTCGTCCAGAAGCAACGAACTCATNCTGTGGAAAACGATTAGCGTTGGATTGTGACAACAGTGCTCTTGCTACATGCTTACCTCATGCGGATCCGAATCTCCCTGATGACAGCCGACATACTCTCTGCCCAGGACGAAATGCTTGTGCACATCTATGCTGACACGCGTGCCGGGCAAATTTGAACCCACCGAGCACGCTTTGCCCCTGGTGCCCAGCGAGTCAACCATTGTTTCGATAATGGGTGCAACACCCGAGCAGTCGAGTGCGCGATCAACCCCGTTTGCCTTACAGATATCGCGGATTTGTTGCGCGACATCGCCTTCTTCTGAAGTGTTGATTGTGGCCGTTGCCCCCAGGTCTGTCGCTAAATGGAGACGCGAGGGCAGAATGTCAATCGCGATGATCTCTCTTGCTTGTCGTAGCTTGCATGCCATAATGGCATATAAGCCCAAAGAACCTGTGCCAAACACAGCTACAGTGGACCCTTGCTGCACATCGAGTGTATTGAAGATGGCACCAATGCCCGTCTGCATACTACACCCCAGCGATGCAAATAACCCCAAAGGTGTATCTTCAGGAACTTTGACCAGACTGCTTCCGTGAACAACAGCAACACTGGAAAATGAGCTTTGCCCAAAGAAACTGCTAAACAGTGGGTTTCCGTCGGACTTTAGCGTCAATGCCCTCGAGCCATCCTCGCGCTTGCCGCCGAAATTGAGCGCGAGCATCTTTTCGCAGTATGCTCGATGGCCAGAGGTGCATTGTTTGCAGCTGCCGCAGATGGAATAGCTAAGCAACACTTTATCGCCAGGTTTGACTCCTGTAACATGTTCGCCTACTTTGAGGACTGTTCCCGCGCCTGTCTTATATTAGACCTGGCTTTTATGGATGACGTTCAAGTCTGGGTAACGAACCNNTTCATGGCCAAAGACGGCGGGCGCTTGCACCGGACGATGTCCAGCCGCACAGTGCAAATCTGTACGACAGATGCCCGACGCTTCGATCTTGACTAGAGCCTCATCGGACTGTATATCGTCAACGAGCACATCTTCAAAGGTAAAGGGTCCNCCGAGGTCCCTCACAACCAGCGCACGAGCATCCTGAGGCATGTTTACGAGGAACCCTGGAAAACACGAGATGAAAGAAGAGCAGAGATGTTTGCAAAGGAGGAAGCAGACTGAGTAAGAGTTGAGTTCTAGTGTTTGAGAGGTAACGTCGGTGATGTACTCCGTATTCCCAATGTCAAAAGATCGCCATGACGCCGTTGTGGCATGACGATTGTAGGTCCCACGACATGCTCAAATGTGGGGCATATCGATCTAAACTCCGAATTGCCCTGCTTATAGGCAATGCAAACATTGTGAATGCAGTATTAGAGGTTAGTAGGTGTTTTTGACAGTATTCTTGCATTCAAAGACAATCAAATTCCTTGTCGTTACAATTTACTTCGCAGACCATTTCTGCACACTTTTAATTCGAGCAAATGGCAGAAACTCAGTTTCTGAAGCAGCAGCTCGTCAGAACATACGGCTGTCTTCTAATTCCCACTATCATCCCCATGCCAACTGATCTGCTTGGTATTATAATACAGATCAAGTCCCCAAGAAGCATTCTGCGTACCCCATCCACTACCCTTAACACCACCTTGAGGTCCAGTTGCNTGCGTCCGTCAGTAAAAGATCCATCAACGACACGAAAGCCCAGAAAACTTACGACTAATATAGACGGTAGATGAATTAGTATGCACTTGACCATATTCAAGCTGTCTACCCATTTTGATTGCTCGCTCGAGGTTTTGGGTGTGTATTGCTGCGTTCAAGCCATATGCACTGCGGTTTGCTATCTCAATGGCTTGGGCATCGTCATCGACAATATAGACACTAGCGCTCGGTCCAAAAGTCTCCTCGTCAACGATGCGGAGATGATCTGGAGATGTCTTGGGGTCGACGAGAACTAAAGTATTGTTAATGGAGCAATTATCCTGCACCAACCCATCTCCGCACAGAAACTTGACTCCTTGATCTTTAGCGTCTTTGAGAATGGCTGCAGCGTTTTGCGCAATGGATTCTGAGATCGCGGATTCGGCTGGCAAGCTCTGAATCTCTTTGACCAAGAGTTTGTTGAATGCATCTGCCACACTGCGCAGCACAATGATGCGTTCGGTGCTAAAGCAAATCTGGCCATGATTTTTGACGGCGCCTTGAGCACACAGACGAGCCGCTCTTACTAGGTTTGCATCATCGAGGACAATGGCAGGACACTTGCCACCCAATTCCATGATGGTTGGTTTGAGGTACTTGGCAGCTGTGGCGGCGATGATGCGGCCAACAGTGGCACTGCCAATAAACTCGACTTTGCGGATGTGTTGGTTTGCAATGAGAGTTTCTGTTACGGTTGCCGCGTCTTGACGTGAGGCTTGGAGACTGTTGAGAACACCAGGGGGNCAACCAGCTTCTCGAAAGATGTCGACGAGGATTGTATGTGTGAGGGGGNNAGACATCTCGGAGCACTTGAGCACTACCGTGCATCCAGTGACGATTGCAGAACTAATGGCCCTAGTCGACAAGACAATAGCAGCATTCCATGGCGGAATGACAAGAATAGGTCCAATCGCCTCTTTGAAGACAAAAGTCATGGTGTCTGGCTTATCGGTGGGAGGAATAGTTCCTTTGACACTGCTGACGCATGCCGCGGATTCATTGATGTAGTTGGTGGCAGCAAGCACATTGAACTTTGCCCATGCTTCGGTGCAAGCGGTTTCCTTCATCTGGGCTTGTACAAGCTCGTCCAGACGTTCTTTGTATAGATTTGCAACCTTCAATAAGAGCCCTCGGCGCTCTACTATCGTTGCGTTTCTCCAGGTCTGAAAAGCGTTCCAGGCTGCATCACATGCGCGACCACATGTTTCTGTATCCGCGCTGGCATAGTAGTGGACAGGTTCGCCCGAAACACTGTTCTTGACGGGAAAAACACGATCGGCATCGAATGGCTGCTCAACGTTGTTGATGATGGTAGGAACGACCTCGCGATCTTGAGCATCCCGTTTGAGTTGCATGATCGATTGATTTGGTTGACTATTGAGCCGCTGGTTATGAAGAGTAGAGAAAAGATGAAGACCAGTCTCTTTTTGAATAAGATGGAGAAGCAGAATAACTAATATGGTCATGAACTGCCGGTGATGTAATGATGCGCCTCGGATTTATGGTCTAAACTCCGCATTGGACAGCACACTACTGATCACGTTGGTTCGAGTTTGGACAGGGCAATTTCATCTATTCCAAAAGAATTCATACCGAGAGAGAACGAACATTAACCAGATAGACACCTCGTCAGGCGTGATATCGAACCAGCAAGAGAGGGACCACAGAGAGACAAGAAAACCCAGACTAGACCCAAGCGACCATCTAATCAATCCCTCAACATTGCCTCTGATACCGATTTTACCCAACAGGTCTGGACACAATGATTTGATACTTGAGACATCTGGCTGAGATTGGCGTAATTCCTGGGAGTAACTTGATGAAACGTTTTGCATGCAATACCGACTGCTCGAGACTTCAGAAATCTGTCAGCATACACGATTTCGACAAGGATGATAGTCTACCCAGTTGTCATTATTGGCAGATATGGTTATGGCTCCAAGGCCAATGGCTTTGAGCTTGGTGAATGAAGGACGCAACAATATCCACACATCACGGCAATTGGACTACCGCCGCGCATCATCATGGACTGAGCTGAGCAGTCAATCGTAGTTGACAGACACGATCAATGCAGCAGAAACTCACAGGGAGAAGATGCATAAACAACAATGCTATTTTGAGCATCACTACTCTTCCTCTTCGTCGTCATCGTCGTCCTCATCATCGTCCTCATCGTCGTCGTCGTCTTCGTCCTCACTGACCTCCTCCCCATGCTTCCTCAACTTCTCTCTGTACCCCTTGGCTTTATCTTCGAGATCTGCAAGCACCATCAACATATCCTCAAGTTCTGTTCTCGCTTTACTGGCTTCTTCCTTCTCCTTCTCAACCTCCTTCTTCTGTGCCTCCAACTGTTTCTCAAGTTTGGCGGCTGTGTCATCGGAAGTTTTCTTGTTCTTGGAGTTTGAGGAGGCAGTGCTGAGTTCCTTCTTGGTATCTGCCAGTTCCTTTTCCAGTGCTTTGAGCTTGTCTGAGTTGTCGGGAGGCGCGGGCTTTGATTTGGATTCGGTGATCTGCTTCTCGAGGTCCTTGTTCGAGGTCTCGAGTTTGCTGTGGACGGTCTTGAAATCGTTGAGTTCGGTTTCCAGGTCGTTGTATCCCTTTCGCTCACCCTCGAGTTCCAGCTTGAGACCTGAAATCTCTTGCTCAAGCTCGGAGATTTTCTGTTGCTTCGCGCTAAGCTCTGATTGCAAGGAAGAAATGTCCGAGGTAAGGGTTTGAATCTTGGTTTCTCGAACCTTGGCTTCTTCCTCGAGTGTCTTGACACGAGCCATAGCTTTGGTATTGACTTGTTGCAGATCCTTCTGCAGGGTTTTTGTTGTCTCTAGTTCCTTCTCCAGCTTGGCTCTGTCAGACTTGCTTGCGTCAAACTCTGAACGAAGCTTCTCAAGAGTAGCTGTTGTAGCAGAATGTTCTTGCTTGAGGATCTTCTCGCTGCGAGCATGGTCTGAGATAGCGGTCTCGTTCTCCTTGATGGTCTTCTCCTTCTGTTGAACAGTGGCGTTGAGATCGTCCAAGGCTTTGCGATGCTCAGAAGTGACTTGGTCGGTACGCATCCGTTGCTCTTCTGCGGCTTGCTCGGTAGCTTTACGATGCTCTTCTGCGGCCTTGTCGATAGCGGCTCGTTGATCACGAGTGGCTTGTTCAGCAGCCTTGCGTGCCTTGTCTTCCCATAGAGAACGCTCGCTTGCTAGTGTAGCACCATGTTGTCCCTTGAAACGTTCTAACTCCTGTTTGTGCTGATCGCGGAGCGTTTGTAGATTGTTCCGGCTCTCGAGTTGAAATTGCGCGAGTTGACTGCGTAATTCTCCAGAAACTCGTTGGAGCTCAACATCATGATCGCGTTGCAGAGCTTCGTTGATACGCTTAACGCGCTCAACTTCGGCTTCCATGGATCGTTGCGAAGATTGCAGACTTTGCAACTGGTGGCGGTATTCTGCTTCGGCTTGATCTGACTTTTGCTTAGCGGCCAGATCATCTTGCTCAATTTGCTGTAATCTTTCATCTCGTGCTTTGATTTTCTCTCGCAAGTCGTCTAGCACGTCGCGATCCACACCGACATCTGAGGGGCGAACAACCTCAATGCCGGGTTCGCGATCAATCACTCGCTTGAGACGACCGTATTCGTCCTTGAACCAATCCACGAATTCGTTGTCAAACAAGATGGCGGCACCTTCAATCTCAGGTGGGATGAATTCGGAATCGCGGATGATGGGGTTTTGACGGAACTGCATCAGAGCATCAAAGTACTTTTGTCGGCCAAGTTTGGAGGTCAACAGTGGATGTAGTGTCCGCCGAGGAATGGGACTATCTTTGGTACTGAACTCGTAGATGGTTCCAAGCAAGATTGCAGAGAGACCAGGTAACAGAGACTTGATGGGATCCGCGGCAACTTGCGAGTTGGCAGTAAGAAGCGCATTATCGATCAAGACACCCATGAGAGAGGAGCCTTCTGCCAGGCAGTCGTTGACAGCAGCAGGTTCGTCGAAGAGGAAGGTAACGAGCAGATTCAGGTATGATATGGAAAGTTGTGGATCGAGGTCGTTTTGCAAAGAGGACAAAAGGTGACCTGAGAGTGTTTGGATAGCTGTAATGACATCTTCCCCTTTGTCAGCATCACCTTCAGACACGCTCATGAGCATGGACTTGGCGTCTTGCAAGTTGAACAGGAGTTGGCATGTGATGTCGCTAGCGAAGGCGAATCGAGGTGGATCAGGAGTGGCAGGACCGAGCTGAGGACCGTTAAGGAGGGTGCTGAGGATGTTGATGTCCTCCTCCTCGCCCTCTGTGTATCCTGCAATAGCCCTTTGTAGGAAGTGCAGCTTGATGCGATCGTGGCCGTGAAAATAGGCCTTGATGAGAGAGCAACCAGCTGAACGCAGATCCAATGTGCGGGATGCGGAAGCGGACAGCACGAGGTTGAGCAAAGCTTCAATGACATACATGGTCTTCGGTTGGGATTTTGTTGCAACACCGTTCACAGGAGCAGGAGTTTCCGGAGTGACAGGTACTTGAAATGAAGCAAAGGCTTCTTGCAGTGGAGCATTGAAGATGATGGCATCGGCGCAAGTCATCAGAGCACTCATACGGATGTGTGGAGCAGCTCTCTCATCAAAAGCTAGAGTCAAGACGAGGTGCAGTACGCCACTACGCCAGAAGACATCCTGGTTTTGCTTGGTGCCCAACTCTCCTCGTTCGAGGAAGAGACGCAGGACGGCGAGCAAGCCCCAAGCATTCTTTTCGCGGTCGCTGCGGCTGAACTCATTCTCTTCCTCTGGCACGGTCGAAGCCTGCTTGACCAACTCGATCAGACGTGGGATGCAGCCAGATTCGCGGAACAGGGCCTGGTTGGAGTGGCTGTGTCGGATGAGGTTGGCAAGCAATGAGAGACAGTCCTGAGCTACTATGCCTCCTTCTGACAGGCCGCCTTCAGACTGGACGAGGTTGAAGGTGCGTTGGAAAGCGTCTTCAAAAGCAATGAGCTTCTGCAGCTCAGTTTGCGACACGTTGGTCAGATCGACCAGAAGCAGGAGGGCAGCATTTCGCACAGCGTCTCTTCCGTCATCCAGGACGCCGACCAATCTGGCTGTTCCAAGTGGGGCCTGGAGGATACACTCCTGAGTTCTCTCGGGTCTGGAGGCTGAGATGGCAGTAAGGAGCTGGATGGAGTAGATGCGAGCGTAGTAGTCGGGCTGATCGAGGAGGTCTAGCAGAATAGTGATGTTGTCTTGACGCTGGGCCTTAGCTCAGTCTCGCTGCGGTAGTACGTGTAGAGGGAAGCTTACCTGACTGAACTCGTCGGCCAACCACAGGGCAATGTCTTCGCTGGCCTCGGCGCTCTCGCGGTCGGGCTCGAACAGCATGAGAAGCGTCTCAAGGACCAGACGCACCGTGTCGACATCGCCCTCTCCATCTTTTGTCAGACCAAGGCCATCGGTGCGGAGAACAGCAATCAAGTCGCGAAGAGAGCCACTGGCGACCGAAGCGGGATATTGTTTGGCGAAGGAGCGGAGGCCGAGGATGGCAGCACGTCTGTCTTCGAGAAGAGTTGCCGACGACAGGCGCGAGGACAGAGTGGCAATCGTGTCCCCGGCTGTTTGCTTGATCGGAGCCTTCAGCATTGTTATGCGGATGTTGCCATTTGTTCGAATGGGAAAGTCACAATCAAACGCGGAAGTCGCCAACAACAACCATCATCTTTCCCAAAAGGACAGCTCCTATTCCTTGTCGTGTGACTCGTGTATCGATACGGAGCAGCACAGTCCGAGTCATGCTTGCTCTAACTCCGAAGGCCGTGCGGAGAGTGGAGAGTCGCGGCGAGTCGATGAGCTCAAGTCTCTGCTTGTTCAGACTTTGTCCACTGTAGCGCCTTCCCACACGTCTGTCGCCTCTATTTTTCGCACAATCACGGTCGCATCTGTCAACTCGACCTGCTCCCTTGTATCAAAATCAGTCAGATCGTCACATCTGCACACCTCGATGAGCGACTAAAGAGATCGCCAATACCATCCAGAAAACTCCCTCGACCCAGACGCCAACATGGGTGTCCCCGCTTTGTTCAGATGGCTGTCGCAAAAGTATCCCAAGATCATCTCGCCTGTCATCGAAGAACACCCCATAGATGTCGACGGTGAAAAGATCCCCATCGATGCCCGTAAGCCGAACCCCAATGGCGAAGAGTTCGACAACCTGTACCTCGACATGAACGGTATCGTCCATCCTTGTTCGCATCCTGAGGATCGCCCCGCCCCAGAGACCGAGGAGGACATGATGTTGGCCGTCTTCGAGTACACTGAGCGCGTCGTCAACATGGTCAGACCGCGTAAGCTTCTCATGATCGCCGTCGATGGTGTCGCCCCCAGAGCAAAGATGAACCAGCAACGGTCGAGACGTTTTCGCGCTGCCCAGGAAGCTGCCGAGAAGGACAAGGAAAAGGAGGAATTCTTCAAGATGCTCAGATCCCAAGGCAAGGAGCCCGAGGGTGGAGACGGCAAGCCAAAGAAGACTTGGGACAGCAACGCCATCACTCCCGGAACTCCCTTCATGGACATTCTAGCTGCCAGTCTGCGCTACTGGTGCGCATACAAGCTCAACACCGACCCCGCCTGGGAGAAACTGAAGGTCATCATCTCCGACGCAACCGTTCCTGGAGAGGGAGAGCACAAGATCATGCAGTTTGTGCGCTCTCAGCGAAACTCGCCCCAGCACGACCCCAACACTCGCCACGTCATGTACGGTCTGGACGCCGATTTGATCATGCTGGGTCTGGCCACTCACGAACCGCATTTCCGCATTCTGCGTGAAGACGTCTTCGCCAACGACACCAAGCCCGGATGCTGTCGCATCTGCAACCAGCCTGGACACATGGCCGCCGAGTGCAAGGGTGTACCAGCCAAGAAGGAGGGTGACTTTGGTGAGAAGAAGGGCGGTGCTCCTTTGAAGCCTTTCATCTGGCTGCACGTTGCCGTCTTGCGCGAGTATCTGGCTGTCGAGATGAGCGTCCCCAACCAGCCCTTTAAATTTGATCTGGAACGTGCCCTGGACGACTGGGTCTTTATGTGTTTCTTCGTCGGAAACGATTTCCTGCCCCATCTGCCCTCTCTGGACATTCGCGAACAGGGTATCGACACGCTGATCGCCATCTGGAAAGACAACATTCCTACAATGGGAGGTTATGTCACTAAGGACGGTCATGTCGACCTCGCTCGCGCCCAGCTTATTCTCGAGGGTCTCGCCAAGCAAGAAGATGCCATCTTCAAGCGTAGGAAGGAAGTCGAGGAGCGCAAGGATGCTGCCGCCAAACGTAGAGCTCAACAGGCAAACAAGCGCGCTCGCAGATCTGGCGGTCCTGATATGGGAGATGCTGCTCCTTCGACTCCTCAAGGTCAGTTCATGGGCAGTCGCAAGCGTGGCGAAATGGTCCCCGACATCAACGCTTTGCCTACATTTGCCCCTGGTTCTGCTCAGACTGGTTCGGATCCTCGCTACATGACCCACGACATGGTTGTCAACAAGGCAAACGTCGCCAACAAGAGTGCTGCAGCCGTCTTGAAAGAGAAGTTGTTGGCTCAGAAGAATGGAGCACCCGCTGAATCTCAGAAGGATGCTGTTGACCAATTGATGAGCGGTGTCGGTGCTTCAACAGAGACATCCCCCGCTTCAGTTCTCGGCAAGCGCAAGGTCGAAGATGACGACAACGATGCTGGTACTCCAGGCCGTAACTCTCCTGACCCAGCTCAGAAAGGCCCTGCCAAGGATCCTGATGCTCCTGCCGAGGACACTGTCATGCTCTGGGAACCCGGTTACGCAGACCGTTACTACGAGCAGAAGTTCCACGTCCCAGCTGGCGACATCGACTTCCGTCATCAGGTTGGCCGTGATTACGTCGAGGGTCTTGCTTGGGTCTTGCTCTACTACTTCCAGGGATGCGCCAGTTGGACCTGGTATTACCCTCACCACTACGCTCCTTTTGCCGCTGATTTTGTGGATCTCGAAAAGATGGACCTCGACTTCAAGAAGGGCAAGCCTTTCAGACCTTACGAACAACTCATGGGTGTCATGCCAGCTCGCAGTAACCACGTTCTGCCCGCCGTATTCCACCCTCTCATGACTGACGAAGACTCCGATATCAAAGACTTTTACCCCGAAGACTTTGTGGTAGATCTCAACGGCAAGAAGTTTGCTTGGCAGGGTATTGCTCTGTTGCCTTTTATCGATGCAAAGCGCTTGCTTGATGCCATGGCCACGAAATATCCCTTGCTCACTGAAGACGAGAAGTCGCGCAACGCCTTCGGTCACGATGCATTGCTTTTCAGCACAAAGCACCCTTTGTACGAGGACGTGGCTACGAACTTTTACTCCAAGAAGGCCAGTGCCGGGAACTTCAGCCTGAACCCTCAAGTTTCCGAGGGCCTGGCTGGGAAGGTCGAGAAGAACGAAGACTACCTTCCCTCATCCTCGCTCTCTTTCCCGCTTCCTGGCGCCACACCATTCCAGGATGTTGACGATGATCAGAGTATCACTGTCCACTACGTTATGCCTCCCACCAACACAGTCCACAAGAGCATGTTGTTGCCCGGCTTAATACCTCCCAACCCCGTCCTCGATTACAGCGACATTGAGTCAACGAGGCAAAAGTCGCAAAAGTCAGGCAGACAATTCGGCGGCGCGCCGCTCTACGATCAAGGAGGTCGTGGCCGCATCGACTATAACGCTGGCGGCGGCAATGGCTACAACAACACTGGGTACGGCGGCAACGGCGGTGGCTACAGAGGTGGCAGAGGAGGCGGTGGAAACGGCAACTACCCTCGCAACAACGATGGTTATGGTCGCGGCGGTGGCGGTAACGGGTACGGTGCACCTCCCCTCCCGGCGGTTTCCAAAACCTACCTCCGGGACTCGCCGCACAGGCTGCTGCACACTTTGGCAGAAACGGGGGTGGTGGGCTTCCGCCGCCGCCTCCGCCTCCTGGCTGGATGCCTGGGATGGCTGCCCCGCCTTCTCAACATCAAGGTGGATATGGTGGAGGTTACAATAACAATGGCGGTAGTTATAATAACGGAGGAGGATATGGAGGTGGTTATAACGGTGGCAGAGATAACAATGGAGGCGGATATCGTGGCCGCGGAGGAAGAGGCGGCGGTGGTCGCGGCAGAGGTGGATATGACAGATATTAGTCGTCACCCGTCACTGTCAATCCAAAAGACAGCTGCAAAAGTAATTGACACACTTTGAGAGTGCTATGATCAAGTTGGCCAAGCCCATGTAACATGGATAACAACGCCTCTGCATTCCACCACGCACAATCTTTGATTTTTTCCTTGCTACAACTCAGAGATTTCTCGCAGTAACACACCCTTTACGCCCACATTTGCCCCGACTAGGAATGGGCAAAGTGAGCAAGCGCATTGTGCAAACAGCCAACTCAGTCGAGGACGACAAATGTAAAGAAAGTAACTCAAGTCAAGAAACGGTAACAATCAAAGAACAAAGCCTAAAGATGCGTGCGCATCACAAATTTTTCATTCTAGAAGAAATGTTCGTAATCGAAGACAAGAAAATTCATGCCATAAACAGAGTGATGAAGACTTGCATATGCCAGAAGAGAGAGGGAAAAAACAACAGACGCAAAGGTTCGAAAAAATACATGTCAAAGAGTCAAAAGCATATACGAGCACAAGGAGGAGGGAGTAAAGTCACAACAGCCTCAGAATAGATCAAGAAGCAAAACAAGGGCATTCGAAAACCCCTTTTCATTGAGCTAGAGAAGAAAAAGAGCAAAAGGGGAAAAGTCTTGTACAATCCTCCGCAACTCCTTCGACCTTGAAAACCCCCATGCATGTAAACCCGCAGAAAAGAAGCGAAAGAAAAAGAAAAAAAAAAGAGTAATACGAAATTCCGCAAAGAGCAGTTCACGTCCTTCGAGACGGAAAACCCGCGAAAAAGCATGATGTCCACCAATTCTCAGCCACAGCGAAACATGGCAGCCTTACTCGCTATCCTCCTCAAACGTCTCTTCCTCCTCATCTTCCTCCACGAAATCTTCCTCGCTCTCATCCTCATCTTCATCGTCAACGATGTACTTAGCCTTAGGCTTAGCAGCAGCAGCTCTTCTCGAAGGCCTCGAAGCAGGAGCAACAGCGGGTGATGCCATATCCTCATCATCATCGCTCAAGATATCATTAGCGAGATCCTCGTCTTCGTCTTCGCTGTCTAGTGCTGTCTTCTTGCGTGATGCAGGTGCCTTGGCAACAGCGGCGGCTTTGGATTGCTTGGCTGCGTATGCCTTTGCGGCTGGCGATAGCGTCTTGACTGGTGCGACTGCTGGTTTCTTCGCCTTTGCGGCAGGAGACGCAGTAGATTTTGTTGCAGCAGTCTTGGAGATTGTCTTTAGCGGTTGCGGTTTGCGGGTAGATAGAAGAATACTGTCGTCATCCATGTTTGCGTCTTCGTCGTCGGAAAAGGCTGCGACTGTGGTGGCTTGAGCGGCAATGGGTTTGGCGGGTGTGCCTTTGGCGAGCTCAGCCCAGTCTGTGTCGTCGACGGGCTCGACGCTCTCTTTNCTGCCTTGCGAGGATTTGATGCCGTGGCTTGCGCCGGTGCGGTGGGTCGAGTTGCTGAGGAGAGAGCGGCCTGGAGCGGCGCTGGGGAGCTCCTTGACCATCTTGCTGATGTCGCCGAGGTCGTCATCAGACATATCTTCGTCAGAGTCTGCAGCGTACTTGACTGGCTTTCTTGTCGCGGCACGTCCGGTACGAGATGTAGTGGCGGGTTGAGCAACGGGCTTCATCTTTGCAGCGTCAAACATCTCGACATCTTCATCTCCCGAATCAGACTCCATGACGGGCTTCTTCTTGAGCGCAGGCTTAGCAGCTGGCTTTGCCGAAGCCTTGACAGCTGGTTTGGCAACCTCTTCCTCGTCGTCAGTATCGAGAGAAGTCTTAACCCTCCTGACCGGTGCTTTGGCAACCGGCTTGGTGACCATCTCGATATCATCGTCAGAGTCCTCAAGCTTGGTCGGCTTTCTCTTCACGAGTGGCTTGGTAATGTCTGAAGGCGCGATCAAACCTGCCTTGACTGCCGGGGGCGCTTCAACAGGCTGCTGCTCGATTCCATCAACAACAGGGAACACACCAGTTGGTTTGCTGGCAGCGGGCTTGACAAGGAAATTGTCAAGCAGCCCCGTCGCACCCTTCGAAACCTTGGACCTTGCCGCTGGAGCAGTCTTCGAAGCGGCGGTCGATCTGGCGGCGGTTTTCGGTTTCTTAGAAACAACGAAGTCATCATCGTCGTCGTCGTCGCTATCGTCCGACTTGCGCTTCTTGCTGTTGCCCAACAGACCGAGCTTGTGAGAAGTGCGACGGCCCTTGCCCTTCGATTTCTTCGCACGTGTCTCCTCAACTTCCAACTGAGTATGCCATTCCTCGAGAAGCTCGTCCAAGTCCTTGGTCCAGAGGTCCTTGGGTGAGAGCTTGATAAGAGCGTCAACCTCGGCCTCCTTGTCGCCGATCTGCCTGAGGAGCTTCTCAACTCTCTCTTGTGTCAAAGACCAGATGGCCATGCCCAGAAGGTAGTCGAAGTCGTTGGCACCAGGTGCAGGGTCCTCGGCATCGTCCTCTTCTTCAACAACTTCTTCAAACTCGCCCTGCTTCTTGGCATCTGACAGCTTGGGGATGGGCTTGAAGTTGAGCTTGTGGAGCTCGGCAACAAGGACGGACTTCTTCTTCTTCGAGACAGTAAGCTTGCCATCGATGATCATTTGGACGAAACGAGACTGGTTGCTCAGCTTGTCAAGTTCCTTCTGCATCTCGTTGAGAAGGTATTGCTTTCTCTTCTCGTAGAATGCAAGACGGATGTGATAGAACTCTTCCATGATGTCAAGAGGAGTCTCGTACTTGTGAATGCGGCCTTGACCATCGAAAGCGACCAAGTTTGTGGTTGCCATGGTTCTGCTGAGTTTGAACTGGTCTTCCAAGCCTTTGTCAAGTGCAACCTTCATGCCCTTGTCGTCAAGAGTAATGATGAAGTGAACCTTTTCAGGTGTGTTGTACTCGCTGTAGTCCTTGATGAACGAGGGTGTCTTCTCAGCCTTGATGATTTCCTCAAGGTGGGCCTTGAAGTCCTGAGTCCAGAAGCGAACAGGTAATTCTGTGACTTCAACAGTGTTGTCATCCTTGTGCTCAATGATACCAGTGAATTTGAATCGACCGTTGCCAATATCCTCAACCTCACCCTTCCAGCCACGGAACCAAGGCTGCATGGGCTTCATGTCTGCCTTTGAGCTACCAGCCATTCTGAGTCTAATATTCTCAATGACGTCTGCAGGGTTGTAGTTGGGGATGGAAGTTGACCAACCAGTACCGATACCGTCAGCACCGTTGATCAACACCATGGGAACAACGGGGATGTATGTCTCTGGCTCGATTGTCTTGCCATCATCGGTGTTGTATGTGAGAAGGGGCTCATCGTGGGCATTGAAGATGCGACGAGCGAAAGGAGACAGACGAGTGTAGATGTAACGAGCGCTGGCTGCGTCGCTACCACCTTGGAGACGACTACCAAAGTTACCACTAGGCTCGAGCACGTTGATATTGTTGGAGCCCACAAAAGTCTGAGCGAGACCAATGATGGTCTGTTGCAGGGAAGTTTCGCCGTAAGAGTATGCGGTCAGACCTGAGACTGAACCAGCAAGTTCAACAACTTTGACATCCTTCTTCAGGTTTCTCCTGAGAGCTGTGTACAAGATCTTGCGCTGACCAGGCTTGAAACCATCGACTAGAGAAGGGATGGAACGGAAGTTGTCAGCCATACTGAAGAGAATGAGCTCCTTGTTGATGAAATCGTCGTAGCTGATCTTCTCCTTGCCAGACATGTCGAGATAAGTTCCGGGCACGAAGTTCTGGAGCCACATCTTGCGGTCGTCGGCCTTTTTCTTGCTGAAAGCGAGGTCGATCAACTGCTTCTCGTGCTCTTGCATGGTGTGAAACTCCTTGAGATGCTTGTCTAGATCACTAAAGTAGATCTCGGCATCTCTGGTATCCGAAGTACCCAAACCCTTGTAGTACTTGTGGTCCCAACCCTTGTCATGACCAGGCTCTTGTCTCCATGCCTCATACTCGGGCATTGTGAAGAAGTCCTTCTTTGCTCTGGGGAACTTCGGATCGCCCTTCCAGACCTTGACGATAGGTGTGATGAATTCCAAGAGGAAGCCAGGAATCTTGAGCAAGCTGGGGAACTGGACTTGGAGGAAGTTGATCAAAAGACCCTTGATATGACTGCCATCGTGATCCTGATCGGTCATGATCATCAAATGACCATAGCGAAGACTCTTCGTGTCAGTGTACTCCTTCTTATGCTGCAGTCCCATAAACTGCTTGATGTTTTGGATTTCGGCGTTCTTGGAGATCTGGTCGATGGATGCATCACGAACGTTCAACATCTTACCACGCAGAGGGAAGACACCGAACAGATCTTGGTTGACGACAGCTCGACCTGCAAGCGCAAGCATAGCGGCCGAGTCACCTTCTGTCAAGATCAGAGTACACTTGTAACCGTCCTTGGTACCAGCCTTGTTGGCGTCTGTGAGTTTGGTATTGCTCATGCGCGTACGGCGGTTGCCATCCGACTTCTTCAAGACCTGGTCGGCCTTTTGCTGAGCAAAGTGCATGATGTTGTTGACGGCCTCTGTCTTGGCGATATCCTTGAGGAACTTGTCGCCGAGTACACATTTGCTACCAAACTGGGAGGCCTTTGTTGTGAGCTGTTCCTTGGTTTGCGAGTTGAATGCTGGGTTGACAATCAAGCAGTTGACGAAAAGGAAGATGTGGTTACGGATCTGAGCAGGCTTGAGCGCTACACCACCCTTGTTCTTTTTCTTGACGATTTCCAGCAGCTTGTTGATAATCTGATCGGCGACATAGTTGACGTGGGTACCTCCTGAAGTAGTGGCGATCGAGTTGACAAAGGAAACTTGCTGAAAAGAGCCATCAGAAACAGCAAAACCGACCTCCCATCGCTCGTTGGGGTTGTCAGTTAGAATGACCTGGTTGTTGACTCCTTCGTTGATCAAGCTTTCGGTCTTGATGGCCTTGGTGTACATTTCCATGTACTGCTTGAACTTGGTAATCTTGATGCGGGTATCGTTAAGGAAGACTTTGACACCAGGACAGGTACCAGCCATGTCGTAAACACGACGTTTAGCCAGGGCTTCGAAATCGTCGTCCATCTTGTCCATGTTGAATTTCGAAAAGTCAGGGTAGAAGGTGATTCTGGTATAGTCGTCGCTCTTGGCCGCGGTAATCTTGGCCTTGTCCTTCCTCGTCATGTTGTCGTGCCATGTTTGAGAGTACTTTTTNCCTTGTTTTGAATCGACCGTCTCGAGGATGAATTTCGTGCTGAAAACGTTACACAGCTTTGCACCGTAACCGTTTCTTCCACCAGTGACCTTTTGCTCGTCGTCGTCGTAGTTGGAGGATGTTAGAAGGTGACCAAAGATCATCTCGGGAATGTAGATGCCCTCCTTCTCGTGCATCTCAACAGGAATACCGCGGCCGTTGTTGCGCACCGAGATTTCGCCCTTTTCGCGATCGATCCAGACCTTGATCTCGTTCATGCTCTTGTCGCGCTGCTTGTTGTCGGCGGCGTTGACCAGGATCTCGTCGAAAATCTTGTACAGACCGGGTACGTAGCTGATCTCGCGGCTCTCGATGGCTTCGTTCTCGGAATTGTAGACCCACATCTGTTTCTCGAGGCGTTCGACAGAACCGATGTATGTGTCGGGGCGCTTGATGATGTGCTCGAGCTGGGTGAGCTTCTGGTATTGTGAGGTGGCGCTGCCCTTCTTGGGCTTGGGCTGGACCATCTTGTCGTCTTCGGCGTCCATGTCTGCGCCTTCGGCTGCGAAACTCTCGTTGTCGATTTCTTGTAGTGGCTTTGCTGCCTTCTTCGCTGGTGCTTTCTTGGGTGCGGCCTTCTTGGGAGGAGTGTCGGCGAGCAGGCTGTCGTCGCCGTCGTTGTCGAAGTGAATGTCGGCGTCGGAGTTCTCGTCGTCACTTATCGGTGTCGGCGGCTTCTTTGTGGTTGCTTTTGTCGTCTTGGTCGTCTTGAGGGTGGTTTGCTTCTTGGGAGCAGCTTTTGGCTTGGGCGCAGCAGCAGCCTTCTTTGCAGGAGCCTTCTTCTGTGATTATTGTCAGAAGTGATGGTGAATAAAAACATGAGAGACAATAGTTACAGCAGCAGCCTTCTTGGGCAGCTCAAAATCACTGCTGGCGTCCATGGCAAAGTCGGACTCTGCCATTGAGTCGTCCATGTTGCAGGTGAATTACAGTAATCAGTCAACAGTCATCTAGAGCATCCAGTCTTCACTCTGGGTTGTTACAAGTCGCTGGGCGTATGAGTCGTTATTTGAAAAGAAAGGAAAGGACTCGAAGGGGCGACGACAGGAATCGCATGTGCAAGTCGAAGCTGTTTTGGCGCGTAGTAAACAAAACATGCGACCCTGCAAATCCATGGCCTTGGCATCGTTTTCACGTCCATTACACGAAAAGTCGCGTCTTCATCATCGAGGACAATAGATACATTTAGGCAGAGAACAAAGAATGTGAGATGTCCTCGGTGAATACATGAGCCTCTCCGCCTCCTACTCGTAGGCCAACCCTCATGGCTCGGATTGCTTGAGCGATGCCTCCTCGCGACCATATGCTCTCGCTCTCCCTCTGCCCTTGAGTCATCTCACTTGTCCTTCACTATCGAGGCTTTATCAGATAGCTTGCTCATCTTGCGAGGGACTACGTGTCTGGACTGCACCAGTGTGACTCCATCTAAGGACTGTACCCAGCTTGATCGATCTCACTGCTCGGAAGTCGAGGAGCGCCGTGAACGGAGTGGTGCGTGAATATAGATTAGAAGGATCCAAGTACAGCGTCCAAGATGCGGGTTGGGTCGAGCCGAGAGAAAAAGGACATGGTCATTGGAGTAAACATGGCGCATCTCTTTTTCTTCGAATCGGATGTCAAAGCTAGACAGCAGTCCACTTCAAGCCATCATATGTGTTTCAGGCTGCCTTGCCATATCCTCTCTCTCAACAGATGACCCCATCATTCTCCACCTCAACCTTGACCTCCCCCCCCTCCATCCCCACCCTTGTTCTTCCTCCTCTTCTCATTCCTCCTCCTCCTCTTCTCTTCCCTAATCTTCTCCTCTTCNNCTCCCTCGCAACCTCCAACCTCGTCCCCAAATCCACAGTCTCTTTCACAGTCTCCTCTTCCCGTTTCCTCTTTAACCATTCCAATCTTTCCACTACATCTTCCAGACTTGCCCTCTTGACTTCTCCACTCTGGCCAGTGGCATATAGATGCTGCTTTGAATTCAAATGCTCCACAAACTGTAAATTGTCTTTGAATGTCAAGTCGCACGCATCGCAATAAAACCCAGCGCCTTTACCGCGTTTGCCAACAGCAGAGCCTGCGGGCACAAGCATGGTTTTTCCTATCTGGGCTGATACATCGAGACGTGAGCGCCGTGCTTCAGTGTCGCGAGCATCTGGTGGTGTGGATGCTCGACGGTGGTANTTTTTTCCTGCGGCGGCCGCTTCGTATTTTGCTTTTCCTTCGTCTTTGATGCGTTGCTCTCGATCGGCGGCCTTCTGTGCGTACTCTTCGCGGTCCCAGGTTTTGCGGAAGGAGGTGTCGCTGGCGGGTGCGCCGCCGTAGGCGCCTTTGCGGTCGGCCATGGTTGTTGTGAGGTGTGTTTTGGTGTGAGAAGTTGATAGTAGTGATCTAGAGCCGAGACAGATGCAATGAGGGTAATCGTGGTAGATATGAGGTTTTGCGATTGATGTGTTGCGAGCAGTGACGAAGGTCTGTGGCGCCGTGACTTTTGAAGGTTGGAGATTGTGGGGAAGCTCGTTGACAGGGTCGCTCAGTTCTCTATGAATATTCCAACTACTCGAGTATTATATGGGAAGCTACAGGGCTTCTCGGTGTTCTGCATCGAGAGAAACATGATGAACTGTGTACATTGCTATGTATCTAATAATTTGTAGAGTAACAAAATGTAGCAATGTGCGGTGTAAAGTGTGACTTATCACTTGCCGATTGGGCCAGGACGTCTTGCTCGAAACTGGATGTCAGACCAATGAACCACGCACGATCTCCCCTCGCCCAACAACCAATTTTGATCAAAAAGAAATACTTCGCAGATGTCCAGAGTGTACTTTCGCTATGCTAATGTTACCTATGCTATGCCAAAACCACGATTGAAAGTAGTCTATCCAGTTTTGACGCCACCACCACACCAACATCGTCCTTCTCCTTCTCTTTCTACCTGAACTACGACATGCATGTTCAGTTGCACAAAGTATTGCTCTACTCTTTGCCTCACGTCTTCTGTGTCTGCCGCGCGAGCAGCGAATACGTGTATGACACCTATGATCTTTTTTCTTCTTTTCGTGTTCGTGCTCGTGATGGTCGTGACCATGGTGATCGTGCCCGTGATGATGGTGTTCATGGTCGTGTGCATGGCTGTGATCGTGGTCGTGNNGTCATGATCATGTCCCTCACCCGCATCGTCCTCGACCCAGAACCTCGGCACCGCATACCCGGTCACCCCTCTAAGGCCACTGAGTTCCTGCAATGCAGTCTTGAGCCCATACTCCAGATCATCAGGAATGACCAGCAGCAGTTTCTGCCCAGAGTCGCGCACCAACGGCACCGCAGCAAGGAAAATGAGAATGGCGATGACGATGGTGGCCAAAGGGTCCCACAAGTACCAAGGCTTCCAGAGCGTGAGTATGGTGCTGAGGATCACGGCAAGCGAGCCACCGGCATCGGCAGCAACGTGCAGGTAGATGCCATGCATGTTCTCATTGCCATGGCCATGCGAATGATCGTGTTCATGATCGTGGCCATGGTGAGCATGTCCAAAAGCAAACAATCCCACCATGTTAACCAAAAAGCCGAGGGTGCTGACCACCAGCAACTCCTCTACATGGCGTAACTCAGTGCCCTCCATGATGCCCTCGACAGCTTCCCAGATGAATTCCACACTGACCAGCATGAGGAAGATGCCGTTTCCAAAGCCGGCGAGAACGTTCAATTTGCCCCAGCCAAAAGGCATCTCCGGACTGGTGGGCCACTTGCTGGCGACGGCGGCGCCAAGACCAATGACCAAAGCGAGACAGTCGAAGAACATATGGACCGTGTCACTCAAGAGGCCGAGCGAGCCACTGACCCATCCATAAAAGGCCTGGACAAGCATGAACCCAAAGTTGAGGCAGGTGAAATAGGCAATCCGGCGAGAGTCTCGTTCGCAAAGGATGCTATGGAAGAGAGAGCCCGGTCGGCAGCGGGCGAGGAGAAATGAGGTGAAGATGGATGTTTGAGCATGAGTGTGGTGTTGATGACCATGATGATGGTTGCAGTGTGTATGCGCAGAAGCATGAGCGTGGGCGTGGCTAGTGTCGTGGGCATGAGAATGATCGTGGGAATGTGTGTGGGAGTGCGAAGTGTCGTAAAGGACGCCGACATAGGATAGAGCGGCGATGGCGCCATTACAAAAAGTGCCAGGCCAGGTGTTGGGAGAGAAGAGGAAAGAGACAGCGGCAGTCAGAAGACAACCCAAAGCCAACCCAAGTTTCTTGTGGGTCCGGAGATGTGCTGGACGGGCAAACAGGACCAGACCTGCAGCAATGGCCATGGAAAGAGTAGAAAAGGTGATGGACAGAGGCGTGACGGATGGGGCGATGGAGAAGACGATGGATGCGCCGATGGTGAGAATGGAGAGGATAGCGCCTGCATAAAGGGTAGTGGTAGTGTCGGAAGGAGTAGCGATGAGTGGAGAAGTGGAGGAGCCGTTTGCTGGCAGAGGCGGGTGTAGTAAGAAGACAGACATGAGTAGAGCTGTATAACCAGTCGCGAGATGGTACATATCAGCATAGACGGTCAATCCAAAAGCGTCAGCCAAAAGACAAAGTCCAATTGTAGCCAGAGTCAGGGGCCGAGCGGAGAAAGATGCAAAGAAGGACTTGGAATGCCTCTCAAAGCAGGATATCCCCGAGGCAAGTGCAACCAACAGCACCAGGCCAACTCGCAGACCGCCAATCTGTATAGCAGCATAGTATGGCAGACCAACTCTCAACGTGCTCGTGACCATGGTGAGTACTGACTCTGCTGTCAATGGCCCAGGAGGGTTTAGGCCGACATTTGAGCTTTTTCGCTTGTCCAGACCTCTCTCTGAGGCACGAATGTTTGCGAGTATGGCAATGAGGAGCAGCGTGCCAGACGTCAAAGTACATGCTTGTAGCAGACTCGATGCGTGGTGTGCATTGTGGTAGTCTTCAATGTTCTTGCCGTCTGGTACGGACTGCTGCAGGCGCGCATAGGCAGAGAGCGGAGGGAAATTGGTGCTGGGGGTCGAGTACGCGGCGGATGCGAGGAGGTACGGTAGCGGTATGAGGATGCCAGTCAAGACTTCGGCTAGGGACAAGGATGGGCCTTTCCCTTGAGAGACCATTGCATCGAGCGGTGCGTGGTCATGACTGTGGCCATGCGCATGGCCGTTCGAGTGGTTGTGTGAATGGCCATGCGAGTGGCCGTGCGAATGGTCGTGGCTGTGGTCGTGGGATATGGTGTGAGAATGGCCATGTGCGCTGTGTGCGCTATACGTGCTGTGGGTGCTATGCGTACTCTGGCTATGGCTGTGGCCGCGGGGCTGTGTGGATTCAGGCGTGTGCTCGAGAATGTGTCCAGGAAAGGCGGCCGAGACTGGCGAGAGCGCGTAGCCAGAGCCCTGGCGGAGGTGGCCCTTGAACGAAGGCTTCACGGGTGTGCGTATCGGCGACTTTGGTCCAGCGAACGAGTATGTGCGAGTGTGACCGCCATGACCCAGGCCATTGGGGTTGAACTGATCCGTCTCTTCGAAATCGAGCCCGCTGTCGAATGCTTGCACCGCCGTCGTCTGCTCGTCGTCAAACGGACTGTCGTTCAGGGCCCATGATGGCCCATTGTTCATCGAGAGCGGCCGACCGTTCGCCATGCTGGCTGTTGTCTGAGTGGCTGACGTGGATCGATCTTTTGGAAGCTATTGTACCGTCATGTCCACATGCGATAAACACTCCAAGCTTCTGTGTGTATGATGGATACTAGAATGTGATGTCGAGCAAGCAACTACACAAATAAAGCAGATGTTCTGTCACTCTCTGACGGCTCTTGTCGCTTATCGATTCGCATGTCATGGACGTTGTCACTTGTCATTCATTCATAAATGTCGGGCTCAGGGGCTGGTCTAAACTCTGATCTGAATCAGGGTTTCCGCCCATCATGCCGCCGTTCCGCCTCCAGATCATCAAGCACTCCGCCCGCCGCTCACCGTCCTTGGCGGGAACCCACCTGAAACACAGCCACCTTCTGCCAGCTCTCTATCGCAGAAGTGACGTCGACAAGTTGGTCGTGCTTACCTTGGAGCGAGTCGTGACTTTGCTCCTTCCACTCTCAAAGGTGCCCAACATGGAGGATCTGCCATTGATTGAAGGTGGGNGGCATCCAGGTCGCTCCTGGCTATCTACAATCTGGACTCTTCTCTGGAGTGTCTTCCTTCCTACTGCTGTCATATTATCAACTGCCGTCACTGCTTTTATCCTCACCCTGCCCGATCGTTATGACCCTCAACAGAAGAACGCCTTTGAGGAAGAAGACGACAAGAAAACAAAATCTGGAGCACCTGATGATGCTTCAGTCACTGTTCTGGTTCTGGGCGATATTGGAAGAAGCCCTCGCATGCAATACCACGTCGCCAGCATAGCTGCATACCGAGGTCGTGTCAGTCTGATCGGCTATCTGGAATCAGAGCTTCTGCCTGAAATCAGAAATAACCCTTTCGTCACCGTTATTCCTCTTGCGCCTCCACCTGAGGCTCTCCGCAATGCTAATAAAATGCTGTTCCCCATCATCGCACCTTTGAAGGTTCTCTGGCAAATTGCTACTGTATGGTATGCATGTGGCTACCGCACAAAAGCCACAAAATGGATGTTGGTCCAGAACCCACCTTCAATCCCTACTCTGGCAATCGCACAGGCCATGTGCTTCATCCGCCACACACGTCTGATCATTGACTGGCATAACTTTGGATACACTATCCTGGCTCTCAAACTTGGAGACAGGCATCCTCTGGTCAGGATCTCCGAGATGTACGAGCGCTACGTCGCACGTGCGGCAGATGCTCACTTCAGTGTGACCAATGCCATGGCCAGAGTACTCAAGCAGCGATTTGGCGTAGAAGCGGTACCTCTCCACGACCGACCAGCCGATCAATTCCAGCCCTTGAATCAGACCCAACGCTCCGAGTTCCTGCACAGATGCTCAGAGACCGCACACTATGCCAAACACCTCGACCATGGCAGCTACAAGCTCTTGGTCTCTTCCACCTCGTGGACAGCCGATGAAGACTTTTCAATACTCCTGGATGCTCTGGTTGCTTACTCGGCAACCGTGTCAATGGCTACCCACCACGCCTACCCCAAGATTCTTGCCATAATCACAGGAAAAGGCCCCTTGAAAGAATACTACCTCTCCAAGATCTCCACCCTCACCAAGGAAAAGAAGCTTGCTAACGTCAAGATCGCGACCGCATGGTTGAGTAATGAGGATTATGCTTCTTTGCTGGCTTCTGCAGATCTTGGCGTTTCTCTGCATACTTCATCATCAGGTGTAGATCTCCCAATGAAGGTTGTGGATATGTTCGGCACCGGACTGCCTGTAGTCGGCTGGTCGCGCTTCGAAGCCTGGAAAGAACTCGTCCGTGAAGGTGTTAACGGCTTTGGCTTTTCTTCGGCTGATGGCTTGGAGACTTTGCTTGAAGAATTGTTCGGCNAAAAGGGAGCGAGAACGCTGGCAGCGATTCGTAAAGGTGCTCTGGAAGAGTGTGGAAGGAGATGGGAGGATGAGTGGTTCCCCGTTGCTGGCAAATTGCTGGGGCTGAAGAAAGAGGACTATGAAAAGCACATTGCGAAGCCCGAAGTGGTTCCCGTTCATGGCGGCAACACTCTTGCCTCTGGCCACGATCAGAAGACTGCCAACATTACTGAGCCCTACCAAGACTCGTCTGACTACAGTACTGGTCAGGCTCCCATGAGCACTGGACGTGAGTCTACTGTTGCAAGCAGCTCTGGAGGTGATGTTGACCGTGTCTCTCACGATGCTACCCACGATGATACCCGCGATGCTATCCACACCGGTCCTACTACCAATACTATTGAGAACACTGCCACTGGCATTGCCACTGACATCCAAGGTGAAGAAGCTCAGCACACCTTCCTGGGCAAGAACAACCCTGTTTTGCAGGGTCTTGTTTAAAGTGATGGTGGTGGGAGTGGTGGTGTGAGAAAGGCTGCGCCAGGCATGCAAGCATCTGCAACGGCAGGTTGCTATGTCCAGCTAGCAAGAGAGCAGCAAGAGGGTGTCACGATGAATGACGACGGTGATGATGTGACCAGTTTCCTTTATCTCTGCTACCTCCCGTTGAAGATGCAAGCAAAAAGGAAAAGTCAGGAAATTATGTACATATAGCACAACAATCTGCCGGTTTACTAAACCTTTTTCCCCTCTTTCCCATTCCTGCAGAAGTACCTCTGTTCTGGCGATGAGCGAGCACTTGGATGTCTGTCTCTCCGATTTTCCAAACAACATGCTCATCTCAAGCAAATCCTGCAACAATCAAAGTCTTTTCTTTCTTGCTTTTTCTTCTTTGCTATCTGCGCTCCGGCTGCAAAGATACCAAAAGGAGTGCAAGACACATGCCCTCTCTTTTTACAACTTTGCCTTTGTCGCTTCTTTGACCACAATCCCAATTTCTCCCTTCTTTGCCCTGTCTTTCAACACCCTTCTCAATATCTTTCCCGACGGTGATTTCGGGATCACCTCCACAAACTCAATCTCCGCGAGCCATTTATAGCGTATCTTTTTTCCCTTGACAAATTCCAATAGCTCATTTCCCATTTTTTGTATCGCTTGTCTGCTGTTTGTTGCAGAGGTGTCAGGTTTCAGGACTATGAAAGCTTTTGGCGCTTCTCCGGAGACAGGGTGAGGGATACCCAGCACGGCTACATCTTCAATGGCAACATGGCCTAACAGCAAGTCTTCGAGTTCTGCAGGCGCTACGGCGTGTCCGTTTACTTTTATCATTTCTTTGATGCGGTCGGTGATGGTGAGGAGGCCTTTGGGGGAGATGAAGCCTTGGTCGCCGGTATGCAGGTATCCCTCGTCGTCATAAGTATCTCTTGTAGCGGTTTCATTGTTCAGGTATCCCATGGTGATCTGCGGGCCTTTAGCCAGGATCTCGCCAGGCTGGTTAAAGGAAGCTTCAGTCCCATCTTCAGCGATAATTTTTACGGAGGTAGAAGGCATGATTTGGCCCACCGCATGCGCATATTTGTAGTTGTAGAAGGACGGTGGATGGCCAGTGATGCAACTGCAGGATTCAGTCATCCCATACCCCTGCTTAAACCCTGTATTCGGAAACTTCTTTTGCAGCAAATCCAAAATCTCTTGTGAGAGCGGAGCAGCGCCGGAGGAAAACCTTGTAACGTGAGAGAGATCGTAAGAGGCAACGATGGGGTCGCGGACAAGACGGATGAGGAGTGGTGGCACCAAGAGCAGTTCTTTGATCTTGTACTTGACGACTGTGGACAGCATTGTTGGCATGCTGAAGGAGGGCAACATGATGACGTTTGCGTTGAGGAGAATGGGTAAGTGGAGGATGTGTACGAGGCCGGTAATGTGGAAGAGAGGCAGAACAGCGAGAACGCGATCCAGATCTTTGGGTGTGATGACCAGCATCTGCAAACACTGCGCGATAACGTTCTGGTGAGAAATCATGACCTGTTTTTGATGTCAGTTTCTTATCCTTCTCCCAAAGCACGGCAAAGAACAGAACAAACTTACAGCCTTGGGCAACCCAGTAGTCCCCGAACTAAAGCTCAAAAACGCACACACATTCCCATTGCCCTTGGCCCTAACACCCCTCCAAGCTTCTACCTCTTCTTGCCCTTTTACCTCCTCAATCAACTCTTGCAACCCACAAAACCCTTCCTTCTCCCCTTCAATCAGAAACACCTTCTCTCGTCCCAACCCCACAGCTTCAGCAGCTTTTACAGCAACACTGAGAGACTCAGGGTGTGTCATCAAGAACTTGGCCCCAGATGTCCTCAACGCATACTCCATCTCCTCAACCCCATAAGCCGGACTAGCCCCACTGACCACACCTCCAGCCCTAAGCACACCAAACATGGCCACCGGATACCAAATCGAGTTCTGCGAGAACAAAATCACCGTGTCGCCGGGTGTAAAGCCATGGTTGCAGACAAGAGCGGTAGAGAGGGCAGTTGCTTTGGCCTTGACGTCAGAGTAAGAGAGAAAGGCGCCGGTGCTGGCGTCTGTGTAGCCGGCAAGTGGTGTAGAAGCAGTAGAGGCGGATAGAGGGCTGTAAGCAGAGTCGAAGAAGAATGACCAGATGGATTCTTTGGACGGTATGTCTATTGGTGGGTGAGGGGATTCGAAAGGCATTGTTGCTGTCAATCTTTATATCTCTGTTTTGCCGTTTTGCTCGAGTCGCTATGAGTGTGATATTGGACAGGGTGGATTGGAATTACCGGCTCTCCTTCTTGTGTCCTGTCGTGATGTCTTGGATAGTTGTGCGAAGATTGCGAGAGAAGGGTATACGTAGATTGTCAAGTCGAGATCTGGCAAGACCCGTTTGATATAGTCCACCCTCGGATCCGTGGGCTTTCGTTGGAGTGCGGAGAAGGATGGTCGATCAGTAGAATGGATGCGGGGTACTGTAAGGAACAATCTACCTTGTTACATGTATACCTACCGAGGCTCTGTCTACACAACATCATCATCGATGAGTTTTTCGAGCTTCCGGGCAACAAACATCGAATTGAACAAATTGTTTGTTGTGTCATGTGCATGCTCCAAGAGCAAAGCAACAAACATGGGGACTACTCACTGCCAGTTGACCATGACGAAACAGAAAGCGGCTGGTAGCATGGAGCAGCAAACGACCGGAGAGTTGCACAAGACCCGAGATCTCTGAGATATAGGGGTTGGTCTCCTAATGCGAATCAATCCTACGCCTACTTTCCGCCATGCAAGGACAATTCTCTCAAGGGTGGTAACGGCAAGAGTGGAAATGCAACAAACGAACACAAAAAAAATCCCTGAACGCTCAACGGGATGTGAATGTAATAAGAAGGAGGGGTGTAAGAAAAACATATTTTTGTGAACCCACCCAAAGAGTCCATCCAACTTCGCTTTTTGTATCCTCGCTTTTCAGAGTCTCTCTCGCTCAATCTTCTTCGAATCATATCCTTTTCGAAAGCACAACTTTTGGAGAAACAACTGGTTAAAGAGACACAAGCATGATGGACACGCTGTTCTACGAAGTCTCCTCAATCTTGGTCTTCTCGAGGTCGGCGGCGACGTTGTCGGCAGAGTTGCCGTTGGTCTTTGCGGTAGCGTCGGAAGTGTTGTCGGTCTCGGCTTCGAGACGCTCGATCTCCTTCTTGGCCTTGTCAATGTTCNNTGGGGGTTGTGTTAGCACTTGCTCAAATCTATGTCTTGAAAATGGTCAAAATCTCACCTCCTGGGTCTTGCGGACCTGGTCCTTNTGCCAGCTCTCGAGCTTGGACTTGATCTGCTCGACGACACCGGCGACGGCGGCTTGCGATGATGGCGGCTGGACGTCGATCTTGGCGAGTTGCTCGATGACACCGAAAGACAGGTTGAACTTTCCAGCAGGGGCTTCGGGAGCAGGCGAGGCATTCTGGTTCTTGCGGTTCTTCTTGCCCTTCTTGCCACCATTGCCGGTCATGTAGTCCTCTTCGGCCTCACCCTTACGGGGNAGAGCGGTACCCTTGATGCCGGTGGCTTCAACGGTACGGCTGGCTTGAGCAGCAAACTTGCCGGGACCAGCGGCGGCCTTGGCTTCTTGCGATGAAGGGTCGAAGTAGCGAATAAGGGACTGGGCGGTCTGGATCTCGTCACCATAGGCGGGGCGCTGGCCTCCTCGAGCTTGGCCTCGGCGACCTGCTTGCGCTTGCCGGCCTCGTAGGCAGCGCGCTCTTGCTGCTGGCGCTCTCTGCGCACGCGGTACGCCNTCCTTCTCGTACTCGGCAAAGGCACGCTTGGCCTGCCAATACTTGTCCTTGATGTCCTTCAGGTTGGTGTAGGCGACCTGCTGGGCCTCGTTTGCGCGGGTGCGCTCGTCACGGAGCTGGTTCAGGTTCTTGAAGACCTCGTCCTGCTTGGCCTTGATCTCGTCGAGCTCAGTGGTGATCTTGGTGTACTCCTCGGAGAGAGCCTTGCTTGCCGGGTCGTCCATGGACTTCTTGATGTCGGCGATCTGGGCCTTGATGTCGTCGATCTGCTTCTGGGCCTGCTCAAAGCCGGCGAAGCCCTTCTTCTGCTTGTTCAAGGCGGTGATCTCGGCGAGGTTCTTCTTCTCGTCGACAATCTTCATGGTGCCCGTCTCGACCTGGGCCTGCAGACGGTTGATCTCGTTCTGGATGTCATCGACGGAGCGGAAAGCGACACGGCTACGGGCAGTCTTTTGCTCTGTGATGCGCGACTTGAGCTGCTCATCGAGACGCTGGATCTGGCCGAGCTGCTGGGCGCGACTCGACTTGCCGGACTTTTGTGCCTCGCGGATCTCGTTCAGCCGTGCGCGCAGCTCTTGCTGTCTCTTGGCCTCGGGGGACTCCNNCTTGTTGTTGGGGCGCGAGTCGAGCTTGGCCTTGATGGACTTCTGTAGCCAGGTGTTAGAAGTCATCAGAGACTCATGGATACGTAAAAGGATCNNACTTGCCTGTCTCTCGACAGCAGCATCGAGGGCCTTTTGTGCCTCGGCGAGCGTCTTCTCGTAGTCGGCCTGGTCGGGTCTCTCAGGCTTGGTGAAGGCGGGCTTCTGGGCGCCAGCATCGGAGGTGCTCATGGCAGCGGCAGACGGAGTTGCGAGGTCGGCCATTGTGTTGATGAATAGCAAAAGGAGAAAGAAGCCAGCGTTACCAAATGTAGCGGGTGCGTGCTCGAGTCTCGACGACGGGTCAATTTTAGACTCATTTCGCTTTGCGGAGAAGGCAGCTGCCCTCGGCCAATCACATCCCTGTCTTGCAACGACCCCTCGTGAACAATTCCGCCTGCTTCTATATAGCTGGAATTCGTTGCATCGACACCATTTTGACAAGTACGATACTCTGATGAATCAATGGATGTTCCCATCGCCGCCAACGTGCTCGGCACCCTCGGAGCCGTATGTTCCTCTCATCTCATCTAGTCCTCTCGAATCATGTTAATCTCATGTGACAAAAGGNTATGTTGGTCCGTCCAGCTAATCCCCCAAATCGTCATAAACTACCGTCGTCACAATGCCACCGGTCTTCAGCCTTCAATGATGATGTTCTGGGCATGGGCAGGCGTGCCTCTGGGCGTCTACAATATAACCTCTTCCTTCAATCTCGCCCTGCAGATCCAGCCCCAAATCCTTGCGTTTCTGTCTTTGTGTACGTGGATTCAAGTCTACTATTATGAGAAAAAGTGGTCTGTCTTTCGCAGTCTTTGCGTTGTGGTACCTATTGCAATCTGCATGGCGGGCATTGAGCTCGGATTAGTATCTGCAATCAGAGAGGGAAACGAAAGGGGACTCCAGTGGCCCGCAACGCTTATGGCGGTGCTTGCTGCGATATTTCTTGCTTGTGGTGTGGGTGCGCACTATTGGGACATCTACACCCATTGCACCGTCAGAGGCATTTCATTTACCTTTTGCTTCATCGATGCCCTTGGAGACTTGACCTCTCTCATCTCGGTGTTTTTCCAACCTCATCTGGATATCTTGGGCATAGTCGTCTATGGCACTGAATTGGTGCTCTGGCTAGGCATCTTTGCTTGTGGTGGATACTATAACCTGAGACCTTGGATCAAGCAGAGGAGATCATGGGCACAGAGGGAACATGAAGTTGATGGCGGACAAGATGTAGCGAACGGCATTTCTCTGCACAATATGCCATCTCCCACTTCTGCATTCAGCACTTCTTCCACCAACGTTAATGCAGTTGGGTTGCGGGATAGACAGACTGGTACAGTATCGCAAGCATAAAAGACCAATGTTTGTCAGCTCCAGATCCGAAAGTTCTGCAAGATTGACATTCGTCGCACACTTGTTCTACTAGAATACCCTTCGCATGATCAATCATTCTATAATCTATGTGTGAATACTCTATTTCTAATCTATACACAATCCATGCTTATGCCCGATGCTCACTAGAGACACTCATCCTCTTCCCAGCCTGCAAACTCATCTCCAAATTCTCCTCTTGCAACTCTTGCATCAACTGCGGCTGCGCCCTCCTCACCGGTCTAATCTCAAACAATCTATCCATTTTATCCAACGGCACCGACTTCGTCTCTGGAAGCAAGTACCACACAAATCCCAAACTCAATGTCGACATGCCCGCAAAGAAGAAGTACATGCCGCAGCCATCAGGCCCCATGCTAGAAATCATGTCGGGGGTAAAGCGGGCAATGATAAACGTCCACAGCCAATTTGACATGGAAGCAGACACTTGACCAACATTGCGGGAGGCGGTGGTGAACATTTCGGCATTGAGGACCCAGGGTGTGCCGTTCCAGGAGGGAATGTAGAAGGTGGTCCAGAGGTATACCATGACGATTGTGGCGATGCCTTGGGAGGAGAGGTTGTTTGAAGTGGTTGTGCCGCTGCTGTTGCTGACTTTTGAGGTGATCAGGGCGCCGATGATGTACATGCATGAGGCGCCGGCTATGGAGCCGTAGACGAGAAGTTGGCGGCGGCCCCATTTGTCGACGAGGACGGTAAGCCAGAGTACAGTCATCACAGTTTTTAGGACACCGAAGATGCCTGTCATGAGGTCGACTGTGTATGTGCTGTTGATGCCCATGGTTCTGAAGATGGTCGGAGAGTAGTAGTTCTGAGACGAATGTGTTAGTGGATGGGCGCTAGGCAAAAGCGGGTACCAAGGAAGCAGACTTACGATAGCATTGATGCCTGAGAAGTTCTGCAGGACAAACAGCATGTGACCGAGAAACAGACGCCACAGAATCTTGTTGTCAGTCAGAGCAAGCTTGATTGGCTGGAAGAAGCCCTTCGGTATCTCATCATTCGCAGCCTCCATCATCTCAATTTCTTCGATGATGTACTGATCGGTAGGCTCGAGGTTACGGATCCAGCAGAGGTTTTGGATGGCCTTCTCGCGGCGACCTTTGCTGAAGAGCCAACGTGGTGTTTCTTTGAGCATGATGCTGCCGATCAAGACCATACCAGCCGGAACGAGCTGCACAGCGAAAGGAATTAAAAATTGATTTCTTCCAGTCAGAGCCGAGCCCTCTGAAACGCCAAAGATGATCCAGAAGCCAACGAGGCCACCAGTCTGCCAACCGAGTTCGTATAGTCCGACAAGTCTACCTCGAATGGCTGGAGGGGCAATTTCGGAGAGGAAAATTGGGACNCTGTGCAAGCCAATTAGTTAGGTTTGTTACTGGTAGCACTTTAACTGGACTTAATCACAGTGTAAGGAATAGATGTGATTGTTGATGATATTGTTGCAATAGTGGGTGAGAACGTCGAGAGCTTCGAAAATGACACATCAAACAGAGAAATGACTTACCACCATGGTGCAGCCACCAACGCCGAAACCAGAGATGACACGTCCAGCATACAGAGGACCTAGACTGTGGCTTGGACTCAAGGTGATGCCAGCGCCAACAAGGAAGATGCTGATAAAGATCCAGATACTGGCTCTCCTGCCAAGGAAGTACGACGTTGTATAAGCAAATATGGAGCCAAAGAATGCACCGGCCTGGAAGAGAGACACGATATTGGCTGAGATGAAGCTGGCCTTCGAGTCACTCAACTGGTCAAGACCATAGTATTCTTGGAACGAGTCAAGAGCAACCGTGGTGCCAATGAACGAAGTAGTATAGCCAATCATGCAAGAAGAAAAAGCTGCCACGATGGCCGAAAGATAGACACGCCAGTTGTAAACGCATGGCGGCGTAGGTCTATCTTCGATTTTTGCAAGGACACCCATATTCGCAGTTTTGGGAGGAGGAAATTGCAAAGATGAGGATGAGGGAGAAAGTTCTTTTGACATGTCTTCTAGGGCTTCTTGCCCTCGGGTCGTCATCATTCACTGTATCCGACGTCAAACGCGCCGGTTCACCGTGCAGAGGTGTGCAATGGTCTGTTCTGACCAGAGGTGGTTAATGATCTGCATTTTGAATTCCTCACCCACTTCCGAAAGCTGCGGGTCCTCTCTTTGACCAACCAAAATTTTTGCATTTCCTGACTCAACCCCACGGACCAGGGCAAATTGTGGATTCGTAATGCGACAATTCTGGAGTTATGGAGTTACTCCACGGGGCGCTCTTGAATGAACTCGAAAGACAACGTGCATTCGGGCGTGTTGAACGAACCTGACGCGTGTTGTGTTGTCGTATGTCGCTTCCGATACCAAACCCGGGGCGGAGCAGCCGGTCGTGTCTACCTTCAGTGCGCCTTCGTACCCATTCTACTGTTTCTACGGCGATGACTCTGCTCTTTTGCTGTGTACAGGCGATCAAGCACACCCTGTCGCAAGGTCCATGGGCTTATAGAGTAGGTGTCTCGGGTTCCATCGTCGTATCATAGGCGCTGAGTATATCGAAGTAGACCGCCCAACAAAATGCAAGGTTCGGTCGGCGTTCGTTGTCGGTCTCAACGTCGAGATATGAGGTCGTTGTGGGTCTCTGATGGAGACACAGGGCGAGCCCGGCGCGCAATGTTGTGGGAGGAAGGTGCGGGGAGAGAGGTGGGAAGCGGTCACGGCAGTTTGGGGCTTTATATAGGAATGATTCCTCCCGAGCAACTCTTGGCTCTGATGCACCTCGGATGAGTGAGGGCCGAAACCTGGTCACCCCCTCCTCGTTGACACACTCCCATCATTGAGTTTCCCGCAGAACCCGTTCTTGGGACTCTGCAGAACTCGTCGCTGAAGTTGATGACGTGAGGCAAGCATATCCGATCATCTTGGAAACAAGGCCCAACCTTGCCAACCTCCTGACTGCGGCATTGACCTGAGTCGTCGAAAGATTGGGAACTGAACGAGCACGTTGCTGCCCTCGGCCGCTGCGACCGCTCATCTACCCATCTGTAAATTTTCAATGGAGTCTCCCTATCTTCAGAGCTGGCATCTCAAGCACCGCCTTCAGCTTCATTCTGCTAGTATCTACCTTCCTTTTCTCCAGGTCCGATCTAGCCATCTCCTTCCTGCTCAGCTCCATCCAAAGGTCAGATGATTCGTCGAGTTTGAGACATAAATCTTTCATACGCGGGCCATCTCCCTCTTTTTTGAATATCTCACCAATCTCGCGGAGCAGCTCATTGGAATGCTTGAATTCTGGTTCTCGTTACTCGAGATAGAGTTCGTGCTGTCCTGGAATCAGACATGCAAGGGATGACGCACGGCAAGAGCGTTATTGTAACTTACAGCTTCGGCGTTGTTCTTTGTCTGATTGGCAAGAGCTGACTTGTATCCGACAAAGGCCACCTCGTGTTTGATCAGAGCTGATATGAACTCTTCTTTTATTTGCTCTATTCTCTGAACAGGTTGCTTAATCGCTTCTGGAATGGTCGCTGTGGGGATAAATCCCGCAGCGTCTTCGGGACCAGACTTGGGAGCCCTCATGTTGAACCTGTGTCAGCATGCTATTCTGGGACTGGTGCGTGAGTTATTATTACCTTAGCTGCGAGAGTAGTGGCGTTTAGATGAGGGACAGTCGATGATAGGCACGACACGCTGTTCGAGGGCGAAGGAACACAGTCCGAGATCAAGGGTCTTGAAGCTACTTGTAGCGGACAACCAAGAGAACTGCAAGGGATGATGAACATCCTGCTCCGGTACAACCAGTTGCTATCATGCAGCAAGCGCTGCAGATGATTGCCGCTCGAGAAAGAACAGAAAGGAGAGAAGTACTGTATAGTCTTTTGATGGTGTCAGTGTTGAATGACACCACGAACTCACGTTACATTTGTCCACCATGTTTATAGCAGACGATGATCTAACGGCATATGTCAAGATGAGACTCTGAGGTGTGCCCAAATTCTCTCGTCTGATAGGCTAGACTCCTGACCGCAGCGACGTGCGATCTCCGTTGTAGCGCACAATGATGACAATGCTCCATGCCATCTTGTATGAGCATATGCAAGTTCAGAGTAGTCGCATTCATAAGGAAGACAGGAAGTGGAAGTCGGGAAGATTGAAGATCTGCAATGCTCCTTCCGTTTCAGACTCGCAGTACCTGCAGCTCCTCAAAAGTGGGGTCCTTGGCAAAAAAGGATACCAGCCCTTCCACAATCGATCAGTCGAATAGACCCACTATTCGACTATGAGACTCGGTGTAGACTCTACAGCTGTATCGCCCAAAGATGAGGATAGCCCCATGTATTCCGCTCGGAGGACTCGGCGAACTCGAAGAACGAGGTACATAAGCCTGGAGGCACTTCGTTCGTGAACCTCAATGTAAGAATCATTGCTGTTCTATATTGCGGCGTTCAGCGGCACGACTAGGTCAGCAATCAATGGTCAGGTAATCTCTCGCAGATGATTCAGATTGCATACAATCCCAACTCCAGGGCGGATACAAAGTAGAGTCTTCCTCCGCAGGCCTTGTGCTTCGCAACTTGCATCTTTCCCTCGTGCTTCCGGCGTATTACTGTGCTCGATTATGACTTTTAGTATATTCTAGAAAAACAGTCGCAGGTACACAAAACTGATGGACTTCAGGCAAGCACGATAAATCCCCTCAGGCTGACGCAAGCCATCACGTCCAACAACCGCTAAAGGGTGACTTGCGTAAACTGATGAAGCAATATGCTTTGCCTGTCCTTGCACCGAGATCAACGAACATTGATTTCGAGGATGGCCTAGAAGTCACTCAGCATGCACTTACTGTTTTGGAGAACTTCAATGCTGCTCTGGCAACCAACAATGCTGAGGCCTTGGAGAATTGCTTTTTCACTGAGCAAGCATTCTGGAAGGATCAACTCGCACTGACTTGGCATCTGCGGACATTCATCTCCCCGTCCAAGATTACTTCTGCTCTACTGGAGGTCCAGCAGCAGAGAGACCTCACCAGACTATTCGAGATCAGAGGGGAAGCAGACTTCGTACAGGTCGGACCTAACCTAGTAAGTCTCCATCGTTAATCAGACCTAAACCCAGCAAGTTCATTAGTCTGATGAACACAGTCGTTCATCACCTGCGAATTTAGCTTCCAGACCGCGTCACCAGCTGCCACATGTAGTGGAAGAATATGGCTTCTGCCCATCGAGACTCCAGACTCTGAGTCAGATATTCAAGGTTTGACTTGGAAGATCTGGATGCTCAGCACCAAACTCGATCATCTGGACGGATACGCTGAAGATCAAGCCCTACTTCGCGCTCCTAAAAAATCGAAAGCTGAATCTAGCATATTTGAAACGGATGTCTTTATCGTCGGAGGTGGCAATGCAGCAGCTGCACTTGCAGCACGCTTGAAAGCTCTAGGTGTATCAAGCCTCATGGCTGATCGAAACGCACACGTTGGGGACAGCTGGGCCTTACGCTACGAATCCCTGAAATTCCATGTTCCTACCTCTTTTTGCGAATTGCCCTATATGGACTATTCTTCGGAGCTCCGGGAAAGTGTGCTGAAGAAAGACGACCTGGTAGCACACCTTAAGAGGTTTGTACAGAGCTTTGGACTTGATGTTGTCAACTCCGTCACAATCACCAACACCACAACAAGCGGAGATGGGCGATGGGAAATAGCGTTCCAGACTCCCGAAGGTACGTATACAGCCATTGCCAGACATTTGGTACAGGCCACAGGCATCGGCTCACAAGTACCTCATGCACCATCAATTCCAGAGCAGCAAGCGTACAATGGCATCGCTATCCATTCATCGCAGTATAAGAATGCCGACAAGCTCAAGGAACAAGGTGCCAAGAGTGTCTGTGTCGTTGGCTCGGCGAACACAGCTTTTGACGTGCTCGAAGACTGTTACAATGCTGGACTTCAAGTCACCATGATCGTACGTTCACCTCAGTATCTGGTACCACTCGGATATGTTTGTAACCCACTCGGTCTTGGAGCCTATAACTTCGGCGTTGAAGCAGCGGATAGGCTGTTCATGATGATGCCGACGATTGTCGACAGCCAACTCGCCAAAGGACTGTTCGCGCAATTGGCTTCGCAGGAACCAGATCGCTACTCGGCTCTGCGGAATGTTGGCTTTCCGGTCATCGACAGCACGGATCCAGAGGCTTCTCTGGCTCACAACTTGATTGAACGTGGTGGCGGGCATTATGTAGACACAGGTGCTACAGAGCTGTTGGCAGAAGGCAAAGTTGGCTTTCGAGCTGGTGTCGAGCCTCAAGCATACACAAAGTTTGGCTTGCATCTCTCAGACGACACGACTCTTGATGCTGATGCCGTGATCTGGTGTACAGGTTTCGCAGACAAAGATGCCTGCGAGACGGTCGCCGATATCATGAAAATCCCGTTACCTGTTGATGCCACATGGGGCGTTGACGAGGAAGGCGAGATTCGCGGTATGTGGAAGCGTCACTCCAAAGTCGATAACTATTGGGTCATGGGTGGATTCACTCAGCAACATCGTTGGCATTCGAATACTCTCGCTCAGCAAATTAAAGCATCGCTTGAGGGAGTACTACCACCTCCTTATCTTGGTGGAAGTCCGAACCCGACAGACAACATTTGAAATCAGCGACGGATCCCTCCGACGACCATCTAATACCAGCATCGTTGGTCCAATGGAAGAGGATGAAGAGCTGATGATATCGGGGAATTCGAAAACCCCAAATGCAATCGCTCTAGACACTGGGCGCCTTCCAAGCAAACCAATGACATCCCAAACAGAAATCCTTCTTTCAACAATCCCATTTTTATTTATTTCAACCACTCTGTGACAACGTCTTGGAAACCTTTTCGCTTTATCTCGACATGCCTAGGTCTTTGTCCGTGAAGTGAACAATGCCGCGACCGGATGCGGCGACCTCGCAGGTATATTGGTTGGCTTATACGACGTACTCGAGCTTCATGTACATTGACTATGTCACCCCCGACTCCGTTCCCTCATCGTCAACGCACGTATACGCCAATTATGGAAGATGAAGCTGACGTCCCGAATCCACTCGATGCTCCTCTCTTCTTTGTACCACCTGCGGCCCCCGAGCTAGATCTTCACACTCGACTTGGATTCGACTGTCTTGAGACGACACTCGAGATCAAACCTTCCCTGGGCGAAGAATGCAAGGCACTAGACATCAGCAACCACAACAATCACTTAACCCCTGATGTTATACGTGAAGGCGGCGATGACTGGATCGAATTCTACTGGACTATGGTCGACTTGATAATCCTAGGAGAAAGCACAATGACTGACCCCAGAGATCCCGAAGCGAACAGGAAATGGCCAAATGCAAACTTTAATGCTACGCTGTTCATAGAGCGCTTTTTCGCTCCTGGTGACGATATGCCAGTATACAATATCAACAATGGTGGATTCCAAGTCTGGCTGCAGGGGTGGAGAGCAGCGACTGGAGTGCAGCCTTACGNNGACCAGGGAGAGACGGAAGGCAACGCCGTACCCTCCAGAGCAGAAGTAGCCGCCTACAAAAACCAACGCGAACGGCATAACCTCAACCTCGAAAGGGGATTCGGTACACGAACTGGCGTCAGCTTCGAAATCTTCATCATGTGGGACTTCAATGCAACCGCACCAGAAGGAGAATCCACTATTCCTAGAGTATCTGCAGCAAACATACGCTTCCTCTTCGATATCGTCGAGTCTTTTCCAGAAGAGCATTGGGAATGTTTGGCGGTGCATTTCGTCTTCAAAGATATCCGCAGAGGTCTTTATACCCATGATGCCAGCTCAAAACGCAAGTACGACCACGATAATAGACTTGGCGGTGTATGGACAGCGATCATCCAGTCAGCTATAGCGAAAGCAAAGAAATTGACCCTGGACTACGAGTTGCAAGGACTTGAACCAGATTACGACGCTATTCTACCCAAGAAATGGGTGCTCGCCAATGCGGTCAAGAGAGATATGCAAAGGACTTGGGGCAAGTTAGCATGGTTGGACCGAGGAATGTTGAAGTTCATAATGTTTGACGCGTTCAAGGAAGGACCGAGATATCGTTGAACCAAGATGAAATTAGAGAAATCTTGTCTACGGGCGTTCGAGATTGTATACATGCTCTGTATGCAGACAATGCTTCGAAGCGTGGATATATGAAGTATTGGATCACGCATGCTTTTAGTGCATTTGGAAGTCCAGGAATGCATATGGCTCACGACATGTGGGCATGGGCAAGCCTGAATACTGGGATGATGATACAGCCGAATCCTCACTTCTTTGAAACTGGCGAGATTGAGCATTCCGCAGGGGACGATGATGATGATGAGGAAGATGAAGAAGACGAGGGCGGTGAGCAAATTGAAGAAGATGAGGTAGACGAGGTAGCCGACATTGGATGTGAAGGGCTGGAGGAAGACTAGGAGGGGCGAGGAAGGCAGTATATAGAAGGTTGTACATGTATGCAGGAGTGAGCAACAACTACAAACCATGTTCAATACCTTCTCCCCAGGACTCCATTGTCATCAAATCATCAATTGTGCAGACCGATTCCACACGATGAATATCACTTAACGGCCGTAGCGATACTGTGACGTGCTTTGCTCCGTGGGATCTCCAACTTAGCTCAGTTTCTCGAATTTTCTCTCTGTCCACAAGCGGCCTTAAATTTGATGATCTTGAAGTTGATCTTGTCACGAGCCCAAAATCCATAAGGGAATGTACCCAGGTCAATATCGCATTCTCGCTGATCTTGTCTGTACACTTGATATTCAAAGGATGAATCGCTAGTGATATAACCGTATCCTGACCTTCGAGAACTGAAGGAAATTATTTTCTACCCACTATCACAATATAATCATGACAAACCTCCCAGTCTTTTCCTAGTTCTGGTATCCTCAGAAGTGACCATTGGCAGATTGTTCAACGAGGTGCTGCTCAAGGAAGACATGTATCCACTGGTGATTTCTGGTGATCGAGCCATGCGCGACAACACACTGATTGTGTTCTTGCTGCTTTTGATGCTCAACATTCCGTTCTCATCTATGGATCGTGCTTATATGCAAATGACCAATGGACTGCCCAAAGATCTTGGAGATGCTGATGATGTGAATTGGAGGGATCGTCTGCAAAAGGCGGGCTGGAGAGAGAATCGGTCGACCTGGGCCCGAGAACTGTGTCGGCGGATAGATACAAAGTATGGTAGCGCATCGAAGCTGTTTGCTGTCATGGGTGTGAGTGCTGAGACGATAAGTGCCATCAAGGGCATCTTGCTTTCAGCCGGAACCCCAGACCTCATCGACCTCTAAGTAGCAGATTTTACATGCTGTGTACACAGTCTTCTTCTCTCAGCATCATCGAGACGAGATCGTTCGAGTCGTTCTGCAGCAGGTCCGCACCATATCGTATACAGACTTGACTCACGAACTCTGCCTTCTGCCGCTTGAAGCTAGCCACAAGAGCATCGCATTCCACATCTACGCGGAAAACGAGAAGTGCTTGTTGACTCGACACCGACAGCCGAAGCAAGGCAGGAAACACCTCCATATCAGCACCAGGTCGAAGCACATACAACCACCTGATCAAGGCTCTCGTCTCAGCATCGACCTCGTAATCGGTGCTAGCATAGTTGAAGTCTTCGGCTAGTCTTTGATTTGTGCAATGAGCAAGAAGAGCAAGTGTGCAGTTGACGTGGCAGGTCGTTATATCGTCTTGAGAGCGATTGCCAGACAAAGCGGCACCATAGCTCAGCAGTTCCGTGATGAAGAGATAGTGAGCTGTGGGACAGTAGTGCCAAGCGTGGGAAAGCCATTGCGAGAGCTGGCTTCCTTGTGAGGAAAGACTGTCGTCTTTCGTAGATGCACGGGTCGTATCATCATGATAAGATATAGTATCAGGAACCGTTGGTGAGAAGTCCGCTCGTAAGCCATTGAGATGCAAGGTTTGTGCGCTCGGCTGAGCAACAGCCTGTCTTTTGGCGATGTTGCTGGCAACTTCTTCAAGCGAGTACGAAGGTAGTCTTTACGTGTCGCAGAGTCGGGAACAGAGTCGAGGACTGCGCTTGGCGTGCTGGCACGGGTCGAAGCATTATCGGTGTGGAAGGCACGATCGCCTATGGAAGATGCAGCTACTTGTAAAGATGGGCAAGAGCTCTCAGCCGGGACTGCTTTGGTTTGGGCTGCCAAGGCGTCTCGAATTCTATGTGACGGCGATTGAGTCGGAAATCCAGACAGAAATGTCGCAGTATAGCTGGAAGAGAGTGATGCTTCAGGTGTCGAAGGAGAATGATGGTGGACATGGGTGAATGGTTGATCTGTCACAATTGACGCAGATTCAGTGTTGTCCGCGCAGAGTTGTTGGCCGTTCGAGTCGACGTATGTATCTGTGCTCGGAGGTGCTGTCGCTGGCAAACCTAGGAGCCCCCGTTGAGATACAGGGGCAATGGTAGGTGGCAACCATGGCACATCCTCTAGGCCTGGAGACACACATACAGGACTTGGCACGGTGTTTGGCTCGTAAGGCGGAGGAGGTTGCGGTTCGGACGGGCTTTGTATTCTTTTCTGATTCCTCTCAATACCATTCCCTCCGTCTGCAACAGTCTTGTCTTCAGCTTCTAGCCATCCTTGCTCCACCCACATATTCTTACATGCTGAGCGGCCTCCAGGATAAAAGCCTTTGAGGTCAATCGAAGGAGTGATCATTGAGTCTTTGTCGAGCAGTATTTCGGATACATGCTGAAAAGCTGCCTGCCTGGATTCATCCTGATTGGTATATAGGTGGAAGCTGGATGCCTCAGAGAGTGACTTGAGTTTTCGAAGCAAGACCATGGCTTGTGGCATCACATTTGGTCTGCACTGGTACTCGGGCATTATAACATCACTTGCATAAGACCCCAGATCAAGAGACATACGCAAGAGCTTACACTTTGCGGATTGAGTATCGCTGGGCATATCGAAGAGGTGTGGTGAAAGCTTCTTGTCCAGATGCGTGTAGTCAACGACAGTACCTTGCAGCTGCAAGGCGTTGGCTGGAACGATCATGAACATAAGACGGCCCTGTCGGCGAGTCTTCTTTCTGACTGGCGACACCCGAATACGAATGGTCAAGGCCACGAACAGCTCGTGCGTATCCTCGTTCATGCCCACCCAGAGTCTGAGCAGGTCACCACAGCCATTTCGATCTAAAGGTTGGCCCAGTGAATCCGGATGTCCGGTGGAATTGTTTTTGAAAATGACGACAACGGGACAGTCTGCGATGACCCATGACAGACGCCCAGTCGTGCTGAGTTTGTCAGTCACGGCATCTATATCAGCTTGTGTAGCCATTATCGGCTAGAATCAGCTAGAATCGATTACGAAGGTCAGCAAGAGTGCATCTAAGGATGATAGAAATACTCGTCTCCCGCATCTGTCAAGGGACGAAGATGCGTAACCCACCCACCCAGGCTTCTGTGGTATTGAGCAGCCTTGACTCTTTCTGTATCAGCGACTGTGCGCACAAGACAAACTCTGCGCAAGCACTGCCACGGGTATCTGCACTGGTCGGGGCCACACTCGCAAACGATCCAAGGAACGGGACCACAGACACGACAGACTCTTAACAAGACTGCAGCGACGTGTTCGGGTTCGACTCAGACAGCAGACAAGGGGGCGCGCTCGCGGTTGGGCGTTACTGGTGGCAGGCTTGACAGTGTCGCGTCTCTTGGTGTGCGTCGGCGGCCGCCTCGTGTTGATGACGGAGAGTGTATAGGTTATAGCGATGTTGTAACGACAACGACGTGAAAGTGAGTATGCGCGATACCGTGTACTGACAAGGGGATGCGATGTGTGGAAGATTGTCGTCGTCGCCCAGCTTTGCACCATGGAATCGCGTCGTCGCCAACTCACGTGACGCCAAGACCTCTCAAAGTGGATGCCTTCTTTGGTTGACAACAACCACATCCTCCTCTACAGATTGACCCCTGAGGACCGCAATCATCAATTTACGTCACACGCTCCGCCCACAGCCTAATCTTGAGTGCAAAGGCGGCTCGGAAAACGTCTACGCCAACAAAAATCCCACAACAGAGGTAGCAATTCCCTTCGGCCTTGGAATCAGAGAAAAAATCATCGAAGTCCTCGAAGAAGGTCTGGCCCTTTGGGCAGCGTACCTTGACGAAACGGAAAGACTCAAATCGCTCTCAGCTGCTGAGCTGGGAACGGCCCAGCCAGCCATTTCTCCCACCCTACCCCAACCCATCAGAATTGGTATTGCAGCTGCCCGTAAAAACGTCCACCCGGTCATCCTTACGCACCAACTAGTACGTGACATGGACTCACATTTGGGGAGAAAAGTCATCGAGCGCGATAACGATGAGGCTGATGCCTATCTCGAATTCTGGCAACGTGTATCCCTCAACATCCCTCCCGAATACCTAGGCGACGGTGAATGGCGCGGCGTCACACCCGGATTCGAAGAATTTCTCTGTGTGCTCACTCGTGACGATAATGTCATCATGTCGGACTGGACAAGAGACTTGGGAGCATTCGTGGCTAAACACAATGTGCAAGGTGATGATATATATCTTGTGGATCCCGTGAATTGCACTTGGAGTGAGTATATTTATGCACACCTGGCAGATAATTTACATTTTCCTGAGGCCGACGACTCTGAGGCTTAGAACAGACTCTTGATGGTGGGCTCTTTTGTCTCTCCACGTTTGTCTAGTCGAGCATGTTGTTGACAGAAAAGACCTTGGTAGAGTTTTTCCCTTCCATATCGTTTTGCTTTGTTTTTTTTTCAAATATCGTCAGTCCCTAGGAATGCAAAGGTTTCAATCTATTTTTTTCTTGATCTGTGATTGTGGTTTTCAGATTCTCGATGATGCTGTGATGTCCCATCACCGATGCACTCTATACACGACAATTGAAGAAAGCCACCTGCACAGTAACATCATCCCTCAACTCTCTCGAGATCGGACTGCTAGCTGCAAGTCTTCCAGCAAGCAATTCCTCATAGTTACCGCCAAGAGCATTACGCATCAGATGCACAGCAACATTGCCATCTTGATTTGTCGCTCTTTGCTCTTCGAATTTCTCGTTTACGCCTTTCTCAAGTTTGCTAAAGTCGAGGGGCGCATAGCTGGGTTGTGGTTTGCTGGTGATAGATTTGCCGGACTGCAAGTCTAGCCATGTGCCAACAAGATTGACGGCTTGTTGATTGGAAAGCATATCCCACAAGCCATCTGTTGCTACGATGAGAAAAGAAGGGGTTTCAGAGTCGATGACTGTGCTAGTGACGACCGGCTCTGCAGTAATATATGGCGGTGTCGGAGCATTTGGAGCTGACTTCGGCAATCCTGGTGCGAAGAACTTTTCCTTGAGCCCTGTTTGCAAATCCGCTGGCCATTTCCAACGTCCATCGCCAAAAGCGCGGGAAACCATTAACCCCAGGACTCGTCCGTTCTTGACGATATCCTCCTCGCCGGGATGCTCGCGATGGATTTTGGCGATCTCGTCACTGTTGCTGCCGGTTTGGTCGATGGAGAGGGGGATGGCTGTCCATGTGCCATCGTGGTTTTTCTTTCCGAGGACGGCTCGAGAATCACCGGTGCAAGCTACATGTAGAGTGCTGGTGACGGGATCGAACAAAGAGAGTAAAGCACACGAACCCGCAAAAGCAGGAAGTAATCTTTGCATCTTTTGTTGCAGTGGCATGGTACTTTCAGAGGTTTTGCGTGCTGTCTCGATGATCGAGTTGTCGAGGTCCATAAATGCTTTTGTGATGGTGTCTTGAGTGAGTTCATTATATCCAGATTGTGCTTCAGGGGTAAGTTTAGCTTGACTAAGGTATTGCTGTACCAGAGGCAAAAGCCGCTTTTCTAGCAGGTCTGCGGTCTGCCATCCCGCATGTCCGTCGAAGACAGCCCAAGTCATCCATGGTTTACCATCATTTCTTGGTGAAGGCAATTTGCCATGCACAAATTTATCCTCACACACGCTGTTGGAAGCCAATTGCGCACCATCGTATCTCTCTATGCCAGAAACTCCTTTCACCGGGAACGAAAACGCCTCTTGCGAAAGCATCTTGGTGACTTCTTCTTTCGAGAGGCCAGTACTGTTGGTTATGTGCCGAGCTTCTTGGATTCCCAGGAATGGTGCATCATTGCGAGTGGTTGCGAATTGCCAGACCGCTATTCCGGCAAGCGCGCTGGCGGTGACAGCGTATGTCGCACGCTTGACGACGGTTTGTGATGAGTAGGGCCTTGTCGAGGGACAAGGTCGGACTGGTGTGCCAAATACACGACGCAAATTCGGTCGAGCCACGCGCCATGATTGCATTTTCGTAAATGGGCGATAGACAGGCAGTGATAGCAAAAAGAGAGAACACAAGAAAGAGACGGAGAGAACAAAGAGAGACAAGCTGAGACCTAATAAGTAAGACTCTAAAAACACTGTCGCATGAGATGGTCGAACGCGCGAAGGATGCTGATTGTTTATTTGCAGCTGCAACTGGTCACGCGACCAAATCGGGAAGGAATCCTTCGCGGAGTTTCAAGCTTCGAGCCTCCCTTTGGTCGCACCAAACGCTTACACTTGACCAAACATTTACCATTCGCAATTCTGTCGACTATCAGTCCCTTGTTCTGGGCAGTATGCCTAGATGACCTACTATCATATGGAAATATCGCACTGCGGCTTGTATCACCTTCCTAATCCGGCCATGGAATGTGGAGACTGATCCACAGCCAAGCCTCATCCACTCCGCCCCACATCAGAACCCGATACTGTAATCTATCAAAGCCCACTCCAAATCATACGTCTGCAAATTGGAACAGATGATTTGCAGCATTGCAGAGAGCGTTAGATGCATGAAGCAGTCGCGCTACTTGACTCACTCTCAACACCATCTCGAGCCATTACTCGAACAACATGCAGCCCGAACAGACGAATTCAGAATCCAACTTCATATGCGAACAGTCTACAGGATCAACGTTAAATAACCCCAGCATAAACCACAAGCCTCTAAGGAAAGTACAAGCTCTTATCCAAAGGCAAATGCGGTATCCCCATATTCTGGCGATACAACACAACCATAGCATCCCGATCATAGTATTCCTGAGGCATCTTGAAAGCCTCCAACATATGGTACTTGATGAACCCAGCTCTTCGACCATACCCACTATTCCACATATTGTCGAGAAGGTCTGTACACGTATCAGCCATCCAGCCTCTGACTTGTTTGTACTTGTCCTGATCTGTTGTGGTGGCATCAGTCGCATGCTGGAAATCCAGATAGCGTCCCCATTTCTGCATGGGTGGGACGGTAGACGGTGTTTCGAGACAAGCACGATATCTGTCCATGGCTGTTTGGAGTAAGTCCAGTATCTTGGATTTCATGTTTCGAAAGCGTCCTCTGTGGTCGGGTGCAATCTCTTTCTTGGATGAAGGAGATGTGTCGTAAGCTGTTCTGGTGTCTTTGGACATGAACTTGAGTTTGATATGGTTCATGTTGCCACCCAAGACGTGAAGATAGTCGAAAAGTGATTCCACGTTACCCAGAGGAATCTGAGGCAAGAACACAGGGTCAAAGTCCCAACCAACCAAGACCTCGAAGGTGATTTGCTTGGGAGGATTCAGAGTGTGGAGGCGTGCCATGTGGTTAGGGTCGATAACGATATTCTCAACAAAGCTATGCGCGTTCATACACGGCACAGTATCGTATACATTGTCAGTAGGATACTCAAAAGGTGTGAGTCTCTAATAGTCGAACNNCTGATATTTTTGTTGCCAGGGTTCCAAAGTCGCGGGATCGACCGCCGTCGGAAACTTATATTCTTCTAGAGTATTGATCATTCCCATGTGATGCTTCTTGTCTGGAATGAATGAAGCTTTGATTGTGGATTTGGTGTAGTATACTGCAGTCAACAGTATCTGGGAGCAACGATGGTGCTTCCAAGGGTGAGGTCGATTTTGTTGTGACAAAGGAATTTTCCAGATCCGGTCTTCAGGGGGAATGTTCGCTCGAAGTAGAAATTCTTTGAGAGTGGTGCAACAAAGGTAATTGACTGAATATAATTCGCATTGGGCTATCACGAGTCTGGACGCTATACGTTCATGATGGCTAACCACAGCTCTTCGCATATCCGCCCGAGGGCTACAGATCTCTCGAGTAGAGGTTCACCATAAATCATCTCCATCTCTTCCTCATCTACCCGGTCAATCTTGTACGTTCCTCTGGTAAGTTCTTGCAAGCTCCCATCAGAGACACCCCAGAAAGCCCTAGAAATATGCCGCTCGAGTTCGGTGGCTACTGGAGTCACGGGCATGATAGCCTCCAGCTCAGCCGGTACAGTGAAGAAGGGTTTCAGTTTGATTGTCTTTCTGGCTCCTTCGCTGGACATGCTCTGGAAATGTGTGGCTAGCAGAAGCAGATTGGCAAGGCTCGATCTGTCCGGCGGGAGCGAAACCTGGACGATAATCTTTCCCATCTTCTTGCACAGTTCAGTGGTCGCGGCGTCACAGAGCCACTGATCCAGATGGACATTTTCTGTACGTTTGAGTCGACTGGGCAGGGGAAGCAANAAGGTGTTCTCGCGGAAGTAAAGCTTGCTGCCCTCAGTACGGAAGAGTTTTGAGGTTTGCGTGATCTCAGGAGATCTCTGATTGACTCTTTTGCTGAGATCGATGGGCTTGAAGCCTGTCACTGCATTCTTGAAGATCAGCAGTTGCAGTTCCGTGGGAAGCCTTGGGAATGCTGGAAAGCTCGGGTGTTGTGATTGCAAAGCGTTCGAGCTGGAGTTGGCGCTTTGATGTAGAGGAAGAGTGGGCATCATAGTTTCCAGTCCAATGCACGTGTCCTGGCTCATGTTTTCATCCGGGTATGGCTTTGTTGAATGGCGATGGCAGTTGATATGATTTCTGAGGATGAGGTTGGAACGGCCTGGAGATCGTACACTGAGCTTTGGGCACAAGAAAAAGGCAGTCACGACTGCCTCCCGACTGAGACTGGTTAGCAATAGGCGCTTGGAGATGCTATTGACAAAGAAAAGACGATCATTCAGGTATCCTAAAAGCTCTCTTTGTTCTTGCCAGACTGAAAGCGGAAACAACAACCGAGTCCCTTGTTGACAATCAAGACATCAGCCCGACAGCATGAGAACAATGATGAGGCCGACATTCAAAGTCTGATACACTCGGAAGGAGAAGCTTGAAGTCTTGAGGCTCCAGAAACAGTGAATTACCAGGTTTTCTTTGCTTGTAGAGTTGTACTTCAAAGTCGTTCGCTGGTAGTCAACATCATGGCTTGAAAAACGTCCTCATGGAAAAGTGGTCGTGGTGCTTCTTGGCTGGAGCGAACATGCGAAAATTGTAAGCAATGGTCACAAGAGGCTTATGAGCAAAAGCGAAAAGAGATATGGGTCATAGTGATTGGTAGCGAGAGATTGATTTCTAGACAAGTTGATGTTTGATGTTCGCAGCAGATAGCTGAATGTAACGTGGTAATGCGACTGTATTCGATTCTTTATCGTTGTTCTTAATTCCTTGATGCAAAATGTGGCTCGGTAAAATGCACCAGCACCTTCTAACAATCCTCTTCCGGAAACTCCTGCATGCGCCGTGATGTACTGGGTCAAGGTCGACCGACAACTATGGGTATCTCAAACTTCTTTTCTTCTATTCTCCTCTTAAGGCTTGAGGGGCTTGCTCTCATCGCGAATGCCCTTCATGCTCTTGAAGTACTGAGCACCGTCGACCAGTCTACGCTCGTCGTTTGAGCGAGAGTTGACGAAGTCGGGGTAGAAGAGAGACAGCTCGACGGAACCGTTCACGATGGCATCGACAGCCTCGACACCCTGCATGAACGAGTGGTCCTGGTTGCCGACCTCGTAACGCCAAGCGCCGAAACGGCCACGAGAGTAGATGTCCATGTCCTTGAGCTTGGGGAGGAGCTCCTTGAGGACTCCCTCACGCTCGAGCGAAGGAGTGGGGTAACCGTGGTCGAACTTGCGGTGGTAAGTGGAGACGATCTCGTCCTTGGGCTGGAGCATCTCAGTGTTGACAAGGCCCTGGATACAGTCCTTGAGGAGGTTCTCGGAGTCAACAGGCTTCATGGAAGATTCGGAAACTTCGAGCATGATGCTCCAGTAAGGACCCTCGTTGAGGCCAGTGTTCTCAGGAGCAGAGCCGTCGGCAAGCTGCATGGTGGCGAGCTTCTTGGTAGCGACGGGCTGGTTGTGGGGAGAGTAGTTGGAGAAGATGGTGGCGCGGTAGAAGGGGCAGTCGTTCTCGGGGAAGTAGAGCCAGCACTTGTCGCCAATGCGCTCGGGACGGTGGCCACGGATACCGACACCAATAACGTGGGTGCTGCTGTAGAACAGACCCTTGGAGAGCTGGTGGAGGTCGTGGTTGCCCATAGCCTCGGTAAGGAAGTCAACCGACATGGTCGAGACGAGCTTGCCGTACTTGATGGTTGTGCCATCCTTGAGGGAAACAGTGTGGGCGTCGGCATCGACCTTGGTGACAGTGGCGTGAGGGCCATACATGGTCTTCTCCTTGGGAAGAGTGTTGGCAACAGCAATCCAAATACCACCAGTACCACCCTCGGCGGGGAAGCGGAAAGTGGCGTTGGGGCCCCAATTACCAGCAGTCTTGTTCAAGATGACGTTCTTGGTGACGGTCTTGAGGTCGGGAGCAGCGACACGCTCACCGAGCCACTGGCACTGCATCTTGGTGGTGGGGACGGCCCAGACCTTGTAGTTGTAGGGGCGCATGAAGAGGTCGGCGATACCCTCACCCATCATTCTGACGATCCACTCGTCGAAGTCCTTGGGCTTGGTGTTGGAGACTCTGGCCTCCATGGCGGCGTCGATCATGCCGTCAATGCACTTGACCTGCTCCTCCTTGGGAAGCATGGAGATGTTGTTCTGGAAGGGGTAGGGGACCCATTGCTCCTTGCAGCGGACGTAGGAGATTCTCTGGTGGGTGTACCAGTCGGTCTCGTTGGGGAGAGCCTCGTTGATGCAGTCGTCGAAGTACTTGTAGTGCGAGAAGATGACGTGGCCACCGACATCGTAGAGNCTGTCAATTGTTGTCAGCGCTGCTCAATTCGCTTGAAAGATTTTTGTCAAGCTACTCACGAAGCCCTCAGGGGTGACATCGGTCGAGGCAAGACCACCGGGAATCTCGTTGGAGTCGACAATCATCCATGACTGATCGTTGAGCTGGTTCAGACGCTTTGCGGCACCGAGACCAGTCGGGCCAGCACCAATGACGAGAACGTCAACCTCACTGTGTATACTTGTCAGCAGAGTTGAGGTGGCAACGGCTCGTATTCGAAGCTCACATTTGCTTGGACATTGTGGTGGAAGTGTGAAAGAAGGGATTAAAGGAATTAGAGCAACAAGAAGAGACAGAGCAACGAAAGAGGGTATCACTGGAGAGCAAAGAGGCAGGAGCGAGCGTCGACTGGACTCTTTTTAAAAGTGATTGCTGCGATTGGGGAAAAGGAGGTGAATCGCCGCTCTCAATACTTGGCGGGCAAGTCGCAGGGTCCGACCTCAGCATGCCCGCCCGCCGCCCTCAAGTTTCAACATCTAAGATCCTTGCATGCACTAGACCCGCCCCGCCATCCCGAATCCAGACTTTCTATCAACCATCACATCCCATTCCAGATGACCGCCATACAATGACACGGCCAGATCTACCATCTATCACCATCTGTCAATTGCCCGCGGCTCAGATGTGTTGAGTCAGTCGTGTCGCTGGGACAAGTCCGAGAGAGTGAAGCCAGCAAATTTCTGAGAGAGTACAGCCACCTCCTCCGCGCGGCCAGCTTGCATGGCGAACAAATAATCTTTGACACTTTGCTGTGGCATTTGTTTTCAGAGGTACACAAGTGCATGTAATCCAAGATGATCAAGCTCGGTCAAGCTTCGCTCAAAAGCTGCAATTGACCACCCTCGGGTCCATTCATTGGAGAAGCGTGTTTGCATTGATTGGATCAGATGTTGCTGTAGATAGTCAGGAGAAGGGGATAGATTGTGCCGTACCGCATGGATTGAGCGTGTACCACCACGCGGCTACAGTGGCGGCGAAGATGGGCAAGCTGCGAAACATAACACATAGCTATGACAGCGGCAGGTCCACGCAAACAATTGCACAGCGTTCGAAGCTGAAACGTCAAGTATTCGGATCGTCGTGGTATCGCCGGTGTTGCAGGGTGATAGAGTGGATGTGATTGCGTGTCCCGAAGTTCTGCTCAGCGTGTCAACGGTTTCGAAAGGGCGGCTCCACTTGCACAGCAGCGGCCTTCCAAGCTTTTGTGACGATGCAATCAAGGGGTTGCTCGCCGCAGACATCAAAACTTGTCCCATCCGCGCAACTCAAATTTCCACCCGATCCTTCTGTCATCCATTCTTTGTCCCTCTCCGCTCCGTGCAAGCTGTCCGCTGGTCTATCACCGTCCAGTGCACCAATCGAACAGACTCGTAGCCTCGACACCCCACGTTTCGCACAATGGAGAAGGAAAGAACCTCTGGCGAGGTCGAGAGACCTGAGCAGGCCGAGCCTGTCCTGCCCGTCGTCAACCCGGCCCTCGAGAAGCCTGCTCCTCCTCAGAGCAGCATCCACCCCGCCCTCTATGTTGTGTGAGTTGCGCCCTCTCTTGTCCAGGCGGCGACAGAAGCTGATAGCGTGCGCGCAGTGNTCTGGATTGCCATGAGCTCCAGTGTCATCATCTTCAACAAGTACATTCTCGACGAGAAGAAGCTGAACTTCCGTGAGTCTTCTGTTCAAGCAACCACAAGCTCGCACCAGCTCATTGTTTTGCAGGCTNTCCCTATTTTCCTCACAACATGGCATCTCGGCTTTGCGACCATCTGCACCCAGATCCTCGCTCGTTTCACCACAGTCCTGGATTCAAGAAAGAAGGTTCCCATGAACGGCAGAGTCTACCTTAGGGCCATTGTCCCCATTGGTATCTTCTTCTCTCTGTCGCTCATCTGCGGTAACCTCACCTACCTCTACCTCTCCGTTTCCTTCATTCAGATGATCAAGGTATGATAGAATCCGCTCATTTCTGCTTTCTGGACGAGCGGTAACTGATTTGGTGATAGGNCCACCACCCCCGTCGCCGTCCTGATCACTTCCTGGGTCATGGGTCTTTCTCCCNCCAACATGAAGACTCTCGGAAACGTGTCTTTCATCGTCATTGGTGTCATCATTGCCTCGTTCGGCGAGATCCAATTCGTCATGCTCGGCTTCCTTCTCCAGGTAGCTGGTATCATCTTCGAGGCCATTCGCTTGACTATGGTCCAGCGCCTTCTGTCTTCTGCCGAGTTCAAGATGGACCCTCTTGTCTCTCTCTACTACTTCGCTCCCGCTTGCACCATCATGAACGGAGTTGTCGCTTTGATCGCCGAGGTTCCCTCCATGACTTGGGCTGACTTTGACCGTGTTGGTTACTTCACTCTCCTGCTCAATGCCATGGTTGCGTTTGGTCTCAACGTCTCGGTCGTTTTCCTGGTATGTGTTCTTTTTGGACTTTTCACGCACGGTAGCTAACAAGCTCTACAGATCGGCAGAACCTCCTCCCTCGTCCTTACTCTTTGTGGTGTCCTCAAGGACATTCTCCTCGTCGTTGCCTCGATGCTCATCTTCCGTGACCCCGTTGCACCTCTTCAATTCTTCGGTTACTCAATTGCCCTTGGTGGCCTCGTCTACTACAAGCTTGGAGCCGATGCCCTTAAGGAATACGCTGGTGGTGCTGGTCGCGCCTGGGCCGATTACGGCGCTAGACACCCCGCCCTCAGAAAGCTCATCGTCTTTGGCGGTGCGCTCTTCGTTCTCTTCCTCCTCCTCGGCTCCTTCAGCTCCTCCCTGCCCGTTGACCCCAAGCAATATGTCGGCAACAAGTACACTGGCTTCTTCGGCAACAGCGGCGCATAAACACGTCCAAAAGAGCTCGGTTCATAGCAAGGGGACAACGTCAGTTTTGGAACGCTGGAAGCAGGTATCGACGCTGCGGACCAAAAAGAAACACTATAATACTGTGAATGACTATTGGGATGCGAGGTGGGCCCCGGTCAAGGGCGCCTCACAAATAGAGCACGCGATGCGGGAACTTTGGAGTTTGTCTTTCTTATACCATGTTACGAAACCATCAGAAAATTCCAATCATATTCAAAACTTCAAGGCCCTTCGAGCTATAATTTTCTCAACCCTTTGGCTTTGTTGTTCAAAACAATTTTCGGCAACCGTTAAAGAGCAAATCGATTCAAGCTCCAACATCAAGTTCCTTCAAGGTTTCGTCGAGAAACCTGGCAACGAGCCGAGGGCGCAAAGCCAAAGAGTCGCAAAAGCCAAAAGTCGGATAATCCCAAAAGAAGAAGCTTGATTGCTTTCCTTGAAATTCGACGCGCCGTTTGGGCATGTCCATCTCATCTCTTGCTTGCAACATGACCAGCTTTCCCAGTGGAAGGAGCATGTACCATCTCCGCAATCCAAGGGCTGGGGAAGGCGCAGCAGCAGGCCAAATCTCGGTGGCTCTTTCTCGCTGCCCTAGGCAGGGTTGTACTCCGCGCAAGAACGTCCCTCGGTGAGAATGTTTATATTGCGGCTCTGCTGGTGTGCATACAAGCGTCATAGATGCCATTGACCAACCCTGTTGTATTTTTCCACCAGTCCTTCCGCGCAAGAAAAGCATTACTTGTGGGTTTGGTTTGCGAAAGCGAACAAAGGTCAAAGATGGAGTACCTTCGGAGTCCGGATGAGGCGTGAGGAGACGGGGAGCTTTGTGGAAGGGTGGAAGGTGGAAGATGGCTAATCTCCACTGGTGACTCGATGATTGCGGTCTCTTTGGTGTATGAAACAAAGGTAAGGTGGTGACATGACTCGTGGTGTTGTGTTTGATGTTTGATCTTTGTCTTTTGATTTGCTTCTTGGGAAGGTGGGTGAGTGTCGCTTTCGGGTTTGAGTGACGCTCTTGCCATAGTCTTGCTTTGTCGATTTGTCGAAAGGCAGTGTCACGCTGAGTTGAGCAGGACACAGGGCGAGCCTGCTGGAAAGAGGCTCTCTTGCTGTGATTGATGTCAACAACACACTGCAGACTTGAGAAACATACAGGAGGTCCGGTTGCTTGACAAGCTCTCACTGAACGGGCGTCTGCTTCAAGGAAAATATGCATCGTAGGCAACTTACACTTCACCAGGCACCATCACAAAGGACAGCACGACACAGCACGCGACAAGCATCGTAACCAAGGACTTTGCATAATAAGAAAATCAAAAACTATCGGAAGTAAGCTCGAAAGAAAATCAGAAACGACAACAAAAACCTGCTCCAGACCACATTCGGCCCCTCGAAGATGTTCATGGTCAACATCAAATCAAGTCAGCATCGCAAATAGCAACGCAGGTCCAAAGTCCAGCACCGCCCGCCAGAGTCAGGCGCCAGTACTTGATGGATACACAGACATGAACTCGCCAAACTTTTCCAATTGCTTTCTCTCCTCCTTGACGTCTTCGACCTTTTTCTTCAGTCCATTCTCCAGCGTCAAGGCATCTGCTCTGTCCTTCATGGCTTTCTCATGTGCCTTTGAGCAGCGGTTGTTTTCTTCATACGCCAGCTGGGCATGCTGCTTCGAGGTCATGTACCATCCGTCCTTGACGAGCTTATGCTTGCCTTCGTTCAATCCTCCTGCATTTGCAATTGCGGCTTCGAGGTCGTCAGAGAGTCTTTCCATCTTCTTCAGAAATGTATGGGCCGCATCGAGATGTTGCTTGGATGCCTGCACTTCGCGCTCGATCCTGGGGATGTCGCTTTAAATCATTCTGAGGTTTTCTTCAGCGACATTGAGTTCTTTCTGGAGGTGAGAGCCTGGATTCCCTTTGCAGACTTTCCAGGCGGCTAGTGTTTTGGAGACAAATGTATCAATGGTGGGTTCCTCGATCGATGTAGCTGGACAGGCTGCGGTGTTCTGGAGGCCGTCCTTGCGCTCCATTGTCGCGGGCTCGGCGCCCGAGGTCTTCACTGGAGTCGTCTGGTCGCTGGTCAGCCATCAAGCTCAAAGACGGAAGGAATCTCCTCCAACGCGTACCTGCTGAAGACTGGTTCTCGGCTTCTTGTTCTGCGTAGGTGTACCAATAGGTGAGCTGCCAGAGATCTGCCTCTTGGCACTGCTCGTTCGATCGCCAGATGCCTTCAGAGGTAGCGGATGCATTTGTGGTGTCTGAGGCATCCTTGCTGGATAGTCGTGGCTAGGTCCTCTGGGTCCACTAATTCCTCCGATCCAATACTTTGTAGGAGTGGTGTTCACTTCTCGGCAGTGTGGACACTTTTGAAAACCGCTAGTGCCGAAGGTCTTGAGGTCTGATTTCTTCCACCACTTGTTGCACCCGTCTTTATCGCAACGCAGCAGCTCGGGCTTTACTTCTGCCAGTTTGGATTCTGGTGATTTGACCTCAGAAGAGGCAAATTTCATCGACGAGGTTTGTGGTGAAGACAATGTGAGGAAGGTGCAGGAGATAAGATAAGAGGAAGACGAGAATGTTGAAGGTAGGAATCCTCTAGGGACTTTGAAGCCGGCGATGCCTATGAAACCTCTGACGGTAGGTTAGAAGCTGAGGTAGAACAATTGGGTGAATGGGACAGCGAGAAGACAGAATGGAAAGGTGGAATGAGAAGGCAAGGTGAAAGGTACTGACAATGTTCAGGGTATCCAGGAAGGTGCGAGGGTCAAGAAGGCAGCTGCTCGGCTGACGGGTCGCGGGTAGGAGAGGTGAGGTATGAAAAGGAAGGATCAAGGCTGGGAAGTGAGCCTATATGAGCGAAATCATTGAGAAGTATCTCCCAGTTTCTGCTCGGTAGCGGTCTTGCTTTGTGCGTGTCGCTGGTTTGCGAGACCTGCAGACGGGAACAAACAAGTGTTCGATTTGACAAGCAATCGTCCTTAGGCTATCAGAGTAGGTGAAGACGCACTACGAATTCTCACGACTTTGTAAGCCAGTCTTGTGATAAGAGATATGCTTCTCACCAGGAAGCTTCTCAGAACAGCATAATTTGCTCCGCAAACAATGGCGAGAACCAGCGTACGCTGGAGCAGGTACAGCCAAGAGCTCATCGTTCGTACGCGTAGGTGGTTTGTAGGCTGGCGGGAGCTTTGCAGGGGTCAATATGCAGGTACCCATCCGAACTGAAACAAAGACAGCGGTGGCATGTATACCCCTGCCCGACCGACTTTCTCCACGGATCAGACCGAAATGCAAGCAATCCGCGTTGTAGTATGGGGTATCCATTGAACCTGTTCTCTCGCGAATTTGTTGAAGTTGTGGATGTATCGTTCGTGAAGTCGATGTCTTGATTTTCCTGTGGAGTGGTGTGTGCGTAATTTGGCCTGTAGAGGCTTGCTCCTTCCCACTATGTCGCAAGCATAAGTCAGACGGTGACCCACAAGCTCTTTCCTTTGAGATCCCAGAAGTTTGTTCGTCATCTTCGTCCCCTTTGGTTCGTCTGTCCACTTTCAATGTTGCTCGAAAACATGTCCGCTTTCATCGCTGTCATCAATATCGCCAATTATCGCACCTAAGACACCTAGGTCACCCACGATTATGAAACCTGCTTTTATCAAGAAGTGGATTGACAATCTTTTCCCAGCTCAGGACGATTCAATAACATGTACGACCACGACTTCCACAAGTGCCTGCTCTCTCGGGACGACGAATCATAGCTCCACCATCTCATCACTCTATCTACCTCCTTGCGACATTTATCAGCTCGAAGCGCCTGTCACGCCTTCTTCCAGGTCCGGACAGGTCTCTCGAAATGCTTTGTGCTATGGTCGATTTCAACACGAGAAGACTGGCTCGCTTCACAGGAATCATGTAAGATCCGATTCGGCGAAAGACCACAAATTCCAAGCCCAGGAAAGCCAGAATGAGACTTCGGTCGTCCATAATCATGAGCTTCTGATCGGGTCGTCACCACTTGGCTCTCGGATCGAAGCGGAGTTTACTAGGTGGACCGTGGACGAGTTTGCCATTCCTCCACAACTCAACCTTCGATTGCACGACTATGAGTCCTGCAACCTTTTATGGCTTCGTCCGAACCTGGAGGGCAAGAAGGTTGCAGGAGCATCGCATCTCTTTCACCAAACTCATTACGATGCCGCAGGCACCACCACCAGATCTCTTGTGGTATTCATTGCTGCAGTCTGTCTGCCCGAGGAATCTCATTACTTCAAACCTGCTGGCATCGGTGCATTCTTTAACAAACACTCGATCTTGAATATCTCCGATTCTTTCAACATGACATACAAGCTGGAAACATCTCGTTCCGGAGCTCGCGGTTTGGTGCCACATCTTGCAGCGGCGAGGTGTGCACTCCAGGCTGTCCGCACTGAGATTGTCCCAGAAAGGATACAAATCTTGCGAGAGGCTGCCTTGCGCTACAGATGGACAGAAATCGATGTTCAAGCTGTGGCGCGCTTTAACCTCATCGTTGCAACCGATTGCCAGGCCTTGTTAGATGCGATAGGCAGCTGGAAATCAAGCAATCACCTTGGAAGGTCGTTGGACGTCGGCGAATCCGGAGTACAAGATCTTTTGGTCGATCTCCTAGATCGAATCGAAACGCTGTCGAAGCTCGGAATTCAGGTGGTGTGGTCCCGTGTCAGCGAGAGGTGGAATCGGCCAGCCAAGAAACTGGCAGCTGATGCAGTCATTAGACATTGTGTAAGGCTGGAAGGGAGGAAACAATCACGTATCTCAGAACTGTATTGTTAGCAGAACGGACTTCCTAAGAACATAGAAATGATCGATTTGCGAACCTCCACTTCAAACACCGGAGCAGAAATCAGAGACTACCAGAAGCAAGAACTGGTGTTGAGATAAGAGCTCGGCGCATAGCTCGAGAGTGAGCTGACTAATACACAAAAGTCCTGAAATTCGAACTGTCTCCATCCTTGTTCTAGTGAAGGCTTAGAAAGGTGGTTGGTATCCGCGGAAAGTGGCTGGAATCTGACGTGGATCGGTTCTTGGACGTTCTCGATGGTCGGTGCTTGCAGCTCAATCGGAGTAGATACCGAAGCACCCAGAGCGGATGTTACATGGAATCGGTGGAATATCGGCTTCATTCCATTCCATTCCACTACTTCCAGCTAGTATTCCATTCTATGCCAATTCTCTAGTGGAATGATGCCAATTCCAATTTTGCTGCTGTTGTTGTCGCCACCCTGTCCATGTTAGGGGTCACCCTGTCGTTTGATTAGTAATCAGCAAGCTTGGCACGATTATGTAAGCGCGATAAGATATGAAGATCAACATACCTAATAGAAATAATATCAACCTTGCTAGAGAGTGGAATGGTGGAATATTCCACTAGAATTGACGATTCTATTCCATGCCAACGGAGTAGAATATTCCACTTAAAATCAGTGGAATATTCCAACATTCTACTTATTCCATGCCATTTAACATCCGCACTGGAAGCACCAGTATGTGGCGTAGTATGCTGGGTGACCCTGTCAGGTAGTATCTACAACGCAAAACAAGAAGATAACCACGTATAACAGCAGTATCATCCAAGATCTGGTATGTATTGGATCCGAGAAAAAGCTTGCTGTCATTTGCTGACTGTTTCCTAGGATGAATATCCCAGAATTCCATGGTGAGACGCTCTAGAAGCTTTAATCAAGATTTGGCACAGCGACCATGTTGTCTTGTAGGCAACCATGTGGGCTGGGCAGCACGACAACTATTCTTGCTAGAAAGCAATAATCACATCGATCGAACTTCTTACAGTGCGACGGCTATCAATAATGTTTGCATTGTAGAATAGACGACTTGCTGAACATGTGTCGCTTTGTAAGTCCACATCACGTCTTGCGGATGAGCATGAAGCCTTCCAAGTTTCGGCGATAGATCTGGGTTATCTCGGCAAAGACAAGGATACCCATGAACCAGAAAATAGTGACATCAGTTAATATACGATTGCGCAGTTCAGATACAAAACTTGGGCTGGTTCAACCTCGAGAACAACAGCAGCAGACTCTCTAACATCAACAATCTTCACGTCATGTCAAAACCTACAGTGGCTGTCATCGGAAGCGGCTGGGCTGGCTTCGTCTTGTCGCAACAACTGAACGTCGCAAAATACAATGTCAAGATCATATCACCCGTCCGAACGATTCAATATACACCACTGCTTGCGAGTGCAGCTTGTGGCCTGTTCAACTTTCGGCTCGCTGAAGAACCCATCCGTCGACGCAGCAGACCCAATGTTCAGTACTACAAAGCGATTGCCGAGAACATTGATCTGGAGAAGCGTGTCATCAAGTGCAAACCCTCTGTATCAGAGTTCTGGAAAGACCAGGAATACGATATTTTGTACGACAAGATTGTGATTGCACCTGGCTGTGCTATTCAAACCTTTGGCACGCCTGGAGCTACGGAGCATGCATTATTTCTGAGAACCACAAACGATGCTCGCCTCATTCAGCAAAGGATACTGGAAATTCTTGACGCGGCTTCGTTACCTGGCGTCACCGAGCAACAGCAGAGAGATATCCTTACAATCCGTGTCGTTGGTGGAGGAGCCATTGGTATCGAAGCCACAGCAGAACTATACGATCTCTGGAACCAAGATATGAGACATCTTTATCCTCACCTCGACGGCAAGCTCTCCATCGTCATCCATGACGTCGCACCTACCATCTTGTCAACTTTTGATGAGAAGCTTGGTGATTATGCAACCAAGTCTTTGCACCAGAAGAAGGTAGAACTCAAGACCAGTTCTCACATTGAGAAGGTAGAGCAGGATGCCATATACACCAAGGAAGATGGCAGGTTGCCGTATGGTATGCTCATCTGGGCTACCGGTAACAAAGCGAACCCTTTGCTCGACAGTCTGGATGTCAAAAAGACAGAGAAGGGCATGCCTCGCATTTTGACAGATAAACATCTGCGTGTCTTGCGTCCCGATGGTACTCCGATTGACGGCACATACGCTTTGGGTGACGCGGCGGATATTGAAGGTTACAGCCTTCCGACACTGGCCGAAGCAGCCTTGCAANAAGGCGAGTATCTCACACAAGAGCTCAACAACGAGGCCGAGGGTGTTGCGGCACAAGCGTTTGAGTACAAGCAGAGAGTACACCTGGCCTACCTAGGCAAGCATGACGGTGTGATCGGCGGCAAAGGAGACTGGACGGGCGAGAGCGCGTGGCTGGCATGGAGATCGGGTAGTCTGTCGTGGACGAGGAGTTGGAGGAGGAAGATAATGATCTCAATCAGCTGGATGTTTGTATGGCTGGGTGGTCGCGATATCGCTAGAAAGTGAGCGTTTAGCGATGCCATCGAATTGTTGAGCATGTGACAAAACTTGAAGCATGCTACAAGGGTCAACCATGTTTAAGAGAGAATCTGTTGCAAGATCTGCAGACATGATATGCCTAGAGTGTGGCGGATGAAGAGAACTGTCACGATGGAGAAACAGTCGATGTGCGAGAAATGCAGCGACGAAAGGCTGAGTTTCGCTCTAGCTCTCTTGATCTGCGAGCCTGATTCCAAAAAGACGACTGCTGTGTCCCTCGCGCAGAGTCATGGCATGGTCAAAGATCGAGGATGTCTTCTCCTATTCAGCGACTGTGGAATGAACACCCTCGTCTGCGTATTCGAACAACATTCGTTCATTTCGCGAGCTTCCGTCGCGTCGGCGTGAAGAGCGGCTAGTGATCGTATAGCGTCAGTTGTGTGTATAAAGAAGCACCTTGCAAAAAGCTAGAAGGGTTGAGCTGTTGCTTCGAAAACCGATAGTGCTGCAAGACTGAAACGAACTCTTTTTGGGAGATGGTGTTTCATGAGATGTCCCTTCCCGGGTACAGGGCAGTTTGAGCCGACTCTTGGCTAAGGTCCGCGGCCTATCGGCTTGCAATATGGCTCCGGCCCGCGACACTCCGATGCTGCACTGTCGATCACACATCTCTCTACGTGTCACAGCATCACGACTTTGTTCTGACTTCTGAGCACTTCTATCTACCATTTGTTCTATTCGATTTCGTGACATGAATTTCATAATATAGTATTGAAAGTCCACTAGACCACGCTACTCCTAAGCACCAAATCTCGCTCTTTGTATTGGCAAATCTCTGCCAGAATATGACCTAACCAGAAATAGGTCCAAGTTTCAACACCGCCTCACGCACAGACTTCGTCCACTCAACTAACTGTCCACGCTTCTTTCCTACACTCCCGTGCCTTCCGTGGTTGCCTGAGTTTTGAGATGTCAAGACTCTGCAGAACTGGCAAGCTACTGTGTCGCTGCAGCCTGCAGGGGTCTTGTTCGCAACTTCCTCACTTGTCGCACGCTTTACCGCTATCGCAACATCCAAGTCCAGCTTCTGAAGAGAACCACTTGCATGTTTTCATCAACGCAATCTCGTTATCGAGTCAACGACCAAGCATGAACTTGGCCGAGCTTTCCAACGTTCTACTGAAGAAGCACCATCATCTTTCGAGAGCCGGGGTATGTGGAGTACCCAGGCCAGTTTCATCTCTACAAGGCTAGAGCGGACTCGAGACGGTCGATCACCATACCTCTTTTCGCCACGACTGCTGCGAGGTTCTGCTTTGAGACGTGCTAATTTGCAAATCAACCTCCTTCCAGTCTGACCATCACGAGACTTTTCACTTCTGGCATCCTGGCGCCCGTCCACATTGCGAAGAATGCATGAGTCGTCTGCAATGTCTCGCCCGAACATCCACTCTCATCCACACTGGCATGTCAGCACGGGGCCGCAGACATGTCAAAATCCTTAATCTCATCACAGGTTGGTATGATCGGTGCTCTGTTGCTAATCCTGTAGCAGCTCAACCCACTCTTTCGAGGTCGATGCATTCAACATGCTCTTCGTCCTCTGTATAAAGCAGGTCGCCTTGCCTGCTCTCAATACTCTTCAAATCAGTTCAGTTTTGTCTTTCGTCTTTCTTTCCTTTGCGAATCAAGAGCTGTGCTCTGAAGCAATCCTTCGTTTTTATTATTGTCCTTAATCGTTCAAGTCCTTCGTTCATCCCTAATCGACAGAAAACCGATACAAGCGTCCGCTTCGCTTCCATCTCAAGATGAAGCCCAGCACGTATGTGTATCTGGCGGCCTACTTTGGTCTGTCCACCGCTGCTCCCTGGAACAACAAGCGTGATACCAACACTTGCCCTTGTGCTCCCGATGGCCAGGCTTCCACGTCTACCCAGACCATCACTCAATGGTCTACCCAGACTCGCACCCACACCATCACCGAGCACGTCACTCACTACATGACCACGACTGCTGCTGGTTCAGCAGTCCCATCTGTACAGACTGACGCTGCTGCCTCGTCTGCTCCTGGCTACCAGGGCGGTAACTACGGTGGTGCATCTTCGGCCTCGCCTTCGACTTCTGATGTCGATGCCATCCCCGCCAATGGCTCTCCTACCGGTGCCGCTCCCGGCAACTCTGGTGCCATCACCACCCTGCCTACTGCCCAGACCGATGGCAACAACTTCACCCCTATTGCCACTGGCGGTATCCCCGCTGTCACTGGCACCACTACCATGGGCTCAGCCGGTCCCGAGGTCGTCTACGTGACTGACGTCGTCTCTGAGACCGTCACCACTTGCCCTGTTGGCCACACAATCTCGGAGGGTGGTTCCACCACTGTCTTGACCGCTCCTAGCGTCATTACTTCGACCATCACCAACAAGGCTACAGTCACCTCGACTGCTACTGGTTCGACTCTTTCGAGCGCCGACGCTGCCATGCCTTCGTCTCCCGCCGCCATCCCCGCCGCCAGTGAGGGCATTCCTGCCAACGGCAACGGTACTCCTGAGACCACACCTGCCGGATTGGAGGGTGTCCCCGCATCTTCTCAAGGTGTTCCTGTCAACGGTAACTCTGGTCCTTCCGCATCCGAGGGCGTCCCAGCTGTTTCCCAGGGCGTTCCTGCTTACAGTGCTCCTGCCTACGGTGCCTCGACCCCGCCGCTCAGTCCACTTCTGATGTCGATGCCGCCATGCCTTCTTCTCCTGCTGCAACTCCCGCCGCCACCGAGGGTGTCCCTGCCAATGGCAACGGCACCCCCGAGACCACTCCTGCCGCCTCAGAAGGTGTACATGCCGGTTCGGAAGGCGTACCTGCCTCCTCAGATGTGCCTGCTGCCTCGGAAGGTGTTCCCGCATACGGCAGCACTGTCGTCGTTCCTACCACCTCCACCGTCATGCCCGTTCCTTCTTCGCCTCCCAACACTGACGAGACCCCCAACAATATGCCCTCCTTCGGTCAATACTGGGGAACCGCATCTGGTGGTGCTTCTTCGACTATGCCTGCCGGTGCTGCTGCTCCTTCTGGCCAGATGCCCACCAACTGGTTCCCGAGCAACTGGGCTACCGGCGTCCCCAGTTCGTCCGAGTCTAGTCCCGACGTTCCCGCTCCTACCTCTGTTGGTCCCATCACAATCACTCTCTACAGCACTCAAGTCGGTACCGTTATCTCGTGTGCTGCCGATGTCACAAACTGCCCGGCATCATCAACTGTGCTTTCTACCACTCTGATCCCAACTGGCACCTCCGTCACTGACATCGTTTCCGGTGTTGCTCAGCCTACTGGCGCTGGCTACACCTGGTCGAGCCCTTACTCAGCTGGTGTTCCCGCTCCCTCGAGCGCTTCTCCCAGCAAGAGCGCTGTTCCTAGCGACAACGCAACCGATGCTATCGCTGCCCAGGGCACCCCGGCTGCAACTGACGCCTCGCCTGCTGGCACTGACGTTCCCGCCTCGCCCTCTGACGTTCCTGCATCGAGCTCTGACGTTCCCGCTGGATCTAACGCGCCCACCTACGGCTCTGGTGCTTACGGTTCTGGCACTGGCTCTGAGGGCTCTTCTCCCTCTGTCCCTGTCCAGTCTCCCGCTGCCACCCCTAGCGACAACGCCACAGATGCTGTTCAAGGCACAACCCCCACTGACGTTCCTGCCTCGTCTCCTTCTGACTCCGCTTCCTCGCCCACCGAAACTGACGTTCCCGCTGGATCCGACGTTCCTGTCTACGGCGCTGGCTCTTATGGCTCGACTTCCGGCTCTGAGGGTTCGTCTCCTCCGGACCAACTACTTCCGACTTGCCCATCGGCACTCCCGCTGAGTCCGCCTCTGCTACTCCCAGCGACAACCTCACCGATGCTATCCAGGGCACTGCTCCCACTGATGCCCCTTCGCCATCTGACTCTACTTCTTCGCCCTCTGACGTCCCCGCCTCGCCTTCCAGCGTCCCCACTTACGGCCAGGACTCCGGCTCGTCTCCTTCCGACTCTTCCCCTCGTCCGTTCCCAGCAACTCGGTCGCTGATGCTGCCAATGGTGTCCCCACCGGCACTGATTCTTCCCCTGTTGTAACTGGCGCTCCTGGCGCTGGTGCTGGCGCTGAGGGTGGTATTTTGGGTGGTGCTAGTGGCAGTATTGAAGGTGGTGCCGGTTTGTCTGCTGGTGCCTCGCCTTCAGGTTCTCTCGCTGCAGGCGCCACAGGTGCTGCTGGCCTTGGTGGCTCGGCCGGCCTTGGTGCTGGAATCAACGGATCTGGCTCGGCCGGTCTGGGCGCAGGAATTGGCAGCTCGGCTGGCCTTGGTGCTGGCGCTACCGGTACTGGCAGTCTTGGTGCTCAAGGAACCGGTTCTGCTGGACTGGGTGCTGGTATTGGTGGTTCTGCTGGTCTCGGTGCAGGAATCGGCGGTTCAGGTGCTGCTGGTCTCAACGCAGGAATCAACGGCTCAGACTCGGGCTCAGCTGGCCTCAACGCAGGAATTGGCGGCTCGGCTGGCCTTGGTGCTGGCGCTACCGGTACTGGCAGTCTTGGTGCTCAAGGAACCGGTTCTGCTGGACTGGGTGCAGGCATCGGTGGTTCTGCTGGACTGGGTGCTGGTATTGGTGGTTCTTCTGGTCTGGGTGCTGGTGCTACTGGCACTGGTGGCCTTGGTGCTGCCGCTTCAGGCTCTGCCGGTCTGGGTGGTTCTGCTGGACTTGATGCTTCAGGCTCGCTTTCCGGTGCTGCTGGTGGCTCTCTCGACGTCCACCTTGGTCTCAACGCTACTGTCAATGTCTGGGGCACTTTCGAGATCCTCGCCGACCACATCCACTCCTACACCGCCGAGATCAACGGCACTCTCAACGCAATCGGCTCGGCCAAGGCTTCCGCTGCTCAAATCGCTGAGGTCAAGGAGAACATCCAAGTTCTTATCAGCCTCATCGGCGAGGCCAAGGCTCACCTCAGTACTGTCGGCGGTATCTCTGGTCACAGCAACGCTGAGCTCGCCAGCTTGATCGCTGAGCTCCTCCTCGAGGTCGAGTTCACCGTCAAGTTCGCTGTCAAGGTCTGCGGCTTTGCCGTTCTCAAGGGTGTCGTCTTCTCCCTCGCCGCTGCCTGCCACGGTCTCATCACCATTGCTTGCTCCGTCGTCGTTGGTCTCAAGGGCGAACTCGCCGCTCACCTCAGAGGTGTTGTCGGTCTAGGAGCTTACATCCTTGGCAGCATCGTCTCTTTCATCCTCTAGATGAAGTAAAACGCTTTCCTTTTTCTTGTATCATGTTTCCATGTTACTGTAATATCAGCTATGCTTTCCTTCCGAAGCATTGGCACCCACATAGTTTAGCACTATATCTCTCTTTATGATCTCTATCTATGTTTCGGTTTTCTGTTGCAATTTTCTGTTTCCACCTCCCCTTGTGCTCAAGTATGTGATGCAAGTAGCTATAGAAATTCACAGTGCTATTCGAAATCAATGTAGTATCCACCGAGAGTCAACATCCTAGAGGCTCTCTCTGGCATCTCCTCTGCTTCGGAAAAGGACTGTATCTTTCTATAGTGTAACTTACGGTCTACAATTTTGTCGGAGACGGATTTACATAACCTAGCATAGGGGAGAACATGTGAGCTCCGCTCTATCTCTCTTACAATGACACATGACAAAGTCGTGGAGTTATAGAAGTACACAATTACTTTACAAACAAGATCATGGCCATGGAGATAACTTCTAGAAGAAGGGGAAGTTATAGGCTTTGGTACATAGGGGAGGCAATAGATGATATGTTGCATGGATGTGTCTCTTTGCTACTTGTATGATTTATTTCAGACGGGCCAATGACTTTGATTGTTCTATGAGCTCTTACGAAATCGCCTTCTGGATTACATGCTAAACCCGACAAAGCTCTACTTGAAATCTTCACGCCCTTGCCCGTTAAAGTTGTAGCATACTGCATGCACAAGTATGAGAATCCAAATTAGTGATTGTTTTTCAATGACTAAGTTCCAAAAGGTCATTCATCATCCAGAACTCATGAGGTACCATGTCTACCGACAATACTCTCAAACTTATCGGTGTATCTTTTCTTTACTTTTCCCGGACATGGGAATGTCAATCCTGAGGTCTTCTTATATGTCTGCAAATACATTCATGATACCTTGCACCTTCAGCAAAAAGCGCCAAGCCGTTTGTTACGTATAGTATATAAGCCATGCTCAACTCTACAAATCCTTGCACAATCTCGAACGCCAACCCACCTCCACCACAAAACGAACAAAGATCAGATTTCGACGGTTGCCAGAAGGACGCGCGGCGGCACCTGAGGCGTCGGTGGCTTGACGTTGGGAGTTGGTGTGCTTTGCTTGTTAAGTCTGTGGTCTAGAATGATTTCCATCCATCATAGCTTACCTGACCACGGCCAGAATTGTCTCCGCGATCACGGCCCGAACGATTTCCACGAACTGCTTGAGATCCAGAGGCAGCGGACTGGTCAGCGTGCGCGAGTGCTAGGGAAGAGTGTCCTTCTTCCCATACAAAAAGTGTTGGTGCCGACATTAAGGAAGGCCCCCCTAACCCCCGAGGGGGCTCAGAAAGTATTCTATAGTGCGGCGAGGCGAGCGGACACTTTTCCCCACCAAGACACCGTTCCCTAGCCCTTCCGGTCAGCGTGATGGTAGCGAGGCGGGTGCGAGGCGGGTGCGAGCCGACACGGCCACCGCGGGTATGACCTCTCTTCCACTTTTGGCAGTAAGGCAAGGCAAAAAGCAAAAGACATGTTGACGAGAGTGGGATTTGAACCCACGCCCTTTCGGACCAGCGCATTGGAAGAACCTTAAGCTGGCGCCTTAGACCGCTCGGCCATCTCGCCTTGTGCGCATATCTCTCCATACGACAATAATAAGACTACTCGGATATAATATGGTTACCGGGCGGTGTGGCGGTGTGGCAGTAAGTTTTGCAAGAAGAGACACAAAGTTGTTGTGGGCAGCGTGTACAAAGACAGAGTCGGCTGACAGAGAGGCAGAAAGGCCCTCTCATAGTGACGTGGGGCAGATTTTTTGCCTCGAGCGTACTGAAATGCTAGAGTGATCCACCTCTAAATCCATGCGCAGTCGGCCAGGTAAACAGATATCATTGTGTCGATGGTGGCATATAGGCTCGGTACAAGTATGGTTCTTGGCGGGAGATCAAAGGATATCCCGAATATAATGTTCTGTGGTTTCTCTCCAGACATGACCAGTCCAACAAGTGTAAAATAAGTGTATACACCTGGCCAAAGTCTGATCTTCATCAAGCAAAAAAGGAGAAAAAGGTGGAAAGGAAAAAAGGAAAGAAATAACAAACAGAAAAGAAACAGCATAACAGAATAAAAAGAAATGGGGTATCAAGAAAGATAACACAAAGTTCACACATCTCATTCACTTCGCATCATCTAAATCCTCTTTGACCTCGTCAACATCAAAGAACCTAACACTCCGCCCTGTCTGCTGCGCTACACTCCCATTCACATCACCAAAGCCAGGTGCGTCCCCAAACCTCGTTCGTCTCAATGTAGCAGGAGTGAAACTTTCTTCAGCTAGATCCACACCACCGCCACTTCCGGTAGAATTACCATATCCACCTTTTCTCATCTTGCGTTCGAAGGGCGTGACAATGGGTGTTTGAACATCATTATTACTTCGAGAGGGCGCTGGAGTGGTGGAGACGAGAACCTCTCTACGCGATGGCTTGCTCGATGGAATGGCGGAAAGAGCTTTAGCTCGCTGGCTGCGCTTGCTAGGGGTACGGGCCATGTATCCAGGAACTGGAGTGGAGGTCACTGCGCTGTCGAAACGCGGTAGTGCTTGGTATTGAGGTTGTTGTGGTTGGAATTGTGGTTGTGGTCGATTCATGACGTCTCGCAGAACGTCAAAGGATGTCCATTCTTCAGCGCGATGAGTAGCACCAAAGTCCATCTCTTCAACATCTGACTCTTCTCCATCACCATCAAGGAGAGGGGCAAGTCTGCTTTGTGCAGACAGCGGAGCAGGCGTCTTGCGTGCTGAAGGTAATCTAAGACTGCTGAACAGATTCGAAGAAGGTGGAAGAGGGACTGGAGCAGGTGTAGGGGCAATGGCTGGTGATGATACTCTTGTGGGAGATTCGAGTACGTCATCCTGTTGAGGATCTAATGGTAGCGGCAAAGTTCTGGCAGCCTTTCGTCTTGAAGCTTGCTCAGCCCAGTACCTCAACATGTTCCTACGATGCTGTTGGGAGTTGCGTTGCTCGAGTGCTGCCGCAGAGTCTAGGTTGCGTCGATGGCAGAAGAGTGCCCACTTAAGTTTNTTGAGTGTGCCAGTAGCGAGTAAATCGACGGTTTGAGAGCGGAGTGTTAGAGCTTGCGTGTGATGAAGCAAGACTTCTTGTCCCTTGGATACTAAGGTGGCAATCGTGCGGAGGAAGAGAAGGCGTGCAGAAAACTCTTCTGCTTGAACGGACGACTGATTGTTTTGCTGAGTTTTTCTACGCCACGAGTTGAAGATTGCGGTGCGAGCGTTGATATGCCGATTGTTGACATGCTCGACGGCAGTGGCGTCAAGTTGCGTGACCACAGTGGCTCTTTCCCTCCAGGCAGCAAAACAATCGCGCACCATACGTAGCTTGATACGACCTCGGATCTGAACATAGGCGTCCCTGCGTTTGTTACGTTGTGCCTCTGAAGTGGCGTCCTTCCACTTTTTGATGGTTCCACTAGCCAAACAGTAGAATCTAGCATCGTTTGACCAGCGATCCAGCTTCATCAAATGCTTCGTACGCTGAATCCAGATGGGCAACATGGCGTTCATAACGCGTGTATTCCTGAACTCGATTGCTTGTCGTTCCATCATCTCTTCCGCTCGTGAGATACCATGGAATCTGAGCATTACAGAAGCCAAAGTACGCCTACGCTTGTGTTCATTGAAGATCATCGCTGCCTCTTCGAGATGGAAACGCTGCTCGGTAAGTCTCAAGCTCAGAGTCTGCAGCGCACGTTCTTGCAATCTGCTATCCATGACACGTCGGAAGAGAGCGAATCGAGACTGTAAGACCCACTTGTAGAGGTTCTCAAGTACGACTCTATCATCGATCTTCGTGACGAGTGCACGAGCTCGCAAATTGTCATTCCAGTTCGTCCATGCATTCTGAAGGATGCGTCGCCGATCCGCAACGGTGGCTCGATGAGAAAGTTGAGTGTTGAGTTGCCAAACAGAGACAGCCGTGGTGAGCAGCCGTCTCGATACAACGGTTGACATCTCTTTGGAGGCATGTCCCAATTTCGATTCTTGTACCATATGATGGAAGCAGTTGTTCAGTAGATTTGCTCGGTGAACCTCCTCAGCACTTCGTTGCAACGACAGGATGGCAGTACGGCGGGCATTCAAGGCTCCAAATGTTTTCTTGAGAAGATTGGTGTTCCGCATATGTATCGCAGCGGCTCCATGCTGTCGGAGACGCGTCACAGCACCAGTCAGGCGATGCAGACAAGACTGTTTGGTGCGATGATCATGCCACACAGGAGCTTTACGCTCGCAGAAAGTCCAGAACCACCTCCACCAAGTTTTCTGAACAAGATTCTCTTCGTATATAGCAACGGCACGTTCATTATCGACGGCTTTGCGAGCAGCGTTTGTTCTCCACACAGAAAGCCATTTGCGCAGACCCAAGCGACGACACTTGAGATCGTTGACGGCTGTAATGTCGCGCCATGCATTAAAGTAGCGGGTGCGCAGAATGTGTCTTCTAGCAACAGATGTTCTGGCAACCTCGTCGCTCGTAGACTGGGCCCAATGAGTAAAGGCCTTGTTCAGTAGGAAGAGGTCTCGTGCACGAGTTGCTCTGCGCTCGTATTGCTCGAAGAATTGTTCAGTCTCGGCAGCCTGACGTCTATCCAGTAGCTTTGCGGCCCAGATGCTGAAAGCTTGAGTTTCGAGTAGACGCTGATCGTGATTCTGAGCGATGCGAGCCATGTGCTGAAGGCGAGAGGATTCCAGAGACAGTTGATGGAGACATCGGCGCGCGGTCTTGATCTGGGAAGTGTGATAAAAGGCCTCGGCTTCGTAAGCCAGCTCTGCCTCGACGGATTCAACATGCTGAGGCGCAGGTTGGTAGTGAGACGGCAAGGGTGGCGGTGAGCTGGGGATATCGGACTCGGTCTCATCGTCTGTCACGCCATTCTGATGGTCCATCGGAGGTGGGTAACGAGTCCAGGGTTCTGGAGCTGGCGGGCGGGCGGCTCTGACACTTCCTTGAGTCGACAGAGAGTGGCTTCTGCGGGGTTGCGTCTGATGCTGAGCAGTGACTCTGCCTCGCGAGGATGCTCCGTTTTGAGCGGGCACCGCATTGGTCGAGGGTCTTCGCATGCGTGACAGGTCGTCCAACGAAGTGTGTGGGCTGTGTTTAGACCTGGCAGCGTCGAGCCTTCCACCGCTGACCCAAGTTTCATCCAACCTGGTGTCGTTGAAGCTTGCCCTGCGGCTTCTTGTCGCACTGCTTTGTCCTAGCTCTTGGGTTGGTCGGACATTGTCTGGAGACAAGTCGACTTCTTCGTCTTCAATGGCATTTTGATCGTCCTGTACAACGATATGGATGTCTAGTTCGGCAAGCAATTTGCGCAACTTGAGCATCAAGGATCGGGAACTGTGGGAGCCGCCCTCGCCCAGGCGCAAGACCCAGCGGAAGAAGCGCTGATCATGTTCTTGAGCGATTCCATGGTCGGCGAGAACTTTGTCGTATGCGGCGAAGAGGGCTTTGACTGGAGGATCTGGGGATTGTTGTGCGTCGCTCACAATCTGGAAGAGGATGTTGATATCTNNGCGAGGACTTGATCAGTCGATGAAGGGGGATACTCTGGCAGAGAAATGGCTACCTTGGTCACTCAAGGGCGGCAACTCCTCAATGGGCGACGAGTCTGGCATCCGGCTCGTGTGATGATTGTGCTATTGACGCGTTTCGGTCCGGTCGTCTGTACCGGCGCAATATCAATGGCGGAGACGGCATTCGCGCGTTCGAATGTTGCGAGAATGCGTGTGGATAGATCAAGCAATGTTGGTAGTTTGTATCATATTCGCCGTCTGCTAAAGAATGTAGCTACGAAATACGCAACTCTTGTTAGTGTCGCATGGAAAGCGCTGATGGGAGGGACGCGACTTTCACATGCACGCCAACCCTCGGCTGCTGCCGATGACCGCCTTCCGAGTCAATGACATCGCCAATTGCTCCATCTCTATCAAACGCCTCCAATCGTTCTACAACCAATTCATCACATCCTAATCATGTCGACTACAAGAGCAAAGCCCCTCGAAAAGTTCATCACGGCCAGCTCAAAATGCACGCTTGAGGTATATTGCCTCCCAATCCAACGTAGTCTGCCAAGTCTCATAATATCTCAGGGTGCCGCATATGGCAAATGTATTGTTGCCGAATACCAGAATGTTCGCAAGGACATGTGTGCAAAGGAGTTTCTGCAACTAAAGAACTGTTATTTGGTATGTTCTAACCCAACCTTCAAGAGGAGTGGTGACGCTAACAAGTCCTCACAGGCAGCGGCAGGGAGGAAACGATGATAGCATAAACCACGAGCAATAAAAAATCAAAGAAAATCGGCTTTTGTCTTTCACTCATATCTCTGACCTAGTATTCTATCGAATCAGAACAAAACATCATCTTCTATCCTTCCGAGTCTCCTATCATAGCTTGAACAGCATCAACTTGACCAGCACATCTCTAACGTTGGCATCCTCTTCCGCCAATGCGCCCTCAGTGGCAGCATCCTCGCGTTGGATCTCGCCCTGAATGGCCTTGTCGAACAGAGACTTTTGCTCCTTGAACATGCTGTCAACTTCGTTGTTGTCGTCTTTGACAACCTTGTACACCATGCGCACGTCATCTGTAGGTACGAGGCCGGCACTCTTGCGCAGGCGTTGCACCCTGTTGACGAACTCTCTGGCCATACCTTCTTGTGCGAGCTCGGGGTATGCAAAGCTGTCGAGAATGACGAGGCAGTTGTCGTCGACCGACACCTCGAGGTGCTTGGTCTCGGGTGTTTGCTGAATGCCACGCTGCACTCTGAGGTCCTCACTTGAGAGGTGGCAACCTTCAATGGTGATTTCGCCACTTGACATGAACGACTTGATGTCGGTAGATGAGAGGTTAGGGATGGCCTTCTTGATCTTGGCGGCATCCTTCTTGAACTTGATGCCCAATGACTTGACATCAGCAAGAGCAGAGTATTGCACGTGGTACTTCTCCTCATCAGAGCTGAGGATAAGGTCACGGATGTTGAGCTCCTCGACAATGTACGACTCAAGACTCTTGACATCCTCGAGGTATTGAGGGTCGGAGTGGATGACGACCAATGACTTCAGAGGAGTCTTGAGCGAAACGGTTCTTCTCTCACGGCAAAGACGACCTTGCTCAATGACGACTTGCATGCGCTTGACACGTCTCTCAACAACCTCGTCGAATAGCTCCTCACGAACCTCGGGGTAAGGGAGGAAGTGGACCGAACGCATGTCTTCGTAGTGCAAGCTCTCGGGAATGTGCTTGGAGATGCGCTGGTAGATGTTGTCGGTGATGAAGGGAACGAAGGGAGCGAGTCCTCTAACCATGGTGTAGATGACCTCGAAGAGAGTGTTAAGAGCGTGAAGAGCGTCGTCCTGACCAGTCTCACCCTTCAGACGTCTGCGGTTGAAACGAATGTACCAGTTTGTGGTGTTGTCGATCAACTCGAGCAAACGAGGCACGACAGTGTAGAGACGGTATACCGACATCTCGTTGTTGACAAACTTGAGCAGAGACTGGCAAGAAGCAAGAATCCACTTGTCCATGACGTTAGTGTTCTTGGCCTCGATGGAAGTGTCGTACATGAAGTCAATGTCGGACTGCTTCTTGAGGAGAGCAACTTGCTGCTCGAAGAAGTTGTAACTGTTCCAAAGAGGAAGGATGACACTCGAGACAATCTGCTTAACACCTTGTTCCTGGAAACGCAGAGGCTCGGCACGAACGACAGGAGAGTTGATCATGTAAAGACGGAGAGGGTCGGAACCGTACTTGTCCATGATGAGGTTGGGGTCGGGGTAGTTCTTGAGCGACTTTGACATTTTCTTGCCGTCCTCAGCAAGGACGATACCGTTGACGACACAGTTCTTGTAAGGGAAGGTGTCGAACAAGAAGGTACCAAGAAGAGACATGGTGTAGAACCAACCACGGGTCTGATCAAGACCCTCAGCAATGAAATCACCGGGGAACTTGTCGTGGAAGGTATCCTTGTTCTCGAAGGGGTAGTGCTGGGAAGCGTAGGGCATGCTACCCGACTCGAACCAACAGTCGAAGACTTCCTCGATACGACGAAGCTCACCGTTGTCCTGCTTGCTGGGGATGGTGATACCATCGACTGTGTCTCTGTGAAGATCAGTAATCTCACCAGTGTAACCACTGAGCTCCTTCAGCTCAGCAATGCTGCCGATACAGACGACCTCCTTGAAGTCGCTGCTGACCCAGAGAGGAATGGGAGTACCCCAGAAGCGGTTTCTTGACACGTTCCAGTCCTTTGCCGATGCGAGCCAGTTGTGGAAACGACCATCCTTGACGAAGCCAGGGACCCAGTGGGTCTTCTCGAGGTTCTCAAGGAGCTTGGGAACAACGTGCTCAACCTTGATAAACCAAGAAGGGACAGCGCGCTGGATGAGGGGAGTCTTTGAGCGAGGGCAGTGAGGGTATCTATGGACAATCTGGCTCTTCTTGACGAGACGGCCAGCCTTCTCCAGGTACTTGATGATGTCCTTGTCGGCAGCCTTGACGTGTTGACCCTCAAAGTCGCGGACCTGCGAGGTGAAGTGTCCTGAGGGGTCCAGGGGGTTAGGAGGAGCACGCTTCTCGTTGATGACACCAGCCTTCCAGGCGACTTGGTAATCGTCCTCACCAAATGCCGGAGACTGGTGAACGATACCGACACCCTCGTCGACCTTGACGTATGTGTCGTTGAGAACCTTGAAACCGACACCCTTGAACTCCTCCTTGAAGTAGTCGAACGGAGGCTCGTACTCAACTCCAAGCAGCTCGGAACCCTTCATCTTCTCCAGAACAGTGTATTTTGCCTTCTTGGGGTCCTTGTACAGCATCTTGAGACCAACCTCGAGCAGAATGTACCTCTTGTCCGTCTCTTGATCGTGAATCTTGATGTATTCGAAGTCGGGGTGCACACAGAGACCGGTGTGTGAAGGCAGGGTCCAGGGAGTGGTGGTCCAGGCAAGGAAGTATTCGTTCTCGCGACCGAGGATGGGGAAGTTGATGATGACGGCCGGGTCCGAGACATCACGGTAGTCTTCTTGGGCCTCAGACTTGCTGAGAGGGGTGCTGAGGGCGGTCGAGTAAGGCAGGACCTTTGCACCGTGGTAGACAAGGTCCTTTTCGTAGAGCTGCTTGAAGACCCACCAGCATGACTCCATGAAGGTCGGGTTCATGGTCNNTACGCCTTGTCAGCGCATGCTCGTTCGTGCGTTGGTCTCTCTCGTGCTCACCTTGTAGTCATTGTCAAAGTCGATCCATCTTCCCAAACGTCCAACAACTCTTCTCCACTCCTGAGCGTAGGTCATGACAACCTCGCGACATCTGCGATTGTACTCGGCGATACCGATCTGCTCAACAGCCTTGCGACCACGCACGCCCAGCTCTTCTTGAAGCTTGTTGTCGATGATCTGCTCGATGGGCACACCTAAAATCTGTCAGACGAAGTCGCTTGTCGCCACGGATGGGGCATGAGACGGACCGTGGGTGTCCCAGCCGAAACGACGCTCGACATGGTGTCCCTTCATAGACCAGTAACGAGGGATGATGTCCTTGATGGTGGATGCCAGCAAATGGCCGTAGTGAGGTGTGCCGGTAGCGAAGGGAGGGCCATCGTAGAAGGTGTAGGGTTTCCTTTGCGCCGACAACTCGAGTTGCCTTTGGAAGGCATTGATCTCNCTGCAGTTGCGTGTTAGTCACGGCGGCTTGACTGCGCGTGCGGGCTGGGATGGGCGTACGGTCCACTGGGCGAGGATGCGCTCCTCCTCCTTGGGAAAGTTGACCGCCATGATGTGAATGTTTCCGGTCGTGTGCCCAGAAAGGTGGTGGAATGGTATTCAACTTTTTTGGCCGCGCCGGGAGTCATCGCGGTGGAGTCACAAAGTGGGATGAATCTGGGGCAAGTCTTGGCTAAACTTTCCTCATTCCTCCCCTCGTCCCAATCTTCATTGTTTTTCTCTTTCTCTTCCGCCTTCGAGTTGTGATGCCCTCTGACTTAGGCACTGGTAGAGAACATTATTGAAAACTACCAAGTCCCAGTGCTCGAGTGCTGGGGGCTTCTAGAGAGCATGTGCTAAATTATAGAGAACATGTGGTCACCTCTGACTAGTTAGCCCTCTTCGCGGTTAACAGATAATGCTTCAGTATGCTATCAGAGTGCACGGTACTTGTAGAATCGGACGTGTGGCCATAGAAGCAGCCTTGAAACGAAGCTCTCCTTGAACAGCACCTTTTGTGCATCTCTATAGCTACATCTGCAACAGTCTTTGACACACTGGAACGAAGATGCAGGGTTAAATTGCAGCAAGACATTGGGAGTCGACCGCATGTTCTTGTAGCTTACTACATGTTCTCTAGAGGGATCCTCGAGATCTAACTGGTCCCGAGACCATCTGCTCGACAAGGCTCATGATCCGGCATCACTCCGCTCCATCTTTTCCTCCAGAAGTTTGTCGTATAGAGCATAGAGAAGACCGGGGCTTCCCGAATCGCCTGGTCGATGTAAGGAACTTTCGCTAATATGGGATGGCGGGCGAGCAACTCGACAATGAGGTTACGCATGTCCTGATCGATGTCTGGAGTGATCATGAAGGCAACGACTATGGCACTGCACAGCCTAGGGACTGCCTTCATCTTGCTTGGTATGAACTTCCTCAGAGCCAGAGCCTTTAATCCGGACACGCCATACTTTTCTCCCATTGCGTACATTCTTGCGTGCTGTGCTATCGGACCTCTGGAAAGATATTCTCCTACTGGGTCGAGGTGTAATTCGGGCTCTGGTTCGGTGTGATAGTCATGATGGTAGAAGTTGTAGATCATCGCTCTGACGGTCTTGACATCTTCGACATCCAGATCCCAGTCGAACTCGTCTGAAGTGATCGGAGAACTCAGTGCGTTGACTTGGCGGCCTGGATTAGATGGAAGAGTGATGACTCCAGTGTTGCCCTCTTGGAAAGTGTCTGGTCGACACTTTCCAGGAGGGCAACACCTCGGAAGATTGAATGTAGGAAGATTCGATCGGAAAGACTGCAGAAGTTCTCTGCAAGATGCGAAAATCATCTCTGCTGCGACCATACCCTAAACTCCTCATGCTACCTGATATGCCCAAACGCCGTATCCGTCTAATTCAACCATCGTGTCATCTTTCCCAAAGTGACCTCTATCTCAAGCATCTCTTTACAAAGCAGAACCGAGCGTCAAAGCCATGACACCTGCTCCCAGAACATAGGTCCAACTCGAAGCAGCGACCGATGATGCAGCACCCTTGGTCGAAGAACCAGAAGAGCCAGCCTTCTTGCTGGTAAGGTTGTAAAGACTGAGGGTAAGGTATCCACCACAAAGCTCAGTGTTGTTGCCCACGCATGCAAGCGAGCAGTTCGATGCGGACAATTGTGTCGACAAAGCAGAGAGATAGTTGCTGCACCAACACCTGTTATACTCAATCAGTATAAATCCTTGACTGCTCCCACATCTTGATCACACATACTCTTTGGAATATTCCAGGCCAGCGTATTGGTAGTTTGAGTCGCCGCAGTACTGCAGGCATGCGGCAACAGTGGTGGTATCGCCAGTCTCCATCTTACCGCCCGAGAGGGCGCGATCGCCGTTCGTGCCTGCTATCTCGGTCGTCTCATTGTAGCATCCAGCGTAACTGTATCCGTTTGAGCCGGTGGCGGCGACTGCGACGACAGAAGAGGAGGCAGAAGCGGCAGCTGAAGTGCTAGTTGAGGTAGAGGACTGGGCGGATGCGACTGCGAATAGTGAGAGAGCGGAGACGATGGTTGAGATGAGCATAGCGGCGAGTGTGATGGTATAGTAGCGAGCGACGGTTCCAGATTCGAAGCTGAGGTGAGCACACAGAGGTCAAAGTGGTAGGCAAGGCGTGGGAAACAGAGCTGAACGCGAAAGGGAAAGAAACAAGAAGAGACGACTTGACTTTGCTTCTTCTCAACTCCTTGAACCTGCCTGTGTCTCACAGATATCAAAAGTCTAAAAACTTATCACAAGCAGCGGCTCTGCTCGGAGACGCCGGTTGTCCGTACAAGCATGTGCATGCAGGGTCAGCCTCTTGGGCGCATATGAGAGTTGGTTGAGTGAACCGCGTCCCAAGAATAGACGTGTTCTGGCTCCAAGCCCGCCGAAACGGGAGAAACGGCCAAGCACGCTCCTCAGCTGCTTTTGGCGACCTCAGCTCTTGTATTCCTTGATACGAGGACGAATCAATATATTATCAGGACAATGCCTCGGTTGCGATTTTGTCTGTTGTGTCGGGAATGTATGGATTCTTGATCCTGACATATGCTAGAGTGCTGCCTTCGAAGTCCAAGAGATGTCTCCGTCGCACCTTTTAGATCCTTCATCAGCAATTATTTCTCGCGCCATCTGGTAGCAGCTGAGTAGGTAGGTGCTTTCAGAACGCAATTCCACTAACCACGCGATCAACTCGCTACTTCTTCACATCACTACAATACTCGCATTCATGATGGGATCTTGACGATTTTTACGTCTTGCTATATTCGAAATCTTGGACTATGCTACCCACCCTAGACCCCCAGGCACGCCTCGCTCTTGCAGCCTACTACACGCAATCCACAAAGCAGAGGTTCGCTATTGTGGTGGTGACAATGCGTAAGTGTGGATCTCGGGATTGACGCCAGGCTCCGGTCTCAATTTTGGACCTTCGAACCTCTCCTCAGAGGTGTGTCGTCGACGATACTCTTCCAGAATGTGGTCCATCGGATCGTTTTCCATCGAATATACATCGTGAGCCATCGCGTACTCGTAGAGAACCTTTCTCCAACCAGAAGCGCACGGTGGCGTTTCTTGGGAGTAGAAGGAATCGCTGTAACGACAGCCATGATGCTCAGCTCTGCTGGCGGACCAGACATGAACGACTCGATTCCGCCACGCAACATGTTCTGGGTTCTTGGTCCGACTAAACCCCTCTGGAGGGTATCCATATCTTCTGATCATACGTGGCTCGTCACGCCGCTCTTCAACATGTACTTCAGCTACCAATGATTCGACTTGCCCTGCTGCCAAACGTTAGCTGTCCAAATCCTAACATCATATGTGCCAGCTCGACTGCCTTCATCCTGCCCACATAGTTCATACGTCCTTTGAAAGTCATAGGTTACTTGGAGGGAGGGTACCTTGTTGTTGTCTGCATACGGTCTGGGCGCTCATGATTGTATTGCTTGCTCTCTAGAGAAGGAGTATGGGATATTTTGGACGTTGGGTTTGGAAGGTGAGTTCTATTCAACCACGACATTTTCTTCATAAGCTATTATAACTAAATAGAGAACAGTCATATCGCCAACGGCCTCTCCACGAGTCTTAGTAGCTATTCGACTCACGAGTTGAGCACGATTTGACTGCTATTCTTGCTCTCTTGGCTCGGATTTAACTCCCACATGGTGTGCCATTCTTGGAAACTCTCATATGTTCCATTGGGTCTTGAGACTAGAGTCCCCCTTCTGAGCTAAGACTATAGATTTCAACCAGGTACTCCTGCGTTCACGCCAATTCTGTTGTGGTGGTTGAGGCACCCAAACATAGTTGGTTCCTTCGGCAGCATTAGACGGATCTCGAATCACCACCGGACCTGTGAACCTTGCATCATACAGATGTCGCCGCCGATACCACGATACTATCGTTTCCAACTTCCTTGTCATGGCCACCATTGATCCATATTCTCTCTTGTACTCCGCCAACATTTTACCCCACCCCCAGACACATGGAAGTGTTGATTCAAAATCGAATCTTTCAGAGTTGGACGGTCCAGAGTCGAGCGTTTTAGAGTGAAACAAATCGCTATAACGACAACCTTTGCCCCCGGGCAGGTCGTGCATACAGGCTCTGTCATGACAGGGCGGCATGCTGCAAGTATGGCTTACATGCTCTTGTTGCATGTTCTCGTACCGCAGTATAGAAGCTTGTTTTGCCTCTATAGTCGTTGGAGGGACAAACCGCTTGGCAAGTTCGTCTTGAAGCCAAGATGAGGATCCAGGGTGCACCGGTTGCCGGGAGAAATTGTCGCAGAGGCCAAGATTGACGACTCGGTTCTCCAATGGTTGTCCGTCTTGTGCCAGCATGCCCGACTGATGTGTCTGGACCTCGGTCTGGTATATCTGGATCTCAGTTTGGTGTGTCTGCATCACGGACTGACGTGGCTGTATTTCAGTCTGCTGTGTCTGCATCTCATACCACCTTGTGAGCATCGTGCTCCGCCAAATCTGTACCTCATTCTGGCGTTGTGAATCAGGTATTTCGAAAATGCGTTGGACAGGACGAAGAGGAGGTAGTGGATCTTCCAATCAAGAAGGCCTTTCAATGGGACCTAGAGGGTTAGGGCCCCTGGAGGATGCAAGACTTCCCGAGGGGTAAGGATCTCGTACCAAGTCCACAATCCACGGAAATCTTTCCTCCAATTCTTTTTCAGAATACTCCGCGAAGGACTCCTCCGTGACAGACTCCTCCCCAACAGACTCCTCTGCGATAGACTCCTCCGCAGTAGACTCCTCCGAGATAGACTCTCTGTGACTTGCCTCAGCGTAATCAGTAGATTCTGATCCAAGCTCGAGAATAGGTTCTGCAGCAAGCTCTGAAGAGGCTTCCGGCGCTGCTGTTGGCATACTTGAGTTGTGGCGGTATATTCTGCCTAACTAGTACAGCGTGCGCGTCGATTCCCGCAAGATTCGACAATCGGCGGAAGTCATGGACTTATTGAAAGGATGCCATTGTGGGTTGCGCATTGTAAAGGAAAACGGTTGGGTGTGGTTGGTTAGGTGGATGGGATAGTGTAAGTGCAACTTCTTCTCGACAGAAAAATATTTTCTTCACATCTCAAAGCAGGGCGAGCACTTGCACTCGATAAAAATCTCGTATGAGTCTTAACGCCGTAAGTTTCGCTCCTGTGGTGGCCCAGCGGCATAATGAGCACATTGTCTCAGCCAGGCGTCGATGACTCTCAAGACTTGATCTTATCGCCACATACCATTCGGTTATATCAGTCGGTGTGGAGAAAAGACAGAGGTAGATGGACTTGAAGCAACTGCACGCGCATTCCCCAGAGCCGCCATCGCGCCCGGAAGTCTTGTTGCACGTGGGAAAGTACACATGCCCATCAAAACTTACTCGAGATATCTTGGCTGGCGACAACCCAAGTCATCATCGACGCATCTGAAAACTACGCCCACAGTCATATCTTTAGAGTCATCGCCGACGTCCATTCTGGTCAATATAAGAACTTTACTAAACTCGAAAGTGTTCTTTACGTGTTCTACCAATCTTCTGCGGCAAAAGCGAACGACACTTTGCGACCCTCATACCATCGCCGTATCCATCAACCGATCTTAAGCACCAATTTCATCACCTTCATATCACACACGATATCTCACATCATGGTCAGCATCCAATACTCTGAAAACCAGACCCTCGAGAGCCAGGAATTTGAAGACCTCGAGTATATCGGCAACACCAAAGACCTCAACGACTTCGAATACGTCAAAGATCACGAAGAACTGGAAGACCACATCGAGAACCCCGAAGACTACGTCCAGGATCTCGAACACTACATTGATGATCTCGAATCAGATGTTTCTTATAACACAGCATTCCGCCATGCCCTTGAATTTGCTCTGTTCGTCTACTACCTCTACATCCGCCACGGCAAAGGCTACTTCACAGCAAAGATCGATTTGGTACTCGAAATCCCTGTTCAAGCTTTCTTCCTCTATTCCATCGCAGTACTTGCTTTCCCAATACCCTCTAACTATCTGCCCAAATGCAAAAATCACGATTTGCCAGTGGTATGTTTGTGGAAGTCAGGAGCAATAGGAGAATGCAGGTGTCCTAAGAAAGAAGCAGTGAAAAATTCGGTGTGGATGTCGTTTCTTGAAGAGGTTTTGTTTTTGTCTCTTGTGCGTTGATGGCGGAGGGTTCTCAAGGGTTTGAGGAGTATGTGGAGTATCGTCTTTGCTCGGCCAATCCGTATGGGATACACTGTTGAGGTATGGTGCTTGAGGCTTTTGATAGCTATGAGTGGGACTTTGTGAAGTGAGTCGCGGACGATATAGGTGAGATGGTGTAGAAGGCGGTTCAGAGAAAGGATGAGACCCCCAGGAAGATTGATGAATTCAGACTTGAGGCTGGAGGTACGCTTAGTGCCTTGACTAGACTGGATTGTGAGCGAGGCAGTAGCATAATTCTGTTTGAGCTTGAATGTGAGGAGGAAATGGTAAGAGTGGTCGCCGTAACCAAACTATCCAACAATGAGATTACCTTTCGAGTCCTTCCATCTTTTCTGATTATCTTCTTACACGTCAGCAGCTATGCATTATCCACAGCAAGTAATAAACATTTTCATACTATACACATCTACCACTATCCATCTTATCCATCTAATCTACAGCAATATTAAATGCTCACAATCGAGAAGAGTAAGTCAAGAGAAGAAGGACTCTCGCTGGGATATTCTATCTCTACAACAAAACCTCTGCGCCTCAATAACACCTCCTGACCAATGTATTCGACACGGAGCACAAGTTGCTTGCCTAAATCATCTCAGCCTCTTCATTGTCTTCCTCTCCTTCACTCTGCCAATCCACATCATTATCTAACTCCTCAGCTCGTCGCTGGACCTCTGCCAAACCAGATACTTCTTCGACATAGCCCTTCTCGTTAATCGCTCGCTTGACGAAACTCCAGCCTTCACTGTTGTAAAGCGAAAGTATCGTGGGTGAACAGGCTGAGCAGCAGTCATATGCTTGCCCTCTGATAGTAAGGGTACGCCAATCAGTGAGGAAGCCGCGGAGCGAGTGAGGCACGCTGCCTAGCGGGTGGTCTGGGTGCTGAGCTTGTGGTTTGTTCACTGGAGGAGCAGAAGCTGCTGCCTTATCCGGATGTTGCAATATTGAGACAAACAACTCGACCGCCAGTGCTGATGCAATGGCTGCGACACCAGGACGAGTGACAGTACACTGCTGATCGAGCGTAGCGGACTTTAGCGAATTGGCAGGCGCAACGACATCGTTACAGAAGTAACAACCTAATTGCTCCTTTTCTGACTGTGAGGTTACACCGTGTCTCATGACCATATACGAATCGAAACCAAGAGCAGCGTTGAGGACGATTTTGCCTGCTGCTTTGCCCATGACAGTTGGTAGCCAACGTGACTCGCGTGTATCCATGAGTATGAAGATGGCATCGTGGTCTGCAATAAGCTGATGTAGCTGGTCAAAGTCGGCTTTCACCTTCTTCTCGTCCATGATGGGATGTCCGGCCATTGGCACTGATAGCGAATGGCTGGCAGCATTGACACCTGGGTAGATGCGCTTTAGTGCCTGGGCAGCCGTCTCGGCTTTAGGGGAACCGCCCTTCAAACAGTCGTCGAAGTTGAAGAGGGGCTGTCGCACAGGATTGCTGTAGCTGACTTTACCATTGTCGACGAAAGTGATGTTTCTGACACCCCAACCCATAAGATTGCGTGCGACATAAGAGCCCAACGTACCTGCACCTAGCAGAAGGCACTTGGTGTCCTTGATGATGTCGAGATCGATTGATGGCGCAATGCGCCACTTGATGAGCTTCAGATTCAGGTCGACGGCTTGATCGGCAAGACGAGTAGGGTCCATGTATGCGCCCATGTCTATGGTGCGAGAAGAGTTTCTAGACCTTGTGTCTCGCTCCCAGCCCGTAATCTTGGGCATGGGACCACGCTCTGCTGGTGGTATTGACCTCGGTGTGGGCGAGGATGACGACGAGTCGCGAGCTTCAGGCATTGTAGGAAAAGTTGCAGAGTGGTCGCCTTCGGTAGGCTTGACAGACTCTGCCTTGAAGAAGATGCTGTGTGGCTGCTCTCGTCGAGCGTGTGTGTCGCGATAGCACATGATTTGCAGCTTGTGGAGCCTCCATCGCTGACGAACAAGGACGAGCAGGTTCCTCAGCATCCAGCCAGGGTTTGCCTCGAACGTTGAAGGGTCGGCGAAACAGATGTATTGATCATCAGGGTCGACATTGTTGAAGAAGCCAGTTTCATAGTTGGCTAGAGCGCCAATCTTCCAGCGGTAGTCTGGTGTGTCGACAGAAGGTTGGGAGCGGTCGTGCTCAAAGTCTCGGTCATCGGGTTCGTCGAGTGGGGTATGTGACTCAAGGTCGTCGTCCAGGTCGTTCCCTCTGATCTTCTTGGCCAGGAAGAACCCATGCTGTCTTGTGTCCACACTGTACCTCCAAGTCTGTACCTTGTCGACTAATTCTACTGTTTCCTTTGGTGTAATTTTCTGAGCACTTGAACACGACCATGTGGGGTCTGAGTGCAGGGCTGGGTATGCGAATTGGTAGGTGAACTTGAACTTCTTGAGGTCGGCATAGCAGACGGCTGAGAACGATGATAGCAATGAGGGACACGAGAAGATTGTTCCATCGTTAATGGCGTCCCAGATGGTTCGGCCGGCGCGTTCGATGTGGGCGGCCTTGTCGACTTGCTTGTACTCGTCCATGGTGTTGAAGTTGCGAATGTAGCCTTCGCCACGATAGAAGCCGGCAGGGACACTATGACACACCATCAGCTACCATGATCATCATCATGAGCAGTATAGTTTAACGTACTGGTCTTGGGTCAAGGCCTGGTTGTGGACCTGCATGCGGGCGGAGCGCTCTGGCGGGTCCTTTGTCTGGATCTGGTAGACACCCAGAACCCTGCGCGCCGACGAGTCCAGTCGATCATGATTGAGCTTGAGATTCCCAAGGGCCGAGTAGAAGCCTAGGTCAATTTCCGACGTCCAAGGCGCAAACTTGAGCGGCTCCATCATGGTTGTTTGTCGCGTTGCGGGGTGAAACAGACGATACGAGCAGTCGTGTTCGCAGTCGTGCGCGCTATGAATACGAGTATAACTCTGCACGAGGGACGAGGCGAAGGATGAGGACGATGTTTATGGTCGTAGCATATGACAGGCGCGTTGATTCAGTGGCAGTCGTGACCTGCTGAATGTGATGCTCCTTCACTTGTGACGTTGGTCTGGGTCGCGCTTTCCCTTGCAGACCAGTGCACGGTCTCTCACTCAAAGAAGCGCGCGCCCACCTTCCGCACCAGACATTGCATGTGAAAGCTCCTTCCTCTGCGTCGTCTTCTTTGTGCTGCTCATTTTGATGCAAGTCTCAAAATATCCATCTTGAACTGCATTCTCGTAGAGACGGACGCCTGATCAATCATGCTCATCGGCATATGTGGCCGTAAGTGACCATGTGACACTTTTTACCATCTCTCCTGAACAGAAACCACAGCTATATGCGCGGGCAAAGCAACCGTAGCAGACTATCTGATCAAANAACACAACTTTACCNCCCTCACAATCAAACGAGATGACCAGACACCTGCTATCGAGAAATCTGCAAATTTTGCTCACTGGACATCTGCTGCTCTGGAATTTCCTACTGCGCTCTTACTCGATCAATATGTTTCTGAGAACTGGCGAGAGAATTACGTCTTGACTACTATATGGAACGAAGCTATCCTCGACACTTTGGCTAAACGACCTCACTTCATCCTGCTGAGCATCGACGCTCCCATCAGTGTGAGATGGCAGCGCTTCCGTGAGAGGTGTGCTCAGGAGAACAAAGAACCTCCGGCATTAGATGACTTTGTCCTGCGGAATGATGAGCACCTGTACGATCCTCTGTCAAGCCTTGCAGCTCTTTCATCTAGAGCTCAGATCAGAATCTTGAACCCAACCACCACCATTCCTCAATTACAGGCTTCGCTCGACGCCTTGAATCTCCTTGACCCTGCCAGGATGAGACCGACCTGGGACCAATATTTTATGCAACTCGCTGACCTTGCTGCCCGACGAAGCAACTGCATGAGGAGACAAGTCGGCTGTGTCCTCGTCCGAGGAAAGCGTGTCATCAGTACAGGCTATAATGGTACTCCGAGAAACGTCACCAACTGCAATGAAGGCGGTTGTGCTCGTTGCAATACTAGCAAAGGAGGCGGTACCGGGCTAAGTACATGCTTGTGCCTTCATGCCGAGGAGAATGCCCTTCTCGAAGCAGGTCGAGAGCGTGTTGGTGATGGTGCTGTACTGTACTGCAATACGCAAGTCATACTCTNNTTTCCCAACGCTGTTGCTCGTGCTGACCCTTATAGTTGTCCTTGTTTGACATGTAGCGTCAAGATCGTCCAAGTCGGTATTACCGAGGTTGTTTTTAGTCAGAGCTACCACATGGACACCCAGGTAAGTTGATGTCTGTCACTTCAAGGAACATGACTGACTGTGCAACAGAGCGCAAGGATATTCCAGGAAGCAGGCGTTCACCTCCGACAATATGCTCCGGTGAGTGCCTTGACATGTTGCGTAGTTCTTGCACTAACTCCCAACAGCNCACGCGAAGGTCTCGTCAATCTCTGTGATCTCGGTATCGTGGACTCAAATACAGCATGAGGAACGCTTAGCTCGAGAAGCTCATTGATATTTGTTGACTCAAACCCATACAATACAGATAACAGCATTATCACAGCATTATCAGAGTACAGGGGTAGGTACTAGAGACTGATTATTATAGCGTGACTGACAGAGGTCCGTTCTGAGAGCTTTTCTGAATGTGAGCTTTGGAGTTTCGGAAAAGACTCTGCCAGATGAAGGCCTCGCTCAGAAGAAGTTCAATGTCTTTCTCGTTCCAGCCGCGAGTTGGCAAAGCTTGTAGGAACATCATGATTTCTTGGAAATCCATCTTGAGCAGTTGGTCGGACCATTTGACCAAGAAGGCAGCGCAGACGTAAAGATGGAAGTGAGAAAATCCTTGGTCCTCGGCCTGTCATGATTAGCTTGATATACTGTCTGCATTGGAAGATCAACATACCAGATACGTGTCCCACATTCTGATGGTGTTCCTGACACTGATCTCGCGCATGAGCAAGCAATTCATCCATCGGAAACTGAACTGGATAAATTCAACTCCTTCATTCTCGAGATGCTTTGCCAGGTTGCCATCAATACGCGTGGTCAGATCTCGAAGACTAGCCACCTGTCTCTGGATGCCAGGCTGTGCATGGATATAGTTGTCCTGGATGCCGTCAAGAAGTTTGGTAAGACACCAGAAAGTATCAGCCTCCACAGCGTCCAAAACTTGTTTTGGTAGTTGTCCAGGATCCATGCCGAACTCGATCTCTGGGTCTGTGATATACATGCCGAGGAAGACTTGCCAGAACGGAGAGACCAAATCGTTGATCCCTTGTACGTAGCCACTTGCTGGGTGACGGATAGCCCAAACGTACAGTATCCGCTCAAGAGACCTCTGCGTTGCTTCAAAGCTGTACAGCTCAAGATGTGGATTCGTCCGCGGCACATCGATACTGATCTGATGCCATATAGCCTCGTCCAAGCCACGACCCTTGCCTCGTTGAGTCGCTGGTGATGAGGAGATGCCGCCAATACCAATGACAGACTCGGCTTCATTTGTAGATGTTCCTTTTTCGAAAGCTTGTCGCACAGCTTCCAGGTATTCGTTTCTCTTGCGTTCCAGCGTAGCCACTCTTCTGTCGCTATTTGTTGGAAGGTAGCCGAGTAGGATCTGCCATGACATGGCTCTGACTTCTTCAGGTAGTCCAGACCAGGCAGAGTCGCGCAACTCTGCCAGGTTGATCGACGAGGCTTGTAGAATACGTTTGAACTTGTTGATGCGTGTGATGCGGGCTGAGTGGGCTTCGACTTCTTTAGGAGAGGCGTTTAACGGAGCTGGAGCGTGATTGATCAAGTGGAGGGCATTCGCAGGGTCTCTGAGGATGTCTTTGTACTGTGGTCGGAGGATCTTGCCGTCTGATCGCTTTGTGGTAGGATAGTTTGGCAAGCTGCGTTCCTCGGCGATGTCTCCGTTGTTCATGGACCATGAAGCTAGTGTCGCGGTAGCTGACGGGACGGTGGTCAAAGAGGACTGTGAGCCTCCTGGGTCCCTCTTCTTCTTTGCGATTTGTCTTTTGCCTTTCCTCCTCATGCTCGCTATGCTGGGTAGTCCAAACTCGTCCTCATCTTCGTCAAAGTCCAAGGCTTCCTCATCTTGGGGTGAATCGTAGGTCTTTGTGCTTTCGCCAAAGAAGTTGGAGTAGGAGCGGCGTGGTGCTGGGGGCGAGAGACTGGTCGAGGACTTCAAGGGCGGTCGATTGTCGCGCGAGGGTGGTGTGTGTGGACGTGGTGTGCTGCTGTTGGAGATGTTTCTATAGAGAGTGTCAGAACAGGGTGTAGAGCAAGAAGCGGAGATTACATACAGATTGTCGAAGTTGAGGATGTCTGCATGGGAGTAGGAAGCTCCAAAGACCTTTCTCTCGCCAGCAAGACTGGCTTCACGCTTGCTGTTGGACGATGAGGTGCGCCAGAATGGTGAGGAGGACCTGTGAGGTTGTGGTCAGGATGATGGCTATGGCAGCAAGAAATTGAACATGTTCATACTCGGACCTGTCTGATATGCGGCGGTATAGCAGTTAGCTTGAGGGAGTCGAGTTGTGGGGAAAGCACGACAGGGTCATGAGAGGAGACGAACCGACCTGAACCATTTCCTGCGAGCGGAGGATCAGCATTGCTACGGCGGAGGGGAGAATGGTCAAGGACGTACCTGCTGCAGCTTTTTGGAAGCCATTTTATGCGGAAATTAACAGACGAGGCGTGTCGAGTGATCGTGTCGAGATGAGACGATTGTACAACAAACGGCCACCCACATCACTCCAGCATGCGACGCCAATGACGCGCTCCATAGCGAACGCAGCCACTCTCGTACGCGGCGTCTCTAACAAGTCGAGTGTGAACGAGGTTTCGAACTTGGCACGATCATGATGTATCTTCTGTCTAGTTTCACGAGTTCGGTTCAAATCGTCTTACGGCCAGTCTATACCTTCTCCAGATCTCTCATAGTTCCGTAGCCTGCTAGACAAAGAGCTCGGGTAGTGGCCAGGAAGAGAAGGTGCGACGGGCGGTAGGCAGATGTCGCGCGGGTCATCCTCGGAAGTGAAGGTTGACTGGTTCCAGAGCAGTCGCGTTGCCTTGGCCGATGAGACAGAAGCTTTGCTGCATCTGACTTCTCACTCCGACCACTCGACACAACAACGGCGACTCCTTTCACATCGAGTCTCCTTCGTCTTGTTTTTCGCGCATATTTGACCGTCCTTTGACTCCTTCCGCGCACCTTTTCATCGCAACACCGACCCACCTTCTTCTCGGCGCACAGTCGACCCCTCACCTATAGCAAACATGGCTGATTACAACGAAGAAGAGGACCTCTTCGCCGACCTGTACGCCTCTCTCATCCTGCCAGCTCCACATCGACCATGATTTTTGACATCTTTGCCAGCTNACGAGGGCGACGACGCCGCTCCTTCCGCTCCAGCAGCATCTGCACCTGCTCCTGCCACTACCACCGTCGAAACCGCTGCCGTCGAACAGACCGATTCGGTAGCCGTCTCTTCTGAGCAAGCTCCCCAGTCAGAGCCCATCGCAAATGGATCCAACCTCCCCGTCGAGCCTCAGTCATATTCCAACGATGGTTGGAACGACCAACAGCAACAAGGCCAACAGAACTGGGACTACAACAATCAGAACCAAGGTAACGATTATGGCGCTGCACAGCAGATGAGCCACGGCGGAGCTGGTGAAGATGACTACAAGCCTATTGGCATCAAAGAAGACGGGTAAGTCGTGCCGAGTCTCTTTTGTTACCCCCTCTCAGGAAGTATTACACATACAAGACATGATGCGCACTGGAGTCAGCTGGAACTCGCATTCTCGCAACTTTCTGCGCCAGCAACCATCAGATTACTGCGAGACGTGATGCCACAAGCACGAGTGCTTGAGACTTCCCTTTACACAGGCATAGTCGGGCTGCTTCGTTTGTCGACAGTCTTTGATTGAATAGGATTTTTCCTCAAGCACCTCATCTGATGTGCTCTTGAGCGCTCTTACATTGTGGCCTTGAAGGCAAGGAATGAGAAACTACATGGCTCTACGCCAGAATATGGAGAGCGGCGTCGAGTGTTCGCCATTCCAGAGAGCAAGCATTATGCAGCCAGTTACATACCTCGGAAAGACCAATCAGGCAATATATATCAGGCAGAGGCAGGAGATTCAAGATCGTAGTGGTACGTTGTATGACGGTCAAAATACCCTCTGAACCCATCTAGCCAAAGCCTATAGCTATTTAGCTTCATGTCGATAACTCTTCATAGAGCCTAGCTAAAGCACGGAATTCGATGGCTGCTGTTTGTCTGGCGTGTCGAGGGCTTTGTCCCGGCCCGTCAGCTCAGCAAGCGATTCTCCAGACCATTTCTCAAGATACACACCACTACCGTACCTCGACCTGATCTTGATCTTGCTCTGCTTCGCAATCAGAGCATTTGCACGACAGCAGTCTTCACCTGCGTTATAATGCCATCTCGAATCCCTGAAGCCTGAGAAGTTGTCTTGGAGCTTCCTATCCGACCGCATCACGTATCCCCGGAAACTCAAACGAATCGCCTGCTCCTTTGCGCAATCATGTCTTCTGGAACCACAGCACACAATATGCAGCTTTCGACGACTGTTTGCTAACGTGAAATTGTTTGACAGCAAAATGTTTATCGGTGGTTTGAATTGGGAGACAACAGATCGTAAGTAGTTTTGAGCTCTTGCGTTCCATTTTGACTGCATACTGATGTTTTCCTCTTCTCAGNAATCACTTAGGGAGTATTTTTCACAGTTTGGCGAAGTCACGGAGTGCACTGTCATGCGTGACGGTGCAACTGGACGTTCTCGTGGTTTCGGTTTCCTCACTTTCAGAGACCCCAAGACCGTTAACATCGTCATGGTGAAGGAACATCAGCTTGACGGCAAGATTGTGAGTCTTTCCATTGCATCCGTCACACGCACGACTAACCATGATGCAGNNATTGATCCCAAGAGGGCTATTCCTCGCGACGAGCAGGAGCGTACTAGCAAGATCTTCGTTGGTGGTGTCTCGCAGGAAGCCACTGAGGCCGACTTCAAGAACTTCTTCATGCAGTTTGGTCGCGTTCTGGATGCCACTCTGATGATGGACAAGGACACCGGTCGTCCTCGTGGTTTCGGTTTCGTCACCTTCGACAGCGAGGCTGCAGTCGACAGAACTCTCGAACGCCCCCTGGAGATCTTGGGCAAATACATTGAGGTCAAGAAGGCCCAACCCAGAGGCAACCTGCGCGGTAACGAGGATAACAACAACAACGGTGGCTTCAAGAAACAGGGCTTCGGCGGTCAGCAAGGTGGCTTTGACCCCAGCCAGCAGGGTGGCATGCAACAAGGCGGTCCTGCTGGTATGGGAGGCAACAACATGAGTCCAGCTATGATGGCCCAATACTGGCAGCGCATGCAGCAATACTTCCAGATGATGCAGCAGCAGTTGGCTACTAGCATGGGTGGAGGCGGCAACCCCATGATGGGCGGTGGTGGCGGCATGAACCCTCAGATGATGCAGCAGATGATGGCCATGCAACAGGGCATGGGTCAAGGTAAGTGCTCCGGCGCCTCTTATGCTCGTCAAGACTACTAACGAGTCCTCTTCACAGGCGGCATGAACCCAGCCATGATGCAACAAATGCAACAGATGCAGCAGCAAATGCAAGGTGGCGGTCCTGGTAACTCGGGCAGCCCAGCACCCTCCAACAACCCCATGTCACCCATGAACGGCGGACCCGGTCAACGTCCTGCCTACAACGCTCAAGAACAACTCGCCTTTGAANCAACAAAAGTACGAACGCCAGCAACAACAGCGCGGTGGCATGCCCGGCGCATCCGCAACCCCAACAGCAGCAACGGCTTCCAACCCTCGGGCTCGCCCACCAGCTGGGAGGGCATGTACGACGACGTCCCCGCTCCCAACCAAGGCGGCGGCCCCGGCAGCAACAACGGCGGATTCGCCCCTCGCGGTGGCTTTGGCAGAGGACGCGGCAGAGGGGTGGCGGTCACACTCCCACGCCTGCGGGTCCCTCTAACGCACCTGCTAATGCGCCCACAGGCCCCAAGAATGCTGGAAGACCTGGCGCCAACTACAGAGGTGGTGGCAGAGGTGGTCACCGTGGTTTCCATCCTTATGCTCGCGGCGGCGGTGGTGCCTAGAAGTATACCATGTCAGGTTGAGCTTTGATGCAGGAGGTCTCTTCGAGGACCATTGAAACCATGATGTTGCCCCTTTTCGAGCTGCTCTCGCCATTGAAGCTGAGCCACAACACTCGCTCTTGCTTTCATAGCTTCCCTCGGGTCTTCTGGAACTGATGAAAGGAGAAGGGCAAACCCTCGGGATGGAGTGTAAAAAGACGAACACAAATATCAAAGACAACATCACGGAAGGGCAGGAAGGAGTATAGGGCGGGCTTTTCTCCTTCTTTTGCATGCCAGCATCTTTCTTGCTCTCTACTCTTATCCATCACAAAGCTTTACAAATGAACATATGAGATATGGAAAAGAAATATATCAACGTGCTACCGTCTTGCCCCATTGTACATTGTTTCGTGTTCTCTCATATATACCTTTGACGACCCGGTTTGCCGGGCTCATATATAAGGCTGAATGTCGGCTAATATTCATCATGTCAAAAGAGCCCTCGCTTATAAGCTCTCTGGCCCTCTTGACTTTTGCAGTCATTGTTCATGCCCTGATCATCCATTTCCGCACGGAACGTGTTGAACATCTGTGCTTGACGGAAGATCATTCAGTTGGTGGATGTTGATATGCGCCCCGCAACTTCTCCATCCACGGCCCCATGCCCCCATGTTCTGGAAGCGGCTGGGGAAGGAGCAATATAGGCATTAGGTGCATATTACCGAGGGACGATCTACAAGACGTTCTTTCTTTCCAGACAAGTATAAGAGAGGCAAGCACTACCCTGAAAGCCTTTCCACGACTGTCGTAGGTTTTACGTCCTCCATCATGCCTTCCCTTCTCTCCATCGCTTCTACTGCTTTGCTATGCTTATCGACAGCAAATGCTTCACCTCACAAACCCATGCAAACGCAGTCTGTGGACCCTTTCTTCTACAAAGGCTTTGATTTGTCTTCTTTGCATATTCTCGAGCTCGGCAATGTCACCTACAAAGACACCGCGAGGCACAATGCTACAAGACCTGCAGAAGATATCCTCGGTGACGGTGGTATGAACACCGTAAGATTGAGGTGCTTAGAAACGTTTGCCATGCTGGTAGTAGGATAAGAAAGCTAACTTCGGGGCTCACTANGAATCTGGGTTAACCCTGAGCCTGGACAATACGATTTGGCATATACACTTTCTCAAGCCCAAAGGTTTTCCAAGAAGGGCTATCGTATCTATCTCGACTTCCACTTCTCGGATACTTGGGCAGACCCAAACAAGCAATTCACACCAGCCGCCTGGACTACTAGCAGTGTTTCTGCCCTGGGCTCTGATCTCCGCCATTATGTCAAGACTACTTTGCTAGCATTTAAAGCCGGCGGCGTAGATCTCTCTCTCGTTTCTCTGGGCAACGAGATTCGCCATGGTATGCTATGGCCTACTGGCTATGTCGACGTCGACACTTTTCCTACTTCAGCAAGGATTGCGAATTTTAGTTCGCTGGCTAGTCTGTGGTCCTCTGCTCGCAAGGGAGTTGATGATGCAGTCAAAGCTGGCGTCAAGAAACCTGCCGTCATGATCCATATCGACGATGGCTGGAACAAGACTCTGCAATTGAATTGGTTTGAAGCTTTGACCGGCAGTGGCAAGGTTAAGACTGCTGATTGGGATGTCTTTGGCTTCTCCTTCTACCCTTTCTATGGTACTGCTGCTACACTGGATAACCTCAAGGATACACTCAACGCTGTGGCTACCAAATACCAGAAACCCGTTCATGTGGTTGAAACGGATTGGCCTGCCATCTGTGATGGAGCCACGGCGCCAGAGCTCAGCGATACTTCTGTGCCCGTCAGTGCTGCAGGACAAACTGAATGGGTAAGAGATATTGTGAGTGTGGTCAGGAATGTTGCTGGTGGTTGGGGCAAGGGAGTCAATTACTGGGAGCCGACTTGGTTGAATAATACTGGCTTGGGCAGTGCGTGTCAGGATGCGATTTTGTTTTCTGCTGATTGGAGTGGTTGGCCGAATAAGATTTTGGGGTACTCGAGGAGTAGTGTTGATATGTTTGCTGGCAGATGAATTTGAGACTTGGATGGTTTTGATGGAAGATTCGTTAGTTGTATCTGTCATGCTACCTGTACATTCCGATCTTTCCATTACTCCTATCTACGTCCACATTCATGAACAGGTGATCTCTACCGTGTAGTTTCCTCCAACCAGACCATTGATCGTGATCGTGCCATCATCAGCGCTCGAATGACTTGGTTGCGAAGGACCCCAAACACCACACTTCCAAGGATTTGATGAAGACCCTGGCCTTCGNATCTGCTTGCTCCAGTGGAAGCCCTTGTTGTGTCCACCACCATGCTCGGATCTCTGGTTCTTGTCATCGCCAGCGGTAGTACTGCCCACAATGCTGATCTTCCCATTGCACCCAGGAGTATCAAGTACAAGCGTACCTCTCGTGCCTGCAGGTGTCGAAAACGTATACTTTGCCCCNCCTCCAGCAGTGACCAAATACTCAGCAGCATAACTTCCATGTCCAACCTTAAATCCAGCTTCCACATTCGTTAGATTGCCTGGTTGAGGATGCGCAACCCAACTCGTCGCATTTAGCACATGCAAACCCGCCGCAAACGTCGACAACGCCAATACAGGCCCAGAACTCCAACCATGGGAATGCGAGATTCGTGCATCGTCGGCATAAGCAGGATAGTGTAATGCACCACTAACGTCATAGCCTTCGATGTACGTGCTGTTTGTCATGCGAGTGTCGTCGAGCATGAAATCTGCCCACATGAAGCGCATAAGATCTATAGCACGTTGAGGCTGGCCAGCGAGAAAGTGAGCTTGTAGCTCGAAGCCCGTGATGAAAGGACTGATTGTTGAACCAGCCTCCGGGGCTGGGGCGCCGTAGGGTCCCCAGCGGGCAGCGAGAGCGGAAGAAATAGCGGTGCTTTGGTTTGCAGAGGCGATACCGGAGATTATACTCCATACATTGCCGTCTTGAGGATGTAGCGAAGTGGTGGTGTCATTGTCTTTGTATAGGGAAGCTGTGTCGTTCCATAGCAGTGTGTTCGCGGCGCTGGTGATGACTGTGGATGCATTGGTCCAGCTGGCGATGTGCGAAGTATCGTTTACTGCATAGGCAAGTGTGACTGCAACATCCAAGGTATGTTTCAGAATACTGTTTGCCTCGATGTTGTGGCCACCCATGCCTTCTCTCAACCAGTCGAAGGAGGAAGTGACATTGGCCAACCCAGTCTCGTCCACAAAGCTCAAGCTGTAGTTCAGACCAAGCTTGAATCTGTTCCAATTGTTTTGGAGATATTCGTCATCTCCAGTATAGATCCAGTAGTTGTGCAATCCCAACAGTGTAAACAGGTGATAATTGAAACTGAAAACCACCTTTCCTAGGTTGAGAAAGTCGTTCTCTGGGAATGCATAGACAGGTTGAGCAAACCATGGCAGTGCACCTGTAGTCGTGTTCTGACTAGCGAAAAGTTGTTGTAGAGACAGCTTCACCGTGATTGCATCGTCTGTGGAGAGAAATACACCGGGAACAGAGATGGCAAAGTCGCCGGGCCAGATCAACTTGTCTCGTTTGGGACCATCAGTAAATGCCGAGCTACCGTTAGTCAAGGTACTGTTGGACCACCACACTGTCGGCACGTTTGGATCTGTGGCGTCGAGGTCGACCAGGGAGTTTCCTGATGTGGAAGGGATCGTACATAGCTGATCAGTGTAGGCACCTGCANNATCATGTCAGCATCCTCTGCATCATGACACCAACCAGCACCTCCAACCCGTGAACTATGTGCCCTGGAGAAGAATAGAATAGGATCAACACATACCAGCATACCAGACGCGGTTCAGCTTCTCATCATTGCTGTGGAAGTAACCCGTATACTCGCGAAGACCATCATCAGGAAAATGCGGCATGGCAGTGAAGTATGTCTGCAGGTGACTCAGCGTGACATTGCCAGTGGTATTGTGATAGACATTCAGATATCTGAAGGCACCACGATCGTGCAGAGGTTCGACAGAGTAGTTGCCCGGCCCAGTAATCTTGAACCACAGAGTCTCATCGATGGCGATGTTTTGTGTAGCATCCGACCCGTCAGGCGAGATCCACATCGACGACTCTGTGAATGAGATGCCGATGTATTGCTCACTGTCGGATGAAGAGCTGACGACGAAGGATACCAAGCCACCGATGTTCTTGGTGTAGTCGTATGTGACGGCTGAGACACTGTTGAACGTGGTACCTCCGGTTCCAGAAGTCGTGACGCCGGCGGTATTGATGACAGTGCCATTGGCTCGGTAGACATTTACAGGAGACAGATCTCGCTGTGAGGGTGCAAGAATGTACTCGGCGTACGGAACAGCGGAAGCTGCGTGAGATAGAAGGGCAGCAGCCAAAGTCACTGTTTGTAGTCGATGCATTTTGATCGCCTCGAAATCGGTTCTTGTCGAAGTTGATTCTGGAAGAAGGCAGCCCACCCTTTTATTAACGTCGGTAGTGCCTAAATCATCTCACATTGTTCGGTGCAATAGCCTCCGAAACCTAGAGGATGCTAACATGCAGACGACTGAGCCCTGGGCATGCAAGACAAATGGGTTAGCTCATCGCCTCGATATTCCAGGTTTGACTTGAAGATCAGCAAGATGCAAGAGGGCTTGGTGCAGATAGAACGGGATGCGCAAGGCAAAGGCGGGGTGAGTGCGGGGATGCGGAGGTGTCGATGCAAGACGATCTTCAGCAATGCACGGCACTTGTTTCTCGTTGCCTGCTCAAAACAGGTCGGGTCGTCCTTAGATCAAGTAGTCGAGCTACGGGATGTGGAGGAGCAATGTAAAAGATACGATTACAGCATTTTGATGAAGGCTCCTACAGCAACTCGGTGACTTGTTCATTTGCGAATGTCGAACGCAGAAGCTCTCTAGAAGCTCGATATATCCATCCATCTGCTCTTTCGACTACGGCTCTACAGAACGTGTGCGTTCAAAGCCTTTCCGGCAAACCAGAAAAGGCGGATGCAGACAATGTTTCCAGCCCACCAGAGCACACTTCTGACACCAGCAGCTTGTCTGGTTGTATTTTGTCTGTAAACCAAGAAGTATGCAGCTCTAACCAAGGTGTAGATGGTGGCGTATCTGTTGAGCATCCCACTGTCCAACTTTGCGACCATCGAACACAAGACGGCGGCTGTGAAGACGGTGTAGTGCTCCATCGAGTTCGAGTGAGCAGCCTGGATACGACGCAACTGGTCCAATTGCTCTTGTGTGAGCTTGCCCTTGGAGACGAGTTGTTCGGCGCGAGGAGATACGAGATCGTAGCGGGGGTTCATGTTGTTGTCGACACCGTAGCTAGTCTTCTGGAAGCGGGTCGTGGTGAGAACATAGCTGAGTACGAAGTTGGCGAGCAGGAATTGAGGGCCGTAGTTGGGTAGGGGAGTGAGCGAGTTGTTGGCGGTCAAGCCGAGCTTGCTAAGGAAGGACGACCTGTTGACATCGTGTCAGCGCATTTGTGCCACGGAGCTGGCTCATGCATTCGCATCGTACATGGTTGAGTTTAATGTCTGCTGCAGATGCTGGATGTGAGAAAGGAAACCGAAGGATGGAGATGAGAAAGGGGAACACGTCGATGATGGCGGGAGCTGTTGCAGCCTTGCAACGGTCCTCGGATGTCTCACTTTCGAAGAACTCAGTTTGACCTCATCCTGTTACAACACTACCACTGTATACATCTGAGGAGCTATCTCGACGCACTCTGACACCGAGAAATAGAACATACCCAAGATGCTGTAGTGCATGCTCTATATACTCTTCTCGCAAACTGTTGACCATGACGTACCGAGTCGAGTCGAGTCAGGGTGTGCCTCTTAGCAACTAGGCCCGAGACTGCCGTCGTTGCACATCGGATGCTATGAGGTTGAACAATCGTTGACATGAAGGTCGATATCTATGAGGTATATTGAAGTCAACGCTGAGAGATATCATGTGTATTGCAGACGAGGCGTGTGATGAACCTTCCAGTGTCTGGTATACGAAGCGACAACAGCAAACAAGAAGTCCTGTGGGAAGCTACAGCTACAAGCATTTGGCATCTGACATCCGCATTTTTTCTCCCTCCGACTCGAGTTCAGCGAGATATTGTAACGTATTAAGCGTATCCCGTCGATGACTTTATGTTCTTCAATCTCGCAAAGAAGGAGCATCTTCTGTTTCAAGTAGCATCATGCTCGAGATCACGATCACGATCACGTAGATAACTTGTTCATCATGACCGTCACCATCATGATGATCAGATCGTCCTCCTCCTCCGAAAGCACTCGAGCAGGACCGTGAACAACTATCCTTCTTCGTCGCTCCTTGCATAACCTGCACACTTCGTACCGAGAGTCAGGAAATTGATCATGACCATGCTCGGCACAGAACGGACGAGTACAGCGGCGATACCAAACACAGAGCGAAATGAGGGCAGAAAGCGGGAGCTGGACGCCGAGCTGCAGGACAAGCTTCGCAGTGACCAAGCCTCATCCGGACAACTTTAAACTCGTTCCTGTCGTCTATTTAGGGCTCACGAAGACCCTTCATGTCTTTGATCCTACAAGCCCTCCATCCATATCTCGAAACATAGCATTGAATCGTGCACCGACCCCATGTTATATTGCTCGCTCGCGTCGCTCCATAGATAACCGTTGCGACGAGGACAGACAATCCGGTTCGGCTGATGAGAGTGCCTACCTAGCAGGCCCTTGTAGCGAAGAACGATACCTTCCTTGACCTTCAAAAGCGAAAACGTCAACGGAGACGAGCTCCATACAACGGCGTGTTGACGCAGGACGAAATCCAGTCATGTTTCCTCAGACAACCGTTCTCTTTACGGACCAAAGCACAGCTTCCTCGACGCTGGTATACCATGATTGTGGCAGTCACGGCTTCTAGATCTTGCTAGATCATCATCCCCTATATGCATCAATGCAGCACGAGGCTTGGGGGATCTTCCTTCGGCGAGCACAGACCGAACCCACTGATCACAGCTCCCGTCCTCGTGTTTCGCCTCTTGTTATGGTTGCCGTACAAACTCTGCTGTCCATTGTTCTTCCTCAGCTGCCAACTTCCCTGATCTGATGTCAAAGACGGGTCAAGCACGCATAGCCAAGATTTCTTGCCCTTGTTGGACTTACCTTCTAGACGAGAATTCGCCCATTTGTGGTCTCCTTCTAGGGCTTCTGGAAGAGATATATCCCGATCTGTATCATTTCAAGATCTTCCATAGGTAAGGCCTGCTCAGTGCGCTCGGGTCATTGATATTTCGACATTCTGGTCAGAGCTTGACAGTGTGCCTGAATCCTGCAAGTCGATCTTCGGGACTCTAATCCAGGAGCCACGAGGCAGCATATAAAGTGATCGTCAATCCCCAAGTCACAAAGAGATCAGACAACAGCTCCATCAAGACATTCGTTTCATCCCATCATGCGCTCGTTCGTTCTGCTGTCCGCTGCTGCGGCCCTCACCCTCGCTTCCCCTGTTCCCCAAGAGCTTGACTTTTCTTTGATCGATACCGTCGAGACTCCCTCGAACGTCACCATCCCTACCAACACCGATGAGCTTATTGTCGTCTACGACTCTGACTCTGCTGCTGCCGCCGTCCAGACTTCGGTCTTGACTGGTCAGACCGAGGTTGATGTCTCCAACAGCACTACCAACAGCACCAGCTCTTCTTCCACTCTTCGCAGACGTGGTACCTGTGCCGTCCAGGCCGCTGGCTCTGGCCCTGTCCCTTCTCCCGACACTGCTTCGGCCTTCCTTTCCTACTCTGCCTTCGCCAGCGCTGCGTCGGCTGCCGCCACTCCCTCCGGCTACACTCAGGCCTTTAAGAACTTGAACGCCTCCAACAACGCGTGAGTACCTCTCAGAAGCGTCGTCCCTTCATACGATACTAACTACTTCATGCAGTNNTACGGCTACCTTGGTTTCACCAACCTTGACAAGTACGACTCTGAGCAGTGTGCTGCCAAGTGTAACGCCATCTCTGGCTGCGCTGCCTTCAACACCTACTTCGAGCGCGACCCTAGCAAGGACCCTGGAACCGGATGCGAGTCTCCCTCTTCGACCACGAACATCAAGGTGAATATTGTCGTTGCATTTCCTTTTGATAGAGGGCTAACAACTCGCAGTNGTGTGTTCTGGGGTGGCCCGGTCACTTCCGCCAACGCCAACAACGCTGGCCAATGGAGAAGCGAGTTCCAGGTCGTCATTGCTGGTAGCAACGGATACGTCAACAACAGCATAGCTGGCGCCGACGGCTTCACCTCTCCCTCCTACTACGGCAACACTGCTATTGACGCCCCCAACGACTGCAACGGCCAAGACACTCTGCTCGGATCAAAGGTCTTTACTGGCGGTCCCTTCGATGCCAGCCTCTGTGCCGCTGCTTGCGACGCTCAGAGCGCTACCAACCTGAAGGCAAACAAGCCCACCTGCAAGTTCTTCAACACTTACATTCTGTCTCGCAACAACGTCGCCATTGGCCAGTACTGCAACCTCTACTCTCAGACCTGGGCATCTTCGTATGCTACCTACAAGGGATCTAACAGCGGCGACAACAAGTACTCTGTTACTTACTCTTACGGTTTCTCCAGCTCTGCCGATGCTGGTACCTGCAAGAAGCCCACTACCTCTACCTGGATCGTCAGCTCCGCAACTGCCACTGCCAGCTCCACCGCCACTGCTCAGCCCACCACTGCTGGTGGTTTCATCGACTGGAAGACCTTCAAGGCCAACGGCGCTAACCTTGGCGGATGGTTGGAGAAGGAGCAGACTCACGACCCTATCTGGTGGGCATCTGTCGCCAACCTTTCTACCACTCCCGACGAATGGACTCTCTGCGAGACTCTTGGCGACCAGTGCGGTCCCACTCTGGAGGCACGTTACGCCAGCTTCCTCAACCACTCAACCATTGATCAGCTTGCCTCTGTTGGTGTAAACACTTTGAGAATCCCCACTACCTATGCCGCGTGGGTCAACGTTCCCGGTTCCGCTCTTTACCACGGTAACCAGCAGCAATACCTCAAGTCCATCACTGACTACGCCATCAACACTTACGGTATGCACGTCATCATCGGTCTTCACTCTCTTCCCGGTGGTGTCAACAACCTCGACATTGGTGAGGCTCTTCTGCACGACGACTTCTTCTATAACACTACCAACCTCAACTACGCCTACGATGCCGTCGATGCCATTCTTGACTTCATCAAGGCTAGCGGAAACATGACTGCCTGGACCATCGGACCCATCAACGAGGCCTCTGACAACCTCTCCGGTTTCGGTACTTCTGCTGGTCTCTCCGACGAGGGTGCTCAATGGGTCGCCGACTACATCACCGGCGTTGTTGCTCGTACCGCAAAGGTCGACAGCCGCATTCCCGTCATGGTTCAAGACTGCTTCAAGGGCGCCGCTTTCTGGGAGTCCTACTTTGACGCATCGACCAACTTGGTCATCGACTCTCACGTCTACTACTTTGCCGCTGCCGGTACCTACTCCCAGTACGTCGCTCCCGCTGTCTGCGGTCAAGCCGCTTTCATCGCCGAGTCTACCAAGTTCCCCAACTTCATCGGTGAATGGTCTCTGTAAGTTTTCTCCAAATGTCACGCAACGAATAGGAACTATGCTAACGTTTCTACCTCTAGGCAAACCATGTACAACAACAGCCTTGCCATCTCTGACCGCCAGTTGATCTTCAACACCCAGCGTTTCGCCTGGAGCAAGTACGTCAGCGGTGGCAGTTTCTGGACCGCTGTCTCGTACTCCACTGCTCTGGTCGACGGCCAAGGTACTCAGAGAGACTACTGGTCCTACACCGACCTCATCGCCAACGGAGTCATTCTCCCCGAGTCCAGCTTCAACGGCACTGCTTACTGCTAGATGCTATTGTAGAGTTGGACTTATCTAAGCGTGCTTGATCAAGTATAGTTCTTCTCTTTATTTCACGATAGATGATTTTTAGACTTTGCTATTCTGTTCGTCCGAGAGTGTGTTTGTTGAGTGTTGAGCAAGAGGGAAACATGTACATATGCTATGGCAAAATCTTTTCATTTCAACCGAACCACCGAAATTGACCAAATACCCATGAGAATCCACACGTCACAAGATACCATTAGCCGGGAGGATAGAACAGATGAAGAGGATAGCTGCTCAAGTATTTCATACAGCCGCATGGGGCGTGTGAATCATTATACATAAGGGGAGTTGCCGCTCAAGAGTAACTCCCCTGAAAGCCAGCAGGAAAGAACAACAAGCTATGCACAGGTAAAGCAAAGAACCAGTCTCCATCCCGCCTTCTTACAACATTATCAACACAGCAACCACAAACGCACCTGCACTCCACATCCACCTACTCTCAGCTCTCCCCGCAGCACCCGTAAACGCCACAATACCACTCGCACTCGGCCCCGGCATCCCCGACGTCGGCACCGAAGCAGGCATCCCACTCCAATAGTTCGTAGAAATGTAAACGCCATTCTTGACAAAGCCGTTACTGCCCACAATGACGACTTCAAAGTCGCCGCCTCTGTATTGGCCATGGTTTGTTGCCGAGGAGTTGTACATTGCATCGGCCCACAGCGCGCACACGAAATTTGTAATAGAAGGCGGGTTTGGACACCAGTATCCCCATACTGTTGGCGCTGAAGAGTCGTTTTTCGTGGGGTTTTGACTGGGGTCGCGTTCAATGTAGACATTAAAGCTTGTGCAATTTGCTGCTTCGTTGCATTTTGCGGCGCAGGCAGAGGGAGAATAGGTGTCTAGGTAGTTGAGACCGAGGTAGTTATTGAGGTTTGCCGCCGCAGTGAGGTTTGTGAAGATGGAGGTGTAGCCGGGTGTGTAAGTGTTGTTTAGAGACATGCTTTGAAAGGGTGTGTAGTGTGTGAAGGCTGACACTGTGTCCGGGACTACGCTTGGTCCTTGGCCGCCGGGTTGCGGTGCACATGGGTCCTCTGGATTCACAAAGCCGCAGTAGGTGCCTGCCTCTGGTGTGGTTGGACAAGGCGCGTCCGAGGATGTGGTGGTGGTGGCAGATGGTTGCCGTAGACTTGTTGACGCAACATCACGCTCGTTGTGTGCAAGTGGTGAAGATGCAACCAAGCTCGCGAGTGAGATGATGGGGAAGAGAGTCCGTGAGAAGTGCATCTTGTGTTGTGTGAAGAGATAGTGATAGCTAGACTCCAACTTTTGCACAGCAAAACGGGGATCGTCTGGGGAATATAAAGAAGCGTTGGAAGGGGTTAAACGCAACAAACGAGCAAAGAGAGCGTGACGGCAATGATTCTACCAGAGAACCTGATGACCAAGAAAGAATAGCAACGTGTGTCTGAAATAGAGTTCTAGGGGATGAAGATCAGGAGTACTTATAGCGACAACCTCTCCGTCTATCGACTCGTGCCCATGGTTGTGGCTTGAGTATGGCGATTGCTTGTGTGGAGCAAGACTCACTCTGCTGCTCTGTGGGGAGCCATGTGGGGTTCAACGGCAGCTGTCATGACCCTTCATCTTCAAGGTATGCCCTGCCGTTCCGACGGAGCTTAGTACGGAGTAAGCTCGAAAGATGTCTCGCACAAGATATTCATAGTATAGGAGCTTCGGCTGGCAGGAGAGTCAATACAGATCCGGTCCGGATAAGCGACCAGCGCAGTTAGCAAGCGTGCAGTGTATGCGCCACGATATAGTGCTTCACGATACCATCTGTTTCTAGCACCTGGAAGAAAGCCTTGAGTCGAGCGCGACAACGTCCGTAGTCCGAAGCCAGGACCGAAAGATAACTGTCAAGCCATACCCGAAGATGAACGTTTGACATGTTTCTCCACGAACCACTATAAGTCCATGGCAAAGTAAGCAGCTCTTCGTGACGCGATGCGACGTGATATAATAGGTGGCCAGAAGCGACGAATAGATTTGATGACGGAAGACTATGGTGCAATTATAGAAAATCCAAGTCTGAAGAGGGCAGCGCAAGACAAGAAGTCCGTCGGCCGATGTCACGGTAGTCGTCCTACAGCACCACGTGAGACATTCACAACGCCTTTACCAAGGAAATTCCAAAACTCAACGTCTTTCGCAGAACTTAACGTCTTTTCCGCGTGGGAGGACGGGTCAACACGGCAGCCCCAGTGACAGAACCAAGTATCCCAAGTTGAAACACTCGTGTGTTTGAAGGCGAGCTGTCGAGAGAAAATATCACATTGCTCTTGTGCTGGTATAGCATCTAGTTGACTCGCGCAGTCGATCTGCCACCGACAGTTGGTACATGGCGCCATGGTGCGAGTCGCTACTGCATGGCTCGACCCAAAGGATCCGGTCGGTATGGTATACGTCCGTAACAAGGCAACAGACGCTGCCTGTGGACGAAATGTCATGAGTAAAAGTCCGAAAGGTTGGTAGGATCGAGACGCGTCGAAAAACGCCAGTGAGTTCTCGCGTTGCCTTGCGCCGATGTTCGCATCGTACTCGCAATACCCCTGAGAAGCCTTGAAGTAATCCAAATCAAGCCTCAAATACCGGACAAGTCATGCCACAGGAGCGTGGTGCTATGTCCAAAGAACGGAACGCTTGCCAAGCAGGGCATCCGGAGAAGGAGGGGGAGAGTCTGCTTAATAAGCAGCTTGTCCAAAGACCTTATCAGGAAGTACACCCGACTGGCGTAGTCGGCCCCAGTCCGCCAGTATCAATACCCATTGCAGCAAGTGTTATCTCTTTGGCATAAGGTTCTCGAGGGCACGAAGACAACTGTATGGAGAAGCCGTTCGCATATCACTCCTGTTGGCAACGATAAGGTAAGCATAGCGATTGCCGGTTTGGGTTAGCTTGTGTAGTATGGGCATTTCTTTCTGTTTGCTCGACACCACTTCTTTCCTGCCCAGCACTTTTGTATCTGGCACATCTGCTTCCAACCATCAAATACACTATGAGCTTCCATCTATAGCGATATTTCTACGTTTCATTCCTCAAGTTGAGTCATTCTGAGCTGTGGTTTATACCATGCATTCTAGACCTCTTCTTCCCCGCAAAATCTGCGAACCCTCACAAAAAGTCGAAAGGAGAAATTTTAGCGACACTCGCTTCCATCACAACTTCGCCCAGTATTGCCTTTTGACATAACACATCACGATTTTGGGTTGCTGTTGCATTCCACAATCACATATCACAGATCTCGAATCTCGAAGATCCAAACAGATAGCCTGGCAAAAGACGACCTCAATCTGACCTCAACCACCATGGCAACCGAGGAACGCAGCTTCAAGACGCAGGACTTCACGGTGCCGTCGAACGGGTCCGGCGAAACTATTCAGGTCCGCATCAGTGAACCCAATCTCACGTCTGAAAACCTAGGCCTGGAAACATGGGCAGCCTCACACATTCTGGCATCTCAGCTTCATCATCTTGGTCCAAAAATTCAGTTTCCTACGCCCAGCTCGGATGTCCTTCCTATCCTGGAACTTGGTGCTGGCACAGGTCTGGTTGGTGTCACCGCAGCAACGCTCTGGAAGCAACCGGTTGTGCTCACCGACCTAGCACCTTTGGTTCCTGCCCTAGACGCCAACATTCATCTCAACTCTGAGGGCCTCGAGAAGGCAAACACAACCATGGAAGCAGGAACATTGGACTGGAAGCATCCTACCACATTACTCGTCAAGGACGAGCAGCGACCTCAGACAGAGGCGCATGTCATCTTCGCAGCCGATACTATTTATTCGGAAGAACATCCTGAATTGCTTGCAAATGTCATCTTGAAGTGGCTCAGGAAAGACAAGGAGGCCAGATTCTTGATCGCATATCCTTTGAGGGTGTGTTATATCGACTACATCAGAGAGATGTGGGAGAGACTCGAGGAGGGTGGCATGGAAGCTATGGAGGAGGGAAGAGAAGAGGCCAGCCAGGATCTCTTCAACGATGAAAGACTGGTTGAATGGAGTCTCTGGAGGTGGAAGAATATGTAAGAGAAGCTGCACAATCATCGCCTTCTCCGCATGCCAATCCTTTCGTGGCTATAAAAAGACATGAATTCATCCAAAGTTGGAGCAGTGTCCAGTGAGAGCCCATATATCTACCTCTCTCATTGGACAGTAGTCACAAACTCGAGTACTATGTGCATTTTTACAGCTCTATATCCTGCCCTATCTGTTGGTGAGAGTGCCTTATGCTGTCTAGCACCATACCGTGACCCCTCTTCACACTTGATTTACCAATACACACTTCACATGGTTTCTGTGAAAAGCCTGTTCTTTTACTCATAGTGAAAGGAACGTACCAAGATCTTTGTGACAGATCTGCGTTCCATAATTCACTCATCAAGCAGAATATCTTTACTGTTAACATTCTAACAATACCGACTCTCACCGGTGCTGGTCTCCAACAATATTACGCTCCGCCGTAAGTCGCGTACGCTTCACTCTGTTTAGCTTTGCTTTCACTGGAACTGAATTTACACAACATAATACTCCGCCGTAACTCGACTACGATCTACCCTTTCGACTCTACCCTTTATTACAATCTAACGCTGCGCCGTAAGTCGATCGCGCTTTGTTCGTAGTGTGAGATCGTAGCAACCATGTCGCCCTACTTCAGGTATAACCTTACGATCTCTAGTCGTACAACCATGCATCTAACCCCTTATATCAGCCGCAGAGATCGTCACTCCACCGAAGACAAAGGCCCAAAATCACCACGTCTGCGTCTTACTCCAGTCAAACAACTCGACATCTGCACTCAGATCGCAAGCGTAAGTCNNTCCTTCTCACAACCCCTTGTGACCCCCTTACTCACAATATCATAGCTCAGAGTCCAGATCTCCAAGCGCAACGACAAGATTGAGAACTACAGATCTCTGCATGAAGAACACATCACCAGTATCCAGACTAACATCACGCCTTATATTCGCCATCAGATTGAGCATGCAGAAGCTGGTAGAGGTATCCACAGAGGTAGTCATTACCAGATGCACCTCATGATGAATCTGAGAATCAGGGTGCAGTCTCTCAGAGACATGATTGATCAGTGGATGGCCGAGAACGCAAGCGATGAGGCCAAAGTCGAACAATTGAAGAAGGAATTGGGCACCGACGAGGACGACTCGGAGGATGGTGAGGATGATGACTGAAGGCACAAGTCAACTCCTCACGGACCCTTGGAAAGGCAAGGACATCTGAACACTTCTCAGTACTTGGTTTGATGATGACTGGGATGACTTTTCATGGTGCGACAGGGAAATATCAAAATAGAGATCGCGGAAGTCATTTCTGCAGCAGGTCTGGCAGTTGATCGACGAAAAAGAAATCGGCCACTACGAAGAATGATTTCAAGGAGGGCACAATGAAACCCAGTGTCCTCTCAAACATTTTCAACTCATTGATCTTGAATTCTACTCCGTCACATCTTCCGAAGGTATCGAAAGCAGCAACTCCCGCGCGTATGCTGCAGCACTAGCTGCTGCATATCTCTGCCATTCATCGTTCTTATGCGAGTCGCAATATTCGCTGATGCCCCTAACCACCAGACATGGAAAGTCGTTCATCAGACCTGCAGCTTCCATCTCGAAGCACAAAACTTGACCGCCGAGGTCTTTGACAATTCGGTCTCGTATTTGAGCTTCCTTGATAATTTGGTTGCCAGACGCGATAGTGCCGTAGTGAATCTTGATAGTAGTGTTTTTTGTGTTGCGTGGCCGTCGGCTTATGGTTCCATTCGAATCGCAATTGGTGCAGTCGTGATATGCGGCGTGAGGATAGGCCGCATTAAANAGTATGTCTCGCTCGTCCTAGGGGAGAGTATATTGTTCCATGTTCTCTTCAGCATACCGTAACATGTGAGTTAGATACGTCCGTCGGCCTCGCTCGTGGTTGATCTGAATCCGATTGAGCACGTTCAAAAGAAGCGTGGGTGGGTTGTTGAGGTGACCCGTCCTGCGAAATTCNCCACCTTCTTCTGCTTTCCCGAAATCGTACTGGACTACTCCCCCGTGCTCGAGATTAGGCTGAGAAACAACCACATCCCCTAGTCGGATGTCGTCCCTGCCGCCAGGTACACCACCTCCTATGCCTACCAAGAAGCCATATCTAACAAAGCGGAACTTCCCAAGCATCCCTCTTGCCACGGCTGTTGCGGCGGAAAGTCCAGAACGACCGCGTGGTAGACAAGCGATCACTACGTTGTGGAGTCCGACACGTCCGAGTGTGTAGAGCGTCGAATCATGTTGATCGAAAGGAAGGTCGGGATGCCGTGCATCAAGCATGGTCTCAACGGCCGCTGCTTCGAACGGCAGTGCACATATCCAGCCAACTTTGTATTCCGTATTCGCTGGTGATAATGGTCGATGTTGGAAAGAGTTTGACGTGTTGGAACTATTCGAGCTTTTCTTTGCTTGAGCGCCGAGAGTCCCTTAAAACGCCCGATCTTTCATGCTCGACCTTGTTCCACCGTGGTCTTCCAGATGATCCGTGGAGACTAGTCCTTCTCGCGCTATTGCCACACGAGAGATCCCAGAATTCTCGTCTCTTTGTTTTTCAATTTGGGGCCTGTACCAGTAGACTTTGACGAAACGATTGTCGAAAATGATCTTGGGGCTGTCGTATGCTTTTTTCGCGTTGTCGTAGTCGTCGAACTCGATGATAGCTAGACGTTTGTAATCTTGCAGCTCGACGGACTCAATGGTCCCAAATTCGGAGAAGAAGTCGCAAACAAATTGCTTGTTGAAACACTCCTCAGGGATGTGTTCAACAACAACCTGTGTAATAGAGCGATCGTGATTGGGACCAGCAGAAGAGAAGCGACCTTCATGGCCACCACGGAAGGCGCCTCTATCGCCTCTACCGCGACCACGGCCACGCCCTCTGTCAGCAAATGGACGGCCTTGCGATATGGAAGTTTTTGTAGTATCGTACTCGTCTGCCTATTGAGGTACTAAAACGGGATCATTGCCATGCTCATAAGGACACGAAGCGCCAAGAGCGCAAAAGCCTTTGGTATCGTAGTCGTGACATCTCTGGCCGGAGCGCGAAATTAGTGCAGGGTTGCCAAAGGCGCCAGGTGATTGGGAAAAGGGCATTTGGGGCATACCAGGCATCTGAGGCATACCAGACAGGCCCATGGCCTGCTGCATAGCCACAAGAGCAGCCATGGGATTGTTCGGGTCGAAAGGGGCATGGATTGAGGGGCGGCAGGCATAGGAACTCCAAGGATCGTATTTAGGTTTTCCGTGCCAGCTAATAGTCGTTGAGGTATCGGGGAGTTCACAGTCATTAAATTTCTTGGGCCTAAATCTTCCGACGGCTTTGCATCTGGAACACAGTAGATATATTCCCCAATGTTACTGGCCGTACTCAAGACCACGTTTTCTGTCACGGTCGCGAATTAGTATCTGCACAAGAACCGATGCGGAGTCGGAGCTATGTATCGACAACCGTCAGAATGAGGAGTAGGACTGTGCTGCTCGTAAAATCTAGTAGGCGATAGCACGTACCTGCTCTTTCAGCTTGCGATTCGCTAGGATCAGGGTTCCGATTGTAACTCCAGTTCTTTCCAGAGGGCCTTTCTTCAACCATATCGACCATCGAACGTAGATCATCAACGAAGTACTCACAACGTGGGTTGTCTTGATAAGCAATGCGGCAGAGAGAGTAATGACTTAGTGGAAACGTTGATTTTCTGTAAGGTGCAGCTGCAAGCTCTATAGGCTCACTTGGAGAAAGCTACTCGAGCCAGAGGAGTCAGTTCATTGAACAGCCCAATGTAAGTTTGGAGCATACTCACGATGTTCAAATTCACCTTGCTCCCGAGTGTGCCAGGTTCTACGTATATCGCAGGGGCATTCTCATAACATGAGCGAATGTGAAAAGGTAGCCTGAGTTCTCTAAACTTTTTAGTAGTCGATCGAATCCATTCACAAAAGCTCAGGGTCAAGGGTTCTAGAGTGCTCGAAGCGAGATCTCCGGCTACGTCGACCAGTGTGATATTCTGTCATCAGACAGTAGGAAACGCGAATGTCAAAGGTGCTGTCTCGTTCATCATGTGCGCATCCCAAAAACAAGATGCCAGAAACGCTATCACGTAGGTCTCTGTCGACTTTATCGTGGATCAGTTTGAGCATAGCCTAAAATTGTCAACTGGGTTGCTGACACAACAGAGCGAGCACTAACTCACCTGTTTTAGCACAACTCCTCCTCCCATACCCTGAGAGACAAAGACGATTGAACGCCGTCGATCCTTGGACCTTCTTTTACTTTGGAGTGCTTCCAGTAACTTGTCTGCTTGCTTCATGAGTTCAGTATCATCTGGGTTTGAGATGTTGTGCCACCAACATGCTACCCGGGCATGTGGAAATGCATTCATCAACGGTCTCGCGACACTATGAAGATCGTTTGGAACATCGCATGATAATGGTTCGAACATGCCAACGGTGACCAGGCTGTTGTCATCAGTGGAATGCGTCGGGGTCTCTGGAAAAGCTACTTACTCGTATAGCGCATCTGGTACGTCTTGGACGTAAAGCATCGCGAAGCCAAAGTACCAGTCTATCCTCTGTGTAGTATTAGCTCCAGTCCAAGATGTTTGGATGTAATCTTCACCGACAACGTTTGGACGAAGTGTCGAGCAACTCGAGGATGCTGGCACTGCCGAAATATCACTTTACCTCATGCAGGTCTCAGCCACGGCGAGTATATTGTGAAAAAGCGGAGGTATTGGTCAGCACCTGCCAAAGACAGCGCTCAGACGTTTTCTCCTGAATCACAAACGTCAGCTATTCTGTTACTGCGCCCTTTGACCAATAGTAGTTCTTGCTTATCGACTTTTCCTCGTCTGTCCATGATACGCGCCTGAGAAGTGCACATGCGACGAAAAGCATTTCAATCACTGCGATATTGTGGTATGAGTAATATTTGAACCACTCTCGTGTTTGTTTGATGTTCCTATATCCAGTATTGAAGCTCTAACAGGCTTGTCGGATCTCCCCTCTAGTCTCCAGTAACGCTTTCGAAAGACCATGGTAATGCACTAACCCAGCAGCCAACACAGCAACATGCATAATCTGATGCGACGCGCCCACGAAGTCAAACTTGCCCGGGAATTTCGATTCCGGTATNCTGCTCTCATTGTCAGAAAAACTCGATGCCAAACACATACACATAGAACAGCGACTTACGCGAAAAGCATATGCAGAACAGCCAAGGAAGTTGAGTAAAGCCATCAAGCCCATCCATTCCAACGATAGTCGTCGCCGTTGAAGTGTGAATCCATGGAGATACATGCCGTGTACGATGAAGACAATAGCGAAGAGACCCAGACTGAGGTAGGTGAGTGCGCGAAGGGTTCTGTATTCCGGTCTGATGAACATTGGGCCTAGGATAAACGTGATACAGCCGGTAGCACTTGCGGAACTCTGCAAAAGACTATCAGTAAACTTCTCAACCAACACATGGGGAATAAACAAGACGAACAAGAAANNCCAATGTAAGGTTTTCATTCGAGCATCGCAAATAAATGCGAAATGAATCGATGCCAGACTTGCTCCCCACATGAGCAGTACGATGCCGCAGCAGTCGGCTCTGTTGTACTTCTTGTGCACAGCCTGGCTGTGACTGCCTGCAGTATGGAATCTGTATCCTATCAGCTTGTGCTGGGAGATCTTCAAGGTGAGCATTGCTTACGCTGCTGAAACGGCAAAACATGACGCGACACCAGCAAAGTATATCAAGAATACTGCTGCATCAATTGGTTGTGCTGCTAGTACGTTTCGGTACAGGGTGAAGTAGAAGTGGAGAGGCAGAAAGAAGGAGAAGATGATAGCTCCAATGGAATGTGAGTGTATGTTGACNTAGATGCAGCATCAGCAGCATATTCGAGATCCGTTCACAGTAAGAAAAGACATACTCGTCTCATTGTGCCAGCGAAACATGCTCTTTATTGATTGTGACCATGATCCAGTTAGTGGTCTANNTGCAAAGAGTCAGCACAGCACTCAATAGACACAATGTCCCGAATCGACATACCGGTATCCCGTGTGAATGTGTGGGCTGTCTCTAGGATAAAATCAGTTCCCATCTCCTTGCATACCAGTTGTCGGAACAGAGCAGACGTACTTCTGCCANCAACGCTAGCGATGAAATGTGGTTAGCCCAAGTACGTTTTCAGCCATGACCAATAGTGACGTACGAATTTCATCAAAGGTGAGCAGTCTGTCGCCCGCGACATGTTCTCTGCTCGAATAGAGAGAAGTCTTCTCTGAATTTTTCTCCATATCTCTTGGTATAGGCGATTGAGGTAGGGAATGCGGATGATAGTATTAATAGTAGTTGAGCCGCAAAAGAGCCTCAAAAAACAAGGAGCCGCATGGGGTCGTCAGCCACACGTATTCACCAGTCACAGTTGCGTTATTCTCTAGTCACAGAAATTCAAACGTCATTGTGCTTCTGAAAGAAAGGTCACAAGACCGGGAATTCATAGACCCAAAACACATGAAAGCCGATCTGTGCTCGAGTAGGGAAATGTAAAAAGCGGCATGTATTCCGCATACCTTAACTTCTGACGCCGGTGACGAAGGTGTGAGCAGTGTCAACGAAGCCCGTTTCTTCTGCCGCTGTGCCTGACCTTTTAACAGACTCAGCACCGTCACACAAAGAGTCATACTTGCCTCATGTCTATACAATACGTTCAAGAGACCTCTTGGTATTGTTATCCAAGCGGGAAGCTATGCCAGTCCTTTTGCCAGTCTCCCTCGGACCCTGAGCGCACAGGAAACACTCGGCGAAAAATGGCCTCTGTCCTTTCCTTGAGCTTTAGAGGTATACGACGCCTTTCTCCTGGACGGTAGGATTGGATCTGGCTTATGGATAGCACATCTGAGCCTAGTCCCGGATATTTTCGCTTAACCAACCACGAACGCTCAATGTGTTGCATGACGGCCGACCAATCTGCACTAAAGCGAAAGAGTGTTCCACCGAAATCGCACCCACCACTAGGACGAACTTCGAGTCGTTCCAATGGCAGCGAACAGACGGGCTTGGAGGCTGAGATGGTACGAAAAATGGCGATTGCCAACTTTTCATCGACGGCACTGTTTATCAGAGCATCCTAGATGTTGGGATAGCCGGGATGTCGATCGTGTATGTTCGTACTCACTGTCCAGGTCCGCTGCCAGAAGTCGGTGTCTGAGCCTTCTGGCTCCAAGAGATGGTGAGGCGATGTCGCAACAGAACGCTCTGAACAATCCAATCCGAGCACGATGCTCTGGAGCTTAGGCGTCGCACCGAGAATTTTGTAGATGCTGACTTCGTCCGAATCGCCTTTGGATCGCTTTATGGTAATGCTCAAATGCTCAAGAAGTGGCAAAAGGGGTTGGACCATTGGGCTCAGTGAGACGAGATCAAATGTCTTGTTACTGTGCTCCATCGTCTTCAGCTGCAGTCGCTTCAAACTGGAAGCATGGGATAATATCCATTCTTGAGATTGGGCTGGGTTGATCTCGCCAGTAAGCGCGAGATTTTCCAGAGGTGGAAGGCTATGAAGCAAGTCACCCAGAGCCTCAGGCCGCCGTAACATGCTTTCGCTTTGGAGCTTGATGTCAAGTGTCTTGAGCGATACAAGTGAGGGGTTCACTGTGAACCACATGAGTGCACTTGCGTGAACTTTCAATTCTGATTTGAGGATGCGCAGAGCAGGAAGATGAGTGAGCTTATTCCACATAACAATGTGTTCGTCTCCAATCACCACCCATGAGCCTGAAGTGTGGCCTGAAGCGTGCGCATCAGTAAGCTCCAGAGTCGATAGGGCAGCGGCTCTATAATGCGCTGGGGGTCCAGTGGACCTCATGACCAGGTCAAACTCATGCGGACCTGTTCGTCGGACATCATCATCGGCTCGGTTCTGGGTCATTGTTCGATGTTTCACCTGTGTAAAACTAGCTGACAGGCTTCCGACTGTGACTAAGCTGGGTCTTACGCTTAGTCAATCCCGAAATCCTCTCCCACTAAGACTTTCACTACAAAAGTCGTAGTCCTTGTTCAGTGGCAGGAGCAGCTCATACATGAAAGACGATGTTGCTGCAGGTTGCTCGTCTGGGTCTAGGCTTTTGTCCACATGACGTTTGACTCCAACTATTCGGAGCCTGCAGTTGTGGTGGTGAGAAATGAGNGAGCGGAAGATGCAAGGCGGAAGCTCATCCTTCTCCCATTCCATATCCGATAGAGGTGGCATCCCAGCCAATACATCCGCGAGTGGTTGCCAGGCGATGTTGTCCAAGTAAGCCCTTTCGAGGCGTTTGATCTTTGATTGCCTGCTCCCTTGGTAGTCCAATGGTTTACGGCCCCTGATTGAGACGCAGCGTACTCTTCCATCACGGCCCAGTCGGTTCTGAAGGATATGTTTGAGCTGTTCGACGGCTTGTGGGATTTGGTCTTGACGAGTGATTCTGAGCGGTATGATCTCCCAAAGAGATTGTGACGATGCTGCGAGACATTTCTTGCTGACTTCCGAGAACGGAATGAGCTTTCTCGGTTGCGGTCCAGCAACGAGTTCGCAGATGTACTCCAGAATCTCGAATGCAAGATCTTGTAAGCCTGGCATTGTGATGGTGTTGCGACGAGCTTGAGGGAAGGGCTGCTCTACTTATGTAGAGCAGTCCGACTTGTTTAATATGGGCATAGTTGGTGACTGCTGCGCCACTGCTACCTCGATCCTACAGTATACGTGAGTCAACCCATGTCGCTGTTGATTGGCTGGGTATAATCAAAGCACGCAAGAAGCGACTGCACCCATCTTTGTATGTCGCAACTTCGGTCATAACTTCGAGCTACGACTTCGGGTAATTGGAAATGAGAGTGAGGACTATACGGTGTTGGTTATGGGTGATGTAGAGTTGATAAGAGAAAGCGGGAGCGACCCGATGGCCGAAGCTTGCACCCGAAGGATGCCGAACTGTTCTGTTCACGCCGGCTACTCTCTGCTGACACTCAGTCTCTGCACCCACTGACACAAAACACACAGGGTCAGTAGGAAGACACTGCATTGTACTGTGTAACAGGAGATATCAAGAGCAAACCTCCGAACTCCGAAAAGGACATAGATCACCGATGACGTCTCCTTGTCGTTGCTCACCAATTCGGAGTTCGTTCTTAACTCCGTCGACATATAAAGGTACCTCTCCACGAAGAGTTTCTCTCACAGAAGACTCTCTGCAATTGTCTTGAAACTTCTCGGCGTAATCACAGATATGACTGATCTCTATCAGAGAAACAATCTCTTCTCGGTCGATGGCCTTGTGGCTGTCATCACCGGCGGCGGCTCTGGTATGCTCCCCGGCCTCAATTTATACATATCATCAATCATCCAAAACTAACAATTCCCAGGCATCGGACTCATGATGACAAGGGCTCTCGCANGCCAACGGAGCGAAAAAGTCTACATCATCGGCCGCCGCAAAGAAAAACTCGAAGAAGCCGCTTCCACCAACCCCTCCGTCATCATCCCAGTCGTCGGCGACGTAACCTCAAAAGACACCTTGAAAGCCATTGCCTCGCGCATCGAGTCCGAAGTCGGATGCATCAACCTTTTAGTCTGCAACAGCGGTGCCATGGGTCCTGCATCAGGCGTCAACAATCGCGAAGTCAGTATTGCTGAATACGCAGCTGCGGCTATGAATCAATCCTGGGATGATGTGACGGCTACACTAAATATTAATGTTACAGCTGTGTTTTTTACCGCATATGCCTTCCTCGAGTTGTTGGACAAGGGGAATAAGAACCCGGTGGCCAACAAGACGAAGAGTCAGATCTTGATTACGGGGAGTATTGCTGGGTTCAGCAAGCAGCCTAACCAATCCATGGCATACAAGGCCAGTAAGGCGGCGGTGATGCATTTGGCAAAGAACTTGTCGAGTGAATTGTGGCCATTTAATATCAGGTGCAATGCCCTTGCCCCTGGCNTGTAAGTCAATGTCCTTTCCAGGTACGATGGATTTCATGCTGACATTCGCGAATCAAAGTGTTTTCCTTCGGAGTTGGCCACAAGTCTTATTTCCAACTCAAAGGCAGATCCGCGAGAAGAAGGATCTTTCGACAAGTCGTACATTCCTGCTGAGAGAACTGGCGATGAAGAGGATATGGCAGGGACCATTCTGTACATTGCTTCCAGAGCCGGCGCTTACCTGAACGGCAACATCCTAATGATTGTAAGTCTCTATGTTTCTGTTCGTAGAAGCCGATTGACTAACCATATGAAATAGGATGGAGGACGCTTGAACATCATGCCGAATTCCTACTAGAATGAATCGAACACGAATAATATAGCGTTATAAGGAACAAAAGGGATGTCAAGGTCGTGTCTGGTATTATGAGAAATGGTCATCTCGCCAATCTTGTGCCTGCGTGATGATCATCCAAGACTGCAACATGCCCTCTCAAATCTGTAGCCGTCGGTGACGGACTAAGCAAAGCTTCCTCCCTCTCCACAGTCGTGACAATAGTTCTCGTGACCTTGTCCTTCCTCGTCGGCAATTGCATCTCAATATCTCCATGCACGATCTGCTGCGACTGCCTCGATTCTGCAGTATCCATGCGCCTCCATTGATCCACATTCCCACTGAACCTGGCCGATTTTGGTCGTCTGCGCCATCGGGCGGGATGAAGAGCAGCCATCATAGGCGCATACATGGCGCGCTGCTGTGCAGTAGTTCCGAANAGAAGAAAGGCGAGTAAACTCGCAGTAACGCCCGGCAAATAATTCAAAACATCGACGACAGAAGCGCGCACGCTAAAGTCTGGTGCTCCAGCAATGTTTGCGTTTTTNGTCTTGTGGTATCTGTTGATTTCAAAGGAAATGAGGAAGACTTCGAATCCACTGGAGAGAGGCTGGGTCAGCGAGTGGTTCATCTCTTAACGGTAAGAGTAGATCTTTACCTTAAGNATCAGGAAGGCGATGGTGAAGCGGACTACAAGCCATCCATCGACTCGCGCTCTGACTCCCTTGGGCGCTGAGCGTCCCACTCGACTGGTTGTGCTCTCAACTGCCGCCACACTGTCGATTGCGTATGACTTCGATGCTGATGCAGATGCATAACTATCAAATCCCATCTTGGCTCGCAGATACTTGAAAAGGATGAGGATGACACAGATTGCGCCGAACGCGAAACTCACAAGCACTGTTGTTGTGTTAGTCTGAACGTGATGCGATAAGACATGTAAGCACGTACTCAGTAAATTCATCAAGATCAAGGTACCAACGAAACCAGCATTGACTTGAAAGCCTTTTCGCAGTGCTGAAAACATGGCAGGCAGCACTACCGCCAGTATCTTGGAAATCCAGCTGATGACGCCTTGCCATCGTTGAAGCCATCTCGGTCGGATGTTCCAAACGCTGAACACCAGTGCGATTGCCCTAGTNCATGTTAGCGAATACCCTATGTGTTAGATAGTATCGACATACCAGAAGAGCATAGTGACCGAGTCGACATTGTAAAAATACAGGATTGTCCAGAACAAAACAGCATTGAAACCTCGAGATAGAGGACCCAGTGCCAGCGCCGGGTTGCCTTTCACAATGATCGATTGCTCGTATTGTTGAATTCGTAAGTCGTGCCAGTTGGCCATGTAGTTGCATTGTTGAATGATCGACGTTATAGTAGTGCACGTTGTTGCAAGAGCGAATAACGTAACATCTTGGGGAGGGTTAGCAAAAGCAGACGAAAAGCCAAGAATGTTTTCTCACAANTTAAACCCATCTCTTGTTCTATGCAAGACAGTCACGAGCAGTACTCCAAGGGAAAGACAAAANAANGAGTACAACAGTACTGGAATCGCAGCAGCGAGCACTGCATCAGGCATATGCTGGGGTTCATTACCCATGCTCGCAAGTCAACGTAGAGTGTATATGAAAAGCGAAATGGAAAGCAGGCTTGGGAAGAATCAAGTCATGAAGGGTAGACCGAAGCAACAGGGGTCCAGGCTTCTGCAGAAAAGGGACGTTCGAGGCTTGCGTATGTTGGAAGGGGTTATTACTATTGCTATATGGGTCAACCGGCACCACAGATCGAGAAGGATGGCTTGTAAAGTCTGTCTTCATCTTGAAACCCATACGGTTGAAGCCGTCTTACTAACCTACAATGTCTAATCGAAGTGAAACCTCTCATATTCACAGGGCTATGGAAGAGTGGTATGACGAGGGTTGCGAGGTAGGCTACGGCAGATTGCTGGGTAGTGGGCAGTGGCTGAGGATCCCTCGCCTAGTGTTCCATTCCTAGGAGGAGCAAGAGCGATTTTGCCGGAAGCGAGCCGAGATTCAGCGACGTTGATGGATGCTATGTAGGCATGTGGAAAGTATGTTTAGACATGGTAGGCCGTTGTCTTCTGTAACGCGCGTAAAAGCGGAGGCTGAGAGACAAGCATATAACGAGCTAGTAAGATGGGAAGGTCCAAAGACTTCTTGGGGTATGAACCTCGCTCAACGAGTTCGAGTATGTAGTCGTTCGAGGGGGACGTTGCGCTGGTCAATTCATGACTCTATGCAGACTGCTGTTCGCGTAGGGTCCGAGAGCCATGATCGCCCGCTCGAGCCGGTGGGGTTGCATGGTTGCGCAGGACTGTGCTCAGTGCTTGATTGCAGACGAGCCATGGCCCTGGAAAGCTGATGAAATGCTATCAGCTTAGCGAGAATTGCGAGACTGCCACCAAGCCACAAAAGGCACCATTGTCGTGTGCAAAGCGGAGAATTGGCGAGGGCTCGGTTTCGCGACCGGCTGCTAACTCGCCAAGGCGAGGGTTGAGTTCAAGCCCAACTGTTGTCAAATCCCGAAACCTCAGGCTGGAAGGGCTGACGCGAACGGTTTTCGAGTGTCCAAAGTGTCCTTGACATCTGAAACGATAGAGGATCCTGAGGATTGGATCGCGGCTCCCAGTCCCGCAGACCCGCTGTCCACGAGGCACAGCGATTGCGATGACAAACAAAACTCAAGAAAAGATTTGAGCAATAACAGTTGTCCAGCGAGGATCAGTTCTTCGATGAGATCGATATACACGATGGTGTCGAAAGACCAGTGCGAGAAACACACGGCCATGAAATGTTCCCACAGATTGAACGGCAAATGGGAAGAACCACCAGTGCCGCCGCAGTTGCCGCTCTCTGGCAGCGTCCGGCTTGGCAGGGGCAGGCCAAACTCAAACTATCAGTTGCATCCCTGCTGCTTGATTGGCAGGTTCCCAGACACCAGGAACCCGGCACTTCTACTTTTTCTGCACCATGTAGCTTGAAGAAGAGAGCAAACAACGACTACTGGAAGTGGGTATCTAGAACATGATTCATGTATCCGCCTAAACAACAACGGCCACGGATGACTACGGGCGACCCCTACAAGTGCGGTACCTGTAGAGATGCTAGACCAAGATTGACGATACTAAACAGTCCTTCGCCTAGGATAAGTCCACTGGCCAGAATGATAATTGGCGTTTCCGACTCCTTGCGCCAGTTGCGCCAGTACCAGTTTACCAATCCACCGATCGTCCGTGCCATGGTGAAAGATGGGGTATTGTACATGCCTNNGTAAGTCTGTTAGCCAATTGCTCTTTCTGTTTCTGGTCGAGTTCAGATCGGGATCAACTCACCGACCGCGACGGCGATTCCTCCGGGAACAAAGGGAGTCCACTTTGCTCCTGTCGAATTGCCGTAGATCCGCAACGCTGTCAAGACGGCGAACACTGCGGCCGCTCCTGCTGCCCATTCGCCTACCATGGGAGGTAAACCCTGTCCAGTGACAAGACGTGCGGTGAATACCCAAACATAAGCCGTGGGTACCTGGAACATGCCTCCAGGGACTTCATAGACCCGGGTATAAAGCTTGTAGATACAAGCACTGATCACAGCACCAAAAGCACTTCCAATAATTTGGCCCCAGAATTGCGCTTTCGGGCTTGCGCCGAGCAGATGCCCGGTTTTGAGATCTTGGAGAAGATCTCCCGCTTGCAGTGCGCCGGACTCACTAATGGCGCCGGCGATAAGGTTGACAATTACCGCATTAGGCGAGCCTGAGGGAGTGACCAGAGCAAAGAACAACTGTGTTAGCTTCGAGATGCCAGATACAGGGTTCAGATCTGTCTCTCCCAAGGCGCGGACGCCCATGATCGACAGCAGAAGAGCGAGCACTAGTGCCAGAAGGGTAAGAGCGAAAGGGATGAGGTTTGCAAAAGCGAAATGGACTGCACCCGCGCAAGCAGCCAAAGATAGAACGAGGCCAATCAAGGTGACCTTGTTGCTGATCAGATGCTCAGGTGGGGCATCGGGCTCTGGTGCGTCCTGAGCAGTCTTCCTTGATTGCGTGGCTCCAGAGATCAAACCGTCGGCTTCGGGTGAGTCGTGATCAGGCTCGTTGAGATTGACTGGGCTGTAACCTCGCATGTGAGGGTGAGCAAAGTTGCGAAGGTCCTCTTTCCAGGTACCACGAGCGACGCTGTCCTTTGCTCGTGGACCAAAGACTCGAGCAAGCTGTATTGTTGGACGCAGAACCAACCAGCCGAGGCTAACGATTGAGTCTGCAAGCATGATGGCGAGACTGACCCATACGATCCAGCCTTTGCTGCCTTTCTCCCAATCATCTACAGCACCTGGTGCCCACCCTCTGGCTTTTGAGAGGGGAGATAGAATGCCCCAACCAAGGATGGCACCTAGAAGCATGTGTAGGGTGGTGGCAGGGCCCATGATTATACCTTGGCCAATGTAAGCAGGCGAAGGGTTGAGTGTCCAGAGCCATTCTTTTGCTAGGTACATGCCCAAGAAAGGAATGTCGCGAATATGAGGAACAAAGTAGGACAAGAGGGTNCTGAGAATACACATGAGCTCACGAATAGACTTCATAGATTGTTGCAAAGATATCAGAAGTTGATGACTGCAGTGGATACGTACATAGATGGCAGAGATACCAAATGAAATAGTCAGGAGCTTGATTCTGGCTCTCCAATCGGCATGATTGTCCTTGTCCAAAGCCTCGACATCATCAGACTCGGATGCAGCGGATTGTTGTTGTCTCCGACGATGTGTTGGTGCGCTCGCGATGAGCCTCTGTTCCTCCTCTTCGACTTGTCCGTGGCTGCTGCCGTGGTGTTCGTTCTCGTTGTCCATATCAACAATCCTGGCATCTTTCTCGCCTCCGTGGAGTACCCCAATCATGAGGGCAGTGGCTGTACCAGANGGAAACTTGAGCTTCTCACGGATGATGACTTGCCTTCGCAATGGCACGGCAAAGACGACGCCGAAGAAGCAGATACCCACGGCCCAGACTATAAGTTTGAGCAGCGACAGATGGACACCAGTGCCTTCACCCTGGGTCTCATTGGGCTTGAGTAGGTACTCGAGAGCCGGAATGACACCAACAAAGCCACAACCCAGAGGCATCGTACCTACAGAGCCAGCGACAGATTGAACCAGGACATTCTCGACGGGTGTGAAGGGATAAGATAAGGTCCTCGAGACGGCCTTGAACCAGGCAAAGCCCAGCAGAGCGCTCGGCATGGCCATGCTCGAGACCCATCCTGTCTGCAGGCCAAAGTACGTGTTGGAGAAGCAGATGACAGTGCCGATGGCCAGTCCGAGGAGCAGCGAGCGGAGGGTGAAGTTCTGCGGCTGCTGGGCACGCGACGAGAGGATCGAAGCAGCGTCCGGGGANGCGTCCATGTCGTCGTGATTGTCGGGCAAGCCCCTGTCGGGCGCCATGCTGTCTTTATTGCGCTTGCTCGCTCAGAACCAATATCGACCACTTATCAATGTCGTGCTTTCACATGACGTTTTGACCTGACCACTGCCGACAAGCTCGACCGGAGAAAGGACGGACTTAAGCGCGTCCCCATTTTTAGCAAATATTTCCTGCCCGCCCCGGCTCGATACCACAGGCCTATCATCGTTGTTATCACATCCGCTAAAAATGGTCCGCGACGATATCGAATCTTCAGACGCCTCGAGCACCTCATCAATCGATGAGTTGTTGCGTGAAGACAGCGAAGGCTGGGAAGATGCTGAGCCAGAAGAGAATGAAGAAATTCAGGTCAAGGACTTTTTCAGCGACAAGACATTTCCGGATGCTGCTTCTATGATCAAGTATGCTGCCGAACAACACAACTTTGATTTCATCAAGATAACAAAAGACTTTGGTGTGTATGTTTCCGATGCCAATTTGATCTAAACATTTTCTAACAATACGANNGGCCTTGACTTCTTTGGTGCTATCAAGCTTGTCAACTACATTCGCGGCGAGGCCAAGAATGGTAACCAGAAGCCCGATGTTTCTTCAAAATCTCTGTTCGACGATGACAAGCACATGCAGCCTGTTCTGGAAGACGACGCTCTGCTTTTCTCCCTGGACGATGTTCTGGACTCTGAAGACGCCGCTGCACAGGATATGCCTATCGGTTCGTCAAGCGACAAGACTGCTCAGCTCGAAGCTGAACTGACTCACCTGCGCCAACAATTCGCTGAGTACAAGTTGACCGTCGAGAAGACTTTGGACGACCGCTGGAACGAGCCTGCCAAAGAGGGTGAGGCCGGATCAAGCAACACCAAGAATGAGAACCACCAAGACCCTGGATACTTCGACTCCTACTCATACAATGACATTCACCAGACTATGCTTCAGGATACTGTCCGCACAGACGCCTACAGAGACTTCATCTACGCCAACAAGCACCTTTTTGCCGGCAAGACTGTGCTTGACGTTGGATGCGGTACTGGTATTCTTTCTCTCTTCTGCGCCAAGGCCGGTGCTGCTCGTGTTATCGCTGTCGACAATTCTGAGATCATCAACAAGGCTCGTGCCAACATTGCTATGAACGGCCAATCAAAGGTCATTACCTGCGTCAGAGGCAAGATCGAGGAGATCCAGCTTCCCGATGGCATCGAGAAGGTCGACATTGTTGTCAGCGAGTGGATGGGTTACTGTTTGCTGTACGAGGCCATGCTTGACTCTGTCCTCTACGCCAGAGACAGATATCTCAAGTCCGATGGTTTGATGGTTCCCAGCCACTGCACCATGCACCTCGCTCCCCTTGCCGACCAAGACTGGATCTCAGACAACATTACCTTCTGGAGAGACGTATACGGTTTCGACATGACCTCCATGATGGAGAAGATTTACGAAGACACACTGGTCCGCTACCCCAACAAAGACACCATTGTCGGCAGATCAACAGACGAGCTTCCCTTCAAGGTCCTCGATCTCCACACCGTGACAGTCGCCGACCTCGACTTTACCTCAGACGTCAGCTTCACCCTCAACAAGGACATTGACAACCTCGACGGTTTCTGCACCTGGTTCGACACTCTCTTCTTGCAATCACGCAATGACGAGATTCCCGCTGGTATGCTCCGCGGAGTCAAGCCCNCCAAGACCGACGAGGACAAGACCGTCTTCTTCACTACCAGCCCCTTCGGCCCCGAGACCCACTGGCGCTGCGGTGTCTTGATGATCGACGCGACCGAAAAGGACGATCAGACCCTCAAGCAAGGTACGGTCATCGAGGGCAAGGTCACCTTCAAGAAGAACAAAGATGCCAAGCGCAACCTGAACATCTCGATGAACTGGGAGATCAAGGGGACCGAGACTAAGGATAAACAGCTCTGGTACATGAGGTAGAATGTCTTTTTATGATATTTAGCGGGGTTCTAGATTTGGAAAAAGTGATCTTCTGTTCTTGCTTCGTTGCTTGCCTTCTCTTGTACATTGTGAGCGTGACTATTCATCCGAGTTATCACTTGTATTTCGTTTAGAGCGGATGTTACATGGAATCGGTGGAATATCGGCTTCATTCCATTCCATTCCACCACTTCCAGCTAGTATTCCATTCTAGATCTCAATGAACTATCAACCCCGTCTCTGATGCTCATAGAAAGGGTATGGACATGATTCGAGGAGTGTCCTTTGAAGCATGCCTTCGTAATACTGTCGCCAATGTTCTCGAGACTAGTTTGGGGTGTCACCCTGGCATTTGACATTGACACTAACATCTTGGAACGCAAGATGGAAGCAGTGGCCGCTAAGGCACGGATGCGTGACTCGCGAGAAACCATGAAGGCCGTAATCACAGCCATATCATTCTCCAAACTATCGGCATATCGACTGTCGTCACATGTAACACCGAAATTGTCAAACCGGTAGACTAAGGGACTGAAGAGTAAGTAGTGTAACATAGCATCCACGTTATATCAAGTATCTGCATCTATTTTTGGCATTGCACTTGGCAAAAGCAGGAGCCTTGGGCTTAACGTTGACAGAGCTTGCCGTAACAGCATTATACTCGCCGCCCAAGACACCACCTCCCACAATCAAGATATCTTCCTGTCCAGGCAACACCAAAAGACTCCTGGTATAGGAAGCAGGCTCCAGAGTATTGATCTTTGTCCAGGCACCGGGTGCACCAAGATTATGGTTCAAGAATACTTCGCCAAGGTTACCGCAGCTAACCACAATGGTTCCGAGGTCACCGCCAACAGGCGTCCATACATTGTAAGGGCTGCCATAGGGAACAGTGCCATCGGTAGCGACGAGAGGGCGTCCAATACTAGCGTTGAAGTTTGTAGGGTCGGTGGAGATGCGGTAGTATACTGCAAAGTCCACCTCGGGTGCGCCGTAAAACTCGTACGTCATGATGTATTGGCCAAAAGGCATTTCCGAGACCACGGGCATACCGGGACGGAAGTCGTAGGTGCCGTATACGACATCGTCAACCACTGGACCCCAAGAGTGGAGGTCAGAAGACACTTGGTGTACCAGCTTTTGACCGTAGCGGGGGTCGCGCTGGTCGGAGTAGTAGTAGATCAAAGTGTTGTTGTAGGTCATCAAGAAAGGCTCCCAGACGGGGGTAAGCCCGTTGTTGGGAAGAGCCTCACCGCCGTGGGCAACATGAGAGACAAATTTCCAGGTGTATCCCTTGTCCGTGCTGGCGTAGAGCTCGAGTTGAGTCTCTGAGAGATCTTGAGGGATGGAGTTGCCGGCAAGCAAGAGAGTGCCGGCTGAGAAGTTGCCAATGGGCTCGGATAGTTCGTAAAGGAAAGGCTGATATCTCAGTCCCCAGCCATTGACTTGGTCATACACGCGAGAGCGCTCCGACCATGTGTGACCGCCATCGTATGATTGATAGATGGGGAAGTAAGGGTTCGAGTTGTTGTTGTAAAGATAGTTCTCCCATGTCGCAAGGATCACGTTATCCTTCTCGCAATCCTGGTTCAGTAACACTGATCTTGCGTAGAGTGTGCGAGGAACGGTATAGTTTCTCGGCGGCGTGAAGATGGTGACATGGTCGATGTCACCTGTCGATGTGCTGTTGGTGTAATGAGCAACAGTGGAAGTTGCGAAGGCGGCAGCGCCTGCCAGTAGCGAAAAGAATCTCATTCTTTGTCGATCTCGAGCTTGACTTACTGACCACAAACAGCGAACACGCTCAGTATTTATTCCAACCTACCTCTGCACGCCTTCATACAGTGCATCAACACGGTAGATTTCAATTCATCCACCCATGCATCTGCCCTACTATATCGATCAAGTAACTTGCCGAGACAGAATCCTTCGCCCACCGTCGGACGCAGGTCCCATGCATTATACCGCTCAATGCTTGTCGCTGGTTGGAGGAACAATACAGCAGTTCACAAAGTTGGTCAATGATCGACGAGGGCAAATGTGGCGATCCTTAGACAGCCCCACGATCCCCGCACCAGCCTCCACAGACACAACGCCTTTCCTTAGATGATCACGGTTAAAGAGAGGCCCGTCGACATGGTGTGCCGGGCCGACCGAGTATTACATGACGTGGTTGACATGGAGCTCTTGGTGATGGAATGTGAAAGGATGTGGCTTCGACATTCGCAGATGAAAGAGAACCAAGGACGAAAGCTTGGCTCCATCATGGATGTAGCCGGTTCTCTCAAGTCCGCTGCGCCATTATCTGCGCATCGCCTGTCGTGGATCTTGTTCACTTCTTTCTCTCTATGATCGTCTCCCTCGCTCTATGTTGAAGCTTTCTCACACCGCTCCAGCACTTGAGCAAGTGAGGCTCCTGATATCTTCGAGACCTACGCCGGAGCCTCTAAACTGTGGCTAAACCTCGGGATCACTCTGTCATTGCAAAATTACATAAACGGCGGTGCACGAGCTCACCACATCAACAGGGGTTGTGGTCTAGTGGTATGACATCTTCTTAGCATTGCTCTTCGAGCTTTACTGAGTGGAGAAGGTTCTGGGTTCGATTCCCAGCTACTCCATTGATCTTTCATTTTGCTGGTTGTCAGGTTATCGACAGAGCTTTTCTTTTGTCGAATGATTGGAAGGAGTCAGGATTCTAGGCCAAGTGGTTGTTGCTAGCAAAGCAAAAGAATAAAGCTGTGGGTATATTGTAGCGCTTGTTATGTACAAGAAAAGACTCGCTTTTGTCAAGGGTAAATGTCATGTTTATCGTAACGTTCTAGATGGTAAACAAATTTTGAGCAGCGCATGCTAGATCATCAGAGCTACTCAGGACCAGTCAGAAAGTCCCATGCAGTCAATGTGAGAATCTTGATGAGATTGATGTAATCATCGAGGTCGACACTCTCGTCAATACCAGCCATGCCCTCTGGCGAAAGACCATAGCTATAAGCTGGTACGCCTTTGTATCGCCAGTGCTTGGCGTCAGTCGCACCGAGTGATGGTATCGCGATTGGCTTTCGTCCGAGTATGTGTTCGGCATTACCCGCTATCGCACGCGTGATTGCATGGTCAAAAGGACATAGGTTGGGTGGATTGGAGGCTGCCTCCTGCACCTCGTGACTGGCTCCAGGGAAGTTCTTGAGTATGGCATCGATCTCTTTGAGAATGGTCTCGGCGACTAGGCCAATTGGCAGGCGGATTTCTGCTTCGAATTTGCAGTCACCTGGGATAGTGTTGACCTTTGTGCCACCACTGATGGTTCCGATGTTCACTGTCGGCTTGAGAATATTGTTGGAGGCACCAGCACCCATGATCTCGTCCACCGTGTCCCGTACCTCTTGTCGATCCAGGTATTCTCTTACTTCAGGATCCACCTTGAAGTTGGAAAAGTCTTCTAGTTTGACTAGTTCAGTGATCAACCTTGTTGCAATCCGAATTGCGCCTTCGGATAGATGTGTGTAGGCTCCGTGTGCGCTCTTGGCCTTGACTGAAAAGCTGATGCGCAACGTGCCCTTCTCGGCGAAGCGTATGCTCTGTAGACCTGTGGGTTCCGCATTGAGATTCACATCTCCCGTCCAGGTATCTCTTCTATCGTCATCATTTAGGAGATATTTGCTACCCCACTTTCCACCAGTTTCTTCATCGGATACTGCTTCGAGCACGGCAGTGCCATTCAGGAGATGTCGATGCGCGAAAATGTATGTATAGGCGGCAATGGTCGCAGCAGTTCCAGCTTTCATGTCCACAACTCCACGTCCATAGAGTCGATTGTTTTCGATGTCTGCAGACCAGGGATCGTGAGTCCATTGTGATTTCTCCGAGTCGGAAATGGGAAAAGCATCAATGTGTCCGTTCATGACCAGTCGTGGGCCAGGTTTCGGCGTTGAAATTCCACTGCCTTCGAATGGCGAGTCCACTGGGTTTGGAGAATGGTAACCATCTAGTTGATGTAATGACGAGGAACGGCTGTGAGCTGGTGATTGTGATACTGCCGGGAAAGTGCTGGTGACGTTGGGCGCATGGCTTTTTGGCGCGATGATTGTGGAGGGAACATCGCGAGATGCCAGAAAGGTAGTAACAACACACGCTGCTGCTATTGTGTCGCCGGGAGGATTTGAAGAGTCGGCGCGGGTCAAGGATTGGAGAAAGCTGATGAGGTCTTGACGCTCGGCGTCGATTGTCTCCAGCAACGCCGCCTTGAACATTTTAGATAGTGCTGAGAAACAGGTATTATAATACCACGAGAAGAATCAAAGGCTGCTATGGACCCTTGAAGATATATAAAAACCTAAATCAACCGGCCTTTTTGTGTACAAAACCTTGCTTATTTTTGACTCACAAGCCTTGCAGTCATCGGTTTTACGTCAGGGAAGATGTCTTGGTCGGATAGGGAAGTGATCTGCCAGCTATCGACAGGATCTTCGAAGATCTGAACATCATCTTCTGATAGCCCGGTTTCATCGTCTTTCTCTTTTGAACAGATGCCCATCGTGTCGTAACGTGGTCTAGCTGACTGCATCTTGTGGCTACGGGGATGAGGAGCCGCGGCAACCGCGTACCAGGGGGACTGGAGACGCGTTTTGCATGGCCGACTCCTAAAGACAACATCATGTCCCAGATCAAATCGCTCGACCGCGCCTCAATCATCAGCCTGCTTCTTGGTCTTGTTGGTGTTTGACCTAAGTATTCCGCAGTAATGATAAGTTGGTGTCAAAGGAACACTGTCTCGTCTCATGCACAGCAAATTTAGATGCAACACAGCCCAGCGACCGTGCTTGAATCCTTCGATGGCTGCCTAAGAGAGGAATGCAATTCATCTTATACCGTCCTTTGTTTTCTTTCCATCTCTCATCAAAGCGTTCGCTCAATCTCATCATGCTTGCCAAATATGCTCTTGTAGGCTGCATTACAGCTCTGACCGCTGTGGTTCATGCACAAGACGATGTCGTGCAAATCCCTACCATCTACGACCGCGTCAACACTCCTTTTACCTTTACTGAGTGCGCCGCACCGAAAGAGATGCAAACTTGTTGGGAAGCGCAAAACTACACTGCTGAATATCTCGACAACGAGTGCACAGGTTTGCAGAACAGAATTGACTGTGCCCTTACGAACTGCTGGAATAGGGTATCGTTTCCCCTGCTAGACAACGCTCTATAAATGCAATCATTGACTTGTTTTGAAGNNGTCTACTCATGCGACTACCAGCAACTATTGCTCGCTTACAATGTTACTTGCTCCGAAGGTTTCTCCGAATCAAACACGACAGCTCCGCCAGCTTTGGAACTGCCATTCTTCCCGCCACCTGCCGGTGCCGATGGAGAGTGCAGTTGTAACCTCAATACCATCGACAACAGTATTCAAAGTGGTGCCTTTGAGAACTACCTGGCATGCGAGTCAACGGTTCGCAAAGAAAATGGCGGAACAGATGACGACTCGGATTATAGCGAAGCACCAGTACCTGACTGTGCTTGTTGTCTATACGGTTCTGTCGCTGCCGCGTAAGTAGATTTCGTCAAGTCTTCTCTAATCCTTCTTCGAGACTAACCTTGTAATCAACAGANNCTTTGGGATACTTGCCCAAGCCAGGATCCTGCATACATAGCTCTAGCAACCATCAAACAACTTTNNTACATCAATAGCGATCGCGATGGAAACAACAACAGCTTGGCACACTGTGCCTCCCGCCTGGCAAGTGGAAACTTCAGCTGTGTCGACTATGGCTTTAGTACTTATGGAAAGAACGCTTCCGACTATGCAAAGCCTACACCTTTGCACTCGGCTACTGGCACGTGGAGTGATATCAATGGTATCCTTACTAGCCCTGTAAGTGGCGCAACTTATACTTGGACTGCATGGAACACGACTTTCACCAACACTGCTGTTTCGGTGGAGGCCGTGGCTACTAGGACTGCTGGTGCGAGTGAGCAGATCACGGGTAGTGTGACTGGCACTGCAATTGGTGGGTCTTCTACAAGTTCTGGCGCTGCTGCGCCTACTCTCAATGCTGTACAGAGACCTGCAGTAGCTCTGATGGGACTCGGTGGCATCGCATTTGCTCTCCTGTGACCACAAAGCTTGAAACGAGCATGATATTACACAGAGCCATGCGCCCAAAACTGGATCTACTAAAACTCCAACATTTCCAACCAAGTACCAAAACACGTCTTCGTACAAATCACTTCTTGTCGTAATGCGAAAGATTACTCTCAGTAAGCCTCTTAAAGCCCTCCTGCAGCCACCAGGGCAACCCNCTGAAAGCCCTCATCGCAGGTCCAAACCCATTACTCAGCAAAATCTGCCCACTCCTCGCATTCAAAATCTGGTCCACCACCGCATCAGAAATATCCTGCGGATCCAAAATCTTAGCACCCGCTTTTTGGAGTTCGGCTTTGCCTGCTGCGATAATTGGTGTGTCTGCAAAGAAGGGATGTACGATTGTTGTTTTAATCTCAGGGCAACGGTGTACAGTGCGTAATTCGGTGCTGAGGCCTTCGTTAAAAGCCAACACGGCGGCTTTGGAGCACGAGTAATCCGTGATACCGGGAGTGGTGAAGAAGGATGCCATGCTGGCGATGGAAACCACATGGCCCTTTTTCTTGGCCAGCATGTCCGGGAGGAAAGCTTGAACGAGATAGTAATGCGAGAAGAGGTTTACACCCATCAATCTTTGGACTTGAGCGGGTGTGGTGCTGAGGATTGTTCTTTGGCCGCCGATGCCTGCGTTGTTGATCAAGATGGAGGGATGTCCGACTTTGGACTTGATCTCTTGGGCTACAGCGTTGACGGCTTCGACATCGGTGACATCGCACTTGAAAAAGGTGATTTTGGGGTTGTTCTCCAAGTGCTTTGGCAGAGGGTTGACGTCGATGGCGACGACATGGATGCCCTTGTCTGAGAGATCTTTCGAGAAAAGAGCGCCAAAGCCTGAGGAGCTGCCAGTCACGACAGCAATTTCGTTATCCCAGTCCCAGTCTGCCTTGCTGGAGCGAAGGGAGAAGTTGTTGCGGGCAAACTGGTTGAAAGCTTCATTGACATTCCTGATCAATCCAAATGCAAACAACCATTTTAGAGTGGTGATGAGACGCTCAATGTTGTGAGGCTTCAATAGCTGGTGTAGATAGTCGTAGACTGGTCTTTGTATTGACTCGGGCCCTTTGAGTAGCACCAGCAAGGCAGCACCCGTGACGACTGGAGAGAAGGGAGCTTGTTTAAGAATGCTTGCCATGATAGCTATGTGCGATGATGTGGAAGCTCTGTCACCTTGCAGGAAGGGAAGATGAGGTGATGATAATATATAGCAGATAGTATGCATGAGGGGTAATATCGAGGATGCCTAGGTAGGCAGAGCAGGGCAATTTTAGGCGAGAAACCTCGGCTTCGTCAAATCCTGCCTTCATATGCTTAGCAAGAATGAAACTGCTGTCTGTTGCCACTATTTCCAAATAGCTATCTTTGCGACAGAGGCTGCCGCAAGAGCACAATGGCTGTGAACGGGACATTCTTGCCGTTCCTCTACCCCTGTCTTCATCCAAACAGGGGCAATGCGCCGCGCGTATTGAGGCGATGGCTACAACTAGGACGACCGAATAGAAATACACAATGTCTGTCCAAGAGACATATCGCAACTGTTTCCAGCACACAAGGAGGCCACGAAGATGAAAGCTTTGACGACACACCCGAGACCGAACTCGATCGCCTGGACCCGCCGCCAGACTCGTACTCAATCACACCCTTCACCGATCGATGCTCAATCGTCCTACACGCAGGCGCAGGAGGCCACGGCTGCATCAGTTTCTTGCGCGAGAAATACATCGAGAATGGTCCGCCTAATGGCGGCGACGGAGGAACAGGAGGAAACATCTACATCCAGGCTGTGCAGGGCGAGACATCGTTGCACAAGCTTGCGCGACGAGGAATATTGAAGGCCGGACGTGGAAAGAATGGTCAAGGAAAGGGACAGGGAGGCACAAGAGGAGAAGACATCTTGATCACAGTGCCCGTCGGTACAATTGTGCGCGAGGTGTGGCGACACGACCCCGTGGCAGATGAGGAGTTGGCAGACAAGAGGGCAAAGGCCATGGGCGCGGATGCCGTCTTTGACGATGAACCAGGCGTTGTCGACAATACGCGCAAATGGAGGCGTGACAAATGGCTGCTGTTCCCTGGTGCCATGCCTCAATCCTTCACCTCGGCCGACTTCCCTCCTCTACCACGCCCCAGGAGATCGCAAATCGCCATGTCCCAACCCCCAGCGCCCATCCGCCTGGATCTGGATACACCCATGGAGGCTCCCCAATTGCTTGCTGCTGGTGCTATGGGCGGACTAGGAAACNCCCACTTCGTCACANAAAGCATTACCCGTCCTAAGTACGGCACAAAGGGCGACGAGGGCATGAAGGTCGAAATCCAGCTCGAACTCAAACTTCTCGCAGACGTTGGTCTTGTCGGTCTCCCCAATGCCGGAAAGAGTACCCTACTACGAGCCATCACCAATAGCCGTGCTCGCATCGGCAACTGGGCTTTCACAACCCTGCAACCAAACATCGGCACCGTCGTCCTCGACAACCACAAAGGTCGCCCTCTGATCGCCACCTCAGAGCGCAGAAAAGGTCCTCCTCGCACAAACTTCACCATCGCCGATATCCCCGGTCTAATCGAAGACGCCCACCTCGACCGCGGTCTCGGTCTCGGTTTCCTCCGCCACATCGAACGCGCCGGCATCCTCGCCTTTGTCGTCGACCTCAGCGCCGGCGACGCCATCCAAGCCCTCAAAGGCCTCTGGAAAGAAGTAGGCCAATACGAACTCCTCCGCGACCGCGAAGTAAACGCCGAAACCGAACGTCGCGTCGAAGAAGAAAAGGAAATGGTACGCTACTCGCCGCTTGTCAAAGCCGAGCCTCCGAACATCTTTGAGGATGGCTCTGTGTTGTTTAACCCTGATGGATCGCGTGTGCTGCCTGAGCTCAAGTTGCCGCCTATTTCGTCAAAACCTTGGTTGGTGATTGCCACAAAGGCTGATTTGCCAGAGACGAGGGAGAACTTTGCTGCTTTGCAGGCTTATTTGAAGAGTGTTGCTGATGGCGAGACGATACACCCTAGTGGCAAGAAGAATGCTTGGAAGAAGAAGCTTCATGCCATTCCCATCAGTGCCAAGTTGGCTCAGGGCGTTGAGAGGATCACTCCTATTGTTGTTGACCTCTTGGAGAACTGAGCGATACACTTGGCATATATACCGTGTAGGATACAAATATCGGAAGTGTACGAGTAGGTGTATTATATGCATCCCAACCCCAGAATCTCTAATCTTTTCACGGAACCTCGTGTCTCTCCTCCCAATACACTGATGTATTGGACACGCATGCCGCAGCCTTCGATGTCTAGCTGATCGCTCCTTTCGCTCGCCCCTTTTTGGTCTTGGTCGCACAGATTGTCAAATGTCTTGTATGGCAGCGATGATCGATCTTCAATCGTCTTCTATACCAAGCTATCTGTGGTATCTGAGCTAGACAAAGCACTAAGAATGGAACAAGCGTATCATGTGCACACCTCGGCAGAAGTCCATCACTTGCACTAATCCCATCATGCTCTTCCAACTGAACCATTCATCCATAGACGACAGCAACGGTAGAAGAACCCACAGTAACATCAGTAAGAACAGTCTTTCCATTGGCAGAAATCAAATCAATAACATCAGCACTAGCAGGACCAAGCTTAGTTCCACTGTTCGTAGTAGCCGATGCACCAGTAAAAGTTACAGTACCAAAGTTGACCAGAGGAACCAGAGACTCCTGTCCATTCTGGATCTGCGTAAAGTCCTCGACGATCCACTCGGCATCAGTTTGACAGAGACTGCCAGCGGTTTGACCGGTGAAAGTATGGCTGACAGAGGTGCCCTTGCTGTTGTTCTTGATGGTGGCGACACCGCCGGTCTTAGATGATGCGGTAACGGTGATGGTTACGCTGTCGCCGGCCGAAAAGCTGATGCCGGTGAAGTCGTAGGCGTAGTCGGGGAACCACTCGTACCAGGCATCATAGGTGACAGCGCCGTTCTGAATGCTGAAATCGACACCGGTCTGCAGGATGGCGGAGGAGCAGGAGTAGCCATCGATACCAACCCAAGCAGAGGCCGAGTACAATGTTTTGGAACTACCACCGGAAGGGACGGCGACCTTGGGGACGGTGAAAGTGCCGGTCACGGTATTGAAGCCTGAGCCCTCGAGGACGCCGCCTGCCCAGTTGGTGGAGTAGCTGGCTTGCTTATTCTCGGGACTGTGAACGACAGCGGTTACGTTGGTGGCTGCAAGGAAGGGCTTTGGGGCCTTGACGAAGCCAGCACGGCTGGCAGCAATGGCACCTTCGGCACGCTTGCGACGCATAGCAGTGCCAGGGGCAGCAACAACGGTGCTAGCGGACAGCAGACCGGCAATGAAGGCAGTAGTGAGCTTCATGTCGAGTTGATGAACTGATTCTTGACGGAAAGCCCTGAAAGAGAGACTTGTGGAGAGCGAGGGTGGTTTGTATGGATTTAACGATGGTAGTATTGGTGGATGAGAGAGACAGGAACGTATGGGTTGACCTAGAACTTTATAGACAGTGTCGAGACACTCTTACCGTACTCTGTAGGCCCTGAAATGGCGTGATAGGCTTGCTGAAGAGCATCTCGCTAATCTGAAATGCTGCTACTGAGTATGACCTTCCATCTTTGTTCATGGCTGTTTTCGTATTGTGTGATCGATTTGATTGAAAGGCCCACCTGGCTGAGGCATAGATTGCGAATATGTAGACCTGTCACGCGGGTAGATAGCTGGATCCTGAAGCGGTGTATTGTCTCGATGGATATCGGGACAACGTACTTTGACATCCACGAGTACGTAGCGACGCGGAGGTATGTACGTCCGCAGAAGATATGTCAATCGGCTTCTGGACTTGTGTTCCGTAGGTGCGGATTCCGTCGAAGACTGTATACGCTTTGCGATTGGGGAGCATGGAGTGAAGTGATCCTGCTTCTCGCCTACATGGAACTAAACATCATGCATAAGGTTCATGTAGAGAAGCGGGCTGGGCCGGGAGATATCGAGTCAAGGGCTGAGAGAGGTCAGTCAGGTATTAGAAGCATAGCGTGGTCTCTCGGGGCCGCAAGAACTTGAGGTTTGGCGGTGCATCGGACACAAGGCTCCAGCCGAAGCAGGGTGTATCAGCATAGTACTTTCCTGTCGCAATGTATCAGTGGAAGCGAGTCGTTCAAGGATTGGACATCGCAGTATCTCTGATAACGAGTTGACCAATCTGGCCAGTGAGGTTGATTGCATCGAGGGCAATGTACCGTTATCAGTGCAGACATGGGATTGACGAGAGCGTATGAGGTATAGGCGAGCAATATCACCAAGCTTCTTCGGCGTTTGCAGAAGACGCCACAAGCCGGCTTGATTCGACATGTTGTTGTTGGCAGAAGCTTGTCTGAGGGCTTGATTTCGTGATAGGCGTAGGAAATGGCGAAGAGGTTAGGTGTCAAGACAGGAAGGTGGTGGTCAACATTGGGGTCGGCCCGCCGCGCTCAATCCTTCCTTCTTCGTCGAAATCCACTTTGAATGGAAATTTCTGAGGATTTCATCTTCAAGTCCAGTCGCTTTCTTCTTTTTTTGCTCCGTAGGTCAGAGTCATGACAACTCAGCCATGATGGTTTTATCTTTTGAGATCAGTGATGATTGGTCCGATAAGTATACATCGTCGAAGCGATACATGCCCTGAGGCGCTTGTGAACCATGTCGATTATCAGTATAAAATATATTGACATGCCGTTACGGAGCGTGTGGAGCGAAGACGATACGGCTTTGCCAAACCAAACATGCAGTATCACAAAACCGACAGGATCCAGAAGAACAGGAAAAATGCGAAAATTGATTGTGAAGAAGATGCGGCTGTTCCCTGATTTAAACCCCAAACTATTGAGAACCTTTCCTAACAACAGAGATACGAAATTCGTTATTCATCCGGTCAATCATGATGAGGTCTGGATGCTGTTCAGAGCTGCCAAACCTCTATTGCCCTCCTTCTCGAAAAGCATTACCATACGCTCACACTCGTTCTTGAGCTTGTTCTCTCCCAGTTTTGCGCGTGATCGAACCCACTCCTCGACCGTCATTTTCTTCTCCGGTGAGGTGAGTGCACCACCGACCTCGAGCAGCTTGTTGAATATATCGTCTGCGTCTCCATTCTCGTTTTCCGAGTCAGGGAAGAAAATTGCTTCGAGATCAACGGGTTCCCATGGAGTCGACGATACAAGTCGGCCGAACTTGGATGGTGATCGTCTAGAAGGAGAGCGGTTGGGAGTAGATGCAGCAAGAGGGACTCGAGTAGTTTTGGTGGGGCTCGCGAAGATCTCTCTGGGTTGGATAGTGGCATTCGTCGCACCCAAAGTAGGAGCAAGCTTTTGAGCTGTGGGAGGTGCGTGTGTTGATGAGGATGGCGGTTGGTTCTCGGCATCTGATTGCTGGGGACTCCTTGCACTACGCGGTGTTGAATGGGCTGATACTTCAACCTCTTCTGAGTGTGCTCGTTGGATGACAGACCTCCGCACAGAGGATTGAGAGACTGCAGAATGACGGCTGATCTCGGGTGTTGGTGTCGGCTCGAACTCTTCAGCCGCAGGAGTCTGCGCGACAGAGGCGGCTTGTTCTTCTTCCTCTGCATCGACCTCATTGTCCACCGCCTCTTCCACAACTTCCTCCTCAGGTTCCACATTCTCGAGATTGTCAAACTCCTCTTCCAGTACGTCCTCATCTTGTGGTTCGTGGTGATCCAGGATTTGGTTGTTCTCTTGTTCCATATCAATATCGGCTTCTGCGCTTGGATCCAGATTCTCTTGATCATCTTCCTCCTCTTGTAGCTGTTGTTGAACCTCATCTTTTGCCTCATTGTCGAGTCCGGCGTCACTATCGGCGATCTCGAAGTGCCTCTCAAATGCTTCTTCTTCGGGTTCCAGCTCTTCTTCGTGTTCCAGCTCTTCTTCGGGTTCCAGATCTTCTTCGGCCTCGGCGGGTTGTCCCAATTCTGTTTGTACCTCGACCGTTTGCTCGACGATTGCTTCAGGCTCTGCCTCCGGTTCGGATTTGGGTTCAGGCTCGACCTTCTTGGTCTTCTTAGACCTCGTTCGTTTCGGCTTGTCCTCCGGCTGTGAGATTGCGACGGACTCATCTACTTCTTCCTGGGTATCCTTGGCAGCCTTCTTGGTCTTCTTTGCTTTCGCGGCTTTTGCGACCTTCTTGGGTTTAGCCGGCTCTTCGTCAGCAGTCATGTCTTCCTGAAGCGGGGGCTTCTCGACTCCATCACTCGTTCTCTTGACGCCTCTTCCAGATTTTGCCGGAGGACTCTGTGCAACAACAGCGACTTCGGCAGCTTCCTTTAGTTCAGACTGCAACTGGCTCTCGTCCAGACTGGTCTCGGGAGGAGGAGAAGGCTCCTTTGCCTTCTTGCGACCTCTCGCAGGCTTAGTTGCAGGTTCCGCCACGGAATCATCGATAACGGTGGACTCTTGAGTGTTCTTGGGTTTGCGACCACGCTTGGGTTTGGGTTGCTCTGCAACAGGCTCCGGGTCGGCTTCAACAGGAACAGCGTATATGTCGTCCTCGACGACTTCTTGCAGAGTCGGGTACTGAACGGAAAGGTCGACGGATTCCTGACGGGTTGTCTTTTTCTTTCCTTTGGTGGTCTTTTTACGGCCCTTGCCAGCGTCGGACGAGATGGTGGCATCGAGGGCGATGCTATCTTCTGCGTCAAGCTGAGGACCTGCGTCACCCAAGGACATTAGCGAAGGAGCCTCGGAGAAGGTCGATTGCACAGATTGGGTGGACAGGCGGGAAGCTCTTGAGGCAGTAGAAGCACGACCACGCCCACCTTTGCGTCTTGTAGACTTGTAACGGTCGCACAGTGCAAAGAAGTGGCAGTTGGGCTCTCTACGGCGGTGTTCTTCAAGCGGGCTATCCTTGGGCTCCCATCCATCCAGTGACATGTTGCAATAGAAACAGGTGGCGCCGTCCTCGTCTGCGGGCGAAGGGTCATATGCCCAACCGGCTTCAACCATCTGTTTGACCTTGGGCTTCCATCCCTTCTTGTGTTCGTGTGGCCACATGTCGCCAAAGGTGGCTGTGCGAGCTTCGACCAGTTCGGGGCTCATGGGGTCGCGTTCTTCCTGCTTGTTCGAAACAGACAGACTGAGTGCGTAGGAGCAGTGGGCAGAGTGGGCTAGATGCTCCTGGAGAGGGACATCCTGGCTCTCCCATCCGTCGAGTTTTACGGCGCAGTGAAAACATTGTGCGTTGTCGTCGCTGTCGGGAGCAGGTTTGAAGAAGAAGCCGGCGCGAGCGAGNCTGTAGATGTTAATGTCAAACACTAACAGAGCAGTGAGAGCGAGAGTTACCTCTTCACCAGAAGGCGACTCGTGAGGCCATGAGACGGTCGAGGCTTGTTTCTTCTTTTGGCTCGAGGCGCGTCTCTTTGTGAGTTGGTGTTCGGTGTTGAAGGTGGCCAGTCGAGCGGAGTATGTCAGCATGGACAAGTCCAGGCCCGGTACAGCTGCCATGTTGCCGGCGACGAGGCAGGTGTTGGCAGAAGGTTGATCAAGTCTGACGCGCTCGAGAAACAGGCAAGCTTGACAGGGTCGCAATTCGTCTTCAACAACAAACACAAGGGAAGCTGGAAAGCTTAGCCGCGGGCTGACACGTGATTGCCAAGGCGCGACGTCAGGCACGCGTGGGGCTCTTTCCCCAGCTTCTGACACAAAGTGAGTGCAGGTGCTTTGGAAAGGTTCCAGCTCCTTCCTGTTCCTGAGTTGCATTCTTGTCCTTCTGTCTCTACAATTACCCCTTCCTATTCAAGAACTACCTGCTGTTGTCCTACTTTCTTGTTTGTGTCATGTGTTCGCTGTCTGCGTAGACATGCTCTCTCTTGCCCTGAAACCCACGCTATACACGAACACCGTTTAGAAAAAAGCCGCTTGAAACACCCCTCCTCTACTGTGCCAACTATAGCTTCAATAATGCTTTCAGTATGTTCACCCTCCCATCTTTCCATCAAACATGTTGTCTGATACGTTTAGAAGGTCTTCCGTCCTGTCCGGCCGCCTGTGGCAGGCCGTAGCCCGCCAATCCATACTTTGTACTACACCCGTCTTCGCTCTACGCATTCTCTTCCGAGACAACATGCTGCTCGCTCTGCATACTCGACAGCCTCTTCCAAATCTTCGTCCCCTATCTCGTCCGACTCGTCCAATGCCTCGACTGCCGCCACATCACGCCCTCAGTCCTCGGCAGCAGCTACTCCTAATCAGACCATGCCCGAAGGCTGGGAGGACAATGCCGACTATTCACAAATCACTGCATTCTCGCAACTTCCTCACCGCTTCTTCGGTACTAACCAACACATCAAGATCAACGAAGACTTCAAAGAAGCTATGCGCCAGATCCTGTGGCAGTTCCGTGCCCCAATTCGATACGCTTTCGCATACGGTAGTGGTGTCTTTACGCAATCCACCAACCAGTCAGCAGCCAGCGTCGCCCAGTCCTTCTCTCCCCATCCACACCCGCCAGAGGCAGTCACTAAATGGCAAGAAGGAGGAGGCAAGATTATCGATTTCATCTTCGGCGTCTCCCATACCGAGCATTGGCATTCGACCAACATGCGCCAGAACCCCCATCACTACAGTTTCTTGAAAAGCTTGGGATCTTGGACCGTTTCAAAAGTTCAGGACAGCATTGGTGCTGGTGTTTACTTCAACCCTTACATCACCGTCAATGGCGTTATGATCAAGTATGGTGTAGTCAATATCGACACCATCTGTAGGGATCTCAGCGAATGGAATACTCTTTATCTGGCTGGACGACTACAAAAACCTGTCAAAATCCTCAGAGACGACCCGAGGGTTAGACTCGCCAACCAGATCAATCTCATGTCTGCCGTCCGCACTGCTCTCCTCATGATGCCTGAAAATTTCACCGAGAGACAACTCTACACAACCATCGCCGGCATTTCTTACATGGGCGACCCTAGAATGAACCCCAGATTTGGTAGCGAGAACCCTCGCAAGGTCGCCAACATCGTCGACGCCCAGTTGCCTAGCTTCCGTCAATTATATGTCCCGCTCATTGAGAACCTGCCCAACGTCAGCTTCAACGATTCGAGGANNGTTTNNCCTGCGGAGCATGGTTGGGAGAAAGAGGCTGCTATTGCCAACGCTCTCTCATCTTCTGGAAGAGCTATCCCTGCTGAAGACAACATTGGTGGCCTCGACGGTTTCAAGTTGCAGCAAGACATGGATCCTAAGCGCAGAGGAAACATGGTCCGTCGTCTACCCAAAGGTTTCCGCCAAAAGCTCTACTGGAACTATCAGAAGAAATTCCAGATTCCTGGTTCAGCATTCGACAAAGTCATTGAAGAAGCCACAGACGAAGATGCTATGAGCATCAGGCGCCGTGAAGGTGGTGACTTTGAACGTCGTATCGGCACCCAGGACGACATTCCCGAGGCTGTTGGTGATTGCATCAAGAAGACCATCAGCTGGCCGAGTACAAGTCAATCTCTGAAAGGAATTCTCACTGGTGGCCCGACTCGCTCCTGGAAGTATTTACAGGAGAAGCGCCAAAAGGGTAAGCTAGGCAAGGCCCAGAAAGAGGGCGAGAAAGTGACCAAGAAGGAAGAATAAGAGGAGCGACACCAAGCCACAACCTTTGTAAATATGGCTAGGACGCCTGTTTTGTCACATTGATTTTTGAGCATAGCCGTCTCTTTGGTGTTGTTGGCATATGGTAAAAACCTATATATCCTGGACTAGATCGTGAGTGAACTATTTTACCTGACCCCAGAGACATTTCATATGAATTTGGCCAGACATGTGGATGATCAACGGATATCTTGGTGATTATCTGAAACCGACGTTTTACCGGGACCTTGCTGTGCTCACTATTCTGTGCCTAATCATGCTTGCCGATTATCCTAAGCCTCGACATTGCAACACACAAAACCCGCTTGTCGTGCCGCTTCTTGAATCTTGCTGTTCTGTTCTTAATAACCAAGACGTCCGAATTCTTGAGATGGTCACCAACAAAGTGCTCAACGAGCAGAAGGAGGCAGATTGTATTGCGATAACTCCTGAGCGAAAGTACTTTCACTCGAAGAATACTTTCGTGAAAAGAAGTCTACGCCGCAGAGAACTCCAGAAGAACCCGAGGACTGGCGAGACGCATGTTCCCCGTCTTGGGCGCGAAAGGTAGCTTAACGAAGCATCTGCACTCGATTACATTGCAAGCAACACTACAATTCCCGTGCCAAAGCTTCGTGCCTGCTTTGAGGATGACGAAGCTGTCTATCTCATAATGGAGTACGTTGAGGGCAGGGGTATGGACGAATTAGAGAACGAGGAAAAATTGGTCGTCNAAGAAGAGCTCGAAATCTATCTGCAGCAGATTCATGGACTCTGCTCAGGAATTATTGGAGGACCTTCGGGAATCGTTGTTCCTCTCTACCGTGTCCAGCAGAAAACTGATGTCGACATCTGGAATGTCAAGCCAACGGACATCGATGAGTACGTCTTTTGTCACAACGACCTTTCACAACAGAACGTCATCGTTTGTCCCGATTCTCCAAAGATCCGTGCCATCGTTGATTGGGATTATGCCGGATACTGGCCCGAGAAATTCGACAAACCCTTCTACAAAAGGCTTGGACCATCTGTCGCACTCGAGAATAAGGAAGACGATGCCGAAGAAATTCTTCATTTCTTGGAGAACATCTCGGCGAGTGAGACTCTCTAGCTGTCATAAAGTACCTATATGTGTGCTCAGGACCTCTCACACAGATCCAATTAGCCTCTTCTAGCAATACCTCACTTTGTACAAAGGTGACTTCCCTTCCAAAAGAATATTATCCGCACGAGACAGTACACGCTATGCGACTTGTTCTGTCAGGCAGTGCATTATTTGGGATCTGAGTAACAATTTCTCATGGGAACTTCTTATCCATGCCGATACGATTGGTCGAAACTGATTGGCTGATAAGCCTGAAAACGCTGTCTTTCCCCATCTGATCCTGGCAACTCTCTGGGACTCTTCAACGGTAACTCTATCCTCTCAGCCATGGCATCCATCTCATAGGTACGTGTTGTATTGGCCTCGTGTCCTTCCAGGTACGCAGGTTTACTAGCATGCATCAAAGCTTCTTATGTGGTCATGTCGGAAGCGCTTTCGTGGGAGNNGAACTGCTTGTTGAGGGCGAGTCATGCATTGTGCGTCGGCGATGGCGTCGCCAGAGGAGCACGCCCACGGCGATTGATGCGAGCAGGGTACTGCGGCACCGACTCCTGCTCCTATGCCTATGCCTGTCCAGTCCCTCTTCGACCCTGAAGGGTTTCCTGATGTTGTGGTTGTTGACGCTGCAGCACTTGTAGGAATGTTGGTGGTCGGTGTNNTTCAGTAGTGATGGTTATTACACTAGATACTCCGATGGTGTTTTCCAGTTGAGAAGGCGATAGAGTGGTTGACAAACTTGTGGGTGATGAGGATACCGAGTTGAAAGTCGACGCCAGACCAATCAAAGAAGTCGCCGACACCTTCGTCGCAGCATAAGATATAGAAGCAGCAAAGTCCCAGTCATTGGCGACAAACAGTTGACTCTGATTGTTGCAGCAATTGGGCCCATTGTCAACACAGCAAAANGCATCATCATTGTCTTCTCCCACAACACCACCCATCAAGGTACAATTGTACACCTTACCAAGTCTCGAGTCTGTATGTCTACGAATCAGTCTTGCAAAGTCACTCGACAATCCAATGAAGGAGAAACTCACATGGCGTACAAAACTCGAGACTCTCAAATTCGTGACATTGGCTCCTGAACTTCCCGAATCAACAGAGCTCGGACAATTTGGAGAGTTCCAAGTTTGATCTGTGCAAGTGCCTCTCATGGGATCTTCATCCTTCCATTGCCTGAACACATTCGGTTTGGTAGGCAAGTCCTTCCGACCTCGCAGCAGTGGACTTGCACGCCAGGTTGGTTGGTTGTTGATTCCGTACATGGATAATCATCTCTCGCAATGACTTTATTTCGAAAGTAGCAGTTTTGCTGTAGAGAACATTGTGCAAGAACGAATACAAGGAAAAGCAATGTTGACGAGCAGCAGCGTGCCATTTTCCGTGGGAGTCAAGTCGATGCTGGCAGATCAAGTCTTTGGTTAATAAGAAGTCACTGGTTGGAGACTCGAGGAAAACTCTCTCTTCTGATCTTGTCATATGTAGTGTTTGTACCAAGCGGCTATTTTGCCATGATATTGGCAATCATCTTTGTGCAACACGGCGCTTACAGACAACCCACCATTCGCTAGGGCAGCGAGCAAATACTGATATCGCTGGCGATCTTGCATGTTCCATATGCCTAACTATGTCAAGACGTATCACAAGCACCAATCGACTGAGATCAACTGAGCAACTTATAGTCGTGAATCAAGAAATATGCTGTCTGTGAAGTTGATGCTGGTGGTTGTTAGTAACATAGCCGCGAAAATTTCCTGCCGCGTTCGCGGAAGACTGTAACTACAGAATCCGCAACATACTCAATTCTTATATCACGCCATCGATCAAGACATGCTTCTGAATCCTGTACTCATGCTCGCTTCTCTAAAGTTCAAGGCCATGGTTCTCCAGAAGCGCCAGAGGGTATCAATACGGGATCCTGTTCACCAATGAGCATAATTTTATAACCGCCAATCAAGAGGAATTCAGGGCGATATCAATACAATCTTCGAATCTACTAGGATCTATCCCCGACTTCGAGTCACAGCATCTTTACCTACCTAATTATTTCACGGAATGACTAATCTAGAAGAAGTCTGCAAGAATTTCAGAGTAATCTTCAGTCTTCAGAATGGTACTTTCAGCAGCCGGCAAATCAGATACCACCGCCATCCCACTACCAACAAGATAGAAGAGGTACGAGTCTCAACAAGCGAGTCCATTCTATCTTTACACACCTTCACCCAAGACTTCTCCCAAACCTCTCACAAAACCCATCCCACTTCCTGAAACAAGGCCTTCCCCAGTACATCTCAAACAAACAACCCCAGATCCAAGCTTGTGTCAAAAATTCAAACCGAGTATCTGACAGCCGTAGTGCGAACGACACGTTTCGTCCCAGATAATGCTTGTCCGTATTACTATAAACGGATTGGACGTGCCAGCCGAGCAGATCAGTAGATCAGGCGGACAAACATAGCAACGAGGTCAGGTTGACTCGAATGACGTCGCAAAAATGCGATCATGGTGAGTTAAAGGCATGCCAATCGATCATAGATCACTGTTTATCAATGATGGATCGTGGGATAGCAAGGCCTACCTATGACGAAAGACGATTTTCAGTAAACGCTCTTGCATTCCTCATTTCCAAAGAACCCCTATAAGCAAAAATGACGTTACAATCAAAATAAATCCATCACATGAAGCGTGAAGTACAGAGATAGTTTTGGAGCAGAAAGTATGTTTGACATATGAACCAATATTTGAAACAAGTAAATGTAAGAATAGAAAAGATACCAAAACATCGAAGTCCAAGGGTATTTCCGCCAGAGAAAAAGAAGAAGGAAGAAGATTTTGTCTCCGAACGCCGTTCAGTTCGCTTTTTTGTCATTCTTCATGATAAGAAAAGGTGTGTGATAAAATGGGAGAAAGTCGTTATAAGACAAAAGAAATGGCGACGAGATGAAAATAAAACATCATCAACAACCCCTCAATCTACAAGAGGGGCAGAGGAAAACATTATACAAAAAGGTGTGAGTAGATATGGTGAAGGATTTCAAGCCTGACATGACGGGGCGTTGTCCAGGAAGGAGGGAGGTGGTATAGAAGAAAAGAAAATGGTAGTCGCTAATGCTTAAAGCATCTGAGCAACACCAGCGACAGCGGCAATGACAGCGGCAGCGCCGAATTGGATGGTCAAGCCAGAGGCAGCACCAGTGTAAGGAGTCAGAGTGGGAGAGGCGACACCAGTGCCGTTGGTCGAAGCGTGGGGCATGACAGCAGAAGCGCTGGCAGCAATAGGGTAGACAGTAGCCATGGAAGAAGAGACGGCAGAGCTGGCTGCGATTCTCTGAACGGTCTGGGTGAGGAGTTCAGTGGTGAACGAGGTGGAGGGCGAGCTGGAGGAAACAGGAGCCTCAGAAGTAGAGACGATGGGGGCCTCGGTGGTGGACTCAGCGGCAGGAGTAGTGGTCGAAGTGCAAGTGGTGGTCTCGACGACACGGCTCACGGTGAAGGTAGTGTAATAGGTCGTGACGGAAGTGGCATCGCCAGATTGCTGGGCATTGGCGCCAGTGATGGCGAACAGCAGAGGGAGGAGGATGTTGGTGAACTGCATTGTGGCTGACTGATGTGTTCGATAAAGGCTTATCGAGTGGTGATTGTGATATGTTCAGCTGATGACGGTAATGCTTGGTCAATGAATGTTGTTGATGCTAGGCCGTCGAGGTTGGCTAGTGTTGATAGTGGTGTAAAGAGTGTGATGGCAGAGCTCAGCTCGCAGTTGGCAATTGGTCCAAGAGGAAAGAGTGACTGTTACTGTCTTGCAGCTGGAATGACTGTGTATCGATAGAGGAAGGAAGGCAGGGAAGGCGAGCGATACGAGAGGATCCCCGCACAAGATATACCAAACCAATCTCACCTCTCGACCTACCTATCCAAGATGCCTCTGCCCTCAATCTTAGCCGCGGGCACGAGGACAAGTTGGTTGTGTGGAGAGCGAAAGAACGTGCTCATCTCATTTCCCGGTATGCACTTGATCGCATACACCCATTCTCGGCCTAGTGTCACACCTCATTTCACGCAAGAAATGCATGAGGCGGGCGCTAGATCGAACCGGTGCGACATAGACTTTGGTACCTGGCGCTTGTGCCTTGTCAACTCGGAAACTTTTGGTCGTGCTCGCTGTTGTGCAACCTCTTCCATGCAGCAGCATGTGGGGAGCGACGGGAGGAAACACCAACAGTCGCAACAGAAAACGGGCGTGCGGAACAACGACCATGCTATCGAAAGATGAAAAGATCAACAGTTCACACAACGCATTTTTGCTGTAGGCAGGAAATTGCAAAAGCCGTCATAACCAAACGACTAAACAGCAAGGCAAATAATATACCCCTCTTTTCTCCTCTTATGGCGCGAGACATTGTTGTTCCTCGGCAATATGATATGGACTAGAAAGGAGATTTGGCTTTATGTGCCAACAAGATTATGCCACTTACCACTAGAACAGCCCTCCACCGTGGCATGCCGGCCGTGTAAAATTGCTTACTCTTACCACTGAGACATTTGTCGATTTCACCATTCAACAAAATTTCTTGTCGAGAAGGCACAAAAAGAGCAGCATCCTTCTGAATCGCGATTCGAGACTACAGGCAATAGTTTCTACTGTCGCACATGTGGCTGCTCCACACCATCACGACCGTCGCAGAAACCTAGTCACGCACTGAATGGTTCGTTTCGGTTGGTTGCTGGTTCTACCAAGTCAGAGAGCAGTGTGAAGAAGCCAACAGAAAAGGCAACCCAGAACACCCGGTCAACGACTTTTTGCCGCAGTGACTGTCAGGTCGGCCTTATGCCATCGTCACTACCAGATCTATCAATGCAAAATGATTAGATATCATCGTCACCGATACTGCAAGATAGGCAAGTAGATACTTTGGCTCCAAATTGTCATTCTCGTTGCCCACGTGTGAGATGCCGAAATTGCCCTTCTGTACTGAGCAAACGCAGAACTTTTGCAATCATAGATATGCTTTTGCACAATCTGATTCCATGCAAACAACCAATCGCTGTCGTCGTGTGCCTGGATGTTTGTCCTTAGTCTGGAAACTTTTCCGCACTACAGCCATCGTGGCCGCCGTCCCCTCAACCAAGCGAAGAGGCTTCGAAGGTCTAGAAGACCACCAACGGCTTTTTATTGCCTGTGTCTGCCAAGAAAGACATACACTTCTATTGATGCTGCGTGAACTACAAAGAGTTTCTGCGGAAGATGGAAGAAAAATTGTGCACTCAATGAAAAAATTCGTTTAGTTGACTTTCCCAAGAGATAGAGACATGCGAAAGAAGAAACGACCCGCCAAACGCCACGCCAGATGCATGCATACCACCAGAGCCCACTGAGGAAGATTGGACCCAAAAGCCGAAAAAGAGTGTAAGATGAGGAGAAGATGTCAATGGATAGACAAGAGCGAGGACTGAAAGAATAATAATGAGCAATGAAGAGATGATCCGAAGATATCAAGAATCGTAGAGTTCCTCCTACCCCTCTACTTGTATACCAATGGGTGAATCCCATAACCTGCGAGCAATGTCTGCAGGGGTTTCGCGGTCAGAACGTGAGTTGTGCTCGTCTTGCTCGTCATCGTCGTTGTCGCCTTCAGCTTCGCCCATGTGAAAGCTGACGCGAGATTTTCTCCCTGCTGTCGGCTCTGCGACAACAGTGGCATCGCTCTTCTTACTAGCGATAGAGGCTGCATTGGAAGGTCCCCTCCGATGCCCATTGACGCCGCCATTCGAATGTTGTTGCGCTGCGCCTGCTTTTGACTTGTTTGGTTTCCCGGGTAAAGAGCCTCCGTTCATTTTCCGCAGTCGTTCGAGACCTGCATCAAGAGGGTTTTGGAAGCGACGTACGACGGCCCATTCCTTGTCGACAAACTCAAACTGCTTGCCGGCGTGCGGGGTGCGCATGGCTTGGGCACGGCCTGTGGGCAACAGACCGGGTAGGTGGGGCTGTGAACTGGCCTCGATATTGGAGAGTCCGCGTTGTAGCCATAGTTTCTGTTGTGTTCTGCTTTGGTTCAAAGCTGGGTCTGGCGTGACTGCACCCGAGCCTGACGGGGTCGGTGGCTGTTTCTGAGAAGCAAAGTTGGGAGTAGATTGATTGCGGTATAGGTCTGATTGTTCTTTGCGCGTCTGGGCTTGCGATATGGTGCGAGAGTGGCCTTTGGGACCCTGTAGGAAATCCGACTGGTCGGCTGGCGTTCCATCCTTACTGTTGATGCCATCGTTCGAGATGAAACGCGAGACGAGTGGTGTGTTTGAACCGCCTGTAACAGATTGTCCAGCATTCAAGCTCAACAAGCTCTTCGGATCGGCGGGACTTGGGTTTGCCAGAGCGGAGACAGACGAGACCCTCGGTGGAGCTGCATTCAAGGCCGAGTTTCTTTCGAGTAGACGACGTGCGATAGCGTCAGCATCAGGCATGTGCTGCTGGGCGACCTGAGCATTATATGATGAAGTCGGTGGTTGCTTTTGTTGTAATTGTTGTTGCGGTGCAGAAGTAGGAGTAGCTTGAGGAGCAGCAAAGTCCTTGGTACGAATGGTGAGGGAAACAGGAGCTTTGGAGGGTTTGGGCGGACTACGCGAGCCAACCGTGTCGCTCCCTGAAGAATCGGCAGCAGCTTCTTCCTCTGCGAGCTGACGGGCGTAGGGATTCAGCTTGGGATCTAGGACGACCGAGTTCTGGCGAGTGTTGTTTCGTGTATTGTCGCGTGTGGTGTTCGGTGACGCCGAGGCGCTCTCTTCTGTCCATTGGTCGTCGACACCTTCCATCTCTTCACCATCATCGTCATCGTCGTCGTCGTCCCCAACGTCAAATGCCACCTGCGAAGCTTTCGGCGCGGGACTTTTGGACCGCTTGTATGGTTGTGTGTGAGCGCGGCGGATATCAGGTCGTTGATGCTGGCTGGTAGTGCGGCCATGTGCAGTAGTTTTCGCAGCGGTAAGACGAGACAATTGGCCACTGGAGAGGTTTTTCTTGAGGCCGGCGTGTGAGTGGTTTCGTGGGAGGTGGACAGATGTGTTGTTGCGCTTCATGTTGGGCCTGGCCGGGCTCGGGGGTACGAGGGTAGATTGAGAGGCTACCGAGGCCTGCTGTTTCGCTTTTGGCGTCGGAGGCTCGTCGTCGTCGTGCTGACGTGAATCGTGCTGTTGGATCTTGATCTTGCTCAAAGAACGGTGGAAGCTGGGGTTGCGCGAGCCCATGCGGTTGTGATGGCTGACGACATGTCGCTGGGGCTTGTGGTGTGCGGATTTGTGGTGAGCCTTGGTGGTCGAGTCGCTCGGAGACTGGGATACATGCGACGACGTGCTCGAGTGTCGGTGGCCGAGAGGAGGCCGCCTCGGGGGCAGCGGGCTCGCCGGGGCGTCATCACCGCCTGCCATGGTGTCGGATGCTACGGTACGGTCTACTTGGTACCTGGGTCTTGATTGCTCGGGCTATGCCTACCAATGGCGGCATGCAGTGCGACTCGGTTCAGCGTTATGCGTTGGTTATGACGGCGTGGAGACTCTGGAGACGAAGCAGAACAAGACTCACGTCCGGGGTTGCCCGCGTCACCGTCTGTCAAAAGGTCATCAATCCGAGTCAGCTCTATCACGCCGAGTCGAGTCCATCTATTCTCCTTCTGTCTTGAACACATCTTCGAGACTACATGTCATGATTTCACATGTGCTCTTCGAGGAATATTGTGCAGAGATACTGTGTATCGTGATCCATCCCACCGTCTCCGGCAGCCCGGTTCGCCGAACGCCATGCTCATGTTGACATGTGAAGTACTCCTCAACCACTTTGGCCTGCACACAGCCTGTCTCATTTCAAGACGAAACCTGACTCCTCCGATACACATCGCTTCCTTCCAACTCCCCAACGTACTCTGGCACCGCCATCTCAGCTGGCCGCATCTTGTTGCCGTTCTTTCTCGCCTGTTCGGAAGCCGCCATCTCATGAATAGCCTCACTAGCTGATTCGCTGACTGTGCCTGGAACTCCTGCATCATCCNNTTTTTCTCCTGATTGTTCTCATGTCCACCCCAGTGTACAGTCTGTTTGTTGTTGGACTTGCGTCGTCGATGCAAAACAAAGCCTGCAATCGCGCATAGCCCAAGCCCCGCGACTACTCCCACTACTATCCCTGCGATCGCCCCTCCACTCAACCCTCCAGATTTTTTTNGTACTCGTCTTACCCGTGCCATTATTATTAGGGAGTGCCTTCAACTGATCAGACCACGTCGCATTCCAGTATGGTGGATTTGCCATAGCCGTCAATGTCGTGTCGGTCGAGGCAAGATTTGTAATGGCCTCAGCCTTCGCACCCGGTCCTGGAGCTTGAGCCAAGAAGGTCTTTTGTGCCTGACCGTGCTGTCCCAAGAAAGCTGCTTGCAGGAAAGCGCGCCCAAGGTGGTACGGCGCACCATTTGAAGGTGTGTAAGGAGCACATGGAAAGTACTGTGTCGGTGTGCTAACGAGAGGATAGTCTAAAGTGAGGTTCAGGAGTGCGAAAGGTACTGAGATGTTTTCGATCCCTGAGTCTGTACGAAACGCAAATTTCAATGCTGATGGTGACGACATGATTTTCTTGAAAGCTGGCTTCGTCGTGTTCCAGATGTAATGTCCAAGGCTTTGGTCGAAGGTCACTGGAAGGAATGTTGCTATCGTGGAGCAAGTATCTTTTGGTAAGTACATGTATGGCACACCGGGGTTCGGCATCACTGTCAAAGCGTCGTTGTCGTTTGTGCTAGCATCATCGCTACGCAAAAGATAATCGGGATCGACCTTCGTGGCGTTCAAGAAAGGCCATCCTCCCGAGGTGACTTCTAGGCTAAGCTCAGCGAGCGAGAATTCGTTGGTGTTCGAGACGATAGGTGTGCTGATGCACCTTGACCTATCATAACCACCTAGCACGAGACTACCCGGGATCGGAGGCCAAACAGAGCCCACATGGAGGCCGAAAGAGACTGATGGTATGCTCCCAGTCTGATAAGCACGATTGATGAATCGACCGTATGAGACATCCGAGCCATTGCCAGTGGTCCAATTGATCGTGTCCAGTCCAGTATGCAACGACAACTGTAGAGGAGAAATTAGGTTGCGTCGGGTCACCTTCCATCCTCGNATAGATAGACTTACCATGCCAACATCCAGTGTATAGGACGTGTCCACGGAATCGGTAACGGTATAGTTGGACGCTATGGAGATAGCCGATCCGTCCACATAGTTTGGCCCTTGTGTGCGATCCGCTGACCACAAGACAATACGATCTTTGGTGAGCGTACCAGATCCCTTAAGTGCTAGAGGATCTGCCGCTACATCCCATTTCGAAGCGTCTGGTATAGAGATGTTTACCCAATTGGAGAGTGAATGCGCAGGAGTTTGCGTCCACATGCCTGTCCGCTGCAGCTGACAGGCAGAATCCTGCGTGTCACAAGCGCTGGCGGAGACGAACAGGGTCGATTGCGTGAGAGAAGGGAAGAAGGTAACATTCNNTAGCATCATCACGTTAGAATTGTCTCGTCGTAACCATTAGTATCTCACAGTAGTACTCACTTGCTCTGGAAAATCCACCAGTTGTGTGACTGCATTCCATGGCCCTGGGTATGATGTTAGTAAATACTATCAGACGGAGCATATGAGAGGCGCACCATTGGGACCAGCTAGGTCATGTCAGCTCATGAAAAGCAGTAGTCAGGATGAGCTTACCTTCTGACTTGTAATCCAGCACCCAAGGGTTTGCGTTAGAATTGGTCTTGCTTTGTGCAAGTGTTGCGCCGCAGAAGAGAGCCCATGTAGTAACACAGGAGAAAAGCCATGAACCCTGTCTACGCAAAACATTGAACACCAGAACTGTCGGAACCATGGCTGCTTGGGATATCGTCAGACGGTGTACTGACTTCGCAAAAGATAGATGAAGAGAGACGTTGTCCTCAATTTAAAGCTTCATAACAATTGCTAAGTGTCTCACGAGTATAGCAGAAGTGCAAGCGTCCAACATAAGATGATGAATGTTGATCAGAACAGCCTGGCAAGTAACAATCGGCAGAAAGTAAGAGGTTGGTACAGATTGTTGAATTAATGGGCGCTTATAGTTGTTGTTGGTAGTCAGCCTTGCTGACGTGGCGGAGCTTGTGGGCAGAAATCGGGCAAGACGCAAGACTGCGGCGAACACCACTCTTTATCTGTGAACGCCCGATCATCTTTGCCAGTTGACATGAGCAATGTTCCTTAATCCAGCCAGTCAGGGGTAGGCTATATAAATTTCTTGGCAAAGGATTGGAAAAGTTCATGTTCGGTGAGCACGTGGAGCTTCCTGCAGCTTCATGCGACTTTGGAACAAGTACTTACAGCGATCAAAATTGCAACTGCTTCCTAAGGTCTGCCGCTAGATCCTTGAAGACTTGTGCCCGAACGCTATCCGGTTCTGCAACCACCGTGGGTTTTCCACGATCTGCGTCTTCACAGATGCTGGGGTGAAGAGGTATGTCAGCAAGCAGCTTGATGTCCATCTCATCACACTTCTTGATTACACCCTCGCGACCAAAGATGGAATGCGTGGTGGAGCAATTCGGACATATGAATGCAGACATATTCTGAACCATACCGAGAATCNNTGTGTACAATGTCAGCTGGATGCAAGGCAGTACACAAGTTGAAGATCTTACCGGTACTTTGACCTTTCGGAACATCTCCACACCACGGACCGCATCTTTAAGGGCAACATCCTGTGGTGTTGACACGATGACCGCTCCTNNGAAACTTGTCAGAATATGTGTAATCTTATTGGACTCGCACTTCTACGTACCATCGAGTACAATCTGCTGCGTGATGGTCAGTTGTACATCACCAGTACCTGGCGGGAGATCAAGGACGAGAACATCGAGTCCATCCCATTCAACCTCATGCAAAAGTTGTTGGAGTGCCTTCATGACCATGAGACCTCTCCATACGATTGCCGAGGTTTCCGGCACAAGATAGCCCATAGACATAGATTTCAGTCCATAATTCGTGAGCGGAATCAATTGGTTATCTGTTTTATTGTTTAGCCATGGCTCATAAATGTCAGAAATGGCTTGAGGGTTCTCACTGGCTGACAACCTTGGCTCGTTTCCCTCAAGGTCAAGTAGAGTCGGAATCGAAGGGCCAAAGATGTCGGTATCCAAAACACCACTTCTCAGGCCGCTTCTTGCGAATGCTAGAGCGAGGTTCACTNNGTTTGTTCTTAGCCTAGAGCTCAACTTTTGCGATGGGCGCTGACCCATACCAGACACTGTTGATTTTCCCACACCACCTTTGGCCGAAGATACAGCAATGACTTTNTTGACATCTTTGATTGGTCGCTTCTCTGGCAAACCTCTTTGCATACGAGCTCTCAAGTTTGGCGGCGTGCCAGATCTCGGTAGTCCNCTGTTGTCACTTAGACCAAGCCCGTCATGATCGTGTCAATGATAACGTACCAATGGATTCTCATGCTGTAACGTCCTCAGACACGAAAACAATCGTTTCTGCATTTTTGTAGGATGTCAATGACGACCATTTTCTCGATGAGAGGGAGCGCTGGAAAGACGTCATTACCAATGGGGAAACTTCGGCATCGGCTTGCTTGCGGCTTCCCTCCGAGGCGTCTTGCATCGAGACGCGTCTCCAAGTCCAAGGAGACAACACGTCCCGCCGGTATCGTAAGGCCGCTTGATTGCTGCAAAGAACCACCATTGCCGCTTGTTCTGTTTGCTCCCTTTGTTGATGCGAGGCGGAACGCTCCATTATTCTTAACCCACATGTCGTTGTTTGCGCAAGTAATGCTGCATAAAACGAGTCAATCCCGCAACAATGGAGACAGATTGGGATGAGGTAAGGCTTCGCCCAACAACTCGAATGCGATTCTGTATCCCTCGGACAGTTGCATTTTCAAGGGTCATCATGTTCATTTGTTTCTCAGGTCGCTCGCGTTGTGCTTCCTCCGCCTAGTCCAAATGCTTTGAACACACCCATCAGCACTTTTTCTTTTGATTCCATGCAAGAGCTGTTATGGGCTGCAAACGAATTCGTAAGCTCGTCTTCAATCTATCTATCGAAATCCGCTCCCGCTCATCCTAAAATACCAGNNGGTCGAATAACATCCTTTTACGGACCTGAGTTGCAAAGATATACCTCCTACCGAGGCCATGCACCCGCCGAAGGACCTGTCAAGCAGATGCTTATGTGCGATCGCGGCGTCATATCAATCACAGTGAAAAGCGTACATCTGGCATCGCGGAAAGGAGTGACGCAGTGGCATNTTCAAGTACGTCCCTCGAGAACTTCCTACATACAATTAGGCCAGGCCTGATGTTATCCTAGTCAAGATGACATGAAAGATCTGCGATGCATGGCATTCACCTCCAAAGGTGTTCACGAGGTTCTGGTAGCCGGTTGCCAGGAGACCATGTACAAGATTGATGTCGACAAAGGAGTCATCACGTCCACGGTATGTATGCCCTCCATCTCTCTATGATTTGAACTGACCAGGCCACAGCTCAAAGCCGATGCGCCATATACTATGATGAAACGCGGCGGACAGTACATCTGCGCCGGTACAGCTGATGGCCATGTCCACTTCCTAGATTTGATCAACTACAAAGTCGCTAGAACCTGGAAAGCGCATTCGGCATTCATCAACGACATGGACGCTAGATCAGACGTCCTTGTCACGTGCGGATGGTCTTCGAGGCCACAGCATGGTTACATGTTGGATCATCTGGCAAACGTTTTCGACCTGAAGACTCTCATGCCGCTGCCCCCAGTACCATTTCCACCAGGCGCCGCATTTGTCAGGATGCACCCGAAAATGTCTACAACCTGCATGGTCGCATCTCAAGGTGGACTTATTTATGCCATCGATATCATGAATCCCGATTCGCCTAGCATGCGGCATGCAAACGTTTTCGACACTCATATTACATCTTTAGACATAGCGCCATCAGGAGACGCTCTAGTGCTTGCCGATGCCCAATGCGCTATGCATCTCTGGGGATCACCTAACAAGATTCAGTTCACCGAGTATGGGAGTCCGACGGAGTTTGCGGATCAACCTGCTCCAACTCCTCCAATCGACTGGTCACCGGACGTGTAGGTATTTCTCTAGTTCAGGAAGAATATACGCTGACTGTTAGCAGTCNCCCTGAATCTGATCGGCATGCCATACTACAGAGAGATGTTGTTCTCCGCCTGGCCCAGTCACCTTGTCTCAGAAGTTGGCGCACCGCCGAGCAAGATCGATGCTGGCATCCTCGCCGCATTGAAACGATCAGATATCGGAGGATACGCACCGTTCCCACGCAAGACACGAAGGTACCAGTTCGAAGATACCAGAGCCGTTCAAAGAGCGCATGACACTCTCTCGGCGCCTCGATTCCTCAGTGAACGACAGAAAGATGATCCACAAGGCCACGAAGGTCCTAGAAGAATGTCGGATGCTCTTGAAGCACTTGGCGATCTTGCTCTGGGTGGTGCCATCCGAAGAGACGTCCCAGTCATGTATCGAAACGTCGAGATCAAATATAGTAAATTTGGTGTAGACGATTTCGACTTTGAGTGGGTCTTCTAGTACTGTATTGATTTGCTTGATATTGACATATTGCAGGNNTACTACAATAAAACGAAGTTCTCTGGACTGGAGACTCACATCGCCAACTCGTACACCAATCCGCTCTTACAGCTTCTGCGTTTCACACCGACGATACGCAATCTCGCACTTCATCACACAGCCACTTCCTGCCTATACGATAATTGCCTGCTCTGTGAGATGGGCTTCTTGACAGATATGCTAGAGAAAGCTGCGGGTATGAATTGTCAAGCTAGTAACTTCCTCAAGGTCTTCAGCAGCTTGTCTGATGCATCGACTCTTGGATTACTCGAACAATTTGCCGCCGCAAACAACCCACTTTCTGTCACGATACAAGCAGCGAACAGATTCCTGCTCAAGACGTTCTGTGATAGCTTCCGACAGCTACCTCCGCACAACAGGCACATGGAGCAATCTCTGACTACAGGCGCCTTACTCGCAATAAGATGCGGGCATTGCGCCAACGAGATGCTCAAGCCAGGCGAAACTCTTGTTCACGATCTGGTATATCCACCAAAGCCACTAAAACATCACCCACGCATGGCTCCACCTAGGCCAGCATTTTCTCAAGTCCTCAAAGCGAGTGTCGAACGACAAGACCAGACTCGTGGTTGGTGTGACCGATGCAAGCGATACCAACAACTCAGCACTCGCAAAACTATTCAAAGTATTCCCAAAGTTCTGATGGTCAATACGGCCATTCATTCGCCAGACCACAAGCAGCTATGGTCAACACCTGGATGGCTGCCCCAGGAAATCGGCGTCGTGGTTCAGAATGGACAATTTTTCTGCTACGAAGGATCTGACCTCAAATACCACCTCCAGCGCGGCTTCTATGATATTATGGTCTACGAACTTGTTGGTATGGTCGTTGACATCAACAGTGCAGACAACCAAAAGTCCCATCTGGTATCGTTGATCAATGTCGCACCATCTTCGCCCGACCCAGCAGATCAAGACCAATGGCACTTGTTCAATGACTTCCTTGTCAGATCTACAACATCCGAAGAAGCTCTTCGATTCGACATGAATTGGAAACTGCCATCCATTCTTACATACCAAGCCAAGTCGGCATCTCATGTCATTGATGATTCTTGGAAAGAAAATCTTGACCCGTCTTTACTCTACTATCTACCGAGAGGGCCGCACAAATCACCTGATCCAACAGTACTGCGCAATCTCAATCCCACGACTGAGCTTCCTCGGGCTGGCATGCCATGTGCAATTGATGCCGAGTTTGTTGCGCTTTCCAAGGCCGAAATCGACATCAAAGCGGATGGCACACGCGAGACAGTTCGTCCTCCTCGTCTGGGTCTTGCACGTGTCTCAGTACTGCGAGGCGCAGGACCCTACGAAGGCTTACCATTTATCGACGACTATATCGCAAGCTCGGAACCTGTGGTTGACTATCTGACCGCGTACTCAGGCATCAGTCCAGGTGATCTCGACCGCGCTGTCAGCAAACATAACTTGGTCAATCTTAAAGTGGCCTACAAAAAGCTATGGCTGCTGCTCAATCTGGGTGTCGTGTTTGTCGGTCACGGGCTACCCAAAGACTTCCGTATCATCAACATCCACATTCCTCGAGCACAAGTCGTCGACACAGTCGATCTCTTTTCACACCGCCTCCGCAGTCAACGCCGTCTATCGCTGCGCTTCTTGGCTTGGTATCTGCTAAGGGAAGAGATCCAACAAGATGCTGACAAAGGTCACGACAGTGTTGAAGATGCCCTCACGGCACTCAAGCTCTGGCGTAAATACCAAGAATTCATGGACGCCGGTATCATCGAAAGCATGCTCGACGACATCTTCGACCGCGGCAGAGAGACCAACTTCAAGCCCCCATCGGTCTACAGAACAGAAAGAGAGACCGGAGAGTGGAGACCTGAGACGCCAGGGCATATGTCTGTGCCAGGCACACCTGCTAGAAAGACGGTGGGACCTGCGCTTCTCGGGNGATCCAACCAGACTCCACCTATCAAGAAGGATATCTTCGGCAGCCCACTGAGGTAGAGATGTCTTTGAACTTGTGTATAGACTGTCTTTTGACTAGAATAAAAATTAACTTTTCTGCTTCAAAATATTGCAAACATCAGAGGTGATCGTGCCGTTGCTTCAGTTGCCTGGGTCGATGCAAGCAACAAAACTCGTCCAACTGACATCTTCATGGCGACGCTGATGCAGATACAATGGAACGATGATTACATTAGCGTGTAGAAGGATACATTCAACCAGACGACGAATCATATCGTTCTTGCTATTGCTCTGTGTCACTTCATCAATTTTGATAACGTGAGGCAGGGTCGCCATTTAGACCTGAGATTTTTGAGTTATCTATCGTACGAAACAACATGCCGTAACTATAACTTTCGAAAAACATCGATCAGTCAACTTCTAGTGGTTTTGGGCAAATTTTTTGAGCTTGAAAAGTGAAGTAGTCGATGACTTGATCAACTTGTTTGTGTTCCGAACCAGCTGCCTGACGCTTGTCGACGACAACCTCCGCTTGCGACTTCCTCCGTCGGTCGAGAGTAAACCAACAACACATCCTAAATTTCTACAATATTTTTGCACTTTCCGTCTATTTGTCAACAAACGGATGTAAAAGGATATCTTCCCAACAAATACCTGAACCATCAGAAAGAGTCGGAAGAAACCACCCACTCAAACAAACCACAACTCCACACTCGCAAACAATGGCCTCATCACCATCGATACCAGACACGACAACAGAAACAGAAGCAGAAGCAACACTAGCCTCAGATGAATCTCTACAAACTGATATGCCCATGACAATGGCCGCATCAGTGGTGCTAGATCATTTGCCTCGAGACGCCCACACCGCACTATCTAAAGCGGGATTGCTTGACAAGGAGAAAAGTAAGACTACAGCATTTCTATCTTACCATTTTTCCTGCTTCTACTCATCTTCCTCTTCTATCATTGTGTCTCCTATATTTCTTTCAATGTGAATGATGAACTGACCTCTCAGTCAGNTAATGCTACACTTCCGCCCCGGCCCCTCCACTCCACNNCCCCTCCGCGGCGGCCAGAAGTACAAAATGTCTTCTTCCCTCCATTTTGACGCCGTCGTCAAATTTTTGAGGAAAAGGTTGCAGTTGCAAGCGCATGAGAGCGTGTTTTGCTATGTCAATCAGGTGTTTGCGCCGGGCTTGGATGAGGGAGTGGGCAATCTTTGGAGGTGCTTTCGGACAGGGGAGGAGTTGGTGGTTAGTTATTGTGTTGCGCAGAGTTTTGGTTGATTGAGGGAAGGGTGAGCAGGGTGGAAGGCTGGTGATGATGAGGATGAGCGATGGAGTTTTGGTACGGGCGACATGAGGTAGATGAGAGTGTTCACACGGGTTGAAGGATCAAGGCAAGAACTGATAGATGTTACACCAAAGAGCGCTCCGAGCGCATGCAATTCAAGTTCTAAGTAATCACCTGAGACTCCAACAGTATGTACATCGCCAATGAGGGTATATACGCAACAACAAAAACAGCACTAAACGCCGCACAAGAGACATGCTACACCTCAGTCTCCTCCTTTTCCTCGCCCACCAACTTCATAAACTCGGCAAGCTCTGCCTGAGGCATGCCATATGTGTGCTCAACAGCAGGATATGCTCGGCTCTTAACCTCTTCTCTGTACTGTTGAATCGCTCTCGAAGCTTCACCCCACACGTCTCCGTACTTCTTGACGAACTTTGGCAGGAAGCGGCCAGGAGGAAAGTTGCCCAGCATATCGACTTGCACCAGCACTTGTCCTGAGCAACCGTTTCCAGCGCCAATACCAATGGTAGGTACACGCAGCTTCTTCGTCACCAGCGTTGCAATCTCGGCTGGTACTGCCTCAACGACCATAGCAAACGCACCCGCCTCTTGTACAGCCAATGCATCTTGCAGCAATTTGATTGCGCTTGCTGTTGTCTTTCCCTGGACTCTGAAGCCACCGAGCGAGTTTTGGCGCTGTGGTGTCAGACCGACATGGGCGAGGACGGGGATACCGGCGGAGGTGATCTTTTTGATTGTGGGGGCCATTTCGGCGCCGCCTTCGAGTTTGATNGAGTGGACGCGGCCAGTCTTGACCATGGTGATTGCGGATTGGAGGGCTTGGTCAGGTGAGATTTCGTAGGTGCCCATGGGGAGGTCGCCGACCTGTTCGTGGTTAGTCAATGGAAGGAGCAGAAGATAAGAGGAAGGGACGCATACGATGAAGGCAGATTTGGCGCCCCTGGCTACGCTACGGCAGTGCAAGAGCATCTCTTCCATGAGGACCTCGCTTGTGTCGTCCATGCCCAGGGCAACCATGGCCAACGAGTCGCCGACTAGGACTATGTCAATGCCCGCCTGGTCGGCGACATGTGCAGAGGGAAAGTCGTGGGCGGTAATGACGGTGATGGGGTCGTTCTTGCGGTACAGCGACATGATTGTTGGTAGCGTGACCTTCTTGCGCGCGGGCGACGACGAGCTGCCGAGGGGAGAGTGCGACGACTGGCGGATGCATTGGACAGGCTGAAGCAGCCTTGCCGGTGCTGCCGGGCGCATCATTGGACGAGCGACCGGTCGCATGGCGCGAAGCATGCTGGCTGCGATGGACATGGTAACGCCGTTGGTATTGTCGTTTGTTTCAGCGACGGCGAGGTTGGAAGGACGAAGATTGACACGCGCTACAAGGTCAGGGCAAAGAAACAGGATGAAAGTGTCGTGTCATCTGGTTCCTCATCTCGGAGTCATCCCTTTTGATTTCTAATTGGCATACTGGAATATTCATGCGAGGCTGTGAGAACATGCGACTTTCGGTCTCGGTCCATCTTTTTCTCACCAAGAAGTCAACAGATCGTCCCACTGCCGGCCGAGGCTCGTGCCCTGGCTGACCCCACCAGCCGAGGGGTATCCGGCAATCGACTCCGTCCAACCTCCTTCGGTCCATTCATCTAATCAGGGACTCCTTCGACAGCTCAGAGGTTGTTCTTCAAGACCAGTTTCATTAAGTCCATCTAGTCAACCTCAAGACTTCAACTACCACTCGAGCTTGCGGATCTCGGCCTGAGCTTTCTTGTTCTCCTCCTCCCAACGGGCAATGCTCTCGGTGAGCCAGTCGTGGCCATCACAGTAGATCGAGCCAACACACTGGTCAATTTCTCCCGACTTGAGTTCGTCCATGGACTTGACGACTTTGTGGTAGAGCTGGTAGTTCTTCAGGTGGCGCTTCTTGCACTCGGTGGCTTTTTCGATGTCGAGGTTGCGCTGTTCGATCTGGGCTTGGAGCTGTGATAGCTGTCAGTTCAACGCCGCAGAATCATCGTGGAAAGTCATACCAAGTTGATCGAGGTTTGGACGGCGTCTTGTGCCGTCTTGTGCCGTCTTGTCGAGTTTCTTGACGACCGACTTCATGTTCTTGCTGACCTTTTCGAGTGTCTTCTTGGTGTCCTCGAAGTGGCGTCTGGTGATATCGTGGTGCTCTTGGGCTTGAGCGATGGAGTCTGTGGCCTTCTTCAGTGTGCTACGAACATCCTCCATCCTTGTATGTGGTCAGCACACTGTGGTGCAAGAATATTGTGAGAGCTTACTTTGCGGATAGTGGTAGATGGTTCGGTTGTAGTGATGAGTGGTCAGAAGAAAAAGAGCTGCAGTGGTCGAGTGCGACTTCCGAACAACAAGTATTTGCATGTGCGAGAGTGAAAGTTGGGGGATGAGCTTTCTTCCTGCTGCACCATACTTCTCACAACACAATTACACGATCCATGATACAAGGAATCAAGTTGAAATTAAGGTTTGTGGTTCTCACTCTTGTTTGAACTCCAAGCCAGCCTTAAAGACATTGGAAATCCCTTTGAGACTTGATCATGAGTCTGCATCGTCTCAGTGGCTCGCGTTCTAGTTGTCGTTGTCTTCATCCTTCTCGACCTCATCTTTGTCGTTCTCCGACTTAACCTTGTCGGCTTCATTCTCGAGCTTAGCCTTGACGTTCTGCTCCTACAGCTTCGCCTCCAGCTCCTTGAGTATGGCAGTAGCAGCTTTGTTCTGCTCCATGAGAATTTTGCGAGGCACATCGATACTGGGGATCATGCTTGCAGCAATGGCTTGCGTAGAGGCCACAGCGGACATGAGTTCGCAGATCTTGAATTTAGTTGCGTCGTCGGCCTCGCATCCCTCCCACAATGAATTGGCACAGCTCTCACGGCAGGTACGCTTGGCCTCATCGACTTGGGTTAGATGTTGGAGAAGGCGCTCTGTAACCATTTCGATCATGAGCTCGTTGCTCTCGATCATATTCTTCAACTGCTGGAGAGTCAGTCATGTTTCGGGTAAGCGAGCAGCAAAGCTTCATACGTATTTCATCTCCGTCTCGATGATTGCCTTCTCAACCGCAGCTTGAATTAGGGCGTGTGTGGCCTGCTGAGAAGTGGGACTAGACTGGTCCATCCTGTGGTGTGGTCAGAATACTGTGTGATGGAAGAATCATAAGACATACTTGTTGTAAGCGCAAGTCTACGATGGAAAGGCTGGTACTTGGGAAGGATGAAAGTGTGCAGGTTGCGAGAAGCAGGTGCGGCTGCTTGCGCGAGTGTGAAAGAAAGCGAGCGAATTCCAAGGAAAGTGGAAGTGAGGATCATAACAAACCAAGCAAAGGCCATCACATTGGAAGCGCGAAACAGAAGCAAAAAGACCCTTTCTACCACTAACCAGAATCGAACACACGACCAGCAAAAGTACGGGGCGTTAGCCCCTACTTCTCCCGGCTCATACACATACAAGAGATTTAATTATCGAACAAGTATGCAAACACCGGCTATTCCCCCAGCCAAACGACCGCACCACGGATTTGTTGTCTGAGTAGGTGAAGGAAAGGCGATCTTTGGGGATTATATAGGCTGACTCAGGGTTGTAGTTCTTCACCGTTGTTTGTAGCATATGTTTTTACGTCACCCTTGACTACTCTTGTTGAATCTGCACTTTTCTCTATGATTTCCCTTGGTTGAAGAAGACTGTTTCAACATCCGGTATCAAGTTAGAGCAAAGAAGAGAAGATTCTGCAGTTTTTGTGGTGATAAGATGCTGATGATTCGAACTGCCCCCTTTCCATCCATCTCTGTGGCTCGTTGTTGATGGTCTCTTTGCAGGCAATAGCAGTATACTCCACAGACCCACGATCACACCTCTCAACCTAACTCTCCATCCTGCTTCACTTTCTCAACCTGCTTGGCCATCTCCTTGCAGTCGGCAGCCATGCGATGATACTCATCAACTTGGCGTTCCACCAAGTCCTCCACACACTTGCGGTAATCTTTGGAAATTTCTTGGACCTTTTCCAGAATCTCAAGAAGACTTCCGTCCAGATTGGTTGAGTAGATGATGTAGTTCCTGCACAGTTTCTTGAGTTGAGCGCACTTTTCGTTGCGTGATTCGAGGTTCTCGCTGGCGAATTGAAGGTGAGTGGCATTTCTGATGAGAGTGCGAGCAAGCTGCTCACAGAAATTAGGTTGGTTGCTGCTGTTGTTGGGAGAGAATTACTTGCCTCTTTCATGCGGCCTGTGAGGACTCCTTTTTCGAAGATTGCGTCCTCTCTGGCGGTTGTTTTGTCAGAAGTAGGGGTATCAGAGTCGTTCATCCTAACGCATGATCAGAAGATGGACCATCGGCATTGGAGGTAGTAGTTACTCAGGGGTGATAGTTCGGTGGATCCTGGGAAGTGGCTGTTGATGTAGAGAGGTGAGGAGAAAGTGTTGATCAAGCAGAGTGATGCTATAGAATATATATGTGGACGAATCTGGCTATGTGGTTTGCTCTTGCTTCCATGCGCTCACACACATTATTTGTCTTGATCCCACGCTGATAAGAACAAAGGATCAGACAGTGCATGAGTAGAGTAGAACTCATTGTCTAGAGATAACCCTCTCTCGATCATGTTTATTCGAAGCAAGACAGCAAACGTAGACAAACTTCTACGTAATTACGAGAATGAATCAACGATTCGAGACATATGATCACCAAGCTTTCGGCCATCTTTGATAAACCCTTCAACAGTATCCTCTCATAATGTTCGGACACAGGATCACAGCTGAGTAATGGACAAGGGTGTGGTAAGCATGTATCTCAATCATTCTCTCCATCCGGCGGAAGTTTTTTGGCTCCAAATACAAAACCGCCATGCCATGCAGACCAAGATGCACATCTCTTCATCCTCAGCCTTAGTTTCCCTTGTGCAGCTTCACCAAGATCTTGCAAGCCTCATCGTCTGCACCCTTCATCTCATCCTCGTGGCGCTTGTACATCTTGTTGAGGAAGACTTCGTCCTTGTCAATCATGTCATGAACCTTGCGCATGATCTCGACTACAGCGCTGTCAGGCTCGTACGACTTATTCACATACTCTTCGCACTTTGCGTTGAAGAGGGAGTACAGGTGATCGCGGTACTCGAGCTGTTCTGTAATGAGGCGCATGTGGGAGTGGCTGGTCTTCATGGTCTCACACAGCTTGAGAAAAGTTAGCTTTGTAGATGACTTAACCTCAGATAGCTTACCTGAATGTGACGGTCCATCAAGGCTTCTCTCTCGTGAGCTTTATTTGCTCTGACAGATTCATTTTCCGTGGTTGTGGACTTGGGCTGCTCCATCCTGAGCATGTGGTCAGGAAGAGTGTGGCATGGAAAGGCAGATGGACTTACTTGTGCTGGACACAGTCTGAAGGTGGCAGATGAGTCGTTGATGATCGAGGAGAAGTTCAGTATTGTCCAAAATCGATATTTGAAGCCATCAGATACGTAATCTGAGATCTGCCAGATCATTCTGTTCAAATCTAGGGCACATATGAAGTATTGTCACAGAAATTGAAAGAGGAAAATGGAGGCAAACAAGGTCAGTGAACCAAAGCATTGATTAGTTTGCGGCTTTTCCATGAGCCTCTAGGACTTTTCCGGATCGCAAGACCACTCTACGCAGCATCATCCCTCGTAGCCCCAACCTCCTCCATCCTTCCCTTATATATCCCCTTTAAAAACCCATCATCTCTCATAAAGATATCCTGAACATTACTCATAATCTCAATCATAGCTTTGTCAGGACCCTTCGAGCTTCCTCATACGTCTCCCACATCCTGACCACTTTAGCCCATTCTTTGTCGCGTGCATCCATATGTTTGAGTAACTGCAGAGTTCAGTTTCTGGGAGTGTTGTAGAGGGAAGGGACGCGCGGAGGTAAAGTATGCTTTTGCGGGTTCTGGGAGTTGGAGGGAGGATACTTCTTGGATGATTTGGTGCATATTGGTGTCTGCGGGATCTTGGGAGGCCATTGTGAAGGATGTGATGTTTGATTGATAGATGTGGGATTGGTGGAGTACATGGTTGTGCGAGGTGAGCACATAATTCGAGCAAGACAAAGCTCTTTGTTGTAGGATTTAAGACCGCATCGGGCTGCAGATGCCAATTAAGACACGCGACATTGACTACACAAAGAGAAAGCTGTGGCTGGAAAAGACGACTGAATTTGAGTTTCGATTATGGTTATATCCGTGATGGGTTTGTCATGATGGTGAATGTTATCGCGCGACATGGCATAGCAGTAGGATCATCGAACCATTGCAAAGCTGCATCGTGCGTATCTACAGAGTCTCGAATTCTAGTCCCATGTGCGAATTGCAGGAAACCATACGGCCACTGCGAGGCCTCAGTCCAGCTTCTTCCATCTTCGAGACTGACTTCGCCAACGTCTCGACCAACGGCTCCAGCTCTTTAATGCTGGCAAGAGCCTGCATCTTCTCCGAGTTCCAGCGAGCGATATCTTCATGCAATCTGAGAAACGTTTCAATGGTACACTGAATATCCTGCTCACGATGCTTGATCTGGATTTCCCACTGTCGTGATGAATCAGCTTCGGAAGACCTGGTGACAATGTCCTTCAAACCCACCTCTTTGATTTGCTTCTTCGACTGCGACAACAAGACTGAAAGGACATCGCTCGTCTTCTCTCCAAGTTCTTTGATGCTCCGGTCAAATTGATCATTGGCCTCCTTCGCTTCCTCAGATATGGATTTGGGGGCCGGGTCGGGGTTGGGGTCGAGGGTGGGCTTGGTGGTCTCCTCTGGAGTAGGCTTTAGAGCTTCCATGCTACATCGACGTCAGCGTACGGAATTTCTGAAGATACTCGGAAAGACTTACGTAGGACTTGCGCGATGAGAGTGTGGACATACTGAGGTTGAGACCAAACAGGGCTTACGCTTCTTGGGCATGGTCATGGAGGAAAAGAGGCAAGAAATGACAGCAGAGAGAACATCGTCTTATCAAGACGGATGTGCAAGCAACAGCAGTATTTGGGTTGATCGCAGGTCGAGCTCTCGTGCAAACAGTCAGCATGCATCTACCCGTGCAAACAGTTGTGACACGGGATTCTCAATCGATTGTGTCATCATTGAAATGATGTTTGACTCCAGCAGATACTCATCTGTCGTCAGGAGGTATCGATGCCGTTGTCAAATGTGTTATTATATCGATTTGTGCAATTGCAATGTGATTGTTCGCACATGGAGCTGGAAGAAAGAGAGAGGGCCAAGAGTGTGTATTCGATTCGCGGCAGGAGCAGCATCTTGTTTTGCGCAATTAAGACAACCTCTCAACAAACGAGAACATGCAACTCGAGTCTCCTTTCTTTCCAATATTGTCGTGGCACAAGCATCAAAACGTGACTTCGTATGGCACATGCGGTATGAATGTTACGTACAAGTGAAAGACGTCTACCAGTTAATGGTCATGATGATCTTGCCCTTGGTCTTGTTGGATTCCATGAGCTGATGAGCCTCAACAATCTTCTCCCAATCCATGACCTTCTCGACGTAAGCCTTGAAAGTGCCGTCCTTGAACTTGGGCAGAGCGTGCTCGACAAGCTGATCTCTCAGCTTACCCTGGTACTTTTCGTCTCTGGCTCTGAGTGTTGAGCCCTCCAATCTCACTCTCTTGAACAGGAAAGCACCCATATCGGTCTCGGCGGGTAACTTCATACCCGTCAGTGCAGCGAGAGTGACGATGTGGGCGTCCCTGGCTGCAGCCTTCAGGTTGCTGGCAAAGAAGCCGGCACCCATAAAATCGACGATGACGTCCACACCCTTGCCATCTGTTGCCTTCAAGAGCTCCTCAGCCCAGTCCTGGGTTTCTGAGTTGAAGGCTGCGGTGGCACCTAGCTTTTCGACCACAAACTTGTTCTTTTCGTCGGAGCGAGTGGTAGCGAAGATTTTGGAGGCCGAGTCGGCTTTTGAGAGTTGGATTCCAGCGATGGAAACGTTGGAGGCACCGGCGTGCCAGAGGATGGATTGGTTGGGCTTGTAGTCTGCGACCATGTACATTGCTTGGAGGGCGGTGATCCATGTCTGTGAACTCTCGTGTCAGTAGACTCTCAGACAATCGAAGGTTTGGCGTGGGAAACGAACCTCAGGGATACCGGCACACTCCTCAAAGCTCAACTCATCGGGCTTGTGGACGAGCATATGCGTGCTCACGACAATGTACTCTGCATAAGCACCACCGTATGCCAAACCAAACACAGCATCGCCCTTTTTGAAACCGCTCTCGCTCTCTGAAGCAAGCTCCTCGATTATACCGCTGAATTCGACACCGAGAGTTTTGGGAGCTTGGGGAGGAACGGGGTAGTTTCCTTCGCGCTGGAGCAGATCCATGCGATTGAGACCAAAGGCTTTGACGCGAATGAGAGCTTGTGCGGCGGTAGGCTTGGGACGTTCGATTTCGTTGATGAAGAGGGAAGTGGCGGGACCCTTGCCATCCTTGATGTCTGGATTTCTTGTTAGTGGCATGTTCTTGGGAAAGCTCATATGAAGCTTCAGATATCATATGAGGACGTACCGACTGCACGCATGTTAACCATTGTGACTGTGTACTTTGGTGTTTGAGAAGATAAAATTCAATCCACAGAAGGGAGGTCCAAACAAAAAATGTCAATGTCGCAGGATAAGCCGGCATCTCGAAAATGAGGCTTTAGTAAGCACCATGATGTTTTGGTGGGGTCATGTCGGTGACGCAATGCCGAGGCTTCCACCTTCGTTTTCGAGCTCTCACCGAGTGTCCGTCTCGTCTCTACATCCAGCTGCACGTTGTTGATCATCGTCGTACTCGTGAGATTCAGAATTGGATCGCATCATTCAGATATGCCAGAGTCTGCGCTTCGTATAGGTTGCGCAAGTCTTCTTCGGATTGCCTCTGCCGTATCTCGCGTAAGCTCTCGGTGATGGGTGAACAGCATCTTCGCAGTACTGGTTTGCGTTTCAGAGGAGCTCGTCGGATTTTGATCTGGACAGGGTATCCTGCCTCGGACGCTTCTGGTGATGGAGGCATAGAATCCGTTGAGACTGTCGAGGAAGCCGATGATATGGATGCGCTTGGGCGATGGCTTGACCTGGTGACTGATATAAGGTCTGCATTAGTCGCACCATGCTGCTGCTCACGCTCAGTGAGGAGAGCAGACTCCCGCGAATGCAGAATGCTGGAGTAACCAGCATCGTCTGTAGACACATGGGCCCAAAACATGGGTCTGAGGGTACCTGCTTGTGCTTCGCTTGGATTCGACATGTTACACCGCTGAGGTCGACAGAGTAGCTTGAGGAAGAAGATGCTCGTACAAAGGGGCACCCGCAGATGTAAGAAAGAAAAAGGCTGGGTATCTGGTGCCAGCCGTCGTCAGCAGCCTTGGACCTACTGTGCTATGCTGTCATATATTGCTGAGGCTATTGAGATACTTGTGTGGACGCAGTGGAGCGCATCATGAGGCGCCATCCCTTGCCATGAAATCATGAAAATGTTTGCCTTGTGATGGAATATTGTTACTTCTGCAGGGAACAGGGCGACCAAGGTCAAAGACTTGGCCTGGTAAGGGTACAAACTTCGGCTCCTCAAACCTTGTTTTGGCTTGTCATTATTGGTGAACAAAACAAATGACGAATGAAACACATCGATGGCCAAAAATTCTAGACGGGCATACTTGTCTCATCGGAGTGGCGCAGATGGAGGGGTTGGAAACAACATATATCAGTGGTCAGCAAAAGTGTAAGATTGACAAGCCCAGCGGAGGAGTGATCGCAATTCGAAGCCATACAAATTGGAGGATTGGTTTGGCAGGAACAGTGGTCAAAGCGATGAAGTCACAGTTGCAGAAAGAAGGCGGAAGGCTGGTCGCCAGGTCGTGAATCCAAAATTCTATTCATCGTGCTCCAAAATGACGAGCACGTCCAAACATCCATTCCATCAATGTGATCGATCTAAAAGTGGATAAAAGACTTCTAGCTGTCTCCCAGGGCCTTCGCTACGCCGGCCATGGTACCTGCAAGACATCAGTGAGATTCAATCAATACAAGCAATAATATGTATGATCAAGCTTACCCATAGGAGGGTACTCTGTGCCGTCCTTTTCGGTCTTTGGCTCGCAGTCACACCACTCATTTTTGGGGACAGAGTCCATGACTGATGGTACATGGCTGCCGCATCCCCACCAGGTGCGCTTGNNTCTATTGAAGTGGTCAGCAAGGAGGCTGGTACATGAATTCGTGAAGACGAGGCTGGCTGAGATGTGGGATGCGGTGGGTGGCGGGGAACTCGTGCACTTACTGCAGTTGCTACAGATAGCGCCTTTACACATGTTTGCTTTTCGGTCTGTGGATGGTTTTGAAGAGCTGGTTTGTAAAGAGGTTGGATTTGGAGCGGAATATACTGGTGACCGAGGAGGATAAGGTCGCCGACGTGAAGAACGGTCTTTCAACGGTGCCCGCTTGTCATGCCCGAAATCTGCCAAGACATGCGATATCAAAAAGCGGTCGCCATGAAGGAAGTTTACAAGGCAAATCATAGTCACAAGACGAATAATCAGAGTCTTTTGACAGGTTCAGACAATACTTTTGGGTTCGAATCTACTAAAAGACCATCTATGTCGTACAAAAATCCTCCGTAACGCCGTAATATGCATGCTCCGGTCAGGTATACCCAGTAACAAAACTAGTCATCAAAAGTGACCTTAGTGGCAGCCTTCATCTCGCTAGGGTCCCTGTAGAAAGCGCCGTATGCGTCGTGAGCCTTCTTCTTGACGGTGGTACCGAACTTCATCAGACTCTCGGGGACGGGCTGGTTGGCGCCCTTGAGGACGTTGATCAGACCGCCAGCAAGACCCTTCTCGTGATCGGTGAAGAAGGTGATGGCTCTGCCATCTTGGCCAGCACGACCAGTACGACCGATACGGTGGACGTAATCCTCGACGGTCAGGGGGAATGTGACGTTGATGACAACCTTGACTGCAGGAATATCGAGACCTCTGGCAGCAACATCGGTAGCAACAAGAAGCGGCACCTTGCCTGCCTTGAAGGCGTCCAAACTTCTTTGACGCTGGTCCTGGCTCAAATCACCGTGAATACCACCAACGTTGAAGCCCTTGGAACGAATGAAGCCCTCAATTCTGGTGGCCTCCTTCTTGTACAAGCAGAAAACCAAAATACGATCCTCCTTGTTCTTGCCGCTCTGGTACTTCTTGAGGAGAGTGATCAGGCGGTCGTTCTTGTCGTAGGAGTCCATGACCTCAACTTCTTGCACGATTCTGGTGTTGGCGCGCAGCTCGCCGGTGGTGTTCTCACCAATGTTGATGCGTACAGGCTTCTTCATAAAAGTAGCGGCAAGCTCGCGTACTGACGGAGGCCATGTTGCGGTGAACATGAGAGTTTGACGACCAGTAGGTGCACAGCTTCCGAGAATCTTGCGGACCTCCTCCTCGAAACCTTTGTCAAGCATGCGGTCGGCCTCGTCCAGAACAGCGTAGGTGACGTTGCTGAGGTCGATGGAGCCCTCGCTGACGAAATCGTTCAAACGACCAGGAGTAGCGACAACGATGTGAGCACCAGTCAAGGTTGCACGCTGCTGGTCCTTGTTCACACCACCGTAGACACAGACGGCCTTGAGACCAGCAGGCTCGGCCAGCTTGATAAGCTGCTCCTGAATCTGCACAGCAAGCTCTCTGGTAGGAGAAACGATGCAGGCCTTGATTCCCTTCTTCTGCTCCTTTGCTGAGAGCGAAGAAATGTATCTGATGCAGGGAACACCGAAACCCATGGTCTTGCCGGAACCGGTCTCGGCAACACCAATAACATCTCTTCCGGCGTAGAGGTAAGGCCAGGCGGCGGCCTGGATGGGCGAGGGGGTCTTGAAGTTGGCGAAAGGAGCGCGCTGGGCCTTGTCGGTGATAGGGACGTAGTCGAACGAGGTGATGGGTCTGTAGGCGGGCGATGCCTTGGCCTCGTCGGTGACGGTGATGAACTTCTCAGCGACGAAGGCGTCAATCTCAGATTGCGGCAGGGCGGTCAGACCGGGGTGCTCGGTGTAGCCGCCAGTGGCAGCAACGGGGGCGGCGACAGCCTCGGACGAGGTGGTGGTAGCAGCAGGCGTCGACTCGGCCTTAGCGGCAGCCTTTGCGGCCTTCTTCAGTCTCTTGGCCTCTGCCTTTGCATCGTCGGCGTCGGTCTCGCCAGAAGTCCCTTCGCTCTTCTTCTGCTCCTTTGCGGCTTTGCGGGCTGCCTTGCGAGCTGCCTTCTCAGCGTCTTCAGACTTCTCCTTCTTGTCCTTCTTTGCCTTCTTGTGGACCTCGGCGTCGACGGTGGCCGCAGCCTCTTCGCGTTCTCTCTTTCCCATTTTGGATGTGTTTGGTTGTGTATGCGACAAAGATGCGACGCCTCTTGACGGGTCCAAAAATTCGTGCCATCTGCGGGCTGATGGCGCTAGCAAAGCGGGCCGAGGCCGACCCCGGCCTTGAGAACAGGCAGAACGAGGAAGGTGGAGAGGATCAAATCACCGACTCCGCATCGTGTTCTTTGTCCTGCACACTTGTTCCAACCGCAATGTTTCTACTATGTGACAATCCTCGCTTTGCCATCGTGCGTGAATGCCCAATACGCGCGGCCGTACTCAGGCATCTTCATACGAGAACATGACCATATCTTTATCCATCTCTCAGAATCACCCGGTGAATATCTTTGACGCAAGGAGTCGCCCTCTGACTGGCGCGTGAATTTTTCCCGTGAACATACAACTCTTGGACCTAGACATGTCGCAGGCAAGTCCTCCGAAGAGGCCGCGGACCATTTCAGAGTCCCCGAGAGATGGCACTACTCAGGATGGAACGCCGAACGAAGCTCCGACCCGGGTTTTGGCTCAAGAGCCACTTGACTATCCTCGAAAGCGAGCCATTATTGCTTGCGAGATCTGCCGTAGTCGTAAATCACGGTGCGATGGTGGAAAACGTATGTTGAGTCTGGCCGAAAATGCTACAACAGCTGACCATCTGTGTANNGCGAAGTGTAAATTGTGTATCGAACTCGACGCGCGATGTGTCTATCGAGAACCCGGTATCAAACTGGATGCAGGCGACAAACTCATCCTGGAAAGATTGACCCATATCGAGGTTATGTTGCAGTCCGCCATGGCCACCGCACATATGAGCGTCAACGCTACGAAGGCGGCAGCTCACATGGGCACATCCCCTACCGCAAGCACCAGTACCACAGATGATACATCGGCAAGACGTATTAGCTGTAGTGTTGCTCTAGAGAACAACAGACTGAACGGCCTCGGCACATGGGACAGTGTTAATATTTCGACCATGCCCAAAGGCCATACTACCCCTGCTTTAAATCTCTTACAATGGCCACTCATCCGCGACTTGGTTTCGCAGCCCCTGGATCCGCAGGTTCTGGTGGAGATGGAAATGTCGCGACTTCCGATCAATCTTCCACATTTTCCTCGACCAGACATGGCGAACACGGCAGTCTATGCGAGCTCATATTTCGATTTGGTAAACGTCTGGTATGCATGTGTCAATCCAAATGCATGGCCCAACCACTACCGTGAGGCCACCTCGGTTGGCTTCATACAAGGAGCAGACAGCTGTCTCGTAATGTTAGTACTTGCGTTAGGGNCCGCAGCTCATGGTGGAAGCATCTCAAGACATCCTCTTAACGCGGAGCCTCGTGGCATTGATTATTTCGCGTCCGCCTGGAAGATCATACCCAACTTGGCGATACGAAACGACATACCGGCTGTGCAGTGCCACATACTAGCCGCAGCCTACCTCTTCTACCTTGTCCGACCACTGGAGGCATGGAATATGCTCACTATCGCTTCTACCAAGCTACAGCTGGTCCTTGGCGTTCCAGATAGAGTGCCGACCTCGCAAAGAGAACTTCTTGTGAGGTTATACTGGGATACTCTTTTGGCCGAATCAGACTTGCTTGCAGAACTGGAATTGCCGCATTCTGGTATTGTCAATTTCGAAGACCTGGTAGGCCTGCCGGGTCCTTTCTCCGATGTAGAAGGAGAATACACCAGTAAGGACGAGCTATGGTACTTCCTCGCAGAAATCGCGCTACGCAGACTTCTCAACAGAGTCAGCCATCTGCTCTATGTCAAAACGCCAACCACTGTCCCTACCTCGAAGTTGGCGCGGGTTACTGCAGAACTGGACTTCCAACTGTCACAATGGTACGAGGGCCTGCCACAACCGATCAAATTCTCGATGACGACACTTTCTTCAGGCTCGCCTGGTCAGGTCTGTTTGAGATTGCGTTATTTTGCGTGCCGGACCATCATCTTTCGACCCTATGTCTTTGCTGTGCTCTCAGACGAGAACGCAGTTGCCGATCCGGTGGTAAGAGAAAACTGCCGGAAATGTCTGGAAGCATGTTTGAGGCAGATCGATAATGTTTCTGCGCAGTCAGTATCTCTAGCGTCCCGGTTATTGGATTACAAAGCTAACAATGGTTTAGTCNAAGTCGGCCATCTTCCATATCTATGGCAGGGTGCTCTTAGTCTGGTCTCTCAGACGCTGTTGGTCATGGGAGCCACCATGTCCCCTAAGCTTGCTGCTCTCCTCCCTCCAACGATATCTGTGGAAGCGATTATCGCGGAGGTAGTTGCAGAGTTGAACAGACTGGCTCACCTTGCACCAAGCTTGAAGTTGAGTGCAGAGATTGTGCAGGAAGCAGGAGCAAGACGGAAGATGTTCTTTGACAACCAAAGATCACGAGTCTGATACGCAGGGCTGCATATAGTCGGAGCGTGAGATCGATGCTGGTTCCTACGCTCACCTCAGGTCTCGGGTTGGGATGGCCTACAGAAGAAGCTGTATTGTGATTGTATTGTGTTGCTCGATCATTTCGCCTTGATAGAGCTTCGTAGTAACAGAATGATGGTCATGCCCGAAGCAGACAGGGCGATCTAGCCATAGCCGAGTTCACGCGTATTGCCATCCACAGAAGTGAGCGAACGCGCAGTTGCGTCGTCGTGATGGTCTGTCCCACATTGGATCTGACCATTGCGATTGGAGAGGAATCGAGTCAGATATAGGTGCTCGAGATAGGTATGGCTGCGTTCAAGAAGGACGATCGTAGACGCGTCTATAACGCGACGCGTTCGCTTTTGAGGTTATCGAAGGACAGGGTTGCACTCATCGCAGCAGGTTGTATCAGTAGAATTGTTTCAATGTCCTCAACTCGCCTAGTTTGCCAATAATCTTTTGCTTTATACGCTTGTAGAAGATCTCCGCTGGTGTGATGATGATTTGAGGCCTCTCGGAAGCGTGGTTGTGTCGTTGTGCTCCAAAAATGAGTTGAGGATATCAAAAATCAGAAAGACCTCAACTGATCGCATTGTTAGAGACCTGTGTTTCCAGACAAAACATCATTCGAGAACGATTTTCTCGATGCCTCTACAACAAGCATTCTATGATACCAGGTGTCTTCTGACGTTGTTCAAAGCTCTACCAAGTCCCCATCTAAATCTTGAAAGCATTATCGCGGTGGTGGAGATACCTTCGTGATGCCTTCGAACGCATATGCCAAGAATCACTTCTGCCTTGGGACGCGAAACGACGCGTCTCCAAAAGGCAGGCGCGACGCAGCCAACGCCTTCCGCAACAACTTCTACGACCAAGAACAATCACCTCACCTAATCGCCGGCAAGTTAGAAAAGATATCTACGACGTGTGAAACTTTGAGGAAGTCGACCAGCAAGCACATACACACCACATAATGGCCAACCCTATGGATGCCATTACGACAGGCTGTCTCCGCCGCGTCTTCGCTGGCGAGCAGATCGTCGACCCCATCGTCCAATGCGTTCAGATCAAGCCCATGAACAACTCATCGACCGGTGTCGAGAGATTCCGCGTTGTCTTCAACGACACTGTCAACTTCATCCAGAGCATGCTTGCTCAGCAAACCAACCACATAGTACATGAAGGCAAGCTGAAGAAGGGCTCGCTTGTCAAGCTCAAGTCGTTCCAAGCCAACTCAGTCAAGGACAAGCCGTGCGTACCACATCTATGCATGCTTCCATTGCGTCCTCTGACCTCTCTGCAGCNNATCCTCGTTATCATCGAATTAGAAGTGCTCGAAGAGTACGGCGAATGCGAAAAACTCGGCCAGCCTGGTGCACTCGAAGTGGTCAAGTCTGAGTCCGAACCTGCCGCCGCCCCATCGCCTCAAGCACAGCCCGCCGGCATTTCAGGCAACCAGTTCTACGGCAACAGGCCTCAGCAACAGCAACAGCAGCCACAACAACAACAGTCGGCCCCACAAAGACAATTGCCCACACGCTCCAGCGGCCAAAACGCTCCCCATGGCGGCAACATCTACCCCATCGAAGCGCTCTCACCATACCAGCCCAGATGGACCATCAAGGCCAGATGCTCGCACAAGGGCGAAATCAAGACATGGCACAACAAGAACGGCGAGGGCAAGCTCTTCAGCTGCAACTTCCTCGACGAGAGTGGCGAGATCAGAGCAACTGGCTTCAAGGAGGCTGTGGACCAGTGGTACGACGTCTTGCAAGAAGGCTCCGTCTACTACGTGTCTTCTTGCAAGGTTCAGCTGGCCAAGAAGCAATTCTCCAACGTTAACCACGATTACGAGCTTACCTTTGAGAGAGACACCAGCATCGAGAAGGCAGAGGACAACGAGGGTGTTCCTCAGATCACCTACAACTTCACCACTCTCGCCGACCTTCAGAGCGTCGAGAAGGACACAACCATCGATACTATCGGTGTGCTCAAGGAAGTCGGCGATGTTAACGAGATCGTTTCCAAGACTACCTCCAAGCCTTTCAGCAAGAGAGAGTTGACTCTGGTCGACAACACTGGCTACAATGTTCGCCTCACCATTTGGGGTAACACGGCGCTCAACTTTGATGTTGCCACCGAGACCGTGATCGCATTCAAGGGCGTCAAGGTCAGCGATTTCGGTGGTCGCAGTCTGTCACTCCTGTCATCTGGCACAATGAATGTCAACCCCGACATTGATGAAGGCCACAAGCTCAAGGGCTGGTACGACGCTCAAGGCCGCAATGACACGTTCTCATCACACGCCAATAGCATGGCCACTACAACAACGAGCGGACGCAACGACCAGATGAAGACTATTGCACAAGTACGGGACGAGAACTTGGGCATGGGTGAGTCAACAGATTACTTCTCTCTGAAGGCCACCATCGTCTTCGTCAAGTCAGACACGACATTTGCCTACCCTGCCTGCTTGTCGGAGGGATGCAACAAGAAGGTGGTCGAGGTCGCAGAGGGAGAGTGGCGTTGTGAGCGCTGTGACAAGGGCTGGCCCAAGCCTGAGTGGAGATACATCATGAGCATCAACGTCAGCGATCACACAGGCCAGATGTGGCTCAGCTTGTTCGACGATGTGGGCAGAATGATCATGGGAAGACCTGCCAACGACATCATGCAGATGAGAGATGAGATGAGCAACGGCGAGAAGGAGGTGTTTGCCAACGCCGTCTGCCAGACTTATGTCTTCAGATGCAGAGCCAAGATGGACACATTCCAAGACCAGCAGAGGTAAGCAGCGATGTGGTTCAGACTCGAAGTCGAGAGACTAACAGAACAATACAGGGTGCGTTACCAAGTGTCGTCGGCAGGCCCTGTTAACTGGTCGGCGGAAGGAAAGAAGCTTGCAGACATGATCAAGCAATACAGCTTGTCGGACAATGACAGTCTGTTTGTCAACTAGATGATGGTGTTGACGGAGCTGTGCTAGCAAAGCGGGGAGCATGATGAAGAAGGATCATTGAATTGATACGGGGTAGAGGTTGGAAGGCAGAAGAGATGGATGACTTCGTGTACAAAATACGTTAGCTTATTGCTTGTGACGCCGTAATGAAGGAGAAAGTTTAACCAAAAGGCGCAGAAAGTGATGGCGGAGTTTGACCCCGCGTTTCGGACGTGTGTGACGCACTGAAGTTGGAGCTTGCGATCACGAAAGAGCAAACAAACCATCACTCTGTCATTTCTTCTTCCTCTCTTCTGGGCCATCATAATATCTTTGCCCAACATGACAGCCTGCCCACACGTATCATCAGCATCGCTCACTCCGCCACGCCCCAACCAGTCCGTCTACAGGGAAGACTGCACACTCTGCTTCGACAGCATCGATTCGCCTGAAGGCCTCGACGTCTGCCTGCATTGCTTCAACGGAGGATGTGCCACCGAACGCCAGCATGGTGCAAAACATGCCCAGGAAGCAAGTCACCCTCTGGCTCTCAACATCAAGCGCACGCGCAAGCAAAAGCACAGAGATGAGCCGCCACAAAAGATGTCCAAACTGGCAATCAACGCCGAGACTGAGGAAGACCGCTTCGACACTATTTCGGCCGTCAAATGCTTCGAGTGTGCCAACAACGATTTGGACAAGAGCCAGGGAAATCTAGCCGCCGTGGTTGACGGCGTACTCAAGGCAAACACTTTCGCAAAACAAGAGGAGGTCAAGGCGTGGGAGCAGGAGATGATTCCCTGTGAGCATACACTATGTCTGGAGCAAGAGGCTGCTCGTCAGATCCATTCGCAGTCTCTGGGTCATTGTTCCCAGTGTGATCTGAACCAGAATCTCTGGCTCTGTCTCACCTGCGGCAACCTGGGTTGCGGAAGAGCTCAGTTCGGTGGTGTTGGTGGTAACTCGCACGGTGTGGCGCATACTGATTCTACTGGTCACCCCGTCGCTGTGAAGCTGGGTTCTCTGACCGCTGACGGCAGTGCGGATATCTATTGCTACGCTTGCAATGAAGAACGTACCGATCCCGAACTTGTCGCCCATCTCGCCCACTGGGGCATCGACATTGCTGGTCGCGAGAAGACGGAAAAGAGCTTGACTGAGATGCAACTTGAGCAAAACTTACGCTGGGAGTTCAGCATGACCAACGAGGATGGCAAGGAGCTCAAGCCCATGTGTGGCCCTGGCCTTACTGGTCTGAAGAACCTTGGAAACAGCTGTTACCTTGCCAGTGTTGTTCAAAGCTTGTTTGCCATGCCTGAATTTGCCCAACGATACTACCGACCTGACGAGAAACTTCCACTCACCTCGACTCCCGCAGAGGATCTCGAAACCCAGCTTCGTAAGATCGCAGATGGCCTATTGTCTGGACGTTATGCAATCCCCAACTCAGATGTCATCGCTTCAGAAGATACGACAGAACAACCACATCAAAAGGGTTTGGCTCCTGCCATGCTCAAGCATCTCATCGGCAGAGGCCACGAAGAGTTCTCAACCATGCGCCAACAAGATGCCTTTGAATTTCTACTCCATCTGCTCAAGCTCGTCTCTCGTTCGCAACGCGCCGCGAAAGACCACTACAAGGACGTGTCAGATCCAGTTGATGCCTTCCGCTTCGTCATGGAACAGAAGTTGCAATGCCTGAATTGCAACAAGGTTCGCTATCGCCAAGACGAGGTCGAGAACATCTCTGTCGCAGTACCCATCAAACGTCTGTCGAAGGATACCAAGATGGAAGGTGTGACTCCCGGTCCTGATGGGTTTGCAGAGAAGGAGGCCGAGGAGTTTGAGTCTGTGACTCTACAGCGCTGTTTAGATGAGTTCACCGCTGCAGAAGTTGTTGAGCTGAACTGCGGTGCATGTGGCGGCAAGAACTTTAGCAAGCAGTCTCTCTTCAAGACCTTCCCAACCGTCTTGGCTGTCAACGCTCGTCGCTTCGAAATAGTCAACTGGGTTCCTACCAAGCAAGACGTTCCTGTCATTGTTGACGAGGGTACCATTGACTTCGAAGCCTACCGTAGCAAGGGTCAACAACCTGGTGAAGAACTTCTTCCCGACGATGCTGCAGACGCTGGTGCTGCTTCGACTGCCTTTGTACCCAATGAAGCTGCACTCAGCATGCTTGAAGCCATGGGTTTCCCTCGAGTTAGATGTGAGAAGGCACTCCACGCTACTGGCAACACAGACGCGGAAACTGCCAGCTTATGGTTGTTTGAGCACATGGAAGATCCGGATATTGACGAGCCCATGAACCTCTCTGGAGGTGGGGCTGGCGCTGGTGCCGGCAGCGCAGTGGATCCTGAGAAGATTGAGATGCTTGGAAACATGGGCTTCGAGCCACCTCAAGCACGCCAGGCGTTGAAGGAGACTAATGGTGACATGGAGCGTGCGGTAGAATGGCTGTTCAACCATCCCGAGGCCACTGGTGACTTTGGAGACGAGCAACAGGATACTGGTGACAAGGCCGTTGATGTAAGTCTAAACAAACAATGATGCTCGTACGATGGTTATGCTGACCAAACGTCCATAGGACNNGAGCCCAAGGCAGTCGTGGAAGACAAGAAGCCTGCCAAATTCAAGCTCCAGTCCATCGTGTGCCACAAGGGCAGCTCGATTCACGCCGGGTGAGTGGACTCCATAGCTTATCGAATGACTTCTACTAACGGCAGTGACAGTCACTATGTCGCTTTCATACGCAAGGATCCGGGATGGATTCTGTTCAACGACGAGAAGGTCGCTTTGGGTGGAGACGTCGACGAGATGAAGAAATTCGCTTATGTCTACTTCTTCCGTAGAGAAGCTGCATAGAGTTGTGGTAAGTTATAGGACGCAAGCATAGCTGGTGCATGTAACTAGAGATCACTTTGGAGCTTTTGGTAGATCGATCATCTGGTATACACTACTCAACTAATCAAGCAAATCGAAAAGTCAACTTATCGAAACCACGTACACCCCTGTTGCTTCCACGTCCTGGGAAGCCACCGACCTCAACCATCGTCACCGTGTAGTTACCTTCCTTTACTGAATAACAACATTTGAGTTTTGCTCAGCCGCGAGTCAGTCACATGAAACACGGCTTGCTGAACTCTCGATATTTTGAGTTTGAGAATTGGAAGATGAGGCTCTTGGGAGGTCTTGAGTAACTTGTGGCTATGTGTCTTGTGTTGATGATGAAACAGTCGGTGACCGATCGATGTCGGTGGATTTCTAAAACACGAGTCGTAGCATAAGAAGGTCGAAGAACATTGAAGCTGGATGTGAGTGTGATAATAAGGTCTAGCGAACGTGGAGACCCCTGCAGCATGACGCGAAGTGTGAAGGTACCTGGAGCCTTGGCCTACGCAGAAGAGCAGATCCCTGAGTGTGGGGTATTACTCTGTTAAGAGCGACCCCCACCATCTAGCTATCCATAGTGCTCCAGACATTCATTCTCAATCTATTGCAATCAATTTGACATGTCTTCCGGTTCTTCAGGCAACAATGGCACTCTGGTAGTAGCCGGCCCCGACACCATACAGGTCGCAGACTTCTATGTCAAAGCCTCCATCCTTCATCCTCTGGTCATTGGCTCAATTGCCATTATTGTGCTCTTCACCTCACTCCGCTTCTTCAGCAACCGCTCGATCGCAGCCATGAACGTGACAGACTGGATTGCAAACGTTGCTATCGGCAGTACTTTGGCTGGCATCTGCAACGGCAATTCACTCGTCCGAGGCATGCTGTCTCTTGCTACCATTCTCGGTTTCCAGTATCTGATGTCTTTTGTCGGCTCTCGTCTACCTTCCAAGCACGGATGGTTACTCACTTCACCTCCTATCATGATTGCTTTCCGTGGCAAGCTTTTGAGCAAAGTCATGGTTCGACATCGTATCTGCCTAGGCGACTTTTACGCATCCTTGCGCCAGAAGAATATACTGGATGTGTCAGAGCTTGAGTGTGTTTTCATTGAAGCCAATGGGTCGTTCTCCATCTACACGAGGAAGCAAGTTGGCAACTGTCGAGAAGTGGATGTGTTGATGCAGGTCCCGAGTTACAAGGCATTGTGCGAGGATGCTGATCAGAGAGTTCAAAAGAACGATGGGGGTAAAGAAGGGAAGGACTGCTGCGATGACCAACAAAATGACCTTGCCTCAGAAGCCTGCTGATGAAAAGTGATGACTCGGTCCTCAGATCGTCACTGCGCTGTGGTTATATGTCAACGCTTCCACCCGGACCCAGATCAACATCCACTCGATTATGACTAAGGCGGCTCCTTCCAGGGCGACACGCTGCATGAGCAAAGACGAACCCTCGGAGTACGAAACATAGTGACGTGGTCAACCGATATGCTGCACATTCTTGCTGTCTTGCTAGCAACCAGCGTGGACAGACGTTTTTCCAGAGTAGACCTGTTTTATCAGAACCCGCCCCTTGCGACAATCTCAAAAGCGCAATAAGCTTCTTCGTCGAAACCAAACCAGTCACCTTTTCTGATGGCCCTTCGTCCATCAGGTCTCGAAGTAACCGGTTGGATCTCTCCTTCAAGGACTCAGCCTCCTTGTGATGTCTGTGTTATCACATCGTTGAACTTGTCCAGTATTTGGTCGGTCCTCGAGTATCCCAAGTCTTTTGTTCTCCGATAAGGCCACACACATACTCTAGCGTGTGCATCTGCTCTGCCGTATTGGTTGCCGCTTCTCTGGGTATTTCGGGTTGCCAGGCCTTGGTGATCCAAGGTCGCTGCTGTCAGTTGCAAGGATATCAGTCATCAGAGATGAAGTGCTGAGTACATTCCCAACGATCGCGGGCCGGTACTAGTTTGCCTATACCGAGGGGTGGAGCAGATCCGAGATCGTCTTGCGCGAAAGACAAATCATGATCGGAGTATCGAAGCGTACGTAATTTGATCTTGAATTGAACCACGCAACCCTATGGCCGCTTTTTCTTAGGGCATGCATGCAAGTGCGCAAAAACTGCACTTTCTTGTGGAGTACATCAATATCCAACATCTTACTGCCACATATGAACCAACCTCTCAGTGATTTGGTATGTACCTTTTGGTATGTATCTTGCTTTATTATGACAATTTCGACGCTGAAGAAGCATTTGATATTCTTCCGAATAGCTCGAGATCTCGTCAGCCGTTTTGGGAAGTCTGTTGTGACCTGTTGCCGCACCGTTTTCACTTGCGACACTCGCGTGGTGACACGGCCCGGCGTGCTCGGCGCGAGGTCAGGCCGCAGATCCACACTTTGCAACCCGTACCTGCTTCTGAGCCGCATTCGCATACTGCACGGCGCCGACATGGATCTCTTGCGGGAGTTGGAAAAAGTTGCTATTTTTCGAGGGATATGCCGCGTCCCCTAGTCGTAGATCAGATCGATCAGAGACGGGGTGATACATAGGTGGGTGTCCAGGCTTCTGTCGTTCTTTCCATCTACATCTCTTTTCTCTTCGTTCAATCTGGCCATTGAGTTGTACCCAGGGTACCTTGTTATTGCTTCTTTTCTTTACCAAGTCACTCGTTTCTCTCTTTAAGAGTCTTTTTTTACCATGGTGCACTTCTTACCCATTGGCCAGCTTATCAGCAGCATCTTCCATTTCTCAAACAAGAACACTGCTGGAAGTACTGCAGCAGCAGCCTCCACTGTTCATGCCGCAACCACATCAAGCGCAATCGTCGTTGCCACTTCCACTTCCACATCTGTTACTGCCGCTGCCACTTCGTCTCCCGCTGCTGTCCAAGCTGTTTCCGATTGCCAGGCTTTAATTCAAGCTTTGTCCTTCCCTGACCAACAGGTCACCGTTGTGGATTGCGAAGACATCACAGCTGGAACCGCTCTTACACTTCCCAATGGACCTTCGAACTGCAATGGCGGTTCGGTACAGATCAATCTTCGCAGAGTCACCTTGAACGTTGTCACCTCTTATGCTTCTTCCAACTATGTCGAGGTCTGGCTTCCCACTGGACAAGATGCCTGGAATGGACGATTTATGGCTACTGACAACAAAGGTCTCTCTGGTTGCCCTTCTTACGACGACATGATCTACACCTCAAGCCTCGGGTTCAGTGTTGTGGGAGACAATGGCGGCCATAACAACACTGAATATCTCGGTATGGACGCACAGCAGTTTTTGAACAACAATGAATTGGTTATCGATTGGTCCTACAGGGCACGCCACGCTGCTGTCGTGGCTGGAAAGCAGGTCATCAAGACCAACTATGGTCAACCTGCAAGCTACAACTACATGATTGGTTGTTCCAATGGTGGTCGTCAGGCTCTGCAATCCGCACAAATGTACCCCGAGGACTTTGACGGCATCATCGCAGGCTCTTCTGCTAGTGATTTCAACCATCACATTGATTGGTCTGGCAGAATGTACGTACTGACCGGTGCAGACGAGAGCGACCCCAAGTACTTGAGCTACGATGACTGGGTTGTTGTCCACAACGAAGTTCTGAAGCAGTGCGATGAGCCTCTAGATGGTGTCGCTGATGGTATCATCGAAGACTCCACCATCTGCGATTTCAATGCTACCACATTGACCTGCCTCGATGGCCAAACCGAAGATTGTCTTACATTCCAACAAACCTCGACCGTGTGGAACGTCTTCTCTCAGCTCTACGATCAAGATGGAAATCTTTATTACCCTCGACTTTCACCCGGAGCCGAACTCTATGCATCTACCAATGGCGTCTTGCACGGTGTTCAAGGCCATGTCAAGGACTGGTTTGGTGCGGGTGTGTGGAACGATTCTTCTTGGGATCCCTCAACACTTTCGCAAACAGACTACACGAAGGCTGATGAGACGGATGAGCTTCACGGCAGAGTGTCTTCTTATAGTAGCGACCTCAGCGCCTTCCACGCTGCCGGAAAGAAGCTGATAATGTATCATGGCCTTATGGACCCTGCCATCACTGCGGAAAATTCACAACGCTACTATCTGAATGTTGCTCGCGACATGGGCCTTGACCACACTGGCCTCGATGAGTTTCTCCGCTTCTTCCGCATCAGTGGTATGTATCACTGCACTGGTGGAGTTGGGGCATGGGCCTTTGGCCAGAACGGCAACGCACAGAATGGTACCTCGAACGTGGTTTGGGACATTGTCAACTGGGTCGAGAAGGGCGAGGCACCCGATACAATGACTGGAACCAAGTTCGTCAACGATGACCCTTCTCAAGGCGTACAGATGGAAAGGCACCACTGCAGGTTTCCTTACCGCACTACCTACAGTGGCTCGGGTGATAGCAATGATCCGGATAATTGGAGTTGTGAGATGATCAACGACTGGCAAGAGTGCGGCGTCTACAATGTCCCTAGACTATGCTAGGAAAACAACTCAACCTAACGCACGAACTTGTATATGCGGGAATAGCTTATTCATGAATATGTTTATAATATCCGGAGGCTAAGGTTGACAGACGCCTTGATGATATACAAGCTTTCTATAACTATAACGGCAAGCCTCGTGATTAAAAATCCGCATCCTTAGTCCTTGGAACTTGCGGCAACTGATTGATCAATCCAGAGGGGTCGGTATGATCTGTGCTAAGAGTACGATGTGTAATGATACGGCCGGTAGGAGTGTAAGGTAGAATGCGTACCAGAAGTTGCACTCCCCGGTGTCCACCCTCCGGAGCCCCTCCGGAGAGTCGCGTTGTAGGCTTTGATCTGCATTCTATGCAAACGCATCTTGCAGAACATACTCTCGTGTTATGAGACGAGTGATACATCTCTCCACAACCCTAGCTTCCACAGATGTCTCCGCAGCGGGGGATGCAATGGCAGACGACGAGTATAAGAAGTCTGTGAATCCTTCGTCTTGGATCATCATCATTGACAACAATTGACAACTCAGCAATCACTTCTGGATCATTCCTCATGGCTTCCAAGCTCCTCAGTCTTCTGGCAGCCTTGCCAATCTGCATCAATGCAGCACCCAACCTTCTGCCCCGTCAAGATTCTGGCAATACTGCAACTGTCGACCTGTCAGTTGGAGCTCGCCGCGGTGCACCCCAGAATCTCGCTTCGGGAGTTCTCTATGGTATCCCCGATGACCCAACCCAAATCCCCGATAATTTCTACAGCGACATGGGCTACAACTATGCCCGTATCGGTGGTGCTCAGCTGGCTGAAGGTGGCTGGAGTGAGGGCATTGACGCCTATTATGCACGCTTCAACAACACCAGAGACAATTACATCCAGGCTCGCAAGTTTGGCGCAAAGGTTATTGTTCTCCCTCATGATATTTGGGGAACTGATCATGCAAACGATTCTACCGTTTGGCCGGGTGATAATGGCGATTGGACCAACTATGATCAGTATCTTGACCAACTGCTTGGCGACCTCAAGGCCAACGATATGCTCGACGGCCTCGTCTATGACACTTGGAATGAGCCTGATGGCGGCTACTTCTGGAAACGCTCTCAGGCACAGTACCTGGATCTGTGGTCCCGCACCTACCAGCGTATCAGACAAGACTCTGACCTGTCCGGAGTCTGGATCAGTGGACCTTCCTACGCAGGTACACCCAACACCGGCAACGACTGGTGGACCAACTGGGCCGCCCGCATTGTAGCCGACAACACAATCCCCGACCAGTACACTTGGCACGATGAGCCCGGTGACGTGGCCGTAGATATCCCCCAATGGCAATCCATCCAATCGCAATACTCCCTTCCCAACAAAGAGATCAACATCAACGAATACGCCACTTTCGACCAGCAAATCTCTGCTGGAGCGGCTTGGTGGATTTCTCGCCTCGAACGCTACAACCTCAGAGGATTGAGAGGAAACTGGCTTTCGGGCTGGCAGTTGCGCGATTTCCTTGCTAGTCTGTTGACCAAGACTGACACTAATGACTACACTGGCACTGGGTATGCTGGCAATGGCGAGTACAACGTCTACAAGTACTACTACAACAACATGACCGGCGAGAGAGCAACCACAACCAGCACCGGGGACGGCGTAATGGATGTCTACGCAACCGTCGGCACAGACAAGGCTCGTGTGCTCACCGGTGTCCTCAATCAACAAGGTACTTGGTTCATCACACTCAACAACCTTTCCGCACTCGGCTTGAGCACTTCTGGCGTTTTGAACATCCAGACTTGGGGCTTTGATGATGCAGGACACTTTGGTGCTGTTGCTGGCCCTTCGGACCGTGGTGTTTATGGCCACCAGTATGATGGCGACACAGTCACTTTTCCAGTATATCAAACTTCCCAGGATGAGAACACTGCTTGGGGGTTCGAGTTTGCTGTTGGTGGCTAGTGGCTTGTCTTAAGCCGACTAGTAGGCGTGCAAGGGACCTTGAAGGTCCAGAAGGTAGCACATCCGGATGAAGAGTTGAGGGACTCTCGGTAGCAAGTGATGGTTGATCTGAGCGTTGCTGTCAGAGCGGCTAAATTGGGTGAACGAATTATGATAGGCATCACAATAGTAAAAATCTCTCGAGCATTGACAATATGATTCCAAAGTAACACAACAAGATGGTAGTAGCAGAACGGCAGCAAGATGACGAGAGAGCGAGATGGCAGCCCTGTAAGTGGATCTAGAATGCATATCATCAAGGTTGGCTCTACAGCCTTGCCTTGGGCATCTGCTTGAGAGCCTGTCTAACGCCCAGGTCGCTCAAAATCTCCTCCGTGCCACCCAAGATAGCGTCGAACTTATACGTGCGATGGAACTGCTCGACAACTTTTCCCATGCCTCCTTGAGTAATTCCACGACCTCCAAAGACGTTGCAGGCATCATCGGCGACTTCGTGGGCACAGCGAGTGGTAAAGGACTTGAGCAAGCCGATGGGCCCGCCGAGATACTTGTTCTGGTTTTGATAGGACATGGTGTTCATCTGATGCGTGATTTGCTCGAGCCAAGCTTGGGTGGCTTCTGTGTGTTGAATCATGCGCGCGAGCCTGGGAAAGAGACTAATGTTAGTGTCCGGTGTGTATGTTTTTCATTACGATACAACTTACTTTCCACGGATGACTGGTTGTTCAGAGAGCGGCTTTCCAAAGACAATGCGTTGATTGCTCCACTTCAGGCACTCTTCCGTGACGGCTCGCATCCATTGTATCACTGCTGCTGTCATTGCCCAGCGTTCGTGGTTGAAGTTGCTCATGATGACCTGGAAGCCTTTGTCCTCTTCGCCCAAGAGATGATTGACGGGAACCTTGACATTGTCGAATTGGATGAAGGCCGTGGCAGCAGCCGTAGAGTAGCTTGTCNNTGCATAAAGTCAGAAAGATGCTTAGGACAAATCTATGCACAGATTGTAGTATACCTTGATCTTCTTGGTCTCGACATTGTCATCCCTTGGAACCAAAATCACGCTGAAGCCTTTGACAGTCTTGCAGCCAACGACAAAGTAGTCGCTGAACATGCCGTTGGTTATCCATTTCTTCGTGCCATTGATAATGTAGTGGGAACCATCAGCGGACTTTTCAGCTGTGGTGCGGAGACCAGCGACATCACTACCAGCAAAAGCCTCCGTGATGGCAAGCGACATTTTCTTCTTTCCACTCAGGCATTCTTCCGTGACGGCGTCTCTTAGCTTGACGTCTTTCATCCAGCTTCTGACGGCAGTGAGAGAGATTGACATGCCTGCCATATTGCCATCTTGGAAGCCTCTTGACAAAACCCGAGCTAGTTCCTGACATGTGATCAGATCGTGGAAATAGTCGATGTCTTCGCCCTTGACGCCGCCTGGCAACATCCTGCCGTGCAGATGCTGACCGGGGCCGAGTCGCATAGCCAGCATATTGTTCTTTGCCATCTTGTCAATCATTTCCTGACTGATATAGGTGCCATCGGCTTCTTTTTCTTGTGCCTCTGGTTTGAGCTCCGCATCCACGAATTCTCTGAGGCCCTTTCTGAACTTGCGATGTGAATCGGTGTAGTATGGACTGGTGAACTGGGGGCTGAGCCAAGTAGGCTCTGCGTATGGTACAGCGCTGAGATCGCCGGGTTGAGGATCAATCACTTCCGGAGTTTCGTTCTGCACAGTGCCAATGCATAGAGATGAGTACTTTTGCAAAACTTCATGTCGGTGCAAATTGTAGAAAGCTGTCGTGGCGTCTTGACCTGCGACTTGTTGCAAGACCACGTTGCCACCAGGATGCGCATCCAAGAAATCTGTGAGGNNGTCGTATACTTTGTGGTCGACAATGCACCACAAAGAATCTTCGGTGTTGTTCTTTGCGACTTCGTCGCGCGAAAAAGTGCCTGAAGAGACTATACCAGGCATGATTGAGAGCTGCGGAAGGTCCTTGGTATCGAAGAACAACGCAACAACCTACTTTTATCAATCAGAAGGAAAGTATTTGGTGCTCAAGGAGATGGTCGTGCCGACCAGCCAGAACACCCCGCATGTTGTGTTGATCGTGCCTCGGTCCGCACGCCACCATGGGAAGTGGCTTCCTACGCTCTTACTTGACTCACATAGAGAAGCAGAAGGCAGCACATTCGGACGAAATGTTGAGGAAATGTTGATAGCAAGTGATGGTTGCCTTGAGTGTTGCTGTCAGAACGGCTACATCAGGTCATTTACTGTAACATGTGACGGAGTTGTAATGGAGATTAAGGTTGTTGACGGTTGTACATAGTGTTTTATGCATACATTAACAAATATGTTAGATCAAATGCTTTGGTTCAGGTTCATGAGATCCCACTATCACATAGTTCTCCTATCTTTCCTACTTACGATATAGGAGGATTTACGCATGGAAGATCATGCAGAATGAGAGACAAAATCACCCACGCTCGCCAACCAGTCAGAAAGTCCGGCCATGTGGCAATAGCAATATCTGATCATGTGTGGTATACTATTTTTTTCCAATCGAATGGTACCTTACTTAGCTGACATTCTTCATAGCCTAGTCGCTTGGAACCCAAGAATGTGGCTGCAGGGTTGAAGTTCAAGCCCGAAGATCGGCCCTGAGCTATCAGTATCGGACCGTGGAAGAGGATGTCCTGAGTTATGCCATCGGGATGGATACTTGAAGATAGCTTCACACCCACACTCACACTCACATTCCCTTGCTTCGGATACACCGAAGTCAAAAACATGGTTCGTACTACATTTGGATGTGTCAGGCCCGGTTGGAGGGATACTGCTCTCAGTATTTCATTCCTCCAAAGAATAGAGCACAGTACTGGGACCAATGCAGAAAACCGAGTCTCATGCTATCTCGTCGCATTCCATGTCTTTCACCCAAATGAAAACTCACAACATAACTATTCGTATTTTTGTTACATCTACAGTAGGTAGGCTCGAACGATAAGCCTCGGTTTAGTTGATCCTTCCTTCCTCACCATCCTCACCATGTGGTTCCTTGCCTTTCTGCTGTTTACCTCGTGTATTTTTGCCCAATCATTCGGCTCAGGCAGCGTGCTTGTCTATACTTCCGACTCGTCAACATACTTGGTTACTGACGTTGGAACGACCACGCTTGGAGCCAGTCCGACATTCTGCCCAAATGTCTCGATCACGACCTGGACGTCTACGATCTTTGAGCCAACTTCGACCGTCACACTAAACCAACAACCATCACCGGCTCCACAGACCAATGGTACCAACAGCGTTATCACCAATAATGGCTTCGAGAACGGTACATCTATCCCGTTCAACTTTTCTCTGAGTTGTTGTGAAGAGAGCCGTAAATGTGGCATATTGTGTCTCAACGACTAGCGAAGGCTGATATGGAATCACAGTTGAATTGAGAACAGTAGTAAGCGTGGCTAGATTTGGTAAGCTCGAGATGGAAAAGACGAGAGAGAACAAGAGCCATTTGCATGAAAGGACACGGTACTTACTGGTGATGGTCGAAACACTCGAGACTGTGATGTTCACATACTGCGGGACTGTGGTAGTGGCTGTTTGAGTTGACAGAAGAACGGTTGACACCGTTCTAGTTTCTGTAGTCGGATTGTTGACAGTTTGATACACGATTGAAGGTACTGTGGTGGTAAGCACAATTTCAGAGCCGCTGACGAACGTCGTTGTCTCAATTTGCGTAAAGATCTGGCTCTGCACAACAGTGGCTGTTCTGGAGATTGTGGTAGTAGCGGTAGATGGGCTGGCACTGCTAGCACTTGCAGCCAAGGCATTGTTTGTGACAGATACGTCGTCCAACGCCACATAGGCAGAAGTGGAGCACGCCACTTGGAAGGTAGCAACAGCGCCAGATTCATCGATAGAAGATTGGTAGTCGTAAGAGAAGCGTGTATAATTGGTTGTGATCGGAGCGGCGAAGCTACAGTCGTTGTCTCCACATATCGTCAAGAAACAATATGGTTTATCGGCTGGTGTCGTCACAGCAGCCCAAGTTGTTAATGCGTACGTGGGACCCGCTGAGGCTGAAAATACCTGGGTGACATTGTAGACAAGTGGCGTATCTAGTCCCGGGGTCTGACGACGGGCCTGCCTCTGGGCTGGATCGGTCTGATTGAAAGAGATGAGACTAGACACTATTCAGCGTTGCCTTGGGGGTAGATTGATGCTAAAATACAGGTAGCTATCACCAGTATGAGGCTCGTAGACACCACTCTGGACTACCTCAGCCGTTACAGACGACCCTGAAGAAGAGGAATTGAAAGGGCTAGATGTTCCATCCTCGAAACTATCGTCTGTGAGAACAGAATTGACGGAAGTCTGAGAGCCAGCAGATTGTTGAGCCGACGTCGCTTGCGAATAAATCGTTACAGTCGAAGCTGGCTGCGTAGTAAGAACAGTAGAGACGGAGGCATTAGCACAGAGAGTAGGCGTTGATGGGAAACTCGAAGTGCCGACGTCAGTCACAAAGTAGGTTGAAGAATCGGAAGTGTAGACGATGATGCTTCGTTTGACACAAGAGTTCGAGGTGGGAAGTGCAGGGGCGACCGACTGTGCAACAGCGCACGAAATAAGCAGCAGAAAGTTGGAGACCAACATGACCATCGTGGAAGGCACGACTGAGCTTCACAAAGCGCCAAATTCCAGGAAGGAGCAGCAATCCGTACTACTTTTCATGATGGTCCACTTGTTGATGGATCTACATGGTGATGGATTTGGAATGTAACAAGATGAAATCGACGGCTATGTTCGCAGTAAGCCTCACATCTGCTCAGAAGGAGCCCTATGGAATGAGGAACTGTCTTTGACCCTAATATTCAGATGGACCGAGCCTCTGTAGTGAAATATGCAAAAGCAAGGTCAAGGCATCTCCGATGCAAGTCACCATGATAGGGCATAAGAGTTGGTACCACGGAATGTCGCCCGTTGAGGCTAAGGGTCTGGCAAGATGACATCGTGTACAGCTCCTGGAGAATGCTGAGGAAGGGGTGTCAAACGTACATGCGTTGAGCTTTGAGCATTGCATTGCCGCTAAACTGCATGACCTGCCCAGGGCGATCTGGATATCTAAAGATCTCTAGACGCTTTGGTTAGGTTGGGTCATCGACATCTCACACTTCGCACCAAGGATCGTGCAAGACTTCGAAGTCATATCATTGTGTAACTCGGCCATGGATCGGTATGTGTTCATGATATGAGGAGATCACCATCGAGATCAATGGCATGCTCTAAGCGGTAGTTTTGTTCCCGATGTCGGTACGGCAGCAATCATTCCCGGTACTCCTTGGAAAACACACTTGGGGCAATACTTTCTCAACTCATTCCTGCGGAGCTATCTGCCTGTTCGCGTATAGGCACTAACATGCTCGAGTATAGTTCTCGCCCAGCGGACTGGTTCATAGTAAAGCCGCCTGAACGCTAGATCAAACCAGTGTGGTACGGTGGGCTTGAGCCAGACGGATGCTGATGTCTCGTTCTCTTCGATGGTCTGGGTCTAGAATCCACGGGCTGGCATCCTCCGGCTTTGATGAAGGATGTCAGAGGAAGATTGCTGTTCCAAGTGTGGAGAGGTGAAGTGTGTCCAAGACCCGTGGCTGAGGAAAGCTGACACTGCAAGGGAGGACCGAGCCTCAGCACATGTGGTTGGCCAAGAGCATCGGTAAACCGAGCCTACTAAACGTATGCAGCTTGCCCAAAGAAAGTAGTGACATGTTCCAGAGGCTCCTTGTGGCTAGAATAGGAAGTTGCGCGTATATTGCTTCTATGCACTTACCTGGTACCCCTTGGATTTCTCGTCCTAGCCTACTTTAGTTCCAGGGATAGAAGTTGCGTGTGCCGAACGAGGCAAGTCTGGTGAAGATTGGGATCCGAGGATTGCATTCCGGCGATCTTGTTGATCTGCACTGAGTAAGATGATTGCGACGGAGAGAGTGAGGAATAGGAGGATTGGGCGGTGGTTGGAGAGAACAACTCTGTTTGCTCTGATTGGTTTCCTGGAGCCGCGGGGACGACCCTGATCATATATTCATCTGCATCAAGGACTCTCAAGAGAGCTATTGAGACATAGAGCGACTGAAAATGGTACAGTGTCAGTAAGTTTGGACAAAATAGTAGTGCTGGAAGATTTCATCCATCAAAATTCATGCTCGACAAAGGGACAAAATACAATGAGGTATCACGACAAACCCAAAGAAAAGACTCCAAAATCCCGAACCCTCGTCTCAGTGGACACAACCCAACCTTAGAACACCGTGACCAAAGACCCAAAACAATCACTGAATGAAACTAGCCATAGCTTTCCTCTCCTTCTTAAGAGGTGAAAACATGAAACCATCGTCCGCTGTCAAAAGGCCAGACTTCTTCTTGCCCATACCGCCAATGAAGCTACCTCGTACACCACCAGCTGCAAGAGGTCCCAGACGTGTTGCTCCGAACAAGCCACCTCCGCGACCAGGAAGTGGCTTACTAGGCGCATCATCCTCGTCGTCGAACAGAGTTTTGCCCAGGCCACCAAGCTTTCGCTTCTTTTGTTTCTTCTCTGGTTCTGGCTCTTGTGTAAAGGCAGCAAATGTTGCAAGAGACTTGCGTTGCTTGGGCTTCGGTTTCGACTCTGCGTCGGATTTCTTGGCCTTGAAGGCAGGGACTTTGGTGGTTGCTGCAGTCTCTTCTTGAGATGCAGGTTCGACCTCTTCGACGACTTGTTCTAGTGCTTGCTTCTTTGTTTGTTTCTTGGGTTTCGGCTCGGTTGCGGGTTTGGCCTTCTTGATGTTGCTCTTACTTGCAGGCACGATCGCTAATGGTTTGGGAGCAGTTTCTGTGGTTGATCGGACGTTGGCTGCGCTTGGAGATTCTGCCTCAGCTTCCGATTCCGATTCTTCAGCAGCCGCTTCTGCTGGAGCCTCCTCGGCTTGCTCAGGGCTTTCGGGTGCAACACTCATTGTGCGGTTCAAGAATGGTGTGATGGAGAACGTTGACTTGTCGCCGACTGCTGCGGCCTTGCGCCCCTTTTTGGGTGGTTTGGCGTTGCCTGGTGTTCCTAGTTTCTGCGAGTCTGGGTCCATCTGTGCAGCGCTTCTCTTCTTTGTCTGTTTGGCGGTCTTTTCGGCTACGACAGGTGCTGATCTTGCGTCGGCTGCAGCAGATCTTTGGGCCTCCTCGAGCTGTGTCTCGGTTTCCTTCAGCTTCTCCTTGGTCGACTTCAGTTTTGTGCGGAATAGGTTGAGCTTGTCGTCCAGGATTGCTTTTGTGGCGTCCCAATCGGATTGAGTCTTCTGATGTGTCTTCTCGGTCCTCTCGCGTTCCTTGCGCTCTTTTGCGAGTTGGCGACGCAGTTCTTCGGTCTCGACGTGCACACTGGCATTCTCCTCGGCCTTTGCAGCTTCTGTTGTGTTCTTGCGCTGGGCGTTGTCCTTTTCGCGCTCCAATTCGGCCTGAGCGGTTTCGAGATCTTCCTGAGCCTTCTCTCTCAATCGCTTCTCCCTTGTTAGAGCCTTGCGCAGATCGTCGATAGTGTCTTGCTGGTTCAAATCGTGTTGAGTGTTGCGGCGTTTCGCGATTGCGCGCTTAGCTTCGGATTTGGCGTGGTCGAGTTCGACTTGGATTTCGCTGACTTGTCGTTGCAGAGCGAGCTTTTCGGAGAGGAGGTCCTGGTTGGCATCGACTTGGGCGCGTAAGTGGTCGAGTTCTGGCTTGAGGGTGGATAGTTGGCGGGCGAGGTCGAGTTTCTCGGTCAGAAGCTTCTCGGAGTCTGTCGTGACATTTCGTAGAGCGTTTGTTTCTGCNCTAGACGGGGTTATGGTAAGCCAGTGTATGCGACAGCATGGCAAGATGCATACCCTGAGTATTGAGAGTTCTTGCTCGGCAGCTTGCAAGTCAGTTTGCAAATCGATGGCATGGGCTTCAGCATCTTCGGCACGAGCGAGGTTGTCGTTGATGGTCTTTTCGAGGGATTCTGAGCGATCCTCTTCTTGTGTCAAGAGTTGGCGCAACTCCTCGTTGTCGTCTTCGAGTCTGTGCATGTCGAAACGCAGTTTACGCAGATTCTCGTCCTTGGAAATGATGTCGACTAGGTGGGTGCTGCGCTCGTAGTTGAGCTCTAGCGATGCTGATTGGAGTGATTGATCATTGATGGTGGTGGAAGCATGGACTGCATTGATAGGGACCATTGTTGCGGTGGTCATGAGAAGAACAGTCGAACGTCGGCCACAGGCTGGCTTGGGCTTTGGATGCGAATGTGATGCGACGGACGTGACGGACTCTGTTGTTTGTTTATCGCAGGCACGGCAACATCCGCTGTCAACCCTGCCCTCTGTGATTTCCCGGCCGCGGCTTCCTCCCCCCGAAACAGCGCGCGCCAAGCACCGAGTGGCCGACTCAAGCTTGGGGACACGAAGCATACGTAGTCACTGAGATAGACCGTCTGTCTGTCTGTCTGTCTGTCTGTCTGTCGCTCCAATTGCTCTCGTCAACACAAGATGAAGTTCCTCCAGACCGTGACAGCTTTCCTGCTGCCACTCACAGCTTTGGCAGCAAAGAAGAGCTCTACCGACAAGTTCAGCGACTACCGATCGCAACAGCTGTCGGCCGCTGCTCCCCTCAAGCTCGACGACAACGAATACTCCAAATTGACCTCGTCTCCGCGCGACTACTCGGTTGCCGTCCTCTTGACTGCCCTCGAGGCCAGGTTCGGATGTGCCATCTGCCACGAGTTCCAGCCCGAATGGGACCTCTTGGGCAAGACTTGGGCCAAGGGCGACAAGAAGAAGGAGTCCAGACTCGTCATGGGAACCCTCGACTTTGTCAATGGCCAGAGAACTTTCCAGTCTCTGCAGCTCACCACTGCTCCCGTCCTGCTCTACTTCNCTCCCACCTCCGGTCCTGACGCTAAGCCTAACGCTGAGCCCCTGCGCTTCGACTTTACCACTGGGTACGTCCCTTGAAGCCTACTACTACACTAGCATTCAGCTAACACGACGACAGTGNTCATCGCTGCCGAGCCCGTCCACGCCTGGCTCGCTCGCCATGTCGCAGGTCCTACTCCTCCCATCGTCCGTCCCGTCAACTACGTCAAGATCATCACCACCACCGTGGCCGTCCTCGGAACCATTACCGCTTTCACCGTCGCTGCTCCCTACGTCCTCCCCATCCTCCAGAGCCGCAACCTCTGGGCCGCCATCAGCTTGATCCTCGTCCTCCTCTTCACAAGCGGCCACATGTTCAACCACATCCGCAAAGTCCCCTACGTCGCTGGCGATGGCAAGGGCGGTATCTCCTACTTTGCCGGTGGCTTCCAGAATCAATTCGGTCTCGAGACTCAGATTGTTGCTGCCATGTNNGTAAGCTTCTCTACCTTCACCCCTCTCTTTGAGTTTCCGGAATTCTAACAATGTCTAGACGCTATCCTTGCTTTCGCAACCATCTCCCTGGCTCTCAAGGTTCCCCGTATGACGGACNCCCGTGTTCAGGGTATTGCTACACTTGCTTGGGGTCTCGTCATGCTCGCCATGTACAGCTACCTGCTCAGCACTTTCCGCATCAAGAACGGCGGCTACCCCTTCTGGCTGCCTCCCTTCTAGATGCACTGATGCTGCTATACTGTCAGCAAGCTGCTGTAGTGAACAGCTTCCTTACGAGGGACTTGCACTACAAACGTTCATCATAGCCATACCAAAAGTTTCGACATATCCTCCGCAAATTAGACTTGAAACTTCTTCCCTGGTTCCTGCTTGTCTTCCAACCTTCAGGGTCATCGTTGTGATTTTAGTTTTGTAAGCTCTTTTATCCGTTGTGACCGAATAACGCTTTGGTCATCCAGCATGCCTCTTGACTGAGTCGGCGAGTGATACTACTGCGACTTGTGTGTGGTGTTCTCGAGCATCTAAGCAGACATTCGGTCACGCAAGGGCTACCAACCTAGAGGCCTTTCAGAAACGCCATGAAAGATGCTGGCGCATGCATTACGAAAGAAGGAATGTCATGACAACTATTCGGGAAATCTGTGCGCCTGGCATTTGATACACAGGTGACTGTGTTATAGACATCTTGACACAACATCACGCAAAGAAATGTAGAGCACGGCTTATCGAAGCAAGAATTCAGAACACAATAGGTCTAAAGGGTCTACGAATAGGTAAGAATCGAAGAACGTCCGTCTGACTTTTCTCCTCCATCTCATTCGTCGTCGGTGTCGGCTACAGGCATAATCGTAGGTCGTGAAAAGACTGGTCTTCTCTCCTTGCCAACCTCTGGAAACACATATCGAGGACTGCGATATGTGTATCCCAAGAATGCCCCCTCNTTCCTTCGCTCCACCACTCGCTGCCCATACTTCACGTCGCGCACCAGGATGTCCTTGGGTCTGCATCTTCGGGGCCTCGAGCCCAGAATCTGCTTGACTTCTAGGTCTGGATCCTTGCCCTCCTGTAACTTGCGTTCGCGAGTTTTCTTGATCCTGGTTTGCTTGAAAGCATCCCAGCGCTCCCCCTTCTCTCTCTTGCACGCTGCGACGTTGGCATCAGTCCATGTTTCGATGCCCATCTGGACCTTCTCAATCTCCCGTTGCTCGGCCTGCCATCTCTCAAAGTAAGGACCCAGCAGTCTTTGGTTGGCTCGTGGTTCTGCTTCCGGGTTGACCTTCTCCCGCAGACTCATGTAGCTGGTCCCGATATCATTGACAAACGTGTCTTCATGTTCGAAGTACTCTGCGATGTCTTCTACTGGTTCAGGTATGAATGGTGCCTTCGTTCGATGTAGCGTGTCCCAGCGGATGGTCTTGAAAAAGGGATGTGCTTTGATATCCTCAGCATCTCCAGCAATGACAAAACTTGCCTCCGAGATGTTGTGATGGCGTCTAAGGTGGCGACAAGATCTGGGACCGTAAGACGCTGAGCCCAGTCGGTGGTGTTTCTCGCGCAGAAGATCCTTCATGAGAGCCAGTGCGGACTCAGTCGGTGCTGGGTAGCGTAAACCTGTACCAGAGAGACGTTCGCCTGAGGGGAATCGAAGCACATCACGGTGATGCTGTCCTGTCAGTATATAGGTTGACTTGTTGGACAAAGAGCCATACCACAATATTCCTCGCAGTCGTTTGTCTTTCCGCACCAAGAAACGGTGTTCTCGAATAGAAACACTGGAAGCTGTTAGAATGACCATACGTGTCCGACTTGTTCAAGACGTACCTCGAAANACAATACAACCAAGACTCCACCAATCACATCTGCCATCGTAAGTGTGACCTAGAATCACTTCTGGGGCCATGTATTGCTTCGTACCGACGATGCTCTGGGGACGTTCCTTTCGCATTCTTTCGGGCTCCCTCAAGAGTTCTCCCATATCGCGTGCGTTGTGCATCTCATAAGGTAGACGACTGCTTGTCATACGAGGCATGCCACGAGTGCGGTTCGTTGCAGTGTCATGTTCGTCGCCTTGCAAGTGGATGTTGTACTTGTTCAAAAGGGAGTGCCGTGTAGTGTCGTAGTAGTCGTTGATGTGAGACCAATGACCATCAAATGCCAGTCCGAAATCAGAGATCTTCAGGTGGCCAGAGGAGTGTATCAAGAAGTTGTCTGGCTTGACGTCGCGATGGATCCATCCCAGTCTGTGGGTCTCTTCGATAGCCAAAACCATTTCCGCCATGTAGAATCGGGTGTCATTTTCACTGAGTATATCATGACGACACAGATACTGTAGAAAGTCTCCTCCAATCATGAACTCCATGACCAGGTACAGATTCGTATTGTCCTGGAAACTTGCAATCAATGGAACCACCCATTGTGAGCCTTCTGCTTTGACAAGGAAGTCTCGTTCACCACGAAGATGACCCTCTTGACTGGTTCGGATCATCTCTGCCTTTCGAATGACTTTCATGGCGTAACAGTCCTTCATGAGACGGGGGTTTTGACAACCACGAGCAACCAAAGTGGGACGCAGTGTACCGTTTGACATGCATGGTGATGGGTCTTCGGTCACGAAATGATCGGCATCAGTCACAAGTTTGACCAGACCGAAAGTGCCCCTGCCAAGAATGCGAACTTCCTGAAAGCCAGCGTGGAACACACCTTTGGTGGTGTGTCTTGCGACTGAAGTGGTTTTGAGAGTGCGTAGTTGTCGAAGATGAGTTGACTCTGACCGTTCCTATGACCGAAGCAGCTCATCTTTCTCGGAGGATGACAAAGAGTTTTGAGCAAGATGGTCGAGTAGGCGCTGTCTTCGGATACTGCGCTCAGACCTTGGCTGCATATAGCGTTCGTTGTAGAATGTTTCCAGATAAACTTTGAGAGCGGAGATATCCTCAAAGGTCTCAATCTTCACTGGTTGTGTCCTTGGAGACCTTCCATCGATGGGAAACTTCTTGAGTGCCTCGGCCAGATCTTTGGGGTCATTCGAGGCCTTGCTTCTTACATTGGAGCAGATGACTGTGGTCGGGGTGGGAGACGAGTTGGAGCTTGCGGGAGTGTGGCCTGCATAGACAGTGTCCATCGACGTGTCTGGACAGCTGACCTACAGCGAGGTCCGACCTGTCGACCTCTGGCTCAGCGGACTTGCAGAAGAACAGTCGTCGAAGCCGGAAGAGGAGCCAGTCTTACTGTCATAGCGGTACTCGATGGGGAGACCAGATCTTCGGCGTCGAGGAGCACGTCGGACAATCGTGTCGGGCTGCAGTATATCACTGAGGTTTTCAGCAGGGTCCGACATGCTGTAGTACATGGTGCTCCGGATGCCTACCCATTGGGGACAAGTTCCCAGAGAAGGGGTAATGCTGAAACTGTCCTCAATGTACTCCGGAGCCCCGTCGACGTGGACTGCTTTGAAGGCTTTTGGAACTTCGGAAAGTCTTTGGGCTTCGTCTTGACTTTCGACTTGGGTTTTGATTGCTGGACGAAGGTTCGTCGTCTCATTTGCTTCCCTTGGAACTGGTAAGACGGAGGCTACAGAAGGATTGAGAGGTGAAATGTCTGAACCCTCATTAATGTTTCCAGGTTCAGACGTGGGAGGAGAAGGGCATGAGAGGGGGTCGGATGTAGTAGACATACCATTGGCAGCACGCTTGTTGGCAAACCATTTACTCGTCCTGTGACGGAGCCGATTCAATGGGGTCATAGGAGGGTCGGAGGCCAGATAGAGAGATTCTTGTGGCCGGATGTTGAGCCCGCTGGTACCATTGTCGATGATTGTCACTGGAGTCTCTCCAAAGTAGATGGTCTCATTGTGACGAAGCCTGGGTAGAGGAGGAGTACCTGCGCGTAGCTTGGGAATACTTGGCTGAGAACGCGAACGTCGCTCATCTCTGCTGCGAGTTGAGAAGGGACGTTTTTCGAGGACTCGGAGTATCTGGATATTGGGGATCACGGGCATGATGAAGATGCTAGTCGAAAAGAATGCGGCGTAAAGATGGTACCAAACACGATACTTGTGTGACAAGACGCACACGATGGATGGAGATAGATGAAAAGTACACGCTAGACTTACTGTGCTGAGATCGATAACCCAACGAAATCTCGTCGAGGAAGCAGCATCTTGCTTGCTCCTGCCCTCAACATGTTTGCTTTCAAGATGCCCAAGGAGAGTGCATCTTCTTGCTATCCGCGCTGCCGCTTAGAACGCAACACGATCTACAGCCATATCTAATAGGACATCGCATCTGATGAATGTAACAACAAGTTGGATCCTCGTGTTTGACAGCGTTCGAGCATGTCGTGTCACATGCAGAAAGCTCCTTTTCCCCACCCACACCGCGTTTCCAACCAACGGCATGGCGCGGGGCTGCTGAGGTTTGATCTCCGGCGCACGTCACGACCTGTCAACAGACAGTCACGCGCTCCCATGGTCCGACACGGCCACGAGTTTGATAGGGATGGACAAGAGAAATAAATGCCGCCCGACGTTGTGAGCTGTCTACTCTGTTATACCTGAGTCTCTGCTCTGCCTGTCGAGCTCTGTGCTCGTCCCAACCTCGACAGCTAAATATCGAAACCACTCATAGCTTGTTCATTACCAAAACACGCGATACTCAGAGACACAGATACCTTGAACCCCTCGACATGTCTCCATCAATCTTCCCATCTTATCTCGTGCCTTCTCTACCATTCCGCCGCCGTAAATCAAGCACTGATTCCAATGTCTCTACCTCAAGTGCAGTCCCAATGGACGACTCCACCTTTGACAACCACCTCCTAGGCAACACATCCCTCATCCGCTGTTCCCGCTGTCTAGCCGACCTAGCATTAACAAGTCAAATCGTATCCAAAGGCTTCACAGGCCGTCATGGACGCGCATACCTCGTCTCTGCTTCAGATAGCTGGATCCAAGCTTCCCCAACTTCAAGCAAGAGAGACACTCTGCCAAATCTGCCGAATACCTTTACTCACAAGCCTGTTCCGAGGCAACTTGTCACAGGAGCTCACACTGTTAGTGATATCAGTTGTGCACAATGTGGCAGTGTGCTAGGATGGAAATACGTCGCTGCCGAGGAAGAATCTCAACAATACAAAGTTGGCAAGTTTATCCTGGAAACCAGACGGACTTGTCGGGAAAGTGGTTGGGAGGGCGACGCAGATGCTGTTGTGGAAGCTGGCGGTGTCGCTGTAAAGAATGGTTCGGGAGGACTGGATGATGTTGAATTCGACAGCCAGGACGAAGACGAGTGTGAGGATTTATTCATGGGGGTATGGACTCCTCAGACCGCAGCCAGAAGACGCAAGAAGAAGGCCTTCTCGAAACAGAGTAGTTGACTCTCAAAGAAGAGGGCAACGCTGGTAGTTGCACCAATTTGACTCACGACGGGATGAATGATACCACACAGGAACTTATGGGCAGGGTAATGATCTGACTTTTGGGGAGTTATCAAGTGGAGTCCTGGGACTGATGGAGGATATGGGGATATACGCGTTATGATACCCGTCATTTGTAACCATGCAATTTTAATCTCATCGCAATGTCATAAATCGTGGTATGTACATCTCTTGCGACCAAAGGCAAATGTGGTAATGAAAAGGCCTCTCATAGGGAGCAGCTTCCTAGCATTCGTTCATGGGCGTGTCGGTGAGAATCGTTAATCGTAAGAAGGCGGCAAGTCGTTTCTGGGACCCGAGTACCGTGGTGGCTGGTCCTTCAAGTTCTGCGAGTACGGCGGTGGTGGATCGGCACGTCGTTCGGGATGTCCTTGAATCCCCCTGGTCGGAAGAGTGCCGTAGCTCGGGTAATGGGTGAGGGTTGTTGTGTTGGAAGAGGCCTGCAACCAACTGATGATGGTTTGGGGTTGTCTATACAGAGGCGTGCTGGTGGATTGTTGGAGTGCCTCCCTGAGTCTTCGCTCGCGATATTGTCGGCTGCGAGTCTCGACTGCTCTGTGTTGTTCTCGTCTAAGGACATCCTGACGCCTTCTGTCGATCTCAACTCGGTAGAGGTCTCTGTACGCCTGGTGGTCATGTGGTCGTCGTCTCTCACTGCTTGAACTCGACAGCGTCCAGGAGGGTTGACGCCTGCGTGGTCGCGGGAGTAGCGGTTGGCGCTCAGCACGGTTTCGGTATCTCTGATGTCGGCGAAGTAGTTTGCAGAACATGAAGATGGTGAAGCAGCACAGGTAGATGATGGAGAACCACAAGAGAAGGACCAGCATTGCTGCAAGTAAAGCGTTTCCCGCGGCGGCGAGCACATGCTCAGTCCATTCAAGTGCAGCCCAGAGATGTGGACCAATGGCACGTGCCGCATAGTTGATCGATTCCAGGATGGCCAAGCACATTGAGACCATGAGATCGAAGAGGTTGCCCAGAGACGGCCAGTGTTCTGAGTGTGAGTGTGAGACCTCCATGAGGATGGTGAAGGGGGATGAGAGATATGAAAGAGAGAAGAAGAACGGGGATGCGGTAATATTAAGGACGGTGACAGCGATCGGTATGCAGACGCCTAAGGATCTACCACGAGACGTGTGTGATACCGAAATAGGCGAACGTAATAGGTACTTGTACCTCCGTACTCGTCGACGAAAGTCACACAAGCAGATGTAGAAGGAAGAACATCCTCTCGACCTACAGGCATGAAGATATAAAAAGTCAGCAAGACGTTGCCGCGCAAGCACAACCCAGATTGAAAGTGCGAGACTGTGAGGAAAATTAACACGTGCTCTATCAAGAAGGATTTAAGGTGGACATCGGAAGGTTTGGATTGGTGCAGGCAGCAACTCGTCCCGAAGGCGGTGAACGCTTGCCCCGCCAAACAGGTCCCGACAACTCGCGCTCCGTCATTATTGTCGGCCTTACCAGAAGCCATCTCATCTGAACAATTCACGTCTGCTCTACATCCAGACCAATCACGCCTATCACACATCTCACGATCTTTCAGAAGCTTGAAAGGAACCGCACACCATGCAGATCAAGTGAGCACGGCGAGACCTAGATCCTATACCGCAAACAGCAGCTAATCGCTTCCTCTTGTAGAGTGCGCACCCTGACTGGCAAGGAGATTGAGCTCGACATCGAGCCCGACTACAAAGTACGATACCACACCCTAGACCGACCTCTGCCCTCACACCACCGTCATCGCGACACGAACGCTTCACGACTACCAGGACAACCCCGCTGACAAAGCGCCACTCACAGGNTCTCTCGCATCAAGGAGCGTGTCGAAGAGAAGGAGGGCATCNCCCCAGCACAACAGCGTCTCATCTTTGGCGGAAAGCAAATGTACGTGCAAGACCGATCTAGGAAATGGATGCAAGAGGTAGTGGACACACGACTGACGATATGGGACGTCCAGGNNAACGACGACAAGACCGCTAGCGAATACCAGCTCGAGGGCGGTGCCACTCTCCATCTGGTCCTCGCTCTCCGTGGTGGACGATGAATCAACGATATCTCTACTTGCAGCAAGACTTTGACGAGCGAATGAAAGAAAAATCGGTCACCTGCCCTTCACCATGAAACTGCACGGCTTGATCGTGATGGGAAATGTTATGCCAGAAAATGGGCGGCGAGAGAACGGCTGCTCCAACATCAAATCTGGTCGCGAGGGCTGTGTTACAGATAGCATGGAATTCTCCTCGATCAATGTACACGAGATCATGGCCTCATAAGAACCTTTATTGTCGCCGAACTCCTCTATACATTCTTCTAGTGTGAAGTGTTCTCTGGTGAACCCGTCTTTCCTGCGCTCTTCTATGAAACTTGTAATGCAACATCGAGTACGCCGCGTATGCTGCAAAATGGCTACCAAAACTGATCCCTGTCATCTGTATTGCCATGGTCATCTTCGAACTATACGCTCGCAATCTTCAAGTTCGTCTCTTCTTAGCCGGCAAGAATGGATCATATGCAGGTCTTTTCCTCGCTAATGTAGAAGTCGATGAAGTCTGCACTGGCGGTGGTCTCTGCGCTGGCACTGGTGATGTTCTCCCCGGTGGTGCTGCTGCTGCAGTTGACGATCTATTCGCTGGTGCTGCTGCGGCTGTCCTGGGTTTATTCGCAGATGAACCACTAGTCAAAGCCAGTAGCCTTCTCTCCTTGGCCTCTTGCTCTTGCTTGGTCTGGTTGATGGCAGTCGTAAGCGCACGATCGGCATAAGTCTGTGGTTGGTGAGCGAAGACCGGTCTATATGCTTGACCCTGAGGCACAGCAGGAGGTGGCCTCGACGGTCCTGGTTTTTGGACGTAGTTGCGGATCATGTGTGCAGGTGCCTCAGTGACCTTGCCCCTGAGCTGAGAGAGTTGATGCATGGGAACAGACTGAGCAACACTGCGACCCGCTTGTCTCTGTGCAGTTTGACGCTTGAGGACGGTGATTTTCTGAGCCGTCGTCTTTGCATTTTGTAATGCCCGGTCGCCAAAAGGTTTGTCGCGAGGTCCCGAGCTCCAACCTGAGCGCTTCTCGCCTGAAGGAATAACGGCATGTACGATATGGGTTTGTTTGGCTCCCTTGTCGACTTTGTGTTTGTTGAGAGCAGCCTTGAGCCTGTCTTCTGCTGCCTGGGTTTCGGCTTCATCCTCCCTCTTCAGTTTGCGATATACCTTCCACCAGGAAGAAGGGTTCTTCGGCCGTGTTGTTTGCAGCTTGGATTCGGCTTTTGATATGTCTCTTCTTATAAAGGCTTGCCAGAGTTCGGCGTCGTCTTCGGCAATGTGAGGTGAGGCTTCCTCGATTTGTCGCNNTGCCAATAAGTCAGTGTGATGAGATAGCCTCAGTACTTGGTGAGTACGTACGAGTTGTGCTGGATTGGTGACGTTCTTGAGGACGGGTCTGATGGTCTCGTATCGTAGCTCGCCAACGTCGTACATGTCCATAACATTTCTGATACAAGCACGTTGTGCCATATCGAACAGTGTGGCCGCCATCTAGAAGTAGATCCTCCTTGTAGAGTATGAGGAATGTCGACTCTTTCAAAGATCTCTATGAATCCAGGAGATATGGATGCAGCACAGGAGTAAAATATGTCGCAAATGGATGATGTGATGGTAGCCAGAAGCCGATCGTGATACAGCAAGAAAGACAGAGGCAGCGAAATGCCGGTTGTTTATTGAAGAGAACAAAGGGTGAGTGCCTAACAATGGAATGGACTCACAATCAGCCAGCGGCCGATGACCTCGACGGCTTCATTCGGCCTCGACTCACGCGGGTAGGGCATGTGCTTCGGATCTCGGCCCGCTGCATCAAGTCTGGGGTTGCTTGGCTGATCGGCGCTCCGATTCTGGCGTTTGCTGCTTGCTGTGTGCTGCCACCGACTTTCACAGCTAACAAGAATCATTTCTCTCGCTCAGCATCCAAGAAGCGACAGACGACAACCGCGCAATGTCCGGACATCCGTTTGGGCTGCTCGAGCAGTCGGAAGAAGGTCAGTTGGCAAAGGTCTGCGACTAAAAGCAGAGTATTGACCCATGTTTGCAGNATGCATTGCACACCGCGCGCCTGCTCAATGTTGAGGAACGTCCATTCGCACGCGTTTCCAAGCGACTACTAGGCAGAGACTCGCTCCTCAGATCGCCTGCTCAACTACCGACACCGCCGCCCGATGAGTCCGACGCGGACCAGGAAGCAGTCCGTCAAAAGAAAGAGCAGGAGAGGAGGCAATGGCGCGAAGATGTAATGCTCGACTTTGCTCTCCTGGAAAGCACATTCATTCGCATACAATTTCTGAAGGATAGCAACGAAAAGGAGCGCCAAAGATATGCAGACGAGAAGAACAAAATACTGGAGACTGCTCAAGCTGTGCGCGACAATACTGCAGAACTACGCGTGCAACTGGAAGAAGCTCAGAAGACCTTGACTCTGCGCAAGGAGTACGACGTCCTCGCCGAGAAGATCACCAACAACCGCATGCTGAAGCCGCGCGAGGAGCAGCGCGCAAACCTGGAGAAATTGAACGCCGAGATTGCAGACCTAGAACATGAAGGTCAAGAATACGAGCAAACTTGGGTTGAGCGCAGGGAGCAATTTGACAACATCATGGCTGCTGGAAAGCAAATGCTCAGGGTTATCAGGGGTGAAAAGGACGAGCCAGAGAAGGATGAGGCCATGGAGGACGGCGAAGAGCGTGAAGATGGCGAGGCTACCAAGGAGAACAGCCGCATGGGCACACCAGGACCCGACATGGGCGGCGAGGACGATGATGCATCCAACACAAAACGTAGTAGGCCATCACAAGGTACTGGAGCCAACACACCTGCCGCTGGAAGAGACTCACAAACGCCCGACGCTGGAGATACTGTGCCCGCTCCGGCAGAGAAGCCCATGGACACGGACATGATGGAGGCTGGGGAGACACCACAACCTGCACCAGTCTCTGAGCTCGAAGAGGGAGAAGCGGCAGAAGACTCGGTCGAAGAAGGCGAGCACATGGATGTGACCTAGATATCATATCTCAAAACCACGCATGGAACAGTCCATAGAGAATTACTGTGGTCATCATGAATCTCGTTTATGCTTGTGGATATTTATAGCGATCCTGGAGATGTGAGGGTTCAAGAAGTCTCCTTGATGGCATTCTTGGCCGATGCTACGGCATCCTTTGCCTTTGTGACTTCTTCGGGGCTGTTCTGCTCACCCTGTTCCTACATTGGTGTTAGATGTGGCAATTTACAGTGGGCTCCTGAACAAACTCACAAGNNTTGGTGTTCAAGCTTGGCCAAAGATTCCTGGATGCGGTTGCGCAATTGAGGGAACATGGCTTTGGTCTCGTCCAGTGCTCTGTTCTGCATGATGTCAACAACCATAGCTTCTGCTAGCAAATGCAAAAGACAAACCTCCTGCTTCAAGTTCCACTCAGCATTTTCTTCATCACTGCTAGCCTGCTTGAGCTTTTCGATGCGGGCTTGTTGCTGTTCGAGCTCCTTGTGGTAGCTTGCTTCTTCCTTGACAAGGCGGTTGACCGCTGAGGTAGCGATTGCGAGCTGCGAAGGAGGAGGCATTTCGATGTTCTGGAATGGATCGGAGGGTAATTCTCTGGTGCCAGATGTTGATGTTGAACACTTGGTAGAGGAGCGGGACTATTCCCAAAAGGGAAAATTAATTGGCTCTCCACGAAAGCAGCACGTCGCGCGGCCACAAATTGTCCAAGCTCAGTGTTTGTTTCCGACTCTCGAACACAGCGGTAGCCAGTCTATGCTCTGTGTATAACGCAATCAGAATGTCTTCTCCACCAGCAGCGCCGAGCAGTCCGCCTCAGGAAAACTATGGCCCTGACGAACAGCTCCGCGACGAGCAAGCAGCATCACAGAACTCTTTGCAGCCCCCTACCGATGGCACCACTCAAAACTCATCACAACTTCCTCCCGCCTCGTCACCACTCTTCTTCCACTCTTCGCCGGCCGTCAATGGTGGTGCTGATGGTATGAGCTCGCCCATGAGGGCCGAGTCGGCACTCCCAAGCGATGGCGGTCCTACACCAAGGGCCTCGGGCCAGACCATAGGAGGTTTGCAATCTGCTGCCGATTGCGGATCTACAACGAGACTGACCAAGAATAACANNGATTCGTCTCCTATCCGCTACGCATCCAGTTCTAGCGGAGCACCTCTGACGACAGGCAACCGAGCCAACCAACTAAGAAGCGACAGCAGCGGCTTGTTTGTGCGCTCTCCATACTCTGGAGGCCCGGTTGGTGCTGCCAACAGACGCCATGACATTGAATCAGACATTCTCTCCGGCGGCGGTCGAAGGAGACTCTTCGTCGATGAGAACGGCAGACCCACGCGCGACGAGGCATCACACTCCGACACTGCCACCTTCTCCAACGTCGACCCCCAAACCTCCGAAGCTAACATTCTTGGAGGACACTCGACCAGAACCGTCTGGGGTACCAACATCAGTGTCTCGGATACTTTGAGCACATGTCAAAATTTCTTCCGCGACTTCCAGAAGAAGTATCGCATGCGCTATGACGGAGACCTCACAGAGACCCAGAATCTGCCCGCTGATCATGCTGGGAACGAGAAGGTATACATGAATGCTCTGGAGTTGATGATGGATCTTGGAACAAGCCAGCTCAACCTGGACATGGAGAACCTCAAGGCATACCCCTCGACACAAAAGCTGTGGTACCAGATGCAGAACTTCCCTGCCGAAATCCTTCCCATCTTCGATCAGGCCTTGAAAGACACAATGTACGAGCTGGCAGAGAAACGTATGTCGGAAATGCGCATTCCGTCGCAGCGTCACCAGTCCGCCAGAGACGACTCTGTGCCAGCCATGCCCTCTTCAGAAATCGATGCTACCACACCACGACCCACCCAGAACGAGAACATCCCCGATCTTATTCAAGAAGTCGAGAGCCGCATCTTCAGAATCAGACCTTTCAACATGGGCAAGACCATCAACTTGCGCGACCTTAACCCGGGCGACATGGACAAGATGGTCAGTGTTAAGGGTCTCGTCATCAGAACCACACCCATCATCCCCGACATGAGAGAAGCCTTCTTCCGTTGCTCCGTCTGTCATCATACTGTCAAGGTCGATATCGATCGTGGCAAGATCGCCGAGCCAACTGTCTGTCCTCGTGAGGTCTGCGCTTCTCCCAACTCCATGCAGATTGTACACAACCGCTGCGTATTCTCCAACAAGCAAGTCATCAAGCTGCAAGAAACCCCTGATCGTGTGCCTGATGGTCAAACTCCTCACTCGGTCTCGTTGTGCGTCTACGACGACCTCGTAGATGTCTGCAAAGCAGGTGACAGAGTCGAGATTACTGGTGTGTTCAAGTGCAACCAAGTTCGCATCAACCCTCGTCAAAGATCAGTCAAGAACATCTTCAAGACCTACATCGACTGTGTCTTCATCAAGAAGGTTGACAAGCGCCGCATGGGCATCGATATCTCGACTCTCGAGGAGGAGCTGTCAGAGCAAGCCTCTGGTGGTAAAGAAGAAGTCAGAAAGGTTAGCGCAGAGGAGGAGGCAAAGATCCTCGAAACTGGCGCTCGACCGGATGTCTACGACCTTCTTTCACGATCCTTGGCCCCTAGCATCTACGAAATGGACGATGTGAAGAAGGGTATCCTACTTCAACTGTTCGGAGGCACCAACAAGTCATTCGAGAAGGGTGGTAGCCCCAAGTATCGTGGCGACATCAACGTCTTGCTTTGTGGTGACCCGTCGACAGCAAAGTCGCAGATTCTTTCCTACGTCCACAGAATTGCGCCTCGTGGTGTTTACACCAGTGGCAAGGGTTCATCAGCTGTCGGTCTGACTGCCTATGTCACTCGCGACCCGGAGACACGAACATTGGTTCTGGAGTCTGGTGCCCTCGTTCTGTCAGACGGTGGTGTTTGCTGTATCGATGAATTCGACAAGATGAACGATTCGACACGATCAGTTCTGCACGAAGTCATGGAGCAGCAGACTGTCTCCATTGCCAAGGCCGGTATTATCACCACTCTGAACGCAAGAACAAGTATTCTGGCATCTGCCAACCCCATCGGCAGCAAGTATGATCCCAACTTGCCCGTACCACAAAACATCGACCTGCCGCCTACGCTGCTATCACGTTTCGATCTGGTCTATCTTGTGCTTGACCGTATCGATGAGATGAATGATCGCCGTATGGCAAAGCATTTGGTCGGCATGTATCTCGACGACGCCCCTGAGAATGCCAGCGCGAACGAGATTCTGGTAAGTCTACACTGCATATCCACCATGTTATCTCCGTTACTGACCAACACCCAGCCCATCGAATTCCTGACCTCCTACATCTCCTACGCCCGCAACAACATTCAACCAAAGATTTCAGAAGACGCCTCAAAAGCCCTCGTCGACGCCTACGTCTCCATGCGCGCCCTCGGTGCCGACGTCCGCGCCGCAGACCGCCGCATCACAGCCACAACCCGTCAACTAGAATCCATGATCCGTCTAGCCGAAGCACACGCCAAAATGCACCTACGCAGCGAAGTCACCGCCGACGATGTCAACGAAGCCGTGCGTCTGATCCAATCTGCACTCAAGCAGTCAGCCACAGACTCGAGGACTGGATTGATTGATATGGGGTTGTTAACTGAGGGCACCAGTGCTTCGGAGAGGAAACGCAAGAGTGATCTCAAGGATGCTGTGCTCAGTGCTGTGGACGATATGCTTAGGAGTGGCAATTCGAGCGTTAGGGTTCAAGATGTATTGAGGAGGGTTGGTGAGGATTCTACTGTTCCGGTTGAGTCTGTTGAGTTGGCTGAGGCATTGCGCGCTCTTGAGGGTGAAGGCAAGCTTTTGATCTCAGGCGAGGGACAGAGACGTAGTGTCAGGAGGGTCACTGGTATTGCTTGAGAGGCTTTGTGGATATGCATGATACTTTTTGTCCGTTTTCGAATATTTAGAGAGGGGCGCTATTGGGAGGTTGGTGTTTTCTATCGCAAGGGGATGATATCAAGGGCGTTTTTGCTTCTTTCCTTCTTCGCGGCTGTCTATCGCTCTTTCCCCTTTCCCCGTGACTGCTCACCGAATGATGCTTGAAAGGATGGAACACAATTGTTGTCCGCCAAACCACTTCTTTGGCGCTTTCTCTTTTGCGCATGGTCTCTGAACAGAGTACGAGATCGAATCTTGCGTACTCTTTGCTCCTGCATGTAGCAGATTGCATGGTCTTTGTTTTGATTCGTGATGTGTCGTAGCTGCTTGGGCGCTTCTTGATGGCCGCAGTTCTCAAGCCTCGAGAAGGGGGCTATGAAAACAGTCAGCAGATTGTCATATACAATAGGAAAATCAGTGGAAAACTTACCCAAGGAAATCCTCCTTGATGGTTGCGATGGCGTACATCTGGCCAACCTCACCTCTGATACCCTTGATCTTGACACGAATGTGCGTGCCCCTCTCAATGACCTGATCGGCGTTATCGGTAAACTGCGGCGGCGTCGCATTGCCATCAAACTTGATATCGCTAGGAATCATCNNTGTTGGTTTCTTCATCAGCACTTCCCCTCGCCCTCAAATCTTGCTATAAAGCAGGAGACCACTCACAGCCTTTGACACAAAAACATTCAACGGGCCCACATCCACAAAGAACCCATTGCTGACCACACTGCTCACCATACCATCACAAACCTCTCCCTTGAAAGGCCTCCACACCACTGCTTGAAACATGATCGTAAACTCTGCGAACCCAGAGCCTGGCAAGACGCGAGGTTCACTGATGTCAATGACGGAGACGACACACACAATGTAGAAGTTTCCGGTGTTTGTGCCTTCGACGTCTTGGTAGAGGGTATCGGTGATGTATTTGTGTGTGTCTTTGTCGAAGTAGGAGGGGTGTAGGTTTACAACGCGTTCCATTTCGTGGAGGAAGAACATGGTGAGGGTGGTGTGAGGGGGTAGGCGCGTGGAGCGAGGAGTGGTGTTGCGCTGGAAGGCAGAGAAGTTGATGCTTGTCGAGGGAGGTGGTGATCGAAAGTAGTCGATGTGAAAGTCGCAACAGAAATTCGAAATTGGCAACAAGAGAAGTGAAAGGCGACCAAGCTAATGGCGCTTTAACTGGCGGTGTTGTAGATGCAAAAGACGCGCGCGCTCCCGAGTTCCTTGCTCTTTCTTTAATCCTGCGAAACGACCGTGGTAGAGGGAGGTAGTTGAGAAGTCCGGCCGGTGCGCGCGCAGATGACAAGAGCGGCGGGTGATTGACGTTGAAATGGAAAATGCACGCGACAACAATACAATCGCGATTCGCAAACTTACGTAGCTGTATCGACGTCCACGGAGCTTCTTGGCGTTGGAGCGGAGATGGCTGGTCAGATCTGTTGGCCCGCCGAGTCGGTCTCGCACAGACTTTTGGCTAATACTTAGGACGAGTTACTAGTAATGCAAAATCGAAGGATGCCCATTTTATTCTTAGCACTGGTTGTCGTCTAATCATGTGTTACTGCGTTTGATCATGTTCGCCGGCATAGCAATCTCGTCTTCCAATTTCCCTCCCGTCGCCTCCGACCTGTCCTGCCACAACTCTGAATATGACTGTCCATCAGCACTAACGCTCAAGACGCTCGAGAGCCTTACAGTACAGACCATAAGCCAGATCTGGAATACTCGATATGACTCCTTGAATCTCCACGTTGTGCCTGTAGTACCAACCATCATGATCGAGTATCTTCAGTATCATCTCTCGCAGCATCTTGTCTGTCTGTGGTGTACTCTTGAACGCAATCACAATGGCCGCAGCCAGACCAGATTGATCGCATCCTTTGTAGGCCGAATTGCGGAACTTGGCAAGAGCCACGGCCTTCAACTCGTGGATGCCATACTTTTCCCCNATTGCATAAATCCTTGAGTGTTCGGCCAGGATACCTTTGCGGCATTGGCAGCTGTACCACGAATCCCGTTCTGCTGATGTCTCTTGTTCAAGGTAGTCTTGGTGATAGAAGTAGTGAATCATGAGCTTGACGCTTGCTGTAGTCTCGACGTCAAGGTCCCAATTAAAGTCCTCGGCGCTGATGGCTTGAGTCAAGAAGTTGTCGTCTCGACCGGAGCTGGCGGCGATGTTGATGAGTCCTGTCTTTCCCTCTTTGAATGTGCCTGGGCGACAAGCGGCTCTGAAGAAGTCTGATTGCGGACAGATGATGGCTTTGTGAACTTGGTACGTGTCTGCGCCGCACACGATTGTGAGATCTGAGTATGCGCCGCCCTCTGCAAGTCTGTACAACGGTTAGACTCGCCAGTGTATCAAGTGCGAGATCTTTTACCGGGTGAGCATAGAGGTCATTCGTCTTCCAGGAGGGTCGTCGGCGGCCATGGTTTGGTGCAGATGGCGATGTTGAGGAGCAGGTCAGAAGATATGCTGATCAGATCGAGAAATCTCACGGAGCTCTGTCTCGATGCGCCCACACATAACCATGCGATCAATTTCGGCTTCTCACTGGAAGTGTGAAGACTCAGGACTCCCGCATCATTCACTCAGGATTGAAGATAGTGTCGATGCTCCAACTTCAATATATGGCTCACTTTAATCATCTAGAGCCAGGGGTCATTGGCTCAGAAGGATCCGATTAATAAGCTATCCAACTATAATGAACGCAAACTCCGTTGACATCACTTTGGAAGTTATGCCTGCTTGTCGTTGGGCGTGGATACACAGCTGCTAGGAATCGCGAAAATCTCCACGGTCGGCGATGATGTTCATTCAGAGCACCATATTTCGTTCATATTGGATTTTTTCAACTGACAGAATCATACAATCTGTCACTACGCGAAACCTGCTTCATGACTTTTGGCTTCACCTGGATTGAACCTCAAGAATGAGCCTTGGACGTTGTGGGCAAAGAAAACCTATGAAGGACTCTCGGCTTTCCAGCCCAGATGGTGGACCCCATAATCTTTCATTGTTTTCTGTAGCCCGCATTGGGACACTTCTCTCCGCAACTCGACCTCAGCAACTTCACCAACATTTGGGTTGTTCGGTATAGTCTTGACGAGACTGCTTGGACCTTTTGAAATAATGGACGATGGTCGGATGGATACTGACAGTGGCAGCGCAGGTCACGACGATACTCACCTCGACGATACCGATTTGGAGATCCTCGACCTCGCTGGTCATGGCGAGACATATGACGACCATGATATGGATCTGGATGATTTAAGTTCGGATCCTGGCAACGACTTTGACTCCGAAACCGACGACGAGCCTTACAGTGACAGTATAGCTTTCGTCCCCACGTCACCGATTACAAGTATGGGCGGGGGCATCAAATGGCACGAAGGCGATCCGTTGCTGAGAAAGATCGGCCTCGAAAGACTGAATGACAAGGGATACGTGAACCTCGACACAATCTGTACAGATCGTACCTTTGGCTACTCTGGTGATAGAGCCCTGCACGCAGCCAGATGGCGAGCAAAGCATGAAGTGCAAATAGGCTTGTGCGCTCAAGTCAATGAACCACCCAAAGTGAAGAGCAAGACCAAAACAAAGTATGGAAAGCTGGACGATTTTCATCGGATCCACCCCATCTTTCGTCAAGATAACTGGAGCTCAGACGATCTCTTGATGGGAAAAGAAACGAACTGTGCCTTCAACAAATTGAGACCAGTATTGTAACTAGCCACTCTGCTTTTGGAGGTTGAGAACGTGGTGGGTTACTTATATGGCATGCTCGACATCGACAACCACAAAGAAATCACCCTAGCGGATGTGAATGAAAGGCTGAAACGGGAAGCATACTGGTTCGAAAAATGCCACAATCTCAGTGAAACAGAAGGACAGACGGTCTTGAAAGACCTCTATGAACTGTCGAAGAATCTCTGGTGGACCGAAAAGGACATGACTGGCGAAAAGGAGAGCCTCCATGCCTACACGAGGGGGAACAAGNGCTCCATTGAGATAGTTCTCGACAAGCGTCACATCGACTATGTGTGTAGAGAATTTTCGCCCATCGAGGATGCCGTCGATTGGACACCTGGTTCAGATAAAGCGTCTGCTCAGCTGAGGGTGAAGTTTAATCTCGCCGCCACAATGGTCCACGAAGTCATGCACGCGCTATGGCGCAACAAGTACTACCCAAAGCATGAGCCTNTTTATATGGACATAAGAGCTGCAGAACTGGGGTTTCGATGGGAACAACTTCTATACTCTGGTCAAATCGACAATCCCACCGGAGACAGAGGCAGCGCTTNNATGTAAGTGTGCGATACATCACTTCAACGTGGACGTTTACTGACATCTTCCTAGATCTTATCAATCAACAAATGGCCCTTTCCAGGCGGTAAAAAGAAGACTACAGAANCAGCACTCATGGGTCATAAGAAATGGGGACTGAGTGGCATTCAACAGGGTTTCGCCGTCGAGATGAGCTTCGTTCAAGGCATGTTCACGCACGAGTTCTGGGCCGAGGTCGATCGCTATGGCATTTCCAACTTTTGGCCTCGAAGAATGTTGGGGGTACGCAGTACTATGGTCTCAGAATATTGGGAAGCTGAGAGCCCTACAGTCAGGGGTCCTACCGACGGTGCACTCTCGAGTCCGGGTGGTGCAGATGCTAGGGGCATCATTGATAGGCATTGAACTATCTGACGTAGACAAAGATGGAAATCTCGACCGAATTGAGTTTATGTTGGTATTTCCCAACAATGGAATCTCGATTCTTCTTTGTCTGAATTATGGCCATCCCGGCTCTTTTATCAACTCCACAACAGACTTCTGTGTTGAAGAGGTCACAAATCTTGCAGAGATCAAAGGTCTTGGCTGGGCTCAAGGAACAAAGATCAGCCAAATTCTGACAAGGAAGACTTGCTATCCATTTCCGGTGCGGTACTAACGGTCGGTCTTCATTCAAAGGCATGAACTGTTCTTTCGAAAGATCTTATTCCTGAGATCGCTCAGCCCCTCTCAAAGCATATTATACAGACAACCAGATTCAATCCATATCGATAATACCATGGTCGGCCCAGCCCCTTTTACGCCTCGAGCGATACGGAGCACGAGCGTTCCACCCCGAAGATCTGCTCGATTGGCTGGAGAGCCTCCAAGAGGTGAGAGGGGATTACGGCCCCACTCGCATAGACAGAACGGTGTCTTGGTCGAACGAACAGTCAAATGGAATAGATGGGAAGCCAAGTCTTATGGCGACTGGGCCTACCGGGTCAACAAGTCTAGCCGAAGAAAGGCGTTCAACCCTGGACAAATCATTATGGCAATGAACATCCATCCTCAAACCATCCTTAACAGACAACTCACCGATCCACAAGTTGCTCAGACAGAATGTGGACCGGTCAATGCCAAAATGAGGGTTATGGTCGTTATTAACACCACGTTCAACGGCATTCTATGCTTGCCAATGTATACTCAGACATCAAACACCATCATACCTGCACCCAGAATCTGAGAAATGGTCAGCATCAGTCAAAACCGTTCATGGCCTGGCGCAACGTCCTGGGCAGGCCCACCACTTCACGTGACGATGTATGGCGGTTCTCAGTACGCAAACAACTCCTTCGTTGAACTATGTCAACCCGTCCATGTTCTTGCTCAATCAGGGATCAAAGACATTGGCTACATTTCTGGTGAAGAGTATGCTAGACTGATCAGGCTCTTGGAATACAAGGAGAATGAGGCCAGGAGGGATGCTTTCCAACTGTATCAGGCCCAATATTTTACCAATCAGATGTGGACGCCGGGCGCGAGATTTAGAAGTTTCCACAAGGCGCAGATGCACAGAGTTACAGACATGAGGTGGCGATAAAGCCAAGAGCTGTACACAACTTATCTCGTTAAAAGTGGTTGTTTCGAGTGGCAATCGATATGGTAATGAAGACTCGTCTTTCGTTTGTTCCTTGATATATTCTGGACACCGTTTTTGTTAGATCAATCTATCTGTACCATATATACGATATGTCGTCGAACACCAGTGTTCTCGTAATCTCTTATGCTTGCCCGAATGGCTCGCTATTTCTTTCGTGCTGAAGGAGACAAAGAATTGATACTCTGAGGCTCCAGATTTCGTTGGCCGGAATTGGTTGAATTTGGTTACGAGCACAAAGAGACAAAGACCGGCCATGCACTTGATAAGTTCACCTGGAACCCTGGGAGGGTTTCACCCAGTCATATTTTGACTACTCTGTACAACCTCGGAGCATACAACATGAATACCACGGTGACAAGTTTGTTCTCGCTCACCGAAGTGGTCCCAAATGGGCCGGACGGCAAGCCTCTCCGAAGATCACAACGTCTTGCAAAAGTCGAGAACAAGCACGAACTCTACGAAGAAGACCAAACAGTCGTAGGGACAAAGTACAAGAGACGCACCTTGTGCCGTCCTGATGAGCAGATACCCTGGAAACTCTATGCCGTAAAAGCGCTGGACATTAACCTCGACAACTTGTGGCCAGGGAAGATCGTCAAGGCGATTGACTGTTACCCTCAATCAAACCTCAAAAACGAACCGTATGACAGAACCATCGGGACAACTTCCGTTGCTGGTCCGATTCAGGCCAAATTCCGCTACATGATAGTCGTATGGAGGACAGACCAGGGAGTGGCCGCTATACCTCTCTACACTCAGAAGGAATCCAAATTACGTCAGACTAGAAAGGAGGAGCTTGTGAGCGTCTGCACGGTGAAGGAACCTCACTGGAGAGGAGAGACGCCATGGGCAGGTATGCCAATTCTTGCAAAGTTCAACGAGCGATACAAATGCGAGGCCCATTGTTTCGCCGATCTCTCTCGTCCACACTGGATAGGCAGATACGAAACTGTCATCGACGATGTCGGCCACGTTGATGGTGGAGAGTACAGCAGACTGATAGACCTCCTCCACATGAAGGAGCGCGAGTTTAGGACGGCTGCTTTTGCAAGATTCAAGACAGATGGCACACCCGAGACTTGGGTGCCGTGGACACCTACCAAANAACATCAGCCAAAAGCGGGTGTGAGATTCCAGGATGACAAGACAAACAGAATGAACTTTCAAAAGTTCAAACACCGCGTCTAGAAGTTGGGAGTGATTGAACGAATCCCGGTATCATTGCTGGGCTTGGGACGAACCGGGGAATTTTTATATTGTGCATGTACCAATTTTGTTCCAATTTCCAACACTCCAAGAGCTTCGAGCCAATCTTCGCTCGTGTCGGATGGCTGAAGTGGCTGCCGTCAAAGACTTCCACCAGAACACAGATTTTGGCTCGAGGCCGAAAACGGCCTACCCACCACCAAAGACAAAGAACGCTCTTGCTGTGTGACTTCTTTGTCTAGGCCACACACAAGGACGAGTAGTATGTCGTCGGACAAATCAGTCAACTAGCCTTCTTTCTCCGCCATCATATTCATCATGAGCAGACCTGCACCCATCGACACGCAGTCCAGTGCACTGAAACGTGCAGCGGGCAGGGTAGTCNTTTTCCTGACACCTAAGAAAGATCAATTCTCGCCTATGAGCCCAAAGAAGTTCCAGAAGCCATTGCCTCCATTTGAGCCCCAGAGACTACTCGAATCAGGCAGAGAGCGTCACGATCTACCTCAACGTCCATTGCAACGAGGGTCATCCCGACATTCACTCCATGCGTCAGGTTCCCCAAGCTCAATCCGTCCACCTCAGAATTCGCACTCTCGGACTGAATCCCGAGACACTCGAGATTATCGTGACAGATCTGCTTCCAGAGGTTCTGTGTTCTCTCACGCTTGATCTGCATCGCGAGCATCAACGCGCTCATTCGACTCAAGATGGACGCGAGATGAGCCCTACAGAGATCCAGACAACCGAGACTTCAGACTCAAGCGGGATGCTGAACCAAAAGAGACCGATGGCATTACACACTGGTGGACAAACCTTTACCTCGAAGGCGAATTTCTCGGCCACTTCTTCTGTCGCCAGGAGCCACGTCTCAAGCCTGATTGCTTCTTTCCGGGTATGATTATCTGGGCGACGCACACTTTCTTTCAGAACAACCTCAACGCTACACCTGGAGATCCTCGCATCGCTCTGACTCGCCATGCGCCTGTTTATGTTAAGCCACGACCTATGGTGGTGTTGTACTCTACTGATTCAGGGTTGTGCTGCGCTCCCATGTTCTCTCTCGACAACAAAAATCAGTGGCATAGGAGGAAGTATGAATACATCGCCATCACTAAGGATAGCAACGACTGGCAAGGTGAAACAGACTGGGCTGGTGTGCTCACATTCCGACCTCATCCCCAACAGCGAAGGCCACTGAAAGGAAGGACTTACATCAGCTTGCACCAGACGTTGTATGTCAGCACACGAGAATACGTGGAGACTGATCTGGGCTACCTCCAAGGCGATATGTATAATTGGCTGATCATCGCTCTCGACTATTATCAAGAGACGCGAAAACGAGTTGCATACGAATACTTTTAGGAAGAATACAGGAACCGTGGGATGAAACTGGTTGCTGATGCAGAAGACGTTCGCGAGCACGAGGGACGAGAGGTGACGGTACAAAACCGCAGGATGAAGGACTTCCGTCCGGCGAGAGACGACGACACGATGGTTTGGTCTCTTCTGGCCAGCAAGAAACTCCAAGAGATAGTCAGCGATAGATCTAACCATGCAGATTGGGGAAGATCGAAGCGAGAACCAGAGATGGTGCCATATTAGAGTAGCAATAGTGAAGCACCGGCTCTAATTTAGAAACCTTCTTGTCATTCAGTACCATTCGATCAGACCCTTCTGTCCTGTCAAGCTGAAGTCTGTCTCGAGTGAAGCCGTACATTAGTTCGGGAACACAGAGCAATTCAACCAAGAACCATTAGCTTACCAGCTCTCACTAGATGCGTTCCTGAACCTGACAACAACCGTGTATTTGGATGCATTAGTCGTCGACCAGAATATTCACAGCGATATACCGAGAACGCCAGAATAAGATGTGCTGGACATATGTTGGCTGGCGATGGGTGTGTGCGGACAGAAGGAGAGGTGCATCATCAGCAGGTGTCGCCAGAGCTCCGCCAAATGTGCCGAATTTCCGCCATGGCTCTTGCGCGAGGACAAGTTGATCTCTGCCAATCCCCTGTCCTTTGCACAACAGACATATATCGACCACTTCAAGTTGTCCCATAGCTGCAAACAACCATGCAATAGTCAAATGTTCGTCGCATGTGTCTGCGAGCTGGCCTGCATCCAATATTGTGTTGACCAGTCACGCATCAAGCTGTTGTTTCGATAGCCGCCTCCCAAATATACCCATCACCTTTCTAGAGACCGACAACGGCGTCAGGCTGTTCAACAAATGAGCAGGCGGCTACAGTGGAAGCCACTTTCAATTTTGAATGACTTGGGTAGCCAGAAAAATCATTGGCGCGCATGAAAGAGGCGCACAACATGTGGCACGGACTTGCGACATGGACTTCGGCGCGTAGCAGCCAGAAGCTCTAGGAGTATAATGGTAGGTGGAGACGTGACTTCCTGGTTTGGATTCTCCGACCTGCTCCTGCGTTCTTTTGCTGTTCGTTCCTTCTGTTCATTTTTCTTGGGTATCGCGATTGCTTTTCTTGTTTACTCGAGCTGGTTCTCTCATCTCCATTGTCCTTCTGTTGTCTGTTTTCGACCATTGTCCACCAAAAGCTCTCCCCGTAGAGGATATTGACTCTCTCGCGACCAGTCATACAGACAACGACGACACAATGCGATTACCTTCTTTTGCTTTCGCTGCTAAAGCTGGACTGTGGCAGCAGACACTCTCTTCCGAGGAAGAAACAATCACAAGCACGCGCCACATACATGTTACCAGAACCGTCACCAACTTGGCCAGTACTATCTATGCTGTGCGTATGGGCACATCCACTGTATACATGGAATACCTCCCTGCGACATTGAAGACCAAATGTGTTCCTTGGCAAGCACTATCAACACGGCATCTGGAACTGCGTTCCGAAGGAAATACAACCAGCACGATGCATATCAAAGTCACTCAGACAATAGCACAGGTCCAATCCACGGTATTCGCGAGTAAGGTTGGAATATCGGTGTCGACCATTACGAACGTTCCTCAGTCTCTGATTGAAGAGGCTGCGGAGGATGCAGCAGAATTGTCGTCTTCCCAGCTGGCAGCAGCGATCTCGTCGGCCAAGTCCGATGCGCTGGCGCACTCATCTGTTGCAGTGCTGGCGAGCACTACTGTCTTACCATCGCCTACTCAGCCTGTGCCCGCGCAGCTCACCAACTCGAGCTCTNGCTTCGACCCCTTCCAACCTGCCGTCACCAGTCCAAGCAGTAGCAGCGACTCGATGCTCCCAATAGGTCTCGAGCTCCGATCTAATGCAGGCACAAGAATAAGCGGCCAACAAGAGGCAACGACTGCAGAAGCACCAGCTACAGTGGTCGCTGTAATCTTTGGCTCTTCGACGTCAATCATGACATCTGTACCTCCGACTTTGCTAGCCGCTATCGCTTCTTCACAAGTTCCAACCACGTCGCCTTCAGCAGCTCCTCGCCAGAATACAAGCTCAGAAGGTCCTACGACTAATAGCTCACCCGTGGCTGTCGACACAAATGCTGTCCAAGTCAAGAGTTCACAGACAGCGTTGCTGCAAGCTTCACCATCCAGCGATGGTGCCGCTACTATCAGCTCAACTGTCTTCTCTTCCTCGACCGCATCTCCCAGAACATCAAACTCAGAAGTAGTGTTCTTGTCGAATTCTGCATCTTGGACCAGCAACAAAGTCTACACTATCCCGGTCTCTATCACCAGTGCCACTTCTACATCCTCTGTCGCTAGCTCCGTTATTCCATCGGCTGCACAGACCTCTGATTCATCACCTTCTCTCACAGTATACGGATCGCAAAGCAGTGCATCCGTCGCCGCCGCAGAAATTGCCGCCGACAACGCGGCCGGAGCGTCGGGCGGCGATTCAGGCAGTTTCAAGCTCAGCAAAGGAGGCTTTGCGGCAATCATCAGTGTCGTCTCCGTCGGTGTCGGTCTAGGCCGTACGTCACTTTCCCTCTTTACTCCCTCTCCAAAAAGATGACTGACCCTATCCCAGNTAATCTACCTCGTCCTCTTCGTCGTCGCAAAACGCCGTCAATGGAGAGTACGCCAATCCATCGTTCGCGCTTCTCGTCGCATCACCGGCTGCTTCTCCTCTCACCCCAATAGAACAGCACTGCGCTCGGAGAAAGAACCAACTCTGCCGATTATCGAGCGACGACAACCATCGGGTCCTCGTCCTGCACCTTCTAGTAGACGTCAACAAGGATTCGCTAATATTGACGCTACACTACACACCAACTATCGGGGTGTAGAGAGCGTAAGTAGAAGTGCATCTAGAGGGCCAGAGGCGTGGAGAAAAGCAATGGCAAAGGAGAGATTGCAGCAGAGTCAAAGTCAGAGGAAGAAGCCTGAGTTGAGGGTTGACACTGGCGTGGCGTCTAGAACAGAAGAGGGAAGAGGTGTGCAAGGAGGAGCGAAGAGAAAGAGAGGTGATTGGAAGGACTTGTTCAGAGCTCTATGAGCGTGGAGAGCAGAATGATGCCGGGGTGAGAGACGCAATGAGGTGATAGAATGTTCATATATATGGTCCTGCAAGAGCTTAATGGTATCTGAATTTTCTTGCTGCTTGTGCTTCTCTCATATCCCTTGCGTGCGTTGGAGTTCTTGTGCAAGAAAGCCGTCGTATCTTTCCTCATTCATCCTCATCGTCATCGTCAATACTCAGCACAGCAGCTCTGCCTCTCCTCTGACTCAAAGCCGGCACAGCAGACGGACCCGGCGTCCTACCACTCAACCTCTCCTTCTTCATCCTCTGCACGGGCGTCTCATCCACATCCATAGCGTCGTCATCGTCATCACTAGCAATACTGTGTGGTCTATTTGCGCCTTCCTCATCACTCTCGTCGTCCGCATCCCTGGTGGCCTTTTGCACTCTAGCAATCTTGCGCTTAATAACAGCATCACTGTATACATCCGCCAAGGTCAAAAGTTTCTGACACCCTGCAACTGGGCATTGGACAGCAGCGGCACCCTCTGAGCGCACATGATTATTAGGCATGTTGATCATCGAGGTAATTGCTTCCCTCTCGAACGAGTGCGGACACTTGCGACTGGTGACCGGATCCTCGAATTCTCTGAGCGTCAATGGGCATCTGGTGGATATCGTCTCTTTTGCGATTTGGAGATCGTCATCGCTGTCTTCCGCACCTAGGGCGGTTTCTCCATGTTCGGGACGGTCTTCTTTGAACCAGAGGTGTGCCGGGGGCATTGGGTTGTCTCCTTCGGATTGCCAGCGAGCTTCGTGGGTGATTCGCTTGAAGTTGACGTAGTGGTTGTTTCTGCTGTAGCGGGCAGTCAGAGATTGGTTGTTGAAGGTTGTTTTGGCGCGGTTGACTCGATCGCCAAACAGTTCGGCAACGGCGAGGGGACGCTGGGTAGCATTTGTAGGATCGGTGGGGTCAAAGTCGGGGTATTCTTCGTCTTCGTCATCTCCTCGTTGGGTGCGTTGTGTGCGTTGAGTAGAGGCGTTTGAGGCGTCTTTGACGAGGTCGGCGAGGGTGTGTTGCATGTCTTCGATGTTGTTGTCGGCGTCGATCATTTTGCGCACGTCCTTGTCCATCTGAGCAGTCATGCTGTCGACCTTTGCTTGCAGTTCCTCAAACTGTGCTTCCATCTCTTGAACACGCTGTTGACTTGTGGATGGATCGTCATTGTTCCTAGCTTTTGCACGAGCATTCTCCAGAGCCTTTTCTTTGCTACTCAAGGCTTCGTTGGTCTCGGCAGCAGCTTCACTGAGACACGAGATGACTTCAGCGAGTAGTTGGTGGTTTTGCTGGAACTTGAGGGGTTGTGATAGATGTCGCAGTTTGTCGCGGCCAGCAACGCTGAGAGGATGTTGCAGCGGTTGGTAGGGCGGGAGTTCGTTGGTCGGCGCTCGCTGTGTTGATGTGACAGTGCCAGCTCGGCTCGGCGTGCCTCTAGCAGGCGTCGATGCGACTGTCGAATGTCTCGTCCGGAGCGACATGATGCTCGTGTTTTTGTGTGGCAGGGAGATGGTTGAAGCTCTCCAAAAGTCGTTTCGAGGAAGACGCGTTCAAAGCACGCGTCCACTCGCGCCAAGCCCGCCGTGCGCCTTCCAATTCTCATTCTCATTCGGGACACAGTCCCTTTGACTTACCGAATCCTCGGCTTCCAAGACGTCGAATCCGAACGGCAATCCCAGATCGAGTATAATCTGTCCCTTTGCCCATTCCTTGTCGATTCCCTCGTGCTCTCCCGGCAGGTGCAAGACGTCTTCGCGTGTGCCGTCGAGCCAACATGGTGACGTTTGTTTCTCGCTGAAGCCAAAGCGGTAGCGATGTCCTGCCACCAAGGGTTCATTCAGGCCATATGATAGGATGAAGCGATCAATGAACTCGTAGGGCTTTTCGGGTTCCAGAGTGTGGAAGTACTGGTCGTCCCTGCCACCAAGCTCGCGACGGACACCGCCCGCCCTCTTCGTGCACTTCCTTGTCTCTAGGAATACGGGATCGTTGTTGTTGGAAAGATCCACGCAGTAGAAGTTTCTCACTGTTTGAGCCAGAGGAAGATTCAACACTGATCGCTGTGTGTAGATTGTGATTGGAGTCGGATGCGAGAGCGTCGCGACCAGAGTGATTGAGCAAGGCACGCCAAGTGTGACGGACGCAGGCGTAATTGTCATGTTGACGCTGATTTTTGGAAGCGACATTTTGAGTGCAGTGTACGGATAGAGTTGCAGTAAGTGCGGTAAAGAAAAGAAAGGAAAGGGAAGGTCCTTAGGGTTAGGGTTAGGGTCCTCTTCACACTCACTCAACTTCACGACTATCCGATTTCGATCAATGGACATGAGATACTGAATCTGCTGTTTGCTTATACTCATATCTAGGCTGCCAGGCCTTGGTTCTTAATTACACGAAAAGCGCTTGTGGGTATTGCTGTCTCTTAGGTCTCCTTCATTCTTCATCGTTCATCTTTCGTCTCTCACCCACCGGATCTTCTTACTTGGTGATGAAACCAAGGTAGTCGGCAACGATCAGTGTCACCATNTCTGCCAAGAATGTCAGCCATTGTCATTCAACATGATTTGATGAGACTTACGCGTGAGGTGCAATGCGCACGTAGTATGTCGAGAATCCTCTGTAGAATCTCAATGGTCCTTCCTCGGCTGCGACCTTCTTGAAGCAGTCGAACATGCCCTTGTACTGCACCTCGCCGTTGGGTCCCTTGGTCTGCTTCTGCAGTCTAGTCTTGACAAAGTCGAAGGGCAGACTGAAGAAGGATGCAAAGAATCCTGCTGCTGCCGATGCTGTCAGGGTCTGGGTGCGAGGCGACAACGAGGTATCCTTGAGTTGGTTCTTGGCTTCCGAGAAGAAGGCGAGTTGTCCAAAGTTGAGAGCCATGGCGCGCACAACTGTTGGTCCAGCACCCGACCAGAGAGCAGCGACGCCTTCCGTTTGCGAGATGCGAGTCAAGGCATCGAAGACTGACTTGTAGTTGGCACGCTGCGCAACAGGCTTCAGACCGTCACTCTGCATGCGGATGAGTGCGAGATCAGCAGGGTTTCCGACCATGGCTGCCAATCCGCCTGCAGATAGACCAGCAACTGCTCGCTCGGCGAAACCAATTCCCTTGCCCTGGTCCTTGGCTCTCTTGGTCAAGGTCGCCATGAATGTGTCGAAGAAACCGAGACGAGCTGTGGTGTATACGGCTTGTCTGAGGAGTCCTGCGCTAAGCCCAGTGTATAGATCACGAGCCTTGCCGCTGGCAATGATATCGCGTGTGATGGAAAGAGGTGTGGGCTTGGGTCCAGTCTTGACACCCTCGCCAGCAAGCTGCAGGCGCACCTTGATCATGTCGATTGGCTGGATGACTGATGTGGCAACCATGCCGGCGACACCACCATTGACGAATGGCAAGGCGGCGCGAACGAAGGGTGCGTGTAGGAAGTCCTGAGTAGCCTTTCTAGGGTTCTCGGCAGCAGCCTTCATTGCTTGAGGTGCATCTTTGGCCGCGTTACGGGCCGCAGCCGCAGCTTCGGAGATGGTCGATGTGGTGCTCATGTTGGGCAGGCAGAAGTGTTCGAAGAAAGATCCTATCTTGCTTGATCGAAGTTATATGCTGATGGAAGATGCTTCGACCTCGGTTATGCGATGGCCAAGTCGTGACTCAGAGGGTGAAGCGTATGTGCTCTACGTTGAGTAACACAAAATGTTAGCCAGTGGCTCTCATCAAATGTGAGTACGAGCAGCATGCGGTCGAGTCCATCAATGTGATTGCTGGAAGCGGTTTCATGTCGGGATGTGTGGAGAGAGCTGGCAAGCCAGCCGGTACCCGTCGACGCGAATTGTTCCGTCCATACAATTGTCGTTTCAGGCCTCGAAGTCTCGATAGACAATGTCGCTACCCGCGATAGCCAGCGCTATCTCGGCAACCATGCGAGGACATACCGGGACTTTTGATGAGGACGGAATCGATTGCTTACCTTGATGTCCGGATGCCCGACAGCTACTGCTTGTTGAGCTGAAATCGTATGTGCAAAAACGTCCAAGCTATTCTGTTCGCAAGGCAGATGAAAGCATATAACAACAGCGTGTGGTGGTTGTTGTGAAGGACGATCGAGGAGGAAGCGGATAATGCTATATATATCGGATTTGCGGATGTTCCTCAAGTTTTGGAAACAAGGCTTTTGATGGCGCGAGATCCTACGATTCGCTCCAGGGTCGAAGCTTTTGAACAGAAGAGGGAAGACCTGCTTCTTGACGAGGGAAGTCACTCTGTTACTCGCGCCTTCCTACGAGGCTGCGAGAGAGATGCGGGGTCGATCACAAGTCGTTTGTATCAGCAGCTGCCAGCATCCAACCTTTGCCCCGCGCCCAATGGCAGTGGCCGTTGTCTGTAGTCGATCCAATCCATCGAACTCTGGATAAAGCTGGCGCGTCGCCATTCGCTCGCCCGAGAGGTACACAAAGGTAGCTACGTTACGCGTGTGGACTGCTGGGCTTGCTTGTTTCACGAGCTGCCATGTCAAAAACAAGTCCCAGCTCCCAGGTCGAGCCGGAAAATCAGGCACGCTGCTCATCAAGGGTCTCTGGTACCTTGTCTTTGGTGTTCGTCGTCGCTGTGAACTACAAACGTTCTCCTCAATTTTGCGTGGAGATCAAGAATGAAGTTGTTGTTGTTTTTCCTTGCTGACCACTCAGGTGGAGACACGCACATCCCCCACCTTTGCGGAGATCGTTGCCGTTGACAGGGCGGAGAGCCGTTTCCGATTTGCCCCGGATGCGGAACTGGACGGATGGAACTTGTCTCCAACTTCTCCTGGAGGCAGGTGCCGAGGGCTCTTCTTCTGTTTACCGCCGCATTCGAGGCCAAGGCCATGAACTCGTTGGAGGTCTTCAGAAACGCCACCACCACCACCACCACAATCCGACCCTGCTTGTTGCCCTGAATGCTCCGGACCACAGAAGGCAGTAGTCAAGGTCTGCAGCATTGTCGTCAAATATTCCTATAGAGACTGGCCTGATAGCACGTAATTTTCAAATGTGCTTTGTCTGGCTTCGAGGATCCCAAATTGCAATGGACACTGCATCTCACAAGAATGCTCCAAGGAAGTAGCAGTCACTCACTTGACTCGCCCGCGTTCTTCTTCGACTATTTATCCTCAGTAATATACGATACTGCATTGTGATAAGCTAACAAGTACTAAAACATATCAAGCAACACAACTCTTTCTGCGAGATACACTCCCATCAGCCGATCGTTCTTCAACCAAACACACTCTCGATTTCATCTGCCGACAGTCCTATGTCCTTCAGCCTACTGTTCGCCATGGCAATAGTTGATTTCGTATGCTCATAACCTGAGCTTGCTGATAGCGGTGCTCGCGGTGAATTCCGCGTCGGATGTTGCAACTCCAGGTCCTTGAAAGCTTCTTCTTTCCGCTCGTTCTCTCTGTGTTTGTACACCTCAATCAACCGGACATAGCTTTCTCGAGTCAAGCTTGCCTGCCTATACTGCACAGCTTTAGACCTGCTGATCGCGACTGGGCGATCTATATCTACGAAAGACTCGGATTTGAGGGATGGTTTGGCATCCGGCGATACGATCATGTTGAGCGGCTTGCCGTTCATTGCCGTATACCCCTCCCAATCTTGGGGTTTATCATTACACTCAGTTACGACCGTCATGAAGCCGGCTTTCCAGAACTCCTTCGTCGATGGCCTCTTCAACCAGTCGCCTGAGTAAAGCGGCAAACACAACATTCCTTCATCAGTCTTCCAGAGCACCACCATTGGCCTTGTCTTCGAATACACAGGTCCATGGCGGAAGGTTCGAACGTGGGGACTGGGGAAAGCCTGTTCTGTGTTATTTTGAGCAACATTATGGCTCACTCTTATGATGTCGCCGGGCCGAACGACATTCGGTTCAATTCTGCGCTTGTCAGTCCAGAGACCGATGTTGGTCGGCTTCCTGTCGTCGAAGACGTCGGGAACATCTTGCAACATGTGCTGCCAGTATTCGATGGTACCGTAGGAAGTGTTGAAAAATCCATGTGTGGGTACGAGCTGAGTAACCTTTCCAAAACTGGTCGCAATTCAAAGATGCCCTTCGGGACAAGGTTGTGGTACGAGTTGATGGCCGATGTCGTAAGCTGTGCTTTGGTAGATGCTAAGATCGAGTCAAACGGAACCGAACAACCAGGTCTGTGAGCCCACAACAAAGAAATTGGAAAAAGCGTCTTTTTGTCAGTCAATGTTTTGTCTGGATGCGGCGACCAAGGCAGACTGTCAATGACATACTGACTCGGCCTAGTGTTTTCTTTGTACTTGAGAAGCCATCAACGAAGGGACTTTGAATCGGCTGCAGAACGGCTCAGCAACTCGCACCGGGGACGATATCTCATCATCGTCAGAGGACTCATAAAGGTCATTGTGAAAGGACTTCTTATCTATACCGTTGTGCTGAATATCTCTGTCAATACCATCAGATCGCACTTGCCTCAACATCATCTTGCCAAAAGAAACGCCGACAGAAGTAATCATGATTTGGGCAACACTCCTCCTATAGGGCAGAAACTAAGGCTTGGGCCATCAACAACGCCACTTCCTGGCCACTCCAAGCATCCATCGTCCTATGTCCATATCGTCTTCGTAAGCTATCTTCTCTCATCGCGCTTCCCGCCTCAACTCGGAGTTCTGCAAAAGTCAGCCCGTTTACACCGTCCATGAGGTCTAGTGAGGGCCATAAAATTACAACACTATATGTGTGTCATTTGATCCGTTCTTTGTCAATTTACTTCCACTGCTCCATCCTATGCTTAATCGGTGCTTCTCACCAACTATCGACTCCGAACTCCTTCGCCTAATACCGCATCCGGATGGAAACAATGACTTCAATTAATTCCGCCCGTCTTTGCTGCTTTCGGGTCAGAGTGCTTTCTTTGTCTCAAGATTCCTATCAAAGGTCACGTCGCCATGACTTTGGGTCACAGATCTGGTCTCATTCCTCATTCCTTATATCTGCTTGACTGTATGAACGCCTAGGGTATTAGTTGAGACACCCGTTTTCTGAGAGCGCCGCTCCATCGAAAAGACCTTTCATCAACCACAGCAACCTGATCTCTAGATAACATTACGTGGTAGTGATAAAACTAAGGCAGAGATTTGACCATGATACACCAACACCGAGGCGGTATCCAGAATCTAGAAACAGTCAAAGGAAGGGGAAGAAGCAAATCATGGAAAGATAATATCGAGCAGATGGGGTGACTCTACACTTGATTATTCGGGGCATGGAGGTGAGATCAAGAGCTATCGCTAGAGCTTAAACGAGGATACAAGTAACTATTTTCCACCTAGTAAATCAATCTCCCCAGTCAATAGCCTCAAGAGACTAGCCGTCTTTATCTTGTCTGCGGCAATGTCGAAAATCCCGTCATCCTTTACCCTTAAAGACTGACATTTGGATCGATCCGCCAGATGTAACAATCGTTTTCGACGATGCCGCCTTGCTTGCCATTGACGCCGGCACAATTGCAACTATCGGTGGGGACAGACAAGTACTTCAAACATAGCGCAGTATCAAAGGTGGTGTCGCGGCCGATGATGCTATCACGCTTGTTGAAATAACTCAACTGGCCGAAGCTGCATCCAGATTTGATCTTGAGCGAGATGGTAATGTCCACACTTCCGATGCCGCCGTTATACGGGAAGGGAAAGGACACCGAGCGGAAATAATTGGGCCCGAGCAAGTCGCCGGCGATTCCGTTGCAAAACGATTTTGCCGCGTTCTGCATCCGGATGCCTTCGGTGTTCTCTCCACTGCCATAGCAGCTTACTTTGTTGAGCCTTGGGTCTCCTTCGTTGTAGTAGTAAGTCGGGGACGGCGTCGGGGTTGATGTCGTACGAGTGCTTGTGCTACTGCTCGTGCTACTGCTCTTGGTCCGGGGGCAGGGCATTTCCATGCATCGAAGACATTTTCGACGTCGCCACCACCGCCGTCGCTACCCATACTACCATAACCGAACCATGGAGAAAGATTGCAGGTCGGGTTGTAGAAGCTGTCGAAGGAGCAGGGATCGATCAGCGGGCCTTCTACAGGACCGAAATTGATCTCGATGTCCCGCTTCGGCCAATTGCCAATAGGCGGTGCGGGGGCGTTTGGACCAATCGACGCAGGAGGGGTCGGGAACGGCACAGTGGCAGATGTCGTGGTAGGTTTACCATCAATGCCTCCAGTGTAGATGAAAGCAGGCCAGAACGGTGTCGTTGCAGGGACCGGCCAAATATTAGTCGTCATCGCTGCACGCTTGGCCTTGTTCGCAGCAGCCTGATTTACCGTGACAGGCTCAAACAACCATTCCGTGACTGAGAACGGCGGATTTGTGATGGTGCTAGTCCAAGAACCTTGACTCACGGTAACGAGTGGGTAATTGACAACACTAGTTGCGCTCGTCCATGGCGGAATCTTGATCGTACAGGGCGGTGAACAAGTAACCTGTGGCGTATCCATATCCCAGATCTTCGGATCGATCCAGAGGTAGCTCAAGAAATCGGTGGTCCCGTTGCTGCCTACATCGAGTGTACTGATTGTCGACCAGTCGGGGTGGGTGTTGACATTGAGGTTGTCAGCCGCCGATATGCCTTTCCCGTCCATGACGGCCATGTAATTTGCGCCAATGGTGATTAAGTTCGTGATTCGCACACCGGGCCCGTTGGCGGTAAGAAGCATGAGCGCCTTCTGGCATTGCTGAGTGTCGATGCAAGTTTGTGTGTACGTCGAAAACCACTACGAAAGTGTTAGTCACATGGGATGGCTGGCTTATTGTGAAGAAAGTGTGTGGGGATACGGCTGTGTATTCTTTGTACGTTTCCGTGGACGCACTGTATATACTTACCGAGTACAGGCCCGCGGCTGCGATGAGGATATTCTCTGACCCGGTAATGATCGTCGACCATGACTGGTCGCATCCGCTAAAGTCGTTTCCGCTTGCACAAGTGTAGTCGGGGTCGCCGTTGAACTTACCCACAACGTTGGCAAATGGTGCAGGCGGTTTGGGCATTGGCTGGTAGTAAGGAGACTCCGTCTGAAGCATGCCAACAAAGAGGTTTGATGCCGAGTGAAAGTTGTATTGGTAGAAGACGGCGTGCTCGGAAGCGGTACCATATAGCCTTTGGCTTGATAAGTCACGGTGCTGCAGGTTTCTAGGGGAACGCAGACTTACCAAGAAGCACTTGTGCTCTCAATCAGAAATCCACGAGCGACATAGATAGATGTCTGGGTCATGTCGTTACTGGGACTGACGAGGTCAGGATCGCTAGAAAGAAACAGGTTAGTGCTGGCCTCTATAGTGCTCGATGCTCGAGGCGGAAAGGTGCATAAACGTACTCTATCATGTGGTCTGCGACCCAAAGCCACATGTTCTCAAAGTAGCCCGAGCCAGATTTCGTGAGGTGCATCATCAGACTTCCAGCGTTGCAGCCTGAGTCAGTGCCGCTCGTAGAAGCTGGACACTCAGCTGGGGTCAGCTTCGTCCCGGTAGCGCCTCCTATACGTGCGTGACAATCCCAGAGACCGGCAGCACCCTGGGACGACGCCTGCAGGTTCCATTCGACGAGGACTGCACCTGCTGTTGGGCCGACGGTTGTGAACAAAAGGTCTTGCATTTCAACGTCGCCCACTTGCCCTGCCGTTCCGACCTGGAGCATAACTTTGGGATTGCTACATCCGAATATGGTCAGTAAATCGAACCATATGTGAAGACAATGAACTGATGATGAACTGGAAGCAACGGTGATGCACATACCTGGCGTCAGAGAAGAAAGAGCCGGATGCGGCCAACTGGGACCAAGTCTCTCCAACGAGCTTGGACCCCGGCGGGATGGTGACTGTGGAGGTGAGAATATATGTGCCGGCATCGACGAACAAAATCTTGCCGACGCTCGAGTACAGTGCTGCCTGGAAGGCTGCGGTGTCGTCAGTCGAGCCGTCACCTGCGCAGCCCAGGTCTTTGGTATGCACGAATGCGGAGGCTGGTTGATCTTCGTACTGTGGCCTCGCACGCTCGAAATAGTTACCCTTGGCGTCCAAGAGAGAGTGCTCTCGTCTATACTGTCCCACCTTCGCGCCTTGTGAGAACGTGCGAGCTGAAGTCGAGCCCTCGTAGACCGGGCCGACAACCCATTGGTCTATGGAGCTTGACGCGGCAAGGAGAGTTGCACCAGTCGTATCCGCGACAGCTACGCCAACTCCTGAGAGAGCAATGTTCTCAAGAGATATTCCTGTGTTGCCTTGTCCAAGGCTTGAGGTAATGGGTATCACAACGAGCATCTGTTTGACGTTGTTGAATGACGAATCCAAGAGTGATATCGATCCAACTATGTCAAACCAAAGTCAGTAAAAGAACTCGTATCTCGCAATGAAAATCACTGCAATGGTGATAAACGGTCCATGCATCTGCGATTCAAGAAGCAAGACACATCCTTTGGAGTCAGATCAGGGCCACGAGGTACTTACTGTTGCCATTAACAGCACTGCCATCACCAACCAGTTTGAAGCCCACTCCGACATTGGTCATCGTGATGGACTTCCACACCCAACCCCAGTCCCAGATAGTTTGGACACCAATGTCGCAGCCGTTGAAGGTAAGACGCTGCGATGTGAACTGTTGACTGCCTCCTTTCAGGCCAACGCCACCACCAGTGAAGGTAATGTCAGTAAGACTACCACCGCTGCCGTTCTCTGCGAACATTCCAATCTGTGACGTGCCAGCCTGCGCGATCAACTGCACATTCTGTGTACTGGTTGCCTGCCCTACCTGGTAATGTATGCCCGTCACAAGCGCTCCGGCCGAGACCTTGCGAATGTCTATAACGATGTTGCGGATCTGTCGGTAGAAGTTGGAAGTGTTGATGTAGTATCTGCATGGGGGTCAGACTCGTCAGCTTTTCTTGGCTCGAGCAGTGGCAGCATGGAGGGCACAACTGACTCTTGATCACCACCGTCGCCGCCGGTATATTCATCATTGGAAAGGACACCCAATCCAACAAAGCTGGGCGCAGCTACCAAGGTCGGCCTCGTGTTCGCATCACCGATGACCTGAGTTCCAAAAGGCATAGCAATTGTCGAAGAGATCAGGTAGTTCCCCGGAGGGAAGTACACAATTGCGTTCTTGGTGGTTGACCCATTGCAACCTTTCGCACAGCGAGTCGTGTTGCCCATAGCCTTGATAATCGCCTTGGTATCATCCTGTATCATGGAAGAACATGGTCAGAGACTGCGTATCCCACGAGGCCTACCGAGCACCGAGCCAGGCACATTGACAAAGACTTACTGTAACACCGTCGCCCACTGCTCCATAGTCAAGCACATTCCGGAAGACTTTCTGTACGACCCAGTCAGCATATCACTGCAGTCGAGTGGTTCAGTTGATAGGATGACGCCTCACATAATTGGGATCATCACCCCAAGGTACGGAACCTTTACGCGCGATGCTGTCAGGACGATCCGTCAGTATAAGGACTCTAGGCTCTCCGATCAAGACAAACGCTATGGAAAAACCACTTACCTCTGCATCCAGAACGTACCTGCAGACGCAGCCGCAGCACGTTTCGTTACATTCGATGTATGACCGCCGATCTCTGCCTCAGCCACAAGGGCTGCAGCGGTGGCAATCTCTGGGGTGATTACGAGAAGTGGTGCTGTTGCTGAGTCTGAAAGTTGGAAAGTTTCATTGGGAGACAGTCCACGCGGACTAATTTGCTTGTCATAGCTTAGACTGTACTTGTTGCGGCGCGGATTCGCCACACGTGCTCTGTTGAGCTTGTCTGACTCGGCCAATGCTTGTTTGACGATGCTGCGAGCGGCTGCGAGGTCATCGGGTGAAGCTCGTTTGATGAGTGGCCTGCTCTTCTCGAAAGGAATTGTTCGTGGGACAACCTGCGGGTGCACCGGAAGCTTTTCGCTGTGAGAATAGTCATTGGTTGCATTCCTCGAGGCGGCGGCATCTCCAAAGTTCCAGTCAGAAATGCCTGTGAGAGGCAGCGACGCCATGTTTAGTCCCATCAAGTTTACATCCTCTCCGCTGACCTAGGGCACGCAAGGATTAGCACAGCCCTCTATATACAATGATACAGGAGACTCTCTGTTGTCGCTGGTAGACAATCCTCCGAGCGTGATATCTTGTTGTTGCTTGAGCTCAAGCGTGAACGTACCGTCAAATTTTCGTGAATCAGAATCTCCCGAGCCATGCCAGCCTGTGCATAGGCTTCAAGCTGCTCGACGGTCAAGCCTGACCCGGCAAGAGTTCCATTCATGCCGACTGCGCGTTTCGCCTGAGAAATCGGTGTGTTCGACTGCACCACTGTGCCAATGGCTTGCTCATCCACGACGTAGACGCGAGCCGCGATACCGTTTGCGAAGTTATTGGTGGCAAACCGGAAATTGATAATGGCGCGCTGGCCAGTTGGGTTGTCCCAATTGCCCTGTCCGTGTATGGTGTCGGCAGCTGCTGCCATCTGGGTTCGCAACACGCCGTGCGATAGGCCTTGCCCTGTAACATGCATGCTGGTTAGCAGCGTTATTTCATGCATCGGCTGCTCGCGGACGCCTAGTGATGTAATGACTGCTAACTTACAATTCTGTTCTGCCTTGACGACCGGCAAAAGAGGAAGACGTAGTCCTTCACAAGCAAGTGCGGCACATCGTGTGTTGGCGGGCTGATTACCGCTCCAGCCATTTCCGCCTTCCACCCTGAACACATCATATTAGACCGTATCCTTTTCACAGATCGCACTGTGACTCACCATGTCGCTGGCGGAAATTCATCGCAGGTATACTTAATGTTGGAGTATTCCACGATGTTGCCATTGGCATCATATCGATGCTGTAGCAAGTTCTTGATTCTTCCGAGCAGTGGAACACCTATTTGAGGATCAAGCAGTGTTGTGTACCACGGCCCATTGTTCCGCATTGGATTGAACTGGGCTGTTTCCGGGCAAGGGTGATTAGTGAGCCATCTCCTGGCGCCAGAGGTCGGACATGAAGCATCTCGTCGATAGTCTTGATGCGAACGTGGTTGGGTGTCGCCAGTATCAAAGTCATATCCGAAAACATCATTGGGTAGTCCACTTTGAGGATGAAGTGCTTGGCCTCGCGCAGTCAACGCGAATTGTTGATAGTTGACACAGATATCTCGCATATAATGGCAATTGTAAATCAGGTAGGGTACTACAGTCCCAAGGTTGACGACAGGCCTTGGCGTATGACCTGGAATAGGCGTGCTGGATGGTATAGATTAGCAATCCTGCGGCATCAAAGAGTGGCTAGTCGTAGGAGCTCAGCAGAGGAGGGCCAACAGAATTCTTCCACTATGCTTTCTTCGTGCGTGGAATGGAACGACTCACTATGAATAAGTTCCTGCTTGTGCGTTGGCAATGTAGTCCTGAAGGAATTGGGCAGCGGCCTGACTCGCGAAGAGACAGCAGCACGCGATCACCAGGCGAACTAGAGTGAAGAGCTCCATCTCTTCGCTCAGCAATTCTAAGCACGTAACCAGAGAAGTCCCGTGACGATGTGGATAGATAGCGAGAGACGTCGGAGAGACCTGTGACGGGCAGTATATATGTCTGTAGTACCACTACCTCCTCGGCGCTGATATCCTGAGCACCCGCCATCGCTTGCGGACAAGCAGCGGGGCATGGACTGCTTCAGCCTTGTCTAGACCTCTGACAGCGATTGGGTCAGAATACCAACAGCAATAGAGACCTTATCGAAGGAGTAGCGTGATCTACTGGTGTGGCCGGCAATTTCGCTAATTTCATATTGCTGCGAGTTGGAGCTAGGTCACTTCCTTCATGTCATCTCGCCATAGCTGCCAATCAGCGCCATCTCGTATTCGGAAGAACTCAGAGAGGGAGCTCAGTAGGCCACTGGCTATCCCGAACATGGACATGTGGGCTCATCACGCTGCGAGTGTGATAGCTCCATGGAGCGCCAGTACCTTGTCCCTGAAACAGATGCTACCTCCGGAGGTATGGTTTGTCGTTGATCGCTCCTCTCTAGCCAGATTTGTCGCGGTCTGCGTGTCAAGGTTTCGAAAAGCCGATCAAGACCTCGTTAAGGAGCTTGGTAAAAGCCATGTTGATGTGTTAACATCTGCGTGTCAGGTGCATGGGGTGTGTCATGTATAGTCAATGCAAATGCAGATGCAGGAAATATTGAAACTCGCTCCACCAACTCCTGGCAGCTGTAAGGCTGGTACCGTAGAAACGTTTTGTTACTACCATGACTACCTCCTTTGAGCCGGGATGAGGGTATGGCGAGATGGGCTTTGTTGGTGGACACCGAGCGTGCTTGCAGGATGCCTCAATATTCCTGCTTCTTGCTGCATTGCAGTCCGGTGATGCTATCAGACGCCGTAGTCGAACGAAGTGGATGAAACGGCTCTCGTGTTGCATGTCATCGAAGGAGTCTTCACCGGTCGCTCGCCTGGGCCCTTAGCGTAGTCTCACGGCGGGAGTACCTTAATTTGACTACAACATCTTAACACGCCAGAATTTTTTTTTAGTGGCCGATCCTCCTGCACAAGGGCTCGAGACACTCGAGAAGCAAAAGTTCGCGGTCCTGATTGGTGGTCTTGCACTTGGATGGACCTGCGCTGATCAAGCTCTGTAACAAGCTAACAGCGATCTGTGAGAAGAGGCTGTAAGCAGGAGGGCAAGGAGGCTTATTGAGCTGAGGCAGCCTTCTCGCTCACCATCTCATGACCACGGTCTGCGGGAGGCCTTATTCTTCCATCTAGAGTAAATCCTTTGTGCGCCATCGCGTGGAATGGGTTGATGTTATATAACTTGAGCCCACGAAGCGCCATAGCTCTTGAGAACACGGATGGCGCCTCTCCAAAGCTCAAACCCGTCAGTTGAATTGCGAAAAACCATGGTAAATTGACTGAATTGATTGAATTGACTATACGAAGCAGGAGGTGAGGTTGAAGCCTTGTCAAGCCTCGTCAAGCCTCGTCAAGCCTCGTGGTTGGCAAGCACAGACCCCCACGAATTTACCCCGCCGCACTGAGTAGTGCAACTTGTGTCAAAAAGGGCCAACCATACCGCCTCGGCGCACGCTTAACAGTGTCCCTTGTGACTTCGCACTTCCACCCTGCATCTGCTCATATGTACCTGACCAACATCTTGCGCCATGGTGCAGATTACTCTCGCTTCTCGGTCTAGCCGTCGTATCTACTGATCCTCTGCCAAGAGATGGTCGTTGCTTCTACGGTATTGGCGTGCTGGGGACCTTTGAACCAACATCTGTGAGTAGATACACTTCGGCTACACAAGCGAGGAGAGTGAGTGACAGAACAGAGGTTGTCACCGGTCTCAGCCTGGCTGTCATATAAGTCTTCCATGGTAGGTGTTCGCTGATTCTTGACGAGCTCGTGCTACTGAGCTTGCTTCACTTACTGCCATTCTACTCCACCCTGAGGCTCCTGCCTCAAGCATGAGGTTCACTTCGGGACTGTCCATGGTCAATGGCCTTGGCTTCTGGGTTGTTCTCTCCTCTTTGGCGAGCATCACAGCCGCTTCGAATGACTGTGCGGCCTCGACATGGCAACCCGGACAATTCAAACGGGACGTGACGTCCACATCTTTACGTTCGACATCGTCGACTGGTACCAGCACCGGCCTGTCCAGCTCTCCGGTCAATCCAGCGACTCCTCTGCCTACGGTGATCATCAGCCCTCTGGTCACCAGTGGGGACATCGGTGTCGGTCAGGTCAACTGTCGATACGCGGCCAACACGGAAGGCATGGACATCAACTACTACACCTGCACTGAATTGGCTCAAGACTATGGTATCGACGTTGCGACATTCTTCAAATTGAACCCTACCGTGCTCCTGGATTGCAGCAATATCAAGGCGAACACGGACTATTGCGTCGCTGGCTGTAAGTCAAGAACATCTCTCTGCTTTGGCAAGTCACAATCTTGGAACTGATGATCGATATGTTGGAACAGTCATTGAGCCACTCAGATCCAACAATGGGCTCTGCGGTCCCTTACACAGCAATGCCACATGCTTGGGTACAGCGTATCAGTGCTGCAACTCCAATACTTGGACTTGTGGCAATTCGACGTGAGTTTGTTCGACGCACATACCACAACTCTTACCATCATACATGGTTACTGTTGACGAACGCTGACACACTTTGTCTCTGCAGGGCGGACTGCGCAGACGGGACATGCTACGAAGGCGCATGTGCAGGAGACTCTGTCTTCTCCACCACTGGCCAGTGCGGCACTCAGAACGGCAACAAGCAGTGCGCCGGAGTTTGGGGTGACTGCTGTAACGCTGCTGGAAAATGTGGCACAGGCGCGGACTTTTGTGGAATTACGGTGTGTCAGTCAGGAAATTGCACCATCCCCGGGCACCTGCGGGAACTCCTTCATGGTGGGGAGGGAACACAACCGATGGTACCTGTGGTCCATCGAATCACAACACTTGCAATGTGATATGGGGCAATTGCTGCAACTCGAATGGCATGTGCGGTTCAGATGCGTCCGACTGTGGACAAGGATGGTGAGTTCTGCATTCTCCTCGCGAGCGCGTCAACTCTATGGATCGCCACGCGCTCCGCATTCCAACATCCGAAGCAGAGGCAATTGAGGCATCACAGCTGCTGACATGACTCGATAGTCAACCCTTGTACGGAAACTGTACGTCTCCGAGCACGACAAGTGTACCGGTAAATTTGCCAACCACCACACGAAGCTCGACAAGCACCACGTCCAGCCTGCAAACCACTTCACGAAGCTCGGTAACCACTTCGTCCAGCCTGCAAACCACCAAACAGAGTCCAACAACCACCACACGCAGTCCGACGACCTCTACGTCCACCCCGAAAACTACAGCTTCCTCGGCGTTGCCTTCATGTGGCCAGACCTGTTTCAACAACATGCAGGCTCAATACTCAACGCTGGGATGCCCAAGTGGGGATTCATACTGCTTGTGTAATAATCCCAACTTTGGTAACGGACTGAGGGACTGCGCAAACGGCGCTTGTGGAACAGCTGTGGCGAGCACCGTGGTCGCTTACGGCAGCGCATACTGTTCGACCGCGTTTGCAACACACACTGCCACCACGACGGGCTTCGCCGCATTGCCCTCGTGCGGCCAGACGTGCTTCAACAACATGAAGGCTCAATACTCAACGCTGGGCTGCTCAAGTTCGGATTCATACTGCCTGTGCAAGAATGCGAATTTCGGTAATGGACTGAGAGACTGCGCAAACGCTGCCTGTGGCACAGCTGTGGCGAGCACCGTGATTGCTTACGGCAACTCATACTGCTCGACGGCATCCGCAACACACACCGTCACTACTTCGACGAGCTTGACTGCACTGCCCTCGTGCGGCCAGACGTGCCTTAACAACATGAAAGCTCAGTATTCGACGCTGGGCTGCTCTAGTCCTGATCCCGCTTGCCTGTGCAAGAATGTGAACTTTGGCTATGGATTGAGGGACTGCGCAAATGGCGCGTGCGGCACAGCCGTCGCTTCGACGGTCATTGCCTATGGATCTTCGTACTGTGCCTCTGCCACGGCTAAAGCTTGATCTCACAGATATTGGTCTAGACAACGCAAAGGCCATGAGCTCCATGATCCTGTATCGGTGCGGATTATGGTTGTCTTGACGGCCCTGAATGCTTACTTGAGTTGTTTGTCGTTTATTCGTGCGTCTATCGTAATTACCTACTGGTTGTATTGCTCATCACATCGGCCATCTTGCATACCATGCCAAGTTTCGAATTTTGAGTGCATCCTCAGCACCGAACCGGGTGGACATACAGCGAACCCTTGGGTTTGCAACAATCTCGAGAGCTTTTCCCGTCCCACCAGGTCCTGGAGGGGCTTGTGTCGTTTAATTGAACCTTCTTTCCCTTGCAAAGTGACTAATCCACTCATCTCATGATCAAGTAGTCCCATCAACCATCACAGAACTGACCCTAATCGCGAGCAAGAACGTCAGCAAATGAGATTGCTTAGATGCGAAAAGCTTTCAAGGTTGTTCACCATGTATTCTGGTTCGGCCGGTTCATCGATTCCCAAAGTTCGGGAAGGATGATTTGATGCCTCGGGCCATCATAGTAAGCATTGCTCAGCCTCCACTCGGTGGAAGCCGGGTATCCAGGCTCTGCTGTCCGCATTGCTGCGAGGATATCATCCTGCATGCTCATAAGCCAGGGGTGTACCGCTATATTCCATCGCAGGGTTAGATCGAATTCGTTCATAACTACATTGATGCGAGCACTTACCGCTNNAACGTAGTCCTTGACCGTAACGAAATCGTTGCCAGGCGAAGGGTGCACTTCGAGTGTAAGGCCTTTNTTACCCAGTGGGCGGTCTTCACCGCAGCAGTGAACAAGAATCTCTGTGTCCGAGGACTCGTCCCAACTCCACGTCCCGTCCTCTCGCATCGGTTCTTCCGCGAAAGGGCGCACGTCGTTGTCGAGATCGCCATAGGTGACAAACTCGCACTCGTCGTACGCTGGGTCAGCATGTTCCATATGGACCCGCTCCCAATTACGGTCCCAAGAGTCCAGATTTGCAAGAGATGCTTCGAGGTGTGAGACTTTGGTATTTGTGATTGATTGCGAGGCAATCTCATGCCACTCTCCAGTTTCTGAGTTGAACAATGGTTGCGGGGTGCCAGTGTTCCGGTGAGGCTCTGGCATGACCGAAATGGCGGATGGGAACTCGCCTCGGACTGGCCATATCAAACGTTCGTACGCTCCTGAGAAGATCGGTGCTTTGTTGTTTTCAATTCTGCGCTCCTTGAATGTTGGATAAGGAGGGCCGTCTTCGTCTTGTCGAGCATTCTGTGATTCTGCCATCGTGTCGACGTTTGAAAGTCTTCACTAAAATCAAAGGTGGAAGACCAACAACATATGGGGCGTGCTGATAGTATATATGTTACACGCTAGAGAATCACGTGATGTAAGCCACCACATGCGAAGTGTGCCAACAATGCACGGGCAACGGAAATGACACTTGTATAGGTCCGGAATTGTTTACTTCTAGTCCTTTGGACGAAAGCCTGTGTACAGCCGCTTGCACTGCTCAGAGCGCATACAATCTTTAGTGACGATCCTTAATGAATTAGCTATCTATACGATGTTGGAGAACTAACAAAGTGACGAATCGAAGAAACCAGCGGATTTGAGGGAAGCTGCGGCTGAAGAATAGAAAGTCATAAAGAAGAAAATTACGAGCAAGCAAAACATGACAAGGGAAGGAGCCATCAGGCTAAAGTTTTTCGGGCGAAGGAGTCATGGAAAAGAGCACATCGAGAGGATGTGTGGACAAAAGAGACAAGGAAATAGTCTGCTCTGTCATGATTAACAATTGCTTGGTTTGTTTCTTTCGACTTGCTGTAACACTCCAAGGTCGCCCGGGACTCAGTGCGTGAGACCTCCACTGCCTCCCCTGCCTCTACCACCTCGACCACCTCGACCAACACCACCACCACCGCGAGATTTCTTGACAACCCTAGAGCTACTACCTCCACTCACACTTTTAGATTTGGGCCTTACATCTTTGTATTGCCTGTCGTCTGCTGCCCTTGAGTGAATCTGTCCCGGAAATTTTTGTTTGCCATTTTCTTTTTCCAGTCCGCAAAGTCGTCAAAGGCTTCTCGGGGCAAAGGCATTGCATATGGAAGGACAAGTTTCGACTCGTCGTAGGACGTGCCGGTCTCGAACATATCGAAAGACTTGGATATCCAAGAGTCAATTTTCAGCTTGAAGAGACTGAGTAGTCGAAGATATTCGTCTCCGTCGAGGGAGCCTAGGTCCTGCTCCAGATACTCGCATATAGTGATGGCCATTGGGCGACTCAGATCGGCATAACAGAGCGAAGAAAATGGCATCTTGAGGTCTGGATTTACGTTCATGATGATGGGATGACCATACCATGGAGTGCATTTATCCTCTGGCGGGATTGTGCCTTCGGTGGCCATGGCAACATATTCTCTCTTGCGCTCCTCAGGTAAATCTTTCAAGGATGTTTTTCCCTGCAGCTTGAACATTCTGTGAAAAGAGAAGGTGGTGTTAGCATAGCTCTCAACATAACTCGCTCTGCGCTACCTGTCTCAACTTACGGTAGAACAAAGATGCCGAACGAGCTGGTCCACAATACAACGGCCCAGCGCATCTTCAGACCTACAGGCTCAATGTCCGTCATGGCGATCTCCCCAAGATCTGCGCTGTACTTTGCCTCAAGATTGGAGTGGGGGTAAGTGTGTGTGATCCTCAAGATCTGACCAGGATAGAACTTCTTCGGTTTCCAGTGTGCTTTGGTTGCCCAGACACCGACCTTGACATCTTCTTCTCTTTGCCAGACTTCTTGGCGATCGATATTGAAGGGTCCGGAATACCACGTGAACTTCTTGAACATGAGAGATCCATCCTCGGGGAGACCTTGTTTCGCTGCCATCTCAATTTCCTTCTGCAGCATTTCCTTCTCCGCTTGTCCCTTCTTTTCCTTCTCTTTCTGTGCCGCGATCCGCTCCGAGTGTCGTTTCGCTTCAGATTCTGTCATTGTTGCAAAGAGATCTCTTGCCCAGATAGAAAGCGAGTATACGGTCAACCTCAGAAACCGTGTTATGTTTTGTATGTTCTCACAAGCTGGCAAACCAACGAGCGTTCTTTTATACGTTCTGCCCTCTGTTTCTCATGAAGCTCTTTGTATCTTGTTTTCTTTGTCGACTTTTTCCCGCTTCCGGAAGACCGACAGCAAAGCTTCTGCAGAAAGTCGAGGTCAATCCTTTGTTCGGCTTCGTGGTCCGAGTCTGTATTGCGATCGTGATCGAGACACGTCAGTATACGTATAATTGATAGCGCAGATAAGTAGGAGTTGGACGCGGCGAAGTTTTGTTGGATCTGTTTCTCGGCGAACAATTCTGTTGATCTTCCGGCGTATATGACTTCAGGATATCGAGGACATAGACTCTCTTCCGGCATTGGGTTTGCGTTGGTGGAAGGTTGGGCTTCTAGCTGGGCCTGCCTGTGAATTGTTGAATTGTTGTTGGATCAAGTGCGAGGGAGAGAGGCGCTAGGGACAGCGTCCATTTAGACCTATCTACACCGGTGACAGGGCTTTGTTACTGGCAAATACAACTCTCTTGCGGAAGGCCATCACCTCTAGATGGCATAGTGGATGATGTGAGGCACGTGCAGAGGTAGATTACCGGTGTTGGGGTTGAAGTCAAAGTCAGAGCTGATAAGAGAAGAGAGTGAGATCGGCAGAAAAGGAGGAGCAAGAAAAGAAATCTGACAGTATCGGAGAACAAGTGCGTTATTTAGTGTCGAGCAGGTCTTACGTTGGTCGTTCTTACCCAAGTTCCAGAGTCTGAAGATGTGTGGCAGCGGATCGAGAGAACTCGTGCGTAGGTCTTGCCTCGCAGTAGTTCACTGCTGCGAATCGCGTAAGCTGAGAACTGATCGTGACGATTTGGTGACTTTGTGTCCAGCATTGTTCACATCATTGCGTCTGAAATCATTCTCGCCTTCAAAAGCAGCCGCTGTACATTTGGCTTTTGCAAAATCTTGCAGAAGTTAAGATAAAAAGAAAGATACGAAATTTAAGCTTCTTGAGATATTTTGGACCCATCCAAAAACACATCATCTAGATGGTACACTCTGACGATTTTTGTTGCAAAATGCCCTATGACTCCGACGCACCCATGCGAACATAAAACACTAGAAATATCCTACACTTGGACTTCTTAACCCTGGATGGCGTTGAGAATCATCTCCTTGGCGTTCTCAACACCGTCCTGGGTACCGGTGATTTCAATGGCCTCATCGCCGCTCTGGGCCTTGGGGACCTGGATCTTAGTACCAGTCTTGGCGCGAATGTCGTTGATGGTGCTGCCCTGAGGACCAACAACTCTTCTGTAAGAGCTGGGGTCGGGAAGGACAAGGAAACCAGCGTGGGTCAGCTTCTCGGCGTCGGCAAGGGCCTTCTTGACGCGAGCGCTGGCCTTCTCGAGGCTCTCGGGAGAAGCTCCAGACAAGGCCCAGGTGATCTCACCCTCAGGCGCGCTCTCGTGAAGGCTGTGCACGACCCACGAGATGTTGTCGTCAGAAGCGCCGCCGGTAGCATCATCGGTGATCAAAGGCATTCCAGAGCCAGCTTTACGAGTAGAGAGTGCCTCAGGGCGCTGAGGAGGACGCACTCCCTTATGATCAACCGAGACCTTGAGGTCGCTACGAAGGCGGCGGAAGAACTGTCCGTTGTCGGCGATGGCGTGGTGGAACTTGAGGGGGATCTGGATATCAGTGCTCTCAGCATCCTTGGTGAGAGTTGCAATGTGTTCCTTGGCCTTTTCAATGTTTTCGGCACGTCCCATTAGCTTGACCTTCGAGCGCTCAGGACCAGTGACAGACTGTTTCGGAATGTCGAGCTGAACACCAAACTCTGACTCGATCTTCTTTCTGATGTCGCCACCACGACCAATCAGCTTAGGGTGCTTCTCGGGAGAAACCTCGATAATCTGAGTTGTCTGGCTCTCGAGCTCAGAAACCTGTGCTTGGATGGCCTCGATGATCTTGTCAGCGATAGCCTGGTTAGCCTCAACACGAATGGTGTTGCCTTCGGCCTCGGCGCGAGGGAAGCGCACCATACGGGCAAGCTTCTGTCTATCGTCAGGGCCACCAGCCTTAATGACAATGTCACGGATGTTAGCACCACCACCGCCGATGATGTTGCGGTGGTGCTTCTTCTCAACATCGAGCGTGCGAGTGACAGTCGAGTCAAAGACCTTGGCAGCTTCTTCGATCTGTTTCTTGGCGTCTTCGACAGCCTTCTTTGAGCCCTTGATTTTGATCTCAACGCGTCCAGAAGCATCGGCCGCCTCGCGGCTATTGGGAACGTCGACGTGAGCGCCAGTGGCGAGACGGAGAGCATCGAGCTCACGACCGCCGGTTCCAATCAAGGAAGGCAGTTGGCTCTGCTGAACAGAGACAGTGGCAGTGTGAGAAGTGTCCATGGTGTACTGCAAGAGGTTGAGAAGTTCCTCTCTGGCCTCGTCAGCACCTCTCTTGGGACCCTTGATGATGACTTCATCGGGAGCCTGGTTTGATTTGCGAGAAGTCTCTCCCTCAGCTGCGTCATCATCCTCGGTGTTGTTTGAGCGAGGNAAGTTGATTCTGACGTTGTATCTGTCTTGGAGACGGTTGACCATGCTGCCCTTTGTGCCAATCAGGTCTTTGTGGTACTGGGGCTTGACCTTGATAACGTGTGTGGCTTCATCCTCGAGCTTCTTACCAAGAGCAAGGATGTGAGCCTTGCAAGCATTGGCCTTGGCTTGGGGACCCTTGAGTTCGACCTTGCCATCGTTGACTTGAATGTCGACGTCGAACTCCTCACGAAGCTTTCTGATGTTCTCGCCCTTCTTTCCGATCAAGATGTTGGCAAACTTCTGGGGNAAGTCAAAAGTCAGAGTGAAACCGCGCTCAAGCTCGTCCTGCTTCTCTTGCTCGATGAAAGCGAGAAGGCTTTCGACAAGTGCATCAGCACGGTCGCTGGGACCACGGACAGAGAAACCTTGAGCAGGAGCCTTGCGAGCAGTTTGTCCACCGAACAAGACCTGGATGGGAATCTGACCCGAGGGGAGGTTCGACTGCTCACGATCAACATGTCTTCTGATCTTGTCGTGGAACTTGGGAGGGGCGTCAACGTCACGGGAGACGATCTCCTGCTGTCCACTGATGAGACTCAAAAGGTGTTGTTGAGCTTCCTTCAGGGCGCGCTCGAAGTCTTGAGCCTCGTTGGCAGCAGGTTGACGTCTTGGCAGCTGGTAATCGGCAGCGGAAGAAGGACCCTCGTAGACGAGCAGGATCTCATCATCACTGTCGGATTCCTCAGGGACAACCATGTGCACACCGAACTGGTCGCGGATCTGAGGACCAGCTGACTGGCGCAGGTGCTGGTGGTAGAAGGGGTGGACCTGGACGGGGTTGAGACGGGCAGGNGGATGACCGCTGATGAGGTTCATGATGTCAGAGCGAGCCTTCATGGTGTTCTTGCCGTCGCGGGAAGCAACCTCCCAAGCAGTGGGGCCGTTGCGGGCAGTGCTGGCGATAATGCGAGCATTGTACAAACGCTCGAGGTCCTGGATGGCGCGTCTCTGTTGGAGATACTTGGTAACGTTGCGAGCGTGAGCCTGGGCACCGAGAGGAGCGTTGGGGAAAGAGCGAGAGATGTCAACGCTGGCCATGGACATGCTGGCCGCAAGCTCCATGACCTTGTTCAAACCGTCGTCGAGTCTATCAGCAGGACCAACGATGGTCAGGTTCTCGTCGTTCTCGGCATCAGGAGGCAGCACAACGGTACATCCGGTCTCGGCAAGGAAGTCGTGGAGAGAAGTGCCTCTGTCACCAACAATGAACTGATGACGACCACGCTCAATAGCGGCCTGTTCTGAAACAAGCTCGCGTCTAAGCTGCTCCACCTGGCGTTCGAGCTGGGCGCGAGCTTCGTTGGCAGCCAAGCGGTCACCAGAAATCTGGATAGGGAGGCTGGCCTGGGGTACGAAGGCGGGAGGCTGGCGGTATGCAGCGGGCTCGGGAGGAGCCTGCTCGACCCAAGTGTGGTAGTGAGGAATCTGGACCTTCAAGTCACGACCATTCTCAAGGTCACCAACACGCGAGTTGTGGGCACCAGCAAGGAAAGGGTAGAACTCGGCAGGAATATCCTTCAGACGGAGGTTGATGGAAGAGGTACGCTCGTTGACAATCTTCTCAATCTCTTGACGGGCCATCTCGGCAGCAACAGCGTCGCCCTCAATAAGGACGTCGATGGTGGCAGAGTCGTCATCGTCGGCGGTATCAGTGTCGTCCTGGCGAGGAACCTGGATCTTGGCACCAGTCTTTTGGCTGAGAGCGGTGATGTTGGCGCCACCACGGCCGATGATGTGAGGACGGACGGAAAGCGGGACGGGCACCTTGACGCTTTGCNNTGCTTGTTGTTAGCGACCATGAAGGTGCATTGGCTTGGAACAGCAACTTACTCTAGAACCAAGCTGACGGGCGACCTCCTTCAGAGTCTCGCGGACGTCGTTGGGAGTGGAACCGGTGGCTCTGAAGGAGTAGGAACCACCAGCACCTTGGCCCATCTCAACCTTGGCCTTGGAGCGCTTGTTGATGTCGCGGAGGATCTCGGAGACGGGCTTCTTCAAGTCCTTTGACTGAGCGAGCTGAGATGGAGCAAANGAGATGGCCTCGGTATGACGGCCAGGGAGAGAGACGCCACGGAAGCCAGCGGTGGAAGCGGGAGTAGCGAGGCTCGAGGCAGGAGTGGAGCTGCGCGAAGGAGCGTTGTTGGCGACCTGACCATTGTGGAGGCCGTTGGCGTTGGCGACGGCGGCAGGCTTCTTAGACCATGGCGAAGGACCGGCAGAAGAGCGAGGCTTGGAGGCGCCGAGCGAGGGGAACAGCTCCTCGGATTGAGTGTCGAGGACCGACGACTTCTTGGGAGCAGGAGCAGGAGCGGCCTCGGGAGCGGGAGTAGGGGCGGCAGTCGAGGGACCAGCCGACGACGAAGCGGTGGCAGAAGTAGAAGGAGGAGGGTGGGCAATGTCCTCCTCGTCGACGACCTCCTCGACTGTGGGCTTGTGGTCGTCGTGCTTCTCGGCCAGACGCTGGGCGGGCGTCAGGTTGTCGGCAGAAGAGCCAGCGAGGGTGGGGGCCTCAGAAGCCATGATGATACCAGTTCCGATAAGAAAACCGTCGAAGATGCTGCGAGGTGCGTGTCAGAGTGTGGCCTGGGATGAGCGTTGGTAGGGGCACGGGGATGCACCTACAGCTGAAACCGTTACTGACGAGCGGCTCAACCGAGTGTGAGAGGCAGGATTAGAATCTGTGCGTGTGTTAGAAGACTGCTCGAGTCACTGCAGGCAGAAGACTCACAGGAAAGTGGACGTCTTGTGTGATGACCAGAGGGGACAAAAGTCAAAAGGAGACTGGACTCGAACCAACTCCAAAGTTAGGAGACATCTGGAGCTTCCACTAACTTCCTTCCCCACACTCCAGAGCCTCGACATTATTTGCCAAGATTTGGAGGACACCTGTTGTGCTGCTTCTGACTTCTTCTCTGTATTTCTCATCACGGCATCCTGACTCGCTGTTACCCGCAACACTCCCGCAACAACGACCGAGAGGAGACTCCATGTGTCCTTCGAGTGCTCGAAGCATCCTTGCATCATCCTCCTTCCACCGTCTGATTGCACTGGCTTAGGGAATTTGGAACTTGTTTACTCGATCCGCAAATCAAGCCAGGTCAGGTGACGGGAGTGATGATATGCGATACAGCTCCGTCAAGGTTTGATCCGAGCAAACTACAGTCACTCCGACTGAATACTCCGATACATGCAGAACTGCTTGCAGAGGACGACCTATCAATTGCAGAGATAACACATAAGTCGACAGCGTATATTGGTGACCGTCCCTAAATTTGGCAAGTTAGTCAAGCGCTTCCACACAAGGGTATTGCTATCGCTTCCTAGCCGCTCGAAATATGGATATTGTGCCGCACTCGTGCATTTACTAGGCGCGTACAAATTTTGTCCATTTGATTGTCTGATGCAAATTGCATTCTTACCACTCCTGTCCATGGTGTCTTATATACGCGCGCGGTAAGATGTCAGCCTCCACCATGGATGAACCGCCTGGAACGAGAATAAGAAGACATGTCTCTGTCGAGTATGCTGGTTCCCGTTATCTCTTCGATATCCAGCTCGCACGATGCACCGCCTGAAAGCATTGGTCTCACGCCCAAAGTCAGAGAAGGTGCCATCTTCCTCTGACGAACCACATCTCCGAGGTCACTTGAAGTCCAAGCCTCACTCTACTCCACGTTCCCTTGCAAGCGATTCCCAGACTCGACTCAATGTCAAGCATCAACCAGTTCAAAGCTCTTATCCTTCGCCTTCTCAGATTCGCCGAGATGTTGTTTTCAAAGGCACATTTGTACTTGCATCGACAAACACGTCCAACCCGGCATTGAAGAAAGCGATAGATCGCCATATCCAAGAGCTTTCTGATGCAGATAGAATGGCTTTCATACAAGCTTCCAACGATGGCCTCGATGACCTACTGGAAAGGGTCCGTAAGCTCGACAAAGAGCACTCACGGCAATCCTCGGTTAGAAAGTATACAAAGAGGATAACCAATTTCTTGAATGTATTTCAGCTTTCAGTCGGTGGGGCTTCTATCTTCCTACAGGCCGAATCGACGGCGTCGATCGCATTGGGTGGCGCCAAATTGGTTATCGACCTTGCTCTACGCTACTTTGAGTATTTCGACAAGGTATCAGACATGCTCGACCAACTATCAAAATACCTGGCCCCTCTAGCGAGATATGCCCAAAAATGCGATTTACCCAACATATGCAATGCGCTGGCCGATGTATATGCCGATATACTGAAGTTCTACAGCGCAGCTCGAAGATTGTTCGTCGACGAGACTGGTAAGGCGAAGAACTACGCCTCGTTCAAGCTATTCCTTCGTTCTCAATGGACGCCATTTGCAGCAGAGTTCGGCGAAATCAAATACTCTCTCCAAGGTCACAACGATATCTTGTTACATTCAGGGGTATCCGAGATACTCGTGAACAGCAGTGAGTCCCCAAAGCTCTTAACACTTCATCAGAGGTCCATTGAGATCATTCATATATCGAGCAATCTTTTTCAGCCATCTCCGTATGGAAAGACTTTTCTTTGTAGCTGAGTGTCAAAACCGATGCATACCTGCTAACTTGTTTTAGCAAAGGAAAGGGAGGAATTTTATCGATGGCTTTCGAACAACAATTTTGAGCTCAAAAAGACAAAATCGCTCGAAGTCCGCCATCATGGTACGTGCGGCTGGCTCTTTGGCACAAACGAGTTCAAACAATGGCTGTCATCCCAGACGTCCCAAATGCTGTGGTGCCAAGGCAAACGTAAGTCAGAACATCTCGATGCACGTGTTCCGTCTTTAAACTTTTGCACTTGCATCGTGAGATGGCTTGCGATAAGACTGATCTCCCATATTGATCGTGCTGACATCTGACGCATAGCTGGGTCTGGAAAATCGATTCTCGCATCGCGAGTCATCCAGTATCTCCAAGACATGTGCCACAATACCGATAGTGTTGTTTGTTTTGCATATTTTACTGTCAGTAATATTTCCTTCCAGGACTCGAGTTCTCTCATTCTAGCATTGTTCAAGCAGCTGTGCCGCCAGCAGGAGCATATCCCAGAGTGGCTGCTACGAGCAAAAGAGAAGATCGAGATCCTCAGGAGTTTGCTACAAGCGACAACTTTCTCAGGCTGATTGCTTCTTACGCGAGGACTCTTATCGTCATTGATGGGCTCGACGAATGCCCTGACGCAGGAAGGAAATCTGTGCTGGATCTTCTCAACGATCTCCGTTTCCGCCAGCCAGTCTTGAAGATTTTCATGACCAGCAGGAAGAAGAGCGATATCGCCCGATACTTCGATCGCAAAGGAGTCTTGCAGGTGACGACCGATTCTGATGATACAACGAAGGACATCAATTTCCTCATCCGCCAGAGGACAGAAAGTCTTAGGCAAAGTCAGACTCTTCTTGTACAGAATGACGTTTTGTTCGAGAAGGTGGTTTCCACTCTGATTCGCAGAGCTGATGGAATGTAAGTCATCACTGCAATTATACGGTGCAGGGACACACGCATACACTATCTAGCCGAAGATCTTCGCACCATAAATTGATTTTATTCAACACGGCTAACGATTTCTCTCAGGTTCCTATGGGTCGTTCTGCAACTTGACCATCTCTGTTCTCTCGAGACCGACACACAAATCAGTAAAGCTCTGGAAAAATTGCCGATGGGTCTGACTGAAACATATAGTCGTATCCTCGAGGGAATCAATCGCAAGGACCCATACCAGAGATCGCTTGCCATAGCATGTTTCCGATGGATTCTTTCGGCCACTAGAGAAATGCGTTGGGTTGAGCTTGAAGCGGCATTACCGCTAGCTGATCCAATTCCTCCAACATCCTATCAGGAATGTGCTGAAGGTCCCTCAATCACCTTTGTCTCGAGTGCATGTGGCAACCTAGTGCACATACCCAAGAAGAAGATGACATGGTGGGGTGATGAGAAGATCACTTTCATACATTCATCAGTCTTTCAGTTCTTCTCAGAAAACTTTGCGACTTTAGGGTACACCGGTGATCCCTGGAAGATCTTGTCTGATCCAGATGCCATGAACCGCAAAAATGCTTCAGACTGCATCACCTTTGTATGCCTTCTGATGAAAGATCTGGATCCCAGAAAAGACCTTGACCGGCAAATTGATGGCAGCGCATTTGCTTACTACGCCGTCCATAACTTCGATACTCATCTCGTTGCTTCCACTGGAGCGGTAAACCCATCGTCAACAGCTTTGGATCTCGTGCAGCACCTGCTCAATCGTGACGAGACGTTTCTCGATAACTTGCTCCAGATGCGCCTCATGATGAATTCTGATATAGCCTATGGCCTCGTCGAACCACAATATATGGAGCTCTACATGGGCCCAGCGGTTCCGGAACATATCGTATGGGCAACTCAGCTATACAAAACAATGAGCAAGAGCGTGCTATGCCAGTCACCAGGCGCAACTCTCCGTAAGCTAGCTAAGGCTGGTCTACTCGAAGCTACAGAGAACTTCATACGACAAGGTTTCTTCAAAAATGGAAAACCAACATTGACGAGGAAGATGAACTTGGACGTTCGGCTCTCTACCTGGCTTCGTACTATGGACATGCATCAGGACATGCGTCACTCATTGAGCTTTTGATCCGTGAAGGTGCCAGGCCGGAACCTGATACTACCAAGGTCAATTCTCTTGTCTGTTTCAACAAAAGTACACCATTGTTTGCAGCAATATCCGGAGGGAGTTATGCAGCAGTCGAGGTGCTGCTCAAGACTGGAGTAAGAGCGAACATTCCCATGCGGTCATTTGGCAGGATAGTCTACCCATTGGAGATGGCCGAGTCACAAGGGGACCATGATACTGCTAGATTGCTGGAGAGTTCCGGCGCTGACAGACGCACCTTCGAGGTCGGCAAAGTATTTGAAACAGATGTCACCGTTGGTGGTGCTGAGAGTAGGTAGTGGAGCAATTGCGTTCCTTTCGTTGTTGCGAAGCGGAAAGCGCTATTGAGTTGGTTGTTAGTTTGTTTCTTGTCAAGGCAATGAAGACCATTTGCAAGATCTGCTCGGATTGGTACACGTCATCGTTTATCCCATGGGTAGAATGCTGGTGAAGCAGTTGACTTCTCGGCAGTGTCGCGTGTCCGGATTGTCGGTGAACACAGGAACCCGGTTGTGCATGCAACCATAAGTCAGAGCTAACTTAGATGACGCGTTGTTTAGAAGACCAACAGATGCCTCTTTGTTGGCTAAGTTAGTCGGTTGGACATCGAGCTTCGCGACGACAGCGGTGAGCTCGGTTAGCACGCATGAACGAGCCGAACACAACCGCTTAAGCAGTTGATATCAATGCTTCTTTGTTCTTGCAGAAAGGACCATGCTGAATAATGCGAGCTATCTGCTCGACCTGCAATATTGAGCCTAATGGTTTTGACACCTGCCGAGCGGACCGAGTTTCGAGCAGTCGCGCGCTGTCTTTGTCCTGGAGGGTGTCACAGTATCCTCGTTCGTCGTAAAAGCGTGCCTGAGTCGGAGTGGCCGGCTGCGAGAGTGGTGAGAACGACTTGAGATTTTACAGCCCCTCTGACGTGGCCTCTCCTGCACATCAGACATGCAGCATGCAGCAAAAGGAAAAGAATGGCAGCTCATCGCTTCCTCAAACCCCCTGTGTTTGCTTTGCTCGCGCGCCGAGTCGTGTGGTGACGATTTGCACCAGCCACATATACGTCATGAGCAGCTCCTCTTGTGGCTGGGTCAAGTATGGCTTGTGGAAACGGTCTTATGGGAGACAGATGTGTGCTGCGGCATAGAAGCATGCAGGAACCAGACAGAAAAGGCTGAGAGCAAAAACATTCTGCTGAGCTGGCTTGCAGCTTAATCTAAATTCAAGAAGTACCCAAAAGGTCGTTCGGTGAGAGCGAATGTACTGGAGTACAGAGTCGGTGACAGTAGGCCATCTCCGAGATCCGTTGCTGACAGGGTCGTAGAATTTACATGTGGCTTGCATGCTCCATGCAGCCCTACCCGATCGGACCCTGAGCCCAACGCTCGATTACCAAGATCTGCCCTGGCTTTCTCTGCCTAACCATGCTGCTAGCACAATGAATGTCGAGCATGCTAAAAGGCCAGAAGTAGAATATGGTAAGCGAGTACGGAAGACTAAGTATACAACTCTAGGCACCGAGAGAGTCGCGAGTGCAGCGGTGACTCTGACAAGTCACGCGGTACAGCGCGGTGAGTCGAGCATTGCAGGCAGCAAAATTGAGGTCTACGTCGGTCTTTGGACAAGACCAAACTGACAGGACAGAGCCCACACTCCAAACCAGAACCATCAAGGAAAATGCTCTTCCAATAGAACACGGCCGCATAGAGCGAATCGAAGCAGTATAGATGTTGATATTCTGGGAGGTGATGTACGCATAGAAGCATCTAGCCCGCATCACGGAACAGCGCGATCCGGTAAGGTGCGTCTCGGCACGCATCTGCCTGCTCGATAATCCGTGGCGCAGCACTCACACTCGGCCAGCATAACCGAGTCCCAAGACACGATGACTGGAAACCAAAAATTCTGTATTAAACCAAGCCGTCCTCCCCGGACCATTCTCGAGCAAATCGAAACCAACGGAACAACTCAGGAAACTCGAAAAAGAGAGGAAGCAGATTACCAATCCAACGGATACCCCGTGACCATATCAGCGGCAGCTACGAGAAAGAGATCGGCAAGGACTTGCCCAGAAGGCTCTAGTCTGAAATTCATCGACGTCATANATCGGACCCTGAGCGGAATCATGACATATTGGCCAAATCGGACTTCCTTCTCTTGCTCAGGCATTCGATCTTCCTTCAACACATCGACACCTGATTCTCTCTCGACACAAGGAAATTCATCACCGATCAACACTCCACATCAATTGACACTGGACCAACCATTTCAGTACAACCCTCCATTCACGTTTTCTCTCGACACGGACTCGACAGTACAAACAAGCGACTGGCATATGTTTCCAGTGCAGAACCATACTGCCGGACTGCTGCAGAAAAGTCAAGGCCACCAGAGAAACGCGTCCGAGTCGACTGTAAACTCGACCGGCCCCTCTTCGCCATTCATGCAGGGCAGCACCTATCCTTACATTGCCAACGCCGACCAGTCTCCTACCACGTCGTACTTTAGCGACAACGACCAGACATTCAACAACGTCGGCTACGCACCATCAAAGCTCTCTCACACCCCCGCGGCCCATCTAGCCATGCAAAATATGGCCATCGACCAGCACAACTCGACCTACAACGAGGACATTCCGGACTTTGCACACTCGTCACGGCATTCAGTGTCAAGCAAGGGTCAGGACTCGCCGTCGACGCCTCAGCCGAGGTCGAGTTCTGACCATGACAATGATGAGAGACCGCCTCTCTTCAAGATGCCAACCAATGGTGAGGAAGTGTCCGATTTGGAACTGTTTGAGCGATACTTATATATGAGCTCGCTTCCAGACTACAAAGCCAATGCTCCTCGCGTCGAGCTCAACCGCACAGAGTCTGCTGCCTTTGCCGACGAGCTCTTCAACCCAAACAACTCTGATTCCCTTCAGCCACCGACGGTGCATACCAATAACAACAACAACAACATGCTGTCGCCACACCGCAACTTGATCGACGAGAGGTTACGCACTGCCAACAGCATCCGGTCGCAGTCACCGGTTGGCGATGTGTCTCGTGAGCGATCCCCTTTCAGACAAAACTCACCCTTTGCAGCACCCGCTGCTCAGAACTTCAAATCACCTGGTCCTTTCTTGGCCACCGCTGCAGACTCGAGACGTCAGCAGAGGGAAGAGGCAAGCGCTAGAGAATGGATGTCGCACCAGCCCAAGCTACGAAGGGAGCCCACCAAGACCATGTCTCCGAAGGATGCCCTCCTCGACTTTACTGATAGCGAGGGTTCCGACATGCCTTTGTTCGCTGACACGCTGCCTTCGGGCTACAACTTTGCCACTAGCATGGCGGCCNCTCCAACCAATGTTGCCGGCTTCCGTGCTTCATCCTCTGACCAATCTTCCATTGGTTCTTCCACATTCAACTTCTTGCCGCCTCAGCAACCAGTAATGCCCAGCAATTCTTATGCTCCGGCACACTATCGCCCTGCTGACTTCAACCCTGAGCCCACGCCAGACTTCCCTGCTCACCTGGCCACTATGGAGTCATCCATGAGCGAGGGTCCTGGTGCTTCTTCTCAGGGCAGCATGACTGCTGCATCCATCTCGCGGCCGCAGCACACGACTGCCGATACTGGTAGTTACACATGCACTGCCGATGGCTGCTACCAACGTTTCGACTCTGCTGTCAAGCTGCTGAAGCACGGACGTGACGCTCATCCTGCTCGTCAGTCTTTGTCGTCGACAGGCACCGCCACATCATCCCCCGAGGAAGACCGTGGCTCGAGTTCCCCTGCTGCCGCTCCTGGCAATCTTGGTAGCTCCATGACTGCTGCTGCACTAGCCGAGCGCAACTCACAGCAAGGCCCTCACAAGTGTACACGTACCAATCCATCAACTGGCAAGCCGTGTAACAGCATTTTCAGCAGACCTTACGATCTTACTCGTCATGAGGATACCATCCATAACCGCCAGAAGCAAAAGGTTCGCTGTCAGTACTGTCGCGAGGAGAAGACCTTCTCCCGTGCAGATGCCCTCACACGTCACATGAGGGTTGTTCACCCTGAAGTTGATTTCCACGGTAAGCGTGGAAGGAAGGGCGATCATTTCTAGAATGATTGGTTCATCCGGTAATGTCTTGTTTACTTGTTTTGCTTTCACACTTATGCTCATGACTGCGCGGCGTTGTTTCCTCTGCTCTGTACTTGTACGATGATGACGATGATGATCTTGTTTCGGCGTTTTTTTGTTGTTGCACCTTTGCATGCGGAGGTGTCTGATGAGGATTGGCACCTTGTTTTAGCTATTGGATTCGCTACCCATGTACAATTATGCTATCAATTGCTTCACGAAAAGCGATGTTTCTTGATTCGAGTCTTTTGTTAAATACATGAGGATGCAATGATTTCATGGCGATTATGCGTACAACGATTACCTTTGTTTTGACAAGAGCATGCTTTTGGAAACATCTCTCTCTATCTACGTGCTAATCTCTTGTTTGAATCCAAGTTCTGGTTCATTCGTGTCCTGACACACGAGGGCGCACCCATGAAATGCTGTAGGCTTTCCAGTATAAGCCTGTTGAACGTGTTTCAAGTCAATATACCCCCATCAACACCTTCACGGTAGTGAATAGAGACCTTAACGCAACGAAGATCACATTTCCTACTGATCCCACAATTTCTGAATGGTAGACATGTTGCTGAGCCTAAATATCATTGTCGTCGACTTGTGACAGGGTGGTACTCTCGACTAGAACCCAGGTAGAGGTCAAAGCGTTCCCAGCCACCTCCTTCCTTTCTTACCAGGCCTTTTCGCTCTTTCCACCCACGTCATTCAGATGATGGAACGCGTGAGATACGCGCCTATTCTGGAAAGTGTTGTTGGTAGAAGGCGCAGACGTGATGATGGAATCTCCTTCGAGTCTCGATCAACTGTTCAAATCGTCTTGTCCAATATTCTATCATGATATGCATCCGCATCGACGTCTGTCCAATGAAAACAACCACTCGAAGCCGTGCAGGATTCGCGGCTGCGCCATGCGATGGCTGGCGCTTCGAAGTGGCCATTGGATACCTGGACTGTCATTGACATGCATGCATGCGCTGTCGGTTAATGGGGTGATGCTCTGCAAAGATAAGTGTTGCTGTCCCCTCTTACTGCCAGAAGGTCTGGCATCTGTCGCACATCTAAGTATTTCCTGTTTGATTAATCATGTCCACCACATCACCACCACTGCAGAGGAAGAGAGACAGACTGAAGGGCATCCTGCCCGGGCGATCAAAGACCGTATCTCCAGGTCCTTCGCTGGTTCCCACGTCCTCGAGCTCTCTACAAGCTTCACAGCAATCTAGTTCGGCAGCCTCGGCACACCCGATCTCTACGCCATCCGCATCTGCTTTAACCATAGTATCAACACCTCAGCAATCAATACTGAGCGTTCCAACAGTGGCCCTACCATCTACAACATTCAGTCCCTTAGCCAATCCTGCCTTCCTCGCAGCGATACAAAAGCATCTTGACAAACTGCCAGAAGTGGAGCGACATGCGTTTTCTCATGCGAACACCAGTATCACGCTGGAAGGTCTCCTAGAAAGAGTAAGATCACTAGATACGCAGCATACCTCGAGGTCGTCATTTCGTTCTCATGCGGGGAAGGTCGCCAAATTCTTGAGCCTCTTAGATCGCTTGCTTGGAGGAATCGCTATTGCCATTCAGGCAAATCCCGACATCTCGTCCATCGTCGTTGGTGGCGTGAAGCTGATAGTCGACATCGCCATAGGGTTTACCAAATACTTCGGCAAGCTTACAGATATGCTTGATCGGCTTAGCGAAATCATCGCTCCCCTTGAGCGGTATGCACAGCGTTTCGAGCTGTTGAATGTCGGAAATGCTCTTATCGATGTCTATGGAGATGTTCTGGACTTTTGCAGAGCATCTAGCGCTTTGTTTTTGGACAAGGATGGTAAATCTAAGATACCGACTACGCTCAAAATATTCCTCCACACTCAATGGTCGCCTTTCGAGGCAGAGTTTGGTGAAATCGCCGGCCGAATGGATCGTCACTGCGGTGTTCTCTTGCATGCAGCGCAAGCAGAGTTGTTATATGCTAACAAAGGAAAGTATGTCCTTGTACTAACGTTCCGAAGCTATTCTGACTCAGCACAGTCAAGGAGAAGGAGAGCTTTCTACGCTGGTTGTCACCGCACGACTTCCAGCACAAGCAGAACCATACTTTCGCAACCAAGCATCAAGGTACAGGCGACTGGTTGTTGCAGACAGCCGAGTTCTTGCAATGGGAGAAAGCGACATCCTCTCAGCTTCTGTGGTGTTATGGCAAACGTGAGTCTCTCTAACCATCTGCTATACCCCGCTGACAGTGTTGTACAGCGGGTGCGGGAAAATCTGTTCTAGCGTAAGACTCATTCCTTGTTTCGTGTTACCACAACAAACCAACACGATCATGCCAAGATCTCATGTCATCAACCACATTCATCAGAAACATGTTGGAGAGCAGACAGGTCTTTGCTTCGCTTATTTCAAGTTCACGGACGCGGCCTTCCAGGACTTGACACTGCTAATCGCACTATTTTTGAAACAGCTTTGTCAACAACATGGCGCACTTCCTCAACAGCTAGTAGAAGCTAAGCAGGATGCCAGACAGCCCACTAGCCTGTCAGACATTGACATGTTTGCTAGTGTTACCAAGCCCTACCAACGAGTTTTTATCGTCATCGACGGGCTTGATGAGTGTCCGGAAGAGAGACGATCACCAATACTGGATTTCGTTATCGAAGTACTAACCAAGTGTAACTCTGTTGTCAAGGTTTTCGTGAGTAGTCGCAAAGAGTACGATATCAGCGACCGTTTCGAATGCCTCAACACACCTGCCATCGAGCTCGAGACCGGAAAAATCACTCCAGATATTCGAAGCTTTGTTCGACACGAAGCCTCGAGGCTTCGAACGAAGTCCAAGCTTCGTGTTCGAGATGATGCATTGTTTGAAGAAATTGTTCAGAGCATAATCGAGAAGTCGGACGGCATGTAAGCCCAAGCCTACATCGAACCTCGCCCATTCGTCACTGACTGTACAAGGTTCCTGTGGGTTAGCCTTCAGCTGCAAGAACTCTGCAGGATCAGCAGAGCAGAAAACGATCAGCAACTCAAGCAAGCGCTTAATCACCTTCCTAAAGGTCTTGTGGCAATGTATACTCGTATGCTTGATGAGATTGCTGGAGGTCCTGAACATGCTCGAAAGGTCGCCCTGGAGTGTTTCCGCTGGATCATATATGCCAAGGAACCACTACATGGAAATGACCTGAGAGTCGCTGTTGCACTTTTGGATTCACCTCGCACGAGAGAGGATTTGAAATCGCGGCTGCTGACAAATGCGTACATTTCAGAAATCTGTCGAAACCTGCTGCGGCTACCTGACTTCGATTCACCATACCGTTCGATCACTCCAATCCATTTCTCGTTCCTCGAATTTCTCCAGAACCTACCTCTGGACGGGCTTCAGGGCGGGTTTTGGAACCCTCTTATGGACCGACCTGATTCTGAAAGTGTTTTGGCATGCCGTTGCATGGATTTGCTGGTGCTTGCACTCCCGCCAATGTCTAAGATCGCGATATCCGGAGCCCCATATTATGGAGATATTCAAGTCGCTTGGCCGGATATAGACTACTCAATCAGGTTCTTCGATAAACATGCAACACGTGGCACGAGCGAGTCTCTACAATCTCCCGCTAAGCTGTTGGTAAGCACCAACCGACTCCTAGGTGCGGATGTCGAGAAACTTGCCTGGTTGGTACGATGGAGGTTGAAACAATTGACAATAGGGCAGAGAACATCAGGCTGGGACTTTGATGAAGCACTCTCAAGAAATTATCTGCTATGGACTTCGGATCTCTATCTCCTTCCAGGACTCGAGAGTGGTTGGACCCGGCTTGAGATCACAAAGTATGCACTTCACCTTGTGGTCTGGCGTCGTCCTGGGCAGTTAGAACACTTGCTATCTAACGGCCACTGCGCAAACCAGCTTGAAGAGCACGGTCGAACAGCTTTGTGGTATGCGTGCGACCTTGAGCGCATATCTTCTGTCGAAACCCTCTTGCGCGCAGGTGCCACGCTTGGCACAGATATAGACGGTGTATCCCCATTAGAGCGTGCCATCCGGAGAAATCATTTCGAAATCACGCAACTGTTGCTGCAGGCGAGCCCTCAGTCAAGTGCCTTGCTGGGACCCGATGGTCAAAATTTACTCATGATGGCGTTCAGTCTTGAAATGGTGCGATATCTGTGCGAATTTCACAGGGCCGACATTGATGCCACTGATCGTGTCGGGAGATCAGTGCTCGGCTATTTCTCTGGTGCTAGAATCCATTGGTATGGTCGAAATATAGACCCTGCAGAGGCGACCCGCATCTTTGAGTACCTAGTTGATCGAGGAGCCGACCTGTATACCAAATCCAAGGCTGGAATGACTCTCATTGATTATGTTGCGTTTGATGGAGGTTGCAGGGGACCACTGAGGTTCCTCTTGCAACGAGACATAAGACTGGTCAAGAAAGAAGCTTACGAATGGACTACTTTGCACTGGGCTTGTAGTAGACTTAATCTCAGGATGGCAAAGAAACTCCTCGAGCACGGACTGGAAGTGAAGGCGATCACAACACTCCAGCCTCCTCGAAGCTGGACACCATACGATATCTTGATACAGGCCGGCTTTCAGCCTAATTCAACATGGCTTGCAAATTACGGATCTGACGAGTCGATACTAGATGCGCTTGGCCGATCCAAGGAGATTATCGTCGGTACTACGCTGCCGGGACGTCAGGTCGACTATAGCCAGTTGATGGTCAAGGAGCTCGAGAGATTCACGTTGTGCTACTTGTGTGCGAGAGCAATTGAGGTATGCGAATCCTGTTGTCCTATGAAGAATGTCATTGCTAACCTACGCAAAGGAGGACTTTGTGTTTGAACGCGCAACCTGCGGTCACGAGATTTGCTTCATGTGCAATCACAACCTGCACAACAATCATCCAGATCATATCCTCGAAACTTCCTACCAAGGCTGCATTGGTACTCTCTGGATCCGGCCTCTTGTTGGTTCATGATGGCGGCTGACATGTGTCAATAGCACTCCGTAGGAGAAGCATGGTTCTCATGATCAAACTTCCCTATGCATTCGATCTACGATGTCCCGACTGGCAAGATTGGCTCAGGAAAACGAAAGAGAAGATGGCCCCAGCGGACGAAAGATAAGCGTCGGGATGAATACCGCAAAACGAGAGTGGGGCGGGAGCGGAAGCCGAAGGTCCATCGAACGACCAAGAGCCACAGCAGCTTTCTCCGAGATAACACTTCGGCTATTGGAGGCTTGAGACCTCTCTCATATATCGTCCAAGCCGTACACGACATTGGACTTTAGGGCCAACCATGGACTTTCGGTATACACAGTCGCGACTGCTCTCTTCTCTTCCACTTCTTGCGGTTTAGATGTGGGAGACTGCATTTTCGATTACGTCCTCTATCTGACTGGACCGGCTTCTCCGCCCTTTTTGTGCTTCTCGAATTGATTCTTCATTCTCGTTACTAACGTTCCTCTAGGCCTCCGGCGAGTCGTCTCTCATTCCTCGCAGCCATATGCTGTTCATGCAGCTTTGCATTTCTCTCGCTATCATTCGAGTGATCTCGGCTGTCCTCGCGCGCCTTCCTCGACTTCCGGCGTTGTTCTCTTGCTCGATGACCTGCATCAAAACAACTACGTTCGTGTGCATTTTTTTTTTTGACGCATGCGACTGAGCTCAGACCAAATTGCCTCTGGCCTCCTGCTCTCTCTCGATGGCCTCGAAGAGCGACTTGAAGTTACCAGCACCAAAGCCGTCGAAGTTGTTACGCTGGATGATTTCGATAAAGACAGTAGGGCGGTCCAGCACATGCTGTGAGTTCAAAGTTAGTTGTCCGTTCGAGATCAAAGCATTGTCAGTTGCACTTACTTTAGTAAACAACTGTAGGAGATAACCGCCTTCATCAAAGTCAATCAAGATGTCGAGACTGGCAAGGACGTCAAAGTCCTCGTTGAGCTTCATGCCGGCAGCATCCAGCCTCTGCTTCATGGACACGTAGTAGGTCTCTGGCACTTTGATGAACTCCATGCCTCTGGCCCTGAGGTTTCTGATAGCAGTGACGATATCAGTAGTTTTGAAAGCCACGTGCTGGACACCAGCGCCACCGTAAAAGTCAACATACTCCTCAATCTGAGACTGCTTCTTTCCTTGTGCAGGCTCATTGATGGGCATCTTGATAACTTCATTGGGAGAAGCCATGACCACCGACTTGAGCGCCGAAAACTCGGTGCACATTTCCTTGTCATCAACAGACCAGAAACGGTGGAAACCGAGGGCTTTTTCGTAGTAGGCGCAGACGTCATCCATTTCGTTCCAGTCTTGGTTGCCGACGCAGTGGTCGATGGCTTCGAGGGTCACAGGTGGGAGAAGCAGGTTCAGGGGNTCCTTTGCCGTGGGCTCGAGGCGGAAGCCAGGGAAGAAGACGCCGCGGTAGTTTTGGCGCTCGATTAGGGTGTGCGTGGTTTGTCCGTAGGTTTGGATGGTGGCGGTCTTGACGTAGCCGAGCTTGCCGTCGTGAAGGGTGTTGGGGGCTTTGATGGAAGTTGCGCCTGCCGAAACTGCGGCATTGTAGATTGATTCCACGCAGTCGACTTCGAAAGCCACGTCTGGTGTTCCTCATCAGTAAATTCTCAAAACCAAAAGATCTGGAGCAAACAAACCTTTGACGGCATCGCCATGGGTCTCAAGATGCTTGTGCACTTCTCTGACCAATTCTCTCTCGTCCTCGGGGACATCGTGCAACATACTCAGGCCACGCAGAGGNGAAGTCAAGACGAAGGTGACGCCTCCGTTGCGCACGACGTAGGAGGCGAGTCCTCTAGACCCGGTCTCCAAGCCTCTGTATGCGATCTTCTCGAAGCCCATGCGTGCAATGTAGTAGGCGGCTGCTTGTTTGGCATTGCCCACGTACCAGTGCACGTGGTCATAGCCTTGGTAGGAAGACATCTCTGCTTCTGTTGATGGAGGAGGAGGCGATGCTTCACGAGGTGGTGACAAGGCGATGGGCGCCATGGTTGTTGATGTTGTTGGTGGATGCTGTGGTAAGTGAATGTTGTGTAAAGTTGTGGATGGGGTTGGTGCGACAATAACAACCGCGTCAGACTGCTTCAAAAGTGAATGCGAAAGCTATATATCAATAAACCATCACTCGTTGACCTTTGTGATGTAGATATATCGTTTCAAGGTCATGAGCTCAAATAGTGAGGCGGAAGGCGGTCCGTTAGCTTCTGTCGTATTACGGATGCCTTGATCACCGTTTGGGAAGGAAGGTGTGGGGTGGGGTCCCGGTAAGCTTCTCGAAGGCGGCAGTATTCCGCTCTCGACAACACAAGTGATGTGAGATACGGGAAGGCATGGACAACATGTGAACTGTCGTGGTTAGGAGTAACACAAGCACATGATGGGAGAGACACTCTTAGGTATCGTAGCTTTGAGAATTTCTTTTGCCATGGGCTTCTGCACGCCTCCTGAGTGTTCGATGAGAACCATCTTGTATCTCCACAACGTGAAATAACCCTTCCTGACCGTCTTGTCCCCTCTGCCCTTGTTGAACGATGTCAAGTCTGTGGAGAGTTCTTCTCGTTCAGCAAAGCTGACCTGCCTTCCACTCCTCAGTTTCCTTCTTCAATGCCTCCTTGACGATAGCACCGCACATTTTGGCGTATGGGTTGGTTCTCACAGCCATCTCGCGTGCTTCCTTGCTTCCATATTGGCCTCCAGCAGCAAAGTCCTTGCTTGCTTGCTCCTCGACACTTTCCGCAGAAGCCGATTGAAGTGTGTCGCTGACACCATGAACTTGCTCGCTTTTGCGGATGATGTCGGCGATCTTGAGTAGCAGGAAGCCGCGGTGTGTGTAAGCAGCTGCAAGAACAGTAGACTGATGGGTTGAGAGTTGTTGGTTTGTGTTGGTGGGTCCGGCGAGCTGAATGCCCTTCTGAAGGTCTTCGAGCAACTGTCCACTTGCTTCGGCATGGTTGTATGTAAAGAGATCGCCGGTCGGAATGAGTAGTCGGCTTGCTTGTGCGCGGTTTATGTACGCAGAGGCGTAGCCTGGCGACTCCTTGATCAATGATGATAGATCTTGGATTGCTTTCTGAACAGTCTCTGGACTTGAAGTGTCGTTTTGCAGCTGTGAGATGATTTGAAGTTCAGTCGATCTGCGCTCAGAGAACTGATCTTCCGCCATTCCCGGCAGTGATGTCTGTGATGAGGCATGCTTTGTAGGGGATGCGGTGGCTTCTGGGTCGAAGAGTGACTTGAGAACGAAGGAGTCGCGTGTCGTTAGACCAGGCATTTTGTCGATTGCGATGATTTTGGTTTTTGATGTTGACGAATGTGATAGTAGCAGGGGTTCGCTGACTATTTGCTTCTCGATGTGAGCGTGTCGTTGTTTACCGAGAGTGTGAACACGGATGCGGCCCGGCTGGTTCATCACCCCGCTCTGTGTGAAGCTGGGGAAGGAGCGATGCAGTCACCACCACGGAACAACTTCCGCGACTAGATCCTGCAAGGTGATTGAATGCTCACTGCTGCCTTTTCTGGCTTTAACAGGGTGGGAGATCTGATATGGCTGTCTTGTCTCTCACTAGCAAGTGTCCGCACTTCAACACCTCGGGATAAATAGTAATATTTGAGTAGGGAAGTCCTCGCTCATCTCAACTCTTCCGGACAATCTGGCTGATTCTGCCAATGCGATCTCTTGAACGAAGGATGCTCCTTCAGCGCGCCATAAATCTTACAGATGGTCGGGAAAGGTTCGATCGCCACTTGAAACTTCTCCGCATTCCACAGAGCAGGTACCAGACAAACATCAGCAAGAGTGATCGTGTCACCGCAACAATATTTCCCAGCTGTGTTGCTGACCACACCCTCAAAGGCTTTGAGACCTCTCTCGGTGAATAACTGTGCCCAAGCCAGGCGATCAGCTCCAGAAGACTCGGCGCGCTTCATAAGTGTGTCGTTGGTTGGTGGTTGAGTGTCGGCAACGATGATTTCTGCCAAGGTGCGAACATCTGCCCTTGACTTTGCATCTGCAGGAAGAAGGGAAGGCGAGTCTGGGTAGGCTTCTTCGAGGTATTCTAGAGCCGCCATAGATTGCGGTATGCACCATCCATCGTCGACCATCAGAGTTGGCACGGAGCGTGAGGGATTCTTTGCATTGTATTCGTCTTTGAGATGCTCTCCATTGTTGAGGTTGACGTAGACGGGCTTGTACTCGATGGCCTTCAAATCAAGGGCTATGCGAAGTCTGGCCGCGCAAGATGACCGATAGTATCCGTAGAGCGTGACACTCGCCATCAGAAAGAAATTGGCTACTTTGCTGTTTGCTGTTTGCACAAGGGGGAGGTATGGGATGTAGTCTTGGTAATTCTTGAATGCAGGCTGAGCGACCGAGCAGGCTACTGTGAAGGAATGAGGGGTATCCGGCAAACGTGACTTGATCAAATTGGGCGTCGAGCGGGCAAGAACGAATTCTCACCCGAGAGCCAGCGCAGCGATAGACACTGAACGGACGTACACGATACTAGTGTCGAGCGAAATTTGCATAGAGTGCGCTCATCTAGAGTCCTCATCCGACGATCGTTCTTCATCCTCGATCAACGCTTCCTAGCACCTCTGGTACAGAGAATCCACACCCTGTTGAACAGCGTTCCAGTCCACCCAGTCATACGGGCTGCAATACCAACTCATAAATTCAGGCAGGCTGTCGTAATAACCGGAATCGTGAAAGTCGAAGTTGTTGATAAAAATCCTCCATTGCTATAGGGCATCAAGCCCCTCGAGGTCTTTGCAGAGGAAATAGTGTATACAGCAATTCTGATCGTTGTCACCTGCCTTCCAGCCAGCAGCAACTTCAAACCCCTCAGAGCCGGCAAACTCGCACATCTTATCCAAGGGCTGTGCTTGTTCGTGTGCATCGTACAGCGCCGTCGCGAAACTGCAGACAAACAGTTGTCTATCGAGGTTCGGATAAGCGACTCCGCTGGTGTGCCTCAGAAATTCGCAGAATTCGGCCGGTAATTCGAGAATATCTGCCATGCTACCTAGCAAGTCTCTGGACGCGTTCTTACGTACAGCGGCGTCCAAGCTTGGCAAGAACTGTGTAGTGTAGTTGTTCGAGCCTGTCATTCGTGGGCAGATGCCAGAATCATCACCAAGGCGAGACTGAGCTCTATACTCGTCAAGGCTGGTAATCTCGGGCATGTCCCATCTTTTAACATCCAGGACCTCCGACGTCTCCATCTCCAGGTGTGTCGCTAACATGTCCAGGTGCAGTTTTTCGTCGCCTTCCGTTTCAGCAATCATGTCCAGTACTCTCGAGAGAATCCGTTTGTTGTTGTCACGCATGTGATCGGCAAATTGTGACAGGAAATTAGCCATGGCCTCGGAGCGTTCGGTAAAGCTGAGCTTCCTGAATTCATCTTCAATCTCAACCAGGAGACTCATACTGCAGAGAACAAAGCACGGAGAGGTCGCGAAGGTTTGTACGGAATGTGTTGTATTGCTCTGACCTGGTACCCTACCAGTATCTGAGCTTGAAAGCTCGAAACGCGATCGATAATAGCAGGACTAGTGTATTGTCTCCCAAATACCTCACGCTGGTGCCTAGTGCCTGGTGTCATGGTTCATCCTGAGACAACAAGTTTCGTCTAGACATTGGAAGACTCAAAAGTGTATGATCTTTCGGAGATGATCGCCAAAGGCTATAGTCATGCTCATGCTGAGTTTCGGCACAAGCAAAGGAGTTTTCTCGTGCACGAACGCTCACAGTTATGTTCCACAGTTGATTGAGGACAGACACTCAGCCAGAGCGATAAGAGAAAAGACGCACGCAATCAAACTTCACCACTTTGGAAGACCGGGGATTTACCGTATCAGATTAGGAAAACCATCCCCGATCGGGTTCCTGCCGCTCTCTGTTAACCCCCATAACGCCGCTAAACCCGCGATTTGGCTATGAATCTCGACAGATTGTACACCTCAAGACTGCGGAGTAGACCGGCCCGGCACCGGGCCTGTCCTGTAATATTCCTCCAAATCTGCTGCTTGATGGACTGAGACCAGCCTGACCAACGCTCGGAGATAGGACAAATGAACAAGGTTACGCCGCTGAGCCCGCGGGTCATCGTCGAACTCGATAGCGAGTTAGTGTTGTATAAGAAGACATGTGCGCTTGCGGCTTTTCTCCTCCAATAATCACCGCTCGACTATTCCCACCATAATCATGTCGAACATGCAAACTCCACCTGACGTCGCCGACCCGAGTACTTTGGGTTGTTACCAATCCTCACAAACTGCTCTGCTCCTGCTCGACTTCCATTCTCTATTCGTAGAGAAAGCTGGTGGTCCAGGCGCTCCTACCGCGTTGGCTACCGCGGTCAAACTAAGGATCTGGGCAAAATCGCAAGGCATCATGGTCATCCATGCCCTGCTTAATATCGACAAATCGCCTTACCCGACTTGTAAGGGTGCAGATCGACTTTCTGCGGTCCTCAATGCTATGAAGTCCAGTGGCGGTGAAGAGCCCGAAGAGCTGTTACACAACTATGACGACGGCGACATCACCTTTACCAGATCACCCGGTCACGTCTCGGCTCTCAAGTCGCCTGGTCTACAAGACTATCTGAAAGAAAAGGGCATCAAGTCGCTGATACTGACTAAAGTGAGCACTTCTGGATGTGGTATGCGGACTGCAGTTCCTGCTACCGATGACGAATATGTGGTCACAATCATCTCCGATGGCTATGCCGATGCAGATAAGAACCTTCACGATGTTTTATTGCAGAGGGTGTTGGCATCCAGGGCGTATGTGACCACTGCAGCCGAATTTCAGGAAAACTATATTTCGTCGATTGATCAATGAGAACGACTACAGTCCAATAGCAAGGGCAATCAATGAAGCTCTAGAGACAAATACAAAGGACACCGAACATATTACAACTCGCAGTAAACTCATAGCACTCCTCCGTAATCTTCAATTTGTTCAATCGACCAATCTCGTGCTCAAGGGAACATCATCGGGCTTCGTTCTTGTTTGGCATATTTCAACAGACGATCGCCGTTGTATGGGATGCAATCCGGCGCTACCTCCTGTTCGGGAGGTAGTCGAGGATATTCAGTACACGGTAGCAGTAGAGTTATCGATGATAAGACAGGAAGTACTTCTACTTGCGGCTTGCATTACAGTCTCAGTAATCGCTGTTCGTACAGTCTCTGTCCGTACAATCGCTATCCTATTCTTCTTCCTCAAAGGCTTCTTTGCACTTCCAATGAATACTCTCGATGCTGTACTGTACGCTGTCCCAAGGCACTTGATCGTACCTGCTGCAATACCAGTCCAGAAACCCAAAGAGGTCGTCAAAAGGCCCTTGCCAGTCAGGACACTCCCAGTTGTTTACGAAAACTCTCCATCGCCAGGGTTCATCTGGCTCATCGAGACGTTGGCATAGAGCATAGTAGATGACGCAATGGTAGTAGTTTTTGCCCGCTAGCCAACCTGCCGCGAATTCGAAGTCGTACCTTCCGCCAGACCATTCCGTTATCTTATCCAATGGCTGTGCAAGTTCATCAGGCTGGTAATGTTGTGAAGCAAAATCACAGTAGAAGCTTTCGCGCTCGTAATTGGCATACCACAACCCTCCACATTGTTTGCTGAACTCTACAAACTCAGCAGGGAGTTGCAGGTTGTCTACTGCGGCATCCCCCAACAGCTCCCTGGATGCATTGTTGCGCACGGCAAGTTCGAGATCGTCCAAGAAGCCTGTGAGGTGGTCCGGTAGTTTCTCGGAATCTGGCCACGAAGCCAGNGCCCCGTCCTCCGAGGTAAAGTCGCTGAGTCGAGTAATGTTGGGATCCCAGTCCTCAGTGGTGTTCTCGAGTGCGTCGGTACGAGTCCTGGCTTCAAGTCTTCTAGTTGTGTGTCTGTCCAAGTGTGTTGCTAGCATGTCGAGATGGAGTTCTTCGGTGCCGTCGGTCTTTGCAATGGTGTCCAGTACGCGCTTGAGGATGCGCTCGTTGTCGTTCTTCATCCGTTGCTCATATCGGGCAAGAGCCTTGGAAATGATTTCAGAGCGTTCCGAGGGACTCAAGTCGCCAAAGGGATCATATATCTCGGCCGGTAGTTCCGAGGTAGACGTAGTCTCTGAGCATTCGGATTGGCTGGACTCATCGACGCCAGAATCTTGTTCAGCTTCCTGGGCATCCATGTGATGATTTAGGGCAAGGATAAAGATGAAAAGGTCAACGAAGCTGTACTAAAGACGTGGATACTGTGAGCAAAATTGAAGAAATTCTTCACGTCTATTGTTCAGATATGAAGGCTGAGGCCAAGGGCGACCGTGCCCTAGGCAGCCGCTTCATGTTCTCATCGTCGACGACACTACACTTCAGTGGCCTAACACGCCAAGAGCAAGCTATTCGTGACTATAGGCAACCAGGACATAAATTGGCAACGCTGTTGACTGGGACAGGGAGTTTCACCATGTGAGATTTGGTAGACACGAGGGCTGGAAGAACCTCGGCAAGCGCGAGCCTGACGCGTGATTGACTCGTGCGTCAGAAGCCAACCAGTCTCGGATGTGGTTCACAAACATAACTTCTTCAAGCTTATCGTCCTTGCAAGACTTTGACAGGTATACCGTCATGAAGTCTTCAAGGTACTCGTCATCAAGGCAGAAGGCTTGTGATCGTTGCAAGAGGGGTAAGACAAAATGCGACAAGGATCCCACAGGCTGCTCCAGGTGTAGGCAGCGAGGTCTCTTGTGCACGTACTCGCAGGATGTAACGATACATGATACACCTTCCTCCAACTTAACCGACGATGCAGAGGTGAACCCACAAGAAACTACCTTGTCTGGGCCAGACATGTTGGGAGATCATCAGGCACTGCTTATAAGTGACGTGTCGTCTATGGGAAGGCAAGACAGGTCGTCTCCTAGAAATAGGCCTCCTGCGTCAACGCCGGTGGCAGATGCTCCGTCTCATTCGATGACGAACCACTTCGACTTTTCAGCCCTAAATCTTGTCTGCACCATAAACGTCGACGACATAGCGTCACGATGGCTAAACACCTATGTACTTTTACCAGGCCAAATCGTCAAAAACTATCCGCCCAGTATCTCGAACCTCATCAATCGAATGCTAAAATCCTATGCCGCTTCAGGCCGTTCGTGGTCACAACGCTCCTCCCTTCATCCACTTCTCCCAAATCAACGATGTATATCCATGCCACTAGCGACATGTTCGAATATGGTGCGTATATGCCAGAACCCAATACCGGGCAGCCAAGCCGCAGCTGCGGAAATCTCGCAGCAAGAAATGTCGAAGCTCTACGACAGACGAGCGCAGTGTGGTCCTATGGAGCTCTTGGCTTCTTTGCAAGCTTATCTGCTATATGCAATGGTCTTATTTCTGCGATTGAAGCAAGCGTCGACCCCGTTTCTTCGGCAAGCCATGATAAATCTCCAGGATCTAGCTTGGTCGACGACACGTCATGGAGTCCTCTGTCTGGCGGAACAACAGCATCTGCGTCCAACCTGGGAAGAGTGGATAGTGACGGAAGCCAAACGCCGAACACTGTATGTCATGTACATGTTTGACGACGTGATATCCAAACAAGAAGGCATACCTACCTTTCTTGGGGTCGAACTGGTTGGGTTGCCAGCGCCTGGAAGCAAGTCTCTCTGGAGTGCGGATACAGGAAGGAGCTGGCAGGAGAGCTATAATTTGCACCTGGTTGATTGGCCCGAGGGTGGACTCCGTATTGATGAGTTGTGGGCGATACCCCTAGAACTAAACGAACAGGATATCGTACGAAGTCTTGCTCCAAGCTCAACTCCGACGGACCATTTCTCAATTTTGCATACGACTATTTGTATTTAAACCCTTTTTCACGTTATAATGTCTTGATTGAATTGTCATTATGCTGAGGTCTCCGAACACCATGGCTCAAAATACATCGTCACGTGCTCTAAACTCACCTCCATCCGCTGCCTATAGCATATTCGACAGAAGACAGAAAGCCATCATAATTCTGATCGTTTCAATCGCAGCAACTTGTATGTTAACTTGTCGACTCTCTTCCACGGCTTCCACTTCCACTCACAATGGACAGTCGCGGGATTTGCCTCCGATATTTATTTCCCGGCCATCCCAACCATATCTCACGACCTCGACGTCTCCATCGAACTCATCAATCTGAGCGTGACCGCCCATCTCATATTCCAAGGTTTAGCACCAAGTCTATGGGGTCCTATATCAGACGTCAAAGGTCGCCCAATCGCCTACATCGGTACATTCCTCGTCTTTCTGGGATCATGTGTTGGACTAGCATTGACCCGCAATCACGCAACTCTGATTGTGTTGGAATGTTTGCAAAGTGCTATCGCCGCAGCTACCGGAAGAAGTTCAAGTCGGCTACCAAAAGGAGTCGAGAATTCAGAATAGCCGACCAAGACTTTGCTACGATGTTTGGCTACGGGTGCATACCTGGAGGTGAACCTGGTCGTTTCTGCTGTCCGAGCCATCGGCACTGGCCTGTCCAATGCTCAATGGGCTGGTTGGAGATGTCGGACAACTTTGCTCAGCAGGACATAACAATTGAAGGATGTCCTCACGTGAGTCCCTGAATGCATAGTATTCTGGCGTCCTTCCGGAGCTGTCCTGAGCTTCATGATCTGCAGCAGAAGCCAAAAGCAGTTGTACTGTTTCCGGACAACCTTTAAGAGCTGCCACATGAAGAGGTGTAGTCTGGTCATTGCCGGCAAGGTTGACATCAGCGCCCTGATTGACTAAAAGCGCGGCTAAATTCGCTTGGGCCTTTCCTGACGCTTCAATGAGCGGGGTCATACCCCGATCATCCTGTTTGTTAACATCAGCACCTGCTTCGATGAGTAACTTGACACATTCGAAACTGTTGGATACCACACTTTCATGCAGCGGAGTCTGAAGGTTCTTGCGCCGCGCATTCACCTGAACTTGTTGATCTAGCAAGAACTTGACTGCATCTGCATGGCCAAATCGCGCCGCGGTATGCAGTGGTGTGCTTCCGAGGTCGTCTTTCACAGACATCACAGCCCCAGCCGTCACCAGAATCTGCATCATCTCAGTCACGTTAGGGATCCTGCCTGCATTACGGATCACCAAATGCAGAGCTGTTCTGCCCTTGGCGTCCTGGATGTTGACGTCGGCTCCTCGATCCACCAGGAGCTTTACGACCTGATCGTTTGCAAATGTCGTCAGAACTCTCGATTTTGGCTGTTGTATTGCCCACATCAATCCAGTTCGCATGCTTGGATCTTCAGGCGAATATTCATTCAGCTTCTCTCGCGCTAGCGAATGCTTCTTGACAAGTGGCGTGATCCCAAGATGGCAAGCGATATGGAAAAGGGATAAACGAGGTTCATTACCATAGTCCCATCCAAGCAAGCCTGGGCTATCGTGGCGATACTCCTCCCACCAAGTATCACGAGCTTCAGAGCTTTCTCGATAGAACGATCTGGAGTCGTTGAAAGAACAAAAGTCCGCGCTTGCAGAAGCGCATAAATGCTCAAACCAATACCGTCTCGCATATTCGTGCAGATGTGAGGCACTAGCCGAATTCTCTAGTCGATCCAGCAACGTCTCCGCAACCACACTGTGTGTACGGCTTTCGACAAGCTGAAAAATCGCCAACTTTTGTGGCAGCTGTCCAGTCAAAAATCTCTGACAGATTGATGTGGGAAGCGAACAACCTTGTGCAACCCTGGCCCCGAGGTCTGCAGAAGACTTTTGCAGTCTTCAATATCCGACTCAAGTGAGGCCACTGGACTTGGATATCCCATAGACCCGCCCTTCTTGTCTACTGCATCTGCTAGCTCCGACAGAGTCATAGGCCGAAATGCAACTGCAACCCACTGAATCACGTGCATTGCCGCAGAACGTTGCTCGAATGGTATCTGTTGCAAATTTTTTAGGTAAAGTTCTTCAAGACCAGCAGGCAAGCTCTTGAGCATCTCCATAATCTTAGGCGGGGTGTGTCTAGAAGCCTCTGAGCGACGTAGCCTACCCATAGGAACGTTCCCTCAGATTTGTTTGCCAGAACATCGCGTGCGTACGAGCATACTTCCGGCTCGCATTTCATCGCGAGAATCTTGATTATGGCGCTTATGAATAAATCCAGATCATGCGCAAGATATCTGCAGACTTCGGGATCTTCATCCAAAGAAATACACTGGGTGTGTTCCTGAAGCTGGAGACCTAGTTCATCCTTGGGCACCTCTCGCCCGACCAAGAGAAGGCTCAGCCGCGATCTCCCCAGTTCGTTGGTACACATCCCGATGATTGACTTTATCAACGAATGGTCGCCGTTCTTTTTGCACTCATCGAATCCATCAATCACGCAATATACGTGTATAAGCGTCTCATCTTCAACCATTGCTTTGAAGCATGACCAGAGGGTCCAGAACCGCAAAAACAGTTGGTCGTGCATTATCTCGAATTGTTGATCAACGTATCTTCTGAGCCGCGGACAAAGGTCGATCAATTGCGATACCAGTCCTTGCAAAATAGCAAGGTCGTTGTTACAGCGCTCATCGCCAGCTTGGCAGAAGTAATACAGAGATATCCGATCTTTTGGTTGTGAGCGACATTGATCATCATGATGTTTGGTCAAAAATATGCTCAACATGGTTTTGCCCTTGCCCGGTCCTCCAGTAATCCGCAGGAGTTGTGAGGGGACTTCTTCCATGCCATATAACGCTTGTCGCGCAAGATCCATGAACACGTTCCTGGATTAATTCCGCCCTTCCTCGATCCCAGCGACTCACGCTCATCACTCGAGACGATCCCGTTCGCTTGAAAGAGAACGCTTCTCGGTGTCTGTCGGCTGACGTGCGGTGTTGACTGGAAAGCGACGTTGTTCTGAGTGTAATTGGTCTGGCTTTGGATATTTGTCTCGTGCCGATCGCCGAGCGAGGCTTGGGCCTCACCAAGGACGCTCACGTGCTCAAACCGATGCTGCGACATGATACTGATGCGTAACTACAATAGTGTTGTCTTGACATATCATGGACCGAATGCGCGGCTTCCAGAGGAACAAACAGAGTAACGAACTCTAGTCAGGATGTGCTATGACGCAGTTCACATGTCTGAGCCTCTTGCCAACCACACAGTCTCGTCTGATGGGCGCTTAATAGTGACCAATCCCAGACATAGACTTCGAAGGATTCCGCAGCCTCGTCTGTCACATCGAGACTGACCAATCTCAGGTAAGCCTCTCCGCAGTCACTTGATCCTCTCTGCTTAGCATTCATACAGTTCATCGCAAAGAAAGCATCGCATTCAACAGACTATAACGAGTTTGCGTAATTGAAACCACAAGCAAAAACAACCGCCAAGTAGCTAGATCTTCTGAACCCTCAAGGACGCATCACTGATCTTGTTGAAGCAGAGACGATCTAGGGTTACAGCTGGGTCCATCTTCCAGCAGACGTGGTCTATCTCTCCTTCGTCGTTGGACCCAAATCGCAAAATGAACAGGTCTGGCCCAGAGTACGTAAACAATGCTCGCTTGGCCAGATTATCGCGGGGGCAGAACCAGTCCAGAACGTCTTCACCTGACAGGTGCAGATCCCAGGCTTGCGAGTCCAAGTTCTGGAACATGACTTGCAAGTTTCCGTGGTCTTTGCGACGAATTACGATCTTGAACGGCATCTGGTTCTGGTTGACGTAGGTTCCTACATAGTCCTCCATAGGGCGAAGGGGAGTTGCGGACTTCCGGGAATCCGCAAAGGTCTGCGCCATGTCTTTGAACTTCTGGATGTGAGATTGCTTGGCTTCTCTGGCCATTGCAATGTAGTCGTTTTCGCTGCTGCCTTGAATAAGCAACTCGACAAGGAATTGGTTGATCCAATCTGCTGGGTCACCAAATCCTATGGAATTGGTGAAGACGATCAGGCTGGCACTAAGCTCAGGAAGGAGTGTGAGTGCAGAGGTATATCCTGCTAAGCTTCCCGGATGGGTAATGGCCAAGGTCCTGTTCCCGTTGGACGCCAAGATTGGCATCTTCTGTACGAACATACCATTGCACCCGAGGCCTGCAAATGGGTTCGGCAATTGTATCCTGTGAAAGCCGAACCCGTACGATCGTTCGAGAAGGGATGCTGGAGTTGTCGGGACGTGGAAAGTAAGCTGGCTGGCGACGTTCTTCAAGACGGAGTGTGCTGTTCCAGTCAAACCCTCAAGTTCGGCTTTTTGAGCCTCGAGGAGCGCAGTGGAGAATTTCAGCATGTCCCCAGCAGTGCTGATGATACCTTGAGCAGGAGCCATGATGGTACCATCGTTCGATGGTGGTGATGGGAGTTGGTGATATTCGCCATCATCGAGGACAGTGTACGGCTTCGCCAATTTATCTTCAGGTACCAATGCGGAGTTCACGCTGCTCTGTTGCATATCGAGAGGGTCGAAGAGTCTAGCCTTGAGGAACTCACCATAACTCATGCCAGAGAGTACTTCGATTACTGCTCCAGCCACGGCATACCCCCAATTAGAGTATGCATAGTGAGTACGAACGGGCCAGACGTGTTCCAACCTGTTAAAAGCAGGGACAAGGTCCTTTTTCTCAGCAGAAGTTGGGCACCGGCACCATACCACCAGTGATTCGCCGCTGCGAGTCCAGTCGTGTGGGTAAGAAGTTCACGTATAGTGAGTTGCTGAGTGACGACAGAATCAACGTGGTCAAAATCAGTCAGGATCTGACTCAAAGGGGTGTCGTACTGCAGCTTTCCGTCATCGACAAGTATACCGATCGCGGCTGCCGTGAAAGCTTTGCTCAATGATGCTATTGCGTACCGAGTGTTGACATCGGGTGCGTCTTCAGTCTGGAGATCTCGATATCCAAAGTGCGCTTCATGGACTATCTGACCATGATGTGCAATAGCCACAGATATGCCAGGAGCTCCAGAGATTCGTCCGATCTCGGCAATCGTCGGACCAGCTGCTCTCAGACACTCAACGATTCCAGTCTTCATTGTTAATATAACCAACGACAGATTACAAATGGAGGACAAGCGTAGGTATGGGGAGCGTCGCGGCTTGTTTTTGTATCAGGCTAGCCAAGACGCGTGAGTGAGGACGACACAACGAGTGGCGTGGGGATTGGGTGCCGCTGCAGCTTACTCGCTTATGCAGGAAGCCAATCAGACAAGCCCCCTCTTCAGTGGGACGATTGTAAATTGTCCCGTCAATGCTGCGCCCAGCATACAGTCCTATCCATAATTTACTCTGCTGCCTGCCGAGTTCTGCTCACAAATTCCTCATCTCCAGATAACTTCATAGAATAATACACTCACACCTCGGAATGGACTGCTCTCCAGCAGTAATCTGCTTTTGTGCTTGCTAATATCTTCTATCTGGTTCGTGCAACGAAGAAGTCTACGGGCGGGTACATCCTCAGACCGGCGCGACACAAGCCCTCTGCCTCAGGATTTAACTTCGGAGCAACCACGAAAAACCATCTCCGTGGGAAGAAGCGCCGAACTGATCACACTTCACCATGCCTTGAAAACACTCAACACCAAGCCAGAAATGGGACCTCGCACATGTGCTCTACAAGGCCTAGGTGGCTGTGGTAAGACTAATCTTGCGTCTGAGTACTGGTACGTTCATGGCTCGGGCTTTGAACACATGTGGTGGATTCCATCAGAGGATACCGCGTTGATCGAACAAAAGTTCGGACAGATCGCAATAGATCTAGACCCTGCGCGAGCTGGGAAGCATCAGCGAGAAAACATACAGATCGCACTCGACTGGCTATCAACTACAGGTGACTCTAGCGCGCATAAACCCCTCGTATAGACAGTACTGACCATCGATAGGGCAAAGATGGTTGTTAGTCTTCGACAATGCAGTGTCTGAAAAAGACCTTCGCAGCTTTATACCTAGCACAGGGTTCGGCTCCATTATCATCACGACCCAATCTAGTGAGCTAGCCTCCGCGCTTGCTCATGATTGTGTCCCAATAAAACCTCTCAACAGAACAAATGGTGGTCTCCTTCTTGGTAGGCTCTTAGGACCACGCAGGAGGACCCAAGAAAGCTCTCTCAGTTATCAGACCTCGCAGATAATCTACCATTGGCTCTTGAGCATGTAGCTGGCTCTATCGGATCTTTGACATTGGACGAATACATGAACATCTTTAGAGACGCTCCGCCTTCTCATGAGTCTTATCGGAGAGTCTTTGACATTGCGCTGCGGAATCTGAGAAACGAGGGACGAAAGATTCTGGATTGCATGTGCTTTCTATCTCCAGACACTATTCCTGAAGATATGCTCTTGAAGCTTGATGCCGATTTCCTGCTCTCGAATAGATCACACCAAACAATGCTTGAGTATGATGCTTTTATCCTCAAACATGACACTAAAATCCTAATGCTGACATTCCCCAGTGTTTCGCCAGTCCTTAAGGCTCTCGAAGCTCGCCATCTCATTTATCGAGGTTCGCGGCGTTCAAGGCCTGGAGCCAAGTCATCATTCTCTATGCATCGACTGCTGAAGCAAGCCTTGCTCAGAAGCCTCAAAGAGTCCCCTGAAAGAAGAGATGAGACGTTCGAGCAAGTGGCACAGTTGTTGCGGATTGTCATTCGAAGCAGTCTTCCATATCTTCACCCACTCATCACCACCACGGGCGGATTTGGGATGAGTATTTGCCCCATTTGCTTGCGCTACACATGGCTTACGACGAGAGTCTGGCTACTCAGCCATCTATCAAGGGCTCAGTAGCTTTCGTCGAAATGCTCTCCGATGCTGGAAACTACATGTGGGAGAGCTCTCAACTCGACCACGCACTTGCAGTCCTGAAGACAGCGTCAAGCCTATGCGCCCAGCTACCTCAGACCGACGAACTCAACAAATTGCGCTTCCAAACCTTGTATATCCAAGCTACCTTCGAGACTAATGCAGGGAGTATATCCCGAGCCGAAGGGATGAAGCATCAAGAGATGGTACTTGAGTGGAGACGCAAGCGTGCAGAGAAAATTCCTCTGGACAATGTTGAGGATGCTTTACAGCTTGCAACTGCGTATAACAACGTTGCTTGCACTCACATGCATGCAGATCAATGGGAGAAAGCAGAATCCTTACTCAAGGACGCGTTCGAGCTCAAGAGCCGCTGGAGCACCGAAGAGAAAAAACCCGGACCATTTCGCTGAAGCGTACAAGAACGAGGCCTTGGTTGAGCTTTCGAAAGGAAATTCTACCAAAGCTTTGGAGTTAATTAACAAGAGTCGTGATCTCATGGTTGCTTGGGCTGGACATCATTCTTTGAGTGCGCAGGGTCACAAATTTCTGAGAGCTTGTATTCTTTTCAACAGCGGACAAGCTGAGCAAGCGCTTCAAGAACACCGTGAGGTGCTCGAGATTCGATTAAAGATATTCGGGTCTCGTCATGATAGAACCTTAGACAGCTACTATCACATAGGCATGATCTGTAGTCGAACGGCAGAATACAAGGAAGCAGAGTAAGTCTAATGGCCAGATCTATCATATGATGCTGATTTGACCAGGGAAAATCTGCAACACTGCTTGAGAGGACGTCTCACATACTATGAAACACGTATTGCCCGTGTTCTGTTCTGCATGTCGCAAGTGCTGCATGACCAGGGTCGAGAGGAGGAAGCTGATGTATATCTCGCGGAAGCGCGAGAGCTTCGAAAGAACCTCATACCTAAGGATTGCCCTGGTATTGATCCGACCGCGGATGAGGCGGTGTTGTTCGATCAGATGGTGATTCAGTGGGCTGGAAGAACATACGGGCGGCTCTACCACGGAAAGTGATTGCGTTCACTACCAATAGAGTCAAGGGGCAAACATAACTAACAACCTGAAGTACCATCAACCACATGCGCGATGCGCTGTCTTTTGCCTTGTTCGAACCGATCCCACTGTACACGTCACAACAATCGTTTGATTGGCGAACGAGCAATTGAAGTACCTAGCAACACATCACAAATTGGTATGGCTGCAGGTGCCAAGGCGAGACTGAGAGAAGATGACCAGCGAACCTACTATAAACAGCAAATGGGAAGTGATGTCTCCCACAACTCCGCTTTGGAGCAACTGATAGGAGATTCGCCTCAGCTCTGGGAGATATAAACCCCTCACTTCAACAGACGTGAACACCCAGAGCTGTTCTGACTTGAGACTACACATACACCGCCTTGCACACACGACAACCTAACACCCTCGAGTAACGACATAACAAACAACAAACGGTATGAAGTCGAGATGGCACACCGATAACACTCAGTAGCTAACTTCATCAGACTATGCCTTCAAAAGCCGTGAACATGGCATCCCAAGCAGAGCGTAGCAAGCTGCCGCTCTGGGCTGAAATAATCGCCCACAACGCCGAGAGAGATTCACGGGCTCAACCATGGAGGACTGCTTTCCAGGGTAGGGAGGTCAGCTCATTCACCAAGGGTCAGGGCACTGATCAAGTGATCTATGAAGCTACCAGCCCGGCCGATAATGGCAGTTAAGCAGCCGCTATTGGTGGCACAAGGTCATCGGATGATCAGACTTGATTGCACATGCTGAACCGGCTGATGACTCCATGACATGATTGGTAGATAGCTTACTGGTTGCGCACTGCTTCATGTCTTATTCTGTTACAATCCAAGTACTGTCAAATTTCATAAGTTTTGAGGTGATTTCCGAACTGTGAGGTCTGCGATTGGTTTGAGTACCCTCTTGATCCACAGCGGGCGCCATGTACGTATACAACAGCTGACTTCTGCCCCACTCTACAGCAGTGCAGCCGAGGACAACGCATGCATGATGTGGACTGACCCGACTGCAACAGGCTGTTTCAAGCACTGATAAGGTTATGAAGAAGAAACATCAGCCTCACTGGCGCGGGCCTTACCTTCAATCTCTCTAGGTCAGTGGGTCAGTCTAAGATGGACAGTCCTCAACAACACATCGATATTTCTGCCCACGACGTGACGAACCGGTTTTCGTACCTACAATGGCAAGATCTATACAAAACTGAGAAACCCTTCCAGGTCCTTATTGAGATACCAGAAGATGCACTGGAACAGCGAAAGACCAACTTGGTATTTGCTTCTGGGCCACCGGAGACAGTGCGGGACTTGCGTGGAGAGGAAGGTGAATATACTCTTGACAAGAACGGCTTTGCCTTAATGGAACATCAAGTGTCGCTCCAAGGAAAAGACTGGTACGATCCACAGAAGGTTGAAGCTATCTATCTTCCCGAATGCGAACAACTCATTCGAGAAAGGATGGATGGTGTAGACAAAGTCCATTTTTACGACTGGAGAGTGAGTTGCCCACGTCTCTACTCTCCCTCATGTTGGCTCAAATTCGGGAAACTCCTTTGTTTCATACCTTTCTCAGTCATAGTCAGGCACAGCTAATACCAGCATCAGCTCAGAGATACAGATGTTCAAAAGAAGGACGGAGAGGTTCTCGACATGAACAATCCTGTCTCTCCACTTGGACCAGCTTTACAAGTCCATGTCGGTTCGTAAGCTTGTTGCCATCCTGCAATGGCGATTGCTAATTTACAGACCAATCACCAAGCACGGTCGTCGAAAGAGTATTCCTCACATTTCCCGACGAGGCTGAGCGACTGCTTCAAGGCCGGGTGAGATTGATCAAGTACGTGGATGAAGACAATTGTCTTGACTCCCATCAGCTAATCTCGTACTCAAGTCTCTGGCGACCTCTAAACGGGCCCTTGCAGAACTGGCCTCTGGCGCTTTGCGATGGGACGACCATGCCAAGAAGGAACCTCGTCGAGACCGATAGAATCAGACGCAAGTACACTGGTCGAACAATGTTTGTCATGCACGAACCTGGTATGGAATGGTACTATCTCAGCGAGCAGTCTAACAATGAGGTGTTAATATTCAAGAGCTTTGACTCTCAAGAAGACGTGGCTGAGTGTAAGTGTCGTCTGTCGTCCTCACTGAGCTCGAAGAAGCGGGACTGATGCAAAGGCAGATTCTGCACATGCGTCTTTCTGCATGCCTGGAATGGCGCCTGATTCATTTCCGCGACAGAGCGTTGAGCTGAGAGCCTTGGTCTTCACCAATATTTAGGCGTTGATGATTCAGAGGTTGAGAAATTATACCCTTGGCTATTCATCCCGTAATGCGTACACCTATCTGCGTATTTATGGATATTTCTATGCTTCAAACACGCCATAAGTGTTTCCGAGATGAGACACCGACTTCCCTCCGATCACCATGTTAGTATACCTGCTACCACTCCTCTCATCAACACACTGGTGAAAGATTTGCCCCAAGTGAGTTTTTGCTTCACCTTCTATGGTGATCCTATCGAATGTCAATCCGTGAACTTGCGCTTCTACGTTGATTGTCTCCTTCAAAATCTCATCTTGATCTCCGACTGCGTCTAGCAGCAACGGCAGGTTCTCAGAGCTAGCGTTGGCGACTTCTTGTCGGCAAAGTTTCAGCTCCTCCATCCGAACGGCAGGGAACAGCTCTTCGAGGTCTTTGACTAACCCTGTCACAGAGCTGATCAAGATGTTGAGGTGAGTACGGTGGTACAGAACCCAGGATGTTTTGCCAGCTATCTTTTGTCCCACAGATGTGAGGTTTCGATACTTCGAAATAGCCTTTCTTGTGAAACTGTGAAGTGCTCTATGAGAATTGTCGGATAGATCCGACCCCTGCGAAGGTTCTAGTGCGTCGAGGTCTCGTGTTCTAGTTGGATTCGAAGGCCCTGGCTTGGATCTAGCAGCAGTGGCTTCTGCTCTGGCGAAATCTTGTTTGATCTGCGTGAGGATTTCCGAGATATTCTGGAGGTCTTGTTCTGAGAAGTTGGAGATCGATTTCGCATAACCAGAAAACGACTGAGGGTTATACCGGAGACCGACCGCTTCCCCNCAGCGGAGCAAACGCAACTGAGCAAGCTGTAGCTGAACAGAAGATGTGGCATAATCTTTCTCGAATTCTCGGGCCAGTTGAATCCATTCGAAGCATTGAACACCGGCGGTGAAGAGGCCAGGAATGGCGAAGGCGAGTCCTGTGACCTCTGCCATATTGATTAGATTCGTAGAAAGGACAAAAAAGAGACGTAAAAAGGCTGTAACATCACCTTTATAACCACCTCGTCACTAAGCTTCATGAATTCGGCGCTTATTCCCACACTCTGATTGGTACACAAGAAGACTCAGCCATGTCAGGAGATCATCACGATTGGACAATAGTTTACGCCGCCTCTCGATCTAGCTCGGTCACTTGACAGTTCATACAATTGCTACATGAACATGTAGCAGAGGATCGCCGAATGACATCTTTCGTGAGGGAATATAATGTTCCGTCGTAGCGATAGTAGTCGTTCTCCCAGAACCTACAGCATTCCTCCAGGTGTAAACATCAACGAAGATGTTCATGGATTATAAATCACAACGTCTGTGTTGTCAACGTGTTCCAGCTGATTGTAAGCTTGAGCGACGGCATCTGCAAGATTGTCCCTCCCCACACTGAGCCCTCTTAACACCGGCGCATGCTGATGAATCAGTTTTGCAAGTCCGTTTGCATGTTCCTCAGCTTCCTCGGCACTATTTCAATATAAGCCTTGAGCAACAAGCNNACAATCGATATCAACATACCTCGTGGAGAAGGGCCACGGCTTCAGCTGCCCGAGTTCGAGGTGACGCAATGTGGGAAAGAGTGGCCGAGATGACACCCTCCAAGCACCTATATCATGTATACCGTCCATGGACAACATGGTCAGCTTCGAACAGCTCTTCCCAATTATCCTAGTTTCTGAGATCCAATGACTGTCCATTGGGCGAACGGCAAACATCAACTTCTCCAGGTTAGGATAACTTAATATCCAGGTGTCGAACAGGTCATCGGTCCAGCCTTCAGCAACCAATAGAGGCCCAGTCTCCTGATACGGGTCTGCGGAGGGTCCGTAGATACTGAGGTCTTTCAGACGTGTCAAGCTCGATATTGACTGCAGCTCTTGGATGGCGAGACGCTTGGGCTTAGAAAAGGAAAGTTCAACCGTCTCCAGGCAATGCAACGATCCGATGAGCCCGAAGACATTATTCTCAGAATCGGCTAGATCTAATTGCAGTTCGACCAGAGATTCCGCTGTTGAGAGAACGGGCCTCACTGCTCTCGACTCGATGCTCAAGGATAGATTGTGTGCGTTGCGGAAAGGGCGTAGGCGTGGATTGTCTTGCATGATTGCCGCTATCGAATGGTACGAGATGAGGTTGAGTGGAGCACAAAGGCATTCGAACTGTTTCCGAGATACCAGGTTCTCCAGCACATCTACTGGAATTCTCAAGCCATTCTCGGAGCTCAAAGTGAGCTCACGCAAATGCTTACACTTCCTTAGAAACTTGAGAAAATGTTCGTTTCTTTGATCTCCAGCCACGCAGTCCAGATGTACGTCCCGAAGCTTCGGACAGCAGAAAGCAACCAGGTCAAGTAGTGACTTGGGCAAATGATCACATTTCAACATGGTGAACGACGCGATACTCGAGTTCAGATATGGACGAAGGTCGAGGTTCATCCAAGGTGGGCAAGAGTTGATTTCNAGTCTCTTCAGCTGCGGGAAGCTGAGGTTTGCAAAAGCTGCAGGACATTCGATGTGGTCGGCTCGGTATAGGTAGAGCCCAATGCTCTGAACCTTGTCGGCGTACAGCTGTCGGCGTTGGCGGTGTATCTTGGCCAATGCAGGAGTGAANGGTTCACGCCAAAGTAAGTCTGTGCCTCGAGTGGCCCAGTCTCGATTGACTAGTATAGCAGGCAGAAGGAATCGAGCATAGCAGCGCCATGCCTTGTCGTAATGGAACTCTGAAACTGCATGTCGAGCATCCTCTGCAAGGAATTCGAGTATCTCCAGTTGAATTTCTGTTGACAGACGTGGACACTTCCTGGCAGACATGCTTGTGTTGAACTCGTTTGCTGGTCTCTCGTCGTAGGCAGCTCATAGCTTTTATCCTCTTTCAGGTCGAACAAAGGGTCAACGCAATTGCAGTTCACCAGCTCGGAGAGACTGAGAGATTGAAAATGGGTGGTTCCTGGAAGATGCCTACCAACAAGACTATAGTCGCGTATGCCGCGACGCCCGCGCAGAAACGGCGAAGCTGATGGTCAGCCAATAGAGGTATAGCTGGCGGCAATCGAATTGATAAATCATATGCAGTCTCGGTACGTGCCATGCAAGTGTAGAGGCGGTCGTGCATATCGAGGCTCGACTACGAATGGCTCGTGGAGGATGCATGGCATTGAGGCTCTTAGAACGCGGAAGGAGCGCAAAGCGCTTCGCCAGCCAATCACGGCCCAACAACATCCATCGTCATGCGTGCCGAACGCTCGACACACTCATGGTGAAGTACGTACCGGAGCAGGATTGTGATTCTAGACAGACAACAGCCGGGGTTTTAGCCGGTAGTGCTGTTACCACGGCATTGAAGTCGCTAATATTATTAATACGTTCAGCCGGACTCCTGGGCATCAGACCACGACATTCATGTGGTTTCCGTTCCGGTATGCGGCATCCGCCAACAGCGGCAAGCCACTGTACAGTACTATACCTTGTAGATCAATGGTCACCGTGGGGATTATACATGGACTCGAAGAGGCATCTGGCCGGGATCGACAATTCGAGTGGTAATCGTTCCCTGGTCGAGAGCGCTGAGGTCGCATGGTGCGTTCAGCTCAACGATGATATTGACCTAGTTGTCCCGACAGACTGCACAAGAAGGAATGGGGATGATGGACCGCACGGTGAAGTCCAGCAGACTGTCCAGCAATATGCGGAATAGAGGGCCATGTTCCGGCGGATCGTCGATGCAACAACCATCCCGAGAATTGAGGTGGGTTAATCTAAGAGGGTCGCCGTGAGTTTTGAGTACAAAGCATATTTTGGAAGGGTTTGTGAGAGAAGCAAGGGAAGGAAAAGAGAAAAGGAAGGTAACCCTTGAACGAGGGTTCTTTGCTTGGCAGGGTCCTCCCAGAAACATCCCCACCGACTCCTTCTCCATCAGTCTGTTGCTTCGTAGCCATCATCATAATTTGATCTTCCATCAAAGGCTTTTTGTGGCCGGCTTTTCATGTCCAGACTTTGAAACGTTGATGGACCAAGCCAGGGAGCATGACGATGGCTCTCTCTCAAGTGCTCGCGTGTTTATGCACAATTCCGCTTGACAGGACTCATTGTTAGAGGTATGGTACTATCATGCAGGTGCCCTGCTCGGGCGTTTTCCTTCACTTCCCGACGTTGATGCACGCACCATGTTCACTGCCTTCTATTCAGAGTTGGTATCTTGACAGGACACCACTGGCTCGTACTCTACGAATATATTGCTTGTGTTGCATTGATCGATACCTCGAGAACTTGTCGGGATGTTCAGGTATGCGCCTAGCAATACATACCTGTCAATTTCAGGCACCAGCTTGTTGGCTTCTCGCAAACTGAAATGAACCCACGTCACGTTGAGTCCATAACAACGTCAAGCAACAACATTCTGGATCTGGGCACTCATCGTTGCTGCATCAAAATTCCAATCTCGGCGTCTCCTCCATGCGGGTCGCTCGCTTCCTAGCGTGACGGCGACTCGGTTGTTCATGTTCTCCCATGCGGCTCTTTCCCTATCGAGACCCTGAAGCTCGACCATCAACTCATACACGAGGCTGGCTCGTTCAATGCCGTATGGACTCTTCCTACAACTGCGATTTGCAAAGTTCACCCATGGAAAGAAAGAATTCAACTCGAAGCAGATACAACCGAGTTTATCAGCAAAGAATTTCCCAGCATTCCCATCACGGAAGTGCTATACACCTGGGTTGACAAGCCTATCAACCTCTCCTTCCTCATCATGAGGCGTATCCACGCTCCGACGATAGACCAAGCATGGATAGACTTTTCTTGTCAGCAACGGCTCAGCATCGCGGAAGAAGTGGCGCAGTACACTGCTCTCGTGGCCACCAAGACAAGCAACCACTTGCAAACCGTTTCGGGCCGTGGAGTGTGCATTCCATCCCTGATGCAAGGACATCCTCAAGAGAGCCCAATACACCACTGGTTCCCTCGCACCGTTGGACCTATGTCCTCCGTTCAGTACCGGGCCTACATGAAGAGCATATCTAGCCACCTGCCTCCTGAGTTCGCCGATGACCTCGTCCTCTACCACGATGACCAAGGTCCCACTAACATTTCGATCTCAAACGATGGCAATAGCGTTGCTACGATCATAGACTGGGCCAACGTGGCGTACCTTCCACGCTTCTGGGTGGCTACCGCACCGCTCACCGTTGCCGGCTTCATGTTGGAGGACGACAAACCTCCCATGAGCGCACGGGGCGGCTGGGGCAGAATGTTATCAACGGCGTTGACGGCGCAAGGATTCCAGGAGTGTGTTCCTGAGTACCGTGCTTGGATCAACAAGGTGTTCAAGAGCGATACTGCAAAAGATCTCGCAGAATGGGGTAAGGTGCAGGTAGACCCATCTAGGATACGCGACTTTGCATTATTGATCGCTTCGTCAACTATGTTGCATCAATTTGCTACCCCTTCACTTATGCTTATCACGGCTACACTATTGACAGTTACACGAACCCTTCCCTTCCCTCTTTTCCTCCATCAACAACGCATTCTGCGTTACTCCACCAACGCACCTTTCGCTAGCAAGAAGACCAGATAATCGCCAAATAGGACATGAGTGTCCGGGTGGATACAAATATCTGATCAACAACCGTCGATAATGTCTCTACAACAGAGCCACCATAACACTACTTTGTGTTGGAGCTGATCAAAGCTCTTTTTTATTTCCAGGAAGTAATGGATTTCTCAAACACCCAGTCGAGCAACATGCAAACCGACAAGTGTCTGTTTTTGCCAGTCAGATTTATACCTAAGCAAGGGTTGCTCCAGTGTTCTTGAAGTTTTGTCAGTGTTTCAGCCAATCACACACACCACTTAATTCCCACAACCCCCAGATAACTGTAACCATTTTAGCAGAATCCAACAAGACTTACCTTTCCAAGCTCAAGAAAGGTGAGAAACATCCCCTTTGAATGACTATGAAACAAGAGCAAAAAGTGAAGGACAATCTTCAAATGTCAAAGAAGGGGTATCTCGGTACCAACTAGCAGAAAGCCTGGCGGACAGAAGAGAAACTTTAAAGCCAGCAATATGGATGCATATAATCCCACTCTTGCACACGGATAGATATGCATGTCACCTTGACTCGGACACAAAAGGTATTTCATAGATGGCAAGGATGCCATAAACCATCTCACCTCATGTTTCTGCCACGAACGGGAGGCTTATGGCAAGAACAGTGCAGCGATGATAAGCGGTTATTGACTATAATACAAATGATGGAATACTCGGCAACTCCTGTCTTGCAGACTGGGATGCGAATGCTACTGATGATGCTAAAAGTACAATGAATGACTTCTTCTCCCACACGCCTCCTCGGAGGAGCCAAATGCTAGACTCTCTCTCAGCACTTTCCATGCTTGCTTGCATGGGACATCCATTCCGTTCTTTCCATGTCCAGTAATGATGTATTTGAGCCCTTGAAACGCCAGTAACCACGATCCATGCTCAGCTTCTTATCCACGATAAGCAAAGATCCTTTCCTTCTTTGCCTCCCATAGCATGTCCTCAGTGAGTCAGGCCAATGACCTTTCTGTTTCTCTTGACCAGACGGCGCAGACCAGCTTCCTTGTCATCAGCAAAACGTCTGGCCTCGGCAAGCTTGCGCTCCAAGTCCTCGACACTGACCATGTGGTTCTTGTCTCTCTGCTGCTCCTCCTTGGCAGCCTTCTCATTGGGAGGGCTGAGAGGTACAGGAGGCATGATGAACTCGTTGACGTACTTGCCGGCAGTGTCGACCAAGAAGCTGCCCTTTTGCTGCCCTCCTCGACAGCCTTCTCCATGGCGTTGGCACTGCGGTGACGGTTGCCGTTAGATGCACCCTCAAACTCGCGACGAAGAACGGCCAAGTCTACAGCCGGAAAGTCGACCTCAGCGGGTGTGTTGCTGTGCTGAATGGGGTGGAACCTAAGGTTCTCTGGCAGTTGGCGGTTCATGGCTTCCATTGCTAGAAAGCGTTCTTCAAGCTGAGGTTCCATGTGGCGGATGATGGTACCGCTAGGCGAGATGACCAGGCGGTCCCACAGACGCTGTTGCTCGTCGGTCACGGGACGCCAGGCGTGTCCTGAGAGCAGAACGTCGATGTCTTCCTTCTTGAGCTCAGGCTGGTGAGGTGGGATTGCGTTTTCAGGAGTCAGGTCGGCGGCAGTGGGCTGTTGAGTAGGCTTGTAATGGGCAACAGTCTGGGCGAAAGGGCGAAAGAAAGCGTCGAAAGCGCCGGCTATAGAGCCATGTTCGCTGCGCAGTTCTGCAATGAGAGAGGCAGGAGTCAGCGCTGCTGGTGGTGGCGGTGTAGGGGCTTTGACCGGAGTGACAGGAGCAGGTGGAGGAGGGGAGGAGTCTCGACCTTAACGGGCGTGGGCGTGGGCGTGGGCGTGGGCGTGGGCGTGGGCGTGGGCGTGACGGGCTTCTCTACCTTTGGTGGTTCCTCAATGGGCTGAGCCTTCATCTTAGGAGAGGCGGGACGCGAGGGAACGGGTGTGGACGCAGCAGGCGTAGATGCAGCAGGTGTCGCGGGCTTGGCTGTCTTGGACTTCTTCTTGCGGCTGGTGATGGCCTCCTGAACGGGCTCTGAGATGGTCTGAACATCCTTGGCCAAGATTTCTTCGGTCATCTGTCTGGCCTTTTCTTGACGCATCTTCTTCTGCTGACTCTTGGTGTTCTGTCGAACATACGCTGAGCCGACTCTGCTCGAAGATGGTGGGGTGGTGTGTTTGCGCGAGAGAGCGAGGTAGATGTGATAGAGACATCATCCGAGACGTGCTCACTGCTGGGAGTACCGGGAAGTTGGATGGAAGCAATACTGGGCTGTCTTGATGGCATGCGAGATGCTGCGGCGGGAAGTGGGCGAATTGCAGGAGCGACGACTGGTGCAGGCGGAGGCAGGGCTGTTGTGAGACGCAGTGTGCGTGGAGCTGTCACCTTTCTGGCCGAGTCTGATGCTATGCTGGGACTCTGAGGACGCGATGTAGTGATGGTGTTCCATGTACGAGGAACGTTCTCAGTCTTGACCGGAGTGGAATTGAGCGAAGTAGGGACTTCACCACCCTTGAGGACGGCAGCTGTAATGTCAATCTTTCCAGGGTGCTTCTTCTTACTAACGGTCTCACCGGCAGCCGACTTGGCCGCGGCAGCAGCTTCGGCAGGCGTCAAATCCTTGACAAGGTCAACTGTGTTGGTTGCGGCTTTGCTCTTCTCTTCCTTGGAAGCACCTGGCGGATCCGGCTGTGTCTCAGAAGCCTTGGCCTGCAATGCTGCCTTCTCAAGCTTCTCAGCGGCATTCTTCTGAGCAATGGCTTCAGCTGCGGCAAACGCAGCGGCAGCCGCCTTCTCTGCCTTCTCTGCCTTCTCAAGTCTCTCGGCTTCCTTCTTAGCCGCCTTGTCGGCTCTCTTTGCCTTCTTTGCCTCAGCCTTTTCTGCCTTGGTCTCTGCCTTTGATGGAGTTTCGGCCTCAGCGCCTGGAGCAGTGTCATTGCTCTCGGCGTATTCAACGTTAGCAAGATGGGATTCGGACCTTCCACGCTTGGTAGGCGTAGCAAAGTCATCGATGACGTTGGCGAAAGGTCTGGTTTCATGCCTCAAAGGTGTGGGAGCTCGAGATGGTGTGCCAGACAGTACTGGAACAGCAGGTAGGATCTGCGAGTTTCCACGTCTGAGACTTGCTCTTGAACTAGAGCGCGAAGTTGGAAGGGAAGCAGCTGAATCATCCTTCAAAGGAGCGATCACTGGAGCCGTGAAACCTGGGGGGATTGATGGTGTCGAGCGTCTAGGCACATCGTCTTCGTCGTCGAGATCAAGGGGCGGCAATGATTGACCAAGACCTTCCAGACCCGGAGGAACTGGCGGTGTGGATCGTCCGGGCTCGTCGAAGAGATCGGATGAAAGATGAGCTGCACCACCAAGAGATGAAATGTCTGAAATATCTATACCTCCAGTCAGCACAATTCTAAAAGATGTGTTTTGTATACGTCGAATGAGAGCGACTAGTTTCGGCAGATGGTAGACGACCGCCGAGGAAGAAAAAGCAAATATACATGATGTGGATCACACAAGAACGCCAGTTGAAAGTATAGAAATAGGTGCAAGACGGCAGACACTGACTTTGTTAATCTACCAATCTGCGACACCAAAAGGTAAGAAGATACGTACAAGAATGTGGCTAACGTTGGGGAGACGTGAGAGGCATAAGGAAAAGTGAAAACTCCTGCCGTCCATATAGCCACAGCGGCAAATGCATCGATAACAACTCCGAAGCTGACGAGAAGAGCCAGCCGGACATGATATAACACCCGAAACGCCAGTGGCTCGAGACTCTGAAGATCTCTTTTTGGGAAGGCCAATGCTGCGCTTGCTTTCCACCCTAAATCAAGACGCCGGTAGCAAAGTCATAAGGGATAGATAGACATGATGGAAGAAGGGAAAAGCAAAGAAAATAGCAAAACAGAACAAAAGACTCAAACAAAATCAAGAGGGGATGCGGTCGTCTACCATCTGCGGAAAGCACCAGCGTCGGCACTGCCGTACACATTGTGTAACCCACCTTGTCCCTGACCAGTGAAATGCCCCTGGTTTGCGATTTGGCCAGCCTGGTGCAGTCTTGCCTGAAGAACGCTCGGGTCTGCTACATCAACTACACCGCCTCCAGAGGAGGAAGTGTTAGCATGTTTGTGCTTTTGCCCTTCTTTNTTGGGCTTCTGGACAGTATCCTGAAAAGCTTGAGGCTGAGTGCCATAAGGAAGATTCAGAAGACCAGGGGCTGGAACTGGAGTGGAACTGGTGGGGTGCTGGTGTAAGAAAGAAGGAAACAATAACTCACGCTTTGCGGCATCTGACATTTGGGCACTGCCACCGAGGTTGCGGTTGCGCAATAGATCTCTCATCATTTCGTCGTTAGGGTTGCGTCCGGTCAGGTTGGCGCCATAACCCAGGCCGCTAGTCGCAAATCCATGGCCTTGACCGAACATGCCGCCACCACTGAATGGAGGAGTGCCCGTGGTTTTGAGGCCAGGAGGGGGTCCTTGGACATTGCTGTAGAATCCACCGGGAGGAGGTTGTTGGAAGGAAGACTGAGAAGGCATCATGGAGGATTGTTGGTTCATGAGTTTGGCGTTGGCGACAGGCTTGACGGCAGCCGAAGCCGTGTTGGTCTCGTTTGCGAAAGTGTATCGTGAAACATTACGTGCATGGCCAGCCGGGGCAGCAGGTGGTGGTTGGAAGGGGGCTGAGTAGATGCGGCCGAAGGGGTCTTGAACTGTTGGAGGAGCAACTGCTGGCGTTGTNTGAGCGGTCAGATTGGGAGCAGTGATGCTCAAGTTGGAGAGCTCGTTGGAAAGGAATCCGCCGTCGATGACCGAGTTGGTGCGCGAAGGAGGCTCGATAGCGTGCTGCGGAGATTGACCACGGCCCATGGTGTCTTCGGGCTCGCCTCCGAGTTGCATGCTACCGCCAGTCTCGGGGCCGTTCTCGTCTTCAACACTGTTCACAGTCTGTTGAGCAAGTTGAGCTTCGGCTTCCAGGCGTCTACGCTCCTCGTCTTCCTCCTCTTCACGTTGTCTCATTGCACGTCTCTTGGCTCCGCCGTGTGCGTCGAATAGCGAGGGAAAATTGTCAAAGTCAATGTTGCTGTCTTCCAGTGTCTTGCTGGATAGAACGAATTTAAGGTCGAAAGACTGGAAAGCCTTAAACATATGTGTGAGAGGATCCTCGACGACCGGCTTCTTCTTTCTGACAGGTGCAACAGGGGCCGGAGGTGGGCTGGGGTTGCAGGCTCTTCGGGCTCTGGCGAAGGAGACGGTTCGCGTTCGGGTNTCAGGCTGAGGCTGGGGCTCAGGCTTGGGCTTTTCCCTAGCTGGTTCTTTAGGCATTACAAGTGAGACAGAGCGACTACTAGCTGTGCGGCTCATCTGAGGAGCCTTGGAAGCCCAGCTGGCAGTAGATGGCAGCGCAGGGCCGTCATGCTCAAGGCTCGGGCTTGGAGGGATGTATTGCGAGTCTTGCCTGGAGAGGGTGTGGGCGGCGGCAACGGGCTGTTGGCTTTGCGGCGGAGGCTGCGAAGCTGGTTGCGAGGGTGCTTGGGGATGCTGGGTCGAGATGACGTTCATCGAAGACAAGTCCTGGCGGGTGAAGCTGTCATTTTCCTCGCCAGGTTCGTGCAGGAACATGCAGTTGCGGTTGGTGCATTGTTCGTTGCGCAGGTAGGCCGAGCAGTATTTGGTAGTGCCGAATTGGGCTCTCAGCACTCGATCGCCATTTTGCGAGCCATCAACAGCAGCAATGCAAGAGGCGGCATCTTGCTTGCGGGCGTAGGTGACGTAGACGCCGACGGACTGGGGTTGNATGTTGTCCTTTGCCTTGCTGACGACTATCTTGACAATCTTGCCGTACTGACCAAAGTACTGGTCGCCGCGAAGAGTCTCGAGCAGTCTATCTTCTTGCACTCTCGGGCTCAAACCAGTCACATAAACCAGGTTCTTTTGCACGACGCGCAGGCCAGCGAGATGCTTGCGTGAAAGAGTGTCGGCCTCACGCTTCATAGCTTCCTTTTGGGCGGCGGCAGACTGCTTCTTTTGCTTGGCGGCCTGTTTGGCNTCTCCAGAGGGCTTCCCTGAGATTGGTGTTAGTGATGGGCAAGAGAAGCAGCTGGACAGAGATGGGTACTCTTCCGGGCCAGGCTTGCGAAACTCTATGTTGGCATCATCGTATGGACGGCGACAGGCGGGACAGAGGCCGTTCATGTTGTTGCGCACATTGTGATAGCAGAACTGGCAGATCTGNGGAGTGGAGGTTAGCTGGGCCGTGGCTGGAAGGTTAGGGCAGTCAGCACACACCTGGTAGCCACAGACGCATGGTCGAAAGCCTCGATCTGAGAGATCAAACTCTTCGACACAGAGAGGACATGTCTCTTCCTCATCGTCGTCGATGAACTGATCTTGCTGGGTCCGCGACATGGTGTGGCACTGTGAGCGAGCGGCAGTGGTGGAGGAGGGAGATGGCGAAGAGGGAGAAGGCGCGCAGAGGCGGAGGGAAAATTGCAGCTGCTTTCACAAACGGACAAGAAAGGACAGGCAGCTTCCGAAGTGAATTAGAAGGAGATGGAATGCGATTGTTGCAGTGTAACAGGTAACAGCGCGGCCGCGGGAAAGAGCAACTGCTGCTTTGGCTTGTGAGAGAAGGAGACTGTGTCCCGCACAGACCACCCACGCTGATTGGCCGAGCGAGGCAAGAACGATGATGACCATCATATCGTCGCTCCTTCCCAAGTACTAGCTACTTTCTAGTAGAGAGAGACACCACACATCGACACAATGGCTCTACGACAAACCGCCACTCGCTCGCTGCGTCTTGCCTCGCGCAACGTCGCCCCCTCGACCCGCGCCTTCACCGTCTCGGCCCTGCGCCAGAAGGAGCTCGCCGCCGATGTTTCCGACCTGCCCAACATGAGAGTACGACCGTCCAGCTACGCAATTGCCACAGGCCCATGTTCGAGTATTGATTTTTGTATCAGCNACGCCCAAAGAAACGCTCAGGGCCGTCTCCATGTTCCCATTGTCAACCCTGCCGACAAGTTTCAAGAAAAGGCCGACAGTCTGCACCAGTACGGCCAGTACTTGATGGCTTGCATGCCCAAGTACATCCAGCAGTGCGTGCTTCCTCTCCCTGCAATCGCCAAACTAGCATTGACACGTTCCGTCCAGGNNTTCTCGGTCTGGAAAGATGAGCTCGTCATCTACATTGCCCCCGCCGCCGTCCTCCCCGTCTTCAACTTCCTCAAGTACCACACCGCCGCCGAGTTCACTCAGATCAGCGACATCACCGCTGTCGACTACCCTACCCGCGACCAGCGTTTCGAGGTCGTCTACAACATGCTTTCCGTCCGCCACAACGCCCGTATCCGCGTCAAGACCTACGCCGACGAGGCTACCNCCGTTCCCTCGCTTTGCGGTCTCTACGACGGCGCCAACTGGTACGAGCGTGAAGTCTACGACCTGTTCGGTGTCTTCTTCGTTGGACACCCCGATCTCCGCCGTATCATGACCGACTACGGTTTCGACGGCCACCCGCTCCGCAAGGACTTCCCTCTTACTGGTTACACTGAGATCCGTTACGACGAGGAGCAGAAGCGTATTGTTGTCGAACCTCTCGAGTTGACTCAGGCCTTCCGCAACTTTGAAGGTGGTAGCTCCGCTTGGGAGCAGGTCGGTCCTGGTAACGACAGAAAGCCCGAGAGCGTAAGTCTAGCACTACTCGAATGCTGCCACAATCGCATACTGATTCAGAACCACAGTTCAAGCTTCCCAAACCAAAGCCTGAGCCCAAGCCCGAGGAGAAGAAGTAAACGATTCAAACTAGACCCCCTGGCGGTGTATCATAGTGTAATCAGTCCAGGTCAAATTTCAATACCGACTTTTCTTTTTTGTTCATACCTATACCTAACAAATTCGAGTTCACATTTCATGTTTTCTTTTCACAGCTGCAGCAATTGTGTTTTTGGGTCATTCCGAGCTCCTTGTCCGAGCATCAGAGAGTGGCGCGCACGGCCCATTGGTTCGCGCACCTTCCTATCACGGTCACCGGCTCCAAACAGTCAGACAAGACGATAGCATATAGACTGAAAGTGCTGACTGACCAATAGTGAGTTTGAGCATTAACAGTGAGTCCAGGCAGACAGTTCGGCTTATTTTTATCACAGGCGTATAATTAATCGAACGACCCAGCATACTTCCAAAACGAACCACCAAAATTAAAACATATCTACCACAAGCCTACGACTAATTAGCACAAGGAACTCCTTCTCTGCCAGCAACATGACAGACCCAACCTTCCGCATCACAACACCTCGCCTCACAATCTCCTACCTGAACCCTTCAAACCCTCTCCACTGCTCCTTCCTCGTCTCCCTCTGGAACATGCCAGAGTTCATCGCCATGCTCGGTGGCAAACCAACGTCTATCACCAGCCCCTCCGCCGCCAAATCGCTAATTCAAAATCGGTTCATGGCCGAACATGCCCGCAATGGCTATGGAATGTACCTTGTCTCTTTACTTGAGGATGACACACCCATTGGCACTGTATCACTCATGCGAGGAGAGAGTTCTTCACTACTGGCTCCTGATATCGGGTTTGCTATGCTGTCCGAGCATATGCGAAGGGGCTATGCTGTTGAAGCTGCCAAAGCACTTGTTGAGTATGTGAATGAGGAAAAGGGTGTCAAAGCAGTATTTGGGTTTTGTGATGAGGGGAATGAGGCTAGTATGGGCGTTTTGAGGAAGTTGGGTTTTAGATGGGAGGGAGTGAGAAGCGTAAAGGAGTTTGGGGGTAAGGAGGCGGCGGTGTGGAGCTGGGATATGGATGCTGTGGAAGACCGGGGGCTTTGAGTAGGTGAGTAGGTTGGTTATGACTCGTTTCTGGTAGATGGACATAGGTCACAAGCTGCCCTCATGACCATTGTGGTTTGCTTTGCTTGCTTTTTGTTTTCTCTCTGTCCTGTACGGCTTCTGCGCTGGCCATCTGTATTTCCTGTTTCTCTAACCATCATACCAGAACAGTTCTTGCCAGCAACTCACAAGACATAGAACCTGCTACAAAACAGCCATGCGTTGTTCTTTCTACCTTTCGGAACATTACGAAGTCCCTACTTTCTGCATCTTCAATACAAAACCTACCCCACTTCAACTTCCACTCGAATCGCCAATTCAAACCCAACAATGCCAAAAGAAACAACATACCTCGTCACCGCAGCCGACACTCTCCTCGGCTATTCAACGATCTCCTCCTCGCAAACCGCCCCAACACCTTCATCATCGCCCTGTGCAACCATAACACCGAGTCTCGGATATGGCGTCTCCTCTGCACAGGCAGAAAAGCCATGAACTCGTTCGTTCAACCCCTACATCTCCATTCTGGATTCAGTATCAAAGATGCTGCAGAAACGGTGAAGAAATGGGGAAAGAGTGTTGATGTGGTTGGCGCTTGTCCTGATAGCAAGATTGATGCTAGATTCTTGGTTTCGGGACTAGGAAAGATGGTGCGGCAAGAGGGCAAAGTCGTGGTAGTTCAGACCAAATTGGAGAAGTGGTGTAAGGATTTTGTGGTGCAGATGCATGAGGGAAGCGGCGTTATCAGCATGGGGTTGAGATTGGAAAGGTCAAGGAAGAGGAGATGAGGGACAAGATGGCATGGTTATTGGGTGTCATGGACAGAATGACCAAGAAGAAGGGGTCGGAATGCGTCATTTCTTGGAATCAATGATGAAGTTTGACTGAGATATTGAGGATGCTTGGTATCGATGCTTGGCCACTCTGCTTTGTCGACCGAAGGGAAATGACTTGCATAAAACCCTTGCTCGAAACTGCAAACAAAACATCGACAGTAAACGGAAGAAAAGAACAGCAGAAACAGCAAAAAGCCAGAGCACTGAGCTCTTATGGGACAACTACCCTGGAGTTCCTTGATTATAGTCACCAGATGTCGGCCATCTAGGGGTCATGAATTAAGACGTACAAGGCAGGGATTGTTTCATTACGAATCGGGAGTGTACAAGCCGTTACACCACTCGACCGATTACAGAAACAAAGGCAACTTTACTGGACTATCTGGTGTTAATGTATGGGGGTCAGGGTTCGATTCTCAGGGTAGGAATAAGATTGTTTTGCATTTGATGGTGAAGATCGATCATGGCTTGAACATGGAGAAATATCACTATTGACGCTTGGTATTATCAATTTACTCATTTGGTGTGCTCCAGTCGCGGTTGAATTTGCAAGCAAAGGCGATATCAGAGACTAGCAGCGATTTTTCGAACCAAAGCCAAGAGGTTATGAGCATAACACAAAACACAGCACCGCCACAAGGGTTATCTCGAGAGATGAAACACTACACGTTCTGAATCCAGTAGACACGGTGCTGTTGAGTGCAGAAGAGCTTGTCGCTGTAACTTTGGGTGTTTCCAAAGTGAGTGTTCCCGCCGAAAGTGTGGACTGAACAGTGATCATATTGGAAGTGCGGGCGTCCAACGGCAAATAGTCCTGAGGTCCGCCCATGCTGTAGTCCAAGGGACGATCTGAGACAACTCTATACGAGGTGCTACTGGTGTAAGCTGGTGCCGCAATCCTCCTGGCCGTTGTGTATGTGTATGTGATCACAGTCAATGAAACGCTTTTGGAGGCGACAGCACTGGAGCTTTGGACTGGACGGGTGGCGGTGTACAGTTTGGAAAGTGCTTCCTGCACTACATTGGGTCCTTTGGGTAGGCGTAATGCATTGCTTGAAGTATCCACGTAGGTGTCTCTTTGACCGATGGTGATTTGTCCGTAATTGAGATCGAAGATACTGTACAAGTTCCGAGTCACGATTGTGCCCATATATGGATGTGGCGCTCCATCAGTCATGTCGGCCCTACTCAGAGCCAGTACACACAAGAGTCTGCCGGTGGCATCTGTTGATTGCTGACCGTTCTTCTGGTACCACGGTGTAAGGAATTCATATACAGTCGTGCTGAAACCTTGACCGAAATCAATTTTGATTTCTATGCCAGTGGTCAAATTGTCATCGCAAGATACCACGCCGTCACTTCGCATCTCCCCGGTAGTATTGTATACGGAGATGAAAGCGTCGAAAATTTCCGGCGGTACTTCCCACTGGCCATATGTGTAATCGATCATGACTGCATATTCGCGATCTCCTTGGTTCTCGACTGCAGGAAATGTCCGATTCAGCTCAGGGAAGTGAGACTGAGTTTGACGATGGGCACCACTGGAGCTCGCACTAAACCAGTGACATTTCGAGCAGAGTTAGCGCCAACAGCCACAAAATCCAGGGTGACCGGCCGTTGGTTTTGGTGATGTACGCTGGGTTGAAGCCTCCCAAGGCCATTTGGTGTCTTCGTTAACTTCCCCAATGACAGGACTGGCATCGGAGGTAGGGGGTGCATCATAAGGTGTAAATGCCATTTTGTATTCGATGGATAGAAAATATAATAATGAAAAGATGGGTTTGCATCTGATACCTAGTGACTTTATACAACTCTCAAACCTGCTGGCATTTGAAATGTGTTATAGATTTGTTGAGCTGACAGCATCAAGTTCAAGGCTTCATGACGAACGTCCATGGTACAGAACGCGTCGTCAGCTGCGACGATAATGGAGTGCATCTGAGATATGGCATATGAGTGGTAGGTCAAGAGTCGAGCCATCTATCTCTACAGTTGAGAAGCAGTGCGGTATTGTTCACAAGGAATCACGCATTATCGATGTTGAGGAAAGAAGGATGAAGTTGAGCTCGAAGTTGAGAATGTGGGTTGCAGCTCAAGGCTTTCTGCTCATAATTTATGCATTCGCATAAAGATTTGTGCATAGTAGATTCATATCTTCGATAATAATCAACCCTGCAAATTTGTACAGCAGCGTGATCTTTCACTTCAGCTGTCCTCTACGTGCAGCTGCTAGACCCAGAAACAAACTGTCCATCCGAGTTCTCACATCCACAAACACCAGTCTGAGGATCCTTGATACACCCAGCACCCTCACCACTGCTCTCGCCATTGTCATTCCAGAAGAAGGTCCAGTAATCAGAGTCAGAGCTCAACTGCCCATCAGTAGGTGCAGTGCAAGTGTAAGCCACACAGGTACCATAGGGAGCACCATGGTTGGCATCATATTGGTGGTCAACCTTGAACACGGCAAAGGTTTGGGTCTTGGAGGTTCTTGTGTTGTGGCTGCACTCGGCGGCTTGGATGGCATTGCTGGTCTTTGCGGGGCTACAAGAGGGTGACTTTGGGTATTTGCCTTTGGTGTTGGAGAGAGCGGGAGAGAGGGTGGCGGTTGCGAGACCGAGGGTCAGGGCGACGGCGAGGATGTTGGCGGTGATCTTCATTTTGGTTGGTTGACGAGATGGAAGTCAAAAGTGTTGGATTTGTAACGAGTGACTATGAATGGAAAGCGAGACCAGCTTGCTTGCGAAATTTGTTTGGAGTTGTGATGAGAAGGAATCAAGCAGCAAACCCTTTGGGTCTTTATAGGCATGCGCAACACAGCTACAGGTGCACCTTGCTTTGACCTACTTGGTTTTGATTCATAAGGCAGCGAGGGTATGATCTGCTTGACAGGTCCATCGTATCGTGTATAGAGACTCTGCGACGTTAAACGTGTCAGGTTGAGCGACGGGCCTTTCCAACCCTTGCGAACGCGTCAACGCTGCATCCAAATGCATGAGTCTCCTCAATCTGCGAATATCAAGCAGACTTGTTGAGAAGCTGCCCTAATTCAAGGTGACTGGTCGTCTAATCGATCAGATTATTTCGATGTTGGTCGTCGCAAATCTCAAAGAAGTTTCCTCGATGAGGTTTGTGTTGACGCGGCTCAAACTTCGGCCAAGTTCCACATTCCGGCTGATGACCCTGACCTATAATAGTTGACAATTGACAACGACAACAAAGACCTCAACCTAATCGTTATGTGTACAAGACAAAGTACCAAAGTTCTGTTGTATATTCTTATCATGAACCGTATCAAGATTTGTTGTACAAAGTGCAAATCTGAGCCGGAACAATACTAAGCATTTTCTTTGTCTCTGTGTGTAAAACATATGCACACTGATCATTGCAAATCTCTTAGCAAAGCAAATCGTCAGGCCAACACAGATTAAGCTCCCTCGGAAACATGCGTTTCCCTCTGCTCACCAGTCGACCTATAAACCCGCCAGACATCGTCCTATTTGCTGTCCTCCTCTTATCAACAACAATCATGGCAGCTCCTCTCAACCAAGCCGATGCAAGCCCAATACTCGGCAACAGGGAAGCGGGCCTCTACAACCCCAAACACATCCTCGAATTTCGCAGATCAGCAACACTCCTACAATGGGGGAGAGACTGGTGGTAGATACCCGATCTCGCCAAAGATGTCGCAAGCACGCCTTACTTCTATGGTACCATTCACCAGAAGAAGCAGCGTGATCTGGCTGCAAAGTAGCTTGCATCTTGCGTACCAGCGGAAGAGATGGCACATTCGAAACGGAACGCAGCTTGGTGGAATCGATATTCAATTGAAGAATAGAATTTGCATGCAAATATCGACGCTTCTTACAATGCGTGCATCGGTGAAACACATGCGAGCATCCGGACGTGACACCATATATTTCAGCAGCCTTATGAGAGGGAGAATAAGATGCAGGGAGACTGTGCTGGATGGTAGTACCAGCTGAGCCTTGTAGGCTTCCAAGGATTGTGAGCCTCTTGTTTCACCACATGTGATGGCTGGACCGGTGAAGGATGGAGAGCGATTATATTGTGATATAGACCCACGCAAACAATACTGACAATCATTAATGGGAGTTGGATGATAACAGCAACACTGCATACTCCGATGTGCCGAGAGGGAGGCTATCACTCATGATACAGACCAATTTGAACGCCACCATCTGGGCTCAAGGTAACACCAGCAAGATCCTCTTGGAACGGTCTCGAGTCGCGACACTCGATGCGGCGGAAATGCTGCATAAGGCGCACGGTGAGATAGTACACCTCCGTAATGGCGAATTGCTCTGTGTAGTGTTAGTCTTTGGTATGTCGATGTGCCCATTTTTACTTACGGCCTAGGCAGATCCGTGGCCCGCCTCCGAAAGGGTGTAAGCCTNNAGACACAAGATCGTTAGTCGACTTGTGGCAAACGTTGTGCATAGCACATACCCAGCCTGGACGAAGGTTTTCCCATCTTTCTGGTCTGAACTCTTCGGCGTCCTCTCCATAAACCTCCTGACGACGACTCGCAGAATGGATGTTGACAACCATGACCGAGCCTTTAGGCACAAACAAGGGTGACTTGCCGTCCTTACCACCACCAAGCGGAAGTACAGTATCCTTGTTAGCAACACGAGGTGGTAGGATTGGGGTCACTGGATGGAGCCTCATAGCTTCANNTATACTTGTTAGGTCGATATACCTCAACACAAGGATCGGTGCGGACGTACCTTCATGCTCACAATATCTCAGATATTTGGCATTCTTTACCCATTCATACGACGGCGGTGCGCCTTCTAGTTGGTCAATCTCTGTAAGAAGCTTGTTCCACACCGTGGGATGCCTGGCCAGTAGATACCACATACTGCCGAGCAGTGAGGCAGTTGTATCCTTTCCAGCGAACATCAGACTGAATGCTTCTTCTGACATCTTCTTGATATCTTGTGTCTGAAGTGCCATCTCGTCTAAGAAGGAATACGAAGATGCCTTCTCGGTTGTTTTTCCAGCATCTTTCTGATCCTCAGTTGCGCGATCCAGAGCCATCTGCGAGTATTTGGTTGTCGCAACTTGCACATTACGAATCGCCTGATCAACGCCCGGTCGCTTCAGCCAACGATACAATAGAGACCAGCGGGAGCGGTCCGCACAGTCTTGAATTACGAGTTCGAGATCATACGCTAGTTGAGATTTGGCGCCCATTGACTCTTTTAGAGAACCGACCGACTCTCCGAACAGAAACTCGGAAGACACGTCAATTGCAAACCGATGGAAAAGAGCACCGAGATCGAAAGTCGACCCATCCTCCGGTATCAGCTTCAGTAACTGCTGGAAATGCGCCTCGAACAGATCAAGGTCTGTAATACGATCCTTGGCAAACATTGGTCGCAGAATACCTCGTCTGTGAGACCATGCAGCGCCATCAGACATGAACGTCGAACCAGCCATTACATGCTTGAAAGCCTGCCGCCCGGGAGCGGCGGACCAGTCATCGAATTTCAAAGAGTAAGCTGTTTTGATGTTCTCGGCTTCGGTGGTGTGAACGGCGATGCTTGGGAGGGTGCTGACAACAAATGTCGGACCATATTTATGGAAGTTGCCTCTGAACCATTCCAGCAACTTCTTCTTTCTGGCTGCGGATAGTACTGAGAGGACCATGTCAAGCGCCATGAATGGTTCCAGATTAGGGTAGAAAGCGTGTGGAGGTAGGCATTTGTTGCTTCGCTCGAGTTCTTGCCTTGACTGCCGGAGCTTCCACCAGCCGAGAGCGATATAGACGAAGCTCCCGACCAGCAACGTACCTATCGCGGCTACGGTTAATGGATGAGGAGTCTTGGAAAACATCATGTGGTGATTGTGTGAGAAGATCCTAGAGGTGACACCGATGTGCACTGAAAGACGACGCTTTTCAGGCAGAACTTCAGAAGGATCAAAGGAAACGCAGCTGCAGCTTCCACGAAGCTAGTCCATCCCGCATGTCAGACTGTCGGCTCATTGTATCGTGTACTTCTCAGAGGAGCGCTTATGCTTGCATGGGGTGTGAGCGTAACCATATTTTTGATAGATCCCGTCCCCAACACATGAGTTGATTGTGAGCGTCAATCACAATAAAGCACATCTGGCAGAGAGAAAAGTGCCGAAAGGTGATTCCGAGCGAGAGTGGTCATCCAACACATGATTGGCTGGTGCTCCGAAGCTCCTCGAAGTGGGGCATTTGCGGGTGCTGGAATTGCCCCACAAACCCCGTCATGATCACTCTGAGCAACGACAACCACCAAACATGTGAACAACTGTTATAAGAGTGCGAGGCGCACGTCTCGAGAAGCTCAAGAACTCCCAAAACCAGAATCGACATATACACCATACGCCATGAAGGACCTCACCACAGAGAACATCACAGAGAATGTTCATGCCATCAACAAACAGTGCACGAATCCCAGGACTAGATACATATTCGAACGTCTAGTATCTCACTTGCATGACTTTGCAAGAGAAACCCGGCTCTCGACGGACGAATGGATGACCGGACTGGACTTTCTCACAGATGTTGGCCAAATCAGCACCGACTTGAGAAGAGAGATGATCTTACTATCGGACACCCTAGGATTAAGTGCTCTAGTTGACTCAATCGACCACCCACGCACAGGAAGATCGACAGAGGGAACTGTGCTAGGGCCCNTCCATACTCACGATGCACGAGAGGTGGAAAATGGTTATGCGATCCACAAAGATCCCGATGGCACACCTCTGTTGGTCCTCTGCACCATCAAAGATACTGAGGGCAACCCACTGGAAGGTGTTCAGATCGACGTCTGGGAGGGTGATTCGCATGGAAATTACGACGTGCAATATCCAGACAGAGATGGTCCAGACGGTAGAGGTATTTTGTTCTCCAAGCAGGATGGAACTTTCTGGTTCAAGGCTGTGAAGCCTGTATCCTATCCTATCCCTATGGATGGACCTGTGTTCAGCATGCTTCAAATGTTGGGTAGGCATCCAAACAGACCAGGCCATGTTCATTTCCTGTTAAAGAAAGACAGCTTCGACCCTCTGATCACGTAAGCATCTGTTGCCAGAGTTGTTCTTCACTCAAGTTCTGACAGACGTGTAGTGNCTTTGTATCCTCGTGGAGACCCATATGAGTCTTCTGATCCTGTGTTCGGCGTCAAAGATTCTCTGATCGTTGATCTTTCGACAGTGACAGACCCGGAAATGGCCAAGAAATACGAGGTTGAGGAGGGAACAGCTCTCTTGACTTACGACTTCGTGCTGGTGACGGTGGAGGAAACCTTGAAGCTGCGCAAGGAAAAGGCTGAAGAGGCGATCAAGAAGATGGGGAGAAGCATGGAAGACTTCCAAGGTCTGCCCATATTGGACGTCGACTGATGATGCGGCAAAGTAGTAGTATCTACGATTGGTTATCCACTTCATCTCGGTGGAGAAATTGCTTGCAGTTCAACGAATGCAGGCCGCTGACCGCCAAACTCATAGCGACCAGGCGCTGTTGCTTGTACTTTGTACTCTGTGTTTGTCAGTTACGGCATCTGGAAGACGAGCCGGATGGCTAGTGTTGAGGTTTAAAACGATGCAGGGCCACATGCTCCGGGTCAATCACACGAAAGGCGGCTCTCACTGCACCCCGCACTCTTACCCGCTGCAGTACCAAGTAGAAAACCCCCAATGCGATGGTTTCGTGTACCTGTCCAACCGAATACTGGCTGCTCGCGGACTCGGGTGTGTCTGCGATGTTCCACCCGTTGTCATCGCAGTCGGCGTGTGGGACAACATGCGATGAGGATTTGAGCGGGTGCTCCGGGGATTGCATACCGCGCCAAGGGGATGGCCTGACAGCGCTGACGCAGTCGGACAGAAACTCCAAGGGTCGCTGGCCAGATGATACTGGAGATGAGGTTGATGCTTGTAGTTATCCATCTCAAGGAGAGACACGAACCAATGGCAGCACTCGGAATGCCGAGCGAGTAGAATAAGAGTGGTTTGCACCACCTTTGGTGGTCGAGGTCGAGTCGGTTAGCGCCGAGGGAAGTGGCTGATCGAGGGCACGAGACCCCGCCCACAGAGAGAGCAGTTGCGCCGCCTCCGCATTTCGTTCACGTCTGGCGCCTTCCTTATGTGGTCGTTTGAGCCTGCGCGTGCCTACATATCTTCTCCTCCCTCCAGACCTTGCCAGCCTCATCTTCATCTTCAAAAGAAGAACGACTGTCGAACCTCAAGAATCCTCCCTCGCGTCGAACAGTTTTGTATCGAAAGTCTCGCCCGGTCGTGAGGTGATCGGCGTCCTGCATCATCATCCGAAGTCTCCCCCACAACAAGGGGCCCGAGCAATCCAGAACATCTGTTCATTTCACCCTCGTTCAGGTGCGGAGTCGCTTTGCAGTCCTATTTTACGAGTCTCTGCCAGTCGAAAATCAGCTGAAGCCGTCCTTCGAATTCGCAGCCTGGAAATATCCGACGACACGGTGTGCTGACTCGACCCCACGTGTCGCACGTTTCTCCACAAACATCGCAAATGAATCTTGGAGTACCTTGCTTTGTACAGGCCCAACTCCATCGAGACAGTCTGCTGTAACCCGGAAGAAAGGACCATGAGACTGTGATACAGGCGTTAGACCGAACTTGTAAGCGGACATATCTCAAACCTGAAGCCCAAGTCGTTTATTACGAGACTTGCGACCGTATGGAGGTCGTCGACTGACCGGTTATAGGTATTTGAGAAACTTCTACACGACCTCTTGTTAATGTTGCAAATATTTCTCGTTTTGTTTCCATTCTGTTTCGCTTAAACGAGACACTCGCAATCAATAGGTCAGATTATCTCATATCGCTCACGGTCCAGAACTCCAGCACTTTCGACGTGGACGCTAACCTCAATCCATCAGACACGATCAATAGATAGAAGGAAAAGGGCTCGGATACAGGCAGTACAAGCGATTGTTAGGTATGTCTGGTTTTCTGTCTCGAGTTTTGACTCGATAGTCCCATACGTGATCAAGGCTGTGTGCACCACTCTTGCCCCAAGACACCATCGACTATCGGGCTCAAGAGGCGTACAGCCTGACAGACGACGCAAGTTGTGACTTGGTGGAGCGTATGGTGTCTGGAGCTCAGTCTTCGCATCGTGAACCTATATCTAACACTATTGTTTACGCAGAACTTTTCACGGACCTCTTTCTCTTCTTACGCTCGACTTTCGACTTCTCTCTCTCAAAGGATATCAAAACGCCTTGGCGCGAGTCTTTGTTCTCAGCGTTTGCTCTCACAGCTTGTAACAACGCAGAACCAGTGACTACTTTGCTGGCATATCACTTGTGAGTTTTCCTTTCACATGCCGTCGACCTGCTTCAAGAACCAAGCTCCTGCTCAATTTGGCGAACTCGACGTCGAATGTACACCTACCACGACGACTCGAAGACCGAACTTGAAAAACGAGGTCATGCAAATGGCAGCTGACATGGATCGATCAGGCAACGTCGATTCGGGGACGACATCATTCTCTCCGCTAACCAATTAAATCCTCAACACATTGAGAGATTTGCCATCTTTCCATCCAACCACATTTTCGTGCTACCTTACACAACGCGGATTCGCCTACTTGACAACTTCTCCTGAGCATTTCAAGAATTAGGAAGCTTCCACGATCAATCGACACATCCTTTGTCTCACACCACCACAGCGTGACGCGAACCACCAGCTATAACCTCCTCTGACAGCTCACTCAAACCTATTGATTTTGTTCAGTTCGAACTTCCTACCTTTACTTCACACACACGTCGGAACATCATTTCACGCCAGCATGGCAGCTAGTACCGTCAACCGTTCTGGCTTTGGTCCTACTGCCATCCGAGCTGACAAGATCAAATTTGGTCGCTCGACGCCAGATTCTGAAGCTTTCGCTTCTTCCGAGGATGAGCCTGAGCTCTCTCACTCAGCTTCTTCAGTAGCTGTGCGACCAACCGCGGCGACAGGCATTCGCAGATCTTCGTTTCTCAGCGAGATCAAGTCAGGAGATCTCAGGAAATCCTCTGTCACTGGCCCTATCATGCCTCTCAACGGATCACAACCATCAACGCCTTCGGCAGAACACAATCCATGGACGTTTGGATCCACTCTTGGCCGTGTCCCTTCCAACGGCTCGAATGGTGGCGCATGGGCCGCGCCCAACTCGATCTGGGGAGCCGATCGAAGAGAGCTACCTCTCAGACCGAATGACGGCAGTCTCAACTCATACCTTCCTCAGCAAAGTCCAGGCGTGGTGGATCCCACTGAGTCCTTCCCTTTCAATATTCCACTTCAGCCCATCCTGAAGACACACAGATCGCAATCATATTCGGTCGGCCAACTTGAGAGTGAGGCGGGGCCCCAGAGCCCTGGTGCGGTGGGCACGCCTTCAAGAGCCCGTGCTGCCATTCCAGGCTCCCAGTACCGCCCTATGCGTCCGAGCGGCCTCGGAGAAACAATCTATGCCGAAGGCAGACCTTTGGGACAGTTGAGTGAGGTTGAAGATGATGAAGGACCTGATCAAGGAGTTCTACTTGCCAATCCAAGAGCACGCCAAGACCCGCTCTCGGATCTCAGCAACGCACTACTTCGTCAGGCTACACACGAGAGTGCACGCGCAAAACATGGATCTGCCTCACTCGGTGCCTCAGCTGCAGAAGACGTTCGTCGCTCCATGTCTGACAACTATGCACAATCTGGCGCAGAGTCCGCCATAGAAGACGATGACTCTGAACAGCTCTACTCTGGAAGACCTCAAGACAGCACTCATCGCGGGATGTGGTCTACTTCTCTTGGCTTTGGAATGGATGATATCACTCAGAGCAGAAGACATTCGCTGGCGGATATCCCCACACGCCGTGGATCACTGGTTGGTGGTTTATCTGGCCCTGTTCAAGGTTACAGCGGCGTCGGTTCAGCATTGGCCATCTTGCCTCATGGATCAGAAAATGGGTCCAATGGCAGTGTTCATCTAGACTACCGTCAGACGTCTCACGACCTTGAGACCAACATGACAGAATCGGATATGCAGCACAGAGCTTACGCCCAGAATTATTTCTCTGGTGCAGCTACTGCCCACAGAAATCGCGCCGAATCGACAAGCCTTATGATGAACAGCAGCCCCTACTCATCAGCGGCATCTGCAGGAAGTGTCTTCGGACGTCAAGGATGGAGTGCTCCATTGTACATTGTGACTTTCAAATGTTCGAGATCCGGTATCTTCTACATCCATGAAGGCACAGGTCTGGATGTCAAAGAGGGCGATCTGGTTATCGTCGAAGCGGACCGTGGCCAAGACCTCGGAACTGTCACTCATGCCAAGATCGACTGGCCTAGGGCCAAGGAAGCCCTAGAGAAAACTGGAGAGGATCACTACAAGTGGCTGATGATGTTCTCTCGTCACAACCTCGCTCTGACGGACTCAGAAACACGCGGTCTTATGGCTTCGAATGGGGCAGACAGCGGCAGCATGCACAGAGAGAGACCGCTGGACGAGTATCCACCTGGTATGGGCGGACCTCCAGAACTCCCTCAAGAGCCTACTAAGCCGAAGATGATCAAACGTCTCGCTCAACCTCATGAGATTGCCAATCTTCGCGAGAAAGAAGGAAACGAAGCCAAGGCCAAGAGAATCGCGCAACAGAAGGCCAACGAGCATAACCTCAAGATGGAGATATTGGATGCCGAGTTCCAGCTCGACTGGAAGAAGCTCACCTTCTACTTCTACTCTACTGAGTACATCAACTTCAACCTTCTTGTAGGAGATCTCTTCAAGATCTACAAGACACGCATTTGGTTGTCGGCCATTAACCCTGCGGCTTTCCGCTCACGTCCAAATCAGCCACCTAGCTCGATCGGACCTGGTGCCATTCAACCTGGCTCTTCACCTAGAACCATGAATCCCACGGCCTCGTCTTTCTTCGTGCCCCGTGCAGACGGCCGCTCAAACTATGCCGATGATGTGACAGGCGCAGCTCCCCCTCAGGCATATCATGAGACTCCCGTAAGCCAGGCTCAGATGCAGGGACAAACAGCAACACGCAACAGCTTTGGCAGACCACCATACTTTGGCTCGAATGGCTTTCCTGGTGCTTCTGAACAGCCTTGGTATATGCCCGTCGGATCTTACGGTCAGCAGCCCTTTGAGGCATCCTACGGCGGCATCNCCTCGCGCTCGCAAGAACTAGCATTCAGACCAGCTCCACCATTCAGCCAGAGCCTGCTGAGAAACAGCAACCGCCAAACACGTCCTGGCGAATTCAGTCAGATGCGCTAGAAGCCAAACCATGGTCTGGGCAGCGATGAACGATAAGAAAAAGGGTAGAAAGTTGAGAGGAAAAAAAGGAACAATCACATATGGTAAAGGAAAGATGGGTAGAGCGGAGCTTATATGAAGAAGCACATGGCTGGGAATGAATGGTCACAAGAACTCTCTTTTCACTTTTGTATTGTTTCTCTCTTTTTCTTCATGATTTTCCAGATGCAGAAGAAAGTTACTATGGCACTACGGACAGCAGACGTGGAAGAAGACAGTACAGGTTGTATCAATAAACTCAGATAGTCATTTTCAGAATCAAGATTGCAGATAATGCTTACACAAGCACTACCGATCGCCCATCGCCTTCCGACTTTTCTTTGTGTCTTTTGACGAGTTGAGGTTTCTATGAAGCCCTGCGTCTGAATGTATAAAGACACCATGCAAGTCTTACGGTTCGGAGTGGTGGGTTGGTTCCGTCACCTCTTCATTCTGCTCAATGAAAGAAGAAACTTGAGTCTTTGATGGAAACCTACGTCCGGTTCCTTGAAGGTGCTCTGTTGCTTTGTATGTGACGGTTCAGAGTCATGATAGCTGTCAAGTTCTTCTGCTTGACGAGAAATGAAATGATACGGACTGTGTCGCTTTGGTTTTCTTGACTCGATTGAACCCTGTGTCGGTTTTCGAGACGCTCAGCTGAATCCTCGTCTCCGAGTTCAGAATCGTGCTGTCCATCGAGATTTTCCATTCTGCTCAACAAAGGACAAGCTATGCATAGCAATAGTACATCCTGTGTCGCATAGATCCTTTCTTGATTCCTGACCATTGAGTTTGGTTTGGGGTCGTTTTCATCCTTCTCCCTTTTCATTTTTTGATGATTCGCGAAGAAGGAGCCGTGCAGCGTGTCTGCCTTTGAAGCAATACTCAACTCTAGGATTCTTTTTCCAATTCCTTTAACCACCTTTCAACTTACTGCACAGGGAACTCTATCAATCAAAGCTCTCGAATCAAACGGCAAGCGGACAGAGACACTATGACAAGAGGCAAACGCAAGGCTGAAGGTACAAGCTACACGTCAACATAAAGCCAAACGGGCGTTGACGTGCAGNACGCAGCGACGCAGTCCGCAGACAGCAGATCATCGAAGCGCAGAGCAGATGTTGAAGAGATTAGCGACCAAAGCGCATCTGAGGAAGAAGAAGACCAGGGACGCATCGAGAGCCAGCAGATGCTGCTAGTGATAGATCGCCTCAAGCACAAAGATGACGGCTGGATTGACAAGATGCGCGCCGATATCGACAAGGACCAAGAGGCGCTCATCCAGATGCTTGACGACAAGGAGCGCGAGCTGTNNAAGACGTCGCATCTTTCTCTCTTCCCAGCTGACTGACAAACCCTCAGAGCAGACCTCGACTCGCAGTTTCACAACAAAATTCGTTCCCTTCTCACTGATGTACTCGGCGGACCTGCTCCGAAGCAGAGAAAGGGCACCGATACCCAAGACATCTTCTACCTCAGACCCGCACACGAGCATGCTCACCTCTTGTTCACCAAAGCTGAAGACCTGATCAAGCAATACAACCACGTTTCCGACGCCATCGACACAGGCAGAGACAAACTGGCCACCGACCATCTTGAGACGTTTGAGAAGGACAAGAACGATGTAGCCGAGATGCTCCATGCTGGTCAAGAACTTGCTCGCCGTCAGATCCAGCAAGTCCTGAAGCGACCGGACGACCGCGACTCTCCACGTAACAAGACCAAATCTCTCTTCACCGAAGAAAGGTTGGATGATGTGGCCTCGATGTTCAAGGTTCTACGCGATGAGACCAGGGAAGAGGACGAGGGCGTTAAAGCTCAGCAGGAGACCAGAACCGACATAACCGATGGAGATGGCCTTTTCCCTATCATCCACAACACCAAGAAAGGCGTCAAGAAGCTGGCCGGACATCTGATCGCCGATGAAGAATGATTGGCTCAGCGCCCGTCAACATTGCTGCTCGGCAACCCGGTATACCTTTCGCATCTCTAAGCTCGCTTCACGACTCACAGACATCACTCGCTTGTTTTGCTATTTCTCGACAGGACATCTACCGAGGGAGTCAAGAAGAAAAAGAGGAAAACGCTGAGATTGAGGCTTCTGTCGGATAACCTTCCTCTTTCAGTCATGGTCCACCATGACGTTGCACTGTATCTCGGTACACTGTCCCCGACCACATGCGGGAAGTGTCACCCGAAGAACCTCTTTTAATACATGAATCATTTGCTTTGCTATAGTCTACTTCATCTTGCTTTGTCAATTCGAGAAATCGTTGCTCTCCACAGATTGTACCACATCTCGTTCTCACTTCAAGGCTGTATTGTATGCCATTGCACTCGAGAAACTTCAACATGTCTGAACGCGATGCTCTTTCTTCTCGAGCAATTCCATTCATGGAGCTCTCGAATGGGACAGATGCTTCACTGACTGCTCCTCCTCCGCCGTTGCCTCATTATCTGAATGCCGAAGGAAGGGCCATGGCCCGTTTTGCTGTCGAGGGCAATGCTGTCAGTACGTACATCCAGATACTATTGATCAACCAAATCGCGAATCACGTCAGGGCAAATGAAAGCAACAAAGATTGATGTATCGAGCAGNTCACCGGAGGAGCCGGAACACTCGCCCTAGCAGCCGCACGAGCACTCCTCGAACACGGACTCTCCAATCTATTCCTCTTCGACCTGCGCTCTACTTTTGACTCTTCCGACGACGCCATCGAAGCTCTACACGACGATTTCCCCTCCGCAAAGATCATCACAGAAGCTGTGGATGTAACCGACGCCGATAACGTAACTCGCGCCTTCTCTGCTGCCGCCGCTAGAGGCTCCATTGATATTTTGCTTTGCTTTGCAGGTGTGGTGGGTTGTTTACACGCCATCGAGATGACACCTGTTCAATGGAGAAGAACCATCGACATCAATACTACTGGTTCTTTTCTGTGCGCTCAAGCTGCTGCTAAATGCATGCGAGATCAAGGCACTGGTGGCAGTATTGTGTTTACGGCATCGATCTCTGGCCACCGTGTTAATTTCCCTCAACCTCAGTCTGCGTATAATGTCTCCAAGGCTGCTGTCATTGCTATGAAGAACAGTCTGGCGGCGGAGTGGGCGAGGTTTGGTATTAGGGTTAACTCTATCTCGCCGGGGTATATGGATACGGTGTTGAACGAAGGTGCTGGATTGGAGGAAGCGAGGAACATTTGGGCGAGCAGGAATCCGATGGGGAGGATGGGGGCAGTGNGGGAGTTGGATGGGGTGGTGGTGTTGTTGTGTAGTGGGGCGGGGAGTTATATCAATGGAGCTGATTTTGTGGTTGATGGGGGTGCTACTGTGTTTTAAGACTGGAGAGGGAGATTGGAGAGGTGAGAGTCTTCTTGATGGTACGAATGATAGTACAAGTTTTGTCACGGTGTTTGAAGTGCACGTTCATAACGAAAGAGCGCCATTGCTCAGCTCGCTATTGCAAGCTCGATCGAATATATAAAACCCGCAATAGCAGGCCAACACTTCTCGCATGTTGAGCACAAAAAACGGAAGAATGCTTCACCAGAGAGTCGAACTCAAGCCTTCAAAAAGAAACCCAAGGTGACGGTAGAGGTTTAGACAACGGACAAGCTGAGCCTTCGAACTATAGAAGCTCCTGTAAAGATGTTCATCTCTTGGACCCAACTGGTCCGTTGTCTGACAGCAAAACCCGCACTTACAGAAGTTGTATAGGTTGATGCATATCGGTGAGAGATGATGGGAGAACATTTCCATGAGGATGCTAATCCCTGTACTTACAACTTGTATGATATGGGTACATGTTGCTGTTTTCCACATTCTGTCCATCGCTTCAAGAACAGCTAGCGAGACAACAATCGGTAATGCTTTTGAAACAAAGTACATACTACCTTGAAGCTGTGATTCTTTTCGATTGACAAACGATGCATAAAAGGCCAACAGATGCTTTGAAATGCTTTTGTTGATCAACCAGCGGATTGCCTCCGTCAATGATTCCTCCATGACCTACGTCGTCCAGGCTTCACGGTAGGTCATTGAGTCCTCGAAGATCAGAGTGCCTACTGGATGTAGCTGCGCCTCTCCCTTTGCTGAGAGCTGCATAGAAAGCCAACTTTTGCAGTGCAATGATGCTTTTGATTGATCCACGTAGCACTCTCTCTCTGCAGCCTCTTCCAAGTTGTCGTTGCGTAAAGGGATATCCGTGCGTCTTGATGACAGTCGGCCAGTAGGGGAGATCCGAGTGCGAAATGGTGTGCAGGCTGTATACAGGGCAGAAGGCGATCACAGTGTCGGTGGCTAATGTCGCGGCAGATAGTCGACCTGACTTTCGACGCAGACTCTCGGGATCCGCGACTTCGCAAGACTGAACGATGACTGGTTGAAGAAATTCCTCTCTGGATGGCATTCTGAATCCGATGCAAGTACTTCTCAATCAAATGGCAAGGATACAAGTACAGTCAACCAGGCCTTATTGTGACTACGCCCATACCCTTCGCTCCATGGCGAGGCAGCAAAGCGTACTGAGGTCGATGTCATCCTCATCGAAACAGAACAAAGAAACAGCCAAATCGTCTGCACTGTCAACTGTGGTGTCATGGGGGTCACCAGATGAATCTGGATCTGTGGATGGTTCAGCTCCATGCTCTCGAACAGCCACCATCTCCCTCCCAAAGTGCAGCACGAAGATTTAGTGACTTTCAATGTGACCAGGATGCTGCACCATGGTGTAGCACTCTGCATGATGGTGACATTTCACCTATGGCAACTTCTCCTGGATCTTATCAATCATCTCAGCGATGCCTAAACCCTCAAGGGATATTCAAGGGATAATTTCTGGACAAGACAAAGGTGGAGAGGTTGGTCTTGTCGCAGTATGCCATCCTAGATGTTGAATGCAGGAGTTTTATAGCTGTCATGTGATGAATATCGATCAAATGTGATGGCAGGTCGAAGACGTTGGTATGAGACAAATCTCGATGTAACAGGCAGGAGCCAATAAGATCGGGGAAGATCGGAGATGGTCAGGGTCTTGGCTTGCGATTGGCCTCGAAATGGCGGTCATGGAGAGCCTCAAGCGGCTACCGCAACAGAACAACGAATCTAATTTTTCCTCTACACACACAACGGACCTCGATTTATCGCTGGACGATTCGAGAGCACGGAGCAGTATAAGCATGTCGACCACCCAATAAGGCAGGCGCACGAGTACTTGACTAAGAAGACGATACATCGTTTCCCCATTCCTGCAACCAGCTCGTGACAATTCGACGTCCGCTACGTCACGCCAGGAATCATAAAGAAAAGGCCGACTGTATGCGCCTTTTGCCTTTGTCAGGAGACGGATGTGTCTTTCTCTCAAACTCGACCTCCTTTTGATACCTACTGCGCAAACAAGATGGCACGAAGCGCCATTACCGTGCCCGACATACAGACGGCCGAGGCCATGTCGCCCCGGTCGCTGAACGTAGTCGTGGCGTCGACTGGATGTACCGATGCTAATATCATCAACAAACTATTACCCCAACTCGCGTCGCTACCCGAGTGTTCTGTCAGAGCCGTACTGGATCCCGGCTCGCACGGTGCCGACCTCATCGCCGCTTCTAGCAGCTGCCTCGCCATCCCAAATGTATCGCGCGTTCAGATGAAGTCGACCGGAGATGTGATCGACATCGAGAAAGAGGCATTCGACTTGTGTCAATGGGCTGACCTGCTGGTTCTGGCTCCCATCGACGCCAACAACCTGGCCAAGATGCTGCACGGAGACACGGACAACCTGGTACTCGAGATCTTGCGAAGCTGGAATGTGTCCAAGAAGATCGTTATGGTGCCTGGCATGTCGAGTCTGATGTGGGAAAACCCCATGACGAAAAAGCAGCTCACAAAAATAAAGAGGAAATGGAATTGGATACAAGTCTTGCAGCCGTTGCTGTGGACGTTTGAGAATGACAAGAAGAAGGTGACGTGTTGGGATGCCTTGGATGAGGTTGTCGACACGGCACGCAACCAGGTCGACTTGATGAACATTGGCCATGGTGTGCATGTCACACCTAATGCTTCTTCATCCTTCAAGACTAGCTCCAAGAAGTCGCGTACTGTCTTGCCACCAGAGTTGTGGTCTATGATCATCGACGCCACCAACGATTGGGAGCTTGCCAAAACACTACATATCTATACCAACCTTGAGCCGCCTGCTGAATGGCAACAGCACGCGAGTCCTAGGGGTCCTACAACATACCACGAGCAGCTCGAGTGGACGCTGTTGACCGGCAACTTGTCCGACGTCAAGAAATTCATCGCGGACAACTCTGTACCACGCTGGCTATCTCGCCTCTGCATCAAGGTCATCATGCGTTTCAGCATGACCTCCGTTCTCTCCTACCTTGAATCTCACCACAAAGATCTCTTCTGGTCCACTTTTGACGGCACCTTCTTGCCCGATAAAGCTTCCTCCGTTTTTGGCCGTGTCGAAATTCTAGAATATTGGAACACTTCAGCCTGGTTCCTAAACAAANAGTACACAGCCGAAACTTTAGATGGCGCATCACGACAAGGCTTCATCGACGTCCTAGACTGGTGGCAGAGATCAGGCCTCACGTTGATCTTCACCGAAGCCGCCCTTGAACAAGCCAGTTCAGCTGGCCACATCGCCGTCCTGGAATGGTGGCGCGAGATTTCCCAACGTCACCACCACGCCTCTAGTCCTAACGACGATACCAAGCCCATCCGTCTGAAGCCCGGCAAGTCAATCTGCTATGCCTCACAGTCTGGAAAGGCAGACGTGGTGCGATGGTGGGTAAACTCAGGCATCCCTTTCCCTCATGAGGACTCAGTCGCCAAACTCGCAAGCACTCATGGACATGTAGAGGTATTGAAGGTCTGGCACGCCGTCAAGGGCTCTAAAATGATCTTTGACAACCAAGTCCTGGTCGGCGCCACAAAGATGGGACATGTCAGTGTTCTCGAATGGTGGAAGCAGAGTGGCTTGCGGGTCGAGTACAAGACCTGCGATGTCGAAGAGGCGCTCGAAGATGGCGTCGAAGGCAGAAAAGGCATGGAAGTCAGGCGATGGTGGGCACGCAATGGCTTGAACCTTGGTGTTGGCACTTCCGAGTGGATGAAGCCAAAAGTACTTTGAGTGGTTTTCCTTTTTTTTCTTGGATCATTTCTTGATTCTTCATCATTGGTTTCGGGGTTCTTACTTGTTCTTGGATGGAGCATACATTGGATGGTTTCATAGTGGGCCGAAACGAAAGGCGCTCAGGGATTTTTTCTTCATCAAGCACTGCAACACAGGAACATTGGTGGTGTTTACAGAACCTAATTCTGACTGGGAAGTCTAGATGCGGCGGGCCGGTTGCATCAAATAGCGTATGTTCTTCTCGTCAATCAACCAAACTATTTGAAAGAAACAGTCTTCTCGATTGTTGTCTGTCGAAAAACGATATGGTTTCTCTTGCGCACGGGCCATCTGATGATCGTATCTGATCGTATCTAATCGTTCAAGAAGGTTTCTACTTATTCACGCTTTTCCCTACATGCTGCTGCAGAGACGAGCTGTGGTCACAGTAACATATTCTACCACCAAGAGAAAGCAACACAAAGGCATTAACCAACCACAAAACGGAAACCCATATACAGGTCTGGTCTATCCATGAGGATGAAATAAGTGCAAAGCAGCGGCAAGTCGACGTATTTGCAGCTCCTCAAACACAGGCATATATCCTGTACGCTTGTCACTTCCAGCACAATTCTGCTCTGAGGTTCTGAATGAGAACTCTGAGGTCTTCTGTAATGGTCAGACTTGCCCCATTCGCAACGTGCATGCAGTTTCCGACCTCCCACACCATTATCGCATACGACTATTAACATCCCGCACCTCCGCATAAATGGTGCAAGCCCCATATGCACCCGAAATGCGCTTCTTGGGATCCCTCTGTGTTCTCTTAAGCGATCGAGCCAGCTACAAGCCTGCAAGCCATGTCCGAGTTCGGCGCTTGAACTCTTGTTTGAGCGAGGAATGCACATGGCGTTGGCTGACTCCAGCCTGGTCGTGGCCGTACTGCATGCTACATGTACTTGCCTTACGCGCAGGTCTTGTTGATCGAGAGACCAGATAGTGATGGAACTCCATTGGGTAGGACATGCGGCACAGACGCATGATGAAGCCAAGATGCAGTACTGACTACGCCACGAACACCTTGAACCCGGAGCTGAACAGCAGTTGCCGCTCATGAACTATTTTTATGGCTTGCCGATCGACAGCTGGAGCGAATTAAGAAAGGAGAGAGTGTCCCCTCGAAAAATTGTCCGTTCTTGTCTTGATCGGTTTGCTGCGTCAACGGCTTTGATTATCAGTCGATATGACAGACTTCAAGTTCGATGAGTTGTTTCCAGACAACGAAGAAATATCTAATTTGTTCTCGAATTTTGGTCTTGTAGCTGATGCTTCGCAGTCTACACCAAGGACAATACCTGAGATCGCCGTTTCTGCGGTCAGCGAGGATGAGCAGGATGAACTGCAGCCGAGGAGGTCATCGTGGGCATCAGAAGATGAGGTAATGCACAACGTGCCCGAACCTTCTCAAAACAAAACCGCTGCAGAGGAAGTTCATAGCCGTCTCTGGTACAAAAGCTATAGCACGAGCAAGTCGTCGTCTCCTTTGCAAAAGGGTTCTGGTCAGGGCGGTGTATCTCTGCCACGAAACACATTTACCGCACAAAGTGTAGCCGAGTATCTTCTCGAAGCAGAACCGGATCTTAGTAGAGAACCCGCACCGCCCTATCCGCAGTCATCGTCTGGAAAAGACGAACAACGCTGTGCTGACTGTGGAATATATGGACTCAACAGGTCTTACTGCAATGTCTGTTCTCAATCGATGTGTGAGCCTTGTTGGAATCGACAGCTGTGTCACAAGACCACCAATCACGAGATACCTCATGAGAAAACCCCAGAGTCTCTTGCACGAAAGACGCGGGCGGTATTCAACCCAGACATCAAGGACGAAGAGCGCGAAGAGTTACACTGTAAGGATGTTCTTACTTCGTGGTTTGGTGTTCACCGCGAGGATAGCGCGCGGCCTCTTCTTCGAGATTACGGAAGATTTGAAGGTCTGATGGCTTCGATGAGACAACTTCCTGAGGATGGCTCCTCCTATCTTGACCCGAATGCACGTTATCCGAGCTTCGTATCGTTTGTCGGCCAAACTGGAGCCGGAAAGAGCTCTCTAATCAAGCTGATTATCGACCTCAGTGTGAAAACACACAGACAGTTTGACACTCCGGTGGTTGGCGCGATTGGCAATATTTCACCAACTTCAACTGACGTGCATCTCTACATGGATCCGTCTACCTCCAACTCCGATCATCCGATACTTTACGCCGACTGCGAGGGACTCGAAGGTGGTGAACGAGAACCTGTTGCTACCAAAGCGGTCAGACAAAGAGCAACAAAGGCGACTTCAGGTGTTCCCGATAATTCTGTGCATCACGTCTCCGAGCGAGACCTTATCTGGGCGGACAATTCGTGGAAAAGGACTCGAGAGTTTGCAGTCAGGGAGCTCTATCCTCGTCTTCTATACACGTTCTCTGATGTTATCGTTTTTGTCCTCAAGAACCCGAAGTAAGTCTCTCTGCAAAGGCAATCATATATATTAACGGGTCTCACAGGGTTGTTGAGAGTGTACTGGTCAAATTAGTGGAGTGGGCCGCAGCTGCACTCGAGGGATCTTCGAATCAACCAGTCCTACCGCATGCTATCATTGCCCTTAACGCTTCAGAGAACGCGACCCCAGCAGAGCTCTGGGATGTCGATGTCGCAACTGAGACGCTGATGCGAGAAATGTCTCAAACGGTGTTCAAAAACGATACTTTCCGAAAGTATGTGAAGTTTTGGCGCGATTGTAACCGGACCATTGGTACTGTGGAGGACCTCATCCTCTCCTATTACACGTCAATCAAGGTCGTTCGTATTCCCGAAACTGGACGGCCCAACCTTATCGCGCAGCAGATCACCGAACTCACAGCAAATATTCGGTGGGCGTGTCAAATGTCAGGAAGACGAAAAGGAGACCTACGCATGCTGCTGAATGCAGAAGACATGCAGCCTTACCTCCAATATGCTTTTGATCATTTCTCGAAAAGCATCGAATCTCCATTCGACTTCGTTCAAGCATCGTTCGCTCACAGTCCTATCCCTGACGACTTTGGCGGAAACATATTGAAACTTGCTGTACAACTCATGGAGGCTTGGAAAGACCGAGCAACACCAAAGCCCATCTTCGAAGAGCTTGCAGCTGTGGTTGCCAGTTGTATTATGCTGGATGCTACGCGACATGGGATCCTTGGTAGGCCCTGGGAAGGTATCGTCGAAGAAGTCAGGCTAATCCCGACAGGTACCGCTGTTGACATCATCCCCCATATTTTGAACATCTTGATAATGCCTTGATGAACTTTTGTGCTCGATACTGGCCATGTGAGTACGTGCATCCTGGCAAGGGTCGTTGTGTGAACGTCCAGAGCGGACATACCAAGGGACATCAATCAGCATCTGGTAAAGTCCTTGCTGGTGGTGAATATGAATCACACTTCACCTTTGATGCTTTCCAAGAACATTTCCGTAACGAAGTTTACGTCTTCCTTGACGACTTGCTCTGCAGTCTGCCGCGAAGTCATCCAGGCGATGGTAGACCCGAAGTCAAAGCCGCCACTGAACGACACAAAACGATGATCCTGAAACCGTTCTTTGCCCATGTATCGGAAGGAAATAGGACGTACGACTTCTCAAGTCATACCGTCTGCTTTTGTTGTCTGTTCGATTTTCCAGAACATTCTCTACCATGTGGTCATGTTATATGTACCCGATGTCTCAAAGCATACGGCAATCCGACTAAAGAACATACTGTGGAGTTCTGGGAATGTCCCATCGACGGCAAAAAGTTAGGATACACGCCATTCTACCTGAAATCCTCGCATTGTGGCGTCAGAATTTTGACTCTGGACGGGTCAGTAGACACAACATCATTCTGTCTGAGTATTTGACAAAACTGACATTCGACTTATAGCGGTGGTGTGCGCGGTATTGCTGAACTCGAGATTCTCACACAGATCGAGAACGCTCTAGGCAACGGGCTTCGCATACAGGACTTTCTGGATCTTGTGGTTGGAACCAGGTGATTGATGAAGACTCCTCCTAGCTCAGGATTGACGCTGACACCGCCATCACAGTACTGGTGGTATCATTGCACTGGGACTAGCAGCCAAAGGTTGGAGTGTCGAAAATTGCACTCAGAAGTTCGAAAGTTTGTGTCACAAAGCCTTTCAAGAGCGTATGATGGCCAGGGACCCCTTGATTGGCAGATTGGTCCGAGGCTATTACCACTCGCTCTATGAAACGAGTGCTATCGAAGGAGCGCTCAAGGAAGCATTCACAGAGGACGACAACCTCTTTGGCGGAGAAACTCAGAACTCAGGTATGCCGAAGATCAAAGTTGCTGTCACAGCTGCAGCTGTGAGCTCTTGTGTCGTTCTGTCGAACTACAATCGCTTCCCAGAGACGTCTTGTAAGTGATCCTTAGACACAGACAGAGCCAAGCTACTAACAACACACAGTGCCCTACCATTTCGAGCGTCCAGAGAAAGCCTCTGCCGAACTCCGAATCTGGGAAGCGTAAGTCTTAACAGTGTGATTGTCCATCTTAGACTGACTGTTAGTAAATAGTGCAAGAGCCACCTCTGCGGCTCCCACATATTTCACACCTTTTAGTCACCCTAGTTCGAAACAAACTTACTACGATGGTGGAGTCTATCACAACAACCCCATCAACATCGCCGAGCGCGAGAGGAAGCTTATCTGGCCAGAAGTAAAGGAGCCAGATGTCGTGATCTCGATTGGAACCGGCCACAATCTCAACAGTCGAGAACAGAAGAAAGAAATACCATACAAGCCCGTCGCTACGAGAGGAATCATCTCTCAGGGGATGTTCCTTGCCAACATGGCCAAAGATCATATTGCCGTCTCTTTGGATTCAGAACAGACCTGGAAAGACTTCCTCGCCAACACCAAGAAACCCGACGATAGGTTCCGCTACGTGCGACTCAATACTACCTTCCGTACTCATCCGCCTTTATTGGATGACCTTTCCAAAATCAAAGAGTTGAGGGACATGGCGCACAAGCAGTTTGCAGGCCAATATGAGACGAAGATGCTCGCCCTCAAGCTGGTTGCAACATGTTTTTATTTCCATCCCGACGAGGCGGATCCTCGCAACAGAAAAGAGGTGATGGGTAAGTCCACGAATGTTCAAATCAGACACAAGCTGACATTGCCGTTTCAGGTTATATTCGCTGCCGCCTACCAGACGACGATCCGAGAATCTCCGCTCTAGGCACTTTCATCTTCGAAAAGGTCGGCGTTGCAAACGAAGCTTGTTTTCTTATCAGCGAACAAGGGCGAGCCGGCTCGCATACTACGGTCAGGCTCGGCACCGAAGTCCTCGAGCGAATGATCCGCAGTTGTGAGTTCCAGCTCAAGCAGATCAAGATACCTGTCAGCAACGAGATCTACAAGACGTGTGTCGAGCTTCGATTTGCTCCCGGACAATCATTCCCTATCAGCGGGTTCCCCAGGTGCCTCATCCCATCCAAAAGACATTCTAAAGGTAGACAAATATCTATCTCCGCGTAAATCGAGGGATACTGACATATCTCCAGGCCCGCGAAGAGCGTTGACATCTATAGAGACAGCTCGCTGGGCAGTGCGAACCCAAAGCCAACGTAACAAACACATCCAATGGACTCCACGTCAGAATTCGAGTTACCGCGGCAACCTGCTCTGGCGCTTTGGTGATGCATGTCATATACTGGGCAACGCGACCATTTCAGACTTGGCTTTTGAGGAAGAACGTTTGACCAGAGGCGCTTATGGCCGCGCGCCTCGAGACCCAGTCGAATTGTGGAGTCCAACGAGTGACTACTGGTCACCGTCCGACATCGTTGCCATGCCAAACCATCATATCTATGAGCTTGATAGTACCCCAAGACGAGCTGAACTCCCAGGCTGAGTGTCTGGACCTATAGAATGATCTTTCGTTGTCATAAGATTAGCAGGCGTTTGGGTGTATCGGTAGCATTCGCCTAATGAAATCAACTCTGATCATCTCTTCTTCATCCGAAAAGTCAGGAATACACTACATCTCGAAGCACTCAAAGGCGGATTATGCTGCTGCGCCGCCACTCGAGTGCGACTCGCTTCTTGAATAGCAAAGTAATTAATAGGAAGTCATGATTGCTCAAGTTACGGTCCCTGCCAAGACCTACAGGCTTCACACAGCAAATTTTCCCACCTCCACAAAAAAAAAAAGTCCAACGCGCATTTTGCTGCACAACACAACAACCTTGTCCAACAACATTCAGATGTTGGAAGAGCAAAAGGATGATGATCAGAGTGGGACTCGAACCCACGCGATTTCTCACTAGTAAACTCATTTCAGGTGAGCCTGAAACTAGCGCCATAACCACTCGGCCATCTGACCAGCTCGTGCTCCCGAGAACTGTTGGTCTCCGGGTACTTCGATGAGGTCGTGATTGCTAGATTGGTGTATATATTCTATGCCAAAGAATCCAGAGATGAACTGGGGTAAAAAAGTATCTAGGAGAGCATTGAGGTGAGGGAATGTGGCGGCTGATGGGTTGTATAGGGGTCTTTGGAGTGTTGGGTTAATAAACCTTCCGTTCAACACTTTAGAAGGACTTCTGAGTGTGCTTTGAGATACAGCTGTTACACTCGAGACAAGAGTCATATCACTATTCCACATTAGTGGAAGATTTACTTGATGCTTGATTGAAGCAAACAGAAACACAGAAACAAAGATATACAGACAGTTTCATGTGTGAGCAACCAATGAACTTTTGTTTGCAAAAGACTGATCTGCTTTGTGGACTATCTATGCGGGGCAGCAAATAGCTATCGTGGGTATCGTGACGTGACATGATGATAGACAAAGGAAAGGTGTGTGCATATCGATGTTGAGAGTATCGAGAGGGCAACGAGTGACTTGATACACTCGAAGGATGCAGGTATGCAGGTATGCTGGCCAGCAGCATATTGACGTGAGGTCGTGGGTCGAGTTCAAGGCTGTAGGATTTCTCGTGTTCGTTGTGGTATATTTGAGCCGAGGACGGATGGGCGCGAGGTACAGCCTTGCAGAATGGTGTTCGTGGTGCCAACTCTGAACTGCAGCTGGATGCTTGTGGCTTTCTTTAGAGCTCTGAGTTCTGTCGGATCATGGATGCCAATACTGCAAGAGCTTGTTGATAAGGGTCGGTGTATGATCGTATGCAGAAGTGATGCCTTGGAAAGTGGTAGTAGAGGAGATGTAGATGTTTGCAATAGTGCCGATGCAGCCAGAATCAAGGCCATGCTCCCAAATTCGCGTTGACAAGTTCCACGCGAGGTTTGACTTCAACCTTGGCATCAGGACCATCGTCCTCGCCCCAAGCGGCAGGAGTATCTTCCCAAGGTCTGGCCGTCGAATCATAGAGATGGAAGTCGTTGAGTATCTCAGGAAACTTCCAGATTGCGAGATGCGAGAGGCCAACAACACTGCCGCCAATTACAGCAAAATCTGTACATGTTTCCCATGATTCTGCTGGCATGGCGAGTCCGCAGAAAGCATAGCCCAGCATCGTTGTTGAAGAACCGAGGAGAATTGATAGAGTGGAGCTGGTGAGATCTGAAAGAGCTCCTTCCAGTTTTGCAAGGCATACTGATGATGGGAGGGGNTCGTAAGCGGTGCCATTGTATGGAAATGATACCGTAGCGTTGAGACGTGGTTGTTGATAATGTGTAGGTGCTGCACTTGCTTGCAGTGCAAGCATGGCAGGTAGTATGATGGATGTGGACTTCATGTTTGAGGAGTGATGTGGACAAAGCACGTAGCAGAGTAAGGATAATGGTAACAACAAGCAGGACAGGAAGTAGATATAAGAAAACGGGACCATAGGATCTTCAACTCAACTATTTTCACCTTGATGCCCTAAGCACCTGTCAAAGACCGTGGTGAGGGCATCGTGGAGCGCCTAACACAAAGATCCATTCCCACAAGAGTCCTCGAAACAGAAAAGTCTCATGCCCAAGGCCAATTCGAGGCACAAGGCTTCTAGACAGCTCAGAAAATGGGTGGCCGAAACAGCGAGTCGGGGTCATTAGAAGACGTCGCTCGAGATTGCAAAGGAACGCTAACCAAAAGCCATGCGCCGGTGCCTGTCCGGCACGCGGCCGCGGTCGATCTTCGTCCCGGACGTATCCTCACGCATGGCACCGAGGATACTGAGCTCTGAGCGGACTGCGACGGCGCGCACAGTTCTCTCCGCTTTGTTGCATGCGACGGCTCAACATAGCAACCTGCTGTGCCCACTATCATGAGATGCGAGTCTGGCCGCCATGGGTAGATTAAATCTCACACCAGAAGGATGACGCGTAGCAAATTGACTCGCGATATACTCTGAGGTGACGTGGAGTTCGAGCGGTCAGATACTGAGACCAGATGTATCAGGCCTCCCAGAATAGGCATCCATAAGGATGGAGCTCATGAAGGAGTCTTTGGAGGTCTATGCACAAGCTTCTCTGGAATTCCGAAACTTGTTTCCCCAGATTGCCCAACTCCTTCGTGTTTCAGCACTCGAAGTGTTGTCCATGCCTTCTTCCGACTCCCTTTCGGCAGTTGGCGAGGCAGGGACTGGCACCATCGTCACTGAGCTGAGGTCACAAGGGGATTGAGTTGTTAAAAAGATGTCTGTTCGCATGAAGATGAAACAAGACGACTGAAGATTCATTCTCATGCGAGAAGTCAATAACGAATGTAGTGATCGATCCCAGAGGCTACTTTGGCATCTGTCTTGGACCGATAACAGCAACAAAAAAATCGACAACGCCTATCCCAGCTGTGTGCGCCAAATTGATCGATCCTCAGTGAAGTCAAAGGGCAAAGATCATGCCTATATCGAGGCAAAAAGGTAGTTCCCAGAAAACAAAATCCGCCATCCCAAATTTCCTCCACCTAACCCGAAGGCTATGCCTTAACCCATCCGTCATGTCGTACGTGAAGTTTTTCTTGCCATATGTTTCGACCCATCATTATTGACCTGCTAGCTTCTTGAGTGCTTCGTCAACAGAGTATTGGTTGAAAAGGTAATCAAGGCCCTTTTGAGAATGCGTGGCATGATAGTCATCAAGAGGTGGCTGTTTGTTGTCGCCCGACAGCTTCTTGAACGCAGCATCCACGTATTCTGATGGCACAGTGACACCAGACTCTGAACACTTGGCCTTCGCACGAAGCTCGGCACAGAGATTGTCGAGATCGAACTTGCCCTCCTTGAAATCCTGGTTGGATTGTAATTGCGACCTTTGAGAGGTGTTAGTGTCGATATAAGCATTGTTGTCGGAAGAATCCACGCACCAAATCGTGTTGCAATTGAGCATCTGTTCAGCGGACTTCAAACTCATCTCATTGATGCTCTGCTGGGTTTGCTGAGTGGGTACCTGCTGTGGCAAGTAAATGTCATCGTCACCACCTTCGCGACACTTCTCAACCTCTGCCAGCAAGTTCGCGCTTGCGGAAGTCTGCTGGGCAGTCTTGGGAGAAGAAAAANNGTCGTTCATGGCGAACGGTGTGTTCAGATCGTAAGGGAAAGCAGCCTCAAAGAAGCCACTGTTAAAGTCGCCATCGCCGACAACAGCATCCTGGCTCTCACGGTAGTCACCGAACAGGACAGGATCAAATTGACCGCCATTCTGTGTAGCAAGCCAGTCGAAGCCGGGCGTCGAGGCGTTGGTGATCGCGCCGTTCTGCGCTGATTCTGAGNNATCATGTTAGTCATGTGCTAATGGTTTTGGAGTCTTTCCTAGCTTACTTAGGGTGTTGTTAGAAGTGACAGGCTTAAGAGAGTATATGTCGTTGAAGTCGTTGATACCCGACTTGTTAGCGTCGGACGGAGGAGAGTTTGCAGATTCAGGGGATGTTCCGCATGAAGACGTGTTGCAAGAATTGGTGTTGTAGTGCGTCAAAGAGGGCACCGAAGGCGACTGGTTTGAGTTCATGCCAGAGCCAGAGCCAGAACCAGAGCCACTGTTAAACCTGAAAACCCTGGAGATGCCACTAGTGCTGTCGGTACCGTTGTCGGCGTATTGAGCAAATGCATTGCCATCATTGTTGTTGGAGTTCTGCATGAGGAAGTCATTGTTGATATTTCCGAGGGTAGACGGGCTGAACAGATCGGCGTAAGTGGTGCCAACAGCTGATACTTGAGCAAGAGGGCTGTTCGTTCCCTTGTTCATGCTGCCACTTCTGGAGTTGTGGCCCGAGCTCATCTGGTGGTTACTGACTTGAGTTCCAGGGCTTGTGTTTCTGCCCATGCTGTTCGATCTCGGCAGGCTCGCATTTGGACCAGCAGACGGGCTGACAGTCTTCTCACGACCAAACTGAATGTTGTTTCCGAAAAGTTGATTTCCAGGGAGCGCACCAAATTTGGGGAAGTCAAACTGGAAGTCGGCTTGGGAGTTGCTGTTACTCCTTGACGCAACACGAGCGGCCGAAGGNGGTGAGTGTGCGGCAATGCCTCCACTGGCATAAGACATTCTCTTCTTGTACTCGCCAAGTTCTGATTGCAGACGCTGAACCTGAGCACGCAGGATACCATTCTCGTGTTTGTCCTGTTCCTGGGCTTTGCTGAGGGCCTCGACCTTGGTCTCGAGATCTTTCAGGTGCTTCTCCTTGCGTTCCCTGAAGGCACGTTGGGCAGCCCTATTCTGAGCCTTGCGTTTCTTTGACACACATCAGCTCCATATCATTGGACCAGCACAAGATGGTCTACTTACAGTAGTAGGCTCCGAGGTCAGAGGTTTCCTGCCAGGTTTCTTGGCCTCCTTTGGTTCGCCTTCTCTTCTTTTGGCGTCGACTTCGTCCTCGAGCGAATCCTCTTCCGGGCTCTTGCGCTTGTCGGGCTTGTCGCCATCAGTCGAGTCGGACTTGTTGCTAGCAGCGCTGCCCATGTTGTCAAACATGTGTTGACCGCCCAGATCGGAAGCGTCGAAGTCGAAGCTGGTGTCTCCGTCCAGATAATCGAGATAAGGGCTGGTATCGTCAAAGTCGAGGGATTTCATGTCGGCAGAGGGCTTTGATTTTTCGCGATTGGCAGATGGGTTGTTTGAAGCCAATGCGGCAAGAAGTAGCTCCTGTTGTGCGTTGGAGAGGTATGGGTTGAAGGGCTGGTTGCCGGTCGTCTGCCCCGCCATTTCTGACACAGTCGTACGATTGATACCAGAGCGGAGAGGACGGTCGAATGTGGTTGATTTCGGTCAAGTTTGCTTGACACAGAGTGCGACTGTGATGCGCCGAAGAGAAAGAGACAAAGGTGTGCAGGTGTTGTCGAAAACGAGCTGAGGCTGAGCGATTGACCAGTCCAGCGGCCAGGCAAACACGCTTTGAGTTTGAGATGATGCAGCTATGAAGCTACGGCGATATCGGTCGGATTGTCGTCCACGGGCTGCGAGATGATTGTGTTTGACGTCGAATTGGTTGCAGGAAAAGATGCGAATGTCGAGTTGCAAGGTCAGAGTCAGCAAGCGTTGAGGAGCAGACTCGAGGCAGGAGCGAGAATGTGGACACCGCAGGCAGACAGCGCCCTCCTCAGTTGCCCCGGCTCTTACCGTAACAGGCTCTGACCCTTGGGTGCTTAGAAATCCGATGTCCTAGCCCATGCCCAGACTTTTGCGACCTCTTCATCCATCGACCACCACCACTTGTTTCATTGACCTCCGCCTTGTTCTGGTCAACTCTGCGCTCGCCAGATCTAACTACATTCTGTGTCGTCTAACAGCATCTCTTTCACCCGTCTACTTGTCGTCGCATGGCTGCTCGGACTCACTTTCCTCCATCTCATGCACGACAGCACGTGTATGTAGACTAGTGTCTTCCACGGCCTTCTACTCCGCGTCCTCCGCTTTGAACATTGCCTTACCCGTCCGTATTTTTGTTTTTCTGTTCTCTTTTTCTTTTCTTTCTGCCTGATCTCGATGCCTTGCTCCTGCCGCTGCCGCTGTTGCCACCCTGCCTTTATTTTTGTTCCTATGTATCTTTCGCAGAGCATTATATATTTCCAGACCATCCGTGTCTCGGAATCTCAGACTATCGAAAGCAAACTCCCTTCTGTTCGATGACTGATTAACCCCATGATGGCGTCTAGGAGAAAGTACAGACATCTAGTACTGTTTGAGCTGCAATACAGCACCTGACTGTTTTAGGAAGCCACAGGTACATGATTCAACGTGAGACTGACCAGTTGATTGCTCACATGCATCGCATCACTGACTTCTGTGCCTCTTTCACGAAACGCATCACAGCATTCGTTCTCGCTTGTCAGGGATTGTCCATCCGAGTCACCGTGACAGACGCACGAAAAGGGCGTGTATTCTGTATTCTGCGCGTCTCGGACTACCGGCATATCCTTCTTCTTGATCCGAAGTTCTGGATTCCGACTTCGCTCGCTCGCAATCTCTTGAAGAGTCAGAGAAAAGGCACTGTGGTATGCTAAGTTTGATGGCCTGAAAAACTCGAGACAAAATGTGCCCCTTGCAATATTTCCCCAAGCCTTATCCGGTGGTTGACACGAAGGCCCGAGTCGTGTTTGTCCAATCCGGTTCAACGCACGATCCCCGCACGCCGATGTTTGACCCGCTTTGGTTAAACAACTTTCTGGAGGCTGGACCCTTGAACTTTCCTTGCCGGGGCCTACAGGGCTATCTCTTATCACCGAGAGACCCGGATACCTGAGTAGCGAGCTTAGAACTATCGGTGATGCGCCGCCACCAGCAAGGAGGCACTACCTGATACGGAACTCGTCGACCCTAGCCATGCTTATCGGGCATCCCTCGTATCACTTTTCAGGCAAGTATCCGACTCGGCCTTCGGCTTCGTTGACCGAAGCTGAGCAGGTGATGGAGCTGATCGCTATGCATAACCCCTCTACTTCGGACCGCGCGTTGGAATTATCAACTTCAGACCCTCGTCCGGGCCATGAGTCTCATTTCTTTGCCTAGATAACGATAGCTCATTGGCGCAAGGAAGAAGCACCCCTTCACCCAATGATCCCTGCCAAGAACGTCTTCGGTCATTGAGGGAAAGTATTTTAATGCGACCGCGTGACCAGCACGATATGAGGCCTGTCCTTTCTTTTCCCCTCAGCTCCTTTATGCCCAAACGTTAGACAACATGACCGCTGCTCCAGGAGCAGGTTACTTTGAAGATGAGGGCGCGAGATACAAACGCCAGAGAATATCCTCTCCCTCACCAGCACATACCGTTGTATTAGACCCCTTCGACGCGGTCACTACGAGCACGACAGCGGAACTACCGCTACGACCACCTACCATCGATGAATATCCTATCCACACACAACAACAATGTCGAATCTTTCAACTTCCCTTTGAACTTCGCGAAATGATATACGGCATGGCCTGCGTCAACGATGGCGTATCAGCAGTCATGCGCAAGAGTACAAGTCGTCATGCAAGTCAAGATTCAGCCAAAGAGCCTGCCTTTCTGCGTAGCTGCAGGCTAGCGCGTTTCGAAGGTCAACCCATCTTCTACCAGAAGAACGACTTTGTTGTCAGACGCCGCGACTCGCTCAACTTCCACCCTCGGCCGATTGTCGATGCACCAATCGCATACCCGTACAGCTCTTTCAACACCGGGGTGCCCAGGTGGCTGGATAACATGAGCAGCGAGAAGATTGGAAAGATCAAGACAGTGGTGCTTGTGCAGATTGCACGCGGAGTGTACAAAGATGCATACAACGAATGGCATCGCGACGCGAGTGCTTGCTTCCGTCTGCGATACTCTGCGAAACGCGACAGCGGCTACGAGATCGAATACATCCGCGTCGACACGAGTGGACGGTCAGACAAGTATGCCGAGAGACTTCGCGAAGCGCTCGAAATGAGAATGAACAAATTGGTGAAGGATATGGGCATCAAACAGTGGAACAGGCAGTCGATTTGGGATATGGCGTATCTTTTGTGACAAGTCCTTGAGCGGTTTCTTGGGTTTTATGGTTGGTGGCATGGCGTTGGGCCTTGGGCATGACAGGCGTTGGATGGGTTGTTGGGCATGGTATACGGGTGCTAGGTTGGGACATGAGGCATGGAATGGCAGGGCGTCAAGGTCGGGTGTCCTAAGCAGATCAGCAGCATACTCAACATATGCCAATACATGGATTCAAAATCATCTTTGCAAGAATATGTCATGTGTTCGTGGTTGGATGAAGGGCAAAGAGAGCAGGAAGGTGACAGCTTTGCAGAAGGCGCACCTCACTCGGGAAGCACAACCGAGAGGTCCGTGCGTTGAGCGTCATTGGCGCCGCTCCGCCATTTGCGCCGTCGTCCATCAATCGTGACAAACTTTCAACTTGACCACAGTGAAGCGCATCGTGAGAGGTGAAAGTGCTGTCGGAGTTTATACATCGTCGAGCCCAAAGAAAGACGCAGGGCAGATTGGTACCACCCCTAAACGACCAACGAACAGAACTCTACTGAACGCATCATGAGTCTCGCCCAGCTCCAGTCCGAACGCGCCGACTATGAGCGCAACGTGAGTCTTTGTGTGCTAGTATCCGATAGACCGTACTGACCGACACTCGTAGNNCTTGTCGAAGTCGAGCAAATGCTCGCCGAGGTGCCCGACCTGGAGGACGCCCTCGCCATGAAAGCAGAGATCGTTGCCCTGCTCCAAGATGTCGACAGCAGAATTGCCGCTCTCAACCCAGAGCCGTCCGCCAGCAAGCCAGAAGTCGCCTCGTCCAGTGAGAAGTGGAGCAAGGAAAACCACCCGGCATACCGAAAGCAAGCGCCAGCCGCAGCTCCTGCTGTCGAAGAGAAGAAAGCCCCCGTTTCGTTCAAAGTCAACGACACGGTGCTAGCAAAATATGCAGGCGACAAGCAGTTCTACGAGGCCCGCATCATCTCCGTCACCGGCTCCTCAGCCGCTCCCATCTACACCGTCAACTTCAAGGGCTACACGGGCACCGAGACATTGCGTCAAGAACACCTGCGCCCTCTTCCAACAGCTTCATCTTCGACTTCTCAGAAGCGCAAGGCTGATGGCTCTCCTGCAGTCTCCGTTCAATCTACACCTACAGTCAGCACTCCGATTCCCGGCGTCATCTCTGCCGAGGCCAACATCAATCCTGCCCTAGCAAGCGCCGCAAAGAGGGATCTGATCAAGCCGCTCGACGGTGACAGAAAGCCTCCGAAGAAGGTAAAGACCTCCAAGGCACTCGAGAGCAGTAAGAGCAACTGGAAGTCCTGGCAGTCAAAGGCTTCTACTGGTAAAGCTGCCAAGGTTGTCCAGAAGGAGAGCATGTTCCGCACAGGTGAAGCTCCTTCTGCCAGAGGTACGTTTATTCTACGTCTTATCATTTGATCATTTGCTAATACATATGCAGTGGGCTTCACTGGCTCTGGCCAGACTATGCGTAAGGATGTCGAGCGCACCCGTCATAACTACACTCTTGACTGAGCATGCATCATCTTTCGGCATGCCTGTAAAAGATCCATCATAGTCTCTTTGGCGCTCCTTGGCCACTTCTGAGGTAGGACCAAACTCACCCGCCAGTCCAGAGGCGAGTCATAATTTTTTTCTTGTTCATTGTTGTCTATTGTCATGGCGTTCTTTTCGGCTTGGTCTGAGGGGCGCAAGAATTGTCGAGCTTTCAGAGCATAAGTAGATACCAAATCTATATCCATGAGGAAGGAGGTCGTGTGGTACTTGACTATTCCATGTGGTCTACCATCGACGTTGCTATGAATTGTATCCCTATAGTCATCCACGTGTGTTGTGCTTCCGGCTGTTGAGTGGCTCTTTTGATCGCGTTTTTGCCCTGCCGATATGATATCCGAGATTGACTGCGGGTCTGAGGCTTCCATGAGCAGTGATTAAAATCTCGTAAGAAATCTGGTATACGGGCACGTGGGGCGTGTGATTGGGCCGCGGCAACTTCGTCGACCTCCACATCGCCGGCCTTCCTCTTCTAACTCGACCTCACCCGAGCGTTTCGTGAATACTAACGACTTGGGACGGCAGAAAGTGGGCACGCCGTGTCTTCTGCACCATGTCATTCGCTATCATGATTGAAGTGCTCAGAGCCATCTTCTTCGTTCCCCTATTCCCAGATCAATGGCAAAGTATTTCTATCCCAGCCGGCCCCGACAGATACACAGGTAGGTTTCGATCTTCATTCTTGTCGTGACCCATAGTCAGAATGGTGTACACGTCTGTTTCTCTGGCTTCTGTTGCCATCTCGTTACTTGCACTGAGCGATGCCAAAGCCATCAGCACCACCTCCAGCTCCTCATACTCGATTGCTTCATCGACAGATTCGTCGATACAACCTACCTCGACTCACCCTACCTGCCCTGAAGCCAACAACAACATCTTCATCGCCAAGAGCGGTGCCACTTTTGTCGTCGAATGTGGAATTGACTATGCGGGTGGTGACTTGAAGTCTGTCAACATTGCCAGCAACAGAATCGGCGACTGTATCGATGCATGCGATGCTACTGAGGGATGTATTGATATCAGCATGTCTGGCACTGCCTGTTACATGAAGAACAAGCTCAACAAGCCCCTCGCCAACAAGGGTATCAGAGGTGCACGCAAGATCAAGGATGCACCTCTGAGGTCGTCTAGCAGTTTCTCGTTCAGCACCTCGTTCAGCACCTCGTTCAGCACTTCGCACAGCGTCAGCCATAGTGTGACCCAGGCTCCTACCTTCTCTGAGCCTACTGCCTCTACAGCCCCAGCAACTGCTTCTCTTCCCACTGTCAACAAGGGCACTGAATACATCAACTACACCAATATTGCTGGCTACTTCCTCCAGGACCTCGATAGTACAGTCCCCAGCACTTTCGACTATGTGAGTTCTCACTGGAAGGACTTCCTCCGTTTAAAACATTGCTGACATTCATCAGATTNNGCCACCAACTTCGGTCTCATCAATCAGACCTACTCAACTGACACGAGCTCTAATGCAGGACTCACCCAATGGCAACGCTTCAACGCCCTCTTGAAGCACATGAACAGCAATGCTCCCAAGAATGTCGCTTACAAATTACTCTTCATCGGTCGTCACGGCGAAGGCTACCACAACGCCGCACAGACTTACTACGGTACACCCGCTTGGAACTGCTACTGGAGCCAGCAGACCGGCAACAGCACCAACAGCTGGCAAGACGCTGATCTCACCCCCAATGGTGTTGCTCAAGCACTTAAGGCCAACACCTTCTGGGCCCACGAGATCTCTACCCAGAACATCCAAACGCCAGAGAGTTTTTATGTGTCTCCATTGACGCGTTGTCTTAAGACTGCCAACTACACTTTCAGTGGTCTTGGGTTGCAAAACTTTGTCCCTGAGGTCAAAGAGTTGATTCGTGAGGGAATTAGCACGCATACTTGTGATCATCGTGGTAATGAAACTTATATCAAGTCTCTATTCCCTACTTGGAAGATCGAGTCTACATTTACCGAAACCGACGAACTCTGGAACGGCATCACTGAAGAGTCTTCGTCGGCCCAGGACTACAGATCGAAAATCGCACTTGACGACATCTTTTCTGGCGATGACGCTTCAGTGATTTCTATTACTACGCATAGTGGAGAGACGAGCAGTCTTTTGCGTGTACTGGGACACAGAGCTTTTAGTCTGGTCACTGGGGCTGTTATCCCGGTGCTGGTCAAGGCTGAGACGATTAAGGTTGCCAGTGGTGCGACTACTACTACTGTGCCTTGGGATGCGGGTGCTTGGTGTACTAATGGCCCGCCTTTGGCTAGTAGTACTGCTTGTGTGTGCAGTGATGGTGTTGCTCCTGTTGCTACTACTGTTTCCGCCATCTGAGGGGATAGCTTCACTGCCACGCTTATGGTTCTGGATTGTTTTCTTGTTTAGAGGAAAAGTTGCTCTGTGAGAAGGGATGGTGTGAAGTTTTATGATTGTCTTTTCTTGCTTTAGAGGCCTCGAAGTAACGCACACACAGTGATATAGTTTCTTGAGCCTTCGAGTCTTTTGTGAATAGGTTCGCAGCGGTCAGGGGCTAGGTTCGAATTCGCGCCTCCTTTGGAAAACGTATAGTGATATGAAACTATAGAAATGCACAGTTGCTTCCTGGTCAGGAGTGTGGCCATTGAAACACATTAAAATAACCTTGTCTCCGTGGCCACCACTCTCTTTCAGAAAACACTGTGCAATTCTATAGCTATAATGTGACAGCTTTTACAAAGGATAGGGTAATAAGAAACCAACACGCTCAAGCTGCTTGTATGCAAAGGCTAAAAATTACTTTTTGATTCATCATTATACATCAATACTGCTCCAGAAAAGGCTTCCGAGGCCCCATGGCCACATAATGAAACCCTATCTCAATGCACAGTGACACTCGGGGTTCAACAGGGTGACGTGAGATCCTCCCAAACCTCCAATCTAGGCCTCGGCGACTTCGTCCTCGACCTTTGCCTTCTTGCTGGAGGCTTCTGAGGTCTCGTCTTCCAGCTTTCTCTTGCTAGCAGGACCTGCAGCAACAGGTGCAGCAGCAGGCTTCTTCTTTTTGATCAGGCCGCTGAGATCGTTGGCGTTTGCTGTTGCTTCGGCGATGCGCTGTTTTTGATCAGCAGGGGTTTCACCCAGCATACCGCCCAAGATGCCACGGAGGGGGTTCTCTGCGGCAGCTACAGGTGTCTTGAGGTCGATGAGGCGCTGCTCCATCTCGGACATCATTTCTTTGACGTCCTTGATTTCCTTCTTCTTGGCTTCTTGCTTGTCGGCTGGGTGGGAAGAGAGAGTGGACTCTTCCTTCTCGACTCGTAGGCGGCAGGACTCGATGGCAGACTCCATGTGTGAGACAGCTTCCTTGCGCAAGTCCTCGTCGACAGTTTCCTCCTTTTGAGCACCTTGTTCGACTGCTTCTGCGTTTGTTGTAGTGACCGAGGCAAACTCCATGGCGAGTGCCAGCTTGAAGTGTGCTTCTGCGAGAAGGCTAGACTCGAGGGGATATAGCTTCTGCTTCAACTCGAGTGCTGAGCGGCCTTCGGCGACGGCTTCGGGGAAGTTTTCGTTTTCCATGGAAAGTTCGGCTTGGAGATCGTGGGTGTCGGCTAGGCGGTCCATGACTTGTCGTGCTTCGGGGTGCTCGACCAGTGTCGCCTTTCCCTTGCCCTTGCCATCGAGGTGTTGGGGTATCGTGTCGAGCTTGCGGGTGAGAAGGACGCGAGCGATGTCGAGAATCTCATATGCGATAGCAAAGTCATCGTCCTCTTCCTCTTCCTCGGCGTTCTCTTCGGCATCGTCGCCTTCGTCTTCGCTATCTGTCCAGTTCTCGTCGCCGGTAATTTGGAAGAAGGGCTTGTTTGCAGTCTCGTTCTCTTTTGTAGCGCTGGCATCCTTCTCATCCACGACAGCCTCGACAACCTCCTCGGCCATCTTCTGGTCGCCGTCCTTGAGGGCATCGGAGTCTGCGGCGGTCGACTTTGTCTTGCGCTTCTTTTTNTGAGGCTCTCCACTGCCAGCTACCTTGTTTCCTAGCACATCGCTCTTGCTGACAGCCAGGTGGTACAGACATCGGCCGTATTGGTAGAGCAGATCGGCGTTGTCCAGTGACATTTCACCGTTTAGCAGCTCCTGCAGCTCCGAGGCTTGCGAGTAGAACTCTGAGGCGGCGGCATAGTTCTTGAGCGAGTATTCCTTGGTGGCAGCAGCTTGTAGTCTGGCGAGACTTGCTTGTGCTTCTTCTCTGTTTTCGATCTGAGGAGTTTCTTGAGCTGTCTGCTCTTCGGCGATAGCGTCGAGTGGCTGTTGCTCGGGTGTCGACATGGTGATGTATGATGTGATGGTTCGATGAAGAGTTTCAAGCAAGAAGATAGTCGTCAGTGGATGGTTGTAGCAAACAAATGTAAAGTTGGACAATGTTTGGTGGGTTGCTCGGCCAATCACATGAAGATGGAAGTGGAAGCACGCGCGCCTTCCGCGTCGACGCGACAAGCACTTTAGGAAGTCGCGTCCACCACAAACCAGTTGACAAGACAAAAGACAAGGCACTGTCAAAATGGCAACTACGATCCGTCTACACGAGAATGCTGTTCCTTCGTCGAGTCCGGCCTTTGGAACACCCGTTCACCCCATCAACCCTCGAGACAAACGACCTCCAATTCCTCCACCAGCATTCAAGCCTTCGATCCCTACTATTTTACCAATTCTCCTACCACCTGCCAGTCTGAGACCTTTGGCATTCCGAACTTTCACAAAGAAGCACAATCTTACACTCAGCTCTCCTGCTCTACAATCACTAGCCACCTTTATCGGCAAACACTGTGGCTCAGGATGGCGTGAACGAGGAACAGCAGAGGGCGTCCTCGAAGAAGTCGCAAAAGCATGGAAGAAGAGCGGTGGCAGCTTGATTGTCAACGATGGCTCGCTGCTCAAAAACATCTTGAAAACCATCGAGAGCTTGATGACTGGCGGCAAGGTTGCCCAAACAAAATCAACCCTGAGCAGACAAAGTAGTTTTGCCTTTGCTGGCGAGAGTCAAGACCTGTCACGACGGCCAAGTCTTGCCGACACTTCTTTCCAATCACAAGACATTGTAGACGACGATGACGCAGACATCCAAGATCCTCGAGCATGGATCAAGGTTGTCGGTGCCAATGACCAGCCCAGGTTGAGCTACAATGTCCACAAGAAGCATTTCGAAAAGATCACTACAAAGTCTACCCTCCTTCCCTCACCAGCTCACAGAACACAACTCTTCCGCGATCGCTTCAACCTCATTCATCAGCGTCTGATGCGGAACGAAGCCTTCCAAGCTCCCGCAGTCGCCAACTCTCGCTCTCTCAAACGTCAGGATTCTACTTCTATCCAACAGTTCTACAAAATCACCCCTATTGCAAACCTCTTGGGCAGAAATGGCAGCAATCACGTTCTACTCGGCATGCTGGTCATCACTCCTACTGGCACCCTGGCGTTGAACGACTTGACTGGAAGCATCACTTTGGATTTGCAGCATGCCAAACCTCTACAAGGCCTCGACTCGTCATGGTTCTGTCCTGGTATGGTCGTCCTGATCGAAGGTGTATACGAAGAAGAGTATTCCGGAGCTGGTGCCAGTGGTCTGGGTGCTGCCACTGGTGTCGGTGGCACTATTGGAGGCAAGTTCATCGGTTTCAGCATCGGTGCCCCTCCTTCCGAAAAACGTAGCGCAACACTGGGCATCGCCGACTCGTCCAAACAACCAGATGTCGGTCTCGGAGGCGGCTTCGGATGGACAGACTTCCTTGGCTTGGGCAGTGAGAAGGTCATGGGAGCAAAGATGCGCAAGCTGGAGAAACGCCTTCTCGCACCTACAGATGAGGCTCAGCAACGCAAGATGGTCATGCTAGGTGAGGTCAACCTCGATGATCCATCATCACTAGAGGCTCTGCGCGCTGTTCTACGCCTTTATGCTGCAGACGATGAACTCACTCCTTTGTGTTTCATCCTCCTAGGCAATTTTGTCAGTCATCCCGTAATGGCTGGAGGGGGCAGTGGTGGCAGCATCGAGTACAAAGAGTACTTCAATGACCTCGCTACTGTACTCTCAGACTTCCCTGCACTCTTGCGCACATCAACGTGGGTCTTCGTGCCCGGCGACAACGATCCCTGGGCATCAGCCTTTAGTGCCGGAGCCAGCAATCCCGTTCCACGCCCACCCATTCCTGGCCTCTTTACAAGCCGTGTGAAGCGTGCATTTGCTGCTGCTAAATCGGAAGCACCCCTACCAAAGTCAGACGATAACAACGTACCCGTCGAACCAATCTGGACGTCCAACCCAGCTCGCGTGTCTGTCTTCGGCCCAGCTCACGAAATCACAATCTTCCGCGATGACATTTCCAGCCGCCTGCGTCGCAACGCAATAACCTTTAGCAAAGCTAGTACGGCTGAAGATGAAGACGACGACATGCCTGACTCTGTGCCAGCAGAGATTCCTACACCTACACAGATTGCCCGTAAACTCGTCCTCTCCTTGCTCCCACAATCACATCTTTCGCCCTTCCCATTGTCTACGCGCCCTGTGCTTTGGGATCAAGGCAGTGCGATGAGTCTGTACCCTCTCCCGCATACCTTGGTTTTGGCTGATGCTGAGGCGCCGGCGTTCGCGGTCACATTCGAGGGATGTCATGTACTAAATCCTGGACGCTTGTGCAGAGATGAGGGAAGAGGCAGACGAGTTGCTTGGATCGAGTATGATTGTTGGGCAAAGAGAGGTGAAGTCAAAGAGATCTGGTCATCGTGAGGCAGAGAAATTGTCAAGAGGTTTGTTGCATAGCGATGGAGTTCTGTCTCTCAAGGGAAGACTAAATATGTAGAATGAATGAATATTACAGTTAATCGAACCTCCTCCCTTTTCTTGGAATAGCACTTTCTTCATTTGATTGATAGGACTTGGTCGAGGTTAGATATTGTAGCTAGAGAGAGCCGATAGGACAGGCATTCTTGGAGACTCCAGTCTGTTTTTCTTAGGAGGTTATCATGCGGTTTCATGGCAGTGTGCGCTATATCATGTAGCGCATAGCATGATGCTGTAGTGTTGTAACCGTAGAATGGCTCCGCGTAGGTAGTAGTATCAAGGATGTCGTTATGTGGTACTCGAAGTGGTGTCACAGGACCAACCATCGGTCAGAGCCAAAGGAGACTGCGATGTAGCGTTACTTGAGTGACAACAACCACACAACTCCTTGACTCAAAGAAGCATATACCTGCGACCTGCCCTGTGTAATTTGTAAAGAGAATGTGAGATAGCCATATTCGCGTCGATATCGTTCAGATATTCATGTTATCAGGGCAACCCTGTGCTTCATCACCCTACAGGATACTCGGAAAAAATAGCCGAATACGACAACGAGAGCGACACCAAAGCCACACAATACTCGTTCTTGTCTAGAGATACCGTGCAAGCAGCAAGAGACACCCGGCAGTCTTGTTGACCTACGAAATGTCCAGTTTCTCGTCGCCAAAGACAACCCAAGATGGCCTGTCGCGAGAGCAGCCGAACACAAACGTTTGGGATTCACCAAACGGTCCTTTTCTTGAATCCTTCGTCGCTGACAACTGACCTTGGCTCTTGCGAGTTCCAGCCATGGATCTATGACGGAAAGAAAATCATGCGATGTGGTCATGTACTTCATCGGCAGTTTGATCGAATCTCCAATTCTTCGATGGACGAGGCTCGAAGAAACGATTTTGCTATTTTTGTTGAACCTGCCATGAAGGACTCGTGATAAAACACTGGAAAGCGATAGGAGTAGAGCTCCGAATTTGGGTGAGCAGGATCAATGACGTTGCTGTATTGTTCTGATCAAGTATCAGAGGAACATCGACGACCAGCCTGTCAAGTTTGGCCGACTGCTTTGTTTGTTCAACGGTCTGCTTGCGCGGAGTGAACTCCCTCTCAATGCAAAGCGGCAGGCTCGACTCGTGAAGTAAACTGGGTCGAAAGGTATGACTGCTGTTGAGCAGAAGTCACTCTGCAGTAGTGTTGATGCGCGCTCGTCGTCTTTGTTCGTGTGAGTGGAGAACGCAGATGTGGTATACCAAATCGATGATCTCGAGTACAATCACACGATTGTTGTTGTCCCAGAGATGGCTGCAGTGGAAATTCATGGAGTGTGGTCCGAAGCCTCAATCCAGTAAAAGCGGCTGCGACAGTCGCTTTATGACGAGGGGTGACGAAGGAAAAAACGAGCAGACAGGAAAGTGGAGAGGAAAAAGAAAAAGGCAAACAAAAACTTACTTAGAATCGCCGATGATGTTGCATTGTCGATGCGGGATCAACTCCGAGCGAGAACGACAACGACGACGACATCAAAGACGGTGCAGTTATACCATAACACAAGCTGATTAAGCTCGGTAGCCAACGGGCGCCAGCGACATCCAGGACACTCGACCGATGGCTGCGGGAATGCAAAACAGCCCAAATCCATCGGGGGAAGCGACCTGGTATGGTAGAGGAGATCGTAGAGGACATCGAAATCCCATCGACGACGACCATCGGACTGGTGGTGATGAGTCCGCACTTCCTCAAGCCACAATAACACGCTTGGAACGGGTTTTCGGAGGCAGGCCTGTCAAAAACGATCCGTGGACGCCGACGCCCTGCGTTGTGTTATTTGAGCCGCGTGAGGCTACTCTTAGGTTGCGGCATCCGAACAGCAATCGACCGATCCAAGAGAACTAGACCGCCCGATTGTGGTTGGGGTTCGTTTGTACGGCCATTCCGTGCTGTTTGCGGGAGAGGTATGCGACTTAAGGATCGCAAATACATGGCGCATAAACACTGAGGTGTCCCTGTTGTCTTTGTTGTTGTCAAAGGGACCGAAAACTCGAATCGGTAGATGTTTAGTGGGAGAAGTTTGCAGAACTTGCCAGACACCAAAATCAGCAGAGATGGTCGAAACGCCAAGGGGAAAACTGGCAGAATACGTGATTAAATCACCACCATTACAATGAGTGAAGCTTGCTGAAGAGCTCTCAAAATTACCATCAATCGAAAACCACTTGCTTGGGAATCGCTCAATAGATCGACTCGATAGCCCATATCGAAGAGTTCTAGGTCCATGATGCCGATTTCCGATTCGCGATCTGACAACTTTCCTCGTGCACCCTAGCGCTGGCATGTAAGTAAGAGTAAGCAATCGATGGCTTTTTGTATCAGGACATCGTTCACAACACGCATGAAGGACGATGGTGAGTGGTGAAACCGTGAAAAGGTTCCCCAGCAATCTGAATGCGGCAGTGCGGCTGGTGGAATTTGAAGATCGACCAACCACAGCTAGCCCCGGAGCGCGTTCCGAGATCAGCAACGCAGTGGATGGTCGTCCAAGCATGTTCTGTTCTCTCGAGACATCAGTCCATCGCAAGAATCGACACTTAGAATTCATGTTTGTATGTTCGTAGAGTAAAAGTACGTATCGTTGCGAGTTGCAGCGCACACTGACGAGATACATACCCAGAACCCCCAAGTGCAAAGCGGCTGGACAGCCAAAACCGAGCAGCCCATAATAGAGCATGAAATCAAGCGTGGCTTCGTAGGAAGATCATGCATCGAACAGCTGTTCTGCAAGGGGTGGAAACGACGAGAAGCCCTACGCAGACAGCTGATTGTCTCCTCAAAAGTAAGCGCAAATAGGCTTATACACGGAAGATTTATCGCTGAATAAGCGGGTGAGAGCATGGCAGAAGACCAGCAAGCAGGTCCCGTCAATCGAGATTCGATAGGCATTAGACATTCGGATGCAAAGCGCCCGGCATGATGAATGACGGGGACAGGCAGTCGGACATCTAGGCGCGTACGAACGAGTTCATCGCCGATGTGGCTTGCTTGGTCGAGCAACAAGCAAAGGCGGAAGGCGAAGTGTCGATTCACAAACAAGTCAAGAAGGACAGTCTCGCAACTGCGTTTTGCGCATCTGTCCTTGACGAATCTCTCAGCACAGAGCTCGATAGAAGATGGAGCGTCGGTTTCATAGGGCCTGGACGCTGGAAGAAGATGGACGAGAAGGATGCAGGAGACAAAGCACTGTCGAACTGTGCGGTCTAGACCGATGGGCGTGTCCGCGCGTTTGAGGGTCTCGGTGACATAATTCACGGCGTGACGACCGAAGCTCCAATCGAGACAGCCCGATCCTCAGAGCCGCAGAAGAGGACATGAGGATCGAAGCATGTAGGCCGCACAGAGCACGTCTGTTTGGCGCGATCTGGTTGCAACAAGAGTGATGGCTGCAAAATTGTGTCTCGCTTGCCTGCAGAGTCAATCATGGACAGTTGGGCCCTCTGATCCCCCACCACGCGAATCGGCGCTCGATACGTCTCGCGACCTGCGATGCCCAAGGCCATCTGCTTTTTGGAATCTGTGATTGCGCGCTGCCATCTTGCTTGATCACAGGTGGGTGTTTCGATGTTCTGATCGACCCTTGACACTTGCCCCATACGCCAATCCCTGATATTCCCTACCTGGTGCACCTGATTGCTCTTTCCCACTCCAACACATCTACAAACACCTACACGCCTATTTCGCCTACTGCACTAATCGGCTCCGTTAGCGTCTATACCGGTACTCGACTACTACACATAACCACATCAACACACTCCAACCACATTCGCCTTCATGGCTTCTGAAGCCTACTTACGCNCCCCTCACCCCCGGAGGCCACCAGCTCAGCGCTCCGTCTCCCTCAAGCACCACAACGGCCCCTCGCCGTCGTCCAAGAACACCAGAAGCACACAGACTGAAGCCTCCAGCGGCTCTCCCTCGAGTAACAAGCCCAATGTCAGCAAGGCCGATTCTGGCGAGAGCAGCAACGCCGACAAGTGGTTCGACGGCGCCAACANNACAATGCCGATGGCAAAAACAGCACAGTCATCGACAGTGAGTGCCGCGCATGGCCCTGCTAGTTGTAGCTCGCTGTTGGCTAACCCATCTGCTAGATGACCCCCGTTTTTCCTCCAGCACTCCTCCTCGGAGGAGACTCCGAACTACGGGGCACCGGGCGCAATGATCGATCAGCGAGTCCCAATGCATGCTCTGATGCACAAGAACGATACCGAGGACAGTGGCAGCTCAGACTTCCGCGCTGTCATCGACGACCTCACTGTGCAGAACAAGAAGCTCAAGAAACGTCTGAAGAAGTATGAAAAGCTACACGACGCCCACCTGAAGGACGAGAAACTGTTCGAGGTCCGTGTCCACGGTCTCTCGTCGACCAAGAGGCGGGAACTGGAAGATATCCTGCGTAACTTCGCTGTCGGCGCTGCTGGTCAGACAAATGCTGCCCTTACTTCTCAAACCAGCAACCTCTACGACCGTGTCATTCCTACTCTCAAGACCCACAAGACAGCCTCGTCATCCTCCAACTTCGCCGACTCCGCTTATGCTTCCAACTCAGCATCTGCTTCTGCTTCGGGCACCTCTAACTCCAACAGCGGTCAACAAACTAGACACCCTTACCGTCGCTCCAGCAAGGCCCGCACCAGCAACATCCAGACCTATCTCCACGATATCCCTGAAGGTCTGTTGCCACAACATCCTGCAGCTATGACCGAATACTCGAGGAAGAAGCTCGTCGTCCGTCGTCTGGAGCAGATTTTCGCTGGAACTGGCGCTGGCATGGGCGACCACCACCATCCTATGCAGCAGCAAGAGGTTTCGCAAATGGCTGCAAAGGCCGATAGAAGTGCTCTGGAAGCCACCGGTCAGACTGCTAAGATTGAGGGCACCAGAGAAGCCCCCATCATGAAAGATGATGAGGACCGAAGCACTGAAGAAACCAGCGGACCTGAGATCGTCCAAGGAACTGAACCTGATCAGAAGATCGCCGAAAAGGATTTTGCCGGCCTCTCACCTCAGCAGCGACCTACCAGACCTCTAGATCTTGACCCTCATCGCGCCCAGAACCCCCGTGACAACTTCCAGTACATTCGCCATCTTGGCTTTTCGCCACCCGAGCCTTACACTATGCAAGCTCACGAAGAAGGTCATGGCTGGATTTACTTGAACTTTCTCTTCAACATGGCACAGCTTCATACTCTCAATGTTACTCCCGAATTTGCCAAGAAGGCTTTGCTTGATTTCAGCACAAAATTCGAGCTTTCAGAAGATGGTCGCAAGGTTCGCTGGAAGGGCGGCAGAACCATCACAAGATCGGCCAGTGATACTGACGGAAGTTCACCATCGACCTATGGCCACTCTTTTAGCGGCACGAGCCCTCAGAAACGCTCCAAATCTTCTCATCACAAGTCGGGTGCCAAATCAGCAAAGCGTAGAATGCTGGAGAAGCAGGACAACAAGTTTGCGTACACACCTCTGTTCTTCCATCGCAGCAGCGAAGATGACAGCGATCTCTCCTCCGAAGAAGATGAGACCGAATCTCAGTTCTTGGCTCCTCCGGGTGGCGACTCTTCCGCTATGACTAGTTCTGGTATCCGCACCGTCTCCTTGAGACAGAAGAAGAAGACCGATAATGGTCCTATCATCTTTTACAATAACGCCAAGTTCTGTACGGATCTCAGTGGTGAGCCAAAGACAGAAGCAGCTATGACGTACAACCCTATCCTCTACCACACTACAACCGAACACGCGCTGGGTATCCCAAGACCTTCTGAAGCAATCTACCAAGGCATCATGGAGTCTCGTGGTCCTCTTGATGAGGCTAAGGACCTTCCCGAGGCCATGAGTCTGAACGACAATCCAATTCCCGAGGCTCTCGAGCTCAACTTTCCCGGAACGTCTCCCTTGTCTGATGCGAGCGGAGCGTCTGGCCCGGCAAGAAACCCGATCGATCTGGAGGTCTCTGGCATTGGTGGTATTTACCCCTCGGACAACTTCTCCGTCAATGTGAAAACGGAGCGTAAGCGCAACTCTGTATTCGTGGCGCTACCTTCTCAACCAAAACCGTACTCCGCCCAGATTGCAGGGCTCNTTCAGGAGAGCAAGCAGCAGCCAACAGTGTTCAGAGAAAATGTCGTCGGCACTTTCCACCAGGAACTGCCCCCTTCTGAGCTCCCTCCTGCTTCCTGCTTCATGGACATTGATGAATATGACGATGATGAATCAGAGTTCGAAGATTGCCATTCAATGATCCCTGATCTGGACCGCGTTCATGACGTCCCAGCCACAGCACCACAAACCATCGACATGCCCTACATGAGCAGTGATGAGAGCGATGACGAAGACGAGGAAGAAGGAAACAAGGATGACGATGCTGCTTCCGATGGTTCCCTCGATTTGCTTGCAACTGCTCGTGAGCTTGACCCTCAATCGATTCAGGCACGCGAGCGTGAGTACGACGCTCACATGGCCGAAAGACTGGCCGAGGAGATTCCTGCTGGTAGCTCTGCCGCTACAGCAGGAGGCGGTAGCGGCTTTGCCAGCCCGGCGGCCGGCATTAGCAGACAGGAATATGAAGAGGCACGCGCACAGCATGCTATGCGACACGCCTCCACCATCACATCCGTGGCTTCGTTCAACAGAACAGACACGAATGGTTCGATGATCGTCAATGGCAAGTCGCCTTGATGAAGTATATGTCTCACGTGGACTATGTTTATATGGTTGCATTTGCATGGTGTACAGGAGTCTTGGTTTGGGTTGAACTCGTTCAGGACATTTGGTTTGATAAGATACCCCCACATGTAGCATGGGATTTTTGAATTATAATATGCTTTGACATCTCACTTCTCGTTTATGCAGTGCTCTTCTCAATGTGACTCAGACCGGAGTGCTGGTGTTAGTCAGAGCGTTCTAGCGTGCGGTTGTTGCAGTTGACACAATTCGGTCTTTGCCAAGCCGTTTGTAACCTAGGGCATGCTCTGCACAAAGGGAACCCGCGTTCATCACTCAAGGTTCCTACCATAATTGGAGGCCTCACTCCTCGAGTCCTTGCCAGGTTTCAAGATTCTCTCAACTCCCAGTCCTGGCTGAACTTGACTCGTGTCGTCGTTGCCTGAGATTGTTGGGTTTCACGTCGGGGTTTCGAGGGCATCGGAGCGTAGGCCGCAAGGCTGTTAAGCCGGTAAGCCCGCCACCAAAAATCATCTTCCATGCTTCTCATCACTCGCCCGCAGGATAATCGAACAGAAGGAATATACGCGCAGCAATGGAGACAGGGACGCCGAACATGACTCCGATGCCAGCAGAAGTACCTGCCAAGGCCGAGGTGGACGACTTCCTGCGCCGCAAACGAAAAGCGCGTGAGCACAAGGCTTGTTATCCGTGTCGACAACGAAAAGTTCGCTGTGATCTTGCCAGGCCGTGTCGCACCTGTGTCGAGCGCGAACACCCTGAGCTATGCGACTACCACCCACCTAATAAGAAGCAGAATAACTCTACTTCGTCCTCGGCGTCTCTCGCGCTTCCTACTGCGGGTACCAGCAGTGGGGTTCCTGCATTGAGCGCCAATACCGTGACGCTTTCGCGATCGGATTTTGATCATCTCTGTCGAAAACTGGACAATGTCGAGTCTGCGCTTGAGGATTTGCGCAGGGAGATGAAAAGCTCGAATAGTAGACCATCTCAACACGTTTCTGGACGTTCTTCACCATCAAGTACTACGCAGAAGGCGGATGGTGCGCAGCCATGGATCAACAATCAATTCACCCGTCATACCACTGTCCATGGACTTCACGCTCGAAATGATCTGACTGGCCAAACAGTACATCTAGGAGGATCCTCAGTACCCGCACTTGTCATGGCCTTGGGTCAAGGTGATCGCGAACAGCCCTCTGTACAGGAAATCCTCGGCAGATCTATTCTTCCCATGTTCGGTCTGGATAACGAAACGGCGACGTATCCGTTTGTGGATCTCTGGNGGTTGGCTCATGGCTCTCTCGCACGCGCTCAAGAACTGGCCAAGACGATACCTACCGATAGTCAATGCTTATCTTTCTTCCGGTATTACCAAAATTTGGGAAACATCATTTTCCCGGGTGTTGCAGACATTTCAACCTTCGAGATGGACTTGACGCGATTCTTGCAGAAGAGAAATGAGCAGATGGGCGTGGCTGGATCTTTGCCTGCCGACAGTCCTCTTCCTGGAGTCACTGAGCAAGCTATTTACGACAAGAATCTCGAGTGGGTTGGCCTACTATTTGCTGTTCTGGCGAGTGGTTGCCAATGTTCTGGTCTGCCAAGGAAAGAACGTGAATTGACTTCTCAAGTCTACAGTACGTGATCAAGATTGCGATCTGAGAAGCTCGAGAGATACTAATGACAAGCAGTGTGTTGTAGTTTCGAGTGTCTGCGCTTCACCAACTTCCTATCCCATGTGACACTAGAGAGTATCCAGACACTGTTGATCCTAGGAAACGTATGTTATCTTTGCGCGCGCGCGCACGAAATCAGGAGCTGACATATCTCTAGGNTGATTTCCAATAACATGAACGCTGGTACTTCGTGGTCTCTCATGGGGCTCACATTGAGACTGGCAATGAGTTTGGGTCTGCATCGCAGCTGTCCGCCTGCCGCAGACATTGAAACCAAGGCGATTCGTTCCAAGGTTTGGTGGTCGATTGTATGGCAAGACAGTCTACTATCGATCACATACGACAGAGCCGCGACAACAGCATACATCGACCCGTCAAGTATGCCAGCACCGAATGCATACACTGAGATTCCACCTTACCACCTCGCCATGTACAGACTCTGCAGAGTCGGTCTCGAGATTGTACGCGATCGCACCAAGACCATGAGCTCGCGCGAGCTGTTTGCCAGAATCACAAATCACAGAAACGAGATCGACGACATTATGGCGGGCACAGCCGACTACTTGCGCGACTCACGCACCTGCAAATCGGTAGAGGAGTCGCTCGAGCACTGGGCTCTTTACCTGCACGTGTCGTACATAGTCTCCGAGCTGTGTCGACCAGCCATCAGTCCCAGCACAGCCAGCTACGAACTATCCAAAGCCTTCAAACAGACCTGCATCGACAGCTTGGTCAGCACAGTCGAGGCTTTCCTCGGACTCCAAAACATCACACCTTATGCGAGACAATCTTGGGCTGCTGTGCACCGCAGTCTAAGCTCTGCACTCCTCCTCGGCATCATGGGCGAGCATGCCCACAACGAACGTGCTCGCCGTCTCCTAGGCCGATTTGTCGCACTCATGTCAGACATGCAATCAGCACTGGACCCGCAAGAACTCGCCGCACCCATGGAAAGAGCCATCACCGCACTCAAAAAGCTAAACATCCAAGAATCGAGACCGTCGAGGTTTATCGAGGATATTGCTATGGCGCCTTCCGGTGGCAGTGTTGCGGATAGCAGTGAGAGTCCTGGGATGGCGGGTGTTGACCACTCGAGTGTGTTTCCTTCCAATACCAGTGCGTTGGTTGATGAGGAGTATTCGCCGTACAGCGTGCTCAACTCGATCTTGTGGGGGCAGGGACTGACTCCTTGAGTGAAGGGTGAGCAGGACGGTGACTGAGAGTAGAAGAAACATTGCTGAAGAGAAGACGGAGAACTGTATATACATATGACACGCATTGGCGGCTAGGAATGGTGAGGGATAGCTCATACCGAATACCATAACCATAATTATTCATCGCAAGACCATGCCACAAGTAATTTTTGGCACAAAGATACAAGTCACAAAGTCACGCAAGATGGAAGTTCAAGACACAGATGTAGTGATCGGGACAACGACTTTATTGCAACACACTAGATAACTAGCAGAGATGAACAAAAGTCATCAACACCTGCCTTCGCGACACATTTACTTAGGGTCGTCGAAGACGTAGGTGAGGTGGCAGCGACCGCAGTACTGGCGGTTGTGCATGGCAGCCATGAAGATACCGGCACCGCACNNTGAGAGTGTTGTTAGTATGTGGAAAGATTGAGCAGAAAAAAGTGGACAAAAACTCACGGTGTCCGAGGGGCACTCGCGACGCAGGCGCTCAATCTTGCCGTCACCGTCGACCTTGTAGTACTTGAGGACGGCAAGCTTGTTCTTCTTGCGCTTGTGCTTGATCTTCTTGGGGGTGGTGTAGACCTTCTTCTTGCGCTTCTTACCACCACCACGAAGGCGGAGGACGAGGTGAAGAGTGCTCTCCTTCTGGATGTTGTAGTCGGAGAGGGTGCGGCCATCCTCAAGCTGCTTACCAGCGAAGATCAGGCGCTGTTGGTCTGGGGGAATACCCTCCTTGTCNTGTTGAGTCTGGTTAGTCTCTGTGCGCGGGTATGGTGGCGATGGAACGCCAGCGGACGAGGAATGCGCACCCTGGATCTTGGACTTGACATTGTCGATGGTGTCGGACGACTCCACCTCGAGGGTGATAGTCTTGCCCGTGAGGGTCTTGACGAAAATCTGCATGATGGCGACCTAGACAGCGGGGTCGTTGTCGTCCTAAGTCGTGAGGAAAAGGAAGTCGCAAGAAATGTTCGCTTGGAATTTGACATGCGGTCGGTGCGCGCGCAGACTTCGCTTACCTAATCCGGCGCCGAGAACCAATCATGCTGGGCCAGTCATGTGACCGGCTTCCTTTCTCAGCACCATCGCGCCTTCCATCTTCGGTTGGCTCACATCTTGAACATTGCTCTTGCTTCACTTCAATAAATGTATAAGTTGTACATTGAGATTGATTCTATATACATCCGAGCAATTTGACGCCAAACCCAGCCTGCTCTTGCCTCGACCATCAGTATCTCGAGCAATCATCAGGTGTGCAATAATCATGTTGCTCAATGCAGCAAGACCCAAAGTCTACTATGGTGGCCGAAACCTCAACATCGCTCGAGTGATCAACTGAAGTCGTCGGTTAGCAATATGCTTTGTCCCCTTCCTATCACCTTTCCTGCAGATCATCAAAGCTTGTTCCAATCATCTTGCTCGAACCATGATTCTAATTAGAGCCCTCTTTTCACATGAAAGCGTACTGAGGGCCAACCTCTCCGAGTTGTACTTGTGTAGGTCAAGACCGTAATTAACTGATTCTTCATCTCAACACCTCTCCAACAATGGCTACCAAATTTTGCAACACTACTCCTTACGGCACGACTCCCGAGCTGTCACAGGAGTACCGAGAGTCGGTACACGGTGTGGCTCTTAATTTCCTCTGTACCCAGCACCATACAGTTCCTGCTTGGGAAAGGCCCAGATGCTACCCTCAAAACCTCATTGTCCTCGAAGCCCACCTCACGAGATTCTATGAGCACGGATACTACTTCAACGAGGCTCAAATTCTGCTGGCAGTGATGAGACAATTCGGACAGGAAAGCGACAGCGATGCTATTCTTGACTGGCTATATGACGAGTTTCTGCTTCGCATCCAGGAAGATGCACGTCATATCTCATCGACAACCACAGAAGTTGCACTGCTTTGTGNNAAGATCACCAGACTCGCTCAAGAGCTCGAGAAGACCGTCCTTCCTCCTGGTCCTATCCACAGTACAACCGGATCTACCGCGAAACTTCAAGTTGCATCAAACACTTCGCTCGTGGAAGATGATTTGAAGAAACTGACCAATCGTGTACAGGAGTTGGAACGTGTAATCAAGGAGAATCGCGATGGTATGAAGTTATATCAAACAGCTGTCCAAAGAGAAGAGCACGCAGCTCGAATTGATGCGCTGGAGTACAAGGTCATGGTAATGATGCTGTCTGATGCTTCGACCTCCTCGATTGACACGATTGCCCCTACACGACAACAACACAAGCAGGAGCTTTCGAGCAGTCCGGGTTGGACCTCGGAGGCGTCCACCACGGGGATGTTTACGCCTACATNNCCGTAAGGTGCAGTATGAATAACAATGAGTACCAAAACTGATACAGATATACTAGACTGCCAGGAGTAGGTCTCTCTCTCGATCGTCGGGCAACCAAAGCCAATGGTATCTTTGAATCTCAGAGGCCCTGTGCCATTCAATGGAGTAATAGTAAACACGGGTCGTAATGTACCTTTCGGGCGCGTGAGACAGAGTCTTCAAAAACTAGCCCCGCGTTACGCGGAGCTGTGGCATGGAAACACTCAAATCATGGACGAGGATACGCCAAACAGTGTGAGTCGATAAAACCTCATCCCTTTGTCAACCTCGTTAATCCAGAGCTAATTCGAGACTTTTCCAGCTGGATNNCTCGAAGATGATGCGATGATCAATGTCGTGGAGAACCTCCATCGAAAGGATTGGATTTATGTTTCGCGATGGACTTCTGACGATATCTTTGTTACTTGATAAATCATCTGTGTCGCACAGTGTGCCTAGACAGCAGTGGTGAATGCAAGTCAAACTACTGTACAATCTGAGCAGCCTGATTCCGTGCTCTGAGACTTGACTGGCTACAGAGCTTCAATATACAAGGAGAGTCAGTGTTCAATATCAGAGCATGAGAAACGAAAGCTTTCCAGCGAACAGACGTCGCAAGATATTGGCGCGAAGCAAACTCACAGCAATGTTCCCACCTGTCTCGAATATGCTCAAAATACGCTGTGGTTCGATCCTTTTCTACGAAACCTAATGCATTGACAAGGAGGTTCGTCTCTCCAGGCTACTTGAACACAGACACAACCCTCATCCGGTCTTGTGGTGGACGATTTCTGTTGTTGGCAGCTTATGTCCGATTTTTGTCTTCAAGAGGCTCGATGGGAGAGGTGTTCACATACGCCAGCAACCCACAGATCAGGATTGTGCTTCGGAGACAACAGAGGTGGAGTGGTTGACTGATGACGATGCTAGTAGATGGGAAGACATGGATGAAACGAGCGACTCATCAGATACGTGGAGTCTGAATATCGATACACCTCCCGAGACCGAGAAGCCTCATTCGAGCGGCACTTGCACTTCACTGCAACCTGTTTCAGCAGACCGAACAAAGTACAGAAAGGCAAGCGCAAGTGACACGATTGATATTGCCTTTGTTTCGAGCGACGCGACTTCCTGCGTTACTCCCAACCAGCCGCCTGTACCTCAAGATCCACCAAGCCACCGAATGTCAACCGTGACTAAATGGCTTACGGAACGCTCTCAAGCAGCGAGATCGCCCGAGATGGAAAACATGACCGCACAGCAGCTCGGACCTCCAAAGCTGGAGAAATAGAAACAGGCTGTCGTGGCGAAGCTGAAGCATCCACTGGAAGAGAACACCATCGACCACTCGCTCATGCCAAAGAGCAAAAGATCGCTTCTCGATCACAGACAACCACCGCTCCCCACACTTTCCGCGCTCATCAGGGCCGCAAAACAACCCGATGACATCGTAATCCTTCAAGTCATGAAAGGAGCCGACTTTCAGCAGAGATTGCTAGTCCGAATGTACAAGACAACTCCATTCGTGCATCTCAAGAACGAGTTGAGGAAGAAGGGTGATACTGTCTGCGAATTAATGACCGACGATCCCGAAAATGATCTTTCGGTGTTTGACAACGACACACCGCTCTCTGTAAGTTCGTTCGTTGCAAATGATGATAGGAGGTCGAAAAGTTGAAAAGCTGATATTTTGTGTTCCGCCACGAAAGCTCGATNNCTACAGCCCGTGTCTGTTTGATTTTGGAGACATGTATCGGATATGCCGAGATCGCTCGATTTGACTGGAAAGACTCTAGTGGAGAGTGGATTGTGACCACTTAAGAAGCCTGTGTGTTATGAATTGAGCCGTAATACTGGAGAATACTGAGGGCAAGCGTGTGCCTTGTGGGTTTGCAACAAACGCAGTATGGGCAGAAAAAGCTCGACGGCCTCGAGAATCTTTCGTTCAGTGGTGCCAAATCTCCGCAGTTGCATATTGACAAGGTTAGAACAGTATGTATCTGTACCGGGGCGATCTCCAAATTCTCCTCTTTATGCCTTCGAGCCTTTCCTTTCGCGCTTCTTCTCTCTTTTCTGGTCCTCCTTCTTCCTAATGGGCTCGGACTTTGTGTGCAAGTCTTGCAGGAACTCTTTCAACCAATTGGCGTCCTCATCATGTCCCTGCTGTCGCAATACTGCCTCGGCATGTTTGCCTCGTCCAATCCAAGGCGTCACTGATGATCTTTTTGCCAGGCGCTGTACGAGAATGGGTGTTTTTGCCAGCTTTCGACAGTATTTGAAGTAGGGAGCTGGGTTTGGTCCTTCTGGGTGATATAGTGGCAGCTGCACCTGGAACGGTTCACTGATATCCTGTCTGGCATCGACGTTCTCGAGGAACGCTTCCCATAACTTGACACTCGTGTTTGGCCATCGTGGTGTCTCGATCTTGGCGTCAAGATTTGAAGACATGCCAGCCTTCTCCGCTGGCATCATAAGCAATGTAGCACAATTCATTCTGGCTGGCGAAAGCGGGATAGAGTATGTGCTGTTCTTTGCACGAAAGAATGTTTCAAGAGCTCCATCGAGGCTGTCGCGGTCCGAGGCAAATGCTTTTGCGCCGATAAGCGCTTTTACAGTGTCGGCTCTCCAGACGAATCGGTCATTGGGGCCGAGATTGCTGGATTTTCTGCTCTTCTGCTCAATCCATTTCCACACCAGGTCCTCCTTTCCCTCCCTTACGAGGTGTCTGACCATGTGGTCTAGGAGACTAGTGTCTCTTGGGAACTCGTAGCTATCATGCTCGTTCCACATCCATTTGATAGTAGCTTCACCTAGCCCGCCATCATAGCGTTCCTGTCTGGTCGCCGTTTTGAGGCATGTCTGAGCCATTGATTTGGTAAGAGTCCCATCTCGGAGATGTGTGTTGAACAGCTCGACCGGATCTTGATCATCATTGGTTCGAGGCTTTCTGTACTTAGTATCGGTTCTACCAGTTGCTGTACTTGCAAGACGACTAGTAACGTGATAATAACTAGCAGAAGAAGGCAACCATGGCTGACTAGCTAGTCTGTTGTAGAAAACACTGCTTCCAGAAGCTCGAAGCGTCTTTTGCAGTCTCAAGCCACGCAGTGCTTGCGGAAAAACTGATACGTACACTCATAACGATCGAAATTGAAGTGTTATGTTTCGAGGTGTAGAGAAGGCGGCGAGGATGGATTGAAGTTTGCATGCTTGCCAAGACTTATATTTTAGCTTGGCAGATATTAGAAGAAGGTACCATTTGATATGCTCCTTCTTCTATTCCTACTTTCACATGCGCTTCCCAAAGTCTTACTGTGTCAGGTAACTAGATCTTCTACGAGAAGGTGTCTCACAAGAATGTACAATATGATCACTATCGCCGTCCATACGAATACACAACTCTTCTATCAATTCAATAAGGATATGCTTTACACTCATCCTCTCGACTCAAATCTAGTCCAGTGGCCACCTGCTCTTCATGCTTCTTATCCAGATAGTCCAACAACACATCCCCATACTTTGCCTTGCCCTTGTACTTGCTAACATCATCACCCCAACTCCTGATCGCACTAGCCAATCTCCCTGGCACATAATCCTCTTGCGCAATATCGGTGATCGGATGGAAGTATGTGTGGATAGTAAATAAAACACCTCCAGATCTGGGCAGTCGACGAAGAGATTGGCGTTCAGAGCGGAAGTGATGGTGTTCAATGGCGCGATTGGCAGCGGCAGTGTCCCAAGAGGGCTCAGCGTTGTCTTCGTCTCCAATACTGTAGGACCAAGCGAGATCTTCATCAACTTGGAGGAAGTAGTTGTTGCGATTTACTGGAGATTCGGGCTTTAAGCGGCGGAAGAAGTTGTTCATGCCTTTGCGGAGCTTGTCGTGATAGCCAGGGACATCGCCGCTGCGTCAGTGTCAGTACAAAAGAGTTCTCGTACGGCGTCAATATCAGATACGAACCTGTAGTGAAGCTCATCGAGAGACATGCCCAACTTGTCCTGCAAACGCCAGAAACCCGGCAGCAATATCGCACCAGCAAGAAGATACATCTGGCCATCTTCCTTTTCGAACATGATTGCCAGGTCGTCTTGCACCATCCGTGCAGCCATCTGCATAGGATCCTCGCGGTTTCCATTCATGGTCAAGACATCCTTTCTTATATCGAAGGTCTCGTTCGCAAATAGGTTCACCATTCCATGTTCAGTCTTGCGGAACATGCTTGGGTAACGCTCAGGTAGGTAGCCACACAGTTCTTCGAGAAGTTCTACGGCGCCTTCGAAGACTTGTGGGTTAGGGTCTGTATGGAAACACTTGCTACCGCGTTCTTCGATGCGGCGCTTCTTATCGGCGTGGAATTTAGGGTAGTGGTTGTCCAATTCGATCCACTCGTCCCAGTGCATGGTACGAAGGCCCATAGTGATGTTGTACTTGGGTCCATAACGGAAAGGTCGATAGGGAAGAGGCTTGGTCTTTTCGAGAGACCAATCTGGGTATGGTGCAGCGGTTGGCCTCTTGAAGTCTGATGGGAACCACACTGGGATTTTTGTCAGATACGGTCTACGTGGGGCATGGTCAACACTCACCACCATCGGGTCTTTCGGGTGCCTTGGGTCTTGTTCCTGTAGGCTTTTCCGGGTCCGGTGACCGTGAGGGCAGTCTAGTTTTTGTTTTGGGCCAGCGACAACACGCTGTATGAGACAGACTAGAGCTACGAGAGCTAGTCCAAGATATATGAGAGGCTTCGCCTGTTGTAGTGATGAGATGTTCCGGATGGCACTGATGCTGTCCTGCAGCATTGTATGTATATTGCTCATGGCGTTGGGCAGTAAAAGGTTGATTCAGAAGACGATGATGATGTGAACACAGGCGGAACATATATGCTCGAGCAGACAGAATGTTCAATATATACATTGCTCGTCCTAGATTTATCTTAGTTGTGACGATAAGGCTGCTGGACCCCGCCATGTCCATCTTATCGACCCCGGACTAAACGTCCAGAAAGGGACACTGATATGGCCATAGTGGGGCTCGCGCATAGGCAACGTCCAGTAGAGATCGAGCAACTACACTCGGTCAACACTACACGTCTGAAATCGCTCTGACTTGCCCAAATCGCTAGAAATCGATCAGGTGACTGGTATCACAGAATATGAATAAAATGAGCAGCCCTAGCTCGAGGACTTTTTGCGGCCCAGAAGACAGTACTCGCCCCATTGACGGCGGTACTTGGACGGGATGAACTCCCAATCAGGGATCCATCCAATGCGACCGAGGGTCCCGGTTCGCGAAGCATCGAGGAATGGCTCGCACGACAGCTTCTCCCAGGTGTCTGTCTGGTTGATGTAATCGGGTTCCAGAGGAGATGGCTCGGTGCCGGGGAAGGACGAGTCAACCATGAAAGAGCAAAGTGATAGTTCAGTCTGAAAGGGATTAGCTTGTGTTAGCACATGGTCAAGAAGCCAACTTACATATTTGCTCGGATCCTCTTTGTTTTCGTCGTTCATGCCGCTTGGAGTGAGCCATGCACCTGGATACAGGCCGAATCCCTTACCAGCCTGACTGAAGTCACCAGGGAGCAAACCGCTGAACTCGCTCTTTACAAACTTGGCACTAACACCAGTAGGAAGGTGGTAGGAAGAAGGGAACCGATACCATTCCTTGCCCAAACAAACATTATCGCCAGTTTGAGTGACATCAGGAAGGCGCAGAGGTTTGTACACACTCAAAGGAGCGTTGTAAGCGGTGATCATACCAAGAGTTCTCCAAACCCCGAAGTCAACAGCAGCAATGAAGCAGATAGCAGCGAAGAAGAGTCTCAACTTGGCAGGGATCATGGCGATGAGAGAACGAGGGTTCGAGGTACCGAGCCAAGTGAGAAGAATATGAGAGCCCAACGCAGCATTGAAGCCCAGAGCAGGGTAAATGGGATACATGAAACGCTCTTCCTTGTGAGGCTGCAGGGTGAAGATGGCTAGCCAGAGGTAAAAAGGGGTAAGGAAGAAGACACCGCGCAGGTACGACTGCTTGAAAACAGGTTGACGAAGAACAAAGGTGTGAATGAAGTAGAGAGGCATGGCGGCCAAAGCGATGATGAACCAGATATTGAAGTTGAGCAACAGATTGCGTGCGTAGAAATGCCAGGGCTCGGTGCCATAGATATCCGGACCTTTACCTTGGCGAGCAGCAATGACATTGTACCAGACAATGTTCCAGGGCACGATAGCAATTCTTCTGTAGAAGAAAGCGTCAAAACAGAATTGCAGAACGAGGACGATGGTGGAGCGGACGGAACCATCGAGGATACGATAACAGAAGTCAATGAACTCTTGCTTGTCGGTAAAGTAGGCAGTCATGAACTCCTCGACCATAAAGGGGGCGACGAGGGCAGCCGCGAAAGGCCAGCCGAGGACGGCGCCTCCAATCATGCACATCATTCCCTGAGCAGTACGCATACCTCCACGCCAGTCCATGAAGGCAGCCATACCCAGTGCAGTGGTGTACATGGAGAAAGAAGAAGGCAAGAACGAGACGGATGCATGGAACATGCCAGGGCTGGTGAGCATGATGAGGAAGAAGAGCATGCCGAGTCTAGGATTAAGGGTTCGCGAGATCTTGGAGTATAGTCTGGCTTCGGATCCGGCACAGATGGCGCCCAGAGCGGTGCGCAAAAGTAGAACTTCCACACCTTGGGCAGACCCCAAACAGGGATTATGCGACGCAGGCCAATGACAAAAGCATGAAGAGAGACATAGCCCCAGCTGCGGATGGCGTATTCGGGAGAGTACTCCCAGGTCTGCTTGCCGTAGCCATCGGTCAAGTAGTGGGTGGGCTCGTAGTAGTTGTAGACCTCGTCGCAGTCTTGTATGGGGAAGTAGAAAGCGGCTACGGCGTGGGCAGCGGCAAGAATGTAGAAGGCAATCAGGGGGTCGAGGAAGATGGGGTCGGCGACTGCATCGAGAGGTTTTGTGAGTTCGGCGGGGAACATGTGGATAGGGCGAGCTTCTGCTGGCGCTGTCGGCGTCACGGGCAGCGCCTTGTTGCGCTGCTGTTTGGCCGCCTTGTCGGCCGTCATGGTCGTCATGAATTGGCGACGCACCGGACGCGACGGCGGTGGAGGGGACGGCATTGCTGCTGCTGATGTTGGCGATTGGCAGAGGAAGCAAGAAGAGAAGTGTCCAATATTCCCTGGCAAGTTGCAATATTGAATTGAAGCCTTGACCACCGGCTTCAGCTTCAGCTCGCAGCTCGCGGGAGTGGCTTGACCTTGCCGGCGCTAGCATACCCCAGATAACGCTAGGATGGCATTAAGTCCGGCAGGCCCGAGCAAAACTGATTTTCTTCGCGCAGCCAGCGCAAACATTCACATCATCATACCAATGTTTGAGACGAGTCCTAGACCGAACAAACGTGCCCGTCTGTCTCCCTCACCCACCATGTCCGCTTCTGTTCCCGTCGACGACATGGACGACATTTACGGCACCCCGTCCGCCAACACCACCCCCGCCCTCCACACTGCCCAAGCAACCAGTTACGTCGATGCAAAGCAGCTCCCCTCGACTCAGTCGCACGTCGCTGGCATCCCTGGCCTGGGCTCTTTCCCCTCTGCCGCTTCATCTAGTCTGTCTCAACCACAGTCTGAACAACCTCAAGAAGCTGCCCAGCCAGAGATCGTCAAAGTCCAAGAAGAGACCATTGTGAACCCTCTTCCCGAAAACCAGTCCCTCGAAGTCCTTGTTGAACAGCCCGTTGCTGCTGTCATCCCTGCCGAAGCTGCCGTCGAGACTAAAGCCGAGCCTGTTCCTGCGCAAACCGCGCGCCCCGATGCCACCTCCGCTCTGTTCGATGCTCTCGGTAACAACGACGAGCTAAACAAGAACCTCCCCACACCCGTCAAGAACGAGCCCGAATCAACTCCGGCATCCGCATCTGCTGCCGAACCTGAGACCGCCTCGGTACCTACAAAGCCCCCTGTCGACCCCGAGTTCCTCGAAGCCGCCGCAGCACAGAAGGGCGCTGAAGGTGCCGAGTGGCAGTACGACTCATCTGATGCCGAGTCTTCCGACGATTCCTCTAGCAGCGACGACTCTTCGAGCGATGAAGACAGTGATGAGGAGGGATACGAATTGCTCGACCCAGCCACGGCTGCACGTATGCTTATGGAAGAAGGTGGCATGGACGATGAGGATGGTGGTAGCAAGGCTGCTAGTGGAAGTCAACTTCGCACCAAGAACGAGGTGCCAGAAGAGATCATCCCCAAGCCGGATGTCACCGTCACCCCCGACATGAAGATCACACCCCTGGGTGCCGTTCAGCACGTCGTCGACACACTGATTCTCATCAAGGCTTTTACGTCTGGAGAGTATCAAGTTCTGGAGTCTGGTTCCGTCTTGTGTCTGGAGAACCGCGAGGTCATTGGAGCCGTTCAGGACACCATTGGCAAGGTCGAAGAGCCCTTGTACTCGGTTGCCTTCACCAGACCCTCCGACATCTCGGATCTCAACATCGTTACAGACACCAAGATCTTCTACGTTGATTCACACTCAACGTATGTCTTCACACAGCCCCTCAAGAACCTCAAGGGTACCGACGCCTCAAACCTCCACGACGAGGAAGTCGCAGATGAAGAGATGGAGTTCTCTGACGACGAGGCCGAGGCTGCCTACAAAAGAGCTAAGAAGGAAGCCAAGAAGGGCGCAAGAGCTGCTCGCGACCAGACCAACCAGGCACCTGCCCCCAAGCCTTACACTGGTGGAGCCATGAACTACGACGACGAGCCTGAAGCCGAGGAAATGTACACACCTCTTGCCCGTCCTGATAACCTGCAAGACATGATGGCCAATGGAGCACCCCCAGCTCGTCGTCAGTTTGCCGAACGTGGCGGCAGAGGTCGTGGTAGAGGTCGCGGCGGTGATAGAGGTCGTGGCGATCGTGGCAGAGGCGGTCGTGGTGGTGGCCGTGGTGGTGCCGACAATGCAAACCAGCGCAAGGGTCCCTCCAACTCATACCCTGATACACACAACGCTGGTGCGCAAGCCTACGCCCAGCAACTCCCGCAGAAACCTGCCGTGCCTCAGCAGATGCAACAAATGCAGCAGATGCCTCAAATGCCTCAGATGCAGCAGATGTGGAACCAGGCCCAACCTCAGATGAACGCGCAATTCGCTTTCCCTCAGTTCAACCAGNCAGCAGTTCCCTCCCCACCACCTCCTCCCCAGGGTCAATCGCCTTTCCCTAACATGCAGTTTGCATGGCCACCCAACCCTCAGTTCTTCAATCAAGGTCAGCAACAGCAGTCCTACAATCAGGGTCAGCAGCAGCAGCCTTACCAGTTCCCTGGAGCACCTGCAGGTGCATTCGTCAACCCTGCTTTCTTCCAACAGCAGCAGCAAATGCAACAGCCACAGCAGCCACAGCAGCAGGCTCCCGCAGCATCAGCTCAGAACGGTGGCCCTTCGCCCGAGGCAATTCAGGCAGCCGCCGACCTCTGGCGCAGACTTCAGCAGCAGCAACAGTAGAATGGGCTGTAGTGCAAGTCCACGGAGTTGTAAATGGTTCACCTATGTGCAGCACATGTCCCATACATCTCTTTTTCCTTGGCTGTCTGTCTTGTCGCAGCGCAGTTCCTAAGTTCTTGTCGTGCTGAGCAGCCCAGCTCGAAACCAAGGAGCCTACACGTCCATAGTACCAAGAAGTTCACGATATTGTCCACGATCACCTCCTATCCCAAACAGCAGCCTGAATAGTGATTTCAACTCTCCCATCGACGCAGGATTCTGTTGAGGGCTTGGAAGAACGGTAAGTCAAGAAACATGGTGAGGCAGAAAGGGGTAGTAGACAAGAAATGGAAAACAGTTTGGCGAGTCGTTCCGAGGGATCTGCAACTCTGATAGACAAGTGAGAGGCCTGACAAGACAACTTTTTTTTACCAAACCAAACGTGTAAGACGCCATCTCTTGATCAGGGGCCAGGGCATACCTATCTCCGGGGTGCGGTCTCGGAAGCATACAAAGTATGGGATCTTGCCGCGAGTTCACCCCGGACCTCGTGGTCGTGGCGCACTTTTGACACGAGTCGTCGAGTAGGCTGTTCCCTTTAACAGATCCCGACAGAGCGGCTGAAGTCGGGGCACGACCCTTGGGCTCGGTTTTGGCTTTCTCCATGGCTGTGGTTCCTTATCTTTGCAGTCGAATCATAGCGTTTTCACACTCTGCGCGCCACAAGATAAGAAGGTCCTGTATATCATGCACAGCTGTGTCTTTTGTAAGAGGGCATTGCTGTACTTTGATGCCAACCCCTTGGCAATGTGCTCCGCCTCATGGATAAAGAACACGGCAGCTCGTCAAGAGATTCACATGTCACAAAAGCGACTGCTGGTCAAGTTTGGCTCACAAGCCGTTGCGAGTGCTTTTTGGCACAGAGATAAGAAGTGGTCACAGCCAATGAGAGGTGACGAAATCTTGTCTGTCGTCAAGCTTCTCGAACCCGCATGGCGCATCACTACGCTCAAACAGGTAAGGACTGACCAACAGATAAGAGCACCGACGTCGGCTGTTCTCTGACTGGACAACGTTCACTGATAACGAGCACCTTTGTTGAGATGGACACACAGTGTGAATAACAATCGTCTACAGTCCTTTATTTGCAAAACCAAGCACAGCTTCCAAGAAGCGCCATCCCGTCATGTATTATGCATGTGTCTCCTCTCGATGGGGTCTTCGAATTGAGAGCCGACTCGAGAGAAGTTATGGCTAACAAGCGATTGAGCTCAATGGTGGTCGTCTCAGGCTTCGATTCGGGCCTGCAGTGGCGAAAAAGAAGAATGCTTACTGCCGGCTTTTGTTGAATCATGACCGCAAAGAGTTACGCTGCTTCCTAACGCGTTACGAGGGCTGTCTTGTTCTGGTAAGCAAGGTTTCTCTGGCTGTCACCCGCGTGAGAAATCCATGGCACCAAAAAGCAGTGGTTTGGCTGCAGCGTAAAATGGACCGTTACGCGCGGGTGTCGCTGATAAGGCCAGCCCGCTGCTGCCGCTGCTGCAAACAATTTCAATTTCGATGGGCAGATCGTTTGACGTACAATAAACCCTTCGATTGTCCTCCTCAAGTGTGGCCCGTTTCCCTCCGCTAGTTGAGACTCTTCAAGAGAGCCAGATCCGACCCTCGGGCCCCATTATTTTATCCTCATCCCATCAGTCCGTCAGTGCACATCGCCGTTGTTGCCGCGTGCTGAGCCAGTGACGGCCTTTAGAAGCCCTCTTTATATATCTCTTGCTTCCCCCAACCTTCCCCAGCAGTCATTTGCATACCGTGTGTCCATTTTTCATCCTCCAACCTATCCACACTCGTCCTACTTTTCCTGGAGTATTATCTAACCCTCTGGAGCAACGACATCACTGGCTTTGACACAAAGGCCTTTTCTTAACCTTTCCTGAGCGCCATCGACGCTCGACGCACATCAACCATGTCTTACTCCTGGGTCGGCGCACCTACTGTGTTCAATGGCACGGATCCGTTGGGTGGTGATTCCAGTAAGTTCATACCACATGGTCATGGACTTCAATCCGTGGCATCCGGTTATGGACCTTGTCTGACCTCGTCGTAGCCANCCGAAAACTTGAACCAATGGTATCAATCTGGTGACCAGGCCTTCATCCTGATCGCATCAGCGATGGTGTTGATCATGATTCCTGGTCTTGGTTTCCTCTACTCTGGTCTGGCACGCAGAAAGTCGGCTCTTAGTATGATCTGGGCCTGTATGGCATCCTGCTCAATTATCACCTTCCAATGGTACTTTTGGGGATACTCTCTGGCTTTCTCTGGAAGTGCAACCAATGGCTTCATCGGCAACCTACAAAAATTCGGTCTCAAGGAGACTCTCGGTGCACCTTCTCCTGGCTCCCCTCTTATCCCTGAACTCCTCTATGCTTTCTATCAGGTATGCATTCGCTGTTTTGAGTCTACACACCATCAGTCCTCTAACAGAATCANNCAGATGCAATTCTGTGCCGTCACCGCCGCCATCGTCGTTGGTGCTGTCGCCGAGCGCGGTCGCCTGATTCCTTGCATGGTCTTCATCTTCTTCTGGGCTACTCTTGTCTACTGCCCTATCGCTTGCTGGGTTTGGGGAGCAAACGGATGGGCATTCAAGTGGGGCGTTCTCGACTACGCTGGAGGTGGTCCCGTCGAGATTGGCTCCGGTATGTCCGCTCTTGCCTACTCGATGATCCTCGGAAGACGTCAGGAAAAGATGATGCTCAACTTCCGTCCCCACAATGTCTCTCTCATTACCCTTGGTACTGTCTTCCTCTGGTTCGGCTGGTTGGGCTTCAACGGTGGTTCGGCTTTCGGTGCAAACCTTCGTGCTACCATGGCCTGCTGGAACTCCAACTTGACTGCCATGTTCGCTGCCATCGCTTGGGTTGTTCTCGATTGGAGACTTGCTCGTAAGTGGTCTATGGTTGGTTGGTGCTCTGGTACCATCTCTGGCCTTGTCGCTGCGACTCCTGCTTCTGGTTTCATCACTCCCTGGGCATCCGTCATTCTCGGTATCACCACTGGTATCGTATGCAACTTTGCAACCAAGGTCAAGTTCTGGATCCGCATTGATGATGCTATGGATGTGTTCGCTGAGCACGGTGTTGCTGGCATGGTCGGTCTCTTCTTCAACGGCATCTTCGCTGCTTCCTACATCATTGGTCTCGACGGTGTCAACAACGGTATCGACGGTGGATGGATTCAGCACAACTGGAAGCAGATGTACATGCAAATTGCCTACATCGCTGCCGTCACCGCCTACTCGTTCGTCATCAGTGCCGCCATCGCCTGGATCATCAACAAGATCCCCGGCCTTCACCTTCGCGCTTCTGAGGAGGCTGAGCTTCTCGGTATGGATGACGACCAGCTCGGTGAATTTGCTTACGACTACGTTGAGGTCCGTCGTGACTACCTCGCCTGGACTCCCGCTCGCGACATGCCTGAGACTGCCGAGCACCAGATTCCTCAAGGTGACCGACACGGTATCCCTCAACATTCGCAAATGCTCGAGGGCAAGGCTCCTAGCGAAAGCGACAGCCAAGGAAATGAGCACACCGGTATCGGTGGTGACCGTCACGCCGTTGCTTACGAGAAGGCGGAACGCGAACAGCGCACCTTGGACGGTTAAACGCCTTGATTGTCCTTTTTAACGAATACATTTGGAGGAGTTTTTATTGTTTCTACACCAAAGTCTTGTTGTTCGGGGTTTGAACAAAAGTCTGCGATTACTAGACCGACGCTGGTCCTCGGTGCACATGTTGTTTTTACGATCTACTTTTTGGGAGCGGGAAGAGACTTGGGATATTGCGCGATACCACCACCACCATTGTTTGTTGTTTTCTTTCTACCTGTAAACCTTCTATATATCGATCTACTATACCCGATGGTAATATGTCATGTTTCTGACCAACTCTGCTGTATAACTCTTGACCTGTGAATTCATCTGCTTCTCTTCCTTTCGCGACCGAGTATCCGTTGTCTGCGAATACCTAGCCAGCAGTTTCACAACTTCGAAACTTGCCAACATAGCGCTTTGTCGGCCTAGCCCTCTTTCCGGTTGCGATACCATGTGTCTCCATCCGTTTGACGCAAGATTCACATACCACCACGACGTCACTGATCTTTCTCCCCTTGTGCCTCGCAGTGGCCAAATGCGTTACGAGTCCTCCAACATCTCTACCACATGATCGAGACTCCAAACAGAGCGATGATGCGATCATCGGTATACAAGGTGGATCGTGCATCTGCCGAACCATGTTTTATCAATCTGAGGGTGTTGATTGGACAGACATCTCAGCCACAGAGCCGCAAGCCCCGCTTACAGAAAGCTAGCTCAACACCGAATAGGGTAGGTACGGTGGTTAGGGTGCTATCAAGGTCATCAGGATCGTGATAGCATGCAAAAGCTCGTGTCTGATGTGTAAGCCGGGCGTCTTTCTCTACCAGCAAGGCTTCCCTATTCTTTCTCTTTCCGAGACACAACTATCTATTGTTATCCTTCTCCTTCGCCTTCGGACTTTGGGAGTTTCACGACGCTAGGAGGCATTGTACAAAGATGTCGGAACAAGAGAATCAGAGAGCTGGTGTGGGCGAACAGGAGCCTTTGCTTGGAAGACCTGGTGACGCATCGCTGGAGGATGGACTTCCGCTGTACCACAACCTTGTCATTGGTATGGACTTCCTCAAGGTGGTTGTGTAAGAACGGTACTTATACGAACCTCACANNGGCACTGGAGCGATCGCACAGGCCGGATCCTGGATTCTTGTAGCCATCGTCTGGGGCGCAGTGTTCTCCAACCCTGTGATCCTGTTCTCTGCGCATCCTGTAAGCCTTGCCGACTGGTTTACACAGAGGCTATGCTAATGCGGATCTTCTGCAGNNTTGCTCAACTCGGCAGCAATCCTGCTCTTCACCCAGGGTGTCCTCATCCTCCAGCCCACGCATACACCCAAGCAGAAGAAGCACGGCACTTGGGCTCACGCCGGCCTCAACGACCTCGCTCTCTCGTGCGGTATCGCCGGCCTCGTCGTCATCGAGTACAACAAGATTGCCCACAATGGCACACACTTTGTATCACCCCACGCGATTTTGGGTCTGATTACCTACATCCTCATCCTCATCCAGGGACTTGTTGGCTTCACGCAATACTTTGTGCCGCAGATCTACGGCGGCGAGGAGAATGCGAAGAAGCTGTACAAGTACCACCGTGTGAGCGGATACTTCATCTTCTTGATGCTGCTTGCGACCGTGGCAGCTGCGACGCAAACGGATTACAACAAGAATGTTCTTGAGATCAAGCTGTGGGCTGTGCTTGTCGCGGCTGCCATCACATTGATTGGAGTTTTGCCCAGAGTCAAGAAGCAGAAGTTCGGCTGGTTGGCCGGACAGTAGAGAGCACGCACAGAGTATGCATGGTATCGAACGAGAACGAGAAGGGTCTTTCGGTAGAACCAAAGATAGTTTCGGAATACGATCAGGGGAACAGGTGTGGAGAAGCACGCGCAGAGGAAGGATAGGCTTAAGTGGAGCTTGGGACCAGGAGAAGGAGAGCCGAAAAAGGGCAGCTCTGGTGGAGCTCTATGAAGGATGCACGATGGCGCCGGGCTGGCTTACGATTGAGCAAGCCTTTTTTGTTACATATACTCACGCATTGCATACAAATTGGTGATAAAATTGATAGGGTGTCCGTATGACCGATGACCTGACGGGCATGCAGAAAATCAGCAGTCAGCAGGCGACCGTTGTGAGTAACGACAGAACTAGAGATGCATTTGCATGGTAAGTGCAGACAACGGGGGTTGGTGACCCTGTTAGGTTGCACAGCGGCTTTCGCTCAGGGGTATTGGATCTACGGTAAGGGTCGGGCGGGAGAGAGGGTCGCTGCACATATAAACCCCAGGACCCGGGATAGGCGAAGACGGCGAGAACAAATTGATCACCATCATCCGCGTCTGAGCAGAGATTTGAAGAAGTCGTTGTTGAGGAAAAAGCAGGTTGTTGCAGTCGGGCAATTTCAGGCGCAGGCTTCTCCAGACGACGGGGCTCTCCAAACGGCCAGTGCTTCACCAAGGGACTGTGTTGTTGATCTCTCTCGAGCGGCGCATACGTACTGGGTGCTCGCCTTGCCAATTTTCCTTTGCTCAGCAGTTTTCTCTGCCTGGGTCTTAAGGACACGCATGAGCAGCAGACGCGCATGCAATTGAGGACCGGAGCATCGAGTGGGCTCGATTGATTGCGGCGCCGACAAAAGCATTATATCTACGAAACAAGCCGGTCGGCAGGAGCAGCCATAAATACGACGACTGCCATGGATGAAACAACAGCTCTCCACACGTCTGCCTCTAGCAGCGACCTCAAGCGCGACTCTGCCATCGCAAAACCCACCACTGCCTCCACCAACCCCCAAGCCCCTACCCTGACTCTTTCGCCGAGTGCAAGCGTGCCGTCCATCATCGTCCACGATGCCATCGCCGCTGCTCCCAAATCAACCCGAAATCCTCCCTCCTTTCTGCGACGCAAATCGAAGCCTCTCGACGAAGACAGCGACCAAGACCTCGCCGAATCCCCTCGTTCCAACCTAAGTCACCCTCGCATCCGCTCTTTCCACCCCATCGACATGGACATCCCCACGACGGGCTTCGACGACCTCACGTCGCCCGACTCGCTCAAGTTTTCGACCCGCGGTAGCATCATGGTGAACTCGAAAAAGCTGGCAAAGATGATGCGACAACACGATGGCGACTGCACCGATGGCGATGTTACTGACACCGACTTCCACACGGCTCCCAATTCGCCCACCTTCTCCCCTCGCATCCAGGCTCCGCCGTCACCTCCACTATCTCCCATCCCCTCGTCACCACCGAATCCGAAGCGTCTGACAACCGGTCCTCGCACACCGAGCGTACACATGCTGAATGCCGTTCTCGATGGTCGGCGAGTGCTTTCGGCTGAAGAGAGGACCTTCTCGCAANAAGTGCGATCCATGTACAAGTACGGCGATGAGAGGGCTGCCGACTGGACCACTCCTGCCGAACTGGACCGGGAAGACACGCCCGAACCACCTACCCCTTCACGCTCCCTCACCAACCCTCGTCGAAGACCTGTCACAAGTCGAAGCGCGAGGCCCAGGGATTTTCACGACCGCTTCAGCTTTATCCAGAATGAGTTCGAATGTGCAGGCGGCGTCGAGGATTGGGAAGACCTGTCTGGCAAAGACGTTGATCGCTACGGCTTCATCAACCCGACCAAATTCATCCCCACCGAAGGCCCGCAAGGCACGTCTGTGAAGCCTAGTCTTCAGCGTGTCACGACATCACTACAACTCTTGTCCAGCAGTCCGCGCAGGCGCAGAGGCTTGATTAGAGGTCCCTCCACAGCCAGATCTTCGCGCTCTCTTCCCGCTCCGACCCGCACCAACACCCGTGGCACTGTCGCTTCATCTCCTTCCGGCCACGCTGCCTCCGTGTACTCGTTTCAATCCAGCCACTCGCAAAATCGCTCGCACAACCCTTTCCGATCTCGCGATCGTCGTATCCTCGACGACGCGAGCGACATGCTCACACTGCCCGCCTGTCTCGATAACCTCGCAGAAGAGGATGCGCATGAAGGCTTCTTGAGACGCCGCGAAGTTTTGCGCGAAGAGAAGTGGCGCAAGATGGCACGTTTGATGCCAGAAGGTCCCAAAGGCGGCGGCATGAACTTCGAGTTCGATGTGACGGACCCCAAGCTTGTAGCGCGTACTTGGAAGGGTGTGCCTGACAAATGGCGCGCAACTGCATGGCACGCTTTCCTGTCCGCCTCGGCCAAGCGTCGCGGAGGATGTCAGTCTGATGAAGAGCTTATCGAGATCTTCCACGAACTGCAGGAGGAAAGTTCTGCCGATGATGTACAGATTGATGTCGATGTTCCTAGAACGATCAGCATGCACATCATGTTCCGTCGCAGATACCGAGGAGGCCAGCGTTTACTCTTCCGCGTGCTCCATGCCATCTCCGTACACTTCCCTTCTACTGGATACGTCCAAGGTATGGCTTCTTTGGCCGCCACTCTACTCTGCTATTACGACGAAGAACACACGTTCATCATGCTCGTACGCATGTGGGAGCTGCGTGGACTCAAGGTGCTCTACGAACATGGCTTCTCAGGACTCATGACAACGCTCAAGGAGTTTGAGACCGACTGGCTGGCCAACGACCAAGACCTCAAAGCGAAACTCGACGATTTTGGCATTGACGCCATGACCTACGGTACCAAATGGTACCTTACACTCTTCAACCTGAGCATGCCTTTCCCAGCACAACTCCGCGTTTGGGACGTGTTTATGCTGTTGGGCGATGCTAATTTCCCTGGCAACCCACCACCTACCCATGAGAGCAAATCTATCTTTGACGGCGCCGACTTGAGTGTGCTGCACGCAACCAGTGCTGCGTTAGTCGACGCTACCAAGTCTCTCATCGTCGAAGGCGACTTTGAGAACGCAATGAAGGTGCTCACCAGTTGGGTGCCTGTACGCGACGAAGACATGCTGATGCGTGTCGCAAAAGCTGAATGGAAGATTCATATGAAGAATCGCAGACATGCTTCCCCTTAATCTCTCCTTCTTACACCACTTTTTCGGAAAAGTCCTTCTGTTCTGCTTTTTCTGTTTGTTTCGTTCCTTCATATACCCCCTTTGCGACGCATTGAGAGCGTCGCTTTTTGTTATTTCTCTCCTTCTGTCACCACCTACAGACACCTACGCATCCTGCGCATCTCTTTGCATCAACCTTTTCTTTTGTTTGGAATCATGTTCTATATGGATAGGACTCTGTCTTTCGTCTTTTGTCTTTTCTCATTAGCGACCACCCCAAGGCGGTGCATCGTCTCTTGACTTTCTATTCTGTAATGTTAGCCTTTTGGGCCTGGTTGAGGAGGACTTTTGCGGTTAGTGATTGGTTGAGTCTTTTTGGAGATATACCCCCGAGTGTTTGAATATGAGAATTTGTATCGATTACTTAAGTGTCCAATCTTCCTATCTGCACTGTGTCTTTCTAGAATTGCCTTGTGTCTTTGTTGGGTTTGCACATCACGATCCTTTTTTTTTCTTTGTTTTGTCCAAGGAAAGCAGGAAGGTGCTGCCAGTCCCTGAAGTTTTGCAAACCGGCCAAGCGAGACAAGACTTCCAACCTCCTCTTCCTTCGCTCAATCCCATCAATCGACAAACTGATATGCTGAAAACCGTTTTCAAGTGTTATCATGGATGACAATATGCTTGAGATGAGTTCTGGATATCTTGACTGTCAACGTGCAAAAACTAACACAGGTGACAACCACTTGCTAGAATGGAAGTAACAGTGATGTGCATCCTTGTTTCCCGCATAGTGTTTTCACCCAACCACCTCATTTTTGCCCTGGTTTCTTTGTTGGCAAGAACTAGTAGGTCTGTGATTACCTTAGGGTGCATCTTTCCTGCATTTCTCTTTCCTTCCATCTACAACTTTTTTGTATTCACATTTCTGGTAATCGTCGGGCTGCACTGCATTGTTATCTGGGCATCATTATCTGGACATCGTCATTCGACATCACTGTTCGACACTGCACGTCTGGCCAAAAAACCTCGCGCGGTAGAAAAAATACAGGAAGCGACGAAGGACCTCTTATCGCAACTCGGGGATCCTGATTCGGTGGAACGTAACTCGGAGTGACTTGAATTGTTTGCGCCTCCCCATTTGCACATCAAATCTTCGCGTCAATCAAAACATCAGCATATAACCATACCATCCACACCAGACAAACAATGGCTCGTCACTTCCTCCTCCTCACCGCACTCTTCCTCACAACCTCTCTCGCCTCTGGTATCGCCGCCCTCAACACCACCTCCTCCGAACCCCTCACCCCACGTTCCAATTACGGCTGGTCCCCCGCCGTCCTCCTCCAAGACAGCAGTGGCATCTGCCCCCAATACGCATACATAAACTGCCAATCCATCAGCGGCCCAAACTATTGCTGTGGCACGCATACTTACTGCGCCTACGGTGGCCCAGAAAACCATATCGGTTGCTGCGCAGACAATGCCGTTTGTGATGGCGAGCCCGATACACCGTATACGACTGTATATGTGCCTAGTGCGACGGCAACAACATGGTGGACGCGTAAGTGCAGCTTTTGTAACTTGGGAAAGGAGGCATGAGTGCTAATGAAGAACATTANNGAATCGGGGACTACGGCGACTGGGTTGATTGGGCCGGCCTATACGGTTACGACGACCACGACGGCGACGCAATATGTTACTGGCCCTGCGTCGACTATTTGCAGTACTTTGTATGCACACGGCGATAATTTGCCTACGACGGCTGCTGCACAGTGTGGTCTTGTGCTTGTTCTGAATGCTGCGCCGGGTAGAGGCGTAGATGGTCTTGGTCTTGCTGCTGGACTTGCTGCGATGAATGGGTTTGCGACTGCTCTGGGGTGGATGGGATTGCTATAATGAGGTGTAATTTGAGGGTGCTTGCGGCTGAGATTTGCTCGTAAAGTGTCATTACAACCATTCGCCAACGATTCAAGTCAAGAAGACCCATGAAGTCTGATTGATTTGCTGCGACTAGAACAGTTCAGTTTTTCTGACGCGATGGGCGTGTTAAGGAGCGGGCAAAGTAGGACGGCGGTCTGTATAAACGAATAGGACAGGCATCCAAAAGAAAACTTGATCAACTCCTGATCACTATGGAGATGATGTGGCAATCACAAGACACTGGCAGTGACTCTACACATTCCCACTCATCTCAACTCAGAATCCGCCCAAGAATTTGCTGGGTTGGGTCCAGGATGTCTCATTGCCGCCCATTCTGGAATGGGTGTGAATTTCAGCGACCCCAAGCCAAATCTCGGTACCCAGTCCGCCCACATGTCCTTGGAGAAAGCATTGTACACCTCCCTTTGGTGGACGGGATAGGTAATAATCGGCGTAGTTTTGTCTTCAAATTCGCCTGCCTTCAAGCTCTGGGGTTTCTTGTTCGACCCAGAACTGGCCCACTGCTCCCACTTTGACGTGAAACAAAGCCCGAATGGTGTAAAGGCATCCTGTTTTAACCACTCTGAATCATGTGCAGCTTTGTCATGAAACTCGAACTTGGGACAGGTCACCACGCCCCCAAAAAGGTGAATTACCATGGCGTGGCCCAATTCGTTGTTTCGGTTATCCGCCACCCACGGCTCCGGTGGCGAACTGTATTCTGGCCACTGGTAGTGCGCCATAAAGAAGGCATGGGCAAACTCATGCATCAACTCCGCTGCGAAGAGAAGAGCAGTGCGCAACGCGGCGGACTGAGAATCGCCAGTGGAAGGCCTGTGAGTCTCGGGGACACCTGCCAAGTCTAATGTCTGATCGAAGAACGTCTTATAGATGTCGTTGTTGTCCTTCTGACCATGCATGTTCAGGGCCTGATAGAATTCTTTGTTCAATGCAATTGCAGACCGGCGAGTGTGACTGAATAACGATTAATAGACTTCTCAAGTGAGGCTTTGAGCAGCATTTACTTACGGCAGTCCGGCAGGGACGAACTTGCCATCCTGCAGACGAGGTATAGTGCATGCGAGGCTATTTCTATCTCGCAGTATTACGTCACCTGAATCCCAGAAAAAGCTGGTGTACTCCCGCATAGCACTGATGTTGCGGAAGGTTAGCAATTGGTCGACTTCCGTCAAAGTTTCGGGGACTCGAAGTCTCCTGCACGTCTTCAGAACCGGATCCTCAAAGGCAATCATCTCACTCGACTGAGCTGACATGGCATGGAAAAGACAAAGTGTACTGGGCTCATCGAGCATCGCGCTTGCTAAGAGGAGAGCTGGTGTGATCGCGTCGTACTCCTCATCAGTGATTCCTTGCCAGCAATCCTGTCTGAATGCCGGATGTATACGATAGTCCTGCCGATTCGCGGGATTCCTTTTAGTAGAAAAACGACCAATGGGGTCCATATATGAGTCAGCGATGTCCAAATCGAGATTGATGAATCCAGCTTTGTCCAGGACTTGCAAACCCCATTTTTGGATCGGATCATCCCAATGTATTGAGGGGTTTGGAGGCCCCAGTCTGTACTGGGGGTCCCAATCGTCTGGAAACCACTTTAACTTCCCTGTTGGATCATCGAAATTGAGATGCCGGACCTCGAAACCTTCTCCCCGGGGTTGNTCTCGCGCGCCGTAATATGTCGCGTCTCTATCCCAGTTCAAAAACTCCAGAGTTTCAAGATTATCATTGAACGGATCTCGTAACGTTTGCATGACATCCAATTCTGGTGGATATGGAACGCCATATGGAAGCGATGATCTTTCGAGTCCGATACCGCCCATATCGACATCTGAGTCGTTCATCCAGTCGTTCATCCCGTCGTCGTCCATCATGTCGTCGTCGTAGTGTGCTCATGGTCGTTTCGAAAAATCTAGATACAATATCGATGAATCTGTTTGCGAGAACAATGGGAGTAAAGCTTACTTTTATGTGGAGATAGCTCGACCGGATGCGGAGTGAAACGACACAAAGAAACACGACTCGAGAATCGGCGTCATGAATGCGGCTGACAACATATCGAACAAAGAAGATACAGGCATCGTCGCCGAGATCGTGCTGTCCACGGACAGAAGGTTGTGTAAGGGTGCTCAAGCATTGGTGGGTTTGGAGAGCGAATCTCTTCTGAAGGCGTTGATTGGTTACAGGAAGTGAACGTTGTGGATTGTAGTTGTGGTTGTCGGATCGAGGTCTGCAAATCCCATTGTCTGTTGTGATCTCCTATTTCAGTAGACGACGCTTGTTTGATGGAAGTGGTTGTCAACAAAGTCGATGCTGTAGATGAAGTTCTTCGTTCCTTCCAGGAAGCTTACCTCTTCGAGAAGCTTGCGCCTCGCACTGACAGAAAGTTGTTGCACACGCCAAGTGCAGAAGGAAAGGCGCTTTCAAGGTAGGAGTAGTTCATGCGTCTTCCGTGTTATTTTCTTTCTTTTTGTTTTTGCTCTCAATTCCAGGTTTAGCCTGCAACATCACTGCCTATATTGGTAGTACTTGTACGGGGCCAATATCTTCGAGTACGCATTAAAATCGAAATTCTATTGATCTGTAATCGTCTAGTAGGAGCAAAGAGCGTTCAAGATGGAAAAGGGGTATGTAGTGAAGAAACCAAAGGGCCTTTCCTGTGAGGCCCAGATATGTACAGTTCAAGAAGCAGAGACGCTAAAACTCCGGTGATGCAAAAATTTATGGTCATCTAGAAGCGAAGGCTCGAGGAAAAGTATGACGCTTAGGAGATGCTAAACGACTCTCCGCAACCACATTGCTCAGCTGAGGTATGTTAGCATGCTGGTTTTCAGCCGATGAATTTGTAGGCGAACTTACTGATATTGGGGTTCTTGAAAATGAAACGCTCATTCAGCTTGTCCTCAAGCCAGTCCATCTCTGAACCGATGATGCTGAATAGGGCCTTGGAGTCGATCAAAACCTTGACACCATCTTGCTCAACCGTCTCGTCGAATGCTCCAGCCTTGTCCACGTATTCGAGATGGTATGCCAGTCCCGAGCAGCCTCTGTTACGCACGCCGACACGGACCAGCTTCGCCTCGGGTTGCTCGAGGAGCTCACGCAAATGCGATACAGCAGAAGATGATAGTGTGATGGCGGCCTTACGGGGACGCAGCTTGCTCTTTCTTTGAGGCTTGGTGGAAGCAGATGTGGTTGCTGACGATGACGTGTTTGCGGGCGAGGACTTTTGAGCCTCTTGTTCGGGAACACTGACAGGCTGATCAGCTGCAGGAGATGGCTTTGACTGGCGTGACGAGGTAGACGGAAGTGGAGGAAGACCGGCAATGGAAGTCTCGGGTACACCAGCGTTGCGCGGCGAGGGCATGGGATCCAGCGAGTAAGGGCGGTAGGCAGTGGCGGTTTGCAGGTTTCGTCGCGAAGAGAAGCGGAGAGCAGGCTGTGTGGTACCAAATGCAGGACGCAGACATTGTTGGCATTGGACACGAGGGGCACCGCCGGCGGCGAATCGGAACATGCTTGTCGAGACCGACGATGTGGCGCGAGGCAAAGACATGGCTGGTGTGATGTGTATGTATAGACTTGTTGCAGCCAGACAGTATACAAAGTGAGGGTTGTTTGGAGTCGTAGGTGAGAGTGACGTCCTGTGCAGAGTCGAAGGATGATGATTGTGTCTTTGTCAGAACGGCAAGCATGGGCAAAGCGGACTCTCGAAAAGCTATGATCGCATCCATTGCCCCCACCAATCACAGACGTCGCTTTGTAAATCACGCCGAGCCTCGGACTTTACTATGCCGACTTCTTCACATCACTCATTGAAGGACTTGCTTTCAGAACACAATCGTATTATTATCTGCTCTACTTGACCACAATCATGACAGAACCACTAGACCTGCCCTGAAGGCACTTGGTAAGGTCCATAACCGGGTTTTGGGAACTTCGGGGATCCGTCAGCATTCCACGTGAACTGCTGCGTTCTAATCGTTCTCGCACTCCATCCATTCGTGGGATCTCTCATGCCATGATAAACAATCCAGTCTTCGGTACCATCAGGGCTCTTGGTGAAACTGGCGTGCCCTACTCCATACGCTTCTTCCTTGGGGTTTTGGTAGAAGACACAGCCTTGGTTATTCTTGCGCCAGTCTGAAGGGTTCATCGGATCGTCACCAATGAGTTCAAGTTGACCCAAGCAGTAGTTGCGGTTGTCGGAGCGAGCAGCGCTGTAGATGACAAACTGTTGGTCTGTGGTTGGATTAGTGAGTTGCTGCGGTCCTTCGTTCGAGGAGAGGCGGTAGTTGAAAGGTCGTCCATATGGTGTCTTTTCCCAAGGGTTGTCTGGGACGCTGATGATCTGGCGTTCCGTAAAGTTGCTCTCTACAGTCCAAGGGTCGGACATCTTGGTAATGCAGAGATTCGATGGCCATGCATCATACTGACGATACCAACAGCTGTAGATGTGATACAGCCCAGAGTCGTGTTGGAAGTAGGTACCATCAATGGCGAACTGATCATAAGTGTTGAGCTGAGACTTGAGAGTGTAGGTCGAGTTCCAGGGATCAGAAGACGAGCCTTCAAGAACGTACATGCGGTGGTGAACTGCAGGGCAGTTGTAATCGCACCACATATCGATTTCTGGTGATGGCGTGTCATGGTTAGGATCGCCAGTAAAAATTATGTACCAGGAGTTGTCAATCTGATGCAATTCAGGTGCCCACAGATCAGTCGAGTAGTTCATGCCCGGAGGTGGGTTGAAAGCCAGCTTTACGTCCGCATTGTCCCAATCGGTCAAGACAGAGCTACGAAGCATGGTGATGTTATCGTTGGTCGTATAAGTCAAGTAGTAGTAGTCCCCATGACGAATCACCCATGGATCAGCGCCTACTTCGTTGAGGATAGGATTGGTGTATGTTGACGCATTGGCTCCAGAAGTGCCATTGGTGGCGTTCGTATACTGAGCAGAGACAAGAGAGGTTAACAGGCCCAATGAAGGGAGTGCGGGGAGGAAGAACATGGCGCTTCTCGGAGGTTGAAGAGAGAAGCGATCGAGACGGACATGGTGAAGGCTTTATTTAAACCTACCTTTGCAGATCGACAAGAGGATGAGCAACCCAGGAAGGAGCGATGGCAGGGTTGCATGCATCTTGGCCTCCATCATCCCCGCCTTTTCTTCGAACTCTCCGCAAACCGAGAGGCAGCCACGCGATTTCGGCTTGTTGTTCGCCGAATTTAGCCGCCGACTTTTGACAATTGCGCCTTTACAACTGTCACTGCGACGACAAGATCAGGATGAACAACGACCAGTTTAGAAAGCTCCTCAACACGCCGGCGCGGCAGGATGGCGACAACAGCAGCCCACGGCCCAGTGCCGTACCGTCATCACTTGGATCCAAACGCTCCTCTTTCATGCCCATGACGCCACGTTCAGTTCGAGGTGTCTCTGGAAATGATTTCGCCCGTCAAGTGGCCGAGCGCAATGCCGCAAACCAGACGGGAAAGAAGTTCAAGGGTTCTGCTGCGCCCAAAGGATCTCGACTAGGCTCAGGCTTCACCGACCGTACGCAGAACCGATACGATGACGAGGCAGACGAGCGAGCTGCTCGTATCAAGGCTCTTGAAGAACAAGTCAAACTTGGACAACTGGATAATGCGACTTTCGAGGCATTGCGCGATCAGATCACGGGTGGTGATGTTGGTGCTACACATCTGGTCAAAGGTCTGGATCGTAAATTGCTCGAGCGCGTCAGGAAAGGTGAAGATGTACTTAGAGCATCCAAGCCCGCAGATGAGGAAGACCTGGAAGACGAATTCGAAAAGTTCGAAGAAAAGGAGGTTGCTCGTGTAGAGCGCGAGAAGGTTGCGAAGAAGGGAGAGATGGCACTTCCACCGCCTGTCGCTGGCGCAAAGAGATCTAGAGACCAGATTCTGGCTGAGCTGAAGGCACAACGGAAAGCACAGGCCGATGCAAGACTGGCTGCAAGACCTGAGTTGGGCGACAGATTCCGCGACGTTGGTTCTTCGCGTGCAAGTTCCCGTATCGAGATTGATGCAAAAGGGCGTGAAGTCCTGATCACAACTGACGAGCACGGAAACGTCAAGAAGAAGGTCAGAAAAGTCCAGGTACCGACCGAAGAGCTGGCTCAACAAGCTCAATCGCATAAGTTCCTCGACGAAGGTGTCACAGTGCCGGCGCCCAAAGCAATTGAGAAACCTGTAGAGGCACCGAAGGATGATTCAGACGACGACATCTTTGATGGTGTGGGCGATGCCTACGACCCGCTAGGTGGAATGGACGATGATGACTCTTCTGACGACGAGGATGGAGAGGTAACTGAGAAGGTGCCTAAGTCAGGCACAGCAGCAGTAACACGGGAGTCAAAATCACCATCCTCCGACTCAGAATCGACCAAGGAACCTAAGGAAGCCACAACAACATCAATGCCTCCACCTCCACCACCAACACAACCCACAGCACCACGCAATTATTTCAAGTCCACCTCAACCACTACCGACCAAGCAGCAGAACCACAAACACCCCAAAACCCCTTCAACGACGCCGCCTTCCTCGCCGCCATCAAAAAAGCCGGTGCTCTCTCAAACATCTCTCTATCCCTCAATGCTTCCTCCGAAGATCCCTCAGCGCCCGAATCAGCCGAAGCAAAAGAATTGCGTTTGCGGAAACGAGCACAGATGCTTGCAGCCAGTGACCGCGACATGGAAGACATGGATCTCGGCTTTGGATCTTCAAGATTTGGCGACGAAGAAGAGGGAGATGATGGAAAGAGGATTAAATTGTCGACTTGGAAGGGCACCGGAGATGACGATGACGATGACGGTGATGATGGAGGTAGCNAAAGAGAAGAAGAAGAGGGAAGGAGAAGAAAGGGTGATAAGAACAATGCTCAAGATGTGTTGGGTGTGATGGAGAGGAGAAAGGAAGCTGGCAAGTAGAATTTAGAGTAGCGACTACCACATTGGCATATCGAGGCCACTGCATTCCTTGAGTGCTGCGCCTACCTGCTTCGCACTTACCATTTGCGCGTGCCACCTGCTCCTGCACTACGAAGCCTAAGATCGTGAATTCGAACCTCACTCGTGGCATTTCTTTTTGCTCTTTGTGACACCAAGACCCGTGCATATTCATACTTTGCTGCTCATCACTAGACTGTCGAGTAAGAGACATGAAACAACTAAAGAGAAGTCTTTCACCAACAAGGCATCCCAACTTCGACAACACAGCCAAATCAATAACTACCTACATAAAAACAGCAAAAAGCCAGGCTGCAGTGACAGCTAGGGAAAACCCTTTCGTGTTGCAAAGTATTCTACCTTTGCAAGTTAGAGAGAAAGTTCTGTGTACTATCAGGATCGAATAAGTGACCTTTGGTTTCCTGCAAGAACTCCCAGGAGTTTGATCGCAAATCGTGTGGTTTGCCAATTGGGCCATCTTACCGATTTGCTGAGGAAAGGCTGGCTTGGCTAGAGTATATGGCTTGAGGGACAAGTGATGGTAGGCAGATTGAATGAGAAATGGCGTTGCTGCTTGACTCGAAAGTGAGTATTCCGTCAAGATTGCTATTGCTAGTATTGCTCTTCGTTCGCAGCTCGTTAACCAAATCCTACCTCTGGCAACCCTCTAGCAATAATAGCATCCTGGACACTTTTTTTCACATCCATACACGCTTGGCCCCAACCTTCTTTAACGTCATCCCCAACCTCCTGTTCCAAGACCTCCTGCTCGACAACCAGAGTCAACCACCTGGCGATTTTTACGGCTTTGTCTACGTCTCGTTCCTGCTTGACCACAGCAACCAGATACGTAACCAAAGACCCCGTGTCTTCTGCATACGGCACCTCATCCCAAAATTCTTTCACCCACTCCCTCACCGCCTTTCTCAAGTCGGGAAGCTCAGTCAACTTGTTAGACGTGAAACTAGGCTTTTGCGGTCGAGGCGGTAGCTGAAAGAATCGTTCGATTGTGTTGGCGGGAGTTTCTTGTCTTTTGCTGCCTGTTCGTGACTTTGTGGCTTCAATGCCGCCAGAGCGGCGTAGTTGTGCAGACCTTCTTTCATCCAGAACTTCCTGGCGGATTTCCGGTGGGAGGGCGGCGAGGAAGTCTTCGTCAATCTCCTCTGCCGCACTAACGTCCTCTGTATCAGTCTCCCGGGCGACAAAGTTGGCTTGAGTCAACGTTGAGTTACCGTTGCTGGCTCTGGCTCTAGCGAATAATCCTCCACCGCGAGGTTTTCTACCACCTAGTTTCTTGACTGGAGCAATGATACGGTTTTTTNNTCGCGGCGACTGGGGAAGGATCGTTTGATCCTGTCCTTTCCGCGGGGACGTTGTGGTGGTTTGATACATTGCCATGACATCTCGACGGACATCTTCGGGTAGCGAGTTCAGTATCTCTGGGTCGAGTTGCGATTGGTTGGGCATATTTATTGCTGCTGATCGTGGTGGCTTCTTTACTGGTGTGGGACTTTTGCGATCACTGGCCTGATTGACAGGGATCTGATTGGAACGCGATTGTTTGATGAGTCTGGCCCGGATCTCTTCTGGTAGCTCAGCCAGTACTTTCGGGTCAACCTGGGTTGGAAGTGCAAATTGCGTGCCGAAGATGTTCAAAGGTCGTTTGCTAGGAGATTGGTTGTTGACTAGGTTGTCCAGGAAGCTTTTACCTCCAACATCACGTACTTTGTTCCTCTTTGGTGTTTTAATATCGTCTGTGATGGGATCTTCGGTCGGCTCGGTCTCAACAACGGCATTCGACTTTGGCTTTGTGGTTTGAGCTGATTTGAACTGCAGGCGCGGTTGACTGCTACCAGCGCGGCCATCTGTGCCAGCTTTCAATGGTTCCAGCTTGGTCATCTGGATTCCTATTCCACGAAGTTCTCCAGGACTGAAACCAAAACTCCGCATCACGGTCAAGACCTCTTTAGTCATGATGGCACTTTCGTTGGTCGCAACCCCTAGTTGGATGCTCTTGTTGTAAGTATCGCACTTGCCGTGTCCTAGATGCTTAGGAGGATCGAGAGGAGCGTCAGGAGATCGTCGCATGACTTTGACTGTCAGTTGTCTGCCCTTGACATTTTCCTTGATCAGTCGCTTCTGCAGCTCTCCGCAGAGACTGACCATGAACTCGTCAACCTGCTCTTGGTTTTCGAAGCGTACGCCCCAGTTGACATCAGCTGAAACCGATTTTCGAATAACTTGATCGCCAACTTCAGCTTTGTCGAAACCTCGGCTGTACTCCCATATCTTCTCGCCCGTCTTCGGACCAAGCGTGTTGACTAACTTCTCCTTCGAGAGCTCGCGGATGTCTTTGACGTACTTGACACCAATCTCCTCCAGTTTACCGCCAATACTATAGGCGACACCAGGAAGACTTTGTACCTCGAGAGCACCAACTAAATCAAGGACATCATCAGGTTTGAGCTGAAACTGTCCTGCTGGCTTTGCTTTGCGAAGCGCGATTTTGGCGAGCAAGATGTTGCCTCCGATGCCGACCGACACATTGCAATCAGTGCGTCTCAGTACTTCTTCTCGAAGTTCTCGACCGATTCGATCAGCCTCTGACTGCTCACGATAGTTGCTTCCCTCGGACCGTCGGACACCATCAGTGCCACCAACGGCTATGCATTGCGTGCTGATATCAATGAGCGCTTCATCGACACTAACACTTTGTACTAGGCCTCCAGTTTCCAGAATAGCGGTATAGAATTGCCTACTTGACTCTTCGTAGGCTGGAAAGTCGTATGGAAGGACTTTGAGGTCGGGGCAAAGTTCTTGAGCTCTTTTCATCCACCTACAGATCCGTTAGCTCTACTGGTCGGTGTTCAAGCAACGAATAACTTGCATTCCATTCTTTACGCCAAATTCTCTCGCAGGATAGTTGCAAGAAGCGATCTCAGATCCGTTACCACCAGCTGAGCCAGTGCCATGAGCAACCACACATGGTTTGTCTTTGAGTTGTGGATGTTTCTTCAACGATACAGCAGCAAAGAAGCTGTCGAAATCGACATGCATGATGTAACGACGAGCGCCAACGGGACGCTTTTGACGGTTCTTCTGCGAAGCAGACTTTTCCGCTGTGAGTGCCTGAAGTTGCGATTTGAGGTCTGCTTTCCAAGTCGATAGATGATGCAACCGTGATTCTCGATAGTACTGTTGAAGAAACTCTGGATTGACTACGGTTGATTTGCGAAGACGTGGATCTGCCAGGAGAATAGCGTTGTGCTCTTCCGCGGTCATCTCGGTAGTCTTCTGCTGTGGTCCTGTCTCCAGACCATCTGTCTGTTTCGAGCTGCTTAGACCCGAAGCATCATGGCCGTACGGTGATGTGGAGTAAGGTAGCACTGAGTCTGGCTCGACATCCTGTTCAACAGAGTTGGTGCGAGGAGGAGTTTTNGGAACTTGGTCGAGCGGCTCATGCGGTTCTGTGGAGGGTTCTGGTTGGTCTGTCGCATCTTCATTTTCTTCTTCCAGTGCCTCAAAATCAGAATCATGAATGTCATCGTATTCAGGGGTTAATGTTGGGGGCTTCGTGGGCGCCGGNGGACCTTTTAGGAATGAGGTTTTAGGCGAAGACACCTGACTGAGACCGTCTGTTCGTAAGCCCTTTAGCTGGCTAGTATACCAGCTATTGTCGCTCTGATCCTTGTAGCCTCTAGTTTGTCTGTTGACCTGGCTCGACATTTGACCATTGTTAAAGGCAAGCACTTTCTGGCCAACGCCTTCATCCACGACGCGGTAGTTGTCCCACGGAAGACACTTTGCAGCAGCGATACTATCAACGATCCAGGCAGGCTTGACAATCCTATATCGTTTGAACTCGACGGCTTTCTTGGGAGTGAGGCTGCTCGCGACGATATGTGTCACAAAAGTCTTGCCATCCAGATATTGTGCAAAGCCACCACCACGGGCGACGATCATGGTATGAAGGTCATTGAGCGAAGGTTGGGTGTAGCCATTAACATAAACCACGATGCCTTTGAAGATAGGTGGGTTATCGGATCGAGCGCGTATCTCGGAATCCAAATTCTGCAACTTGATTCTCTTCCGGCGCATGTACTCTCTGTGGCCACCGAATTTCGAACTTTCATACTCGTCGCCGGCTTCATCTTCGAAAGTGTGGTTCTCGATGCGCTTGCGCGTCTGCGCAGATCTTGATTCAAGGCGGGAATTCATGCCGCATATTCACTGTGTTATAACGGTCGTCGCATTGTACGTTATGAACCAAGTGTTGATGAGATACAGCATCTCGTCAAGATGGGCATTGTGCATGGTGGTTTCACTGAAGACAAAGAATAAAGTGGAACGCGAAGAGACGCGCCGAGGCCAACGCCACTTCTTTGATTTCTGGAGAATTGATGTCAGGCGTCCATGCCAAGCATTTACCCTCCAGCAGCTATCAAATACACAGGAATGTTCTCTGTTTGGGGCTCAGTGGTCAATAAGAGGGAGATGTAGATGGTTGACTGAATACTCATTGAGTAATGAAGTGCTGCTGGGTCTGTAGAGATCAAGTGAAGGTTCGAGTTGTGGCAAGAGATGGATACGAACGACCGACTTCTTGCAGCTTCGATTCGAGAAGTTCTCGTTGCCCTGGAGGTCGTTGTGGTCCAAGCTCAAGTTTTTTCGAACCTCTTGAAGCAGTCTCAGCGCAACTTTCTATCTTCATTCTCATCACTCTTTCTTTCCCCAATTAATTCATATCAAATCTACCACAATGGGTGTCCTTCCTATGGCTGTTTTCGGACTCGAGGTCCCTGCCGGCGGCATGCCCGTCGCTGCCAGCGGTGAAATTCCCGCTGCTGTAAGTTTTCACGAGTGACCATCAGCTACCAAGACAGCATTACTTACGTGATTTTCAGNNTTCCGCCTGACCATGGCTGCCATCGACCCCAGCGCTGAGCCCGAGTTTGACGAGGACACCAAGGGCAAGAAGCCCCGTGCCACCCTCAAGATCATCCGCGCTCCTCTCCAGATGGAGGACGACGAGGACGGCTCTGACTTCGACCCCGAGGAGATGGACATGATGCTCGCCTCTGACGATGAGGAGGACGAGTCCGACGACGATGCCGGCCCCAGCGACCCCGCCAAGTCCAAGAAGGCCCGCAAGGCGGCCGCCGCCAAGCAGCTCCTAGAGGAGCTCGAGAGCATGGATGTTGACTCGCCCAAGGTCAAGGGCAAGGGCAAGGTCCAGGCTGATGATGATGAGGAGGAGGAGTCCGATGATGACGACGAGGATGATGAGGAGTTCGAGCCCGAGGAGTTCGTTCTCTGCACTCTCGACCCCGAGAACGTAAGCTGCCATTCCTGTCACTCCCCTGATTGCGAGCATTACTGACAAGATCCAAACAGCNACTACCAGCAGACTCTTGACATCACTGTCGGTGATGACGAGCGCGTCTGGTTCATGGTCACCGGTACCCACGACGTCTACCTTACCGGTAACTACGTCGAGCCCGATCACACCCACGGCCCCGAGGAGGATTACGACTCCGAGGATGAGGATGAGGACGAGTACGACCTCTCCCCCGATGAGGATGAGCTTTACGGCGACGAAGATGACTCTGAGGACGAGCTCGACGACCTCGAGAACCCCCGCATCACCGAGGTCGACGAGGAGGAGGCTCCCGCTCTTGTCCCTGCTAAGGCTGAGAAGAAGGCCGACAAGAAGGGCAAGAAGCGTGCTGCCGAGGACGAGGCCGAGACCCTTGACGACCTGATCTCCAAGGCCAAGCCCGCCGAGAAGAAGAACGCAAAGAAGGTCAAGACCAACGAGGGCAAGGCCGTTCCTGCCGACGAGGCCGCTAAGAAGCTCGAGACTCCCGCTGCCGCCAAGTCAGACAAGAAGGTACAATTCTCCAAGAACCTCGAGCTGGGTCCCACCGGCTCGAGCTCCNCCGCTGTCGCAAAGGGTGCTGAGAAGTCCAAGGCTGCCCCCGCTGTCAAGACCGTCAACGGCGTTACCATCGACGACAAGAAGATCGGCTCCGGCCCCGCCGCAAAGAAGGGTGACCGCATCGGCATGCGCTACATCGGCAAGCTCCAGAACGGCAAGGTCTTCGACTCCAACAAGAAGGGCAAGCCTTTCAGCTTCAAGCTCGGTACCGGTGAGGTCATCAAGGGCTGGGACATTGGTATTGCCGGCATGCAGGTTGGTGGTGAGAGACGTGTCACCGTCCCTGCCCACCACGCCTACGGCTCGCAATCCCTCCCCGGTATCCCCAAGAACTCCACCTTGATCTTCGACGTCAAGTGTGTCGAGATCAAGTAAACTCGGAACCACCGCGACGACACAACAACAAGAATACCCGGACCCAATGCGGTCCAACCTTAGAAGATACCCAACTTGCATCTCCTCGATACAGAGGTGATAATTACGAACGAGACCTATAGGGGCGGAAAGAACGCGCGATGATATGTACAGCGTGTGGCAGGAATGAAGGGTCATCTCTGATCTGAAAGCAACATCTCCATTCTCAGAAAAGAGGAAAGGAAGAGATGTGCTTTGGTACAAAAAGTTTTCTTATGTCCATGTTTTAGCGAGAGCGTGTTGATTATCACCAATCTTACTATTTGAACAAAACATTATTGCGAACCCAATATGCTTGTCGTCCTTGCTCTCCTTGTTTTTGAATTTGTGTGCGTCAAGTGTATGTTTGTGGATCTTGTTTGTGTTCAGAAAGAAGCGGCTGCCAATGCAACTCTCAAACCTTGTCGCAAGTCTATTCATTCTAGCCATTAAATTGCTCTATATCAACAGAATGCCCCGTATCGATACCGTCTCGTCTCTATACATGAAAATGACCATGGAGTGTCTACAAGCAGTGTGATATTTGTGACTGAGCTTTGCTGTGGATGAGTTACTGACAAAATGTTGCTCTGACACATTGTCTAGGGTATCACCCTGTCATAAGTGAGCAAGTGATCATCGTAATCCTCTCTGCAGAAATAAGAGCTGCGAAGCTGTCTTTCGCGACAGCATTCATGAGAGTAGGTATTCTTAGAAGTTGCCGAACGCGGTGAGATGCTTCGTGTACTATCGACTTGGCACTGCCACGCAACTCAAAGTGTTCCAAAGGCCAGCCAGTTATCGTTCATAAAGTCCATGTTGGTATCCATCCAAGTCTGGAAGTCTTCCGGGAACGCCACGTCGTTCGACGATTGATCGAAGTTGGTCGTCTGCATGGTATTCATGACGAGCTCTGTACTGCTTAAAGCTTGATGCTCATGATCTGCACGCAGCCGAGCGGCAACAAAGTGTTTGGCGAGGTTGTAGAAGGCATGGCACAGCTGTTGAAACCGCTGGAGTGGTTCGCGTTGGTTCCTGTCATTGAGCCATTCGATCGATGCGACGAAGTCTTCGAGGAGTTTTAGGTCGTCGATGTTCAGATCTGTGACGACGTTTCGAAAGAGTACGATGAAGGATGTGAATGGACACAACATGATGGACCTGAAGACGATTGTTAGGTACTGTTGTGAGTTTCAACATTGGCTGACTCACCAGGTCATGTATTCGAGCTTGAACTCCGAGCCCATAAACTCTGCTTTCTTACTGCAGCTGTAATGGACTTGCATGGTCGATCTTGCGGCTTGTAGAGAAAGCTGTTGGGCATTTGAAACTTCAGGCATGGCTCGATAGACAAGAGTGAACAAGCTGTAGAGAATAACGTCACTGCACTCCTTGTAAAAAGAAGTATACTCCTGAAGCCACCCTGGCTCCTCAAAGCACTAGAAACATGGTATGGTCAGTCATGTATGAGGGCACTGAATCAGAACACTAACCTTCTGATTCATTGACAGAATTTCGTGTATTTTGATTATGAATTCTTGGCCTTGATTTTGTCGTTCGGACAGATTCTTGATACTTCCAGGAGCGTAGAGCTTGTCATAGATTGCACCCTGNCGATAGTGAGCAGTTGGTAATCTCGGCCCTCCGTGTCAACCTACCTGGATCTTTGCCATTTCAAGTGAGAGATGCATCCAATCCGTCAACTTGACGTGCTTGTAGTCAAATTGGTCTTGGCTGCGCCAGATGTCGATGATGTCTCGCGCAGAGGTGGAGATATCGAAGTCTTGGAGTGCGGATGCTCGACCAAGTCGAAGCGACAAGGATTTGTCCATGAAGTACACCGACCAGAATAACATAGCCCGCTTCTCATACAGGGTGGTATCACCAGTCTTGTCAGTACTCAAGCGGTGGTAACCCAGAGACTGGCACAATCGCGCTGCAGTGCTTGATAGTGTCCAGGCAGCATTTATATCGGCGGTGTAAATAGCGTACGCGGCNCTGGGTCGAGTCAATGATTGTATGAACCCAGTCAAGAATCGCGCAAATTCACTTACAGCAGACGATAGAGCTGCTATGTTGAGGTCCGTTGGTTCGAGGAATAGATTGTAAGAAGATATGCAGGTTGCCAGATGTCTGTGGCAAACCGGAACATAAGCAGCATACTTCGACATGTCCAGTCCTGCCCTTTGCATCACTGGGTTACCCTCTAGAAGCCAACAGAGCGCGCAATACACAAGTATAGATATTGCAAGAGGGCATGTTGACGAATGACAAAATTCGTCGTACATCTTGTAAAAGTCCTGGACGTCGTCAAAGAGCCACCAAGTGAACATGTCATTCAGATCATCCNNACTGCCACAAGTCTCAGCTTCAAACATGATTTTTCCTGGTTCGATTTTCATACCTTCGACATAAGCAAAGAGTCTCAATATTTCATCCCGTGAGGGTAGTTCCGAATGCTGAAGGTCGTCTGGCGATCCGATTCTGGATAATAAGTTGAGGCTAGGAGGCTCAGAGCGGTGCTTTTCCAGCAGGTTTCGCAAAGCTGCGAGAGCATTGACTGTGTTGGGATCATTGCGAATAGTTGTTGGTGCTGCTTCCAGTAGATGTTGCAAGGCTTCATGAGCTTGTCTCGAATGTGCTACCAGGGACGATTCTCCCTCAAACTGTTCAACTCGAGGAGTAGGTGCTGGCATAGAAGCGCTTGGCACAGGCGTGAAGGTCACAGATGATGGCCCAGACTGTATATAGTCAGGGGTCTTTGTGGTCGATGCTAGTGCTTGCAACAACTTTTCTATGCTTTCAAGGCGCTGTTCCATCCGGTCGATCTTCTGTTCACTAGATCAAATTAGATACGGCTGTAAAGAAGCCTTGCATCGCTGAGCCTAGCTTGAAATGCTCGCTTAACTCACTATNTGACTGGAGATGAGCACTCTAGATCGTGGTTTGGTTATATCATTACTTCGACTGGTGATCTTGCACGCCACTCCAGCAGTTTTACAATTGGAGCAAGGTATGGTCTTATCGCAGCGTATCTTACGGCTTCGACAAGTATCACANCTGTTACACGTTAGTGCAAGAACAGCACGTAGGTTTACTGGACATACAGCTCTTGGCAATGACTTGCTGAAAGCAGTCGATCCTTCCTCAGAGTCTGTCATCCTGGAATGCACCAAAACCCAGTAGCCCTGAGATGTCCTCGGATACCGAGAATGCGCGGAACCCGAGATTGGTCTGATAGGAAGCTCTTGGATGCTCCTCTTTCCCAGAAACGCCTTTGTGGGACCACTCAAACAGCGTCCTCAGGAATTATATTCATTTAGGCCAAGACTGAGCGCGCGGCAGCCCGTGATTGTCCGTAGGCAGAAGTGATGGACTTGGCATTACTAGACGACGTGGTGGGTATTGTAGAGAATTGGGTGGGTGTTTTGCTCGCTCGGGCGTCCGCGGGCAGCGAGCTCTCTATGGACATCGATGTATTCAATAGAAAACACTGGTGCTATTTTTGCCCGCAGGTTTGAGCGCCAAGCTCTACTACAGAACGTTAATTCCATATCAGCGTTCTACAAGTCTTGCTGCGACACGCGACCCGCGCGCGCCCCGAACGAGCAACTTCGATCGACGGCGACATCAAACGATTTTCGCTGGCCGCAGCAAGGAGCGCATTGGTGTTCAGAATATAATATGGTGACTGCTGCTGGAAATTCGCGATGCGGTTTTACGTCCCTAAGTCAGATCGTCTAAGGTGCCAGATAGCGAGAAGGCATCGGTCTCCAGCTCAACTGGAGAAGCTGCAAAGACACAAGGATGGTCTGCCTATNATTGTGTGTAACATTGCAGTTGTTGATAGGCATCCACTCATTTGCTCAAGCGAATGTTTCGATATGCCGACTCACTAGGCATTCTGTTGTATGCCATCGGTGTGATCTGTATGACAGCTTCAGGAACAGTCTTGCCTTTACTCGACCTTATTTTTGGTNATTTCGATGCAAGCAATCCCGGAGTGATAGTACCTAACCGATGAAAAGGTCAATCCGTGAACACTTTCAACGACTTTGCTCAAGGCAATATTACTGTCAGCCACTTTCGCTCTGAGATTGCACGAGCCAGGTGTGCATGTCCACTCAAAAGATAATCAATACGGCCTTATACTGACTGTCTCAGTCTATACCTTATCTACCTGGCAGTGGTAAGATTGGTTGTATTCTATGTCGGTACTGTCACCATGTCGTTCGCTGCAATGCGAACAGTCAGAGCACTGCGCATCGATTGCGTCAACAAAACATTGAGGCAAGAAATTGCTTTCTTTGACAGCGGCAACACTGGTGCCATTGCACTCAAGCTGAATACCTGTGCTAGCCATATACAACAAGGTCTCGCGGAAAAGGCAGGATTGGTAGTGCAAGCCATCAGTGCACTGATTACGGCCTTCATCGTGGCTGTTGCAGTTCAGTGGAAGCTCGCTCTTATCACGATTTGTATCATACCCGCTATCGTAATCACCACTGGCATCGGTGTTGTTATCAACGCCTCGCAAGAGAACAGATGTATGAAGTTGTATGGCAAAGCAGGTTCTCTTGCAACGGAAGCATTTTCGAGCATTCGTGTGGTCCACGCCTATTGGTCTCAACCTAGAATGATCGAAAGGCACAACCAAATCTTAGACAACGCCAAAAGAGAGGGTATGCGAAAGTCGCTGAACTGGGGCTTACTTTACGCCAACGAATTCTTCTTCGTTTTTGCTGGATATGGTTTGGCCTTTTGGCAAGGCATTCATATGTACGCTAGAGACGAGATCGAAGCCCCTGGCAAGATCGTAACGTGTGTTGAGCTATCCTTTTTGAGACCGGACCTACGCTGATGAAACATAGAGNTGATCTTCGCTGTTCTTGTTGCCGCCCAGTCTGTGACTCAAGTCGCCCCTCAAATGCAAATAGTCGGTACGTATGATCAAACCCTTTGTAGGCTTCCTTGAAATGACATAGAGCGACGATGGAGTTATGGAAACGCGCACAAATTGCTTCCGAACCAGATTATCAAAGTTATGCTAATTTTGACCAAAGCTAAAGCAGCCAGTAGCGCCGAGGAACTTCTTGAGGTAATCGACAGAAAGTCGCTTCTGGATCCTCTGGAGAACAAAGGAGAGCGCCCCGAGTCAATCCAAGGGGAAATTGAGCTTGGTGCCATCAACTTTGCTTACCCCTCCCGGCCAGATGTTCGAGTTCTCGATAATTTTTCATTGAAAGTTCCCGCGAAAAGCACGATTGCTCTGGTCGGTGCATCGGGATCTGGGAAGTCTACCATCGTGGGCTTAATGGAGCGTTGGTATGAGCCAGATTTGGGGACTATCAAGATTGACGGGCGAGACACTCGCGACCTTGACGTCCAATGGCTTCGTACCCAGGTCAGATTCGTCCAGCAAGAGCCCGTGCTTTCCAACACAACGATTTATCAAAACGTACGACTCGGCCTCGTAGGTGCAGCAGATCTTCCAGAGAATGAGATCGAAGCGAGGGTGGTAGAGGCCTGCCGAGATGCAAATGCAGATAGCTTCATCAGAAGCCTTCCAGAAGGGTATCAGACTGTTGTTGGCGAGCGAGCCAGTAGGCTCTTAGGGNGTCAGAAGCAGCGAATCGCCATTGCCCGAAGCATCACATCGGACCCTAAAATCCTTTCCCTGGACGAAGCTACCAGCGCTCTGGACCCACAAGCGGAAGATATTGTCACAAGCGCCCTGGATCGACTGCAAGGCTCAAGGACCACGATCGCCATCGCACACAAACTCTCAACCGTCAAAAATGCTGACAGGATCGTCGGACTTGACCAAGATGTCATCAAGGAGCAAGGCACTCACGCCGAACTCTTAGACCAAAAAGGCGCTTATTATCGTCTCGTGATGGCACAAGATCTGGGGAAAGACGGTGACTCCTTGGAGAAGAAAGACGCTGAGACTTTGCATACGGAAGTCAATCAAAGTCTGTCACGCAAAGAGTCCAAAGGTATTGGGCAAGAACTTCTCAGGCCATCAGACGAACGCAGTCATACACTGGATTACAATTTGTTGAAGTGTCTTACCATTTTCCTCAAAGAGCGCCGGGATTGCTGGATGAATCTGTTCATCATCGCGGTAGCATGCGTTATTGGTGGTCTAACCTATCCAGCGCTTGCTGTTCTAATCAGCAGACTTATCACCACCTTCCAACTACAGGGATCTCAGCTGACAGATCGCGGAGACTTCTACGCACTCATGCTGTTTGTTGTGGCGATAGTAAACGGTTTATTGTACTTCATCGCTGGGTATGTTTCCAATATCGTGTGCCAGATCATCTCGAGGCAGTATCGCGAAGACATGTTCAAAAACATCATCTACCAAGACATGGAATATTTCGACCAACCCGAGAACGGCACTGGAGCCATTGTATCTCGTCTGTCCCAGGCGCCCGCCAATCTGCTCGAGTTCATTGGCCTCAACTCTGCACTGCTTCTCATTGTCTTGATCATGCTGTTATCGTCTGCCATCACTGCCATCATCTTTGGATGGAAGTTGGCGCTCGTTGCTATCTTTACCATTATGGTGCCGGTTGTTGGCATGGGATGTTGCCGTCTCAGAATGAAAATTCGACTCGAAGAAGCCACGGAAAGGCTATTTTCCGACAGCGCAGCTACTGCTTCAGAAGCAGTCTCGGCAATCCGGACTGTGGCTTCACTGTCACTAGAACAGCACATAGTTGAGCGGTACCAACCGCAGCTCAGGAACATCACCAAANAGTCCAGCAAGATGTTGCTCACCGCGAGTCTGTTTTTCGCTGTAGCTCAGGCTGTCGAGTTCGCTGCTATGGCATTAACACTGTGGTACGGCGCACGTCTCATGTCTTATGGCGAGTATAGTACGAACCAGTTTTTCACCGTGTTCATCGCAGTCGTGTTCGCTGCTGAAGGCTCGGTTCAGATGATTGCATACAGCACTTCGCTTTCTAAAGCACGCGCTGGTGCGAACGAGATTCTCTGGCTTCGATCTCAACATCCACGCATAGGCATGCACGACCGATGCCGTCAGGTACTTGACAATGAGAAGGGGTCAGAAGATTCAGCGACTTTCGAACTGGGCAAGGTCGAATTCGCTTACAGTACCCGACCTGACAACACTATCATCAAGGGGTTAGACATCGACATCCACCCGGGTGAATTTATCGCATTCGTTGGAGCATCAGGATGTGGAAAGTCGACTGTGGTGTCACTCTTGGAGCGATTCTACGAGCCATCTGCTGGAAGTGTCAAGCACCACGACAGAGAGCTTAGAGAATACTGTCCTCGGAAGTACAGAGACGGCATTGCGTACGTACAACAAGAGCCGAGTCTGTTCGATACAAGTGTTCGTGACAACATCCTCCTTGGAACAGTCGACACAGCTACGGCCGCTGAAGTCGAGGCTGCCTGCCGTCAAGCCAACATCTGGGACTTTGTTTCCTCTCTACCTGAAGGCCTGGAGACTGGTTGCGGAGCTGGGGGTACACGCTTGTCCGGTGGCCAACGACAACGAACATCGATCGCACGAGCACTCATTCGCCAACCTCGAGTACTGTTGCTCNACGAAGCGACGTCTGCATTAGACACTAACTCTGAAAAGTACGTTCAAGCCTCAATTGCCCAAGCGTCCATTGGTCGTACTACGATTGCGATTGCTCATCGACTTTCTACGATCAAGGACGCAGACAGGATCTTTGTTTTAGGCCAGAGAACTGTGGTCGAGCAAGGTACTCACACTGACTTGATCAAGCAAAAAGGCATCTACTACAAATTGTGCCAGTCGCAGTCCTTGTAGGCGGTACGAAACACCGCTCTCATGTATTAGTAATTAGAAGCCCATGTCCGGGACAACATTCATCCTCTTTCATCTCTCACCCTTCTCAACCCTCCCGATGCATTTGCTTCGGATTTTGAGACTTCCTAATGTGGGAGGTCGAGCACTATTCAATTGCTCCTAGATTGATAACCCCGCTTAAGTCCATTGATGACGAAATAATAACCAATCACGCCAAATCACGAAACATTGAAACACATCTTGCCAGATCTTTGAACATCATACCAACCTCGATATATCCAATCCATATACACGGCAAAATGGCAAGCTACACCAACGGCGAGAGTAACAACGGCGAGACCAAGGGCATCCAGCCCAAGATCACTCTCTACACCAACCACCTTTGTCCTTACGCCCACCGCGCCCACATCACCCTCGAAGAGCTGGGTCTGGACTTTGAAGAAGTCGTCATTGACCTGGACAAGCCTCGCGAGCAATGGTATCTGGACATCAACNCCCGTGGCCTCGTGCCTACGATCAAGTACACCGTCCCCGGCCTCTACGATGAGGAGATCATCACCGAGTCGAGCATTGTCGCACAGTTTCTCGCAGATGCTCGTCCTTCGCACTTGCTGCCCGGCAGCTTGCACGACCCTTTCGCACCGCTGTTTAGAGCTAGATTGGCTTTCTTTGTCGACACGTGGAACACAAAGGTTCAGGGCAACCTTTACCCTTTGATGAAGGCCGAAGGTGAAGAGAAGGAGAAGCTGGCCAAGGAGACCATTGCTGCTATTGAGAAGGAGATTGAGCCTCTGCTTGCAAATGCTGCTCCTTTCTTTGGCGGCAAGGACAAGCCTACGCTTGCCGAGGTATGTTGTGACTGGAAGCAATGTCCACTGGGTATCATACTGACCGAAGACCCAACTGCAGNNGCCATCATTGCGCCTTTCCTGATCCGCTTCTTCGCTTTCTCCAAGGAAGGCAACCTTCTTCCTTCGTCGCTGAGGAAGTCCATCGAGGCCCTGCCCAATACTGGCAAGTGGGCCAAGGCTGTTGTTGAGCTCCCCAGTGCTCTGACCATCTGGAACGAGGAGGATGTCGTCAAGAGAACATCGGCTCGCGTGGCCAAGATGAAGGAGGCTGCTAAGTGAGCGCTTCTTCTCGGTTGACTGACCGGCAGAGGAGACTAAAGGAAGCAGACTATAGCATGCATAATGTGAAATGACTACTAGGCATATAGCAACGGCAGAATACATGGTTTGATCGTGCAACAATGGCTTTCGGAACCAATGGTTTTGTCTTCCCTGACGAGAGAGATGGTAGATTCATGGATGCATTTTGAATGACGAACTGGATTTGACGGTCTCAGAATGACTCGGTATTGATTGTGTAGCCGAGACTGAAATGCATGAGTTAATTAAGCACTCTCAAGTATTCGACATATACTATCAAGACAGCCTTGACCTTGCTATTTCTTGTATACGACTTGTGTTCTACTCAGACGAGCATTCAACAAAGTGAAAGGGTCCGAAACGCTCGTCGAGTAGTTCGGTCGGTTGGTGGCGGCTTGGCGTTGCGCCAAGAATGTCGCGCACAGAAGTTGCAAAATCACAAGGCTTGCGCGTTGTGAAGATTCTCTCCTCTTCGTCCGCGACCAACGATCACTAACGACCCAGCTTCCCCAATACCGTAACAGTACGTCGAACCTCTGCATCAATACACGATTGGTCGCAGTCGCCTGGCAAAGAGTCGCATTTGCTGACAGTTGCAAAAGATGGGTGCCCTCAAATACGTCGAAGAGCTCCAGAAGAAGAAGCAGTCTGATGTCCTGCGCTTCCTTCTCCGTGTTCGCTGCTGGGAGGTACGCGCTACATGAGAATTGATGCTACTCGTTGAACTTTGCTGAGAGTGCATCAATATAGNNCTCCGCCAGTTGAACGTCATCCACCGCGCCTCGCGCCCTTCGCGCCCCGACAAGGCCCGCCGTCTGGGATACAAGGCCAAGCAGGGATACGTTATCTACCGTGTCCGCGTCCGCCGCGGTGGTCGCAAGCGCCCCGTGCCTAAGGGTGCCACCTACGGTACGGCTGAAGAATCTGCAATGCGAAGAAGGATCTGGGTCTAATACTCTCTACAGNGCAAGCCCACCAACCAGGGTGTCAACCAGCTCAAGTTCCAGCGCTCCCTCCGCTCCGTCGCCGAGGAGCGTGTCGGCCGCCGCTGCGCCAACTTGCGCGTCCTCAACTCGTACTGGATCAACCAGGACTCGACCTACAAGTACTTCGAGATCATCCTTGTCGACCCCCAGCACAAGGCCATCCGCAAGGACGCCCGCATCAACTGGATCGTCAACCCCGTCCACAAGCACCGCGAACTCCGTGGCCTTACCTCCACCGGCAAGCACAACCGTGGTATCAACAAGGGCCACCGCTACAACAACACCTCTGCCGGTCGCAGAAAGACCTGGAAGAGACAGAACACCCTCTCTCTCTGGCGCTACCGATAAACGTCTCGCCCCTGCCGGCGTTGACGTGGTTGCTAAAAGGGATCTGGGCAAGGGTCTTCGTTTCGTGTCGTTGCGATGTTGGGACGAAGGCATCCACAAAATTTCTGGGATTATTAGCGGGCATTACGAACTAGCCATAACTGTTGTCATTCAAAATCACAACGCTACCCGCTCACTTCCTCGTGTTTCCTGTGCAATGTGAAGGTGATTTGTCTTGGAAGCCAAGTGTATAGTATGTAGAGCTTACGCAGCCCTAACGCTACAGACAGGGGTCGGGTGAAACAGGATGGAATTGGAGCATATTTGCAATTCAAGCTGATGGAGAAAGAGCAAGTTGCAAATGGGGCATTGGTGAGTGGCAGGTGTTAGGTTTAAAGGTTCCGAGTAGATTATTACTAGGTTCGGCGCAGGGCGACCCCAGAAATAGGAGCGGTAGTGAGGGGGCGGCGCTGGGCTCGAGAGTCATGTCAGGGAGAGGTTCCAGGAGCTGAGCACAGTCGAATTGTGGTCGACACGAGCTCAACCGCTTGGTGCTTCGTATTTGCTTCTCTCGACAATCTCTGCCCTCGTCGTCTGGCCCAGGACATGACTGTCGTGCTTTCCCCGGCACGCCCAGCGTCCGTCTCAGCTGCTGCCCACCTGCATCAACAAGACATTCTTCACCCTTCACCTGTCCCCTCGTCGAGCCAGGAGCCACCTGAAGCATCGGCATCCGGGAAAGCATGTCTCTCTGGCCACCGCGATTCACATCTCTAACTTCGGGCTCTTCGGGAAACGCAAACAGGCCGCCTCCTGCATCCCCTCCACGCGCTTCGAGAGATCAACAACCGCCGCTCTCCCCACGGCCCACCCAATCCTCGAGTCCACGACAGCAGCCACACACGCGTGCCGTCAGCCACCCGTTACCGAGGATTTTCGGAAAGAAGAAAAGTGCACCCGTCTTGAGAAGTATTCCTCTTGATGAACACTTGGTACCTGTGCTGGACGCTGGTCCTTCCGGAGCGTCTGCAACCGACAAGCCCATCGGAGGTCGCAAGAGAGATGAAGAGTTGATTACACGCCAATGCATGTGCTGCGATAACAAAGTCCGCTTTCCTCGCCATCTCCACGTCTTTCGCTGCACCAGTTGCTTGACCATCAACGACATTGAGCCCTATGTCAAGGAGGCCCGCGGTCCCAAGTCTGGAACATATCCAGCTCAGCAGCAGGGTCCGCGACGTAAGTTTGATTGTTCAGCTACAAGAGTCGCACAATGAACTGACCAGAACAAGNCGATACTTCCGCTCTCAGTCGAACGTAGTCGAGCCATCATCGATCGCTGTCTGATCACCTACCTTGAAGCACGATGCCGAAGAGGAGATGCTCCAACCTTGCGAAGTGCTTCGGGCCTTCCGGATCCTTTCGTTGGTGGTGACTCAACAACAGAACATGCAACTCTGCATCCACCTCCACGCTTCGAGCAGTCGCCTCCTGAGACGCCTGAGCTCCCTTCGGCAACCTTGAAGACTCCCGATGATTTCCAATATTTCTCATACAAGGCTTCTCCTTCACCGAACAAGAGTCCTTCAAGACCCAAGACTGCTGCCTCGTCATACACCGCTCCACATATGCCTCCAGTGCCACCGATGCCTCCTCTGCCGCCAAACAGAAGACCTCCTCCACCACCTGGCTTTCATTCCGCACCCCTTCCCATGCGTCCTACGCCTCCTGTCTACGACGGCCCCAACTCTCAGCGTTACGATCGTGTCAAGGTCATCTTTAAGCCTCTTGAGGATTATATGCTCAGCAGTTTTGGCGATTACAACTGTCTTAACACTTGTTTCAGTACTGTACGGCATCCGATTGCTACACGCAGGAGGAGTGAGAGTGCTATCAAAACTCCCNCTAGTGAAGCGGTCGAGGCTCTTACTCAAAACATTATAGATTCATTTTCCCAGCTCGATGCAAAGACACTACTTCTTGGTGATTTCGCAGAGAATGGCGACTGGTGGACAGGTCGAGTCGCTCGCGATTGTTCGGACAAACCTGACAAACGTGGCCACCAGAGCTCAGAAGGCAGGCGCTTGACCACTTCAAGGTCTCCTCACATTGACTGGGAACAGCTCTTCCATTGGTACGATGTTATTCACACTGCTGGGTCTAGGTGGCGCGACAGAGTTGCAAACATCAGGGATGTTGACCAGGAGAAGGTTCACGAACATATCCGCGGTCCTGTCAATGCTAAGGAGATTGATGAAGATATTGCAGAAGCCCGACTCCATGCCGAACGAGCTTTGCTGAAAATTACCGAGAACATTTTAAAACGACCTACTCGACCTCTGGTTGAACCAGACAATGTACGCTTCCTGCTTATCGTCTTGGCAAATCCTTCATTATACCCTCTAATGCGGACAACCTGCAACCGACCGCCAGTGCCACGCACTCCTTCTGGGCTCAAGAGCTCAACTCTGGCGCCGCCATCTACTCTGAAGCTTCCATCTCCACAGAAGCCGTCAGGTACTCCCATCGGGAACGAGCCAGGGCAGCATGCTGGCATACTCAAGCGTATCTTTGGCTTGATCGCCAATTCTTCTGATAATTGTCATCGCTGCCTTACCAATTGGTTCAGTAGACTACCAGAGCAACAATTTGTCAAGATGGTTGATCTGGTCGCGAGGTTCGTCACATATCGACTTTCGCGACGGAAGAGCCGACCTCGCAGTGTCATACCTCAAGATGGTGGCCTCATTCCTGATTTGTCTGGATCTGCGAGGAACACTTTCGCTCAACTCCAGTCGGCAACTGGACTGAGTGGTAGCGGAAGTGGAGCTGGGAGAAACAAGATGCCACAGATGGAGACTATAAGCGTGATCGACTATAGTGAAGACTGGCAATTGAAGGCTGCTGCCAAAATAATGGCAATGTTGTTTGCTGCAAATAACACATGGCAGACGAAGAGAGCTGGCCTCACTCCTGCTCAGACAAGCCTGAACTCCCTTTCTAAACCACGTACAAAGATGCACGGACAACTGTTGCCTACCTCGGATTTCTATAACACGCTACTCGACTATTACGATCTGGTCGCAGATTTCAAGGCTTGGGAGTCGAAGAAAGCGAAGTTCACCTTTTGTCAATACCCACTCTTCCTTTCTATGGGCGCCAAAATTCGACTCATGGAGTACGACGCTCGTCGACAGATGGAGATCATGGCTCGTGAGGCTTATTTCGACTCTGTCACCACGCGCAGATCTATCGATGGTTACTTCCACCTTCGTGTGAGACGTGAGTGCATGGTTGATGACAGTCTGAAGCAAATCAGCGGTGCTGTAGGATCGGGTCCAGAGGAGCTAAAGAAAGGTCTCAAAGTTCACTTCACGGACGAAGAAGGTGTTGATGCAGGTGGTTTGAGAAAAGAGTGGTTTTTGACAGTAGTCAGGGATATCTTCGACCCTAATCATGGTACGTCTCAATTTCAACAATCCTGACTTAGCAGATAAGAACTAACATCTCGGCTAGGCATGTTTCTATATGATGATGACTCGGGCTTCTGTTACTTCAATCCATCATCTTTCGAGACGAGCGATCAATACTACCTCGTGGGAGCTCTCCTCGGACTCGCAATTTACAACTCGACCATCTTGGATGTAGCGCTTCCGCCATTCGCCTTTCGCAAACTGCTCGCTTCGGCCCCTCCTTCGACTCAAAATCCTGCTCTTCCGTCGAGTGGTAGGACTCAAGTAACCTATACTCTCGAAGATTTGGCAGAATGGCGGCCTATGCTGTCAAAGGGTTTGCGCGATCTTCTAGAGTTCGATGGCGACGTCGAAGCAACCTACTGCAGAGACTTTGTCGCAAGTGTCGAGCGGTATGGTGCAGTGACGGATGTTCCACTCATCCCTGGCGGTGAAGCGATACCGGTCACCAACGAGAACCGCCGTGAGTATGTTGACGCCTACGTACGCTACCTGCTCGACGCATCTGTGGCTAGACAGTTTGAGCCCTTCAAGCGTGGCTTCTTCACCGTGTGTGCTGGCAACGCTCTTTCCCTTTTCCGTGCTGAGGAGATCGAGCTCATGGTTCGCGGTTCTGATGAGGCTCTTGATGTTGACTCGCTCAAGGCGGTTGCTGTGTACGAAAACTGGCGCGAGGTTTCTCCACCGCACAAGCCTCTGCCTAACCCTGCCGATCAAGTGCCGGTGATATCCTGGTTCTGGGACTGTTTTCGAAGTGCCACGCCCGAAGCACAGCGAAAGCTTCTTGGTTTCATTACTGGTTCCGATCGCATACCTGCTGTCGGTGCCACAAATCTTGTTCTTCGCATTGTCTGCGGTGGTGATGGAACTGCTGGCCAAGGACAGAGCGAAGGCAAGGATAAAGAGAGGTTCCCTATCGCGCGAACGTGCTTCAATATGTTGGTGCTTTGGGGCTATGAGAGCAAAGAGAAGCTCGAAGAGAAGCTTTGGCGGGCTGTGTCTGAGAGCGAAGGGTTTGGATTGAAGTGATTGATGAGGACGCGGGTCCTGGTAGCGTATGTTCTTCTATCCTGTTGTATTCATCTACGACTTCTTTCTTCATTGCACCTTCCTCTGTTGATCTGTTCATCCATCGCTAGCTGGTCCTAGTAGTGTGCTTGGCATGCATACTAGTCACTCTTGCCCACTCGATCGTTCCTGCAACCCCTCACATTCTCTGGGCTTCAAGATGTATCCTTGCTGTCTTTCCACCTCCATCAACTCATCGGCACCTGTATTTCATTTGTCTGCCGTCCAGGCGCTCGTGGTCAGCCACAATCACTTTTATATGCTAGGATGAATCCTTCGAAGGAATCACTCCGCGATCTCGGCAACCTTCCGCATATCTTTTGCGACGATCCCCCACAACTCTATCCTCGGATATTCTACATGAGGATGCTGTAGAGGTACGTAGGTACATCTGTCGGTCTTCTTCCCTCGAAATATATAACAACCATGCATGCAGCCGTCCAGAGTTCCTCTACCGACTCTCTCCCCAGAGCTGCCTACCATCATGGACGACGCAATGAAGAAACACTCCATCGAGCACTTCGAGCTTGCCCCGGGGCCAGGCTCGGATACTGCANCCTTTATTGATCCCGTCGCTGAGAAGAAGCTATTGCGAAAAATCGATCTGAGGATTTTACCGCCGTTAGTTTGAACATTGCACATGGAAGGGACTACATTCTGATTGTTTCTAGGTNTGACTGTGTTGTTCCTTCTTGCCTTTTTAGATCGCACGAATATTGGAAATGCAAAGATCCAGGGTATGACTACTGAGTTGAAGATGGGTGGGCATGATTACAATATTGCATTGTTCGTGTTCTTCATACCTGTGAGTGTCTATCGTCATCTGCTTCCAGGTGATGCTGTCGTGGTTAGAACATGCTGACATGTTGACAGTNATATCTTGCTCGAGGTACCGAGTAATATCGTATTGAAGAAGATTTCGCCCTCACTTTGGTTGAGTTGTATCATGGTACTTTGGGGTAGGTTACATGCCACTGTGGTAGGCAGGGCCAATTGTACTAATACTTGTCTTACAGGTATAGCAACTATTGGACAAGGTTTAGTCAAGACGTTTGAAGGACTCGTTGCTATGAGAGTCCTCGTTGGTATCTTCGAAGCTGGGCTGTTTCCGTAAGTTACAAGTAAACAATGTGCGGAAACGCGAACTAATCGTTTTGCAATGCAGTNNGGCTGCGTATATCTGATCAGCATGTACGTAAGGCAAAGGTACAGATAGCACGAACCAGAACCCATCAGATGGGTTTTGGACTGCTATTTGTTCCATGCTCAAACATAAGACACATGCTAATTGTACCTTCACCTTGCAGGTNACTATCAGCGCTATGAACTACAGTGGCGCCTCTCCTTGTTTTTCTCTGCCAGCATTCTCGCGGGTGGCTTTGGTGGTGTAAGTCCTAGACAGGGCTTTCTCATCAATCAGTGCTGACATGAATTAGNNCTTCTGGCTTATGCTCTTGCCAAAATGGATGGTATGTCTTTATGAATGTGGAGTAAGTGTCACAATATTGACGTGTCTTGCGCAGGCATAGGTGGATATTCGGGTTGGAGATGGTAGTCCTTCCTTCTATGATTCATTCTCGAGAGACGCTAACCTTTAAACACAGGANTCTTCATCATCGAAGGCCTCTTGACCGTTGTTGTTGGCATCGCTTCTAGATTCTGGGTCTGCGATTGGCCCGAAACAGCAAAATTCCTCACCGAAGAAGAACGTCTGCTCTTGATCTCACGACTCCAAACTGATTCTGGAGAAGCGGTGATGAACAGATTAGACAAAGCTGCAAGTATGTGTTCTTCCTTCCTTTTTATTGATACCCTAGTCGTTTGACGTGTACATGAAAGCTAACGGAATTCGAAATTAGCTCGCCGTATCTTCAAAGATTGGAAAATCTGGTGCGGTGTAGTCATGTACATGGGCATAGTCAACACCGGCTACTCGGGTTCCTTCTTCGTACCCACCATTATCCGTGAGATGGGCTACACGTCTGCCTCGGCCCAAATCCGCTCAATTCCCATATTCGTCGTTGCTGCGGTCTGCTCGGTTGCTGCTGCTTGGTTGACCGATCGTCTTCGCCATCGCTTCGCATTCTGCATCTTCGGTCTCGTGGTGGCATCGATCGGGTACATCATCCTGCTTTGTCAGACCGGCCTGTCGGTCGGCGTCAAGTACTTTGCGCTCTTCCTCATCGTCCCTGGCGGCTACATTACTCAACCTATCGTCCTGGCATGGGTACAAAACTGTATGTCTGGCCACTACAAACGCTCTGTGGCCGCCGCCATGACAGTCGGTGTTGGCAATTTGGGCGGAATCGTTGCGTCAAACGTCTTTTTCGTTCAAGAGGCTCCTCTCTACCGCACAGGATATGGTGTCGGGTTGGGCTTCTTGTGGATCTGTGGTCTTGGCTGTGTGGTACTATTCGCTGGTGTCATTTGGGAGAACAAGAAGAGAGATAGAGGGGAAAGAGATGATAGATTGGCATGGTCAGATGTCGATAACCTTGGGGACGATCATCCTAGTTTCAGGTTCACTACTTGAGGGAATGTGTTGGGGGTCAAGAGGAAAAGAGATGCTCACGCATACAGACGGATATTAGCATAGCTGTTCCCATCATTTCGGTTGTCATCGTTGCCTTCGCTGCAGATTCGATGCCATCGTCGTCCGAAATATCACTCGATGGCATCATTCCTATGTGCAGCCGTTCCATCAAACCACCATCCTATCGCTCCTAGTACCATATATACTCATTTGCTATGTTGACACCTATGTAAATCGTGCTTTTCATCCACGAATCTACCATATCTATACGCCACTATTCCTCATTCTTTCGACAGTATTACGTGGGGACATACCAATGCTCATCAACCTTCTCAATTTCGAGATCGGAAAATGCAGTTTATGCGAAAACTGCCTCTGATCGTTCTACCAATAGCTCAAGGTCTGGGAAGGCACTAAGGGTACTACTTGGCTATCTATGTAACATGTTCTGAGTACCGTAGGGCCAATGGTGAACGTGTTGTCGTCGATTGTCATGATTGCTCTGTTGAAAAGGGTATGACCCTGTCGGAGTGGGAGAGCAGGGTTACCCATACTTACACAAGACTTGCTAAATTCGAGGCGAGCAACAGCGACGGACACATTGCGTCAAGACAGACCGGCAATCGCATCGAGCAAAGAAAGTGAAACGGAGACATGCAAAGGTATAGTGAAATGGAAAATAATTGCTCGCTGATTTGAAAACAACAACAACAACAAAGGATCCCTAGGTATCAATCTGTGTGTTCCCTTAGGCGCATCCCTTTTCAACAAACTAAGACTACATTATCGACCTTTTTGTTTTCAGCTTTTGCGTGCCATGTGCTATGTGAAAGTGTCATCATTGATATTCGTTGAATCCATCATTACGACCGTGTCAGACGCGATGGTGTTGTTCCTCTACAGAAGGGGAGCCTCGGCTCTGACGTTCTCAGGTGCAGAGTTCTCGTGGTAGACGTTCTCATCACGGAGGACGGGTTGAGTGTGTGCGGCAAGGCTGGGCTCGGTGGTGGGGACGCTGGGAGCGTTGAACTCGGTCAAAGGCTCAGTGGAGCGGTCGATACTCTCAGAGGCATGGCTGTTGGAGCCGAAAGAGTCGTAAGAGTTACCAGTAGCTTGCGAGGTCTTGTCGGCAGCAGACTGGGCAGTAGCGGAGGTCTTGTTGGCGGCGTCTTGAGCAGTGGCAGAGGTCTTGTCAGCAGCGGTCTGAGCGGTGCTGGCAGCAGAGTCATAAGCGTTCTGAGCAGAAGCGGAGGTCTTGTTTGCAGCGTCCTGAGCAGTGGCAGAGGTCTTGTTGGCGGCATCTTGAGGCGGTNNGGCAGCGGCCTTGTTGGTAAGGTTGTTGGCGGCGTTCTGGATGTCTTCCTTCTTGATTTCTCTCTCAGGCTCGTTCTTGGCGGGGTTCAGGTTGGCAGGGTTGGGGGCATCAGCCTGACCGGCACGCTGCTTGGCCTGGCCGATGAGCTCGGAGGCGCGGTTGGAGAGGTCAGTGGCGGTGCTCTTTGCAATGTCGGTAGCGTGCTGAGTCTGCTCGGCAGCAATGGTGCGAACCTGCTGGGTCTGCTCGTTGATGATGGTGCTAGCGTTCTCAAGCTGGGCGTCAATGACCTCGCGGTTGTTGATGTAGACAAGAGGGACGGTGTAGATCAGAGTGGTGAAGAGAAGAGCAAGGCCCCAGGTAGGCATGATCTTGACGAGGAAGTAAGAGATGAAGGTGATGAAGAAGGCACCGACGGTGACAAAGACGTTCTCGCCGAACATGATGCGCTGGAACTCAATGACGAAGAAGTTGATGAGCTGCTCAACATCGTCCAGAGAGGCCTCGAGGGTCTCGCGGGGGATGGTGTAGTACTTGCGAGGGCGCATGCGCGAGGCAAAGCCGCGGTCCATGACAAGCTTGCCGACGACTTCAGCGGCAGCAGTAACTGGGAGACTTGTCAGACACAATATCATCAGATGGGCGTGAAACGACTACTTACTACCGAGAACGATGTAGAGGGCCTTGAACAGGTACTTGAGGATGGGGACATAGCGGGTGAAGAAGATGAAGGTGAGGATGGATGCGAAGGAGATGGTGGTGACACGGGGGTTCTCCCAGCTGAGGAGGTTGTAGAAGAACGAGTGGTAGTGGGTCAGGGGCTGGCCAGTGGCAGCGGGCTGGTCAGGCACTCTCTTGGAGTCCATCAGGTTGGAGTACTCTTGCGAGGTCTTCTGGCCCTCGATTTTGGCCTTCTCGGCTGCGGGGCCGTTGGCAAGGTTCTGGTAGGCAGCGTTGGCATCTGGAGACATGGTGAGTTGGAGCTCTGATTTGCTCGAAAGAGTGNNGAATTACTGTGAAAGCACAAGTCAGCAAAGATGGAATCAAGTTTAGGGAGCTCCAGTGCTGAAGAAGCGTGTTTCAAGAGCAAAGCTGCAAACGCCCATCAAAGAGAGCGGCAGCTGTGGACTGATGTGCCACACAGCGAGCTCTCCCCAATGAACAGCTGCTGACAGAGCTCTGGCTGGAGTGAAGTGGCCACGTACCTTACTGTTGACGACAGCGTCCTTAGCGTTGATGGCAGAGACCTTTGCGTTTTGCAGCTGGGGGTTGAGGTTGGGGTAGTTTGTGTTCGACATGGCGGCGGCTGGTCTGTGATGGGTTCAAAAAGAGCTCAGGAAGCAAGGGAGACAAGGTGCAGAAGTCGCTTACCGATCAATTGGATAGGAAATGGGAGAGTGGTGAAGATGGGAAACAAGGATGTTTTGAGGAAGAGCACGCGACAGAAGAGAAGACAGCGAGCAGCTTCCCAAACCTGCGCCCTGATTTTTGGTGCAGAAACGTCATCCGCGCGAAACAATCAGAGCTCCGTGCGCTTTCACATGCATCTGCGAGCTCCACCAGCCACGCCCGAAAGCTCGTCATTGATTGGGGAAGCCGCTGCTGTCTCCTTTCCACGCTCCTGCCGTCTGCCAGCCAATCTTGGTTTCACAGTCCAGGCAATCTTGTTTAACGCATGAGTTCGCAAACTGGCCATTCCATTGCTTGTCAGAATCGTCTGTTCAATTCCCCGTCCTATCTCGACGCTGTATCGTTTCATCCATCCTCGTGGGATCTGCTCCGATCGCAAACAAACAAAGATCGTCCACTAAAACCCACAAGACCCGCTATCCAAAACACCCTCCAAAAGAGCCTCATGCTAGAAAAAGAACAAAGAGACCAAAGAAATACGAAATCCTGTGTTTTTCCACACAGTCCCTGTCCATCGACTTTAAGCGTCCTGTCCGAATCTCCATCCACCTTCTTTGACAACTCGTGCACGCATCTCACGGTCCTTGACCTTTTCTTCCTTCGTGACTGCGTCTCCCGTGTCGACCCAGCGAGCAGATGATCCACGCTCGCGGAACTTCTTCAGTCGTTCGGGGTTCTTGCTGTTGCGGAACACCTCTTCCATCTGTAGCGGTGCGATGGGTCCAAAGATGCTCTCAGGATCCACAAGCTGTTGCTGTGTAAGCAGATCGCGGAGTGCCGGCGACGCAACCCAAGAGGGCGCTCGGAATCCACCAGTTTGATCATCGTCCGAATCCTCATCTTCGCTGTCTGTGGCAATCTCAGGCAGATTGATGTTGTCTCCATTGGGGTACAGAGGTGAAGATTTGGCAGACTTGGGTACCGATTTCTTAGAAACGACTTGAGCCGCCGGTCGTCCAGGTGTCTTGAATGCCGATGGAGGTGCTCCCTTGCTCGAAGATGCTCCAGGAGGATTCGAGTTCTCTGCGAAGGGGATCCGAGCTGTCGACAACTTCATCATATCATTAGGATGCATACCTGCTTTGGCGTGCTGTGCGTGATGTTGTGCTGTGACCGTCGCCTTGAACATGTTCTGAGAGTGGTGAGCAGCTGGCGGAGGTGCGTGAGTGTAACCGTGTGGGAATTTGTTGAGTGTTGACTCTTTGCGCATGTTCGACGGTCTCTTTGGAGGAGCTGTCAAGGCGTTGTCTGACGGCCTATCGACCTCATCGTCGTCACCCTCCAACGTCTTGCGTCGCTTGTCACCTTGCTGCTGGTACGATGTTGGCGCTCTACCGATAGTAGGACGCTGCGATGACTCTTCGACCTCTTGCTGAAGAGGACGTTTGGCGGGCTTTGCACTGTTGGCTTGAGGTGCGGGTCGATCTTGCTTGGAGAGCTGTCTCAGTGTGCCACCAATGTCTCCACGGGGCAATGTAGACTGTGCTTGCTGCCTGTCCATCTTCTCTTGCTCCATGTTTGCAGCCTATGAACGTTAGCATAAGTAAAAATCTCTTTAAAGCAATCCCGCTTACCAGTTCAGCACTCTTCTTCTGCTGCAAAGCCAGCTGTCTCTGTTGCTCGACCTTTCTCTGCTCTGCCTGTTTTTGTGCTGCATTTCTGGCCTCTTGAAGTCGTTGCTGCTCGGCCGCCTTACGTTCCTGTTCTGCTTTACGATCTTCTTCGGCCTTGGCAGCTCGCTTGCGCTCAATCTCGCGCTTCTGTTCTGCTTTCTTNNCAGTGCCACCTTTTCGTCTTGTTCCTTTTTTNNTCTGGCAGCAGCCTCGAGGGCCTTTACGCTGCGCACCGAACCAGCACCAGCACCAACTGACTTGGACAATGCAGGGGTTGTGCACTGCCAGAGCGTGTCGCTTGTTGGCGAGTGGCTGGGGCAGTGTTCGTATCTTGAGAAGAGCTTCCCGGCTGGNGTGGAGCCAAGTCTTTGCGAACCCGATGCCACCTTGATGCTGACTGGGGCAGGCTTTGGCTGAATGCTACCCAATCTCGATGGCTTGGCCAGTCTGCCAGGCGCTCTCAATTTGCCAGCTGGAGCGCCAGTCTTGGGAGGCACTGGAGGACCAGCTTCATCGACGTCGCTTGCTTCATCTGCAGTCGATCTCCACGATTGCTGTGATGCAGCACCAGGACGACTAGCCGCAGCATGTCTCTCCTTCTCGACTCTTGCGGCTTCGGAAGCCTTGTCCTTCTCAGCCTTCTCGTGAGCCTTCTGCCTCTCTTGTTGCCTGACCTTCTCCAGATCATCCATAGCACTCGTTTCGTCCTTGGATTCCTTGTCCTTCTTACGGGCGTGCTCAGTTGAGCTGCGAGTTCGCCTGCTTCCACCGGTTGCGGGAAGAGCGGTGGCCGGCCTGTTCTGGCTAAGATCAGGGTAGAGACCGCCAGGCATCTTGGACATGTCTGAATCGGGACGTTCGAATGTTGCCGCAGAGAGCGGTCGATGGGGAGAGGAAAGTGAGTTCATCTTCGCCTGGGCGCTGGCTGCAGCACTACTACCAAACATACCTTTGGCAGATTTAAAGACAGAATAGAGCTTGGCCTTGGATGCGCTAATAGGTGCTTCGGCGAACTTTTGTTTTGTCGGAGAAGCAATAGAGTTAGCAACAGGAGTCGTGGCACCGCTGCCGGGAGGGAAGTTGGGATTGGAAACAGATGTGTTCTTCTGGTGGTGAGCGTGATGAGGAGCAGTTGCAACCTTTGCAGGAGAAGCGAGAGTGGCTGTCGAGTTGGACTTGTGGTGTCCCATGAAGTACTTGGAGGGCGATTCGCGCAATGCAGGCTTAGGAATGCCAGTAAAGGCTGGTTGCGCTTCTTCAATTGAGACAGGGTCAGATACTTGGTCATTCAGCTTCTGTGTGTCAACGCCGCTAGCGGCACGAGAGCTGGTAATTATGGGAGCGATCCAGTCGTCATCATCATCATCGTCGACGAGCGGTTGTGTGTCGCCTTGAACATTTTCTTGAGACGGTCCAGCAGTAGATCTGTGCTCGTGGGCTGGTAGAGAAGGATAAGCAGGCATGTGAATGGACTTGGATGTGCGAGGCTCCTTCTGCTGGCCGAGCAAAGTTATGCGCTCGTGCAGCCTTTGGGTCGACGTTTTGTTGTGTTCGTCTGCATCTTCTGCCGACTGAGAGTTGGTCTGTTGCGTGATACCAAAGCTCTTACCAAAGGCACTTGTGCGAGCACCACCAAACGCATCCATGTGACTGCCTCTGGGGCCAATACTCCGCTTAGCAGTCAAAGGCTCACGGGCAGGCAAGGCGGCGAAGGTCAAACTGCTCTTACGCGTTAATGGCTTGTCGGGTGTCGAGGTTTCGGATGGCGATTTAGGATTGTCGTCTTCTTCTTCCTCTTCCAGCTCTTCCTCGTCTGCCATTTGGTTTTCGTTCTGGTCCTCTTCAGCCTGCAAATCTTCATCCGCAAATGGCGCGTTCGAATCTTGTGTAACGGGTCGGCTGCTAGACTCGGGGTCGGGCACAGTGGCCTGGTCATCGTCTTCTGCGAGATCCTCGTGGACATTCTCGGCGTCTTCGTTAGCCGAAACAGAAGATGCTGTGTCGTTAACAACAGGATCGTTTGTGACGTGCTCTTGTAGAGGTTCGAGGTCGGGAGCTTGGGCGTGGCTGTTTTTGAGCATGGATTGTTGCGAGTCAACATCCATCTCGTCCTCGGTCATGCCATGGTATCCAGAATCCATGTTCTCCTTGCCCACGCGCAGAGGGCTTTTTCTGGAAGTTCCCGAGCGAGGGCGCTCTTGTTCGCCATCCTGCGCGATCTGGAACTGGGCAACCTTTGAGTAAAAGTCGTTCTTGGGTGCTGGACTGAAGGTCGATTGGGGATTGGGCGCAAANAGATCCGTCAGAGGCTGTGATTCCTGTCAGTTTGATTCTTCTTGAGGTGGTGACCAAGGGAGACGCACAGCTCGAGCAGCATTCTTACGCGCTGTACGAGGAGTCTTTCCTCGCAGCTTTCCAGGAGTCTTGAAGATATCGGCAAAACTNACTGCGCAAAAGTCAGCGCGAGTATTCTAGGAGAGGATGGCGAGAGCATACACAGGGTTGCTACTAAAAATCTCGGCCATGTGCTCGTTCAGCCATTCCATCTCGTTCTGGGCAGCATAGCCAAACTCCTCAACCTCCATGTCGACAAACTCGGCAGCCTGGTCGCGCTCGGTCTGGATCCATTGCGACGAGCCGACAGGGGCTGTCTTGGAACGAGGGGCCATTGTTGTTTGACGCGTTGTTGTTGTGCTTCTGGAGAGCTAACCAGGAGAGAGTGGACCGAAGATGTCTGAGCTGGACGTGCAACTGATCAGACTATATCATGTCGTTGGACGTAATTGGTTGGCGTCAAGTCGAGGGACGTGGTGTTGACGGAGGCGCAAAGACGAGATCTCGAAGCTGCTTTGTTGTGACATGGATGTTTATGCTCGTCAACTTTGGGACCCATCATCTTGCTTGGCGCGACCCTGGCCAATCACGCTCCATCGGCCGACTTGCTCCTCCTTGCCGGCCACGATCGCCCAAGACCTCATCATCGACCGAAACCCCTCAATCGGCTTCCTGTTCTTCTAGCCGAGTTCTATATCATTGTAATTGTAGGTTGCTTGAACAAATTCCGACTGCGTCTTTCTTTCTTCTGTAAACATGTCAAAACATCTCCTCCCCTCGCTTCGTGCTCTTTCACGACCTTCTTTTCACAGTATAGGCGTATCAATACCACAAGCAAGATGTTTCTCCATGACCAAGCCTACGCGACTGATGGAGACCTCTGGCTTCTCGGAAGAGCAGATGGAAGTTCGTGATGCTATCTCCAAGATATGTTCCAACTTTACAGATGACTACTGGCTCGAGCACGACCAACAGGAGAAATATCCCCATGAACTACACGCTGCACTGGCAAAAGACGGCTGGATCGGCATTGCATTACCAGAATCTCTCGGAGGAGCTGGCCTCGGTATATCAGAAGCCACCATGATGTTGCAGACCATCTCAGAGTCCGGTGCTGGCATGGCAGGTGCTCAGTCAATCCATGCAAACGTCTATGCCACTCAACCTGTCGCCAAGTTTGCTACAGAAGAACAACTCCAGCGAATGCTTCCAAAACTAATTAGTGGTGAATGGCGAGCTTGTTTCGGTGTTACGGAACCGAACACTGGTCTGGAAACCCTCAAGCTCAAGACTACTGCCCTCAAAGACGGTGACTTTTACAATGTGACTGGCCAGAAAATTTGGATCTCTTCTGCCCAGGTAGCCACAAAGATGATTCTTTTAGCGCGCACTACGCCAATCGAGGAAGTCGCGAAGCCCTCGGAAGGTCTGTCTCTATTCTTCATCGACTTCGACAAGGCACAGCCAGGCCTCGAGTTGAAGAAGATCCGCAAGATGGGCGGACGAGCGGTCGATGCGAACGAAGTCTTCTTTGACAACTACCGCATCCCAGCCGACTCCCTCATCGGCAGAGAAGGTCAAGGGTTCAAAATCGTGTTGCACGGCATGAATGCCGAACGCTGCCTCCTAGCAGGCGAAGCACTGGGTCTAGGCTACGCAGCTCTACGCAAAGCATCACAGTATGCCAAAGAGCGTATCGTGTTTGGTCGACCCATTGGCGTAAATCAAGGAATCCAACATCCCCTCGCTCAAGCATACATGCACCTCGAAGCTGCAAAACTGTCTACTTATCATGCGGCACGTCTATATGACGCATCCACGACTAATTCAAGCATTAGTCAGCATGCCATTGGTGTTGCGTGTAACACGGCTAAATACGTAGCTGCTGAAGCTGCGTTCACGGCTTGTGAGAGAGCGGTCTTGACCTTGGGTGGTATGGGATATGCAGCGGAATACCATGTCGAAAGGTACTTGCGAGAGTGTTTTGTGCCCAGGATTGCGCCGGTCAGCAGGGAGATGATCATGAACTACGTGGCCGAAAAGGCTCTGGGACTACCAAGAAGTTACTAGCTCAAACTCATGCATCGTAGAAAGGTAGATTCGTGCTGTAAGCCATCTTCATCGTCACTTCCGTCTCCCGCTTCTCGCATTGATCCTTCCAAGTGATCACTTTCAAAACGAAACACATCTTCAAATATACAACGGCAAAATTTCGACAAACAGAACCCCCCTAGCCGCCGTACTGCTAGGAGGGGAAGAGAAAGTATGCTACCTTTCGTCATTATTGTTGTCGAGTGAGGATTACTGGGACCTCCGGCTTCAAGTTGGCGTCGAGGAGAATAGAACCAGTGGGCTTTGGCCAACTACATGGGAGACACGAGCCGCTACCACTGCGCCATCCCACCGGTTCGATTATGACAATGCCAACTGTGTTTGATATGATGCTGACGTTGCTATCTTGTAGACGTGAGGACACTTTTGGTCGGACATTCAGGGGTAGGTGGTGATAGTCTGACTTCCCTGAATTGTCGTAGCTTAACGCCCTCAATCCCTTCTCACACTCCTTCCTCTCAGTGCTTCGTGAGTCTACTGGAAACTAGGCCACTTGCTAGTCCTCTCGGTGCTCCATTTAGTGCACTGAAGACTTGCCTGCAGAGCAAACACATTCTTTTGCCCACTGCTTTTTCCGGCATAAAGCGCAGCAGAATGATGAACACCTAACACATGCAGTCGACATCAATAGGCACCGGTCACGAAGGTCAACGTCAATATGGCAACCACTCAAAACAGTATTGAAGTCAAATTGTATGTGATCTCAGAGATGAACTATTCTCTAGTATCGATCATTCCGGCATCTACAACATTCGTGGATGGTTCACAAGATCTTCACCAAAAATAAGCCGGGAGGTGGGTATAGCAGAACCTTCCTGATGTTGTAGTTATCGGCACCTCAGCCACATCTCCACCTCTCTTCATTNNCAACGCAGCTAGCAATGCCGTCCCGGTTGTTGTGAGATTTTCGATGCCAAAGTTCTGGAGACCAGGTGCACATTTCAGCAGCATTTTGGCACACAGCTTTGCTCTACCACCAGAAGATAGAGAGCTTACAGGGTCAGTCGATCTTACCGCCATGAACTCTGCCACTTCGCCTAGATACAGGATCCATAGGTTCGGAAACAAAAATGTCGAGGCTGTTTGATCGGGANNACCCACGTGCTCAGATCGTGAGGGTAGATCAAAGCACAACATTCCAGTAATGGACAGGCCTGAGAAAGCGACTTGATCGATGCAGCACCCAGCTTCAGACCCTTTGCCTTCAAGATCAACATTCTGAGTTGTGAAAAGTTTGGGATCAACTGCGCGAACATGCCGTCATCCAACCCATGTATACTAGAAGGTCCGGAACGTGCGTAACGATACGAAATTTCGAGATATTCGAGCAGCTTCAAACTCGAGAGCACTGATAGGTGTTTGGAAGAAAACACCCTGTGTGCGAGGGGACATATGGTAAGACTCTTGAGTTGCCTTTGTCTTCCGAGGGTAGGAAACAGCTCTTTGGCGGTGACATCGAGGAGACACAACTCAAGGACTCGAAGCTGATTCGAAACCTGCTGCAAGATAGAGACAGCACTTGACGAGCAACCCCATNTTCCTCAACGACCTAAGCTTCCTGAATGACTGGACTGGTTGTGATGACACAGGCATTCGATCCAGTAGCTGTGGCCCAAGCCAATCCCCGACTAACTGAAGCAAGGGATTTTCCTCTAGTACATGGACCAGGAGACCGCCAGTCATGAGCTGTAGGGAGAAACGACCCGCAAGAGACAGATGCTGCAGCGACCTACAATTCATGATGAACATGCGGAACGGCTCAGGATCTGGATAATCGGCGAAGTGCCACAGAATCAAGCTTTCAAGTCGTGGCGCTAGGTTATCCATGTTGGCCCTAAGCATATGGTTGGTGGCTGAAACGCTGAATTTGCGACTCAAGGATAACTTTCGTAAGCAGGGTAACGATCGGACAAAATTTGTAAAGTCGGCCTCGCTGACCTTTGCGAGGGGGCCGCATAAGTCTAGGGTCTTGATCACAGGACAACGCCTCACTATCGATTCGAGAGATTGCAAGTCCAAGTCGCAGCTATTCAAGCCAATCGAACGCAGTTTCGGCTGTAGATACGGAACGAGCTGAAGTCCTGTGCTCGGGTCTTCGACGAGATCCATCCACAGCGCACGCAGCGACGGGAACACGAGTTTGTTGAAAGCAGAAATGGCATTCAATCGCGCAACCAGGAGGATCTGAATTTTGTTCGCGTAATACTGACGTCGTTCTCTTGATTGCATAGAAGCCAAGTTTGTGAGACGACCAGTGGATGGCTCCTCCCAGAGTAGGTGAGTACTCATCTCGCACCATTTCTTGTTGACCTGTACGGCGGTATGCAGTGTTGGTCTGTCGAATCGCTCGAAGATACACAGCTGGATCTCCGGCGATAAGTCCGAAAAACGGAAGATTTGCACCGTCATCCTCGTTGATGTGTCTGGCATGAACAGATCTCTCAGGCGTGTCGAAGAACTTGAGATTGGAAAGTTGAGAAATCCATAGAATCAGCAGTGTGAAGAAAAAGTTTGTCCATACAGAATTCACTCAAACCCACTCAGTGATCCAGCTTTCATACAACAGCATATTGCGGATCTTTTCTTTGTGTTACCTTTCAAATCATTCTTGCGACTTGTACAAGCACCGTATCCAAGACGAGACAACCAATGTATTCCTCGGGATGCTTACGAGTTGCAGCCCACCGGTACGGCTCGCAGTGCGGACGTATATTTTTTCTTTTGTCTTGAAGTTGGACTTTGCTTCCCATGTGCTTCTCAGCACATGGGAAGACCGCTCTCTCGTATATTCTTGAGGTGAGTTGGTACGAAGCGCCAAAAATCAGACTCGTTCGAGATTCAGGCTCAGTTCTTGTAGCCGACGCCTTTGTGTTGCATAGCAAGTACAATTGAAGACAAGGATGGCTCGAGTCGCATTCAGAAGTGCAGATAACATGAGTGTTGGTTTCGAGAAAGAGCGAGGTTGTTGCGACAAATGTAGGCGACGAGTGGCCGTCTTGGCAATGGTAGCGGTAGCCTACCACATAACCGACCTTACAGTCTTGGACAGATCTCTCAGAGATGCAGCCATCTTCCTGTCATTATGCATCTCATATGTGTCAACGCCGCCGTCCGGCTAGGATCTGCACATCGACATGCAATCCAGGTTGAAGTCCAAGTAACCACAAGGGCCCATGGTCGTGTTACACGACACTCGTCACGCGCGGGAAGCCAGGCCGACATGAGACGGCAGGGACGAATGGCTGACGCTCAACACGCTATGGTCTGATTGCAAGGGAAAAGGAGAAAAACGACAGGTTTGCGCCCAAACTCGAGGAGACTCGACTAAACGCAGGTTTTTGGGGTCTTTCTGGCCTCAATGGTGATACAAAAATGGTTGGGCGGCTTCGTCGTGAAAACTTGCTGTAGTCGTGTCTGAACCCCTTGAGTGGACGAACATTCTTCGAACCGGAAGAGAGACCGCAGTCTCGAGTAGCGCTCATATTGAGGCTCAACGTCAATCAAAGTCAACACTGACTCGTGATAGTGTAAGCCTCAAACATACGAGCAAAACACGCAATCGTTGTCTGCCTCACATACGAGCAATCCTTCACCGAGAGTCATTGTTTGGAGTTAGCACACTGCACAATGCAGTTTGTGCCACCGTTATACCGCTCGAATCCGTCGCATGAACTACACGCGGAGAGGGGTTTCTCTTGACAGGCTCGTAGCACCGCCCTAAGAAACTCTGAAACGTTCTACACGACATACATCAGTCGCTCTCGAAAACTCCCCGATTCGTCCGGCATTCAACAAAAACGACCCGGGAGCCGAACAGGACGAGACAGAACAGAAAATATGTCCGGTCGCACAAGATTCTTCCCATATCAAGAGCTTGTCTTCCTTTTGCAATGTCCAGACTTGGCATCGACAGACTTACACGACATGATGTACGTATGTCCCATCCATCCCTGCTGCTCATCCGCGTTATGGTGTATTGCTGAGTTAGGCATCGTTGGTTGATTGCTGCACGACATGTGAAGGCGCAGGAACAGGCCTAACCATACATCATGATCTGCGGCGGGAAGCAATCGCTTTGAGATGCCTGCGATTCAGATTCGCGGTTCGATCGCCTTCACTGTCCAGTCATCTCTGGGACTCTCGATCTCCCGGCATACGAGCCTGCAAGTGGTTTCCTCAGCTACAAGAGTGATCACACCCTTGTCACAAAAGTGCTGTTCATTTGTGACTGTTGTCAAGGGAAATGGTGGGCTTGATGGAGACGGATGTGGCGTGTGTCCAAGAGCGTTTTATCGGCAGTCTGCATATGCAAGCCCCATAGGCGTTATGGAAACTTGCAGTCAAACCTGAAGTTGCTGCAGAAGACGGCATAAAAATCGTATAGGTAACATTCAGTGCATGCGAAGTATATCAGAAAGACCTTATCCTGTTATGAGAACGTCTTTGGATATGCTTGAACAGTCTTCGGAATCCACAACGGAACTATTCTTCTCCAACCTCGACATTCTGATAATCTCGTTCAAACAACTGGTGTCCCAGCCTACAGTGCTGAGAAGCAGCTTGGCGACCAACCACACAAACTCGACGGCGCTTTGATCCTCCGTTGACCACTCCAGACATCACTCCATCAGGCAATACTCTGTGTACAAACAGAGCTCTCCTCAAAGCAGGAAAAGAAAGCGGCGTTGCCTGGTCATGCGAAGTCACTGAGACATACAGCCCACTTGAAGGCAATCAACCGAAGCCCAGCATACGAGGTGCAGACCGACATGAATGAAATCCTGCTATTACAACAATAGGTCAGCAAGTGAAGACCAGCAAAAGATCAGTGCAGACCAACTTCGGCATCGGCAATTTACAAAGAACGGTAGAAGGAGTTAGGTGGAGANNAGTGAATAGGAGAAAGAGGCATCAGCAATAATGACAGGCGTTGCTTGTTCCTCATGGTCCCTGGAGCCTGTCTTTGATACATACTGCAAGCTCCCTTTAGACTTGATAAGGCGTCGAGCTCTCGCAGATGCTCACCGCCCATCGCCTCCTTGTCTGGAAACCCAATTGAGCTACTTGAACCCGGTCCAACACCCTCACATAGTAACTCCCACGTCGCTCAACTCTACACACCTCGACGCAACAATGGCATCGGAAGGCAGACACAACATGATCAAGATTTCGTCTCTCCTCAACGCTCCACCATCTCCGGGTATCCTGCCTCCTTTCTCGTCATTGAGCCCGCCTTTCACCCCTGCACCAACCAGCCAAGCATCTTCTGTCACGGCCAGTCCTCCACCACAAGTTGCACGCTCTGGTGGAGCCTCGACAGGCTTTCGTCAGAAGATCGCCAAGGACGCTCCGGTGTTCAATCGTAACCCAGCCCAAGGCGAGATCAACTATGGTCCATTCGAGGTCAGTGACCGATGCGCTATGCTCAGCAAGCGAGAGCGCCAGGAGCTGGCTGAGCATCACCGTGGCTTCAGCATCTTCCCCAACGGTAGCAGTGATCAGGGTCTGATCCGTGACTTTGTCCGTCACATTCCTTACAACAGCGAGAAGAAGGCCTTCTCAGACAAGACTGGTCGCGAAGCGTTCGAGTGTGAGTGAGCTTCAGGGCACTTGTGTTACATTGTGAGTACTGACTCGTCCCAGNTGTTTCAGTACACCTTCAGCCTGCCCCACGAGCCGAACAAAACCTACACTGTCATGTGGGACTACCAGATCGGCCTTGTACGCATCACACCTTTCTTCAAAGCATGCAACTACCCCAAGACGCAGCCCAACAAGGTTCTCAGCCTCAACAGCGGCCTACGAGAGCTATCATTCAGCATCACTGGTGGCGCCATCGCAGCCCAGGGCTACTGGATGCCTTATGGGTGCGCTCGTGCTGTCTGCGCCACCTTCTGCTGGCACCTTCGCTGGGCACTTACCCCTATCTTTGGTCCCAGCTTCATCAGGGACTGTCTGCCTCCGAACCATCCTGGTTTTGCGAGATTCACCATCGACCCAGATGTTGTTCGTGCATGTGCTCGTGAGGCAGAGGGCTGGCGCACCGGTGCCGGCGCCAACCACTACAGCCTTGTCTCGGGCCACCCTACCTCTGCGCCCGCACTCCCTATTCCTCGCTCAACACCCATGCCCATGCCAGAGCCCAAACGTCTTCGTGCTCGACCTACACGCCCTCGCATTGATACTGCCGCTCACCTCGGAAGCCCCTTCCACAGCGACGACGAGAGTGCCGCAATCGTCACTGACACGTTACCTACGCGCCGAAACATCCCTGACTCACCCTCGGTATCTCCCAAGACTCGCATCTCTCCCACAGTCCACTGGTCTGCAGTCAACGACGCTCGCGAGGATAACAATGGCACACCCACCCCTTGTGCCAGCCAGGTCAACACGTCCAAGCTGCCAGTAGACATGCAAAACCTGCTCGTCACACCCAACTCTGCCACCGGACACACCATCCCTTCTCAAGCAACTGGTGCTCGCAAGCGTCGCCGCTCGTCCATCATCGAACTCATGTCTTCATCGCCAACCACTTCGCTCACTACATCACCTATCACTGATTCTGGTTCTGATGGCGAAGACCCCGAGTACGTGGCCTCGTCAAGCGAGAAAGAGGACGATGAGAGCGAAGGCGAAGGACCGAGCAATCGGCCCAGAACAAGCAAGAAGAGAAAGATCAATGTGCCTGGCGTTGGCCACTTCGGAACCAGAGAGGTCAATGCGGCCAAGATGCTTCTTGCCTTGCACCAGGACGACGCTTCCATTGGCGCTGTGTGAGCTGCTCCTTCCTTTCTTCCTTCCTTCTCCCTTCGTTCTTCCCTTTGCCAAGAAACTCTTCGAAGGTCCCGGCTTGCTGGCAGAAGGCACGATGCAAACATTCTTTCATGACTATCTCTTACGGCCTTTGTTCTCCTTTCCTCTTCTCCTTGGCTTCCGCTCAACATGGCTTATGACTCGAGTATGATGTTGTCACGATTGAACTCACACACTGCACTTGGCGATATATGGCAACGACTTTTATGTATTGATACCCCCTTGCTTCCAGCAGATGAATGAAAAAGTCTTCGTTTCCAAGCATTCATGCTGTTTGTACTCGTGTACGTGCTTCAATCAGTGGAACTTGTTCTTGTTGTGAGCTACAGAGAAATGCATGTTTGGCTGAGAAGATTAGCCCAAGCCGTGCACAACGGTGAGGAACAGGTGTGATGCACCATATCTCTGCTGATTGCGGGTTACAGGGTGGTTGGTGGCAGTTTGATATTTAGAATCTGCTACAGGACGATCAGAGCTGCACTTGGTGATGGAAGATGGATTTATCGTGAGCTGGATGGTCAAAGTGATGCCAGAAGAAGGGCGATGTGTGATGAACTTTGAGGGCATGCGTGTAGTTGGATCTAGACAGTGCCTTCTAGAAACGGAGTGTCATATTGAGGTAGAACTGAGTTAACTGTCGGACGGTGGGATGGTGCAGCGGTCAAGTTGAGCTCGTTGCTCCTTCCCTGTGAGCCGGAGTCCACCTGTTCGAACCGGCTCGTCACCAGCCGGTTCTCTTGAATAACGATGAAAGGAAAGCGCATGCGTTAGTACTTACTCTTCCCCCAATCGCCTGGGGGTTTGTGCTTTGCTCGAGTAGAGACATGACCCCTAGTTTGTTTGCGCGCTCCAAGATATTGATCGCGCATTGGAACAGGCAGCAAACAGCTTCGATGATTTGCAAAAAGAATTGCTTATCAGGGAATCGAACAAAAGATCAGAGAGCCAACCAAGCACACGATGTATATAAAGGTTAGCAAAAGCTGGGACATCCTTGTCGTTTTCGTTTTGCTTGGTTTTGATTCACTTGTTTCGCAATCTCTACTTTTTCACTTGAGCTTTATTGCTTTGTATGTCTTGAAATGCTTTGGCTTGTCATTGATTCATCTCTCATCTATCAGCCCCCGAGCGTTGAACTCCTAACCGAACCCTCCCTGGTCGAATTCCGATTCCGTGCTGTAGACAGAAACCCATCGGTATGCCCGCTCTAGACCTCTTCTCCATGAAACGCCGAGAAAAAACATCATTCCGTAATCAACCCAGCTTGGGTCCGTTGCCTCCAGCTTGAGCCTTCGAGAACTCGGCAAGAAGTCCCAAGACTCCGTTGTTTGGACGGCGCTCGTTGACCGCCTCCGGTTCTTCCATGTCGTCCCCTTCGCCAAATGCCTTCCATGACTCGGTTAAGTCTTCGTCTTGCTCAATAAGCCTGCTCGTGGTCAAAGCATCCAGGCCTGCCATTTGATCTTCTTCGCCCTCATCAGGACTCTGATATGCAGGCGCACTCGGGCGTTTACCACCTCCGCGTAGCTGTGTCAATCGCTGCTCTCCAAGGCGCTTGGTTGTCGAGAGAGCGGTTTTCTGTCGCGGTACGTCCAATAGCAGAGACTGATGCGGTGAGAGTTGATGATGTGATGGCGGATCTCTTGCATTCCTGCTTTTGTCAGCGGCAGTCTGTCGCGTCGGAGCTTCTAGCGGCGGGAACGCTGGTGGCAGTTGGATTCCCTGAGGACGATTTTGACGGAAGGCCTGCTGCCTGTCATACTTGTCAATCCGTTCCATGAAATAATATTGCGACATGGCCATCTTGTCATCCTTGGTACCAAAGTAATCCTCACGAAGTCCATCAATGTCTTTACCCACATCGTCTTCAACATTCTTGCTCTTTCTGAACTCGAAAACGGCGAATGTACACAGATGGCCAAGGCCGTCGACTTGCACTGTAGAGTTGCGGAAGAAATCGATGATCATCTCACTTCGCTTTCCAGAGTTTCTCCACAGGATGAAAGGGGCGATCAGAAGACTTAGGATTTCTTCAAGGAAAATCATGACCTTCATCTGATACAGCGCAGAGAATTCAACGCGGACTTCGTCGCTGTGTAGCTGGTTCTTCCACCTGGCAGGACAGTAGTGTATAGCGCCGATCACATTCCTCAGATGGAACATAGGTTCGTGTACTTTGCTCTCGTCAGGGATGGCGCTACGTGCTCCTGTAGCCACTGCCAGTAGTATAGAGACATAGAAGAAAGCCGTACGGCCAGGTGTGATTTCAAAACCAAGGAAGAGCTCGGAATCCCATAGGGTAGCGATGGTCAACAGGCCTGCTAGAGTACCACTAACAAGACTGATAAATTGCAAGAACTGGTGGGTTTTGTCTCTAGGAAACTGGTCGAGGTAAGCTGCTGCCATAGGATGCGCCTGCTTGATACGATGGCGAAAATCATGATCAAGTTCGTTGAACTCGCGAAACTTCCATTCCGCTAGAGGGGTGAAAGTACGAGCTCCAATGGCCGAAGGGCTAGCACGGAATTCCTGGAGCACATTAGCTTTGGTGCACTAAGTCTGGACAGGGATTATTTGACTTACAGCATAATATCGTGAGAAATAGTAGATACAGTGCAGAGTGATAGTGAAAGGGGCCATGAAGATGCTCATAATGGCGACCTGACGAAGACGCTGGCGTAGGGTCTGGATCAGGCGATGTCTATCTCTTCTTTGCAGACACTGTGGGTCAACTTGGCCTTGCTTATCAAAGATGAAATTATTGAAACAAGTGTTGAGGCAGAATTCCAGACTCTTGGAGTAGTACTGGCGGTTGCCAAGGATAGGTATCGAGAGAGTCAGGTCAATGATCTCTTTGTTAAAGAGGGCAATGCTGTAATTGTCGCGACGCATCAGGCGGTTGGCGATATCATGAGCATCCATCTTTTGCTTTGTCTGCTTGCCTGCGGCCTTCAAGTACTTGGGTACCGTGTCGGCAGTTTCTGGATTGAGGGGACGAAGTTTCATGAGACTCTGGACTACTCTCTCCCACGACACGGCCTGAATGTCGGAGTCGGGTATGCCAAGCAGGTGTTGGTAGAACATCTCCATTCTGCGCAACCTGGGAATGTCGGCGATGTAACCAAACAAGGTTTTGATCCACCAGAAGCAAAATGCCCAAAGTAACAAACTCTTTGTCCACGTCGACTTCTTCATACACTGAGGTATCAGAACTTCCGGGGTCCCCTTGCTAGTGGGAATCTTGGTATAATCTACGCAAGTCGAGAGAAACATGGAGAGGCTGAAGAGGAAGGCGGCTGTGGCAAGGTGAATAAAGCGTGATAACAATATGGACCATACGCCGTGTCCAGTGAAGTATTCATAGACCTCAAGTAGGAAGGCATCCAAGTTCTGAACATTTGTCCAGAGCCACATGGCTTGCTCTCGGAGAACAGCATCTTGATTGGGTGGGTGCGAGATGGCAGGGCGAGGCCGATCGTCAGGATGTAGTTGTTGCCTTTCTTGGGTCTTTCTCCATTGTGTCTCGGTGCGATGGCTTGGTGGTGGAGCGAATGTGCTCTGGTCGGCCTTATCTTCCATGAGTAGTGAGCCTGGAACATCGTCTGCGTGAGGTCGGGATGATGAAGGCTGGCGCGGATAGAAGTCGAGGTCGGCTTCAACGTCTTCAGCAATAAGGGCATTAAGCTCATGCTCGTCGGATGAGTCTCTCAGCCCTCGTTCAGCTCGATCGGACGTTGGGCCGTGGTCGCGTCCATAGTCGTCTGCATAGGCGCCATCATCAGCGGAGGGTGTGAAACGAGACAAGATGCGTGAGGCCATCATCTTGTTCGTCGTCTGAGCCCGCGTGGGTGCATGGAGGAATGAGTTTGTTCAGCTCGAATGTGTCAAGTTGTATGAGTTGGTTGCTCCCGTGCCTCTGCTGGTCACCCGAGTGTTGATTCGTCATTCTCCGCATTCTGGCCCCACCGGTCCGAGCCTCAACCCTGCAGCTCTAGCCTCTAACCTTAATTGTACTGGCATGTGATACAGCCGTGCAAGGCATCTGAATCACATTTTACCATCATCACTTGCATTCTCGATGATATAGGTTCAGCAAAGACAGTATTCATTCTGCCGATATCGACATGAGAATACGTCGTGAGGATGTCGCTTTGTGTGTTGTACAAGGAAAGATCTAGCGGTTCGTTTCGATGCTCGTCCTAGATATAAATTCTGGTCCGTGCACTCGGATTCATCACATCATCCAAACCACCGTAAATTGTCCCGACTCTCGATGCTCTTGTGGTCTGAATCAATCACCTTCAACTTCAATCATGGAAACACTACAACACAACATGGATTCATCTCTGCGAATGCTTGTCAATGAGTGGCTACGTCTCGATCAAGATGTCACCACACGGTCAGAGGTTGAGAAACTTGCCGCCGAGAACAACGTAGCTGAACTCCAACTGCGACTCCTCAAGCGTATCGCCTTTGGTACTGCTGGATTGCGTGGAAGGATGGAGGCCGGCTTCTCACGCATGAATTCTCTCACTGTCATCCAAGCTTCGCAAGGATTGGCCGAGTACCTGCTCAAGACCAATCCTATCGTCAAAACACAAGGTGTCGTTATCGGAAGAGATGCCCGTCATAACTCTAACAAGTTCGCCAAATTGGTCGCTGCCGTCTTTGTAGCAAAAGCCATACCCGTCAAATGGCTGGGCCAAGTACACACCCCGCTTGTACCATACACTGTCGGTCATCTGTNNGGTGCGGCTGCTGGTGTTATGATCACTGCTTCACACAACCCAGCAGCCGATAACGGCTACAAAGTGTACTGGGGAAATGGGTGCCAGATCATTCCGCCACACGACGCTGGCATTGCTGCATCCATTGACGCGAATTTGGAGCCAATCACTTGGGATGTGAACGTTCTTGAGCACGGCAGCCCTCTTGTGACCAATGCACTCCAGCAGGTTAAGCAAGGTTACATGGCTACTGTTGCCAAAATCGCACTGGTCTCGAGCCCGAGTGCATCTTTGCCCTTTGTCTATACACCCATGCATGGCGTTGGTCTTCCGTTCTTCACGTCGGTAATAAAGCAGTTGGGGTTGGAAAGCAAGATGCACATCGTTCAAGAGCAGGCCCACCCAGATCCCGACTTCCCAACTGTACGCTTTCCAAATCCCGAGGAGAAAGGAGCCCTGGATCTTGCAAAACAAACTGCAGACCAGAACGGTATCAATCTGATTCTGGCAAACGACCCCGACGCCGATAGGTTTGCAGCTGCAGAGAAGGTGGATGGTGAGTGGAGGCAGTTGACTGGCAATCAAATGGGTGTTCTACTTGCCTCCCACGTCTTGGACACATACCAGCCTAAACAGAGCAGCAAAGGTCTGGCCATGTTGTCATCAACTGTTTCCTCANAAATGTTGGCAGCCATGGCTGCTGCTAGTGGCAAGTTTCACTGGGAAGAAACATTGACAGGGTTCAAATGGCTAGGAAACAGATCTCGCGAGTTGCAACAGCAAGGCTACGATGCGTTGTTTGCTTATGAAGAAGCCATCGGATACATGTTCAGCGAAGTGGTGTTTGACAAAGATGGCGTTGCCGCAGCCGCAGTCTTCCTAGCAGCCTGCGATCGCTGGAACAAGCAAGGCCTTTCCNCTTGGGCCAAGTACAACGAGCTCTGCAAACAATATGGCTACTTTGAAGACGCCAACACATATGTCATCTCACCGTCCTCGGACATCACCAACGCAGTCTTTGAACAAATACGAAGAACAAAGCCTACGAATGTTGGAAGCCGTGGTATTCTTCGTTGGCGCGACTTGACCATCGGATATGAGTCTGCAACACCCGACCAAAAACCAACGTTGCCGATTGATAAGAGCTCGCAGATGATTAGCTGTGAGTTGGAGGGCAACGTACACTTTACGGTCCGCGGATCGGGAACTGGTAAGTTGGCCTACAAGATGCGGAAACGTAGATCACATGCTGATATTCCTAAGNAACCCAAGATCAAGTTTTACATCGAAGGCAGTGCAAGCACATCACAAGAAGCAAAGGCATCAGCTCAGGAGGTCCTCGAGGATTTGATGAAGGAATGGTTCAAGCCCGAAGTGAACAATCTGAAAAGAGAGTAGATACATTGCGAATAGAGGGTTACAGTAGAGCGCGAGTCAATCCAGTTCCTTCCAATCAAGGCTCATCAGTGTACTCGTCCTCGATAGCATTCTCTTGACTGAACTTGCGATCCTCCATATCCGCGGCCCAAAGTGCACTTCCTGCAGCAGTTGTGATCAAGAAGAACATGCTCAGCACAGGAATAAGCTGCAGGATCAATGCGACAGTACCAAACCACATGTACTGGAACCTCATTGACTTGTTACGAATAAAGATCTTGCGCTGGTCCTTGTTCATTCCCTTGAGGTTGTGGTAGCGGCGTTGCAGCAGGGGACCAGCACGGTATCCAGTCAAGATCAAGAACAGCGGAACTCCAACGAAGGGGATAAAGTTGAGCGGCAGGAGCACCACGAATTCGAACAGCTGGCGGAAAGAGAAGGGAGCAAAGACTGCCCCCTTGTCGCGGGGCCCCAAAGCTTTGAGAGGAGTTTGAGGTTCCTCAGTATCCACAGGTCGTTTTGCCTTGACGAGTTCTGCATGGCCTCTGGCTACCATGACAGTATCGAAGACATCAACCTGAGTATGATCGACGAAGAAAGCTTCGAAAAGGAGAGCGATGATGAGGTTGCCCTCGGTGAGGACCAGGAAAGTGCCACTCACCCAGGCTGAACCTCCTGGGTGGAAAAGCTTGAGAAGGGCGACTTGAGGGAGGTAGGCCGTCAAGAAGAGGATGACCAGAATGAAGACTGACATGACAACCAGAGGAAGCATCTTAGCTTTCAGCAGTGGCCACATATATCTATGCTTCATGAAGAACCAGATGCCCTGTCGAAGGACGTGAGATCAGTTTGAAGTTCATTCGAAATGTTGGAATGGCTTCCCATGTGCTAAGTCCATGATATCCTGTGGTCAGGATACACGAAACACACTGAATTGAGATGCCGTCCAAGGAATGCCTATTTGATAGACTATTACGAGGACGCGCCTCGAGTCAAGAAGTATTTGTGTATTCTGACAGCTTTCATATACTAAGGCAGCGGTTGAGGAGGCAAGACGCGGAATGACTTACCATCAGTGGATAGAGGAAACTGGTGGTGAAGTTCGCTCTCGCCCAGCGGCGGAACGGCGTGTCTGCTGTATTGGCCATGGCGAATGTCTCTAAACAAATTTCGATAATGAAGAAGGAAGCAGCGAAGTGGAATCTGGATGCCTGCCACGCCTGTTCTCGCGAAACGGTCCGTGCGCAATGACGTGAATTTGTTGATTACCTCGCTGCCGACCTGTTTGTTTGACCTATACCTTTTCATGCCCATGCGGTATGCATGTAGCTCAGGAGCCCTTGTTCACTATGTTCTTTTCTTAACACGAGTAGGTATGGTGGTGATGGCGATGGCGGACGATGCTGCTCGCGGTGCATCCTTCATCTCCACCTTGCGCTTGGACTTTCGGCTGAAATCCGTCGCTTTGGTTTCACCACCTCAACGACATCTCTACGGAGTAGGGAACTCAACTTTCCTCTCGTACCTTCGTTGAAGAGCCGTAGTCGACAACATGGGAGCACAGGATTGGGACGATGTCTACTTTATGGTCTCGAACAGAAAACGTCCAAGTCAAAAAGGCATTCCAGATGTGTTCCAGGTACCTCAGTGTGACGGCAACGATGTTTATGAATTGACTGCAGATGAACTCCAGCATCTTTTATCTACCAAGGCCACGACTTCGGTATCTCTTGTAAAGCATTGTTTGGAAAGAATCAGAAGAGTAAGTTTGTCCTATCAAGGTTATACTCGCTGCTAAGCAATATCAGNNGTCAATCCGTACCTAGAATGTGTGATTGAGACAAACCCCGATGCCTTGACCATTGCACAGGCGCTCGACGATGAGCGAGCAAAAGGCAAAACACGAGGACCACTGCATGGTATCCCTGTTCTGGTCAAGGACAATATGGCTACCAAGGACAAAATGCAGACGACTGGCGGCTCATGGGCTCTTCTCGGCGCTATAGTTCCAAAGGATGCCCATATTGTGTACCTTCTCAGAAAAGCCGGGGCCATCATCTTAGGCCATTCAAACCTGGATGAATGGGCTGGCATGCGCTCGAAAATATATTCAAACGGCTATTCTGCACGCGGCGGCCAGACCAGAAACCCATATATGCTTAGTCGGAGTCCCCAAGGCTCAAGCTCTGGCTCTGCCGTATCTGTGTCTAGCAACATTGTCCCACTTGCATTCGGCACGGAAACTGATACCTCGGTCATCTGGCCGGCCATGGTCAGTGGCATTGTGGGTATCAAGCCCACAGTCGGCTTGACCTCTCGTAGCGGCGTGATTCCCATCTCAGAGACACAGGATTCGATTGGAACATACGGAAGATGCGTATCTGATGCAGCCCGTGCTCTTGACGCCATTGCAGGACCCGACCCAGAAGACAAACACTCAATTGTTCCTGAGAGACGACAGCCGAAGACTTACGTCGACAGCCTGACTACAAGAAAGGCGTTATATGGTGCAAGATTTGGTCTTCCCATGAAGCGCTTCTGGGAATTGGTGCCGAAGCAGCAAAGGAGGGTGGCTGAAAAGGTCCTACGGCTGATCAGGGATGCTGGAGCAGAAATCATACCGGTTGAGATGCCTTGTGCCGAGGAACGTATCGCGCCTGATGGTGGGTGGGACTGGTGAGTGATATTTGGAAATATTCATGGAGACCTGCTGACAAAGTATAGGGAGCATGGCAAAGAAGAAGTGTCAGAGTTCACCATCAACAAGGTTGAATGCTACTATCTGATGAACGAGTACCTCAGCAAACTCAAGAACACAAATATCAAGACCGTTGAAGATGTCGTCCGCTTCAATGATGAGAACAAAGGATCCCAAGGAGCCAACCCAGGAGATCATCCAGCCTTCCCTTCAGGTCAGGTAAGTGGACCCCTCTGTTGTGGATATCCGAACCTATATACTAAAATTCCCNAGGACAACTTCCGTGAGGTGGTTGAAGCAAAAGGAATTAAATCTCGAGCCTATTATTCCGCCTTTTATCACATGCGCAAGCAATGCCGTGAGAATGGCATAGATGCAGCCTTACACCCAACTATCGGCGGCAAAAAGATCTCTCTCGACGCCCTGCTTTTCTGCGATGTCCGTGGCGCAGGTCAACAGATCGCTGCTCAAGCTTGTACATTTCTCATATCCTCCCTTTCTGTATGAGTAGGATGTTATGCTGACAAGCAACACAAAGCATATCCTGTCATGACCATCCCCATTGGTCTTGATCCCGACGGCATGCCCATAGGTCTGAATCTCCAACATACAGCTTGGGAAGAGGCAACTCTGGTGCGTTGGGCATCGGCAATAGAGGATCTGCTACGTGCAGAAGTTGGACCTAGGAGTCCTCCTCGCTACCAGGACCATTTGGCCAAAAACATTCCTGTGGAGAATGAGTACAGGTATCCAGGGGCTCCGCCCAGATTCGGTGATAGACCTCCGCCTGCTTGATTGACCATTGATCTCTCTGAGGTTCGCATCTTAGAAGGTCAATCGCGATACGTCGTCGCTGTTTCCAGCATACGAGAATGTACATGTCGATGTTTCTGATGGAGCCATCAACCGGGTTGCGGGACAAGCCGGGAGCCTACCAGTATAAACTTGCTCAATACAGCATCACCTCACCATTTCTCCCATACAACCTTTATATTCTACAAATATCCAGTCCTGTAATCAGATAAGCCGTGATGGTGTAGTGGTATCACGCCCGACCCTAAAAACCTAAATCCCTAAGTCCGCCCACCTAAGCTCCTAATACTCTTTCTGGGATCGGGAGGTCGCAAATCCGATCCCTGCTCACGGTGTACAATTTTTGGTGCTTGTTTTGCTACAGATTACGGATGACAACGCCAGCGAACAGACGAAGAAAGCATCAAAGCATCAGGTATGTAAGTCTCTTGGGAGGCATCTCAGGTTGGTGACATATTGTGTCTTGAGAGAACGATCAGTCACTTTATGGTCAATCGATGCTTGGATGTTGGAAAATGCTAGACTTCGTTGCTCTATCAACCTAGCATAATCAGTCCACTCGTGACATGCTCACCTCCCACCTTCCCCTCAGTTCAAATCAGGTCGTCCAGATCTTGAACTTCTCACTGAACTCTGTGTCGGCGGCGGTGGCAAAGAGAAGTCGAGTAGAGTATCAGGCAATATGTCTCTGAGTTTTGAGTGATCACCCTCATCCTCCGACTCGTCCTCATTGTCACTTTCCACTTCGGGACTTCTGTCTTGGTATCGTTGAGGTACAAAGTCAAGATCCATATCATCCTCATCTTCGTCGTAAAGGGGTGGTTGTGGCTCATCCTCGTCTATCTCGTCCTCATCGTCTGAAGGGTACATCTCAAGGAACCTTCTGAGATGTTGTTTTGCTTCAGGTGGTGGCGAAGATGTGGAAGGCGGCATAGGCGGTGGACTACTACTCACGTACGCAGTCTTCTGAGTGTGCTTCCTGAGCGAATGAAACAGCTGCGTACCGCCAACCGTACTGACCTGCGAAGGTGGTATTGATAAGATAATTGGTAGAGGTGGAGATGAATGGCGTTCGGTATTTTTCAGCTGCTCTTCAGCTTCGGCTTCTGCGCGAAGACGTGCATCGTTCTCGACAACTAGAGGTGGCGAAGACGGATACTTTCCGCTACTGACACTCTTGCTGTTCGGAGAGGAGGCAATCTGTATCACCTCNCTCATCATCGTTCTTGGTAGGACAATGTCACCCGACAAGTCTATCTCCTCTATTTCGTCCGACTCATAGAGCACTCGTGGAGGCTGTTGAGGGGATGACCGTGGTGATTGAGTAGGAGGATCCTCAAAGTCTTGCTCAATCGGCTCAGGGCGTGAAGTTGGCACAGGCAGTTCATCGCCGAGTTCTTGGGACTGCTGCTTTGTGACCAAATTGGTTTCTAGATTCTTTTCGACCTGTTTTGGTTCGTGTTCTTTTTCGGCTCGATCTTGCTCAGCTTGAGAGAAGCTTCGGCTCTTGTGAAAAGCTTCGTAGTCGAGGCGATCTCGTTGCAACTGCGTTTGCAGAAAACGGGCGGCATCGCGGTCCAAAGCACTGCAGACCGGATCGAAGTTGTAGTCGTAATCATCGTTCTCGGCGTAATATGTTCCTCCAACATATTGAGTATAGTTGTCAACTGGAAATTGTGTCTCAGTGACAGGAGCAATTTCTTCGCCAAACATCTCCATCTGGGTATCAGGTATCTGGCTGCGGAACTTATTTTGCTTGAATGGAGTCACTTGAGTGGCCGTGTCTTCAGAGTCTGGAATAGTACTGCGATGCTGGAGTGTAGGAGGCTTGTCTGGTACACGGAAAGTGGGTCGATTCTTGAGCGGTGATAGACGGAAGGGAGAGATGGGCTTCGTAGGACTCTCAGGAACAGGACTCATTCGGGAATCCTCGACAGCGTGATGTTGCGAGAATGCGTTGTTACTTTTGTTCCGTAAAGGTGAACGCTCAGGTGAGCGCATCGTCTTGGCCGAGCAAATAGATATGATGGCGCTCTGTGGAGTATTGGATGATGGAATCTCGGACATGAATTTTCTCCTCGGCGTCCTTAGATTCATAGCAGATATAGGCAACTCCGGACTTGGACGCAATCGCGCCTGTTGCTTCGCAAAGGCCGAGTCAACTCTTTCCTCGCCTTGTTCCGAGCTAGGCTGTGTCCTCTGACTTTGCTTTTCCTCGTCTTGTTGCATCTCTACGTCTTCGTCTGCAACTGGGATTGCAGTTGCGTTTTCGATTGCGTGTACTTCTGCTGGCAGATGGTCATCATGACTGTCGTGTGCTGGTTTCGACTGAGAATCTCGAACACCATCGAAAGTGTCGGGTCCCACGAATTGTAGCAGGCGATCAGCCAGCCCGTCGTAGCGTTCGCCGATGAAAGAGGATGGGACGTATTGTGTCAAGGTTGTCTGTTTCCTGCCGTCTCCCTCACTCTTTCTCTTCTTCCTTCTAGGTCTCGACCTCTCCAGCTCATCCTCTTCATAGTCCCCGTCTTCATCCTCGACTTCATCTTCGAGTTCAGCACCTGGCGGAGTCCGCGATACGGTCCAGTGTGGTTGTTGGGTCAGAGTGGACTGCTGGCGCAGCGGAGCTGGAGTACTGACGCCGGACGTACGTACAGTACGTCGTCGACTGGGGAACTTCTTCTGCCGTAATGGCGTTTCTGAGCGATAGATGGTGTCGGAATCAGCTCTGGGTTGTTTCGGTGGCATAATCGATTAGCTCGACATTCGTGAGCTTTCTGATCTTGTGCAACCGCTTTGCCAACTACTGTTGATCGAATGGTCTTGAATTGACCTGGGACTGCTTTGGACTGCCTCTGACTGTGATAGACTGTAATAGACAGCCTTGGATCGCCCCAGGTTGCCTACGGTCGCACGCGACTCGAGAGACGCGCCGGCGTCGTGCACGCGTTCTTCTTGTACGTCACATGCAAGACAATTATTATTTGTAAAGCATAAAAGATAAATTCAGTTGGGTATATAGCGCCTGCAATGCAATCGTAACTCGTGCATCATGCTTCAATCGGAGTCATAAGCGACCAGGGAAAGTGCTGGTGTTGGTCGCGACCTCTCCATGCTCTCTATCTCGTTCTCGTCCGAATCGTTCTTCTGTTCTGGGGCATCGCTTTGCGTCTTCTTCTTGATGCCAACAATAGCTTTGAAAGCGCGATTATCTGCATTACCAAAAGACAAGAATGGATCTGCTGCTGCACGCGAGTTTTCGCGGACTTCCCGCTGCAGCGCTTTCTTCCTGCGCTCAACTTCTGCAGCCGCTTTGTTCTTGTGTAAGGTTTTGGCTTTGACTGGAGTTGCCTCAATTTTCGTGTCCTGTTGGAACAACGGCCGTGAAGCAACTCGCATTGTGTTGACGTCGATGTCTTCATCCACAAGGCCGCCGAAATCGATCAAAGTAGCATGTTTCCTGTCTTCGTCGTTCTCTGGCATTAGTTCGACGTCCAGTCCCATTCTCTCTCTGAGCTTCTCCGAATAGTCATGCTCCTTTTCTCTGGTCTTGCGCTCTGCTCTGAACGTTCTCCTCAGACGTTTGTTGGCCTCATACGGATCGTCCCAGTGCTGATCTCGCACTTCTTGTAGCTCAATAATGCGTTTGCCTTGCTCCTTCTCTTGTACTTTGTCCTGCTTCTTGTCCTCGAGAACAGCAAAGGCGTCTTGCCTCCTGCGCTCCCTTTCTTCGGCAGAGAGAATGGGCACACCCTCCTCTCCCTCTCTTACACGATCTTCTCCTGTATCTCTGGCCTTGCCGCCTTCTTTGACCACATACGCCGTGTTCTTAGGATCCGTGTGTATTTCGATCCAGCCTCCACAAGCGGTGTGTTTCATGCGAAAGGACCAGATGGGCGTGCTAAAGTAGTTGCCGACCTTTTTCTTCTCGGCGTTGAATCGCACACCTTGGCCTATGATTGTCGGTTTGGGACAGTGGTTACACCATACTGCGTAGGGCATCTCGAAGCGTACGGTCAGGATGCCTTCTTTGATTTTGTTGGCCCTTTTGCCCAGAGCATGTTTGCCGGCGACTTTATTGGCTGACATGGTGCCCTCGAGCTCCGGAGGGACGTAGCGTCCCATATTGAAACCCTGCATGATGGATGCCTGGATGGAGCAGTTACGCTCCCAGATGTTGTGTGCTCCGGTGAATTGAAGTTGTTATTCGATTCTGGTAAGGTTGTTCGAGGATGCGATCTTGAGAAGCTGCGATAGTATTGCCGAGGTGAGGCCGTGCGACTGAGCGACATGAGCTCTTCAGTCGAAGTGTTTCTGCTCCTTGGCCAACACCATCAAAATGTAGGTTTGTAGTCGCTCTCGTATGACCCGCTACACTGGTCTGCAGTGTTACAGCTGGTGATCGAGTATGTTTGTTGAGCTTCTTGTCCAGTCATCAGGTTGAACCGGATGCTCGTCAGGTACAAATCCAGGGCAACCAAATGGCTGGAACTGTGATAGAAGTCGCAGTGGACTGTGTTCAATATTGTGAGTAGTCTTGGGCTGTCCATTCGACGTTCAAGATGTTATTGGCCTCTCTACCTGTCGAATTCCGGTCCCACGGCTCTGTTGTTGCGTCTTCTCTATTCGCATCTTCTATCTCACCCTATGTCTCATCTATACACAACATCTTCTGTTTCTATATTTGTCATTTCTGCAGGGTTTCTATCTGCAATCTCAACACGGCGTTCACAATGACACGCAAGTACAGTGTCGGCAATCCAGGTGGAGGCGAGGCATCCAGAGAGAACTGGGAGCGCTATACCTGGTTGTCCATAAGCAAAGAGTGCCACAAGCGCGGCTACTTCCCTGCCACCTCAGCCTATGATGAGAAGGGTTTACTGAGAGAGTCATCATGCCCTGATCTTCACCATGATGTGGTCGGTCGTGGTCCAAACAGTTTGTTGGCATTAGGTCTAACAAGCNAGCAGCACACTTACTATGATCAGTATGTCACCTGCTATAGCGCTGTAGATGCGATGTAAGCCACAACATGACCTACTTAGGATATGCAATAATCGTTTTCTTCTAGGCCTGTCATCAAGCTTAAGCACGGCGTGGTAACGATTGAGTGGACCACTGCTAAGCAGCACGAACGTCAGCAGCGTATTGCCGACAGCTCGTATGGTCTCTTGACTACTTCTGACTTCTCAAACATATACTGAAGACGACAGTACCTGATGTGGGTTCCTCCACACGACTTTACGATCTCACGTATGACGACTGAATCTACAATATCCATGGAGAGGAATAAATCAAGAGAAAACTCTTGATGAAGCGGACCAAGTCAGTATTTCCATCTGTACACTTCGAGGTATAGAAGCGCATATTCAGCCAGCGAAGGTCGAGTTCGTGAGTCTCACACTGAAACTCATGATCAGAGCGAATCTGAACAGGGTCTTCTGATGCTTGCCAATATCATCCAAAAGTATAGGATGACAAAGAAATCCAAATTCTCAACCTCAGCCTGATATATATATGTGTGCATTCGCTTCTTGTTCGTTCATCAGTGTGGTATAAGTATCTTTGTTATCTTGAGTTTACCACGGAAAGTCAAAGAGTAATCCTAAGAATACCTATCATGGGTCAAGCTCGCATCGATTCTCCCCGACAGATATGTGAATTGTTTTTGGCTGCTATACTCTCCTAACTCGGGCAAGACGGTGTTTCCTGTTAGTTATGTAACTCTTGCTACACAACCTGGACCTTTGGCCAGAATCTCTGGCTCTCTTCAAGTAATAACGTCTTCAATGCGCTGCGAACATTCTTCATCGATGCACACAAAGATGTTTCAGGTCATGGCTTGAAGAGTGCGCTCGAAGGAACATGACCTACATTAGGGCTTCTTGTTGAGTTGGCTGATATATGCGTCATCTCAGCCTTCCGCTCTTGGTGGCTGGCCAGGCCTCGACAGCTGTCCGGATGGTCGGGCTCGACAAGCCTTGCCCAAGGTATTCAAGGGTTGATCGACGTGTGGATGTGATCAGTCTTTGTGTTTAGCAAGGTGATTAGCAAGATGATCCAGCCCGCATTCGTTCGTTGATCAGGACAATCTTCATGTGTTCTCGTGTATGCAACTTGCCGCCAGTAGCCGCGATATGGCATGAGCTATCACTGAAGAACGAACGTCTGGAGCAGTACCTGTCACCCGTTGAAGATTGCCGGCGGCGAAGGATTCTGTTCGTTGTGAGATGTTGCAGTTAGGGTTGCACGACGTAGATCAGTCATACGTTGGAATCATCCCAGTGGAAATCGATCATCTACCTGAAAGGCCATTTTCAGACAACCCAAGATGCGGGCTCCCGCCTGGATGGTTATTTCCAAGACTGATCAAATTTGACATATTCCACAGCGTGCTGCATACGTTGCGGAAAGCGAGCAGACCTGCGGACTTGTGGTGTGATAGGCACTGACGGCACGGGGATTGCGAAGGTTGGTGACGGAAGAGCTTGCATGGATGGTGGTTATGGACCTTCCAAATGCCCTCGATATGATGGCCTCAAGGTGATTGAGCACTGAGCTCGATTGTTTCATGGATTAACGGCAGCTGCCCATTCTATTTCTGAGTGCAGAATGGACGTGAGGTTGTAGCACAACAATGCTCATTGCCCGGGTTTTCAATGCGACTTGACTTTCGACTACGCACCGCGGACCACCATCCGGCAGAAGGTTCCTAAAGTCTAACCATAGTTTATATGCATGAAGGGATGAAGTCGGTTGCTGGAGGAGTTTGTTAGATGAAAAAGCTGCCGTGTCGGTTCTGGCAGGCGCGGACATCGGATACGGGATGGCTTGCGCCGCCTGCGTAGTTACTATGGGTCGAAGCTACAACACAGAGCTGGACTCGATATCATCTGCTGCTCGGCTAACTCATATACTAAGTAGTAATCATGAGTGTATCCACACGAATCGGTGGTTCAACATGAGGGGCTTTCTACGGACAACTGGAAGTCAGTTCCCACTTGACCCTCTCCTCCAGAGTCTAGACAGGGCAGATTTGGGGCCGCCCGCCTCACTATGCATGCTGCACTGCCATGCATGTTTCCTGTAACGCAGAACCAACAGATTGAAAGGCTGTAAGGAGGCTGTAAGGATGGCACATGCCAAACTGTTGGAGACGAGCGACGTCTGCAGACTGTCCTTTTCACCCGAGACAAGCCAATCTATCTTCAACGGTAATCGTGATGGTTGATAAAAACACAGGCAACGGGGTCCGACAAGAAATTGGAAGCTCGGTACACGCGTCTGTGGGTGCTGCTCGGGAGGGGCCGCAGACAGTGGTTTCAAGAAACCGTCAACTTAGTAATCATTAATAAAGACGCCTACAGGAGGAGCCCGTCTTTATGGGAGAATTGTGCTTTTCGATGAACAGGAAGCAGTGACTTGGCACATCTACAGAACCGATGCCGTTCACATGATAAGCTTCAGGTGTGGTTGCAAAAGGGCAGTCAGGACCGGGGTCCAACTGCCACGCCGTCAAACGCTTGTAACGCGGCGCGGCAACAAAACGTGGCCTGGGTGGACATGCATCGGGCATGAACGCCTGTCTGCTGGAGGAAGACGGTGTTGTTGAATGCAGGTCTCAGCCATCAGCCCAGTTGACAGAGCATGCTGCGGAAACAGTGTTTCAGAGTAGATTGGCGCGACACATGGGCTGGGGAAAATAGAGGAGATGGTCAGGAAATTAAACAGCTCTGATAGCTGGGAAGCATCGTGCATCGGTTGAAGGTTGGACGGTGGATTGCCAAGACGATTGGGGCTTTCAGTTTTTGACAGAAGCAGGCAGTGGAAATGCAGTGGAGAAGTCGGCTCCAGCAAGGACAAAGAACAAAGGCCATGATCGATGGCGGCCGTTGGGAGCAGCGAAAACAAGCGAGTCAAGGGATTCCATAGTTAGTGACGGTGATTGGACTTGTCTGCGCTCGCCTGCCTTCTCTCATCAACCACGCTGTAGTGTATATTGCCAGAGCAGGACCTAAGCTGCACGCAGTCTCCCCCTGCTTTCGCGTGTCAGTGTCACTTGTCGCCGGCCGCAATTCATTACCTATTCCTTGCATCTCGACGGCCGTACAAATCACGCCCGGCTGTAGCCGCCGCAGAAGCAGAGTCCTGTATCCGACCCTTGTCTTGGTGCTGTCAGTGTCGAGAGTCGTGCTGCTGTTTCGGCCTCCCGACCAACCACATTCGCTTGCCCTGCTTGTCTCCTCCTGAGCCCCTTCGCCTTTCATGGCCGACTCGTCCGTACAACCTCAGCAACTTCTGAGGAAACACTCGCTGCAGTATTCGACGTCTTCGCTTGGCCAGCAATCATCCCAGGGCCCGCCCAAGCTACGCAGAAGCGCCTCGGCTGCCGTCCGCTCGCAGTACAACACGTCGTCGCACACGACCAATCAATCTCGCCGACCGACCAATCCCTCTCTCGCGCGCGATCTGTCCGAACCTGAGTTGCGCTCCCACAACGGCCTCTCCTACAACCACCTTGCCAATCTCGCCGAGCACGCTGCCGACGAGAATCCCCAGCTGCGTGTCGTACCGCCGGACGGTGCTGCTCGTCCGGACTCCATCTCGCTCTTCAGCGCCGCCTCGCACTCCCACGACACCTCTCCCTCTCCCGTCGGCTTATCTGCACTCCACTCTGCAAACGCCCAGACTCTCCCTACCCAGCCCAAGCGCCCGTCTATCTCCCTCAGATCACAGACCGCCGGCTCGCGTTTCAACTCGCTGCGCAACTCGACCAGCTTCCGTCTCACTCGCAACAATTCAACCGCTGGTCCTATGGACAGCCTGTCACCCCGTCCGGAGAGTTCGAAACGCCTCAGCGATGAACTGAAGGCCAAGAAGAAGAGCGGCTTCAGCATATCCAGCTTGTTCAAATCCCCCGGCCGACCCACCATCTCTGCTCCGGAGAATCCTGTTCATATCACCCATGTCGGCGTTGACAACCGTACCGGCGAGTTTACCGTAAGTTCTTTGGTCCTTTCAGTCTAGCCCACGAACCAACCGCTAATTCCATCAGNNGGTCTTCCGCGCGAATGGCAGAACATACTGGCTAGCGCTGGCATTTCGGAGCAGGAACAAAAACGCGACCCCAAGGCCATTGTTGACATTGTCACTTTCTACAAGGAGAACGCAGAGAAGAATCCCGAAGATGGCATCTGGCAGAAGTTTGGGCAAGCCCATGCGCGCGACACCNCCCAGCATATGTCTCCCNCGAGCGGCCTCACATCGCCCATAGTTACTCCTGGCTCAGGATTCAACTCACTTGTCAGTCCTCCGCAAAGCCCACGTTTCCCACCCAACAACGAGGACAGCTTTGAGAATCCCAGAGCCGCTCCTCCTGTCCCTCGCAACGTCGGCCTTGGTCTTGGTCCCATGTCGCCTACTATGTCCAGCGGCAACACAATACCTCTGCGTGCAGCCNCCCGTCCTCCTGGTGCAACTCCTACTGGTCCTGATATGACTCCTGCTCGTGCAGCCNCTGCTGTCCCTGGAACAACGTCTCCTCAACAACAGAAGTCCCAAGATGAATACCCTGCCGTTCAATATGCTCCCCCAACCATCAACGAAGTATCACAGCCTACTGTGTCTCGTTCTCGGTCAAACACCGCCACTCAAGCGCAACAACACCAGCTCCCGGCCGCTTCCTCGCCTTATGCATACCAACAACAACAGCAACAAGCTATGGCTGCGGCTCAGGCAGCACTTCACCAATCAAGTCTTGAACGCAAGCAAAGTCAGCGCACCCCTCAACCTCACGTCCAGATCCCAAATCCTCAAGCGGTCCCCATGCCCAATCAGGAAGCTCGCGTCGGCCCCGTTCCTCGACCGAGACAGCGACCCCAGCGTCAAAGCCAACAGCAGAATGGAGAGATTATTGCGAAACTCAACGCAATCTGCACACCTGCGGATCCCACAAAGAAGTACCGCAACCTCAACAAAATTGGCCAGGGTGCCTCTGGTGGTGTCTTTACTGCTTACGAGGTTGGCACCAACAAGTGCGTTGCGATCAAGCAGATGAACCTGGAGCAACAACCCAAGAAAGACCTGATTATCAACGAAATCCTGGTCATGAAGGACAGCAAGCACAAGAACATCGTCAACTTCATGGACAGCTATCTGGTCAAGNGGGACTTGTGGGTCGTAATGGAATACATGGAGGGTGGCAGTTTGACAGATGTGGTCACATTTAACATGATGTCGGAGCCGCAGATTGCAGCTGTGTGTCGCGAGGTATGTTTCTCTCGACTGAAATTTCCTGTTGCATTGACTGACGTTACATCTAGANCTCTGCACGGTCTACAATTCCTCCACTCAAAAGGAGTTATTCATCGAGATATTAAGTCAGATAACATCCTCCTATCCCTCGAAGGAAACATCAAATTGAGTATGTGGTACCAGTTCGTGATGAGAAGCCTCTGCTAACCTTATGCAGCTGACTTTGGTTTCTGTGCACAAATCAACGAGTCTCAACATAAGCGTACGACCATGGTCGGTACACCATACTGGATGGCTCCTGAGGTGGTAACACGAAAGGAATACGGCCGCAAGATTGACATTTGGTCACTCGGCATCATGGCCATTGAGATGATCGAGGGCGAGCCCCCATACCTCAACGAGTCGCCTTTGAGAGCTCTGTACCTGATCGCGACCAATGGCACACCTCAGATTAAGGCTGAGGAGGAGCTAACACCTATTTTCCGCGACTTCCTCGCCTTTGCGCTCAAGGTTGATCCTGATAAGAGAGCCAGTGCGCACGACCTGCTGATGGTAAGTGATGGTGATGAAAGATGGTATTTGAGTTATATGCTAACAAGGTCAACAGNNCATCAGTTCATCCAAGGAGCAGAGCCACTGGTGACACTTGCACCACTTGTGCGATCGGCCCGTTCAGCAAGGGCCGAGGAGCGCAAGAACAAGGGCATCTGATAAACATCTCACACCATATAACCGCGAGTACGGTTCGAGCATTTTCAAGCATTTAAATAACGGGCAATTTCCTTCTTTCTCTTCTACGAGATACGACATGGCCATCTAGATGTGGACGCATCTCTTCCGATATACTTTGAGTTCAGCACGCGTGGGCCATATCTGAGCCCAGTGCAGGAACCAAGGAAATGTCCAAGTCAGCCGATGAAGTTTGGTTTGATGAATCTCCACCTAGGCACGGTCGGTGTAGTTTATGTTTGGGTATCGACATTTCAGGATTTCGGGCTCTGCACTGGCAGCATTACAGAGTGAGAGGAAAATGAGAGCGATGGGCGTTTACCGGCGAACAATTGGTTTTGTTACTATACCAAAGAAAGAAGACCATGGCAAAGGTCAGGAAGAAACAAAGCAGTTACAAGAATGGAGTTTCCCAACAAGGACGGAAAGAGCAACTCAAGCTCTCATGAAACTGCATAATCGTGGTGAAAGTGACCGCCAAACCATGTCTCTGAGAAGTGATTTTCTTCGAGCTAGGCAGTGTAGTGGTGGCAGTGAGGCGAAGTGTTGCGCGGTCTTTACGAAGATGCGTGTCAAGGTTTGGTGGCGGTAAGAGCAGAGTGAGTTCGAGAGAGGCAGTGGCAGGCGCTCAGCTCGCCGCTGGGCAATGACGTGCGGCCTTGGATGTCCGGGGAGAGTGTTCACATGCCCTCGTTGCCGACACGAACAACTCGACCAAAACATCCGAGTGCTCAGGCAGCAACTTAGAAGATTTTGTTTCTGGAAGACTAACAGAATCTACACTCGTTCAATCCTACAACCGAATAGTAGAGCCGTCATGTTTCGCGCTCAGGCAAACACGTTCGACGAGGTCGTCAGTAAGTAGCTCTCCTAACCAGCCAGACGGCCGTGTTTCGACACAAGACACTAACGCTGCCACCACAGCCNNAAGGCAACCGACGAGAACTTGACCTCCGAGAACTGGGCCCTCATTCTCGATGTATGCGATCGCGTATCGACCTCACCAACAGGGCCTCAGTCAGTGACGGCTGCCTTGATCAAGCGCCTCGCCCACCGCAACGCCAACGTCCAGCTGTACACACTCGAGCTCGCCAATGCCTTGTCGCAAAACTGTGGTGGACCCATCCACCGAGAGTTGTCCTCTCGTTCCTTCACAGACGCTCTGCTTCGTCTAGCTGCCGACCGCAACACACACCAGCAAGTCAAGAGCAAGATCCTCGAGCGCATGCAAGAATGGAAAGACATGTTCAAAGGAAACCCCGACTTGGGCATCATGGAGCAGGCGTACGATAAGCTACGCTCCTCGAACCCTGGTCTCGCTCCACCTAGCAAGCCTGTCAAGCGTCAAATCGAGGACACCGACCGTCGCAAGGAAGAGGAAGAGCTGCAGATGGCCCTTGCCCTAAGTTTGAAGGACAAGGCACCTGAACCAGAAGCCTCCTCGGCAAACTCGCCTCACCCTCAGTCAGACGCTCAGCAAGGTACAACGGCCGCCACTGTGAGCAGAGTAAAGGCTCTCTATGACTTTGTCCCGTCCGAGCCCGGTGAGTTGGCCTTCAAGAAAGGCGATGTCATTGCTGTCATCGAGTCTGTGTACAAAGACTGGTGGAAAGGATCTCTACGTGGTCAGACGGGTATCTTCCCGTTGAATTATGTCGAAAAGCTGCAGGACCCAACCAGGGAGGAGCTCGAGAGAGATGCACAGACCGAGGCAGATGTCTTCTCACAGATTAAAAACGTCGAGAAGTTGTTGGCCCTGTTGAGTGTCAGGGGTGAGAACACGCGCGACACGGGTAGCGAGGACGAAATCACCGATCTGTACAACCAGACCCTGTCAATTCGACCCAAGCTGATTGAGTTGATTGGGAAGTACTCACAGAAGAAGGGTGAGTTTTCCGAAGAGAACAAGCAGTTAGGGCGACACTAACGTTCTGCAGACGAGTTCACACAGCTAAACGAGAAGTTCATCAAGGCTCGTCGCGACTATGAGGCTCTTTTGGAATCCTCCATGTCACAACCACAATACCCTGCCCCAGCCCGCCAACACTCTGGAGGTTACCACAATGCCTACCCTCCCATGCAATCTGGATACCCACCACAAGGTCCTCCTCCTGATCAGCGCTTCTACAATCAACCTCCACCATCCGAGCCTCCTCAACAGAATGCCTATGCATATCCTCCACCTATGAGCAACCCCTCAGCAACTCCAGCACCAGCTCCTTTCCATTTCCTTCCCAATGGTGCCCCGCCGCCAGAAGTCCAACAAAGCCCTAAGCCCATGGGACCCGGTCCAAGTGCTCCTCCTGGCGAGGGTGCCTACAGCCCTGGCATGCAGCCATATAACAATCGTCCTCAGAGCATCCACACCCTTAACTCGGGAAACCCGCAAGAGCTGAGCACGAGTGCATATGAAAGCCCCACTGACGGTCGCAACAACGTTTACGGCGCTGGCGCCCCCGTGCCAGCACCTCTGACCTATGCCTCCACATCACAACCCACAAACGCACCTCCTGCACCGCCACAACAACAGCAGATGCCAGTCAGACAACGCACTTCGAGCTTCGAAAGCCCGACGTCCATGTACTCCGCCCAAGCACCCCAAGACACGTCTACTGCCTCGTACCCTCCACAGTATCCACCTCAGCAACACAACAATCAGTCCTACGCTAGCTTGAGTGGTGCTCAGCCTTCTGCTCCCCCTGCATCGGCACCTGCTTACCAGGCCTACAACCCTCAGGGTGCGTCTCAGCAGGGACAGCAGCCACCACAACAGCAGCGGTATGCGCCGGCGGCTGGTGGCGATGATGCTAGTGATTACTACCGCTAGACGCGGAAGCAGATACCCAGGCGTGGTCGTAAGGTGGCGTTTGTAGATGGCAAGTAGTGGTGAATAAGTTGGGTTTCTCTTTTCCTCCGTATGTACTCAAGACAGACCTTATATCAGTATCTGCTCAAGTGCAAAGAGGGCCTTCCTCGTTCGAGTGGACCCTGTTCAACCCGCAATGTAGGATGTCGTGTAAGCACTTCTGCATATTGGTTATTGGAATCGTGATGGTTTGAAATATGTAAAATTTGTCTCTAAACACCAGCTCCTGAAAAGACAACAGATGCGCTTTGGAGATCTCAAGCGCCCTCTTCCGTGCACTACTGGCCATCAAAACTTCCCTGCCTCGGCTCGTTGTGTTGTCAAGCGCTCTTGCCCTGTTTGCTTCTTTTTTCTCCTGCCTAGAAGCGAGAGAAAATAATTTCTTTCCCGTGCGCTCTAGTATCAAACAGATTTCTTCTGCTCAGCCCCTTTCTTGTTCTTTGCTGTCGTCCAATCTTTTCCCTTCTGCCAACCTTGCGTACCAAAACGAGCATTTCAAAACACGTCTTTTAGTTCTTGACCTCGCCGTTTGCCTGAAGGTAAGAGTATGCAAAGTATGCCAAAGCACCACCAACAAGCAGAATAGCATAGAGACCAGCACCCAGACCGGCAGCATCGGGGCCCGAAGTCTTGGAGGAAGTGGGTTGGGCAGAGGCCTTGGGGGAAGGGTCGCCGGGCTGGCGCTTGACGGTGCCGACGAGGAGGCCTTCGAGGATCTCGCGGGCTTCGTCGCTGTGGCCGACGTCTTCGAAGGCTTCGGTGGCGTCTTGGCCGCCGACGTCGAGCATTACTTCTTCACCGCCACTGTTTGAGGGAAAATGTCAGCGGGCTGGGCTTCACAGAGGGTTCTTTGTGCTGATGTGTGGTGTGATCGACTGGGATCTCCTTTCTCTTCCTTGTGCAACTACCTAGTGCATGGGTGGGGTTCTTGGGTGGGGTGGTGAATGGATTGGGTGAGGTCCAAAGGCCTCAGAGAAGAGGTTTGAGACGCGAGAGAGAAAACGTACGGGTGCTCGTCGACGAAGCTTGTGCAGTCGTAGACTTTGTCGTGGACGACCATGTAGATGTCCTAGAGTTGTGTTAGTCAGGAATGTTTCCTCGGTCAAGAGTTGCTAGACTGGTTGTTGGGCTTGTCAAGAACGCGCACATGTTGCTCGATTCGATCTCCGTGCCCTCCTCGTTCGCGCGCCTAGCAACTCTTTTCTGGATCTGCTTACCTTCTTGGTGTTGTGCTCGGAAATGTCCGAGTAGGTGAATTCCTTAGACATGGCGGCGGTTGTGTGTGTGGTGTGATATACGGAGAGTGAAAGCCAATGGACAGAGGTGTGTCAGAGTAGGAGCGAGAGTCGGGAAAGAAGTGACAAGGATTGTTGGTATAGAACAGGCAGAGTAGCAAAGACGAAGAAGTTGACAGACAAGAGACTACCTATCAATCGACTGATTATCGCAGCCGCGACCCTTAGAAAATAAAGCGGTTTAATTCGTCGAGGCAAGCCCGGCCAGCCCCCTCCTGGAAAGCCTTCCCGAGCCCCGAGTCTCCGCATCTCTTAACCTGCTTCGGCAATGTTCCACTTCATCGCGGCTTCCATTTCATCTGTTCCGCTCTGACGATATCTGCGAGTTCGGCTCTTTCTTTGATGCGTGGAATTGAATTGGGTTGAGGTTAGATATCCTAACGACTTCCGCTGTCCCCTTGCTACTTACTTGCTTGTTGGTCTGTGAAATTTGGAAGCTCTACAAGGTAATCTCCTTGACGATCTCCTGTCTCAAAGCCTCCAATCTCGGACTATCTCGACTCCATGTTCGATCCCATATCTGACATCCACTCCGTCAAGGTATCCGAGGCACTGTATATGATCATTGACATCTTGTCCCTCGTCTCAAGTATGTGACATGTAATGAATGCCCTACGTGAGTGAGTCTATCAAACTCCCGCGGCAATGCAGAGAGTATAAACTGTATATTTGCACAGTGATTCAAAGGGACTACTCCGCTTGAGTAAGTTGCTCCTGTTCTGGCAAGACAACCATATCGACATTCTCGGACCAGTCTAGCTCTGCTCGGCACGCTAACCCTTTTGTCGGTCCTGCCTTAACTGCCGAGACTTCTACATGCAAGAGCATATCGTACTTGCCAGAAAGATTGCGCTGGGAAAAGGTATGCCAGTTAGTGCTTCTAGGAGTGAACTCTTCCCTGATGACTGATCACCGCACGCGACAATTTGCGGTAGAGGAATGATGCTGTTGATGCCGACTGCGCGTAGACCGTCCACGGCATCGAGGACAGTGCGCATGTCGTCGTTCTGGAGTTTCTCCATGTTGACGAATTTCTAGTATGAACCGGACATACCATGGAGTCGGGCTGGTGACCGATGAGTCTTCAGTGCGGAAGTGTCGTATGGTAGGATGGACTGGAGAAAGAGGTGGAGGGAAATTAGAGAGGTGTGGTGGAAAGATGTATGAGAAGCGAAGAAAGAGTTGTGACGCTCGATTGTCTCACTTGCTCAAGACTTAGCAAAGACAGTGAGGTGAGGCTGCAAGTCATCTACATCCGATAGGTCTGCAACACTTTGTAACTGACGAATACTCGGGCAGACTTCACACAGCAGCTGGTCACAGAATTCACTGCGATAGCTCCTTCCTACACTGAAGATCAATCCCGCTTACCTCAACTACTGCCTATGCACCAGGCAGGATACGATGAACTGAAGGCAGCAAAAACAAGGTTTCTTGACATTCTAGGGACAAACCCTTCTAGGTCATTACGCACAGGAAGATAGACACTTTTAATGCATCTCACCACTCTCAGCAATACTCCTCTGGCAAGCAGCCAGAATCTTAGCTTGTCTAGCAACATCTCCCAAACGTCCGATGACCTCCTTGTTTCCATCGTAGAAGCCATAGATCGCATATGGGATACCCACCTCATCGCAGAACTCCTGAACCAGCTTTTGAGCTCTGCGCAGGTTGTGACGAGGCATGCGTGGGTACAAGTGGTGGATAGCCTGGAACTGGAGGCCACCATGGAAAAAGTCAAGCCATTGAGGGCAGTTGACATCCATAGTGGTGCGCAGCATGCGTTGAGGGAAGGACTCGTTGACACCGAGGTCAGCAGTGCTCATGGCGAAGTGGCTGAGTGTGATCTGGACGTGCAAGGGCATGGTGACGGCGTGACTGATCATGATGAAAGCAAGACGGCTCCAGCCATCTGGAATGCTCTTGTACACAACCTGATAACCAAACCAGTACCAGAAGAAGAATTGGCCGGCAATCTCGAACCAGCGGTGCCACCATGCGGGACCCTTACGGGGACCAAGGCCAAGGATCAGGTACTCCCAACTTAGTCGGTAGAGATTGAAGCGACCGAAGCAGAGAATAGGATAGTACAGCCAGTGCTGATATTGAATGACGAATTTGGCGAAGGGGTCGTATGTCATGACGCGGTCGTAGTAGGTTGATCGGAGCGACTTGAAGAAGCGATGCGAGATGGCAAAGAACGGCATGTGCTCGATGTCAGGGTCATGCTCAGGCGAGTTTGTGATGATGTGGTGAACATTGTGGTTGCGCTTCCACCATCCCAGACTTAAACCTCCAAGGTAATCGGCGATGATCATGCCGATGACACTGTCGACGTGGAAGTTGTGTGTAATACCCATGTGACCAGCATCATGGGCGCTGAAGACCAACTGGTGCCAGAAGGCGCCAATGAACAGGGCAGAGGTACAGTACCAGCCGTAGTGCAAGGTGGTCAAGAACATGGCAAACAAGAAAGAGTATCGTGATATCTCGATGGCGTAGGATTTGTAGTTGCAGTTGTAGAGACCTTCACTTCTCATACGCTGATCCAATGAGCGGTACTTTTGCATAATGTCATCCTGCGTCTCGGGATCAAGCTCTGGGTATCTCTCTAGGTCACTCTTGATCTGATCTTTCGTCCAGTCGCTTTCGGGGTCGTGGATGTTGTGTGGTTTCTCATTGTCGACGTCCAGCGACGACATGGATGTAGCAGAGGAAGATCGTGACATGGCGGGCTTGCGCTGGCGGAGTTGGGCATCGATGGGTTCGAACAAAGGTGAAGGCTCTCCTGAGCTTTCCTGGCTGGACGAGTCGTTGTCGTGGTCTGAGACTTGGTCCTCGGTGTCGACAACATCTTTCAAACGGAACTGTCCTCCTTGAATCGGGGGCAGGAAGTTGAACCAGCGTCCTTCAACAACACCGATTTGATAGGCGTGCATGCGCTCGAGGGCTTCGGGAGAGTGCAGNACTGAATACAAGGTCAGAAAGAGCTCGAGAATGGCCAATTGACATGATCAAGCAACGTACGCGGTCACCTCGTCTGTAGCATCTCTACCAATCATGTGCATGATGGCCTTGTCACCACCAGGGTGATACTTGAGCCATGCATCTACCTTGAGCACCTTGCCATTCATGACAATTATCGATCGGCCTTCGGCGATCTGGGCTTCGACTTCCCTCCGGCTAAAGACTCGCTCGCGCCTGCTAGCCATTTTGACGGAACTCATGGCGGAATGCTTCAGAGGAAAATGACAGACAACATGCCCACGAACGAAAGAGCAGTTGAAAAGGAGGAGTTTGTTGAAAAGACCCTTGACCTGGACCAGGCAAACACGAGACTCTCACGGGTTCCTTTCCCCACATTTTCTGTGCCACTCTGATGTGCAACTCTAGACGAGAGCCCCTGCTTTGCTTGTTGCATACCACCAGACATGATCGGTTTTACCAAAACTGACGAGCATCATAGTAATTGAGATATCGATCCGAGGTCAAACACAATCATGGCCAGTGGCCACTTTCCAGAGCGGCTGAAAGAAGCCACATTACCTGCTTCACCAGCCATGTCTCCCGGTCCACCAACAGCACAAAAATCAAGTGCTCTACAGAGTCGAATCACGAGTGTACTTGCTGCATCATACTCAGACTTGGAGATTCGAGATGCACTGGAAACTCTGGATGCTCGCAAAGTCCACAACACAGCCGAGACAAGACGCAATCTTCGATTAGATGCTCAGCAAGAGTTGATCCAATGTAATGGAGAGATCATCCGTGATTTTGGACAAGTTGCTCAGGTACGATAACTCGTAGCATCGATCTAAGTTTTTCTAACAAAGAAGTAGCAATTGCAAAGGGTGGGTGCTGCCATTGAGGATTTGAACAAGCTATGCACAAGCATGCGATCCCATATATCGGCCGCCAACAGAGAAACTGGTCCCATGATGGAAGAGAGCACGGCAATGATGACACAAAGGCAGCAGACCGAGACCAAACAACAACTACTGGGCGCCTTTACCTCTCATTTCCTTCTATCCGATGCAGAAGTGACCTCCTTAACATCTACTGCAGAACCGGTTACAGACTCCTTCTTTCAGGCATTGGCTCGGGTCAAGAAGATACATGATGACAGTCAACTACTTCTGGGAACCGAAGACCAACAACTGGGCCTCGAGATTCTAGAGCAAAGCTCAAAACAGCTCAACGCAGCCTTCCAGAAGCTTTTCCGCTGGACTCAACGTGAGCTCCGTGAGCTGGATCTTGAGAACCCTCAACTTAGCACCTCAGTCAGACGTGCTCTTCGTGTACTGGCCGAGAGACCTGCGCTCTTTCAAAGCTGTCTCGACTTCTTTGCCGAGAATCGGGAGCAGGTGCTTTCGGATGCTTTCTATGCTGCTCTGACTGGAGGATCTGCTCAGCGGGTGGGAGGTCCTGCAATGGGTAAAGCAATTGAGCTCAGTGCACACGATCCGCTGCGCTACGTCAGTGACATGCTCGCTTGGGCGCACGCTGCTACGGTTGGTGAACGCGAAGCATTGCAAATTCTGTTCATCTCAGACGCGGACGAGATATCGAAAAACATCAAAGCAGGTCGCGAACGTGAGCCTTGGCTGCAAATCACCGATGGAGCAGATGGTGAAGAAGTCGCAGCCTTTGACGGCAAGAAAGCGCTTAATGACCTGGTTGATCGTGATCTGTCTGGTGTCCTCCGTCAGCTACGTCAACGTGTCGAGCAGACGGTACAGAGTCACGAGGATGCGACGTTGGCCTACCAGATTTCTAATCTGATACGATTCTACTGCTCCATCTTCGTACCCCTTCTTGGACCAGAGTCGGCGATCGTGCAAACACTACAGCCCATCACACAAAAGGCATTTGAGCAGTTCAAGACACTGATGAGAGATCACATCGCCAATATCCACAGCGATGTGGCAGTCACACCACTGGATCTTTCACCACCCGACTTTTTGTTGGAAGCACTAGATACACTCCGAGGCTTGATGAAGAGTTACGATACATCGCTAGCTAACGCGTCTTCGGGCGAGGATCGAAGTGGATTCCAGGCCGTGCTCGAAGAAGCGCTTGACCCCTACTTGGCAGGCTGCGATAGCATTGCTAAGGGTATGGGAGCGCCACAAAGCCAGATCCTTGCAATCAACTGTCTACTTGCGACTATAGAGACACTCAAGGGCCGAAGCTTTACAGAAGACAAGATTGGCGAAATTGAAGAGACGGTGCAAGAGCAGGTCGAGAGACTTGTAGAAACGGTGATTGCATGGTTCGAGTCAGAATCGGGACTCAAACGACTCTTCGACAGCCTTGAAGAGTATAAGAACACCAACCTTGGTCAAGGTATCAGTGGCATCAAGAAACTAAGAGATATGCAGCCGGACCGGTTGGCAGACATGGCACAGAAGCTGGACGCGTTCTTACCAGGAGCAATGGAGGACGCTAGAGCATTCATTGGCAAGCTTGCAGAGAAGAGGATGGTGCGCAAGGTGTGTGAAGATGCATCGAATGTCTTCGTCAACAAGTTTGAATCTGCTGAGCGGATTATGATTGGCTTGGACGAGATGACACTGGCCGAGCAAGGAGAAGAGGTGGAAGATGGCATGCTGGTCCGCGATGTGTTCCCTCGCACTAGCGACGAGATCAAGGTGCTGCTCAGCTAGAGGTAGAGTAGATTGAACAGTAAAAGTGGTATCATTTGGACATTATGTTGTCATGTGAGACGGTGGGTATATGCGACACTCAGAGGGAACCCTTCTTCTTCTCCCACTCGGCAGGGGTCATGCACTTGGGCGTCCAGGCATGGATGGCAGCAATCTCGGCTTTGAGGGTGTTGTTGACAAGGCGATGGCGGGCGAGCGACGTCTTCTTTTCGAACTGTGGTGAAACGATGATGGCTTCGAACATTTGGCCGCATCCACCTAACATCATGTAAGTGTTTGCGAAGAGCAGATGGATGTTATGGCAGTTACCTGACAGATCTTGGATGTCTACGTGCTGTGCCTCGAGCTTCTCAAACAGGGTGGCCTTGAGCGACTCGGGCGTGACACCAGACGAGAGCTGGTTCTGGGTGGCTTCAACGTCTGTTCTGGCACTCATGATTTCGTGATTGGTCGTGTGAGTGGATGCTGAGGTGAATTGTCGCAAAAGTGTCGCTGCTCGAGGGTCGTTCAAGAATGACGCAGCCCGTGGTCGAGCTTTGGCCTAGACTTTGACATTCTTGACCAGCACCTCTTCCTGCTTCTATACACTCATCTTTTGCTGTCGCACAATCTGTATGTTCTCGGCAACGCTACGTCGCACCGTCAAGATGAGTTCAACAATCTCCTCGGCCCCCTTCTCCAAGGCCGTCGTCGGCGCAATGCGCAAACTGTGAGTTACTCCGGAACCATTCTATTACCATCAAGTCGCTAATGCACCCAGCTACCCAGAGGCCCTCGCGGACAAGAGCTGGGACAACACTGGCCGTACGTTCATTCCCTCGCTATGACCATACAAGCAACTCTAACCTGGATTAGTCCTCCTCGAATCGCCCTTCGACCCCATTCGTCGCCAGATGAACTCGGCCCTCCTCACCATTGACCTCACCAAAGCTGTCGCCGATGAAGCCATTGAGCGTGGAGACTCCATCATCGTAGCCTACCGTACGCCCACCTAACCAAAGAACGTCAACCAGAAACAAGCACGCCTAACTTTACGTCAAGCATAGATCNCCATCATCTTCAGAGGTCTCAAAAGCTTATCCCTAGCCGACACCCAACAACAAACACTACTACGATTGGCCGCAGAAGGCATCAGCGTATACAGCCCACACACCGCAATCGACTGCGCCCCCGGCGGCCTAGGCGACTGGCTCGCCGACATCGTCTCCGGCACCCCCATGAGCGCCGAAGAACTAGCCGCCCAAGCACAAGAAAAAGCAAACGAACAATCCAACACAAAGAAAGAGCCAGAAACCCCTTCCAACGAGCTCAAACGCCCGACCTTCCAACTCCAGCACCATCCCAGTCAACTCAGCATCAAAGACCGCACCCTCAAACTCGGCAACGACACGCACACCCGTCGCCCAATCAAGCCTTCCTCGGTGCCAGGCTACCAAAACACTACTGCAGGAATGGGTCGTATCGTCCGCTTTTCTACTCCACAACCCCTCCTCGAAATCATCGACCGCATTGGCCGTGGTCTCGGAAACCCAAAGGGCTTCCCCATCGCCATCCCCCAAGGCAAGCAAATGGACGAAATCGACATTTCGAGCGTCGCCATCTGCGCCGGCAGTGGAGGAAGTCTGTTTGGCGGGCTGGGCAAGAACGGCGAGGAAGACGTGGATTTGCTGTTTACCGGCGAGTTGAGCCATCATGAGGCGTTGGCGGCAATCGAGCAGGGTAAATGTGTTATTGCGCTTTTCCACTCGAATACAGAGAGAGGGTTCTTGCATGGCGTTTTGAAGCCGCAGTTGGAGAAGAGTGTCAAGGAGGAGTGGGAGCGTGTGAGAAAGGAGGAGAAGGACAAGGCTTCCTCTGCCGCTTTGAGTGAGGACTACCTCGAGGCGCTCGAGGACGATCATATCGAGATCCATGTCAGTGAGGTCGACCGCGATCCTTACGGCATCATGATTTCAAAGGATGAGATCTAGAACAGTCAAGGAGACAATCTGGACATTCTGATTCATCATTCTTTGGTAAGAAGCTGTGTATATACCCCTTGGCCCATGGCTTTGTAATCTCGGAGAATCAGTATAGAGAAGAAACAGAAAAATCAAAAGACAAAGGTATATCTCGCACTACTCCATAACACCCTTTCCCCTTACTATGAATCCCTCATCTGTAACGTCAAATGCCTCAAGCAGCAACATCAACATTGGCAGCACCGGCTCTAGCGTTCCTGCTCTTGCGAACAGCACCAGGTCTAGCAAGCGTGTACTTTGCAAACGCCCTAGCCAGCGCTTTCTTGCAGCTGACCTTTTGACTGCCCACGAACGAGTCAACGGCGACAGCGATGGCACGGTCAATATCTGTGCTGCTGCAGTATTCCGAAAGACGCATTTTGGCAAAGGCTTCGGCAATACGGAGGATAGATTCCAGATGACGGACCTGTACTCGTATCAGTAAAGGAAACGACAAGACAAGAAATTAGAGAACACTTACAGTAATGGGATAAGCACCGGTGGCGAGACTTTCCCTACGCATGTCCGCAAACAATCTCGCAATCTTGTCTTGATCGATCGAGACCAACTGAGGACGATGCTTCTCGCGGGCATAGAGAATGTACTTTCTTAACATATCTTGCGGAATCTCGCCTTGCTTGCTGGTGCCCTGGTCGCCGTCAATCTCCATATTGGCATCCTGCATACTGTTGACTGGTGCGTCGTTGGCGGAACCGCTGAGAGTAGGGTGAGCTCTGCCGTGTGAGTTTACAACGAACGCAGCTAGGCGTTCGTCTTCTTCTGGGTCAACGGTATCGCGAACCACGCAGAGGATGTCGAAACGAGAGAGAATGGGTTCGGTGAGTTCGACATTCTGACTGAAGGGCACGGTGCCGTTGTATCTGCCTCCGATAGGGTTGGCTGCTGCCACTACTGCGCAGCGAGCTTGTAGTGTTGTGACGATACCGGCCTTGGAAATGGAAATGGTTTGTTGTTCCATGGCTTCGTGGATGGAAGTGCGGTCTTGATCGTTCATCTTGTCGAACTCGTCAATCAGGCAGGTTCCTTTGTCTGCCAGTACCAAAGCACCTCCTTCTAGAGTCCACTCCGAAGTCATCGGATCGCGTCTTACCGAGGCGGTCAAACCAACAGCTGAAGCACCCTGACCTGTTGCAAAGACGGCTCTGTGTGCAGTACTTTCTATGTACTTCAACACCTGTGACTTTNNTGCAGTACCGGGGTCTCCGAGGAGCAAAACGTTGATATCACCTCTGATGGAATGCTTGCCTTGAGCTTCCTTGCTCACACCACCAAATAGACTGAGTGCGACAGCTGTCTTGATGTCGGTATGGCCATAGATACTTGGCGCAATACTGTTGATGATCTTGTTGATGATCTGGGGNTCTTTTCCCAGAGCACGGATGTCTTCTACGTCTTGCTCTGTTAGTCTGAAGCCAGAAAGCTGGTCGTGGGACTTGACGACATGATTGGCTTCAATAATGGTTGCAAAGACAGGGAAACCGTTCTTGTTGTTTAGGGCGGCATCGTAGTTGTTGCGGTAGATACCAGTAATCTCGACTTCCTCACCAGGCTTTGCCGAATCGATCAGATCCCACAAAAGAATGACTTCTCTGTGGCGAGGCAGACGACCGGCAGGCACAGTTCCCGGCGACTCTTGCAGAGTGATCTTCTGGTAGTTGCGGTAGACTGTCTTTTCGGAGTTGATGGTGAAGGGACCACGCGATTGGCAGTTTTGACAGAACGAGATCTTGACTTCAGAGTTGGAGTCTTGGGGNAAGGGACCCAGAGTGACACCGCACTTGGTGCAGTCGAACTTGATGTACTTGAGTTGAGGGAAGACACCAGTACGGCGTGTCACAACACCACTGATTCTGACGAGGGAATTGAGATGACTTTGACGCAACTCTCGCAAAGTGTAGGTCGTAGGCAATCCGTTGATGCGTACGTGAATTTCGGAATGGATGCGTTCGTAGTCGGGGTAGTGGTAGAGAGTGACGTCCATGGCAACGCGGTCGAAGATTTTGAGAGTCTCGGTGGGTACGTTGGCAATGAAGTATGCCAATGTAGGCTTTGTCATACTGAGGTGCTCCCAGTCGATCTCCAGAGATTCGGCGTTGACCTCACCCAAGGTGCGGATGCGGACACCATAAACAGAGATACCATTGTCGTCAACGAACTCGGTCAAGAAGGATTTGAGCTCACGAGCGATACCGCGATGTACAGCGGGCTGTGCAATCCAATCAGTCAGGTTGGCGGCCTTGACATCGGCTAGGCCTTCGGCAGAGAGCTCTTCGGTCATGATATCTTCGGTCATGTCCATGTCGTCCTGTTCCTCATCGTATCTGTGTCGCCGCCTGCGGGGCTGTCTGGTCAGATCCATCAAGTCGTCCTCGTCCTCATCCAAAGCTACTTGGGGTCTCCTTTGGCGAGCCAGCTCGCGATCACGGCGGTTGAGGCGGGCGTCGAGTTGTCGTCTGGCAGCCAGGTCTAGGTCGTCGTAGTCTCCTTCATCGTCGATATCCTGGCCTTCGTAGAAATCATCTTCGCGACGTCTGTAATCGTTCTCAAAGTTGTCACCGAACAGGTCGACGCCAGCATCGTCTTCTAGCTGTTCTTCAGCATCGTCGAGGTCTGGGATGAGGTCCTCATCGGGCTCAATGATGTCGTCTTCGTCGTCGTCAAGCTCGTCTCGCGGTAGCGGGAGGAGGAGAGAAGGATCTGGGAGGGCTTGAAGGAGGAGCGGCAGAGGATGAGCGCATGTGTACATCTTCGTCGTCCCTCTGGCGTTTGCGGCCACCAGCAGCAACTGATGATTCAGGGGTCCGAGTGGTGAACTGAGCAAGTGTGAGTTGACATGATCTGTATGTAGCTACTATTGAGCAACTCACCTCATAATTGTGGATGTTCGTTCTGTAAAGAGTGGTAAATGTCGATTGACAGGGTGTGCTTTGTTGATTTCTGTGACCGAAGCGGCCGAAACATTGTCGTCGCGAGTCTCCGCGGCAGGCGCGTTTCTCGCGTAAAGTGCTTCCCGATTAGGAAAGATGCGACTCGTCCTCCGCGACGCGCCTGCATCACCGTCACTCTTTGCCTTTCGCATACTGCATAATCATGTCTCAAAACACCGAGGCCTCTCAGACCGCTCAAGAGTAAGTGCATCAGATCTGGCTATCACAATGAAACACTCACAATCCATAGTTTCATCGCGTCGCAGCTACAACTTGAAGCCGATGCGCGCGAGGCTCTTCCATATCAATTCGATACCTGCACAAAGCCTCTTGGTCCGCTGAGGCAGGCCATCTTTGCATGCCTGACATGTAACCCTCCAACCCCTTCGGACAGCAAATCACACACCCCAGCCGCCGTATGCTACTCCTGCAGCATCTCTTGTCATGGCGAACACGAATTGGTCGAACTCTTTACCAAGCGTAACTTCGTCTGCGATTGTGGTACCACCAGAGTACCCGTATCAGCTCCATGCACACTCCGCATCGACGAGTCCACCAGCCAGAAGGGCAATGTGACTGGCGAAACTCCTGCAGAGAACAACAAGTACAATCACAACTTTTCCGGCCGCTTCTGTGCATGTGGAGAGCCATATGATCCCGAGAAAGAGAAGGGCACCATGTTCCAGTGCTTAGGTTTAGGCACGGTTGAAGACGGTGGTTGTGGAGAGGATTGGTGGCATCCTGAGTGTTTGATGGGCTTGCCGAGACCTCAGCCATCCGATACTGCTCCCAAGGAAGAGAAGGCAGAACTAGAGCAGCCTACCCAGGACGGAGAAGCTACCGCACAGCCCGCCCAGGGCCAAGAAGATGCCGATGAGGCACCTTTGCCGCCTGGTTTCCCTGCCGAGGATGACTTTGATCATTTGATCTGCTATAAGTGCGTTAGCTCGTTCCCCTGGATCAAACAATACGCAGGTCAGGACGGCTTCCTGAGTCCCATCTACCACAAGCAGTCATCCGGGAGCACCGAGGAGAGCTCTACCGCCGAGCAAAGCACAAAAGATGCAACCCTGCCGCTGTCAACTGAGAGCAAGAAGAGAACTGCCGAGGACGATTCAGAAGTTCCCACATCTAAGAAGACCAAGGTCGAATCTGAAGATGATGTCTCTGAGACTGTCACACCCAACCCAACAACCATCACAAATGCCGACGAAGCTCCTCTACACACCAAACTCCCTGCAGCTCCATCAGGCACCTTCTCTCTCTTCCTCAAAGAAGACTTCCGCTCACACATCTGCCGCTGCCCCTCCTGTTTTCCTAACCTAAAGCCACATCCTCAACTTCTCGAAGAGGAAGAAGCCTACGAACCTCCCGTCTCGGAAAGCGATAACGAGGAAGCACAGAATGGACGCGGCGGCAGTGTGGGCTCAGGAAGCACATATGAACGTGGTGAAGCTCTGCTTAGCAACATGGATCGAGTCAAGGCCATCGAGGGTGTTATGGTGTACAACCATCTGCGTGACAAGGTCAAGGCTTTCTTGCAGCCGTTCGCCGAGAGTGGGCAGGCTGTTGGAGCGGAAGATATCAAGGCTTATTTTGAGAAACTGAGAGGTGACGAAGAGGGTATCAGGCTTGCTGGGGCTGGCGCTGGTGCTGCGGACGAGGGTGCAGAAGGTGACGGTAGACGTGAGCAGGGAGGTCACTAGACGGATACTCTCTTTGGGCTCTTTGGATGGGAAATGAAAATCAAAATTGGAAGATACCCCGGGTCGGTCGAACAAGGCAGAAAGCAGAATTGAAATCTAATTTGTACAGTTGTTGGTAGTAATTCTTTGAGCTTGGCTCGATCTCAGTGAGACCGTCAACCTCTATGTCATCGTCACTATAGTCTTACATATCTTTCTTCTCGTTTTTCCAGGCCATTCATATCCTCACACCCCAGTTCCTCGCCATGTTGACAGTGGCTATGCCCTGGAAACTCATCCACTCCCTGACGTTCCTCCACGCACCTCCCACCACTCTCGCCTCTTGTAACCTCCTGTTCAAAAACTCCTCTGTGTCCTTGAAGTCTGTGCTTTGATCTGTAGTCGAGTATGTTTCTGTCGCGGCGTATATGGAGCTCAGTGTTGCACGCTTGGTGTACCAGGAACTGTCGACCGCCTCATCGCCAGCCAGGAACCAGATTTCGTCTGCGAGGAGATAGAGTTCGCGGAGCGAGGGAGGGATATTGCCGGCCAGAGACATGAGACCTAGTGCNCTGTGTTTACCTCTCTGTCAGTATCTCATCCATTCATCTCCCATCGTTTTGGTATAGAGAAAGCTTACCTCCTGCCACCTCTCCTGCACATCAACCTCCACATTCCCCCTCAACCTCTCCATGACCAAAGCCTTCACCTTACTCGTCACCCCCAACCTCGCTTCCTCTTGAAACTGCACACGCTCCTTTAACCCCAACCTCTGCGTCCGTAAATGGTACAACACCAATTCAAACTCGGCTTTCGGGAACAGGTTCGTAGATACATCTGGGTATCCTGCGTCGCGGGCGCCTTGACGTAGAGATGCATTCGTCCAGCCGTTTATGGGTACGTGGGTGAGTGCTGCAGACAAAATTGCGATTTCGGTGGGTGGGTAGGGTGGTGGGAGAGGTGTTTCGTAGCTGTAGTATGTGCGAGTGGAGAGGCGAGGGAGGGTTGAGGATGACAGGAGTCTACGGGTTGTTGGGGTGCGAAGTACTTGAGACATCGTTTTGTGTATGTGTTGGGTGTTGTCGAGGTAGAAGAAGGCGAGGATCTTCGGGTATGGAATCTTTGGATTGTCGATGTCATCGGTGAGTTCTCCGCTTGCTTGATGCCAAGACCGTACTATACCGATATATTACAGAGACTTCTGGATGATGATGATGAAGTTGCCTGTATTTATGGATCTACTTGAACCTCTGGAGATCGAGACCAACAAATTGATCGAGTTCTTGGTTCTTGAGGTGTGTGGCCTGCCTTTTCTTCGGGATGTGACTTCAATCTTGTACGAATGCTGGCCTTCTGTCTGGTCAAGAGCTTCTCGAGCACAACATGGCTACTGGGAGGCCCACGGCACTCTGGATAACCGGATCTTACAAGCAATCAGTATTTGCAGTCTCAATACTAGTCGGAGCGCATGCGAATAGGCATAGTCTGGTGTGAGTGTTGAGGGAGAGGTCAATGTATCCAGGAGCAGGGTCATCCACTTTACAGCTTTGACTTGGGTAAAATTTAACACAAAAACATGAATCAGAAAGATGACATAGGTACAAGCTATCAGGCTGAATGCATTTGAAACGCAATGATGCTGTCGTAAGGTTGGTTCATAGGGTGTCAGGATCGACTGAGACGGAAGACCATGCATGGTTTACCAGCGGTCATTGTCGTCGCCGTAGCGCTCATCATCTCTGCCTTGGTCGTAGGCGTTGTCCATGTTGTCGCCGAATCTGTCGACATCATCGCCCCAGCGCTCGACCTTTCCGACGCCCTCTCCAGCAAAGCCAGCAATGTCCTCGGGCACATCCTCGACATCCTGGACACCATTTGCCCACTTATTCTCCATGCCGTACTTGACACGGTCGTAATCGTTCTCGATGTCCTGGGGGATGTCTTCGACCTCTCCGACCTGTTTAATGAATAATTAGCAGGTAATTAGCTTGCAAGATGGTCAAGAGTCTTACCTTGCGGCCTGTCCAGCGAGCTGCGTCCTCAGGGCATCCTCCACACGGTTTTCGAAGCGATCGAACTTGTTCTCGGCTCTGTACTTGTCTTCCTCCCAGTCCTCCTTGACTTCGTGACCTTCGTGCATGAGTAGTGCACCGCCAGCAAGTCCAGCTGCGGCGCCCATGGCTCCGTATGCTAGATTGTGGTTCTTCTTCTGCTGAGGCTGTTGTTGTTCGTATGCGCCGTATTGAGCTTGAGGAGGACCTTGGTTGTAGCTGCTTCCATAGCCACCGCCGTATCCACCAGCACGACCAGGATGCTCGAAAGTGCGTTCGCCGTTCTGCTCGTTGATGAAGAGCCAGCGATTCTCACGATCGTCCCAGACGGCGCGCCATGGAGGCGGGACTTGAGGTGTTCCTTGACCAGCACCGTAGCCTCGCTGTGGGCCGCCATATCCTTGTTGAGGACCGCCATATCCCTGCTGGGGACCGCCATATCCTTGCTGGGGACCGCCATAATTGCCTTGGGGTTGGTTGTAGTTGTTTCCTCCGTAGCCGCCCTGATTGTAGCCGCCCTGCTGGCCGCTGCTACCGCTCTGGCCCTGGTGGGTGACCTCGTTGATTAATTTGTCGAGCAAACCCATGGTCGCGAATTGTGGGCTGTAATTTGTGATGTGAGTGTTGTGTAGGATATGTGTGTGCGATGAGTGTGTGAGTGAAATGAAAAAAGTGGTTTAGGACGAGTTAGAGGAGAACTGAAGATGACAAGTGGTGCAAAGGGATGATAAAGAGGTGCTCTAGCTGAGGGCTGACCGCGTTGATCTAGAATCAGCCAAACGTCACTGATCCAAGCTCGATCACAGAACAACAAATACGAATGTAGGACATGAGGCACTTTCAAGCACACGGATTGGCTTGTCAACACGGTGTCAGTCGCGTTTCTTGTTTTTGTGGCTGAGTGTTACTATTTACAATAATGCTCAGCCTGTCGACCGGACCACAATGGAGCAAGCCTCATCGTCTGTTGTTGCGGCCGCAATGGTTTCCCCTCGGTCTAGAACTCAATGTTGGGGATCATCATGGCCAAGCTGTCCGCCGATTGCTTGAGAGGCTTGTTACCGAACAAGCTTTTGTTACTAACAGAAGCCGGACTTGTTGGTGATACCATTCCCTTCGGCGGTTGCCATCATCCCTCGAGACCATCTGTTGACAGCGTAGCCATGGATGTGACGGAGGGTCGTTAGGAGAGATGCAATGAACAGCGAAGCTCAGCATAAACACAGCTGCTCAACTTCTGCTGCTCGCCCGCGAACTTCTGAGTTCATATCCCGACCTTCTGGTTTGACTCGGAAATGCTCGTGTGCTGTCTGAGATGCACGATCCAGGTCGGACAATTCGGCTTTGTGTGTGTATGCTTGATCGAGTAACCGTAAGGGAACTGATCCTCATTCCAAGTGATGGGTTTGTTTCCTGTTTCCAGATGTTTTGTCTCATCTGGCGAGGCCTTCGATGTCCTTCTCCATACTGCTGACCCTTGATTGAAGCGCTCTTTTCTTGTCCTCGAGAGCACGGATTTCGTCTTCCTCATTAACAAGGTCCTCCTTACTCATGTGGACGGTAGGCTCGATGTGATCATCCTGGTAGTCATATTCGTCTTGATCGCAGTCATCGTGGCTCTGGTGCAGATGATCCAGCTCGGCGGACTGCATTGCGACTCGTTCTTCGTAGTGAGCAATGTTGGCACTCAACTGTGCATATCGGTTTCTCAACTCCCCAATCCTGTCAAAAGCACCTGGGATAGGACTGTTCCAACGATTAATACCAACAAACACGCTCGGGGACAGGAACCAAACATACTAGACTCTACACAGCTTCTCCGCGCCTCGCAGAAGAAGTTCGACATCGATATCGCCTTTGGATTGCTTCCCGCCGTGTCCGGACCTGGTCTTACGATACAAGTCACCGCCGAGAACTGCAGCAACAGCAGTATGGCGACGAGGTGGTCTTTGGGAATTTGATGTAGCGATTGATCGTGAAGCAGAAGTCGTAAAGGTGGAAGATATTTGCTGGATTTGCGACTTGGAAGGAACCGGAGGAGGAGCGATCGAGAAGAGGGCGCGTTCGTGTTGTTCGGTGTCTCTGATCAGGGCGGTAATGTCGTGGTGGGTGAGAAGGGCATTGGTGAACTGTTTCGGGCGCGAGAATGGAAGATCGGATATGGACGAAGCACAGAGGGATAGCTGGTCCAGATGCGACGACAGCAGAGACGAAGCCATGGTTGTGTTGGGCGGAAGAGTGTTTGGCAAGAAATAAACAAAAATGGGTAAACAAATGGGCGGGCTGGCATGTGATGATTGAGTGAGAGCTCCGGCGGGCTTGGCTCTTTCCGTCATCGCCATCGCCCTTCGACCAGCACCATCAGCTCCAAGTCCGCGAAGAGGCAACTCCATCAACTCACTTCATCCACACACGACCACGCGCTACCTCCATCCTCTCTCCCACACACACACGTCTCTGTCTCCGAAGATCGTCATGGCCGACAAGATGGAAGGCATCGAGGTCGCCTCTGCTCCTGTCGACAACGCTCCTACCGCTGAGCAGCTCTCACAATGTACCTTGGCCCATCTTCACGTCCAATCCATATACTGACATCCAGCTCCAGCCATAATCGCCAACTTTGCACTCCTTGACCAAGCCGTTGCCCGCTTCGATGGACGCTTCACCCTCCGTGTACTCCGCTCAATATCGAGCATGCGCAAGAGTCCCCAGCTCCTTGACGCCTTGTCGACTGCCGTGGCTTCGCTGTACGCCTCACACCAAGATTCGCCCGATAAGCACTTCCTGGAGTCTGCTCTTGAAAAGACTTCCTCTGCCCCTGCCAACGGCAATCCCTCAAAGGACGGTGATGTTCTCCCAGAATCCTTCATCTACCTGGCCGTCCTGATCCAGGTACCGTCTTACCTAGTACGCTGTACAAAAACATACCTCTGACTTTACTTGCNNCAGGTCTACCTTTACGATGCGCAAAAATACTCGCACGGCGCCGAGTTCTCATCTGCTCTGGTCGACAGAGTACGAGAGTACAACCGTCGCACACTGGACTCGCTCGCCGCAAAGTCCTACTTCTACTACCACCTCTTCCACGAACAGCTCGACCCCAAGCCGCCATCCAAGCAATCGCCCGTCATTGCCACGAGATCAAAGCTTCTGGCTGCTCTTCGTAGCGCAGTCCTGCGCAAGGACAACGACACCCAGTCCGCCGTTATCGTCCTTCTCCTTCGCAACTACATCTCCACCGCCGACATTAACCAGGCCGACCTTTTGGTCAACCAGACCTCATTTCCTCCGAACGCTCCTAATAACCAGGTTTGCCGCTACCTCTACTACCTTGGACGCATTCGTGCGATTCAACTATCATACACTGCAGCTCAAGAGCACTTGACAAGTGCCACTCGCAAGTCTCCCACCAACAATGTCGCAGCTGGCTTCTACCAATCGGCCATGAAACTCCTGATAATTGTCGAGCTTCTGATGGGTGATATTCCGGATAGAGCCATCTTCAGACAGCCCTCGCTCGAGCGTGCTCTCTACCCCTACTTCCGTCTGGTTCAGGCTGTTCGTGTTGGTGACCTGCAAGGCTTCGTTCGCGTTGTCGAGGAGAATGCAACTCAATTCCGCCGCGATGGTACCTACACTTTGATCCTCCGCTTGCGTCAGAACGTCATCAAGACTGGTGTTCGCATGCTCTCTCTGTCATACTCTCGCATTTCGCTTCGCGACATCTGTCTGCGCCTCGGTGTTGAGAGCGAGGAGTCTGCTGAGTACATCGTTGCAAAGGCCATCCGTGATGGCGTCATTGAGANNGCAACTCTGGACCACGAGCACGGTTTCATGGAGTCCAAGCAGGCAGGAGACATCTACGCGACAAGAGAGCCTGCTGAAGCTTTCCACGAGCGCATCAAGGCTTGTCTGAGCATTCACGACGAATGTGTGATGGCAATGAGATATCCCATGAACAAGCACAGACAAGAGCTGAAGAACGCCCAGGAAGCTCGCGAAAGGGAGCGTGAGCTTGCCAAGGAGATCCAAGATGGCGACATGGACGAAGATGACGCTGGCGAATTTGAGGGTATGTGAGCACGGAAATGCATATAGACGCGCAACTCGACTATGTAAGATGGAGATGTGCCTGGTCAAAGGGAAGACGTGGAATGTTTCATGAGCAGCATGGCGTCCGCCGGTTGGTGCATAGAACGTCTTTTTCAGCAAAGTAATGACAATCTTTCTCGTTCAACAACAACTTGTTCGTCCATTTGCATCTTCTGATGATCGGAGAGCTACTGTATCCCAAGTGTCTCCTTCGCTCGTTGTTCCAGCGATGAGCTTGGACCAGGCAGTCAACATCATCCAACCACCAGCTTTCGTTGTGCCCATCACTTCCCAGCCACCTCGACAACCTGTTGCACACCGCATTGTAGTCTTTGCTTGGTACAGTTGGCGCCCTGCTTTCTCCTGACTGACGTAGACTTCACTATATTTGCCATTCGGAAAAATAGATGGCTGGAGGTATTATCACGCTATTAATCATTTTGCTTTCTCACCATGACTTTGCCTGCGTTTTACACCACAATTTTGTTCGTCGCGGTATTCTAGTTGTTTTTGCCTTTCCTAGCATTTTTATCCATTCACCATAACCGTTGAACATGCTATACCCGTCACATCTTCTCAGCCTACAAGCGTCCTTGCGACTGACAGCACTTGCCACGATCGCATCTTCGACCTTCACACAGACTGCACGTGCTCAAACAACAAGTAGCTGCAACCCAACACAACAATATGGCTGCCCTGCTGATCCGGCACTTTCAAAATCAATCAATGTCGACTTTACCTCTGGCGAATCAAGTCAATTCACAGCATCAGGCGTACCGACATACAACTCTAATGGCGTATCATTCACAGTCGCCCAGTCAGGCGATGCTCCCATGCTTACATCAAACTGGTACATCATGTTTGGCAAAGTCGAAGTAAAGATGAGGGCTGCTGCTGGCCAAGGAATAGTCAGCAGTTGTGTGCTACAATCAGACGACCTGGATGAGATCGATTGGGAATGGGTTGGCAACCAGCAGGATCAAGTACAGTCCATCTACTTCCGAAAGGGTGATTCTTCGACGTCAGGCCGTGGCGCAGCTTTCCATATGGAGAACCCGACAGAAGACTTCCATACCTATACTATCGACTGGACATCGACAGAGCTGGTCTGGCAGGTAGACGGAAAGACGCAGCGTGCTCTGAAAGCCACCGACGCTGGAGATCAATATCCTCAGACGCCCATGATGCTCAAGCTTGGTATCTGGAGTGGTGGTGATTCGTCAAACGCTCCTGGCACAATCGCGTGGGCAGGAGGCAATACCGACTNNTATTCAGCAGGGCCATATACAATGGTTGTTCAGTCAGTCTCAGTCACGGACTATTCGACTGGCAAGTCTTACACATACTCAGACCAGACAGGAAGTTGGTCGAGTATCAAGGCAGCTGGAGGATCCATCAACGGAGGCTCGACCAATGTTGACACCTCGGCACCTGCTATCACTTCGGTTGTGAGCGGTGCCGTTCCCTTCGAAGGGACTCATCGCACATGGACTTCGGTCTCGACCCCAGGTATCGGCAACTGGCGAGCCACGGCGTCCGGCATGACCAGTACGGTAGCCACCACGTACCCCGGCCTACCGAGCGGATGGAGCGTAAACCCGGATGGCAAAGTCGTTCCTCCTAGCAAAGCCACCATAGGTGAGTCACTGGACCTAGAACATGACCCCTTGAGCTCAGACGCTGACCAGTACTCCANNGTTTCGATACCTCTTCGTATGGTTCTGCTCCTCAGCTGCAGTCTCTCTTTGGGGTTCGCAATGGGCTTCCTCTTGTGAAAACTCTGCCCAAACACCCCGCTTCCTTACGGAACAACTCGCGATTTCCCCAATACCTATTTGATAATATTCGTAATAGAAAGCCCCATTTAGAGAAAGGGCAACGGACAGACCCTCCGTCGCTCCACGAAAGCCGTTTGCCCCGCAAATGAGGAGCGAGGGGGAGGAGCCATGTGAGCAGTCCTGGGGAAATCAAAACCACTTCGTCTTATGCGTAGACTTGGCTAGCATCAAACTATGACTAAAAATACGTAACAGAGCATGCAAACGTGAGCACCTTGAAGAGACGAAAACAAGACAGCTGGTCCGATCGGAAGATGAGGGAATTGATGATGAGAGGAAAATACATGGCTACGACCACCATTCACTCCATAGGGCCTTGATTGAAGCCAGGAAAACGAGTTTCCGGGCAATCCCTGCTTACTCCTTATAGTCCGTCTATAAACGCGCAAGTAGGGCGTTCAGGGCGTGTGAGAATCTAGAAAAAAGGCGCAGCAGCTTTGGAGCGCGGGCCGAACATTTTCGGCAGCGCTAAATTTCCCCAGATCGTCCGTTGACGCTAGCGCTCTGAGGTGATCAGGTACAAGTGGGTATGCCGCGAGTATGCGAGAAAAAGTGCTCGAGTTGGAATCGACAATGATGCCATGTGACTGGGACGTTGGTATATAGCCAGAGCTGATGCCAGGTCAGAGGGCCTGAGCCATTTCCCGCTCGTTTCGAAACAGCTTCTTCTTGTTGTGATTGTTAAGGCCGCGTCTCTGTCGTGCGTCATTTTGGGAAACCTCGATTCACTCAAAGCTCCCTGCTCCTGCTCCTTCTGGAAATCCCCTGAACCGTACCTTCCCTCCAGAGCTGCTCGGTCTCACTCGCAGCTACTTCGGCTCTTTCACGTGCGTGTCGTCACCGCTCTGCTATAAACCGGCGTCGTACGCTCGCCGAGACTCTCTCCTCGACATCCACCTTTCTTCATCAAGGTGTTCCGTCAAGACATCATGTCAAGCACAACCAACGGACTCGCCAACGGCAATGGCGTGCCGCACAACAAGCATCTCGAGCAGGTCATCAGACCCGCCGACAGACAACCCTCGCCCCAACCCACACATCTGAGCGTGCCTGGCGCCTCGAGCCATGCTCGAATCTTGAGCGAGCAGGGCTCTGGCTACGAAGCCCCGAAATTCGAGGGCAAGACCCAACAGATGGACGAGTAAGCAAACAATGATCAGGCTCTCACATGAATGTGCAATTAACTCGTATGCAGGGTCATGGACAAGATTGAGGCCAAAGGCTTCCTTCCCCCGGAGTTTGTCGAAAGCGAAACCCAATGGTTCTACAACGAATTGGGCATTGATGACATGTACTTCTCGACTGAAACGTCTGATGCGTATGTCAACCCTTCCACAACACATCGATTCCACAACAATTGCTAAACTTTTGCAGCANTCGTCAGCCACATTCACTCACTCTACGCCGCCAAGGTCGCTGCATTCGCGAGAGACGACAAGCAGCTTGAGATCCGCCTGGATAAGGAAGCTGCCGACCACGCCGTCTTCATCGATACCAGCAAGCCTGGTATGACCTCTGTCGGCGGACCTCGCTATGAGCAACGCATCGACGAGAAATACCTCAACAACTCTAAGGGTGCCAGCAGCTACCGTGTCGAGACATTCAGATCGTCTAGCAAATTGCCCGGTGATCTCGACCAACAGCTGAGATGTTACTTCGTATACCAGTGCTCTTTCGAGCAGCCCAACCCCAGCCCTGAGGAGACCAACCTCGATCTGATCTCTGACAAGAGGTTCCTCCAGAAGGCTACCAAGAACACCCGCGACATCTACCAACACATTCTCGAATCGGCTGTCGCTAGAACCGGCCCCGTCATCGAGCTCTTCGAGATCAAGGGCTCAAGAGAAAAGAGATTGGTTATTGCCTACAAGCAGGGTTCAGCTTTGGGTCTCTTCAGCGCCCTCAGTGATCTCTACCACTACTACGGCCTGACCTCATCTCGCAAGTATGTCGAGCAATTCTCCAATGGATACACAATCATGTCGCTGTACCTTCGTCCCGTACCCGGACCTGAGTCCAACCTGCATCCTCCCATTGAGGCCTCCATCCACCAGATCATGAAGGAAGTCTCTTTGTTGTACTGTGTTCCTCGCACCAAGTTCCAAAACCACTTCGCGACTGGAAACCTCAGCTTGCAGGAGACTATCTACGCCCACTGCGTCTGGGTGTTTGTCAGCCACTTCTTGAACCGTCTGGGCTCTGAGTACAACACTCTCAGCGCAATCCTGGACGCAAACAACAGTGTTCACGCCGAACTGCTTTCAAAGCTCAAGCGTCGTTTACGTACTGAGACATTCACTTCCGATTTCATTCTGGAAATCATCCAGCAGTTCCCTGACCTGGTCAAGGCTCTGTATCTCAACTTCGCCAACACTCACTACGTTCAGACCCGTGGTGACGAGGATGACTTCTTGCCGACTCTCAGTTATCTCCGCTTGAAGGTTGACAAAGTCTTGAGCGACACCGAGTTGGAGAACATGATCTCGACCACCTGCCAGAACGAGCATCAGGAGATGGTCATGACTGCTTTCAGAGTGTTCAACAAGGCTGTTCTCAAGACCAACTACTACACACCAACAAAGACTGCCCTCTCGTTCCGCTTGAACCCCTCGTTCTTGCCCATCGAGGAGTACCCTCAACCTCTGTACGGCATGTTCTTGGTCATCAGCTCTGAGTTCCGAGGTTTCCACCTTCGTTTCCGCGACATTGCTCGTGGTGGTATCCGTATTGTCAAGTCTAGGAGCCCTGAAGCTTACGATATCAACGCTCGCTCGCTCTTTGATGAGAACTACAACCTGGCAAACACTCAGCAGAGAAAGAACAAAGATATTCCCGAAGGTGGCTCCAAGGGTGTCATTCTGCTTGATGTTGAGCATCAAGAGAAGGCCAGCGTGGCTTTCGAGAAGTACATCGACAGCATCCTCGATTTGCTCCTTCCACCCACTAGTCCTGGTATCAAGGATCCCATTGTCGACCTTCATGGCAAACAAGAAATTCTATTTATGGGCCCCGACGAGAACACTGCTGAGCTAGTCGACTGGGCTACTGAGCACGCCAGAGCCCGTGGTGCTCCCTGGTGGAAGTCGTTCTTCACTGGCAAGAGCCCTAAGCTTGGTGGTATTCCTCACGACGCTTACGGCATGACAACTCTGTCTGTTCGTGAGTACGTCTTGGGTATCTACCGCAAGCTTAACCTCGACCAGAAGAGCATGAGAAAGCTTCAAACTGGTGGCCCCGATGGCGACCTTGGAAGCAACGAGATCCTTCTCGGACAAGAGAAGTACACCGCCATTGTCGATGGTATGGGTGTCCTTTTCGACCCCAACGGTCTCGACAGAGAAGAGTTGCTCCGCTTGGCCAGGAAGCGTGTCATGATTCATCAATACGACGTCTCCAAGCTTTCACCCCAAGGCTACAGAGTCTTGATTGAAGAAAACAACATCACCCTTCCTTCAGGCGAGGTTGTCAACAACGGCATGGCATTCCGTAACACCTTCCATCTGCGCCAGGAGGCTTATGACGTCTTCGTGCCATGTGGTGGTCGTCCTGAGTCCATTAACCTGAACTCGGTCAACAAGCTTATTGTCGATGGCAAGGCAATCATTCCTTACATCGTTGAGGGCGCCAACCTCTTCATCACACAAGATGCCAAGCTCCGTCTCGAGAAGGCCGGCTGCATTCTCTTCAAGGATGCATCTGCCAACAAGGGAGGTGTCACATCATCCTCTCTTGAGGTCCTGGCTTCATTGTCGTTCGACAATGCTGGCTTCATCGAGAACATGTGTGTGCACGAAGACGGCACTACCCCAGAGTTCTACAAGGCCTACGTCAAGCAAGTGCAGCAAACCATCTGCAACAACGCTAGACTGGAGTTTGAGGCTATCTGGAGAGAAAGCGAGGCCACCGGCACTTCCAAGAGTGTTCTCAGTGACCGTCTGAGTACCGCCATCACTAACCTTGATGAGGAACTGCAGAACACTGAGCTCTGGGACAACGTCGAGCTTCGCAAATCAGTGCTCAAGGATGCCCTTCCCAGCTTGTTGTTGGAGAAGATCGGTCTCGATCTCATTATTGAGAGAGTAAGTCGTTGACGAACAAACACCCAATAATCAATGTACTAATCGATTTGACAGGTCCCTGAGAACTACTTGCGCGCCATTTTTGGCTCGTACTTGTCGTCCCGCTTCATTTATGAGCGCGGCATTTCGGCCAGTCAATTCGCGTTCTTCTCTTTGTAAGTCTGCTGATCGGAGTGTAATAAGATGACCCACAACTAACCAATAATACAGCNNATGAACGAACGCATGGCCAAATTGCGCTCATAAGCTGGAGGAATGTACCCTGTCTCTAAGGCCTCAAAAGCGGGCCGGTCTTCTGCATTCTTCTAGCAGATAGGCTCAAAAGTTATAAACAAATAATCATGCCGTGACGGTCACAAGGCGTTTGGGGCTCATTTTGTTTATTTTGCTGGTACTTTTTCGCTCCAGCTCCTCATGGCTTTCTATTGCTAGATTCGTTCGATACAATTCAAAAGTGCTTCAACAAGTTGTCGATCTACTGTTCCATTGTAAATACCCTCTGTAAGTCCATCCTCAGATCTCACGATACGTGTTACGCAACAAGATTTGGAAACAGAGCAGCGGCTCCATACACTCCTGTGCCTATATCTTTATCTACAGCCTTGTACTGGCAGGGAGTACAGTCCGAGCGCTGTCTTCCTAGCTATATATCCTCCCCGTGTGCTAAGGTTTACAACGCATATAATTATAGAAATGCACGATTATATCAAGGAAAAGGGCAATATCCACTGAGAGCCGACATTTTAGTGGCTCTCTTTGGCCGCTGCTCTGCTCCGGAAGACATCTGTGCCTTTTAATAGTGCACACCTTGCTCCACGCTTTCGTGGGAGAGGGTGGAGTCACAGACTTTAGTACATGGGGAGGATACTCTTCTTGCTCCGAGGTCCTCCCACATGCTGACACAATGCCCAGTCAAAGACATCACTCGCAATCATGGCGCCCAAAAAGAAAGTAGAACGCACAGCTGCTTCCTCGCGGCCCAAACGAACCCCCAAACCAACCACCGTTGCCACGTCTTCATCTGCTGCTGCACTAAAGCCCAAGGCGAAGACCACTGCCACCAAGCGAACAGCAATCAAGACGGCTGCTCCCAAGAAAACAGCAGCGACCAAAGTCATCAAAAAGGCTGCTCCAAAGAAGACCACCACCACCAAAAAGGCAGGCACCAAGGCCACTGGCAACAAGACAAGCGCCAAAGGTGCCCAGAAGAACGCTCCCAAATATCAGAAGTGGATTGTTCCAGCTTGGGTAAACCCACTGGGGCCTGAAGCTCAGAAGAAAGTTGACAAGAGAAAGGAAGAAGAGAAGTTTGAAAATTGGAAATGGTCCGTCATCAATGCCCGATACACCATGCCATTCATGAGAGAACTCAAGAAAGAATACGACGAAGGAGTGGCCAAGGGCGAGTATGCACACATGGGATACGAATCGTTCCGCGAATGGAGCAAGGAAATCTACGGAGAAGCCTGGGACAAAGCCTACGAGAAAAAGATTGGCTCGCTGGAAGGCGAGTACACTTATGACGAGGCCAAGGCCATGAAGAAAGAGATGTTTGCGCAACAGGCCAAACACGAGATCCCTCACATCAAAGACTTCACCGAGTTCCTCTACTGGAAAGAAGTTGAAAAGGAGAGAGCCAAGCTTATTGCAAAGTACAAGGCAGAGCAAAAGAAGAAGCAGCAAAAGGGAAACGTCAGTGCCATCAGCTCCCCAGTCAAGAAAGTCCAGAGCACCATCGTTAATGCCAGTCCAGTGAAGAAAGTCCAGGAGGCGTTTACGAGGAGCAGGTCCAAGAGCCTGGAGAAGAAGAGTCCAGCAAAGAAGATGTTGAGTAATGATAGTGGCTATCAGGCCGATAATGAGCAGCAGAGTGTTATGAGTAGGACCTGGGAGCTTGCTGCTAATGCTGTCGAGGCTATGAGGAGTGCGGTCAATCCAGAGTAGTGTCGGTGGGTCGTCTCTTTTGTCATTGTTTTGTGGGATATGAGAGTTTCTTGTTTGTAATCTCTGAATTCATGTAATTCCTTTTTCAATAGCTATGAAAATGCACAGTGTTATCGAGAGACAAGGCACTATCCACTGAGAGCCCATAGTTTGGCAGCTCTCTCCGGCTACTCGTCTGCTTCGGGAAAGAATTGTGTGTTTTCATAGTGTGTGTATTCTCCGCTCTCCGCAACTTAGGAGAAGGGTGAGCGATACTTTGAAGAAGCAAACACTGGGGCCTCGGAGAGGAACAAGCTGAGCTCACCTCCCCGTGTGCTAGAGACAGTCACAGTCTAGCTATACAAATGCACAAAAGTTACCGGATAGGAGAAGAGACCAAGGAGAGCCGCCGTAATTACGACTCTCAATGGACGCTACTTATTTCAGGAAAGTACTGTGCGTTTCTATAGCTTACCATTCCACTATGCTTCGCCGTGAGAGAGAGGGGTTGGTCGCGAAATTGTGACTGTCAATGACACTCGAGGAGGCAGGAAGATCATGAAGCTCCGCACTTCGGGACAGTTTCATGGTCAGCAACCCGTATGAACCCGAGAAAGCCGACGAGGTTCCCCACATCTCCACAGAAGATCATGTTCAAGGTTCGAGGCAAGGACGAGATGTCGTGTGCAACTGATGCTGTATGAATGGAAGAGGTTACTTGAGAAGAGCAGGCAAACAAGTAGAGGCTCACAAGACCCGGGATCAGATGTCGCACCAAGAGCGCATTAGATCTGTTTGCATGGTGATGATTGGGACGCGAGCCATGTTCGGAAGTCGGTCACTAGTGCTCGTGATTTGTGGCTTCTGTACAGCGTGACTGCTCATGATCTCGTCAGCCCCTGGCAACTGTATCGGCTTCAAGCTATGAGGGCTTATTAAACAGGCGGACCAGTAGCACTCGTCGCTCGAAGTGCTACCGTTGGTAAGTAAGAAGGAGAGAAGGCCGAGGGACGAGAACGAAGTGACTGGGCGAAATTTAGCGCGACCCACGTTAAATCGGCCTTAAGTCGATAACAGCGCAGCATCGAACCTGAATCAACCGGCACTCTGCCCGTCACAACCACGGCTCCTTCTCGTGGACCAATGCCTTGTGCTCACGCTCGCTAACATCCAGCTCTTTGCGTATCCTAAGAACATCCATCTCGACCTCCCCTCGACGTATTTTCAGCATTGCGACTTGGCGCCAACTCGACAACACTTTCTCCTACAACCACCAGCGATAGAGTCGGCACGCACCAGTGCGCAATAGAGCAGCACCTTGACAGCTTTCGACATTTTCTCCACCTAGTGTCCTTCAATCTCGCCGCCGCTGTACGGACGGTCGAATCTCGAACACCTCCAAGGACGCTTGCCTCGAATCCTCAATGGCTGCCGGAACACCGTCAAAGCCGTGGGACGGTACAAAAGAATGGCTCTCACAACCAGTAGTTGCATCCTTCATTGCTGGAGGTATGGCGGGTGCTGTGTCGCGAACCGTCGTGTCGCCGCTTGAGCGTCTCAAGATTCTCTTCCAGATTCAGAGTGTTGGCCGCGAAGAATATAAAATGTCGATAGGCAAGGCTCTGGGCAAGATGTGGCGCGAGGAAGGATTCCGTGGATTCATGGCAGGTAACGGCACAAATTGCATCCGCATCGTGCCTTACTCGGCTGTGCAGTTTGGAAGTTACAATTTCTACAAGCGGGTATGCAATGCGCCTTTGGCTCTTGTTCGCCATCATGGTCGTAGGCTGACCCATTCTAGTNTCTTTGAGGACACTCCTGGTGCGCCTCTCGGTGCTCTCCAGCGTCTGTCGTGTGGTGCCATCGCTGGTATCACGTCCGTAACATTCACCTACCCCCTCGATATCGTTCGAACGCGACTCTCGATTCAGTCGGCCTCATTCGCAGGCCTAGAAAAGGCAGAAGCTGGAAAGAAGCTACCAGGCATGTGGCCGACATTGGTCAGGATGTACAAGACAGAGGGCGGCTTCTTCGCGCTCTACCGAGGTATAGTTCCGACGGTTGCTGGTGTTGCGCCATACGTAAGAGCCTTCTATCTTTCAGATGCGATCGCGGAGCTGACTGGTGCAAGGNTTGGACTGAACTTCATGGTCTATGAATCCGTCCGCAATTATTTCACACCAGAAGGTTCGGACAACCCAAGCTCTATTGGAAAGCTGGGTGCAGGTGCCATCTCAGGAGCCGTCGCGCAAACATGCACATATCCCTTGTAAGTCTCGTCAGGTGTAAACCAACATAGCGATACTGACCAAGGACCGCAGTNNGACCTACTTCGCCGAAGATTCCAGATCAACACCATGTCAGGCATGGGTTACCAGTACAAATCAGTCTTCGATGCCGTCAGAGTCATCGTCAAGCACGAAGGTATTAAGGGCATGTACAAGGGCATTGCTCCCAACCTCCTCAAGGTCGCTCCTAGCATGGCCAGTAGTTGGCTGAGTTTCGAGCTCACGCGTGATTTCTTCGTTGGTCTGAAACCAGAAGTATAAAAGCCGACACGATCTTTTTCTTCTACTATATCTCCTTTCGCCCGTCTATAATTCTTGGACGACTCGGTCTAGATGGAGGGTCACATTACAAAATGCATGATGAAACATGATTGCAAGATTTCAATGGTTTTGTCTTTCTTTTGTTCATTACAGAAAAATCACGGCGTCTTGGGATACATAGCTTTCCTGACCACCAGGCATCGCACGGAGTTTGGGCGCACGGGAGGTAAAAGGCTTGATGTAGTTGACCTAGATATGGAAGGCAGACCATTGTATTGGCGCAAAGCCTTGAGATCCTCCTCGTGTGCCAAAGACAGTCACAGCCTACGATCGACCCCTCTCCCTCACCTACCCATTGTGCCATCATAAGCTATAAAAATTCACACTTCGTTAATAAATGGAGGTGCCACCATGGAGATGCCTGAACACAAAGTTATCTCCGGAGAGATCACTTTATTATAGAAGACATTGTGCATTTCTTTAACTAGACTGTGACTGTCTATCACAGACGGGGAGGATATAGTGTTCATTTTGTGGAGAGAGATGTGCAACAGCCTCGGAAGGTGCTGGTGAAGCATGTTGGCAAGAACGAACACCATCAGATTTGGGAAAGAACACCATCGAATTTGAGAATTTTCAGGAAACAGCAAATGTAATCCCCTCACATCAATATTCTCTCTTCAACAGTCATTTTAACCATTCCTTCTGTGCAAAGAAGTGATACAGCAGTCTGAATCGAGGCTCTCAGCGGTCAAACCCCGGCAAAACTCGCCAACGTGCGCTCGGACCCGCTCCACCACACACTTGCAAATTCCTGCGTCGAATCTACTCTTGCTGGACGACGACGAGACGACTATTCCGACAACCATCCTCCCGGTCGACTAGCAAACATCATGGGTATCGATCTTGACCACCACCATGTCCGTTCGGGCCACCGCAAGGCTCCCAAGTCGGACAACCCCTACACCGCTCTGCTGGTCAAGCTCTACAGATTCTTGAGCCGTAAGGATTCCCTCCCAGAAGACAGCCATCGAAGCGACCGCCCCTCCTGCACCGTCAACAGCCGATTCCGCACGCATTGAGAAAGAAAAAGAACGAGACTGGCTGCTGCTGCGGTGTTTGAAGACGCGCGCCGGCAATGGCTGCACGAAATTCCAGAAGAGCGCAGGGCTGACATTTTTTGCGCAAAGGCCNGTACCGACAGCAAGTTCAACGCCACTGTCCTCCGTCGCTTGATGATGAGCAAGATCAACCGCCCTCCCATGTCGCTCTCCAAGATCGTTGCCACTGCTGCCAACAAGCACTCCAGCAAGGCCCACGAGGGCAAGACCATCGTCTTGGTCGGCACCGTCACTGACGACAACCGTCTCCTTGAGCTCCCCAAGCTCTCGATTGCCGCCCTCCGCTACACCAACACTGCCCGCGCCCGCATCGTCGCCGCTGGTGGTGAGGCCCTGACCATTGATCAGTTGGCCATGCGCGCCCCTACTGGTGCCAACACCCTCCTCCTCCGTGGCCCCAAGAACGCCCGTGAGGCCGTCAAGCACTTCGGCTTCGGTCCCCACTCTCACAAGGCACGTCAAACCCTCTGCCTGTCTCGCGAACAGCAACAGCAGCAGCACACCTCCCGGATATACATGTATACTAACAACCTCTGCAGANAGCCTTACGTCGAGAGCAAGGGTCGCAAGTTCGAGCGTGCCCGTGGTCGCAGACGCTCGAAGGGTTTCAAGGTGTAAGCAATTTACACTGTTGGAATTGGGGTATTCATGGGGTTCAAAATGGCTGTCTCTGGGTGATATCAATCATGAGGCGAGACATGATGAGATTCTCTTTGCTAGCGAATTTAAGCATCTTCCGGGACAAATTGGTTGGTGTTGCAAAAAAAAGCGCCGTTTTCGCAAAAAGGAACAACAACGATCAAATGGCAATATTTCACGACGTGACTGCAATACTGCTGTCCCCATGCTTCGAGAGTCTGTCCGTCCATGTCATTATCGATCGAGGCACTTTTACGCCTGCCAATTTGTCCACCCAAAATCATTCATCTACCTCACTGTTTCAGACTCGACCATCTAGGTGTTTCCTTTCCTGTGATCTATTGCATGCATGTTCAATTGATATTCTGACTCGTCCTTCGGCTGCTCGCGAACACAAACCGCAACCAGAAAAGAGATCGGCGCTCAGAATTTGACTTTCGCAGTCATATTTCTTGGCACTCAAACATTTACATAGAACACTACGCAATCTCTTGACAGCCCGTATCATTTGATCTATATCTATACAATCACACACAAATATGGACAAGAAAGTCGTAGGTTTGCTCGGAGGTGGCCAGCTGGGCCGCATGTTCGTCGAGGCTGCAAACCGCCTGAACATCCAAGTCAACATTTTGGACGCAGCAAAGTCACCCGCAAAGCAAATCAGCAGCCATGAGGGCCACTTCGAAGGCTCATTCAAGGACCCGGAAGCCATTGAAAAACTATCAAAAACTTGCGATGTTGTCACTGTGGAAATCGAGCACGTAGACACTCAGATTCTGGAAAAGATCTCATCTCAAGTCGCCGTGGAGCCCAGCTGGAAGACCATTCGCATGATCCAGGACAAGTACGCGCAAAAGGAGCATCTTCAGGAGCGCAATGTCGCTACTGCTCATTCAATTCCTTTGGCTGGAGCTACCAAGGAGGACTTGCAGAAGGTTGGCGAGCAGATTGGCTTCCCTTTCATGCTCAAGTCACGCACAGAGGCATACGATGGACGTGGAAACTTCCCAGTCAAATCATCCGCCGACTTTGACGCTGCCCTGAAGGCTCTTGGAAGCCGTCCCTTGTACGCTGAGAAGTGGGCCAACTTCAAGGCCGAATTGGCAGTCATGGTTGTCAAGACCAAGGATGGTGTTTTGGCTTACCCTACTGTCGAGACTATCCACGAGGACAGCATCTGTAAGCTCGTGTATGCACCCGCTCGCAACGTCTCCAAGAAGGTGCTTGAACAAGCCCAGGAGCTGGCCAAGAAGGCTGTTGCTTGCTTCTGGGGCAAGGGTGTGTTTGGTGTTGAGATGTTCTTGCTCGACGACGACAGTCTCTTGATCAACGAGATTGCTCCCAGACCTCACAACTCTGGCCACTACACTATCGAAGCATGCCCCGTCTCGCAGTACGATGCTCATCTTCGTTCCATCTTGGATATCCCCATCCAGCAACACGAGTTGCGTATCAGAGAGCCCTCAATCATGCTCAACATCCTTGGTGCTTCTACACCCGACTCTGCCGTTCAGATTGCCGAGCGCTCCATCGCTGCTGGCGTTGGTGCTTCGATTCACCTGTACGGCAAGGGCGACGCTCGCCCTGGCAGAAAGATGGGCCACATGACTCTCACAGCACCCAGCATGCGCGAAGCCGAGAAAGCTATGCAACCCCTTCTGGACATCACCGACGATATCCGCGGCAAGAAGAGCGCACCTGCTTCTGCCTCTTCGGCCGCCAGTGGTGCCGGTCAAGCCCAGAATGCCATGGTAGGCGTCATCATGGGCTCTCACAGCGACATGCCCGTCCTCCAAGCCGGCATTGCCATCCTCAAGAAACTCAACATTCCCTTCGAAACCCACATTACCTCTGCCCACCGTACCCCTGACTGGATGGGTGAATACGTGCACTCTGCCCTCNCCCGTGGCATCCAAGTCCTTATTGCTGCTGCAGGCGGTGCAGCACATTTGCCTGGTATGGCTGCCTCGCACACCGCCATCCCTGTCATTGGTGTCCCTGTCAAGCCCACCATTGGTGATGGCACCGACAGCGTACTCAGCATTCTCAACATGCCTCGTGGCGTTCCTGTTGCCACTGTGGGCACCAACAACAGTACCAATGCTGCTTTGTTGGCTGCGAGAATTATTGGCTTGAAGGAGGCCAGCATTCAAAAGGCCCTGGTCGAGTATGCTGAGAACTCCACTGCTGAGGTCATGGAGCGTGAGCGTGCTATGAACGAGCAGGGTTGGGATGCTGTCTATGAGCAGTGGCACGGTGCTAAGAAGTAAGGAAAGAGATGCTGGATATGAGTGGAAGAACAGGACTGGTTGTTATGTGTAGATTTTGTCTCAAAGAAACGAATAGAAAATGTATCAGTACTTGATTCACAATTATCGAAACATTCAAAGCTGAAGGATTTTCGTTGAATGAGTTGGCAGTATCACATACCAGTCCTTTTACAGGGGTGGATGGTTTGGCATTTGTAGTATCATTCAAAGCAAAGCGCATTGAAAAAAGTGTGATACTAATCACCAGTCTTTTCTGCTGCCGCACTGTCATCGGCATCTTGGGTAGCACCACCTTCAGCCATACTTGTGTCTTCTGGCTCGGCTTCGGCCTGTGTGCTCGTGCCTTCTTGACTGGGTCCCGCAGCGGTGGACGCTCCTTCGGCAGGGGTGTCTTCATTGGTTTCGGCGACTGCTTCGGGTGCTGCGACCACTTTTCTTTTCTTGCGTGGACGACCTTTGGGTCTTGAATCACGTCTGGCTTCTGGTAGACCCAAGCTCTGGCGCAGCCTTTTACCGCTGGGCGCACCTCCTCGAGCACCGCCACGAGCCAAAGTCCTTCTCTTGCGGGTGACTAGCTTGTTGCCATCGGCATCGGCATTCTTGTTTGCATCATCCTCATTCTCTTCTCCACTGTCTTCTTCTTCGAGCTCCTCCTCGGTAGGCCGGGCGTATGCGGGACGTCGGTTCAGCCTGGTGAGTCGAGCTGTTTGTTCTGCCTTTTCTCTCTTTGCGCGTGCGGCTGCCTCTGCNCTTGTCTTTTTGCTTCGCGCGCTTTCCTTTTCTATGTAGTCTGCGCGCTCTTCCTCCCAGCCCTCGGGTGGGTGGTAGACTTTGATGTTTGTGACGGGCACAGCGTCTTGGTCGCCACGACGAGCTTTGATGGCTGACAGAGCTTCCAAGAATTTGGCCTGACTTGTGCGCTGGGCACTGGCGGTAGAGGGGAGACCAATGCGCAAGCCTTGGGCTGAGGTGTGCTCGATCACGTCTCCTTCGGCTGTTGTGTATGTGGTCTCTGGACCAGCATATGCGGCTTTTATGATGTTCAGGGGAGCGGTTTCTCGCGGTTGAATGCTGGCTGGTATGGCTACAAGACGAGCGGCGCTTGTGCCCAAGACGTCGAAAGAAGGGGTGGTTCTCAGGGCAGTATGATCGGGGTCGAAGTCCGTGGGCGGCGGGGCGAGGAAGATCTGCGTGGCTAGGTCGGTAGCCCACTGGCATGAGTAGATGGAGTTGTTGTAGGAGATGATTGGATTCCTGTCATGCAAGCCGACAATCTGCATGCGCTCGGTGGTTGTGTCTGCGCCATCTCCATCGCCGTCCTGAGCTGCGCCATCCTTTGTACCCGATTCGGAAGTACCAGGGGCATTTGCAAGACTCTTGTTCGAGCCGCGGGTGGTCGACTTTTGGGTCTTGGTGCGTCTATCCCTAGCAAGAGCTGGCGGGATGTGTGTTGTCAAGTCGAGAGTCAAGTAAAAGTCGTCGGTCGCATTAGTGTCGTACTCGTACTCCCACTTAGACTCATCCTCCGAGCCTGCCATGTTTGTGCTTGTCATGGTTCCAGAGAGATGGCATGCTTAATTGATTCGCATGTTCATGTTCACAGCAGCTTCGAGCTGGAGGCTCAAACATTTTGGAGATCATCAAACAGAGAAAGCCGGCGGGCCGGGACTCGGAAGCAGATACTAGCGCCATCCGGCTTTAAATCCTGCATCGACCGAGGGTGACGATTTGTCTCTTCGGCATTTGTCAACAGACTTGACATTGTTGCCTTGCATCCTGTTTCGCTGACCTGTCTCTTCCTCTGTATATCTCTTCGTCTTCTCACGTCTTTCATATCAATTGTTGGTGGCTCGACAAGTTCTTGCTCGATTCCAGAAGCTTGTCCTTCGTCATCACCCCGCATCCCGAGGCATCCGCACAGGGTCCAAGTACGCCTCTCGTCGCGACACCATCGAGTACGTGTTGCTTACCGCTCTTATTGGGCATGTTGCTGTGGTGTTTCCGGGCTATGCGTTGTTCTAGCGCAGTGTCTCTTGCATTTTGCTATTGATTCCTGTTGGCATTGCTTGTCTTTCCATGGCTGACGTGTTTTCCTTGCCTTGTTTTTACCACAAAGCTTACTTGTCGACACTTGCGTCCGTCCAAACACAAATTGCTCGAATGATAGTTATGACTCTGTCTTCTTGTAGCATGTGATTACCTATACGGACTTTTGCTGACCCGTGCATCCGGATGACAGTGGAATTAGCTGCCTGCAACGGCGAACTGGACGACCAACCATCTGCCACCACTATCTTACCCTCACCCTCTTCACCACACTGCACTGCTGCCACTTTCCTACACGACAGACACATCTCTTCCCATGCCCCGAAGCAAGCCCATCACACTCGCTTCAAAAACACTACTGCTGCAAAGGCTTTAATGTGCAAAAGCTGGATCCAACCCATGGCTGTTTTGCCTGCCATACTATGCTGCTTAACACTGACATCAGCACATCCACATCCAGGCCAGGTTGCCACCAAAACTGAAATCCCCAGCTGGACTGGAAGTTCTCTGTCATGGGTGAACAAACAGACTTGTCGGTGGCTGAGCAATTGCGGAACATCGAGCTCGAGTGGCGAAGATGCCCTTTACCAGAACTTACAATCAAATCAGCAAATGCTTCTATCACAGACAGAACTCCAGAACTTGCCGGATGCTTCATCTTTCTGGACAAGTGGTCTCGAAACACCAGAACGCTGGTCAAAAGAAGAACACCTTTCACGAAATATTCCTCAATATGTTTATGACTACACACCATATGTCCATTTGTTCTCGGGAGAGCAATTTTGGCCGTGTGATATCGCCGAACATCTCGTCCACACATCGCCATACGCAAACTACACTCTTATACGGAACATGGAGAACGACAGGACTCTCGACAACCTCGATGAGCTAAACGCGTATGCTCCCTATGCGTATCTGAAGAGTGAGGACAATGTGGAAGAGCGACCGGATTGGTTAGGCGGAAGTTCGAACATACCCAGAGCCCCTGAAGACTTCTATGGTGAACGGTCTGATCGAGTATTGAAGAACCCGCCGCTCAAGCCAGGACCTGTGCAAGGTCGGAAACAATGGAACTACTTTAGCAGACATGGCTCTGAGGACCGTGACAAGCCGTCAGATCGCCTGAAAGAACGTGGAGGGCACAGTTCCGCGCCAGCGGTGCTCATCGTTGTGCCCAAGGAAGATGGAGTGGTCGACGCATTCTGGTTCTATTTTTACAGTTACAACCTTGGAAATAAGGTACTGAACATCCGATTCGGTAACCATGTGGGAGACTGGGAGCACTCAATGGTCAGATTCCGCAACGGTACCCCTGAAGCAGTGTACATCTCAGAACACGGAGCGGGAGAAGCATACGCATACCACGCCATCGAAAAGTACGGCAAGCGACCAGTCATCTACAGTGCAACAGGCACACATGCCATTTATGCAACACCGGGATTACACCCGTACGTGTTGCCGTGGGGCCTCTTGCACGACCAGACCGATAAAGGGCCGCTATGGGATCCAAACTTGAACCACCATGCGTATGTGTATAATCATACGACTCGACATTTGAAGTCATCGGCGCAGACACCATATGCACCGGTGAGTTGGTTTAACTTCAAGGGCCACTGGGGAGACAAAATCTACCCCATGAGCGATAAGCGGCAGTACAGATTCTGGGGACAATATCACTATGTCAGTGGACCGTTTGGGCCCAGATTCAAGAACCTGGGACGTAAGAAGGTGTGCCAGCGCATGCAAGCACAGTGCATAATCAGACATTGGCTTGGAGATGAGGAAGGTAGTGATGACGGGGAAAAGAGGTTGCCAGGAGAAGAAATAGGGGACGAGGTAGGGGGCCCAGAGACGACAGAGTAGCGGGCGGGAAGATGCATGGAGAGAATGGACATGACGCATGTTTCAGGATTTTGCAGGCTTCTCGGTGTATATAGGTATCTTTTGCAGCAGCGATGGAAATAAAGCTTATCAAGGTTTCGATGTTATCTAACGCCAACACAATTAGGCTGTGGCTAGTGCGTCACGCAGGGCTCACGAGCACAACAGGCAGGAATGGTGCCATGAGCTCAGCAGCGAATCGTGACTTGTTGGGCAGGTGGATGAGTCGAGAATGATGGGCTGCGATGATTTTCTACAAGCCTTTCGTCTTCTCTTGCTGTCTTACTGATGGAAAAATGATCGAATACTGATGCTGTTGTCTGTACATCAATAATAAACGGTGGATAAGAAGCAATACCTACCCCAGATCGACGGCGCATACTCGAGCAACAAGCAACATCATCTGCAGGCAACCCAAAGCACACGTTGCTTGCGCCTTTTCTCCTGAGAGGAGTCAAACCTTCGTCCTAAGCTACAAACAACCACCCAACAGGCATGGCATTCCGACAGCCGCTCCAGCAGCGGCGCCAGATCCAGCGACCGGCATCCATCCCACACTCTCTCGTAGCCCACGACGCCACACGTCACGGACGTGTGGATGAGTCGCAAGAGTGGATCCTCTTCTCACCACAACTCGAACACGAACCATCCTTGACCTCGTATACATCACAAACATCACACATCCAACAAGTGACCGGCTTTTCTGACTTTGGCTCCCTCGAAACTGGCGACCGCTCAAACCAAAGGCAAGCCGACGACGATGGTGAGGTCACCTGTCAGGGCACCGAGATCGATGAAGAGGACGAAGAAGAGTTGGACAGCCTAGATGATGGCCTACATACCTTCCATCCGTCCTTCTCTCTCGATCAGAGTGGTGGTGCGGTGCTGCCCAACCATGATGGCATGGGCTCTTTCCCCGCACTCTACCACAACAACGACAATGTTCAGGAACATCTATGGCAGTTTGAGAGGTACAATCCATCAAATCGACGACGAGCTCAGCGAAGGCGCAGCAGTGTACAGCGCAAGTTCGATGCCCTAGAGGAACTGGAAACGGACAAACAGGAAGAGAGACGACTTCGGGTTGAAAGATGGCGCTTGGAACAGAGTCGTGCTGTGCTTGAAGAGATTGAGAAGGAGACACGCAGACGAAGAAAGAGACTGTCGATCGCTTCGCGCGCCGCTTCGACTGCTGCGCCAGCTACAGATACCGAGACCGAGTCGTTCTGGCAGCGTATTACTCGCAGAGTCATCAAAGATCTCATGGGTTTAGACGACACCACTTTGTCCGTCATATTTGGCGAAGAACTCGCTCCAGCAGCTCAGACGACGCCTACTCAACAATCTCCTTTGACCGAAGTCTTCTCTGCACATCAGGATCGAGTATGGGAGAACCGACTCCTGAATCGGATTGCCAAAGAGCTTGGTATACTTGCCAACCAACTCGCCGAAAACGATCGACAAGATCGCACCTTTAGTACCTATATGCCTTACCAGGTTGAACAGTCCACACCATCGCAACCACGACAGATTCCACCCTCGACTGCAACAGCTCACTCTGTCGATGCCCCTCAGTCCAGCTCTGCTCCTCCACTTTTCGCCCCTACTTTCGCAAACCCTCCTGTATCACCTGCCGTCGAAGCAGATACTTCCCTGTGGGGCATCCCAGAACAACCGCAAGAATCGACCGAAGAACAAGCCCAATCACAGGATAAAGATCATGAAACAGAATACTGGGAGCGTGACTTGGACATCGGAGTAGTATTCCGATACCTCCGCAGCCGCTTCACATCACGTCCGCCATCGCCATCTCCTCCTGAATCACAGCCGCAACCACAGCAACAATCGCAAAGCATTCTACCAGCAGACTGGGCATCTCCCAGCAATGCTGCCGTCACAGCTTCTGCTCTAGGCACTTCTCCAGAGTCACGACGTCGAGCCGATCTCATCAGGCGACATCACCCACTAGTGTCTCACGCAGCCTCGGTGTCGGCACAGCGTAGACGAGAGAGCGTCCTGTTGCACACACTCATGCATCGACGAGCACAGAGCAGCAGTTGTGCTAGCCAGAGCACCAAACGTACACGCTCTGGCGGTTCGCGCCGCTATTGGGATTTCCCGAGTAGCACGGGCAGTGTGGTCAGTGTTGGAAGCACTGGCGAGGGTGTTTTGGGAGGTTGGGGTGAGGTTTGAGCATTGAGTATACATGGCGTAGTCAAGGCGGGACCTGGCGTCGCATTCCCTTCTTGTACGATTGGAATGAGTGATTTGGATTTGGTGCTGACGCATATGTCATGTTGTCGTTTGCATTTGCATTTTGTGTTTTCAACTCATCTCTTTTGCCATGACTGTTTCCCTTTCATCTCCTCTTTTCCTCGCGGCACTATATGACAGTATTCGACTTAGAAGCTTCAGACAGAAACATCACCAGAAACCTAGAACAATCTCATATCACGAAACAGAGCCAATGTCCATTTGTTGTACAAGGATTTTTCATGGGATTCCTATCAACCACCTTGTCATGATACTACAATGAGAAGTCAAGACAGCCTCAAGACGTAATCATCGGCCTCTCTTCTTTCCCAAGAAGATTCTTCAGAGGTCGGTAAGAATGTTCTTTCCTCAGCGGTCGATGAGACATCCTAGGAGGTTCATCATCCACCTCCTCTGCCTCCATCATCTCTTTCCTCTGCTCCCTTCTCTGCCGCCTACTCTGCTGCTCGGCCAAACTCTGCTCCACCTTTGCCCTCCACCTCTCCATCACCGCAAACTCCCTACGGTATTTTTCAGTGGTAAACAGCGACTTTACCGCTTGCCCCAGTTTCTCATTGTTGACGCATTCGTTGCGGTAGTTGAGGATATAGTCTAGAACTTTTAGGGTGGAAGGTGCGGGTTCAATGACATTATCTTCCATTTCTTGGAGGAGCTCGTTGCAAGTCCCCACGTCGGAGAATTTTCGAAAGTGGAAGGCGAGGAGTTGGTTATAGAGGTCTGCGGTTGCTGCTAAAGCGTATGCTGAAGGACCCAGTTGTTTTATGCGCGGTAGAATGGCGAGGATGAGGTTAGAGGTGGGAAAGTAGGTGCGGAGGACGGAGGCGGCTTTGATGAGATGAAAGGGAAAGACTTGCATTAGGAAGCTGCGGCGTTCGGGGAAATTGTTGCAGAGGCAGGGGCAGGGCTGTCGAGGTGCAAGAGGCCGATTTCGCGGAAGAAGTTTTTTCGAGGATATCCCAGAGCTCGGTGTCTGTGGGTGCGAGGTGGAGGGCGGTAAGGAGGCGTTTGTTGTCGCGAGCGAGTTCTCTGAATATTGATTCTTTTGACCCTTGTGGTGCTGGCTCTGGCTCTTTCTGATCTTTTGCTCTCTTGACGGACCAGTGCATTGGATCTGTCACGTCTGAGTGCTGTAAAGCAATAAGGGCGCGCTTGTCTTCGCGAGTCAGTGGTATCCAGTCTGTCTTCTTTTGCTCTTTGGGGCTGGATACTGCTGTGTCTGATGCAGTGGTGAGACTGAGATTGTCATCTTCGCTCTTTCTAGGATTTTTCTGGACCGCTGCTGCCTTTGCTGCTTGTGCGCCACCTCTTGATCTTTTCTTTGTGGGTGTGGGATTTTGTTCGCGGCGTTGAATTTGTTCCTGCTCCATGACCCCAATGGCAGTGATTGCTTCGTTGAGCACATCGTCTAGACTCAATACCGGTTCCCTCTTTCTGGCGACGGGTCGTTTAGGAGCATTGGCTAGAGCTTCGAGTTGGGCGAAAGCATTACGCTCTGTCCCTGTAAGAGACTCTCCTTGGACAGTATCTTGCACGACGGCTGACTCTGTCGCTCCAGGAGTTTCAAAGGGCACAAAGTCTTCGTACTCTGGCTTTTTGGTGGAAGGAGCGGTGGTAGATGTAGGTTCTCGGGCGATTCTTGATTTTCTGAGTCTGATGTTCTGGACGGGCCTCGGGGCGTTCTCGTTAGCCAGGTCTTGTAGTGCGCTATAGTAGCGGCGCAGGGTGGGTGTTTGATAGAGAAAGGGTAGTGTATATGCAGCTTTGGAAGTGTACGACTTCAAGCCTCTGCTGAGAGCTTGACCAGCATTGGCGCATCCAGACATTTCTTCGAGTTTAGAATGGTTTGAGTAGTGGGTGATTGTGTGGCGACAGAGTTATTGTGCCCAAGTTTCCAGCTCTTTCGTATAGTTCCCTGCCTGTCCAGCAGGCTGATGTATCCTTGTTTGGCAAAAATGATCCTGGTCGCGGTATAGCACTTTCTTGATTACCATGGCAAACCAAAAGTGTTTTCGGTCGGCATCTCGGATCGACAAAGGCCGCTGCTGCACGTCACCGAAACGCGACCTTGACTGATTCGCGTCTCCCTCGACTTTCTCGAGGCAGTCAAAGTGCCAATCTACCACCACCAACCAGAAACGTCACCATGCCCAAGAAACCTACCGCCGAGCTCAGCGAGTATGAACTGCAACGACAGGAAAACATAGCANAAAACCAAGCTCTGCTCCGTCAATTGCAACTCGAAGCCGCATCCGCTGGCATCGCGCCCAAGAAAGCCTCACGCGCCACCCCCAACAAATCTGCCAAAAAGAAGAAGACGCCTGTGCAAAAAGTAAAAGAGGAAGTCCAGCCGCGGAGAACATCGAGTCGACTACGCGGTATTGTTGCAGATAGCGAAGTCGCAAAGAGAAAAGCAGAGGAAGAGTCGGAATTGCTAGCTCAAGCTGAGCGAGCCAAAAGACAACGCGTTTCTGAAGACTTGCGTTTCTCAGATGTCGTCGTTGCAGGAAAGGACTGGGATCAGAGTGGCAACTTCCTACGACTCGTCGGGCCTGCCAATCCAGGAGAAAGAACATTCAGTGCTCAAGATGTCAAGGAAACCACCGACAAGGAGTTGAAGGAGCTCCGAGAACGCATGAGCAACCTGGAATTGTGGGAAGGCTTCGAACCAAACAGGATCAAGATCACTCCCGAGAGAATTTACTCTCTGGGCTTCCATCCGACCACCGACAAAGCTCTTGTCTTTGCTGGAGACAAGCTGGGAAGCTTGGGTCTCTTTGACGCCTCCCAACAGCCTACTCCTGCTGTGAAGAACGAGGACGATGACGAATCAGACGATGAAGAAGCTAAACCCTCAATAACGACCCTCAAGGTCCATACCCGCACAATCTCTGCATTCCAGTTCTCCNCCCACGACCAAAACGCTTTGTACTCTGCCAGTTACGACAGTTCGATCCGCAAACTCGACCTACAGAAAGGTGTAGCCATCGAAGCATACGCACCCATCTCGAAAGACGACGATGAACCCCTCAGCGGTGTCGAGATGTCGCAATTCGATTCCAATACTCTCTTTTTCAGCACCCTGAACGGAAACTTTGGTCGTCACGATACAAGGTCTAAACCCGGCAGTGGAACCGACATCTTCGCCTTGTCTGAAAAGAAAATCGGAGGCTTCAGTCTCAATCCCGCACACCCTCATATCTTCGCTACCGCATCGTTAGACCGATATTTACGCCTTTGGGACCTGAGAATGTTGAAGGGTGATGGAGATGATAGAGCGCCGATGGAAATTGGAGCCCATGAGAGCAGATTGAGTGTTTCCCACGCAGCCTTCAACTCGGCAGGCCAAATCGCTACAGCTAGTTACGACGATACGGTAAAGATTTACGACTTCAGCAGTGTTGGCACAATGTCCGCTAGCACAGAGCTGAATGATGAGCAAATGACACCAACGACCATAATTCCTCACAACAACCAGACCGGCCGCTGGGTTACCATGTACATATATCCTTTTCTCTTCTCATGCCCCTTACTGACAGAAATAACACAGCNNCTTCGCGCGCAATGGCAACTCCAACCAGCCGACAACATCCAACGTTTCGTCATCGGAAACATGAACAGATTCGTAGATGTGTATGCCTCAAATGGACAGCAACTCGCTCAACTCGGAGGTGATGGTATCACCGCCGTGCCTAGCGTTGCGCAATTCCATCAGAGTAAAGATTGGATAGCTGCAGGCACTGCTAGTGGAAAGCTGTGCTTGTGGATGTAAGGAAGCATAGAGGGCAAGAAGGAACGGATATTGCATCTTTTGGTGTTTGGGCATGGCAATAGGTCTGGAAACATGGTCGTTGCAGGCACGATATAGTGTTCTTCCCTCATAATCTTTTTTTTCCAATGCACAAAATCAAAAGTCTCGAGTCATGACCTCATCTGTCGGAAAGACGTCACCCCTTTTTGCGTATGTTGCAGTAGGGGACGGTTGTGATTATATGTATCTGAGGATGAAGCTTCAAGGTTGAGCACATCAAGTCATCCAAATCCGGGTATCTCAACCACAACCACTGTAGATAGCTCAAAGAGCTTATCCAAGCATGACAAATACGTATAAGAATTTCATTACAGTTGATGAACAAGATAGATACAAAGTTGGAGCCAGAAAAACGTAAAGACATGTCTAAATCACATGTCAGCAGTGCAACCCTGATTCCATCACCCTGTCCCACAAGAACAATACCCTTCATCTTCCTCTCTTACACTCCCATCTATCTTCATCACTCACTCCTAGACGCCCTATTCAATTCCAGACGTCACAGTTCTACCAAAGCGCACCAATGGATCTCACACTCCCTCCCACATATCCCGAGCTCCTAGCCAATAATCNNTCGCCTACTCCGTCCAACGCCTCCTTCGCCCTCTACACTCTCCTCCGCATCTCANCCTCCAAACTCCAAGCCATCGCAAACAGTTTAGATGCAGAATGGTTCAAAGGCCAAGGAAACGAAGGCTCCCATCTCGTCCGCATTGCCCCCTCTTCGTTACACAACTCCCTCAGCAGTATACTCTCTACCCATGCAGCACTGCATAAAGTGGCGCCAGGGCAGAGTGACTCGCAATATGGTGCGCTGGAGCTAGAATGGTATCCTACTGCATTTATAGTGGTGACGGCGGAAAATATTGATGATAGAGGGTTGCTTTTTGTTTACGTGGACGATGAAGTCGAGACCGATGACGAGACTNCAGAGTGTAGGACTGATAAATTCTTCTTCAAGCAGAAAGATGCGAATATCATGTTGTCGCGCTTGGTCTATGATGACGATACTTGTGCGAGGTCAAAGGAAATATATGGATATTGAAGATGTGTTTTTCAAGCAAAGATGATATTTGTTTTCGATACATCAATGCTCGTGATAAGAACAATGCAACCATCGAGGAAGAACGACGATAAGCCACATCCGTTGGGCATCATAGTGATATGGAATCGTTTCGAGAAGCACTACCTCCTCGATTCCTTGAACCGTCAATGAAAATTCTCAATCTGTCCATTTCCCCAGAACTCCTCGCTTCAAAGCAAATATGTTTAGAACTCCTTGAACCATCAACAAGCCTGTTCTTTTCTCTTCCTAAGTAAGGGTGCTCGCACTGCCCGTCTTGGGTAGGAACCGACAGCGTTCTATGCGTCGTTCTTTCCCATAACCTTGGCGGCTTGCACGGCGTTCATCTTNTGAGTCCATCCAGGTGCTGGCTGGAACTTGCGCACTGTGCGAACTTCGTCTAGGGAGTAACCAGGGACACGAATGTTATAGTTGCGCTCGAGGATGATTTGGATGTCGCGAATGTCAAGAGTTGAGTTAGGGCGGATCTTGGCCAGGCGACAGGCGGCGGTAATAACGCTATCGACAAAGTCATCGGCGAGAGTGAGGACGGATTCTTCGACATCGGGAGTGAGACCATCGCCTTCACCACCACCTGTAACTTGTCTAACCAATTCGTCCAACTTCTTCTTGCTCAGCACGCGGTCTCCCTCTCCCTCAAGAATGAAGTGGGGCGTCTTCTGAACGGCAGGTTGACCCATCATACCGGGGGCACCATTGCTGGGACCACCGAAGGTAGGACGAGCGGGGCCAAGCGGCACGGGATTGTGGGTGCCTGTGGTTGGCAGATTCTTGGGGATAGGAAACTTGGGGTTGCCGACGTTGACAGCTTGCTGAGTGTGGTTGAAAGCTTGGCCGCCAGGCTGGGAGGTGGGTGTGCCTCCCTGTACTTGCTGGGCTGAGTAGTTGCGCTGAGCTTGATTGATGGCATCGGCGTGAGAGAGAGCTTGAGGTTGACCTTGGGGAGCGGGCGACTGGTACGGCTGCTGCTGGTTGGGAGGACGTGCGATGGGTTGCTGCGGCTGCTGCTGCTGCTGCTGCTGCTGAAGATGCATAGGGGCGTTCGATTGTTGCTGCTGCTGGAACTGCCCGGCAGGGCTCATAGCCGAACCTGGGTTATTAGCCTGAGCTGCTTGGTTGTAAGGTGAGGCGACCTGTTGTTGGGGCGCGGGAGTCTGCGAGTTGTTTTGCTGCTGCGGCGGCTTGGACTTTTCGGCCCAAGCCAGACGGTTCCTCTCGTTCTCATTGCGGACACCGTCAATCTTGGACTTTGCGTCTTGAACACCCGTTTTGGCGGCGTCTCTCGCAGAAACCAGGTCTGGTGTTGGCGTCTGTCCAGCGGCCTCCAATTGTGATATTCTCTCATGTGTCTGCTGGAAGCGACTGACGCTGCTCTCTTGCATGGTAACAAGTCTGGTCAGGGTACTCATAATACGCCTCTTGTAGTTCTCGTAATCCGGGGTGTTGGGAATGATGCTGGTAGGAGGGAAGACCTTGAAGCCGCCGAGGAAGGCCTTTGCTTGCGGGCCGAGAGGAAAGTTACCAGGAACTTGAGGGATCTGCTGCTGTTGCTGCTGCTGAGGGATTTGCTGTTGAGGTTGAGGATGATGTTGTTGCTGAGGCGGTTGTTGCGACTGAGGGTTTGGCATCGTAGGTTGCGGCGGCGCAGGCTGCTGCTGGGGAGTGGGTTGTGCTTGCTGCTGTTGAGGTTGCTGGGGTTGTTGCTGGTTTTGCTGCTGCTGAGGAAGCTGTGGAACCTGAGCTTGCGACTGTGGTCGCTGCTGCTGTTGGTTTTGATTATTGGCCTTCCAGTGAGTGATGTGGCGCATAATCTCCCTCGAGACTTCCTTGATCTTCGCTGTTGCCTTGTTGTGCGTCTCACTGCCGCGTGGGTTGGCTTCTAGTGCAGTCCACAGCTTGGTTAAGCCTTCGGTATATGTGACTTTGTTCTCGGCTGAGAGCATGGGAATGTTTGCAATCTTCTCGGGTCGGATCATGTCAGGAGGGTAGGCCGGGGCCGCTTGCGGTGCGCCGCCTGGTTGACTCATGATGAAGGAGGCGTCACTTGTGCCAGCTTTCTGAGTGAAAGTGATAGAATTGAAAGTGATGTGCGCCCAGGGATCGGCACTTCACAAGCGCTGGCGTAGTGATGATGATGATGGAGGTGGTGAAGAAGGAAAGCGCCTGTCACTTTCACGCTACTCCGCGAAGTCGCGAATGCTCGCTGTTGCGCCTGCCAAGAAACGAACCATCTCTCCCAGAGACCTGAGCCCGACAAATTCGAAATGAGAATTCAATTGTTTCCATATCAGAGCACTCTTGTTACTTAAGTGTCTATGTACCTCATCTGCCGCAATTTGGACAACCTTTTTTTTCCCCCCCTCTTCACATCACATTTGTATGCTCAAGACAAGTCCTGCCTGTCTAGCTTTCTTAGTATTACAATCAATCAACGTCCATCTTGACCTTTTACTGGCTTCTACCTCTCAGCAAGCCAGCAGCGCAAGTGTTGTCGGACCAACCGAGAGCAAGGTTGTCCATGAACCAAGAGACAGGCTCCTCGTTGGCAGAAGCCTGGATACGAAGACCACTCAGTTCCTTCATAGACGAGTCAAAGTAGACCTTCTTGAGCTCGCAGTTGTCGGGCAGGAGGCAGGAGAGAAGCGAGACGGTCTGGTGGAATGCTGCCACTTCGGACTTGGTATGCTCGTTGTAGACAAGGCCTGTGATCTGCAGCTTGCATTGGTAGGCAGAATGGTTATCGCATCCAAGGTAGGCGCTACGAGCATTGAACCAGAATGCACTTGAGCTTCTGCGTGTGCCGGCACCAATCTCACCAGAAACTTGCCCTCCCTCGCTGTGATTTTCGTTATCGCTAGTCTTGTTTGCCACGAACATGACAAGACGAGGAGAGGAGACAGGCAAGAAAGGCAGAGTTGGGGGTGGAGCGTAAACAAAACCATCCGAGAAGTACATGTGGTGGTACGGATTGAAGACAGGCGAGGCTTGACTAGGTTCAGTGATAGGGTCTGTAGGCAAAAAGTTGGGCTCATCATCCCACTAATCGTTCGTGTCAGTTGTGTCTCATCAACAAGGAGGGGAGTACTTACAGTCAACGTAAAGTCGCCATGTTCACCACACACGGTGGACATCGGCAGAGAGCTCGAAGTGTTGATGTACATCCTGGTCAAAGTTGACGGTGTACGCGAGAACGCAGCAGGTGCGCTCAAAGAGATTGCAGGGACTGGAATGAAAGGGATGTATCCAGTAGCGGAGGCCATGGTTGAGCTGACATTCTTGCCTTGGCGGTAGGCTGACGAAAGGACGATGGGCGAGATAGCTGTGGCTATCTCGCGGGAAGCAGCCCCAACAGAAACAGACGACACGACCGAACCAGTGAGAGTTGAGACAGTGCCCGATGGCTTGTGAAGAGAACCAGTAAGAGTAACGTTCCAGGCAGATGCAGCCCAAGCGAGAGAACTGAGATTGCCAGCACTGTTCATGACGGAAGTGAAGCCGGCAGAAGGGGTAGTAAGGACAGTATAGGTAAGGTCGGTGGTAACATCGACGTAGCTGACAGAACAGACTGGTTCTGAGGTGCTTGCAAACTCGACAGTGATTGTAGTAGAGGTTGGAGGTCCGGTCAAGGTGTGTATCGAGTGAGGAGCAACAGACTTGGAGCTCTTGGATGACAGGTAAACAGTCAGGACCGAGATGACGCTCTTGGTTAGGTAAGAAGTAACTGTCGAGGTTGAAGTATCCTCGTTCGAAGAACCAGCCAAGGCCACGGAGGATTGTGGTAGGAAGGAAGTGACAGCAGGGGGCGTGATGGTAACAACCGTGGTTTGGGTAACGATGACCTCAGGATCGTTACTGGGGGTAGGGAAGACAGTCACCTCGATAGTCTGGGTGAGGAACGAGCTGAAGCTGCTGGTGGGAGAGATGCCGTTGATCCAGCTGGTTGTGCCATCCTGAGCAATGTAGGAATAGCCCGAACCAGAAGGCAGCAGATCATCAGAAGAGACAGGGCCAGCGGCAGATTGCGAAGGAGCGACAGTCCCATAGCTAGTCAGAGTAGAGTAGCTGGTGATGGTTGAGAACGACTGTGTGATAGCCGAGCCGACTGCAGAGAGAAGAGCGGTCTCGCTCTGGCAGAACGAGACGGTGATTGTCTCAGTGACAGGCTCGCAAGAAGATAATGCGCTGNNGGTGACCATGTCAGCAAGTGTTGAAAGCGTAGAACGCATGTCACGATCTCCGAAATCTCATGCGCAGATGTTATGGACTTACTTCTGGGTCTCACCAGTAGCAAGAGAAAAGCCAAAAAGGCTCAGTGCCACGAGAGAAATTGTCAAACGCATGGTGAGGCCAATGGATGGGGCAATGAATGACTTGGGTAAGGAAGAGGTAAGAAGAACGAGTATTGTGCTGAGTAGATAGGAAAGTGTGAGGCGGAAAAAGGTAAACGAGGAAAGTGCGAACAGTGACGGAATTTAGACTGGCAGGTGCACTCGGTCGGTCGTTGGTGACAACCAATCAAACTGCCGTAGCGATGGATGGTCGTGAGCCTCCGTTTGTACTGTGGCCCGTCTTTCCCAGCACCAGTAGCAGCTTTTGCATCTTGATGCATGACACCAAGTTGAACACCTTTTGGCGGCATCTTGCGAGAGTTGGTTTACTGGCTCTCGTTGAGCCTACTATTCCGACAGCACCTTGAACATCGCTTCCTTGTCTTTACTCCTACCTGTCTCTACCACTACTCAACTCCTTCGTCTTCACTTTCACGCTCTTGAACTATGGCATACCACTGGACGCAGGTCTACCCCTTCCACGATTTGGAAGCGATCGTGCGTCCATGTGAGGGTTCCTGCATCAGCACCACTAGACAATCTCGAACTCGCCCTAGCCGGATAGCCTCGTTTGCTCGTGGAACTCCCGGGACGACAATCCGCAAATCCAGAAACAGGACGTCAAGATATCAAAGCCGGACGGTGACACAACAGTCGCCGATTGACCATGTGTCAAGAAAATCTCCGCATCTTGTATGCCAGGAACGAAGAGTGTGGTTCAAAGAGGAACAGCTCGTGCGGCAAGCTGCACGCGTGACGCTCTCTGTGGCGGTGAGAAAGCATATGGCTGTTGTGCGACCAAATGGAGCTCGATGCCGATAGTTCTAGTAAGTGGCCATGTCTTTGGACAAAGAGAATTGATTCCGACTGCTTCATCGACCAAGTTCGAGAGTCAGTCACGTCTCCGAGAAGGAAGATGATACGCGGACGAACCACTCCTAGTCCGGTTGGGAACTGATGGGCCTGAAGGAGAGCGAGATCGACTCTTGCTACACGGAAATATCCAGGACCAGTCGAGGCCGCATTTTCGCGCATCGTTCGTGTGCTCGAGTAAGGTGAGGCAAGCTTCACGATTCTTCATGCCATCCATTTCCATCAAACACGATCAGGACCGGATCGTGACTTCTTTCCGTTCCAGGTCGACGAGAAGAGCCAACAAAATACGATGGACCCAAGCAAAAGCCAAACACATACCGCTATCGCATTTCTGCTATCTACTATGAGGTGGAGCACAGGTGGATACCGGCCAAGATAGCCTCCTGCTGAAGGTGAACGTGATGAGCAGATGGCATTGCGAAGTCGCGCAGGTGACCAATCGGCTCACATGGTCGAGCGCTGTCGGACTCGAGCAAGAGATAATATCATCTCACAAGCCCGCCCGAGCACAAGGCTTGCAAGACACGACAAGAAGCAATCCACCAGCGGTCTACAGTGCGACGGTTTTCAGCTCGACAAGCAGCGGTTGTTAGCGTTCGCTTCTTCGATTCCCCTCTCGACACCTTTTCTCCCGCAACGCTCCGAACCTCCTCCGCCTGTTCTCCCTCTGCCAACACTGCCCCTCTCCACACCCCACCACCAACCTGTCCTGGCCGGCAACCTGGCCATGAGTGTCGAAGAAAACACGCCTCACAGGCGCTCGAGCAGCGCCTCGTTTGCTCAAAACATGTCGAGGGACTTTCCCCAGCCAAATTCGGCCGCTGCCTTCGCCGGCGCCCGCAGTCCTCCCAAAGCAAAGAGTATGGCCAGCCGAGCTCCAAAGCCCTCGCATATCTAACATGTGTTTTCAGACACGTCGCATGTGCCATGCAAGTTCTATCCGTTTGGCACCTGTCAAGCCGGCGCGGCCTGTCAGTTCTCTCACGACATGGACCNNCCATGACGCAGAATGCGCCTTGCAAATACTTTGCCAAGGTACTTGCGCCATCGTCGCATGTGTCTGCACTTGCATGCCACTGACTCGCTATACCAGGGTAGCTGTAGATTCGGTCAAGGATGCGCCCTCGCCCATATTCTCCCCGATGGCCGAGTCATCAACAGGCCTCCTCGCGGCGGCCAGCCCTTCAACTACGGCCGCCGTGGTCCTCAGCCATACGCTCCCGCCCCGCCATCATTGCTCACCATGCAAGCCAATGATCTAGCATCGCAGCAACAACAGCAGCCGCAAGAGATGGGATACCAGAAGCAAGAAGATGTGCCAAACCTTCCGAACCCTGCACCCTACCTCCAGGCTTCACAGCCCCTCTCGCTAGACCCCAGCAACACGTTTGGCTCTCCGATGAACGACAACCGCTTTGGTGCCTCGCCGAATGCTAGAGGCTTGAGCGTACTGGATGCGCCCCTGCCCAGCTCATTCGACAGCCAAGGCATCTCACATGCTGCACGCCACGGTCCATTCGCGTCGTCCGTTCCTCCTCGCCTTGGCCAAGGTCTTGAATCACCTCCTTCGTCATTGCCCAATAAAGCATTCCTCGGAAGCACTCTGCGCGGCCTCGGCAATACTACTCTTGATGGCGTGTTGGCTGGCTCTTCTCCTCCCACCTTCGAAGAGCCTATGAGCTTTGGCAAGAGACCTTTGCACTCGGAGAGATTCTCGCGACCCAGACCTATGATGTCCGCTAGTGTCGGCACACGGCCTTCCTTTTATTCACACTTCCCACCAGACGCCACTGATTCGGAGGAGAGCGAAGAGGAGGGTATTGGTGAGGACCTTCTGCCATCAAGTCTGCACGAGCTTCTTCCCCCGGAGAAATTGCGCAGACCTTCGCAACAGATCGACGACGACATCAACCCCTCCTTCCTGTCCGCTGGCCGTCGCGCAATATCGAACGGACAAATTCCTGTGGACAACAAAGTGGGCAGTGTTAGCCCACACACTGGCAGTCCTTCCAGATATAGCTCAATCTGGTCCTCAGGCTCATACCGCAAAGAGGGAGAAAACGGCTTCGGCTCCATTGGATCTCCACTCCGGCCATCTTCATTGCGCTCCTCGTCACTCGCTGGAGGCGACTTTGGCTCTCTCATTGGCAGCCCACCCAAACAAGCAAGCATGTCGATGCTCACCCGTGAGCTACAGAGTACCAGGATTTCCGAGAAGTCTCCTTCATTGCACCCCCGTATGAGTTCTTCTTCCAGCGATTCTCGCGCTGCACTCCGTGGAGGACTCGACAGAGGCATTAGCAGCAACAGTCTGGGCCGCAACGAGACGATCGAAGAAGAGGACCAAGGCTTGTTCTCTATGGAAGAAGAAGACGAGTTCGAGAACTCATCAAGGAAGCCCTCGGTCTCTCCTATTGGTCTCCTGCCTGGAAAGAGCGAGCCAACCCTCGGACCCATAGGCGGCCAAAGAACCAAGTAAGAAGAAAGAGATGTCCTTCGAGAGAAACCACCTGTCAATATATGTTTTGAAAGGATTGCTTTGACGATTCATGAAATACGGAGGCTTGATTGTTCACATCATCCCGGCGCTTCAAAAGGGATAACAAAATCTACATGGAAGGACATTTTGGAAAGAGAAGCCTGTTTTTTCAACAAAAAGCAGAAAAGAAGCATGGCGAGTGAAACGACTACTCATAATTGCTGCTTTGACGAGTTGCATTTTCATTCAGCAGAGAGGATTTAGGAAATCTTTGTTGCATTTATGTATTTATTATCATCCATCATCCAATTCTATACTTTAAACCAACATGATATTGTTCGAAGTCTGTGTCCAGAGTCTTTATGTGGGTTGCATAGAATTTATTAATCTAGCAGGTGTTGCCAGATGAGACTTGAGTGGTGGCTGAATCATCTGCTCCCTCACGCTTCTTGATCTCGTTGAAGATTTGCAGGAAAGTGGCAGGTTCCTCTGCACCACCAACCTCATACATGTTGTTGAAAGTGAAGTGGGGGACACCTGAAGTAGAAGAGGTCAGCAAATCGAACCTGATTACTCTGAGGAAAGCAAACTCACCAGAGATGAACCTCCTCTGAGCAGCAGCAACCTCACGGTCAACCTCAGGACCACCCTTGTCACTCTCCAACCACTCCTTGACCTCGTTCTCCTCAAGTCCACCACCAACAGCAGCCTTTGTCAAGACAGCATGATCGGTAATATCCTCGTTCAATTCAAAGTACGCATTAAACAACTTTTCCATAACCCTCGTCTGCGTCTCCTCCCCTTTNGTCTTTGCCAACTGCACCACCCTATGCGAATCCCTAGTATTTCCAGTCTTGCCACCATACGCAAACTCAATCCCCAATTCACGGCCGATTTCTGAGAGACGACCTTGCATCATTTTTACCCTCTGCTCGCCAAACTTTTCGACGTAGATGGTTTGTTTGTCTCTGCTTTGCTTTGGTGCGTCTGGGTTTAGGTAGAAGGGAAACCAGGTTGTGGTGAATGTGTCGTTTGGGAAGGTTTTCTGGTGGGTTTTGATGGCGACTTGGAGGCGGTTTTTTCCTACGTAGCACCAGGGGCAGACGGTGTCGCTGACGATGGAGATGTTGTAGTTTGTCATGTTGCGGAGGGTTGTGCGGAAAGCCAGGTCGGGCGGTGTTTTTTCTTTTTGAGTATATGAGATTGTGATGATAGTGTGCAAATGGGTTATATAGGAAAAGGTGGGAAAGAGGCAAATGTTTTGGTTCAGGACATTATAGAATTGGATGGAGTTGTTTAATAATTGTCATTCGGTTAGCGCGGGAAAGAGCAACACAGCAGAGAAATGGTAAGCGAATTGGCATCGACAAATGAGAATGTATCCAAGTGACCAGTGGGTTCTTCTTTTGGCTGGAGTGCATGGGCGAATAGACTCCGGCAGGTTTGATGCATGACAGCGGTATAGAAGATGTTAGGAAGGAGCAAGGTGGTGCAAGGATTGTCTTGGCTTTTCACATGCCAAAAACATGACGAAAGCGTTGTCTGACGAACCATGACCTAAACTCTCGACACACAACATGGCCGACACGAATGAGGGACCGGTATTCAGAGCATCAAAACGAAGAAAGGTGTTTCGCAAGAGACGCGACGATGATGAGACATCCGACGGCGACATTGTGACACCAACAGTGGCGAACAAAAAGCAGCACCACGAGGCCGAAGCAGAAAGTAGAGAAGGCAGCGTATTCCTGAGCCATGTCAGACCACTGGGCTCAAGGAAGGGCGGCGTAGCTTTCTCGTCAAGCCGCAATACCAACGACAGTGGCACCAATAGCGTCATGGACACGAATGCACCGCCTACACCACTGAACGCCGTCGAGCATGCACAAGCCCGCTTCGTTGCTCCTACAGGACACATCGCCTCGGCAGACGACAAACATATGTGCGTCTCTCTCCTACTCCTCCTCCAACACCACAAGTTACAGAAAAGACTGACAGTCCAAGGANTGGCCTATGTAGATTCCAAACTGGCCCGCTTGACTCCATCACATGAAGCCGCAACACAACCATTCACACCAACAGAATCTACTTCGACTTCGAATACAGCAGCACAGCAGCATGAAAACCAAACCTCAGCCTCCCACGGCCACCTCCACCAAGTCGACATCCCCAAACCCGCCCCAACAGCAGCCACAACCCGCCCTCAAAAGCCACCTCGCAAACCACACTGGCGCAACCGCCGCAACAGCGCAGACCTCGCCCGCGACGCAATGGTCGACAAAATCCTTGCCGAATCCCAGCTGAACATCTACGAACCCTCTGCCTCTACAACCCACTCCAAGGCCTCTGCCGACGACAGTCAAGACGCCGACGAACGCATGGCCGAAGAATTCAAGAGGAACTTTTACGCTGCGGCTGAAGAGAGGGCAGTCAGGAGAACTGCTGCGCCGCCTCCACCTACATTTGGCGCCAACAAGCTGGAGAGTATCAAGGGGCCCAAGTTGGGTGGCAGTAGGAGTCAGAGGGCTGCTATGCATGCGGCTGAAAAGGCGAAGACGGCGAAGAAGTAGGAAGAGGATGAATATTACGAACCGTAAGTTGTAAGAATCATGAAATCGATAACCCCTTCCATTCAAAAGTCGGTCACATAACATACGTACGATCATCAAAACGCACAATACCTGCAGAAACATGGTCATTTGCCCCGAGAGGCATGATCTTTGACAGCCCCCTACAAAGACATCTCTGGTGTAGAATACAATTGTGCGTTTTTATAACCCTCAGAACACTGCCAATTCGCTGTGAGAGAGCTTGGATATGACTGAAGATCTATACTACACTACCATCTCCTCGAGCCTTCCCAGCATAGAATCTCTTCAATCCCACCTCTACATCATTAAACCCTGCTCTGGTCGTCTGTCCCAAACTCGCTTTTATCCATCCAGGAAGTCTGTCTTGTATCCTCTTTTGCGTATATCTGTTATCAAACAGTAAAATCGCACTCCAGTCATTCTTATGGCGGACAGCTCTACCGATTGCTTGATTGACAGCACGCATACAAGTATTATCTGCAAAGTCTCTTGCTGCTGCTGCACCCGCCGATAAAGCACCAGAAGCAGCAACAGCTTTCTCCTCGATATACTTGATCTTTGCTTTNTGCTCTGCGGTATTTGGGTTTGCGTAGGGTAGACCGATGACCATTACGCACCTTCCCAATTCGTCGGAAAAGTTGATGCCTTCGCTGAGGCGGCCGCCGATGACTGCTAGTAAGAATGCTCCTGTGGGAAGGGTTTTCACAGCGGTGGTGTAGGCGTTTAGTGTTTCTTCTGTTCCTGTTTGCTGGGTTTCNCTGAAGATTGGCTTTGCCTTTTGCATTTTCGTCCACATGGATGCTCCTGTGGAAGGTGTTTTTTGCCAGTGGGAGACTACTTGATCCAGGTAACTGTAGCTGGGAAAGAATGCTACGCAGCCGTGAGGAATGGTAGGTAAGAGTCTCAAAATCGAGTCTCCGAGTGCGGTGATTGTGGAAGCGAGGTTGCGGGACGAGAAGCTAAAGTTGAAGTCGGTGTTGTTGTGGGATGATACCACGGGGTTGACGAAGAGGTTTGTGGTTGGGATTACGTGACCACAGGAGAGTGTTGTGATGCGTGCCTTGTCGAGGTAAGGGAAGAGTTGGGCTGTGTAGTCAGACATNCTAGAATCACCCCTCATCAGCCGCTGTGTTGATAGTGACAAGATGAGACGAAGAATACTCACGGGTGACATGGTTCCTCCTGCTAGTATGACGGCTCTTGCCTCCTCGACGATATCGCGAAAGTGCTCTGAAGGGTCAAGAAGCATGTACTTGACCTTTGTCTGTGTCTTTTCCTCTCCAACAGTGTAAAACAAACGGCCCTCCCTAGCCGGATTCGTCAACACCATAAACAGATTAGTGATGTGTGTGAGCACCGGCACTGTGGCTTCCTTTGCAGTACCATTGCTATTGAGTTTCTGCTGTTTTTGTTGCTCGACAGAGACATAGCCTTCCACTTTCCTCGCCAACTTGCTTTCTTGCAGGTAATGCATCAATTTGTAGAGGTTGATCTGATCCACGCCTTTACCTTTGAGCAAATCAGTGGCTTGTACCGTGCCTTCATTACCTNNGTTTTGGGGGTCCAAGGATTGTAAGAAGTTGGCGATAGAATCAAGTAAACGTACCACTTGGGTAACGTAAACGCGGTTCTTGCCTTTGAGACGATTGCGGAAGCGTTGGAGGTAGGCGGTCAGTTGAGCGCGAGCGAGGTGCAGTTGTTGTAAGCTGACTTCTACAGTGTGAATGCCTGAGATTGCATCCATGAGGTTGTGGGCTTCGTCAATAATTATGATGTGATTCTTCAAAGACAAGCCTAATGCTTCTCGGGCGGTCTTTTGAAGAAGAAGTGGATAGGGCAATGTGACGATNCTGAATGTATCAGCATCAAAACTTCTGTGCTCGATAACGCGAGTGGAAAGAATGAGGAAGCTGATTTCAAAGGTAGCACTTACCTCACTCGGCTTCACAGCAGGTCTTGTGGCGTAATAAGGACAAACATCCAACTCCTTGCCCAGAGCCCCCAGATCCTCAATATCACGTATCTTTGCCAGAGCATGGTGTTGAAAGTCCAAAACCGAACCTTCATTCTCCTTATTCGGCACAAATGGACATTTCTTATCCTTTGGCGTCTTTGCATCTTGGAGTTCCAAGCACCGTTCATTGACTGCCGTCATACTTTTTAGACTCGACACTTTGGCGTTGATGCAAAGATTTTTTCTTGAGCCCAAGGATAGATGTTTCAGTTCCTCGGAAAGTGTGGCTTTCTTCTTGACTTCTTGTTGCAAGGCAGGTATGGCAGCCGGTAAGTCTATTCTTCGAAGCTCGTTGACGAATTGGCTGAGTTGGGAATGCGTGCGCGAGCAAAAGTATATCTTCAACTCGTCTTCTGCTTCGAGGTCCTCTGGCTTGGGCAATGAAGATATACCATAGCCGAGTTTCTGCATTAGTGCTTGCGTTTCTTTCGACAAGCCTAGTTCTGTTTCACCATTGTTGGAGTGTGAAGCTTTGGTGCCTTCATCATCGCTCTCGTAGTCATCGAGGGCGAACTGCTCATCGTCAACAATATCAGCATCTTTGCCGTTGTTGTTATTGTTGTTTTCATCGAGCCTTCGCTTTTTGGCCAATGGCGGCCCATTCTCTTGTCGATCCCTGATCTTGCGCTCGTGTTGACGGATGTTTTCGAGTTTCGCTTCTAGTTCTGCTCGTTTCTGGATGACTTGGTTTTTCTTTTCCTCTCGAGAGTGTTGGACCATCCACTCAGGTTCGTCGTCGTCTGTGCAAATTTAGTCACAAAAACCAGAGTCGAGTCATCTACAGATTAAGAAAATACCTCCTTCGATAGCAGCTATACTGTCATCGAATTCCTTCCTCTTGTGGTCGCGCAGCCATGTCAATGAACCACATGCCAAACTTAGAGATTTGCCCTTNGATATGCCTTCGTTAGAAGAGTGATCACATTGCCAAAACCAAGCCACATCCTTACAGTACCTACCAACTTATCAGAGAGATATTCAAGAGTTCATGTATTCAAATCGTTACTTACCAGTCGGAGACTCAAAGATGCCAATTTTACCTTGCTCGATGCAATCGTACAACGCCCGCATGAATTGGAGTTGGATGTCATAGGGCTCGTATGGATGATGGAATTTCTCGGCGCCTTCCATGTCTCGTGAAGTAGTGTGTCATAGGTTGAAACCAATAGTAAGTGATGGGGACCGCCGCGTTGTGGTAATTGGATCAATCAAATACAGAGACAAGAGAACGCGATCAAGTGAAGTCGAAGCCGGCGTTGGATGGGAACAGTCTGGACACAAAATAAACACACCCATATAGTAGACACAACTTCTTCCTACAACAGCAAACTGCTAGTGACTTTATTCAAGAACACGGTGGCTGTAGCTGAAAACATTTAATTTCATAGATCAAGACTAAATCCATGTCTGAAGAGTTCTGACAGGGTAATGCCCCGGTGAGAGTTATGAAGGCAACAAGAAGGCTTCACAAAGAGTGTTCTTTCGAAATTGCCATGTATCATAATGAGAGAGGTGACCAGCACAAGATTGCGACAGTCTTTACGAAGCACACAAGGAGAACGTAAAATGATTTAAATGAAGGAACGAACCCAGACCAGACTCCATTTTGGTATAGTAAAAAGAAAATGCAAAAATGCTTTATATGCAAACAACCAATCCTGTCTTTTTACATCTACGGCGTAATGTCGAACTTCATCTTGACACCCATAGCCGCCAACTCGACGTCCAAGTAGCGCAGGACACCAGGAACCGCGACGACAGTGACATCGGAACCACCAACGAACTTGTCACCTCTGCCGTCCTCCCAGGTGTCGCTTCTGGGCTCAGAACCGGTGGCCTTTGTACTACATCTTCTGCACCTGACGTTGCTAGCATTGACGCCCTTCTTGTGACCATATTGGTTGACGGTCGGTTGTGCGGAAAGGAAAGATCCGCAGCCACGGCAAATCCAGGCTTTTTGGTAATCGGAACAGTTCATCAGACGATCTTGCAGCAGGAATGCTGTACCGTGCGCAATAAGAGAATCTCTCTCCATCTCTCCGACACGGATACCACCACCCTTAGCACGACCCTTGATGGGTTGGCCGGTCAATGCTGTGACGGGACCGGTGGTACGGACCTGGAACTTGTCGTTGACCATGTGACGCAGACGTTGGTAGTAGACGACACCCATGTAGATATCGGCACCAAGCTCCTGACCTGTGATACCAGAGTACATGGGCTCGTTTCCGTAGTAGTTGAAACCAGCACGCTTCAGCTGGTGACCGAAGTACTCGACGGCGGTTTCGCCTGCTGTGTCCTTGAACTTGAACGGTGTGCTGTCTTGCGCGACACCGTGCAAGCATCCAGCCTTACCAGCCAGCGACTCGACAAACATACCGATGGTCATACGCGAAGGGAAAGCGTGAGGATTGATGATGACATCGGGTTGGATACCGCTTTCACTGAAAGGCATATCCATGGCAGGCCACTTCTGTGAGCAAACACCCTTCTGTCCGTGACGAGAAGAGAACTTGTCACCGATGACAGGCGAACGGGGGATGCGGAGTCTGACACTGAGCATCTGGCAGGGTTCATCACCACCAGTGTCTGTGCCGAGCATCTTAATCTCCTCAACGAAAGCCTCCTCGTGGTCCTTGTACTTGTGCAAATGGGTGATGCCATCACGGTTGACATATTCGCCAGTGATGGGATCTTTGGTGACAGTGTGCGATGCAGCAATGATGTCGCCCTCCTTGACCTTCATGCCGACAGCGATCAGACCATCGTCATCAAGAGTTGCGCGCCATTGTGCGCGGACAAGACCGCCAGGTGCGAAACCAAAGAGCTTCTTGACAGCTCCACGACCGCGTCTGCCGCCATTGTCTTCTGCGAGATCGATCTTCTTGGTCTTGTAGACGGTTCCGTGACCAAAGCCGCGCTCGTGGGCGGACTTGTTGATGATCATGGCATCGTCCATGTCGTAACCAGTGTATGAAATGACAGCAACAACAGCGTTGGTTCCGTTCGGGAAGTTGTCCAAGCCGTACTCGTTGTAGAGAGGAGGTCTGACGACAGGTGTCTGTCCAGTCTGTAGACGGTATGATTTGTTGTCGGTACGGTATTTCAAAGCAGTTCCGGGAGTACCCATGGTTTGTTTANNCCCATCTGACATTGGTACCTAAATGCAGTTAGTAAAAGGCGTAGATTTGATTGTGGTCCTCCGATCTTACATGTTACGGGGAGACTGGTTGAAGTCTGAGAAAGGTGTTTGGTTGGCGAGGATGGAGAGGATGTTGGTGGGATCGAATTCGACGTGTGTTGAGTCGCCGGAGACAATTTCGGGTTCTGTGCAAGCAATTGACATGAAGGGCTGCTCGAAAGGACCGACAAAGTCCTCCTTGCCAAGAGGCAGGTACTTGACGGGTCTGAACATTCTGGCTGCCTGTGAGAACATGTAGACACCAGGGTATTGACCTCCGTTCGAGTTGGGAATGTAACCAATCTCCAATTCGGAAGGAACACCGTGGGTACCCTCGACTTTCCAGTAGCGGAGAGTGTCCCCAATTATGCGAGCCTGTTGGGGAGAGCAGAAACCAAGGATACGACCGTCGAGCATAACAACGACGCTGTCCTCAACAGATGCAGAAGGAGTCTCAGTAACACCAAGTTGTGAGATAAGGCCGGGAATGGCCTTGGTGTCGACGCTCTTTGTAGCAATCTTACACTTGTGAGCCAAGTGATTAAGAAGACCGCAAGGAGAACCATCGGGAGTGTGGACAGGGCAAAGGAAACCCCAACTCTCGGGCAGCAGCTTTCTGACGGTTGTGGTCTTGAGTTGGGCGAAGAAACTACCTCTATGAACCATGCGGAAATGACTGATGAAACGCCAGAAGTTGATCTTTTCGGCGACAACGGTGAAACCAGAGGTTTGTTGCAAATCCAGACCACTAGGCGAGACAAGGTTACCAGTAGACAAGAAGTAGTCCAGAGCCTGTGCCAAGTTCTCGTTGGTTCGACGAAGGATCTTTGCGCTGAAGTCTCGCTCGAATTCGTCCGAAATAATCGATGCCCAGTTGGTAGTTCTGCCCCAGTCACGGAGTTGCAGGCCGATGGAGTTTAGCCACTCCTCAATGCGCTCCTTGACGATCATGCCGTAGAGGAAACCAGGCAGNAGAATCTCCTGATTCTGGACAGCATCAGGGTTGTCGACAGCACATTCTCCCTCGACAAGAGAGTACAGCTTTCTGGTCATGAAAAGGAGCATGCGGAACTTGTCGGCGTCGTTGGTCTCCTTGTTCTCTGATGTTCCCAAGTGAGGGAGAACAATTCGTCTCAAGAACTCAACACCAGCATCCTCGTCTGACATGTCATCGGGAACACTCAAGACAACGCGGAACTTGCTTCCGAGGTATGCGCGCGTCTTTGCTTGGCCATGGACGTTGTAAGCCTTGTAGGTACGTAGCAGAAGTTCAACGCGATCGGTGACGAACTGCTTCTCTTCAATGCCCTTGCTTCCTGCAGGACCGACCAGTCCTTCGAAGATCTCGCGGTCGTTTGTTTCAACCAGAGCCTTGAAAATCATCATGACGGGGATGAGGTATTCGTTTTTGCGCCATGAGAAACGGAAGGTGACGTTACCATCGTTGAGGTAGTGGAGGACGTTGGTTTGCGAGGTCTGGTCGGGTCTGACGGAGCGGATCTGAATACCAAACTTTGTGTAGGTTGCGCCCCTGTTGACGAAAGAGGGACGGATGATGGCCATGGGGTAGTTTCGTCGGTTAACAATGAGCATACGGATCAGCTTCTCGATACCGTTGACAATGAAATATCCTCCCAGCTCTTCAGTTTCTTCTCTCTTGTCGACAAGCTCCTTTGGTGAGAGACCTTCGAGGTGGCAGCGGTTCGACNNTGCGAAGACTGTCAGTAGTAGTCATCAGACTGGCGTAAGAACACGTACGCGCAACATGATAGGCAGAGAGCCAAACTCTCTGACACTCTCTCTCCACTCGCCCTCGTTGATGCGCCACTCGAAGCGGCCTCTGAAACGACCTCTGTAGGTACAATGGCGTTCTCTGCACTCTACAGGCAGAATCTCGCGCTTCTTGTCGATCTTGTTGGACGGAGGAAGCATGCTCTTCTCGAGGAAAACCTCCTTCACGCGAACCTGAAGCTTGTTGCGTCTGGGACCGTCGGGCGAGAAGGACTCGTTCGGGTTGCCATCGAAGAAGGTCTTGGTTCCAATATCGCGGAGAGCATGGTAAAGCTGACCCTTCTCTGCGAAGACGGCGTTGAATGATTGGACATGGGGGTCGACGGCCGAGGCGAGGGTAGGGTATGCCGACTTGTCCGAGGGAGGGTTGCGGAAGAGGTTGTGTCGGCGCACCGTGTCGAAATTGGTCGACCACTTGCCGCTCTCTGTGGATGATGGTGCCATGGTTGTGGAAAATGATCGAGGTTGAAGATGGACTTGGGTATTCCTGCTTGGTGCTGGCAAGAGCTCAACCTCTCACGCCCGTGGGTCGGGTGCTAGGTGGTATTCCAAGATTTGACTGGGCTGGTCTTTGTTCAGTTATCCAGCTTCCTGCTTCCCTCCAAGTTTTGATTTCTTCTTCGTACACTAGTGGCAGCACCGAGATGGGCGTCGCAGATGTTTTTTTGCTTCGAATTGAACTTCTAGAATTTTAGCGCCGTCAAAGCCGGCCGTGCCAAGCATTCGAACCCTCCGAGGCTCCGTCCTTTTCGCCGCATCTGCTGCCACTGGCCGTTATCGTGCCCACATCGATTCCCGACTCAAGTGACCTCTTGGCTGTCAGGAGGCACCCGTCACTCGACGCTCATTGTTCTTACAGCAAGCTTTCTACCGTGACAACTCCTGCGATACCCAGGAACCTGTAACGCTGCCCAAACACTCAAAACTCCGTGACAGCAGTGCCTCGTCTGCGGATAATCCTTCGCCTTGAATCTACATCACCAACACCTCCAATAAGAATTCGACCCTACGCGAGCCCCGCTTCTGCTTGTATCCTGCGCGAACTGGCCAAACCATTCATCCGTGCAACCATCGAGCTGCTCTACTGCTGTTGCCTGCGTCCTAGCTCTTCGACACTTACCTGCAGTGCCTAGTCTGTCAAACACATCATCATGGCAGGCCTTTTCAAGCGTCTCTACGACTGGCTTCTCAGCCTGTTCTGGTATGTTGTCTTTGCTATCGTCGACGGCCACTTCCTGACGTGACATGTCTCTTGCGATTAGGNNGCGACCGAGATGGATGTAACAATGATCGGCCTCCAAAATGCCGGCAAGACATCTCTCTTGAGGGTCCTAGCAGTAAGTAGTCCATCCTGACCTTTGTGCTCGTGCCTTTTGACTTGATGTTGACGGTATACATCCAGGNGCGGAGAGTTTACAATCGAGTAAGTCTGGTCTCGTGGTGCTGTAACAGAAACGTCCACTAAATGGTGCCTGCAACGTGACAGCTCAATACCTACTGTTGGCTTCAACATGAAGAGGGTTACCAAAGGCCATGTAACTTTGAAGTGGTAAGTTGTCTTGTCTTTTGCCCACCGACGACGAGGCTCACAGGGCGCANGTTGGGATCTAGGGGGTCAGCCGAGGTTCCGATCCATGTGGGAGCGCTATTGTCGAGGCGTCAACGCCATGGTGTACGTCTTCCAGTCCTCACTAATGTGCTTGTGTTGACGCGAAACCAGATTCATCGTCGACTCGGCCGACAAGGAGGCCTTGCCAGTGGCACGAGAGGAGCTCCATGTACTGCTAGAAAAGCCCGCCTTGGAAGGTATTCCTTTGTTGGTCCTAGGCAACAAGTCTGACCTTCCCGACCATCTTTCGGTCGACGAGCTCATTGAGGAACTAAACCTCAAAGCTGTGACGCACCGCGAGGTGAGTTGCTACGGTATCAGCGCCAAGGAAGAAACCAACCTGGATGCTGTGCTGCAATGGCTGATCGCTCGGGCGAGCAAGTGATGTTATGACCAAGGTCACGAGCATTCATTGCGGTATAGAGGTGGCTTCCAATCATGATGTCGATGGGCATTTGCATATGGTATTGCGAGCGACGGGGTTTAGACGGTTTCTTTCCTGCGAACCAGCAATGGCAGCGTAGCGTAACGGCGGGTGCACACGGGTGTCTTTGTTTCTTTTCGACTTCAAGCGATTCTGTTTCTTTTCCAGGCGAGCTAAGGGGTCGGATTATGGATTCACGAGTGCAATACGACAGTCAGCAGACGCAATTTAACGATTGATGCGAACACGAAGAAAAGAGGAGAGACAAGAGGCCAGAATGGCGAGGAAAAAGTGCAGTCCTTCAAGTGTTTCAAAGCCCCTCGATATCATGTGGGAGTGCAATGCAAGATGCGCTGGCAATGCTGGCACCAGTGTTCTGGAAATGCCGGTGGCTAGATTGATACGTACACTGCCACAGTGGCTGAGGCAAGCCTATCGCATAGCCGCCTATCGTACTTCGTTCACGAGACTAAACAAGACAAATAAAGTGCATCCTTTAGAGGATCAAAGAACAAAAGAAACAGAATCGTGACAATTATTCCCAGATCGGCTGACAAGCCGTCTCCAAGATCTGGGACGGCAAGGCGCTGCCGGTCACTGCCTCGTTCGTTGGAAGTGGTGCTTGGCCACCAAGCAATTGTTGTCGTCACCGCTCCCATTCCAAGCCACGACGAAGGTCTCACAACCACTTTGTACTTAACACAGTCGTAATCCCTCGCCTTTGTCTTCTTCTGGCACGCGTGAACAACCCATCAACTAACTCGACATGTATACAACAATGAATCTTGAAGCTCGCCAGTACTATGGCTACTACAACAAGTAAGATGGTTCCTGGCGCCTGTGCTTGAAGATCTGCACACGCGCTCGTCACTTTGTATTCGCTGGACCCTCATGCTGACATGGTCTTCTACAGCTGTTATGGCAGAAACTGCAACAGCACCTGGAACCGCTGGGGTCGCTGGGTGCTTCTCGCATGCATAATTGCTGTCTTCTTCATCTTGTTCTTCCTCTTCTCGTGAGTATCACGCCACTGCAGCATTGCAACTTGCGCTGACTCTTTGTTCAGATGTCTATCAGCAAGAAGACGCCGCAAGCACGGTAACAACCCTTACTTTGGCACTGGCTGGACTGTTCGCCACGGTACTCCTACCTACAACCAGAATGCTCAGCCTCACTACGCGACTGAGACAAGCTCGACTCCGTACTACAACAACTCGAACAACCCTCCTCCAGGTATGACACGACGCGACCTTGATGGTATTGTTGTAGCACGTACTGACACATATGCGCAGCCTACAGCCCTCCTCCCAACACCACCACCTACGGCAACAACATTGAGCTGCAGCAGCCCCAAGCCGCCTACAATGGCGCCTATGCTCCTCCCAAGGACCCCCTCCGGGCAGATACTAAACAATGAACGTTGCTAAAGGACGAGAATGCGCCTTTGATCACACGAGACGCTGTAATGAGTTTGGAATAAGATTGGGCACGGGAACGATGGCGTTACGAATGGGCGTGGCTTTGATACCCCGAGAGAGCTACGATTATGATGAGGGCACAAATGGGCTTTTCTTTTCACCTTCAAAAACGAAGGCTCTACTATGCTAATATTGAAACCGTTTTTCACAATCTTCGCTCCGTTCCATTGTCTTTGAACCTCGGCCGAGTCTGATGACGTACCATGTTTCGTCTTTCGTTTACTTATCTCCGTCCATGATCAAATAGCGACACTTTTTAAGATTATTAAGCAGGCGACGATGTGCTTCCAGAAGGCGAACTGTAGCTCTGCCCCTCATTTTAATATATCGCTGGTCAGCCTCAAGTACTTCAGTAGAGCCCTCAATTGACTTTCCTATTTCCCAATTCCAACCACACACACTTTCAAACCACATCACAATGGCACCCTCAAACATGAAGGCTATCAAAGTCGTCGAGGCCAAGAAGGCAGAACTCCAGGACGTTCCCGTCCCCAAGCTCCGTGACGACTACGTTCTGGTCAAGGTCGAGGCTGTTGCTTTGAACCCTACCGACTGGAAGCATGTCGACTACCTCGCCAACCCTGGTGCCACCGTTGGCTGTGACTACGCTGGTGTCGTCGAGGAGGTCGGTTCAGCAGTCCAGAAGAAGTTCTCCAAGGGTGACCGGATTGCTGGCTTCTCCCACGGAGTCAACTCTGCCAACAAGGAGGACGGATGCTTTGCACAATACGCTCTTTCCAAAGGTGATGTTCAGATGAAGGTTCCTGACTCTTTGTCGACCGAGGATGCTGCGACTCTCGGTGTTGGTGTCACCACTGTTGGACAAGGGTAAGCAATTCATCCAGCATGCTGTTGCAGAATACAAAGCTAATTCTTGAATCTAGTCNTTTACCAGAGCTTGAAGCTCCCCCTTCCTACTGAGCCCGCTAAGCAGCCCTTCCCCGTCCTTATCTACGGTGCCTCGACCGCTACCGGTACCCTCGCCATCCAGTACGCTAAGCTGTCTGGCCTCGAGGTCATCGCCATCTGCTCCCCTCACAACTACGACCTCGTCAAGTCTCTGGGTGCCGACGCCACCTTCGACTACAAGGACCCCGAGTGCTCGGCCAAGATCCGCGAGCACACCAAGGACAACCTCAAGCACGCTTTCGACTGTATCGCCGAGGGCAGCTCTCCCGACATTTGCGCCAACGCCATCTCGAGCAAGGGCGGTGTCATCTCTTACCTTCTTCCTGCAAAGTCCTCCCGCGAGGACGTCGTCGACCAGAGCACTTTGGGCTACACTGTTGTTGGCGAGGCCTTCACCTTCGCTGGCAACCCTATCCCTGCTAAGCCCGAGGACTTTGAGTTTGGCAAGATGTTCTGGAAGCTGGCTGAGAAGCTGTTTGCCGAGGGCAAGGTCAAGGCTCACCCCAAGGAGCTCCGCAGCGGCGGTCTCGAGGGTGTCTTTGGCGGTATGGATGATATGAGATCCGGCAAGGTCTCGGGCAAGAAGCTCGTCTACAAGATCTAAAGTCACAGATCTTGCATACACTAATGACATGAAGTAAAAGTTAAATCAAAATATACGATGAATCTTCTTTGACATGATAATTGACAACGCCGTGGAACTCCTGGTATACCTGCGAAAAAGAAAACAGTTCATGAATCTAGCCATCATGCTAACATGTGCGTGCTGCTCCCACCTTTCGTATAAATGACTTGGATATGCAGAGCGTGTCGTCATGTGTTTCCATCTCATCATGTCGTTGTCATTGATCATGGCTCGCCCGGCCCACTGACTTTGATGTGAGGCATAGGCGCCGGCGGGCTGCCGTTCGAATTGTCGATAACCCTTCGCCATTTCAGGACTGGGATTCTTTGGTCGCCNCTGTAGCACAAAGTCAACACACATGCACTTATCATAAGGTTGGGTGTCAGAAAAAGAAAAAAAGAACTCACCCTAATCTCTGTAGGCTCCTCACTTCCGAGCACCAACACGTTATCGTCTTCCTCAAACTTCCACGTTCGAACCTGGATATCGCCTATCCAACCTGGTAGATTACAAACCTGAAATGTGTGTCTCAGAATCTCTTCTCTGCCCATGCCTTCATCGGTGATATAATATGGACCCGCATACGAGAATGAGCGTTTGCCCGCTTCTGCCCATTGTGGTTCTTCGCCCTCACCACGCTTGAAGGACATTTGGCCCGGGATCAGCATGTGAGCGCTCATGTAGCCGTCGGGCGTGTACATGATGAGGCCGGTGACATTTTTTGTCATTGGGAAGGTTGGGCGTTGGAAGCGGCTTGAGGGGGTCGGGTAGGCGACGTAGGCTTCTAGGCGCCAGGTCCCGACTAGTCTCTGCCGCAGCGGTCGCTGGGGTGGAGGAGAAGGTGTCTTTGAGAGTGTGTAGTAATCGCCATTCAAGTCATCTATGTTTGAGATGTTGATGCTGGGGGACGAGACATCGAGGTTATATATCGCGCTTCCATTCGTCCTCGGGGTGCTGGAGCCATTTGTCGGCGTGGTCTTGAAGTCGTAGGCTAGACTTTGGCCCTGTGGTGACTGTGTCCGGATCTCAGACATCTTGGGAGGAAAAGGTGGAGGCGATGGGGGCGTGACTGGTCGTAGCAATGGTCGGGCTTTGATCGGCTGCGGTGACACGGGTTCCGGGGACTTGGGTCGCGAAGACGATCTTGACCGTGACCTTGACCTGTTCTTGCGATACGGGACCACTTTTGGCACTTGGAGGTAGGTTGTGCTGGTCAAGGTGATTACCTGGCTAGGCATGGCGTGAGGGCAAGGATAACAGGTGGATTGAAGTGATGATAACAGCCAAGAGACAAGGAGTCTGTCATCGAAAAGCAACCAGAGATTGCAGAAAAAGAGAACAAGGAAGACTTTCGTGAGAAGGAAAAGATTGTACAAACTAATAGAGCTCTCGGTAGTCTGGAATGTCCTATTTCATTCCATCTACGGGCAGCACGGCAGTGGTCCTGTCACGGCAGGGCTTTTTAAGTCATGATGTTTCTACCTCACCCGTGAATCATCAGCTGCTGATCAAGCCAACCGGCCAGCCATTCCTAAACCCGAATGCTCACACTCGTGTAGGGTGTGTGTGTGCGAGGGTAGGTTGGAAAGCAACGTGGTGGGGCTCCGGAAAGAGAGGAGTAGTCCGAAGTGCAAGTAGACCTTGGCGGGACCTGCCTGCTTTCTCACCACTCTTGCAATATCCAAGCAATCTTTGTAAAGAGGCACCCCGCAGACCAGTTCTCCTGTTTCTGGCCAACAAATACAGCTAAACAGATTGTACTATTACTTTCTAGCCGTCAGCAATGATATCGGCGTGCAGGTGGATTCTGCAGAGGTCGCATGGAAGAGCATCATCCCGCTCCGAATGTGGTAATGGGTTTGCTGAATTGTTCCGCATCCGCTGACACACACGAGAATGCGGCTGAATGCATGATTGCGCCCTTGGTCTCCTCTGCTCCAGCGCCCGCCAGGCTTTCACATGGGCGATTTGCACAGCTCCTCAGTCCAGACGAGCAATCTAGAAAAGATACAATAGAGCCGGAGAGTTAGACTGCATGTCATGGCTTGCTTGGCTAAGGCTTGAGCCAAGAAGAAAAGACTTCCAGTCGTTCCTTCGTTCGAGCGAGGGGTCCGTTTGACTTCGCTCGAGCCGAAGCCTATTTCACGTTGCGACATCGCAACTCCCAGACATCGAGCGAAACTGGCAGTCACGACAGAAGCCCCTCACTCAGTCTGAGGGAGATGGCTTTCCAAGTAGTCCCACAGTGAGAAAACAGGGCAACGCGGCAACGAACAATGGATTGCCCAGCATAGTGGGACTACGATGCGATAATGAAGGAGCGGACCTACTCATTACTCGAGCACATCCTGTGCCGTTTCTTGCGGACGTGGAGGTTGATATCAAGTGCAGATGTGTCTCTTATCGACCGCAAGCCAAGCTAGCCCTACTATCCTATAGACAGGTCATGTCAAACGGTCTATCTTATCACTTCTTGTTGACATGGATCGAAAAGTATTCCCTGGAGAGATCCATTGCTCTTATACAGGCCGCTCTCGACAATACTGACATTGTGTTCAGGTAGCTGTACTTTGGAACAGCTGCTGGACTGCTTGATAGAATAGCCCACGTGCTTGGTATCAACTTTCTAGGTGGCATGTTCAGTGGATTCGGCCCGCGCTTGACTCGCACGGCATAACAGTTTATCCATACAAAGCTCTCATTTGCCAGTTGGATCAACTGACGTCCGAAGAGCTGTTGTTCAGATCAGCTATCGTGCCGTGCGGGAGAGGGGTTGTAAGAGTATATTACTAGGCCCCGCACTCGCATGTACTACTATTGCAGGTAGCTGGGTATATAAGAGTCAACTTTTCTCAAGCTGTCCTTTCTCTTTCTTCTCTTCCTTCCCTCCAAACACAATCTTCAGAAACAAACACTTGTATCGTAGCCCCATGTGGCCATGCTACCCAGTGCTGACTCCTTCGAGCAGGTCCAACCTTTCTACGGTACGCTCATCCATCATGGATGGATGCGTGATACACTTTTCGAATGGTATTCTCTGATCAGAGATGATCAAGGGTCAAGGTAACTTCAAACAACGGGTTTTACCTGATGCATGAGCGGGTGTTCGATAGCGAGCTTCTGTCTGCCAACCCATTGATTTTTGATCATGGACATTGGTGTCAGAATTGTATCGCCTCGCTATCGTTCTGAGATTAGACCGCCTGAACTTGATTTCTGGATAATACCAGCGAAAGGATCATGCATACCGAACCACCCTCTTTGTGCCTCTACGGCATGTTCTAACCTGCAACAGACATACCAATCTTGACCCTTTTTCACAATGTCTCCCCCAGCCATCCTCCAGGATCCCGTCTCTCCTACCGTTCCTTCCAAGAAGTTGAACCTTCCTCACAGCTCGGCTGTTCCTGTTGGAGGACAGACCAAGACAGAGACCATCGAGGCCATGGCAGGTGACTGGCAGTCCTTCACCTTCCGTCCCATCCGTGAGTCGCAGGTCAGCAGAGCCATGACCCGCCGCTACTTCTCCGACTTGGACAAGTATGCCGAGTCCGACGTCGTCATCATTGGCGCCGGCTCTTGCGGTCTTTCTGCCGCATACTGTTTGGCCAAGGCTCGCCCTGACCTCAAGATTGCTATTATCGAGGCCAGTGTCAGCCCTGGTGGTGGTGCTTGGCTTGGCGGCCAGCTCTTCTCTGCCATGGTCATGCGTAAGCCTGCCGATGCCTTCCTCCGCGAGATTGGTGTCGAGTACGAAGAAGACGGCGATGACAGCAACTATGTCGTTGTCAAGCATGCTGCTCTCTTCACTAGCACTCTGCTCAGCAAGGTCTTGCAATTCCCCAATGTCAAGCTCTTCAACGCTACTGCTGTCGAGGACCTCATCACCCGTCCTCGCGAGGATGGAACTATCCAGATTGCCGGTGTTGTCACCAACTGGACTCTGGTAAGTGTCCTTACATAAACTCTGGAAGCTTTGATACTGACTCTTGTCTTTTACAGGNTTAGCATGCACCACGACGACCAGTCCTGCATGGACCCCAACACCATCAACGCCCCCGTCATCATCTCCACCACCGGCCACGACGGCCCCTTCGGCGCCTTCTCCGTCAAGCGTCTCGTCAGCATGCAAGCCATCAAGTGTCTCGGCGGCATGCGCGGCCTCGACATGAACACCGCCGAAGACGCCATTGTCAAGGGCACCCGCGAGATCGTCCCCGGCCTCATTGTCGGCGGCATGGAACTCTCTGAAGTTGACGGTGCTAATCGCATGGGACCTACCTTTGGCGCCATGGCACTCAGTGGTGTCAAGGCTGCTGAGGAGGTGGTCAGGGTCTTTGAGCAGCGTCAGAAGGAGTGTGCTGCTTTCTACTGAAAAGTGACATCTTGATGGGAGACCCTGATTGAGGTCGAGGATTATGAACTACAGTCTTTACCAGTGTTCGACAAATTGAATGACGAATGATCGTTTATGCCATGCTGAATATCTTGCTCCCTATATGTTCATCTGATAAGTATGCCATCATGTGCTGTGACAGGCAATCAAAACTCTAAGAGCCTTTCATGTGAGTTGATGAAAGGCGGAGATATGGTGCAGACTATGCTGCTGAGGAAAGCACGCCCGAAAGTTGTCAAGAAGGGACGATGGGATGTCAACAACAATCAACGTGAGAGGCGTTACAGGCAGAAAGCACGAGCTAAGGAAGAGATTCATTCTAGTCATACATTACGCGCTTGACCATAAAGCTACAGATGAGAATTTTGATAATGGATACCAAAAAGCAGAGCTTAATCAGTGATCACTCTAATCCCGATTGACGACACGCAGACTGCGTCTTGGTGCCAGGACAGTACCCCAAAATGATGGCGTGTTGCCAGCGAGTAGGTCCTCAGGCGCACCACTATCATCACTGCTCCTTCTCATCAAGAAACCGTCTACACTGTCTTGACCAGCAGTGTTTGTTCTGTAAGCCTCAGTGTAGCCCCAATCGTTGTTGTTGTTACGGTTCGAGCTCCCTTTACCACTGTTGTTCTCGCTCGATGTCCAAGGACGACGATCGTTCGAACCGCCACTTGAGGAGCCTGCTCCTGTAGGAATGAGACCTGGAATATTTGGGTGGTTCTTCTCGTTGAGTGCTTGCTGTTGTGCCATTTCGACATGGCGTTTGTAGAGTTGGAGGCGTTTGCGGTAGAGCCAGGCACAGAAGGCGAGATAGCAGACAATGACGAAGAGGATACCTGCAATGACTCCAGCAACGATGGCTCCAATATTGGGGCCGCTGCTGCCTTTGTTGGATCCGGAACTCGAGTTTCCTCCAGAGTTTCCTGTGGCTGTTGCAGTTGAGCTGGAAGTCACAGTGCTGTAAATAATCGGTCCACCAGTCTTCAAAGGTCCACCTTGAGGTGTTTGAGCAGGCGCTGTGACCGTCGCACCTCCTTGAGCATTGCCACCAATGACCGAGACGACAATGTCAGGAACCTGATAGCCGTAAGAACCTTCAAGACCACCCGGACTGCTGCCGTTGGCTAGTTGGGCTGGCTGTTGGTTGAATGGGTTGGTACGAGCATTCGAAACCCAGTTGTTGGAGCTTGATCCAGTGGGCGATGCTGCATCCCCGTTTGCAGATGCGCCTGATGCTGACGCTGCAGCTGTGTCGGAGGAACCTCCAGAAGTACCAGAAGACGCTGAAGAATCCGAGTCAGAGCCTCCACTCAATGCAGTGAATCCAGTTGCCCATTGTAAGCTGCTTGCGTTGAGCACGTAGATGCCAGGATTGTCACAGCTGAGTTGACTGCCAACGTAGCCGCCAACTACCACCATCTGACCATCCCACATCTGACACGAGTGACCGGCCCTGCCGGGTGGTACTGCTTGTGAACTCTGGTCGACTTGGATCCATGTGAAGGAAGGGACGGTCAGAATCCAGAAATCGTCATACTGAGTTTGGTTGCCTGCAGGAATAAGATTTTGCCCGCCAAACATGTGTACTTGGTAAGAACTGCCGTCGGATGCAGCTGCCACAGCAGCACATGGGTTTACTCGAATGTTTGGCGTTGGTCCACTCGTTGCTTGTTTATACCAAGTCGAGGTAGCGATATCATAGACGTCAATGACGTTCATTTGTGTNCTACGTTCATCAGCAAACATTCTCGCGTAGATCTGGCAAACACGCGGCGATATTGCCTGCGTAGATTTGCTGCCAGAGTATAGCATCTGACTTACGAATGTGTCCGCTGTTCCTCCAGCTAGACCGAGGAGGATGCCTTGATCGCCAAATCCAGGTATGTATACAAGTAATCCATCTGCGCGTTCCGGGAACCCTGCACTGTCTTGAGCACCTCCATCCGTGACATTGCGCCATGCGCCATCGCTGCCTGCAGCTTTATTGTCCGATAGGGAGGTTACCTGGTTGTTCTCGTATCCGGGGAAAGTGAACTCAATCAATGATTTGATATAAATTCGGGCGACTTGGTTTGACCATCCTTCGGTTGTGTGAGTATCTTCATGTCCACCAAAGTAAAACCCACGCCCCAAACCTGCTATCGAGGCGCCAGCGCCTTCAGCAGCACGTTGTACTGGTTGATTGCCAGACTGAGCATTGTCGCCGGATGAGGTTGTCGGATTCTCATGTTCGATCCACTGAGAAGACACGGCATTGTATTCCCATAGCGAGAAGGTTGTTGGTGTGTCGATCGGATTGTCTGAGAACTCTCCGCCATATAGATACACAGACTCATGGGAGTTCCACAAGAAGCCGTTCGACACATTTGGGGGACCGGATGGTTGTGGTAGACCAGTCAACGAAGGGTTAGAGATCTGCCAGCTCTTGGTGAGATCCATCGATAGAAAATCGTTGTCTGGAGGATCATATTTAGCAACTTCCCACGAGACACTTCAGGTGATACTCTTACTCCACTTGTTCTGAGTTTGCCCGGGTTCGGTCGTGGCTTGTCCGCCATAGACGAAGAGTGTTCCATTGATCACAGCAGATTGGTGCGACCATCGTGTACACACATCAGTTGGACTGTCTGCTCGAGTCTCGAGAACCATCTTCCGCTCAATGGGAACAGCTCGACTGTCGACACCGATGCTAGGGGCGGCGTTGCTCTCAGTTGGAACTGGTTGTTGTATAAATGGCAAAGTTGCTGCGACAATGAGGGCGAGCGCGCCTAGTCTGACCAGGTATTGATTGTTTGATCGGGTTGTGGTGTCCATTATCGATGTTTGCTGTTTTCCATCTCTTTCTTTTGATTCGATACTGTTGACATTGGAGTCTGATCGCGTATCCATATTGAGTAGATGGCCAGCCGAGGTCAATGGTTTATCAAGGTCCTTGATTGCGAGTCGAATGCGCTGCGCTGACGAGACTGATTATAGTCTGTCGAGATCAAAAGTTCAGGTCATGCGAGTTGGGAGCACAAAATTGCAAGTCAAAGAGGACGTTGAATCTCTCCCAAGTAATAGCAGCGCATGAACTGGTGAAGATCACACGTCACAACGCCATTGATATGCCGCTATACAGTACAAAAGCAATATAAACCAGATATAAGGCACAGGGTTGGATTCGCGTGCATCGCTACCGAGCGGAAAATAGATTGGAAATGTCCGTACTGTGACGTGAACGCATCAAAACAGAGTTAAGGGCTCAAAGGAATAGGAGGTGTGGTGCTACGGAATGCCTCTTTTGCAGGCAGGAGTAGAGTGAGATGTCGTCACAAAACAAGTTTTGGGAGGAGAGGCGGGTGTCGAGGCTTCGCACGGCCAATCGCTCGAGGATCAGCCGGCGTCGTTGCCCAATGCAGACAGGATTGGAGACACCGACTACTTGAGGCGGAGTACAAGGATCTTCTCCAGCTCGCTTGCGCGAATGCAACATCTGATCCGTCTTTGTCACTAACAAGTGTCTAGCAAACAGCTTTCTGAAATGAGAGCTGGTGGTGGAACAGCTTTTCGCTGCTCTAGTGTTGAATTCATCTTGCATTCCAAATACTCGGACGCTTTCCCCCTCACACACCAAAGACTCGTCCTTGAGGATTTCGACTACTTGAACGTCCAACGGAGACTAGGGGTCTGTTTCAGCCATCCTAGTCTACGCAGCTTCACGTCAACCCAAGATGAGCAAAATGAAGACTGCCATGCCAGGTAGTTTTGCTCCTTCCTAACGACCTAACGCCCGATGACAGAGTGGAGTGTGGATCAAGCTCGAGGTTCAACAAAGGAGAGTGCTTCCTGGACGTAAAAGAGCCCATGCAAGCATAGAGGTCAAGGGCGTCCCGTCATGTGCTCGCAATTCGGACGATCGTAGTCCTGAGCCTGGCAGCAACGAGATCGCGAATTCGATTACCAGCATCGAGTTTACGTCTTCAGCACAGTGACTTCTTGTCCTGGCAGGCTGGGGGTTGTATTTCTGCAGTGATTGTTTACCGACGCAGCAGGACTCTTTCAGATATCGCTCTGTGCAGAGAGACTCGGGGATGGCAGTTCGAGAGGAACAACCTCAAGAGGAGTAACAGGCTGTTGACAAGCGTCGGCGATAGCCTTCGCCGATTCTCTGGTGACCGCGCCGATGGCACCTCCAGGGTGATTCTTCTTGAACGTCTTTCCCTTGTTCTCGTGCAGCTGATCCGCCACGGTGAGCGCCAGCATGTCGCCAATGGCAATCTGTACGGTCGTGGATGTTGTGGGTGCCGACACACCGAACGAAACTTCTTCCAGCTCGAACAAAGGTGCTGGAAGCAATACACCATTCTGATGCTCTTTCAAGAGGGGGCATTCGGATGCCTTTGATTGCGAGGTCAAGGCGACGATCTGGAGTTGGCGAGGTAGGTGAGGAAGAAGGTTAAGCAGCTCGGGGGTCTTGCCGCTGTATGAGATGAAGAACAATACGTCGTGNCTATACAAAGGTGTCAGTGTCCTGAGTCGAGTCTCTGGAATGGATCAACGTACCTCGCGGATATCGCCAAGGTCACCATGCGCGGCCTCGGCAGCATGCATGAAGCTGGCAGCGATGCTCAGACTCTTTAGCGTCGCGACAGTCTTTCTGCCAACAAGACCACTCTTGCCCACACCGCACACGATCACCTTTCCTCCGGCAGCCTGTGATCTGGTGATGCATTCGACTGCTCCGAGCAGTCCCTCTCTGGCATGAGGATCTGTCTGGTACAGCCTGGTGACGTGGGATAGTGCAGTGGCTTCGATGGAAAGGACCCGAGTGGCGCGATCAAGGATGGATGTCGACTCCGGGTCGTGAATGGTCGATGGAGGAGTCACCATCGTACGCTGGCGCTTGCAAGGTCTGGGTGAGTCTGAGGGGTGCATGTTGTCGTCGAAAGTGGCAGAGGCCTTCGAGTTATTCGTAGTATGCGAGAAAGATGTTAGGCAAACAAGGCGGTTGTAGGCGGGGTATGCTGTGATAAGGTCTGATAGGTGTAAGGGTCTGATATGTCGGCAGGGACTACTTGTATGTATCGCTAGGCAGTGCCCTTTCATGTGACGGCCAGGAGAAACCGCAGGATCCCAGCGGTAGATATTCCATAGTTACTCCAGCGTCTAGATCCTCTACGTGGTACCAACCCGATCTGCTCCTTGGACACACTAGTACGCCCGTCATGGATCGAATCACAGCAATCGGCCATCATTAGTCATCGACAGCCAACCATTCATCGCTGCAACTCTTTGTTCACAGCGGCGGCTTTGCTTGGGCCGTTTTTTGTTGGAAGTACACGGTCAGTGCTTCCTCCGAATCCAGGCACAAGCTTTTTGACGTCCTCGATCTCCATGCGAGTGAGACCGTCTGCCGTTTCTCTGTGAAGCGAAGCCAGATCATAGGCAACAGAATCACAAACGTAGTACTGCAGTCGTCGGGGAGCCCGCGGACGCTGTTGTATTCATCGTCTTATCGGTCGAATAGCAACCAACTTGTATGCACTCGTTGAACCTTTGGGAGTTGATGTTCGTGTCAGACACGTTCGGCGCGCAAATTCCCGATTGGTCTGATACCAGATTAGATTGAGTCGGATCTTGAAAGGGTCCGACTCCGTCACGCGATCTCGATCGGCGCTGTCGCGATTCCTGCATGGTTTCTCGGGGCTCCTTCTCGATCATTAATGGGATATAAGTGGCTGAGGAGTGTGTCTACTTGATACATGTCCCCGCAGATAAAGAAGATACACGCGTGAAAGTGCAAGATGCGGTGACAGAACTCGGAAGGTCGCAAAGGTCTCGATGAACTTAGGCCCAGGTTGAGCGTGTAGCCAGCGCGTTTTGCGCTTTGTGAACTTGCTATACGTCATGCCGAGGATGGCAGGAACGCGCTTTCCTCACGCTTCCACGTTCAGCGTTCGCATACCGTTCTACAGTCGAACATTTGGATGAAAGTACTTTCAGCTCACAGTGTGGCGACCGTCGAGTCTGATTGAAACGTTGTTAACTTTACTGAAATGCTATTCAAGTTGGAACAGCTTAATTGGCTACGCTTACACCACGCAAACACTTGGCGCAATGGCTCCTTCTACAGCGCAAAGCAAAGCGCAGAGTAGAGTGCAGGATAGAATTGCTGCAGTCCACAGTGCGGCCAGGAGATCGAAACGTAATGCTCCGGTTCCTGATGACGACCGCGATGTGTACCGCAGCCTAATATCTGAGGCGTCCATTCCGGAAGTCGTCGAAAGGCCTCTCAAAAAACCTAGACTTGCAAGACAGCGACAGACTCAGCCCCCGACCACTGGTCCCTCTACGACATCCCATCAAAAATCCGGAAACGAAGAACGAGATGTACATGATAAAGATACTGAAGAGGAAGCATCATCAAAACCGCAGCAAACCATCATTGATTCTGATGAATCCGAAGATGATGACATGGACTGGGAGCAAGTCGGTTTGGATCACGTTGAACCCAAGCAGTCTGCTTCTCGAAAAGATGATGAATTTGGAGATATATCGCTGGAGATCAGCACCAAACAAGCCCAGAAGAGAGCGATAGCAAAGCGGAAGCCTGCTACTACTGCAGAGAAGTTACTTCGGCTTGAAGCGCACGAAGCCCATCTACTATTCCTCCTCTTTCATGTTTATGTTCGCAATGCTGGGTGTAATATGCCAGAAGTANAAGGTTTGGTCATCTATCTTCTGCTCCCTTCCATTTCCGACAAAGCTGATCATCCTCAGAACAAGCTAAAAACAATCCTCATGCCGGAGATTGTATCACTTTTACACCCTGATCAATCTCTCATTCAATTCGGACAATCAGAGCAATTCTTGACTGGACTGCAGAAAGCTGTCGTTGTATGGAAACACAAATTTAATGTTACAGCTTCTGGTATACGCCGACCAAACTGGGCCGAAGGACCAGAAGAAATCAAGGAGGTAATGGTCGATAAACCCCATGAAGATTTGCAGCTTGCTGATGTATGCTCTAGCNAAATACGAGCCATTCAAGAAGAGATGCCACCCATCGAGAAGCGTGACTTTGTCAAGGCAGCTATGACTCTTTCGGGCTCCCAAGATGTGGGCGCACAGCTTTTCTGTGCCCTGCTGAGATGTGTTGGTGTGGATGCTCGACTGGTCTGCTCATTACAACCTCTCCCTTTTGGTGCATCTGCGACCAAATCGGCAACACCGCTTAAAGCGACCAAACCGACTGTGTATGCAGGAAGCGACAAAGATAACACGAGCGCAGGAGAGACATCTGGAGGGTCTGCATCCGAAGGGTCGAGCTCATCGCGGCGCAGGATCATTGCTCCTGGCCGTATCCGAAGACTAGGAAACGCAGCTTTGAGTGCAGGGCCTTCCACACCTGGTACTAAACCTTCTGGTAAGAAGCCCCCAAGACCAGGAAAAGTTCTAGCACTAATGAAAANNACAGCCAGGAAGAAAAAGCGACCAGTTCGTACGCTTGACTATCCAGTATACTGGGTGGAAGCTTTCAACGAGGCCTACCAGAAGTGGGTGCCTGTGGATGCCGTAGTGACAGGCACGGTTGCGAAGCCGAGCAAATTAGAGCCACCTGCTTCTTACGAGGCAAACGCCATGACTTACGTGGTAGCTTTCGAAGACAACGGTATCGCAAGAGATGTCACTCGTCGCTATACCAAGGCCTACAACGCGAAGACCCGAAAACTGAGAGTCGAGATCACAGAAAGAGGAGAAGAGTGGTGGCGCAAAGCTCTCAAAGTCTTCCGAAGACCGACCTACCTCGACCGCGACCAAGTTGAAGATGCCGAACTTGCAAAGAAAGACGCCTCTGAAGGTTTGCCAAACAATGTGCAAGATTTCAAAGATCATCCGTATTATGCTCTGGAACGACACCTCAAGAGACACGAAGTGATCTGGCCGAAGAGGGCAAGCGGAAAAGTCACGGTAGGAAAAGGAGCCCTTGAACCTGTTTATCGACGTAGCGACGTGCACATTGTGCGCAGTGCCAACAAATGGTACAGATTTGGCCGCGAGATCAAGGTGTGCCAATCACCCTCTGCTGTTTGAACCCTAGCTAACAATGATCTTTAGCCGAACGAACACCCACTCAAGCATGTGCCTGCAAGAGTGTCAAAAAGCCGAGCTCAGGAGTTAGATGATGTTGACATAGACGAATCGCCAGCCACAGCCCTATACGCCTTCAACCAAACGTCATTGTACGTGCCGCCTCCTGTTGTGAATGGTAGGATACCGAAAAATGCTTTTGGTAATCTCGACATCTATGTTCCGTCTATGGTGCCTCCTGGAGGGTACCACGTCCGACATGCATCGGCTAAGAATGCAGCTCGACTTCTTGGTATCGACTATGCTGATGCTGTGACTGGCTTCCAATTCAAGGGGCGCCACGGCACAGCTGTCACATCTGGTGTCGTTGTCGCACAAGAATACCGCGAGGCTGTTGAAGCCGTGGTAGAGGGATTCCAGTACGAACAGGAAAACGAAGAGGCACGAATTTACAGCGTGGAATGCCTGAAGCTCTGGCGCCGCTTCCTGACTGGACTGCGTATCAAGGAGAGACTGAGCGAATATACCACTACTGGACCCAAAGCTGCCAAGCCAGAGATTGTCAAAGCAAAGATGGACAAGGCAGAGGAAGTGGAAGATGGTCCTACGGAGGCTGGTGGCTTCTTTCCTGACGCAGGCGAGATCACAGCGCCGACCGCTCATCGATTCCATGATGCTCCTGAATCTGACCACGAGTTCGATATTGCTGAGCAGGCACCTCGACTCAGGAGACAGAGAAAGACAATGGTCGAAAGCGACCCCGAGAGTGGCGATCAAAGCGAGGAGGAGTACATACCATCACCTCGAAAGCCACCTGTCAGACGTCGTCGCATGTTGAGCGAGAGTCCGCCCGCTTCAGAGAACGAGCACTATGACCCCCACCATGAAGAGGGAGGCGGCTTTGTGTCAGACGATGTCACGGAAAGTAAAAGACTTAATGGTGGCTTCCTGCCAGATGCAGACGAATCTGGAGGTGGGTTTCTACCTGGAGAAGATGATGTACCCACAGCTCACGAACCTGGTGGTGTCATCATGCCTCACACAACCGATTCCACAGTAATTGACGAGGCTGGGGGTGGTTTCATACCAGAAGATGAGTCTACACCCGAGTCTGGAGGCGGCTTTGTCCCCGTAGTCGAGGAAGAGATGTCTGGAGGCGAACTTTTGCCAGAGGCAGATGCATCACAGACTCAATTAGTCGTCCATCCTCCATCTATCGGGGTGCAGTTAGATGCAAAAAAAGCAAGACGGAGGTTTGGTAGTTGACAAGCAGGAGGAAGATACCTTTGACCCAGATGAGGCGGAAGATACCTTTGATCCTGATGAGATGGACACTGAGACCAAAACTCTGTCCCGAGAGGACTTGACAGGTGCGCATCAGCAAGCAGAGGAAGAAGACGACCACGGATCATTATTGTCACATGATCCTGAGGACGATGACGCAGAGCCTGACTGGCTGTATAGCGACTAGATGAATCTCACAAAGGGCCTCGAAATCCTTTCTTTGTTCATGATGTTGCTCTCGTTTGTGAACAGTGTTTCCAAGGTGATGGTGAGTATCTTGTAAGTCTCGCCATGCGTTCTTTCTATAAGCCGCTATTCATTCATCCCTCTCAATATCAAGAACCAAGACGAGATAAACTTCGAGTCAGCAAAACAGAACCCTACCCACCGGCGTGGGTAGGGAGACAAACCCCGCCGGTTGGCTGAGTTTGCTCTTTTGAAAGTCCAGGGTCCAGTGAGTCCAGGTCCAGTGAGTGCGAAAGTAGGTGCTGACGCTGGGCTTCGAAGCCAGCTGCCTCTCCCAGGGCTCGCGACCATGTTGAACGAAGCATCCCTTACGGTCCGCTAGCCGGATGACCACTGCACTAGAGTGCCGTGTGTCCGTCCCCCGGGAGAGGTACAAGAAAGGCAGCCTCGCTAGTATATAACAGCTGGACTATGCAGAAGTGAAGGATGGTCATGCTCAGGGGTATGTGAGGATTGGAACTCTTCTTCCTATTCTTCACTAACAAGTTGATCATACGTTCAGGTTCATCCTCGATGACTCGACGACTCGACGCACATACACCAGGCTCCGGTGCTCTCCAGTCTGTTTTGATCAGAACCATGCGGCTCTCTTGCATCGACCATCCTTGAGTGCACGCAAAAACTCATGGGGTAGATGGTACAATGCCCTCTTTTGCCCGTCGCTGTTATAGACCGCATGGGCTCGATATTCAGTGCCCTCTCTAGCTTTGGATGAATGACACACCAAGACGACTCGATCTCGACACGACAACAACCATTCACACACCCTTCAGCCGCACGACGACTAAGCGACGACTAAGCAATCACCAGCCGCAAGACGACTAGAAAAGCAATGGCAGACGTCTTCCTCTGCTTTCTTTCTCGTTGTCGAACCTGCTGCACTTCTCTCACACCCAAGCACACCTACTTGGAATACTTGATCATCTTCNCCTATCCATCTGACGGCAACTCCATCTGCATCATACCCATCCAACTCAAGATCTCAAACNGCACACCTTGCACCGTTCTCGACGTCGCTGTCTTCTCTAACAACTCAACCATCACCACCATCATCGAAATCAACATGACTGCCCCTGCCCGCGAGCAGTTCATGGTCGGTGTCAACAGCACTGGCCCCGATGGTAGACCTCTTCCTGCTGGCGCCGCTGCTGCAGCCAGAATGACCGCTGCTGAGAAGGAGGCCGCCAGAAAGGCCGACGACGAGACCTTCTCGATTGCCTCTGCTGCCATGAAGCAGGCTGAGCGCGAGGAGGAGCTCGACAAGAAGGAGCAGAAGAAGGGCGACCACAAGTCCCTTATCCGTCGTCTCTTCGGTTCCGCTGGCGACAAAGTCGTTGCCCTCTTCAAGCGCGAGCAGCACAAGATGAACTAAGCCGTGCGTCGCGTCCGATCCCTATACTTCTCTGTTCACGCGAGCTGACTGTTCTTTGCCAGGCCCGCCACCACTCCTCTCGCGACCGAACACCAGCCATGGGTGTTCTATCGGAATGCACGACCGTGTCGCGCGCGATAGCGTCGGCAGAGAGATGAAAGCAGGGTAGCCATCGAGAACCGGGTACCAGGATCGTCGCGAAGCAGACTCGGAAGGAGCAAACGAGAAAAGCGACTTCTCCGTTCAGCGCAATGCAAATTGAAAACTTTCGTGCCAAATTCTTTCTACGTGCTTTTTATGGTCTGACTTGCTTGTACACGTGAACAATGAACTTGCGCTCTGACACTGCCAATGCGACAACAAAGACACCAGTGATAGCACCGATTCTGCCAAGCTCGCCAACGATACCATATCTTGACAACAATCCAGCAGTTGCCTTGAAGATACTAGGCACTACTGCAGCGATAGCAATGCTCACAGCCGAAGGCAGGATCTTCATAACATCGAAAGCCTGTTTGTCACTCTGTCAGCAAAGCCACATCTCTCAAAACGGGAAGGAAGTATGCGAGTAATGTACCTGCCCCTTCTTCGCAAAGAACTCTTTGACAAACGACAGGTTGAACAGAATTCTACATGCCATATTGACACAATTCGCCCAGACCAATCCTTTGGCGCCCATCTCCAGCACTCTGAGGAAGAGATATGCTGAGCCAGCGAACGCGGCAAAGAACCCACCCATCCAGATTGATTGGGTGTACAATTGCTTGTTATCCGCCACGGCAGCGACAAAGGCTTCCGAGACACCGTTTAGAGCGAGAAGAGGGATGTAGTAGCAATAGCAGCCCAGAACCTCACCAGCACCTGTATTAGACCAGCGGCTTCCTGCTACAAGAGAGAGAAGAACGGGAGCTGCAGTAGGACCAGCAGCAAAGGCGACAAGTGAGATCAGGGAGTAGGCTTTAAGGATGAGGGTGAGGGTGTTGTTGGCTTGTTTGACACCATCTCCAGTTTCTTTTGCGTCGGTTTGCTTGGCAGTCGCTGGTGAGGAAGCGGGAGCGCATAGTTTGGCAAAGAGGTTGCGAGAGGCTTCTTCGATGGGTTGGAAGAGCATACGGGCGATGAGACCACCATAATTTGCGGACAAGGCATATGCTCCTTGGTCTTGTAGTGAGGCCAGAGATGCGATGAGTATAGAGTCTCCTTGAGTGAGCACATACTTGATACTCGACTGAACTGTCAAGCTCAATGAGAGATTGAGCAGAGGTTGCGAAAANAGAGAGAGCCAGAACTTTTCGGTTTTGCTATGCTAGCTGTTAGCTTCGTGATTGCCTTACACTTCAATGAGCTCCACAGACCTTTGTATACCACGAGGAAGTAAAGAGAAGCCCTCGGATCTCGCTACAAGAGCAAGTTTGGCAGAATACACCACCAGCAACGATGCAGCATAAGCCAGCTGTCCAACAGCAAAGGGCAATACACCTAGATCTCTACCCTGTCGACTCGCCCACAAAATCAAGCCAACAGTAGCGAACGTCTTCATGATTGTCGCAGCAGCTTCAGCAGAAGCACGAACTTTATACAGCATCTTTTGTTGAGCAGCCACAAAGCTAGGCTCAGCAAACAACTCGACCATGGCAGCAATGCCGTACACCTTCAATGACCGAAGCAAGAAAGGCACTTTTGGCACCTCGGTCTGCAGATATAGCTCTGCGAGTGCATAGCTCAGAGGCACTCCTGCAGCAATTGCTAGATAGGACATGTTGATTACAGCTTGCGTGCCATCTGCCCTTCTTTGCAAAGCCACTCGCAAGCTTTCGCGTGCAAAGTAGAGGACCGAAATGCAATACAACTCCAGCTGTACATTCACACCTAGTAATTCAGGTGACAGGAAGCGGAGCAGGATCTGGTTTAAAGCGAAGGTGAGGGCGCGAGAGCCGATCTGGAGGAGGATGAGAAAAGAAGCTCCCTTGGCCGAAGCAGAGACAGCACTGTCGCTTGTGTTTGGAGTTTCCGACATGATCTTTCCTCCAGAGGCTCCAAAGAGTCAGGCGTCCTTGAGACTCGAGTTGTTGGTCAGTCTTAATCTAGAAGGAGGCTCAAGTTTGGAGACGTTGCGGGAGCGCGATGTGGAGCACGACCAGGGTCGTACCGCGGACATTGATTAATATTGTGACTCAACCACGAAACAAGATCTCTCTTATCTTCCACCAACAACCGACTTGTATTGTAGGTCAAAGACACTTGTCGTCGAGCAGCGATTAAGATGGCAGAATCAACCCAAGAGCCTATCGTCACCGAGCGACTAATCCTCCGCCAAATTCGACCTTCGGATGCAGAGGATGTCTTCGCGTTCATGACTCAGTCGTCTTCAATGAGATACACGTAACACACCCCAGTCCCTTCTCTTTCAAGAGCTTGCTAACACTACCAAAAAGAANCCCGAGCACCTCTGACTGGAGTCCACCAAGCAGTCACCTACCTCTCCGAACGCACCGGTGGCCCCAACACCTATAACTTTGCTGTGTGTCTCAAGGACCCCACAAACACAGTCATTGGTCTTCTGGGGAGCCCTTCGTACCCAGAGATCGGGTATCGGTTCTCACCTGCTCATGCTGGAAAGGGATATGCCACTGAAGCTCTGCTTGCGTTCACTCCAGCACTATTTGCTGTGATGCCGGTAGACCAGACGTTTGCAGAAGCTCATGTGGATACCGAGAATGTGCCTAGTCTGAAACTGCTAGAGAGATGTGGGTGGCAGAGATGGGGAGGAGTGGAGGAGAGAGCTTATACGAGTCCACTTTTGGGACTCAGAGACAGTGTGTGCTATAGGATTGCTAGGGAAGGGCATAGGCTAGATGATCTGGTGAACAAGGAGGAAGAGGAGGCATTCGTGCCGGACCTGCAGTGATCTCAGGAGCGGGTCCATGAGCACGGATCTGGACTTGTACTATACTACTGAAACGCACAATATCGAAGCCCCTTTAGCTCAGTTGGTAGAGCGCGGCACTAGTATCGCTAGATCATGCCGAGGTCGCCGGTTCGACTCCGTCAGGGGGCATACGTTGCTTTTGTTCGTGGTTGTGATGTTGGAAAAGGAATTTTTGATGGTGGGTGTGTTTCGGTATTTTTGCGTGAAGCCTACACAAATCAGCACAACCCGTAGCCGGCACAAATCTGGGGCATTCATAACATAAAAATCTTGTGCATATACCATAATTGACTGCAAATGATCGACATATCACTCTGCTCCTCGTCAAAGAGGACATGGTCACTTTATAGTCTGTGCCTTATCAGTACCCTTATATGCTCGTGGCTCGACCCGTACAGTACCCTCTAGTTTTTAGATTCTGCATTCTTACCCACTCTACGAACCTTGTCCAGTTCTCTGTCGCAGTATCCAGACCAGGAGGAACCATAACACTTCTCTTACCTCTGTCTAACAACTCTGTAAGCGTTCTAGTTAAGACACCTGCACCTTTGTAGTTGTTCTCGGCGCGAACTTGCTTGTTTAGTCTGGATTCTTCTTGCATGTCCGTCTCAGCTTGGCCCCTCAGAGCTGACAGGCTATTAGAGGGTACTCCAAAGACCTCACATGCCAAATCCGTGGTGCTTTCGGGGTTGATGCTAAGGTCCAAGCAAAGATTCTGGGCTTGCTTTGTAAAATCTAGTATGCCGACAATGTTCGACCTGCCTTTCGAATATCTTGTCAAAATGATAACATTGTCGACACCTTCATTCAACAGCACGCTCGCTTGTGGGAATTGGTGAAAAGGGTATCAAAGTACAGCTAGATCTCGTATTCGTAGGTGCCTGAGACGTTGTGACCGTGCTAAGGTTTGACTTGCCCACATGTCTCGTTGTTGTCCGTACATATCGCATGGAAAATCTCCATCGGAAAGGCACTACACGTCCATCCTTCGGATTTACAGCGTTGGCATCTCGTGGCTATTCCTAGGGAAGTGATAACCATGCTGCTTTATTCGTCCTCCTCGTAGTCTATATCATATGTTATAGCCAAAGGTGTCGGCGGTATCCTGAAACGCTTTTGAGGTGATGTGGACCCTCTCCCTCATCGCCGCCCTATTCAGGATAACAGGGCTTTCCACGAAGAGTGGTTGCTTGATGCACTTGCACTGGATGATTCCGTTAGCTAGCTATCGAAGATGTACATTCATACCTTGGTAGGAACGTGTCGATCCTAACACACGAAAAGCCATAGAGAGAGCCACAGAAGGCTACACTTCCTTGTAAGACCGTGATTGGAGTAGGATGCAAAGCTCGAATCTGAGGCCTACGAGGAGAGTAGCTTGAAAATGGTGCCCTTCGACACGCTTTGTGATTCCTGTTATTTGGGTATCTGAACAACGCACTAGATGCTCTCTGCATTCTTCTCGTGCGACTATCCCTCGCTATCCTCTTCCTCTTACACTGGTATGGATATCTCTCAACCTCCCTTTCTGGGGGCACCAGGTGGAGGAGTGCCTCCTTGAGCAGCGCGCTGAGCGATTTTTCTCCTCTCACCCTCCAAGACCATTCTGATTCTGTTGAGGGATTCCTCCTTGCCCTTGGGAGCTTTGCAGTCATGCACATTGTACGGCGGACTGATAATCACCGAATCGTTGACGACAATCTCCTGTTCGTGCCAGCGAGTGGGGTACCTGTTTGTTACCGAGTTAGCTTGTGGGCGACGTGCAAAGGTATGGACGAGGTAGCAACGCACNAGTCTCTTCAAGGCATCGTAGATTTGCTGGGCCTCGCGGCTGACACCCTTGCCCTTGTTGGCTTCTTGATCGCGCAGCTGGCGGATCTTGGCCTCTTCACGGTCGCGCAACTTCTTAATGTCGACGGCGGCGATGGGAGGTTGGACGGTGCTGATGGTCTGTTTGGCGGCATTCGGGTCTAGCGAGACGATGTCGAATGACGAGATGTGCTTGATGGGGATGATGTGGTAGTCGCCGGGCTGGTTGGAAATGGTAGACGACGGGTTCGGAGGAGCGGGAGCGGTGTTGATGGCGACGACATTGAGCATAGGACATGCGGTAAAGAGGGTGCCTTGGAGGGTCTGCGAGTGAGGCGCAATTGTCGTGAGCTTGACACTGCGGTTGGTCGCATGATTAGTCTCTTGGTCGCGAATAGGGGCCCTTCATCATCTTGTAGCATACCGGGCGCCGATAGCAGCGACGAAGCTGTCAAGAGCTTCTGGCCCTTGTCCAGCGCTGGCCTTGCCTGGATTGCGCTTGACGTCGGCCATGGTATCGAAGAGTGGTGTGTAGTCGGCACCCCGCTGTTGGTCTGGATGGCCTGCCTCGTCACCAACGCTTCGGAGTTATGGACTGCACCGTCAAGAAGCAAGCTCAAAACTTGCGCATTCGACCAAGAAACGGACCAAAAGAGTGTCGAGTGAAGCGAAACATGGACTGGAAAGACGGCGTTGCCTTTGGCTTCCTGCTTGAGAGGAACATCATGAGACTGCCGCTCGACTTTCCACCCACATTCAACCATGACATGCCACAATCGCCAATCCTCTACCAACAACTACCATCATATCACACCACGAGTTGCTCGTTGATCGATTCCATAGGAAAATGTGTATCATTTTTAACTGTAAAAGAAATTGCTTGTTCATGACTATTGGGGTTATCTTTCGTTGCACTACGCATAGCAAGAGACCGGTGCCATTGTATCTGTGGCCCATCTGTATCTCTGCCGCCGCCATTCTTCTTCCATCGTCGTATCATATTTTCGCTTAAGCGTTGTAGGTAGAGGCCGAAACGTCACCACCACGGCCGGTCCAGTTGACGTGGATGTCCTTGCCGACGGGGTACTTGTCGTTGGCGAACTCGGGCTTGATCTTGAAGGTGTGGGCACCGAAGTAGTCACGCTGGGCCTGGAGGAGGTTGGCGGGGAGGTTCTCGGCACGGTAACCGTCGTAGAAGGACAGGGCGGTGCTGAAGCAGGGAGTGGGGATACCCCACTGGGCGCCCTTGGCGACAATGTTTCTCCAGCCCTCCTGTGCGTTGTGGATGGCCTTGTTGAAGAAGTCGTCGAAGAGAAGGTTCTCGAGGTCGGGGTTGTTGCGGTAGGCAGTGGTGATGTCCTTGAGGAAGACGGAGCGGATGATGCAGCCACCGCGCCACATGAGGGCGATCTCGGGCTTGTTGAGCTTCCAGCTGTACTCCTTGGCGGCCNNTGTGAAGATGTGTTAGCATTGTCTTGCAGAGACGGAAATGACAAGACGTTGACTTACGTTCTGCATGAGCATGAAGCCCTGGGCGTACGAGATGATCTTGGAGGCGTAAAGGGCCTGCTCAAGGTCGTCGATGAACTTCTGCTTGTCACCAGAGAAGCTGGGNGTGGGGCCCTGGAGGAGCTTGGAGGCGCGGCCACGCTCCTGCTTGAGGGAAGAAAGGCAGCGGGAGAAGACAGACTCGCCGATGAGGGTGACGGGCATGCCGAGGTCGAGAGCGTTGATGGCGGTCCACTTGCCGGTACCCTTCTGGCCTGCAGAGTCCATGATCTTCTCGAGAAGAGGCGAACCGTCCTCGTCGTTGTAGTAGAGAATGTCACGGGTGATCTCAATGAGGAAGGAGTCAAGGACACCCTTGTTCCACTGGGCGAAGATATCACCCATCTCCTTGTTGGAGAGACCAAGACCACGCTTCATGATGTCGTAGGCNCTGTCGAATGTTAGAAAATTGTCCATGTCAAATGGAGCTTGAAATCAACCACTGACCTCGCAAATGAGCTGCATGTCACCGTACTCAATACCGTTGTGAACCATCTTGACGTAGTGACCAGCACCCTCGTCACCAACCCACTGACAGCAGGCCTCGCCGTCAGACTTGGCAGAGATGCCCTGAAGGACATCCTTGATGTAAGGCCAGGCCTCAGAGTTACCACCGGGCATGATCGAGGGACCGTAACGGGCACCCTCCTCACCACCAGAAACACCGGTACCGACGAAGCGGATACCCTTGGAGGCGAGGTACTTGGTGCGGCGGTTGGTGTCGGGGTAGTGAGAGTTACCACCATCGATGATGATATCACCCTCCTCGATGCCACCCTCGTTCAGGAGGAGCTCAATGAAGTCGTCGACGGGCTTGCCGGCCATGACGAGCATCATCATACGGCGGGGCTTCTTGAGCTTGGAGCAGAACTCCTTGATGGAGTGAGCACCAACGATCGACTTGCCCTTGGCCTCGTTCTCAAGGAAGCGGTCAACCTTGGCGACAGTGCGGTTGAAAGCAACAACAGTGAAGCCGTGGTCGGCAGCGTTGAGGATCAGGTTCTGACCCATGACGGCCAGACCGATGAGACCGAAGTCTCCGCTGTGGAAAAGGCATGTCAGCTAAAGCTACAGCTATGATTGAAGAAGCCGCATTGTCGATGGGGCTCCGCCAGAGATGGCATTGGTGAGTGGCAACAACAGGATGATGTTGTGTATACCGCCAACGGAATGTAGCGGGAGAAATGTTTTGGTGGGATGGTGGGGCAGAGTGGGATGGAGGGTGAGTGTTGACTTACACAGCAGAATCAGAAGACATTGTGGTGGTGGTGATGGATTGTTTGAGTTGGGAAGAGAGGCTAAGAAGTCTCCGGGCGGCTTGAGGCTTTTAAAGAAGACGTGTGTCAGTGGAGATTGTGTGAGGGAGAGAGATGATGCGGCCGGAGGTGTTGAAAAAGCAGCCCAACACCTTTCGGAGTTACTAACGCGGAGGGGCCAAGGTGGCATTGACCCTAAAGTGTGCTAAACATTACATGCTCTGTCAGCGTCTCTCGATGCCGCAGCAGCCCCGAACGACGTTTGCACCTACTGTTTGGTGTTTCGGGGTGAGGCCTGGGAATGGATGCAGATGTGCAGGAACTCGCGAGTCGTGTCAATCTCTCGATACCGATGGTGGTTTTTTCCTGGCAGAGTTGCTGCCTGTCTCGGCGCGCTCTTGCTCGTTGCCATGTCCCCCTCCTTCTCACAACCGACGAAGCCGACGCCAATTTGGATGAGTACCTTCCCCGATGGAACGCCGATGACGGCTGTTTACCGATCGCTTTGCTCAACCTGCCCACAGGACTGCGCTAGACGTCACTGCCTTGCGTCTGTGCTTCACCGTCTCGTCGCAGAGAGCTGTAAGCTCAAACAACACTGTCTGTGAGAGAGAAGTCGTTGGCAAACGCCGACGGGTCAAGAATCCCATCAAACATCCAGTGCTTCCGTTCAGCCTCTTTGCTCGTTCCCTTCCATATCTAAGCTAAGCTAGGCACTTCACGCGGCTAATTATCGACGGACTATTTCGATATCGTGTTTCGGCTTCTATCAGCTTCTTCGCGCTTTTCGCGTTTCAATCTAGCCGACCGGGACCCCGGACTTGTTTTCTGTTCTCCTTGCTACCTACCTTCACTCCTTCCCTTTCCGGACAGCTCGGAACTCTTGTCAAGACTCGTACTTTATCGATCACCGAGACATACAGCTATTGTCGCTTGTGTTGAACAACTTTGCGCGCAACGACTTGATCGAGAGCATAGATCGGAACAAGTTAGTGAACTGTTTGTGAGGCAAGGAAAAATCTTTCAACGTAGGCATACCCTTGAGTCCTTGACCGTCATGTCGCACCCAACTCAAGGACCTTCCACCAGCCAGTCCAACTCAGCCCGTTCTACACCACAGCCCCCAGCAAACCTTCCAGCGAGACCTCCTCCGTCCGCGGTCTCCCAACCTGCGCGCAATGTCGCTGCCTTTAGCGGTTTCAAGCCACGCAATGTCGCCGCTGCACCTGCTGCTCCAGCCCCGTACGCTGCAACAAACATGAGCTATCCCGCTCAGTACTCGGCCGCTCCAGCCTCACAGTCTTACTACCCTACGACGTATTCTTCAGCACCGGCCGCCAGTCAACCATACTACGCCGGCGCTTCCTATCCAGGCGCTGCTGCCTATCCCGCCCAAGCCCAATACACCGACACACCTCCTCAGATCAAGAACCCCTTCGCACCGCCTCCAGCAGCAGGTCAAGGTTCTCTTTACGGTAACGGCAGCTACGATCCCGAGCTGGAAGCACAGATTCAACAATGGCAGAGCGCATACACGAACAAAGATGATCCATCAAAAACTGCAAACAAGGGCGCGGCTGTAGGCAACGCGAACAACATCCCGCTTGGCGCCAACAGGGCTCAACCTTCTACATCCACTGTCTCTGCTGGACCTGTGGCGCCTGTCGATGCATCGGGCAAGCAAAAGACCGTCCTCCGTGAAGGTGGTGGTCAGAAGTGGGAAGATCCTACGCTTCTTGAATGGGGTGATCACCCACGTCTGTTTGTTGGTAATCTTGCGGGTGAGGTGACTGACGAATCTCTGCTCAAAGCTTTTGCCAAATACCCGTCAGTCCAAANNAAAGCTCGTGTCATTCGCGACAAGCGTACCACCAAGAGCAAGGGCTTCGGTTTCGTCAGTTTGGCCAACACAGATGAGTTCTTCCAAGCCGCAAAAGAGATGCAGGGGAAATACATTGGCAGTCACCCAGTCTTAATCAAGCGTGCCGAAACCGAAATCAAGACAGTTGTCAAGAAGGACAACAACAACAGATACAACAAGAACAACAAGAACAAGAATAACAAAGACAAGGTCAAGGAAGACAAGGGTCCACTCGGAGCCAACACCGGCGCCGGAATTCAGAAAAAGCAGACCAAAACCACTGGTGGTGGTCAGTTCAAGGTTAGTAACAAACCCCACTACCCCTCTAGAATCGTTGCTAACCTCTACTTGCAGTTGCTTGGATAAATCTGCTGGACTGCCATGCTCCTATCTTGTTGTACAGAGGATATTATATTAGCGAAGGCGTTTGGGATTTGCAGGACTGCTTTTACCGGCGAGTGAAACCTTTCCGAAAAAAATGCATAGATAGACAACAAAGACCGTCTGACTCTTGCAGCACAATTCCTTCTGTGATATCACTCTACTGACCTGAGAACACTTCTGGTCATGATCGCGCTCCGCCTGTAATTCACCACTTGGTGATGCCGTACAGAACTGTCGTCGTCGTCGTTGTAGACATCGCTGTGAACTGTCTTTCGACCGTGAAGAGCTTCTAGAGCCACAGGGTAACAGTCCCTCAAAAGAACCCTTGTGTAACTCTAACAATCTCGCGGCTCATGTCAAACTACCGTCAGGTGTTTAGCCGCGCAGTGGAATCTATTTCATCCGCCGCTTTGTCTGCGCTGAGCTCGGTTCGTGTGCTGCGGATAAGACAAAGAATGGAAGCAAGCATTGCCAGCCAATATTCAACACAACACAAGCGCTGCCGAATCTTTCCTCTCGCATGCACTGCCATACCAGTGGATATAGCCACAAAACCGTGTTTCGCCGTCAAGTCATGAGCACGTACATTGTTTTGTTGGGACGTGTTTTGATTGTTTCCAACATCGGCTCCCCCACCTCGCGAGTCGCCGCAAAGCAACGTGCCGAGCCTGACAGCTCCGTCGCTCTTATCTCGGGCTTCTGAGCCGTAGGCATTCTTCCTCACTACATATACTCTCATATGCCGATGCTCGTCGCCGAATTGTTCAGCTGTATAATCGTTGTTAGAGACGTTCTGAACCGCTTGGTGACTCTATTCACCTCTATCTGAGTCCTTGAACAGACCCATAGAGCAACGAACGTAAACTGTGTGCTCAGAGCGATCTCGACTACCGATAGAGGAGGTCCAGAAGTATGCTCGAGGTCAAGATATCGGTCACTTCTCACCATCCACCCACTCAGTTCTCTTGCCCGAAAGTTGTTCAGAGTTGAAGGCAGAGGTGATCAGAAGTGACTTATGTAGGGTATGAAGGTATCTTCTGATTGCGGTATCAAACTGAAGTCTCTCCAAGCAACCAAGGTAGTAGAGAGGAGACTTATATCTGTTGACATCGTCAAGTTACGTGGCTGACAAGGCCAGCAGTTCACAAGTAGCTGTCGTTCTCGCAAGCAGGTACACAACATGCCGGAGACGTCACCCACCAAGAGATGCTTACGACTCGTTGTTGAACATGGCCATTGTACGACTAATATTAGGTCGCGCCAATGCGAACGTGGCTAACCAACTCGAAGGATTTACCAAAGCGGCTGTGCCTTAAAACCGCAGCCAGCTCTATTTTGCAGCCGATTTGCAAACCAACACCCAAGTGCAGTAAATAGCACCACATACTAACGTCGCTCGCAGCCATGTTGTACTCATCTGCACGTCTGCAAGACGCTGATAATCTCTCCATGCAAAAGATGGTCAAGTCCATAGCTTCTTTCTTTGCCTCTCTCTTTGTTTTGCAGTCGCAGTCGCCCATGTTCATCTCTTCCCTTTTATGTACGCCATCATGTGGCTTAGAAATGTTCTTTGGTTCTTCGTGTGGATTCAAATCCATCATGTAGAGGCCTTCGAAGGAATTTACAGTAAGGCTTTCGTCGAACAAAGGTTGTTACTCAATGCTTATAGCCCTTTCAGCCTGGCGGAATTTCACTTTCTCCCCTAGATCTTTTCGAACAACCAAACCACCACATTTACCACGAGTATATCGACCTCGACATTACTGAGTACGATTTCAGATATTTCGAACAAACCAATATCTGCAACGTCCACCATAAGCTCATTCACAACCGTCGTTGATTATACGACAATATCTGCAGGCTCATCGTTGTCTACATCCAACAATAACAACTTTTCAACCGCAAATCTGAACAACGCGACCTCTTCGACGACATCGAGCTTGTCTCTGTCGTCTGTCTTTGCGCCAACAACCGGTTCCTTGAGTACCACGACTTCAGTACCTACTACCATGTCTACACTGAGATCTACCAGTACTAGCGTGACTGACTTGTCGATCTCGACGTCGTCTTCTTTGTCGTCTACAAAGTCACCTTCTGTATCGCCCATCTCGAGCACAACTACTGCAATACTTCTGCTATCTTCTGCTACTATTGCTGCCAGCCAAGCCATCAATCCAGGAGTTGTTGCTAATGCTTCGAGCACTGGACTACAAGTCGTTGAAGCAGCACCTTCGAGCAGCGTCTCGGTATCAGCTTCGGCAATCTCTGCTCCTAAATCAGCTCAGTCGGCTTCCACATCCTCCACAGAAATCAAAGCAGTTTCATCAGCATCAGGGACCACGCCGCTGTCTAGTTCAAGTAGTGCTTCAAAGACGACTTCTGAGAGCACGTCCTCTGCGACCAGCAATGCAGCCTCGAGCACCTCAAGCGCAAGCGAACCTCCAGCACCCTCGACTTCGTCCAGTTCTGCTATATCCACGGCTATATCTAGTAGTATAAGTAGCTCAACTACCACCACTAGCTCAAGCAGTATTACTTCGATTCTGACTGCGTCCGTATCTCCTACTATCCTTGAGTCAACGTCCAGTACCGCAATACCAAGTTCGATCCTCATTCTTCCCACAACCAGTCCTTCTCCGTCTTCAACCTCAACATCATCTTCATCGAGTTCGACAATCAATACCGCAACAGCTACTTCTGAGTCCAATTCTGCGAACCCTAGCATCGCCCCTGTGAAGCCAACTCCGCATCAGCTATCATCCCAGGAGATTGCAGGAATATCCTTCGGCGCCGTTGCAGCTGCTGCTATCCTATCGCTCATACTATTCGCACTCTATCGTCGACGTCGTGCTCGTCAGGCAGCCGCTGTTGCTGTTGTCAAAGACAAACACGGCTCTTTCCCCGAAAGCGCATGGCTCTACGATCCTCGAATGACACCTGCTCGCGCACGGTCTGCAGCATCTGCCGCTTCTCCCCATCACGGTTGCAGTCCAGTCAGCAGCATGCACTCCAGTGTATCCAGCAGTGCCAGCAGAAGAGACGCAGCTCTCCTCTCTACCATCGCAGTCCCCGCCGTGCTGCCAAAACGCCAACTCAGCAACCCCATCGGACCCGCTTTAATCTCCAACCCACCTTCTGCTGCAAGCCGCCATCGCCTCTCCTCTTCACTACCCGACATCAAACCTCTGCCGCCTACACCCTCTGCCGCTGTAAATGCCTCCACCATCCCCAGTCCTATCGCAGAAGTCCCTAGTCCTGTGTCAGACATCACTCCTGCACCCAAGGAAACCAAACGTGAGAGTTTGCCTGCAATCTTGAAGATTGGTGGGGGAATAAAGAGACCACTTACTGCTGCGCCAGTGATGGAGAGGATTAAGCCAGGGCCGAACAAGCCCTTGCCTCCTAGACCTGTCATTGATGACAAGAACAGACCGTTTAGTTTTGAAGCTGGGGATGATGGTGCTAAGAAATTTGGGATTGCAAAGTAGATATAAGTTGAAGCTGGTGTAGAAGGAAGGGACGCTCAAGCGTCTGGTTGAGTTGAGCGTGATATCCCTGTTTTGTGCCTTGTTTGTGTAGTTGTTAGTTCATCTGTTTGTCAATATTACGGATCTATTCAGAGTTGACCAACAGGCAACATCGTATTCACGCTGTGGTCTACCGGTTACAACGATATGTAGTGAAATTGATGACCAACACCCAGGGACTGATTTCTTGAAAGCCAAACAGGAAGGTACAGTTGAGAAGATAATACACTGTTTCATTAAGTCTTAATTTTTGCTGTCGGTGCCGTATTCCGCATTCCACACTACTCCGGAGCCTGACCCTTGGTGGCAGTCTCCTGAGGATCCTCACCAGTAGCAACCTCCTTGATCGCGTCTGTGATGATCTTGATACCCGCAGCCATGTCCTCCTTGGTAATGTTCAACGGAGGGATGAAGCGAAGGGTGTCGTAAATCGATGTTGTCAAGACGAGCATATCCTTCTCCATGCACTTGGCCTGGATCTTGGACGCGTAGCCCTTGCCAGGCGTGCACTCGAGAGCCAACATGAGACCGAGACCGCGGACGTCGTAGATGAGCTTGCCGGTCTTGGAGTCCTTCCACGCTGCTTGAAGAGCGCTTTTCAGCTCTGCTCCACGAGCATTGACGTTGTCTAGGATCTTCTCTTCCTTGAAGGCCTTGGCGACTGCGACACCTGCAGCACATGATACTGCGTTACCAGCATATGTTCCGCCCATACTTCCAGGGTTTTGCTTGTCCATCAGCTCCTTGCGCGAGACAATTCCTGATAGAGGGAAACCGTTGGCAATACCCTTGGCCATGATGAGAATATCGGGTCTAATGTCCCAATGCTCAACAGCGAACATCTTTCCAGTTCTGCCGAAGCCGCACTGAACCTCGTCGCAGACCAGGNNGAGGATGTTGTGCTTGTCGCAGATCTTGCGGAGGGCCGCAAGGTAACCAGCAGGTGGAGGAACGTAACCACCCTCGCCGAGAACAGGCTCGACGAAGATAGCTGCCGTGTCTGAGGGTGCAGTCTCACGCTTCAAGAGCAGCTCGAGCTGCAAAACGGGGTCCATGCAGCAGTTTTCGAAACCGAACTTGCCATCAGTGCTGTGAGAAATCGAGCATTGTTTGCAGTAAGGGAATGGTACTGAGAAGACTCCAGGCATCAGAGGTGCGTAGTTCTCGCCGTAGATAGTTTTTGATCGTGTCATGGCCATGGTTCCGAATGTGCGTCCGTGGTAAGAGCCTTGCATGACGATAATGTTCTGCTTCTTGGTTGCGTGTCTAGCCAATTTCACTGCTGCCTCGACAGCCTCTGATCCCGAGTTCCAGAAGAAGAAGGTGTCGAGCGATTTGTGTGGCATCATTGGTAGAAGCGATTCGACGAGCTCCAGATAAGGCTTCTGGAAAGCGATGTTCACCTGACCGTGGACGAGTGTGCCGACTTGCTCCTGTGCCGCCTTTGTCACGGCAGGATGGCAATGACCCAGATTGGTGACACCAATACCGCTGGTGAAGTCGAGCATCTTGCGACCCTCAGTGGTAGTCACGTAGCTGCCCGCGCCGCTCTCGAGGACATGGTTCGAGAGACGACCGATTCCACGAGCCACATGCTTCACACCAAACTCTGCCAACTTGCTGACGCTCATGATGGATGTGATTGATCTGTTGATGATGGGTGGAACAGGAGAGCGAGACAAAAAGGCCAGAAGGGACTCTAGCAGACCACGGGGCCGACACGTTTATGTAGAAAAAGAAGCAGGAGGAGCTAAACACCGCGGATCGTCATTGACGAATCATCAGAGCTCCGGCTGGTCAGCGCAACGCCCAAATCTGGCTAATTTGCACGAGATACACGCGGTTTCGGTAGGCACGGCAGGTCTACACCGAGGCCTCGTACCTTTCTTGCCAACTGCAAACAAGCCTATGTCTCTCACTGCATCTCACCGCCGGCTCTATGTCGTATCTTCTTTCGTAATGCCATCTCTTGTTCCTGCCCTCTCCGCATTCCCATCGCTCTGATTACCCCGGTGAATGACCAATGATCGCGTTCTGATTACCCCACTTGTGATATAGAAGCTTGGACCCTCGAGCTAAAAGGGCAGGTTCAAGCGCATTATGAATAATCCTATAAAATGCATAGTGGTTCCTCTCATCACAAAGAGAGTACGTTTCGTGCAGAGTCTCTTTGAAAGCGATGTCGTGGTTCAATCATGCTTTGCATTGCTACCGCTCGAGACACAGTTGTCAATGGACGTGAGGGTCTGACCAGGGGTCCTCGACGAGTACCAGGTATGGGTCGGTCGCGTCTTCTACGAACATCTCCTTTCAACGCACATTTACAGATACTGCTATAACAATACACAGAACATCAGTGGTCAATCAAGCCGTCCACTGAAACTGCTGGTTCTCTTTCCTCTCTATGGGCAGAAAAAACTTTTTGAAAGCACTATGCATTGTGATAAGGTCAATTCATGAGAGTAGACTCCTGATAGAAATCACGAAAGCAATGTTGTGTGTGGCAGAATCAATGGCTTGTGTTCATCTGTTGATGTTTCAAGAATCAATGGCTTGTGTTCATCTGTTGATGTTTCAAGAATCTAGTTCTACATCTCTGCAATTGCTCAATTGCTCCCGACGCCCCTGAAGAGTGTTCTGTGACCTGATTTGACTAGTGGTATGAACCTTGGCGCTGTTGCTGTTAGTTGTGTCTGGATTGATGGTGATCATAATGGGCTCTTACGTCGACTGCGTCCTCGTCGAGAGTATCCGAGTGACCGCGAGTGGCAACAAAGACCCTGTGACCGTTCTGAAGTGCAGCCTATAATTTGACATTGAGCAACAAGAACATGCATCATGGATGAACTCGACTCACCGAAGCGCAGGTAGCCTCACGTGTCAGATGAGTTCTGGTATCTTGGCTCCAGTAGACCATGTTGTGCTGATAGGGTTTGCGGTCGAAGATGCGTTCGTTGGGCTCGAAGACGACGAGCTCTAGACGCCAGATTCTACCGCTGGGATAGTTCGAGGGNGTGAACCAACGGATGGTGACAGGGCTAGCGGGATCATCGGTAGGAGGTGCAGCGGGCTCGGCGGACTTGCGTTCTGCTTCAAGGTATTCCTGTGGAGTGGGCCACTGTGAGAGACCCATGATGGAGGTGGTGGTGCTATACCGGTGTGCTGACTGGACAGAGACGAAGAGCTGGAAACCAGCCATGACATAGCTACACTCTGCTTAGTTGTCGAGAAGTGGTCGTTTGCTCCGGAATCTTCTCATCGTTACTTGTCACAACATCATCGTAGCCTAAGATGATATCTTTTTGTCGGCTTCTCAATGTCATTCGCTAAGGTGGCTTTGACGATAGCTACCGAGTATGGTCAAAGAAGATTGTGCATTCTAAGCAGACTTCGTCTGCGGTTTGCTGCTTCGACATTACTATGACTACCGGAAGCTTCTAGCTGTAAGTCACCAGGATGTTCATGTCATAGCTTACGACCAAGGGAGTCTGTTTGCTTGCTAAGATAGTCTTGCACAGAGCCGTGACTTTAACAGTCTTCTCGATAGAATGAGATGCCTTAATTATGGATCTTTAGCAAGTTTGACGGGTTCAATCTTCCGGAACAGCCGCCCAGTCCTTTCCGCAGAAAATTGTGCCCAGGACAGAACTTCAACCTATTGCGGTCAAAGAGAGGAACTCATCGAAATTCAGAAAAGCGTTGGCCTTTGCGCTGAGGTGTCCAGCCATCGCATGATAGATTCGACGAGCACAGTCTTCACGAATCGATACGCCTGCAAAAGTTCGCCCAAGTCAAAGAATAGAGATGTCGACGGGAAGAGGAAAGAACATCTCCTCCGCTCAGCTCAAGTCGCCAGCCACAACACCACCCCTCAGCTTGGGCTCTTGGCATGCAGCTTCGTGAGAACCTTCGCTCTCTGTTTTCTCCTACCAAAATCACCACAAGACGACGATCATTCAAGCTTCATCGTGTCCCCCGCCGGGTTGAGTCCTGCATCATGTAGATGGCGGAAAAATCATTTCGGTGGTCGGTTCATCAGTATCCGATAATCTATTGCAGCACGCCATGTGCTTGCGTGATGACAGCGATGCTGTCGACATTGTCTTGTGCACATGGTTATAAATTGCCTGGTAGGTTCTGCATTTCTCGATTGGTGCCACCTCAATTCCTCGAACTATGCCCATCCTGAAGTTATCTCTGTTTACGTTGCTTGGCCTTTCTGGTCAAGCAGTATCCCAACTGTACAGCAATTCGAGCAGTTCTGAAGATGGGACCGTAAATATCCAGTGGTTAGACCAGAAACCTGCTTACAATCCTGGTACGACTTTTGGAGTGCCATGGCCTCGAGGAAAATATAAGGCCAACGACACGATCTTTGCGGTATCGTCTGAGAGTGGCCCTCCTGTCGCATCCGAATCTTGGATTACAGGATACTGGTCCGACTCTTCTGTCAAATGGACGGCCCATGCCATCGCAGCTGGTGTACCAGAGGATGGCTACACTGTCACTGCACTATCGAAGGACTCGACGCGCAGCACTTCTGAAAATACCACTTTGACAGTGCATGATGGCCCGGACATTATCGAGATCAATACTGGCAAGATCGCTGTCTCCTTCACAAAGACTGGCAACGTTCTCGTGAAGGACATAAAGACGTCGAATGGTCAGGTTGTTGGGCAAGATGGCAAACTCATTCTTCGTTCACAATCATCTGTTTTCGACGACGAAGACAAACAAGGTCAACTCGCCCCCGAATATTTCAACTTCGAGAGCAAGATAGACAACGTCACCGTCTCCAAAGACAACACCGCCCGTGCTCTAGTCACTGTTCGCGGTGATCATCGACAGGTCCAGGTTGGAAACTCGTCGTCTTCTACCCACAAAGATTGGCTTCCCTTTGTTGTTCGTTTCTATCTCTATTCCAATTCGGAATCAATCAGGATCGTACACTCCCTGATATACGATGGGGTTCCCAAAACCGATTTTGTACGCGGTATTGGTCTCCGCTTTGATGTTCCTCTCGAGGACGAATTCTACGATCGTCACATTCGTATTGCTGGTGTGAATGGCGGGATACTAAATGAAGCCGTTCAAGGCATCACAGGACTCAGAAGAGATCCCGGACAAGCGGTACGGACTGCGCAGTATCAAGGCAAGAAGACTCCTGCTCTCGATACTTGGGACACGAGAGTCTCTTCTCGGCTAAAGTGGATCCCTACATGGAACGACTATAGCTTGACTCAGCTATCTTCTGATGGCTTCACTCTGAAGAAGAGGACAAAAGCCGGTCAGTCTTGGATCAACATTCCTGGCAGCACACAAGCTGGAGGACTTGCATACCTTGGAGGAGCTACAAAAGGTGGTCTTGCTGTCGGGCTCAGAAACTTCTGGAAGCAATATCCTTCCCAACTGGATGTTTCGAATGCTGCTACAGATGTCGGTTCGATCACTGTTTGGCTGTACAGTCCTGCTGCCCAGCCACTGGATACCAGGCCCTACCATGATGGCCTAGGCGAAGCCGACTATGCAGATCAACTTGACGCTCTTGAGATAACTTACGAGGATTGGGAAGGAGGTTACGACTCGCCTTATGGTGTCGCAAAGACAAGCGAACTCTTCCTCTTCGGCTTCGAAAACACTCCTGAGTCTGATTCTCTTGCAACTTTGACCGAGTATATCAACTCTCCACCTGTTCTCGTTGCCGATCGCGACCACATTGCTCACTCAGAAGCTCTCGGAACTTACTGGCAGCGTCCCNAAAACAGCAGTGCATCTGCCCGACCCATCGAGGATCATCTTGACTTCCTTACCGAGTTTTATCAAGGCCAAGTGTCTCAGCGTAAGTGGTATGGCTTCTGGGACCATGGCGATGTAATGCATACATACGATGTCGATCGCCACGAGTGGAGATACGATGTCGGAGGTTATGCTTGGGACAACTCGGAACTGTCCCCTAACCTCTTCTTCTGGAACCAATTCCTTCGGACTGGACAAGCCGATCTATATCGCTTTGCTGAGGCCCATACTAGGCACACTGGGGAGACCGATGTCTACCACCTTGGTCCTTGGAAGGGTCTGGGAACAAGACATGGCATAAACCACTGGTCAGACTCATCTAAGCAGATCCGCATCTCGCAGCCACAGTATCGTAAGGTGTTCTACTATCTGACTGGCGGTGACGAAAGAACAGGCGACCTTCTCACGGAAATCTTAGATGCCGAAAAAGCCTTCCTGGTCGTTGATCCAAGGAGAAAAGTACGAGCTGCAAATATCACCTATGTCGCTGACCCCAAGGCTCTTCTCATCGATGTTGGTCTAGATTGGTCAGGGCAAGCAGCAGCCTGGCTTATCGAGTGGGAGCGCCGTGGACCTCGCTGGCAAGAGGCGAAATCCAAACTTCTCGAGACCATGAGAGGCATTGCAGACTTGAAGAATGGCTTCGTAACTGGTGAAGCGCTCTACAACCTCTACAATGGCACCATCAGTCCTCCGTCCCAAGATCCTGACAACAAAGGCGTGGTCGCGGTATCGCATCTGACCGCAGTATTTGGCCTCGTGGAAGTCATCGCAGAACTGACAACACACCTCGGCGATGCCTTCNCTGCGGACTTTGAAAAGGCTTGGTTGGACTACTGCTACTACTTCGGCGCCACACAAGCAGAACAGAAAGCCAGATACGGTGAAGCCTTTGGCAAATTGAACCTTTACCAAGGACATTCGCGCTTGACAGCCTATGCTGCGAATACACTGCACAATGCGACATTGGCTGCTCGCGCTTGGAACGAATTCTACAACACCGACGGATTCAAGGCAGATGCACCGTGGAAGACTGAACGTGTTGAGGGGAGTAAAGTACTTTTCCCTGTCGATGAAGCAGCTTGGGTGAGCACGAATGATGTGGGCCAGTATGGTTTGGCGGCAATTGAGAATCTGGCGTTGATTGGCGGGTATCTGCCGTAGACTCGTGGGCAGGTCCTGATTAGTTACATTGTTAGCCCTCAACCCTGATCTTTCCTATCCATAACCACGTTTCTGTCATAAAGACCTTGTTGCCACAATCGACTTGTATGATCTGTCGACACCTGCTTCCAGAGCCCTGAGTCTCACCGCTCAGTATCCGTGAAGTCAAAGGTACCCGATACCAAGGTAAGAAAGCGAGAAACACTGTTGAGCCTCGCTGGACTACTGAAGTGGGCATAAAACCCGTCTTTGAATTCCAGCATGGGTTGCTTAGTAAGGAAGAATGCCTCGAGTCGATGTCGGTTGGTTGGATTATTGTCGGCCCTGAGGACGATTCGCAGGTCAACCACCAACATTCCTAAGAAAGGCATATCGACCTTCTGATACGGATTTGATCCGATTGTCGCATTGCGATATGTGCTTAAGCACAGCTGGCAGTCAAATATGCTGGAGACCGGACATCGGAGAATGATGAAGCTGGAACATCTGCTTCGACATCCAAAGCAGATGAGAGTGCGAGCATGGTTGATATGATCACTCACCGCTTCTGTTGATTATGGCTGCTTGGGCATACAGGTGAACTCCTGCTTCTCTCATGCTGTTCGATGCTCCCCTCCATGAGTTTTGCGACTCGTCCTTTTCCTGACCGACTGCTTCGTGTGTGCCCGACGGGTCGACAATACCCTTTCTGGTGGATTGGGGTTGCAGGTATTTGCCATTTTCTTTTGCCTTTGTACCCAGCGTTTGTAGCTTTCTCTTGTGATAATTCTTCTTTGTTCAAGCCAGTTTGGATCATCCTTTTTCTTCTGCACATAAAGCTCATAGTACTCTCTTTTGCGCTTCTTCCGAGCTTCATCGAGATCTTGCGATGGTTGCGGTGTGAAAGCGTCGTCCTGTGGACTACCATGAGCAAGAAAAGTGGTGCGGCCGGACGAGAAGGCAAGTACTAAGAGAACTTTTGTCGGAATGCATGCCGTAGGGTTTCGGCGATTCGGAGTAGCATTGTGGGCATGGGAAAGCCGTGGACGTACCGTTGAGGGTGTAGACAGAGACGGACGAACCGCGCAAGGGAAGCGCCATGCATGTGAATGCCAAGGAAACACTTTCGACGCTCGAGTTTCGCGTGCCAACTCTCTTCATAATTTCCTTTGCAATTTTCACAAAAAGACAGATGCTATGCATCGTCCTACCGCGCACCCTTCGCCCTCGCCTTCTCAAACTTTGCTTCGAACATTCATCTGCTGTGTGTTCCGACCGTCGCATCTGGTCTTTCATCCGCAGAAGAATCAATCGATAATCGTGACGGACTATCTTTGGCACAGTGCTCTCATCAAATGCGGACCACAGTCCCAGTAAAGAGTCAACACGTTGATCAATGCGCATGTCTATATGAATTGTACAGAAAGGGGTCCAAATCTATAACACCGTATGTATAATGCATACAATGCTTGGCTCACGCGTCTCATATTGCATATGATCGATCTGCAGTCGCACCAATATCAGATCTTGCAATACAGAGTGATCGAGGGCGGCCGAACACGAAAAGCCAGGGGAAAGAGTTGGATCTTCCATCCAACAAAGAGGGCCAGACACGCATACCCCATCGCGTCATGTTGTCAGAAGTTGGACACACATATCACCATATCACCATATGCTGTGCCGCCTCCAAGCGACTTTCCTAAAGCGGTGTTTGCTTGCGGGCAAGAGGCCCGTGTCCGACCCGTTTTATGTTTGTGCGGAGTCTACCCCGAATCTAGTTGGAGAGCGTATGGAGTACGTTGCCGCATGCCTGCCCCCTTTTGCCGTATTCCAGTCCCTGTCAATCTTGTTTTGAGGTTGTCAGGGAATGGAGATTTGCGTATCTCCTTTGGAGCAGCCCCGTGTCGGTCGTGTTTCTTTCATTGCTTTTTCCAATCAGCTTGCAACGACCGTGTTTCGTATAGCTAATCCTGGAGCCTGGAGGGCCCACGGGCTGCACGTCGGGTGGCCGCTCCAAGACAGAAACGCCGTCGTAGGTCACCGTGCATCTTCAGGGCAGCGCGTCGGTTGGCGCATTCGCAAACAGACGCGCGTGTCATATGGTGGAAGTTGCACATTTGAGCCCAGGCCCTTGGCGCGAGACCCTCAGGACCCTCAAGGACCCTGTGGATGGGTTTCGCGTTCTTTGGAAGATCCTCCAGGAGTGAGCGAGCTAGTTTGTCGAAATTGGGGCGCAGTGTTGTTCGACGCAGTGCGCCAGTCTCCCTAGGCGATGTCGTGCCTGGCGGGCGGGATGTCACTCTGGGATTCTTTCCATAAGTGATGGGGGCCGTCCGTAGGCCGTACCTTCTTTGTCCTTTCCCTTTGAGTTTGTTTTCTGCTTGTTCACAGCACATTCATTCATTTGCATCAACATGTCGAGACGCGATCAGATTCTATCAGCGGCGGCCATCGAACAGTCAATTGATGAAGGCCACATCATTGTCGTCCACGAAGGATACGCCCTCAAGCTGGACGGATGGCTCAACAAACACCCTGGTGGCCGACTTGCCATTCTTCACATGGTCGGCAGAGATGCGACTGACGAAATCAATGTGTAAGTTCTTTTTCTTATCGTGCGAAAGGCACTGTTGCATCGAGTTGGTCGCTTGACGATTTGATGGATGGGCAACGTTGTCGCATGATTTTCTGGGGTCAGGGTCTCAGGGTCCCTTTAGAATAGCAAGAACGACGTCGAGCATGCACCTTGATGATGCATACCAAGATTAGCATGGCGACTGCAAATGCTATTGGTCGATCCAAAGGCTTGTTTAGATTAGGTTGCTGACATGCATCAAGGTACCATTCGACGCACACGCTCCAGCGCATGAGAGCATACCGGATCGGCCGGATAGCCCACCCCTGGAGGAATCTGGAGCCGCCAATCCGCCGCGCTGCCATTCGTCAGCACGACGACATCCCCTACGATGAGAAGACTCAAGGAGACATGGTCATAGATGAGACAGAGGCCATATTAATCCAGTCCAAAACAGATGCCTTGAAAGCAGAGCACTCGTCTCGCATGGCCTTCACCTCAGCCATGGAACAGAAGGAGATTACCGAGGGCCTTGCTAGTATGCCGTCGGTCGATGAACACACACAGTTGGCCATCGCCATGGACTTCCGTGCCCTGCATGAGCGTGTCAAGAATGAAGGCTTCTATGACTGCCCGTACATCGAATACGGAAAAGAGCTGATTCGCTATTCGCTGCTTTTCGGTACCTTCATCTACTTCCTCCGCGCTGAGTGGTATCTCACATCGGCCTGTTTCCTGGGCATGTTCTGGCAGCAAATCATGTTCACTGCTCACGATGCTGGACACCGTGGCATTACCGGCAACTTCATTGCTGATACTCTGGTTGGTGCTTTCATCGCCGACTTCTGCTGTGGTCTCAGCATTGGATGGTGGAAGAGCTCGCACAACGTCCACCATCTCATCACGAACATGCCCGAACACGATCCTGATCTTCAAAACGTCCCTCTTNTTGCCACGTCGCCCACCTACTTCCGCTCCGTCCTGAGTACTTTCTACAACTTCACCTTTGTCTGGGACGCTGCCGCCGACTTCCTCGTGCCCTACCAGAAGTACACTTACTACCCTGTCATGGCCATTGCGCGTTTCAACCTATACCTCCTATCCTGGCTGCACCTCATGTCGCCGCGCGCTGCCAACTTGGGCTCTGCCTGGTGGACTCGTCCCGTTGAGATCGTCTTCATGGCTGGCTACTGGGCTGTCTTCGGCTATGGCCTGCTCTGGTGTACACTCCCCACATGGCCAATCAGAGTCGCATTCGTGCTCATCTCTCACTGTATCACTATGCTCTTGCACGTACAAATCACCCTGAGCCACTGGGGCATGCCCACCGCCGATCTAGGCCCGACTGAGAGCTTCNCCCAGCGCCAACTGCGCACCACCATGGACGTTGATTGCCCCGCCTGGTTGGATTTCTTGCACGGCGGCCTCCAATTCCAAGCTATCCACCACCTTNTTCCTCGCGTGCCTCGCCACAACTTGCGTAGACTGCAAGTCTTGGTTCGCGAGTTTTGCGACAAGACGACCATCAAGTACGAGTGCTATGGCTTTGTGGAAGGCAACAAGGTTGTTTTGAGCAGGCTTGAAGAAGTCGGCAAGATGGTTGAGACGCTGGTCAAGTGTCAGAAGTTCATGGCCGAGACTGGAGAGAGTGGACTTCATTAGTTTGTCCTTTCTCTTCTTGCCTTTTTTTCTTGCCTTGTTCTCTTCTAATGGATACCCCTATCGATAGTGTTAGTGTATACACTGATTCCACTTCTTCTCTTCATACTCTGTGCTTACCCAACATCTACTGCGTTTGAATTGTGATCTGTCATAATGTGTCTATCCAGAGCCCATCTCGTCGCTTAAGGACACCCCCTGATCCGCATTGTATTTATAGGTAAAAGAAAGAGTATGCGCAAGAATCGTTGATAGCTGAGAAACCTCCCTTGTTGATATCGTGACATTGTGGGTTACCTATGGCTGCCAATCGCCTTCAAGCAGCTTGAGCCATACCCTCACGATCATATCTCAACCCAGAGCTCGAAGCCCCTTGTCCGCCAACCACAGTCTCATCATCGCTGTCCGGACTATGACGACCCCTTCTCTTGATCTTGTCATCTTCAGTAACTGGTTGTCCCGTCTGCACACTAGGCGCAACCTGCTCTTCCCTGCCGTAAAGATACCAGAACGGTATACTGCCCAACACCACACCCCCAACCAAGTTCCCCAAAGTAACAGGAACGATACTCTGATAAACAAACTTTCCAACCCCAAAGTTTGTGCCGTAGAACATGCCAATGGGAACGAGGAAGTAGTTTGCTATACTGTGTTGGTATCCAGCAATGACAAACGCCCACACAGGAATCCAGATGGTGTAGACCTTGGACACGAATTCCACAGCACCAATGGATAAGAAAAAGGCGAGCGCAACGAAAAAGTTGCAGCCCACGCCACGCAGCAAGTTAACCGACCATTGCACATTAACGCGGTTCTGGGCTTGAGTGACTGCGTAAGAGCTCATGGTGGTCGTATCAAACACATCGCTCCACCAACCCAAGAAGCCTGCGACAAACAGACACCCACATAGATTCGCCAGATACGAGACCACGAGATTCTTCGCCATATCCAGAACGGAAATCTTGCGTTGGAGAGCAGTAAAAGGCATGACAAACATATTGCTCGTGCACAACTCCATGTTCGTCAGGGTAATAAGCACAAAGCCCAGTGGAAACGTAAAGCCAGCAATCAGAGTTGCTAATCCAGGATTTGAAGACCGTAGACCTGGGCTACCAGCTAGGACAACAAGATTGACGAGTGCACCGAGAGAGATAAAGACGCCGCCGAGGAAAGACTTGACGATTAGTTCACTCCATCTGAGATGGGCTTTTGCGATGCCGGCTCGAGAGGTCAAGTGTGCGATCTCTTGGGGCGAGAAGCCATTGACGGTAGGCATGATGTGTGTGGTAATTGGTATATGATGACTCCAGATCCAGAGAGATGATGTATGTTCACACTGTAGAGACAAAAAGGAAGAGTAAAAACTTATCGGGCACGACAGGGATTAGAGCACCTAGAAAAGATGACGGTGATGAGTGTGTAATGCCATCCGCTGCCTCCGAGCGCTATCATCTGTCCATGACAAAGCAGACTCAATTATGCCTGCATAGATTTTGTACCGTCATCGAAACGTAGGTGAGCGGGTTGTAGATGGAGGGAGAGCACTGGATGAGGTCGTGTAAAGGTCATCTTTAATATATCCTGCCAGGGTCCCTTTGAGATCTGAACGGAAGACTTGTCCGCTTGCAGATGAATCTTGACCAAAAGCTTCACTAGCATGTTAGAGTACATGCTTGTTATACGCATACATGAGCTTTCTCTGCGCACTCCACTAGATCGTTGAAACCAAGTATCATCCAGTGTTCTTGGTATGGCTGTCCACGATTATGATGAATCGGACTGAGGTGGACATTGCATATTTGCAAGGATGTTGGAGTGTGCAGGCAGAAAATGCAACATCAATATCAAAGTGACGTAGACGTGACGCAGAAGCATTGGTTGTCTTGATCGTTGTCTTGCGACCTTCACGAAGAAAATGATTCATGCAATGAGAATGTTAATACACAAGCATGTTTGTATTCGTCCTTGCTGCTCTTGCCTGTCCCGCCTTTATCTGCTGTATGTATAGTAGGTGGTTAGAAGTTCAAACGTACCAATGCCCTACCAGAACATCCGCATGCGTGCCGATGGGTCGTTCACACCGACCACAGCCTTCCACAGTGCCTCATCGGTCTCACCCTTGGGCAAAGGATGCTCTTTCTCCTCGCTGTACCCATCAAGTGGCAGTCGGTCTGGCAGACAAGTGGTGTCTATCTCGGGCAATTCGCCAGTCTGGAAATAGGTTCTCACAGCTCTGGCAGTGCAAAGACTTNNGGATTGTATGGTCAGAAAATGAGTTTGCTTTTCTAAAAGGAGAGTCAAGACTTACCTGACGCCAGAAGAAGAAGCATGTCCTTCCGTATCTTGGCGCAAGACGACGGAGCCCGAGAAACCTTTGGACATCCTGTAGGCATTGCCAATGGGTGTGACGTTGTCGACAGTGTTGCCGATGAAAAGGATTGGATGAGCGGTGGTTGCATTGAGGTGACCAGTGTAAGGCCATTTAGGGCGTGCATGCCACTGTTCACATCAAATCAGTACGTGAGCCTCTCCCGACCTTGACAAAATGAAAGCATACCTGTGTGCATGGTACCCTGCTTGCCCCCAGACATCTCCAATCATCTTGCTTTTCTCCATTAAATCTTTCACGTACTCCCAATACTGCTCTTTTGTTACGTTGGTCTTTGGTTCGGAATCGCTGCACACAACTGCCATTTGAACCATTTGCTGGTCCATTGTAAGCCCAGCGAGAGGATTGCAAGCTCTGGAGTAAGGTCCGGTCCTTTGACATCTTTCGCGGAGATCCTTATTGGAGGAGATCTCCACAAATTCTGTGGTCCACGCGCGTCTTCCTTGTACCAAGGCAGTACCATTACCATTCTCGAGTTCTGCCATGATCTGTGCGAGACCGTGGAATCTGCGAAGAGGACCGTAAGCGACGCCGGCGAAGAGTCTCTTGAGATCGCTGTAAGTTGCCAGGTCAGGAGAGTAGGCGTTGGTTCCTGGCACACCGATGGGGTTATGCAGAAGATTTTCGGTGATGGCTGAGAACCGCTGAGCGATGGAGGCGGGTCCGTCCTTATGGTATAGAGCGCAATTCTTGGGTCCACCCTTCGAACAGTACTCTGCGAATTTGGCGATCTCCTTGTCGGTGTCTTGCACAACACTGATCCATGTGCCTTTGTAGTAGTCGAACGAATCAACGACACCATCCAGAATTGCCCGCTTCACTCGGTCGGGGTACATGTCGGCCAATGTGGCTCCCAGGACAGTGCCATAACTGAAGCCCCAGTACTGGACCATTTCTTTGCCAGGTTGATACTTGAGATGATCGGGCAGGTCGCTTTCTGAGTTTCCAGAAGACGTCAGAAGTCTGCGGGCCTCTTGCTCTCTCCATTCGCCGTGTCTCTCGAAGATCTCCACGATATCTCTTGCTACACTCGTCGTCGACATGTGTTCTCCAATGCCTGCCTTGATGGCTCTCTTCGAACATAAGTCTGCTAGGGTGCGTTGACTGGTCCAGAGATTTATGAATGCTGTATCGCTGCTACCAGGCAGACCGTAGGACGCATGTTCCTTCTCAAAGGCCATGCGCTCGAGGGCATCAGGAAAGCAACGGAAATTGGGCGTGGTGTTGTTGACACCACGAGGGTCGAAGCTGATGACATCAAAGTACTTTTCTGTTTTGTCGTCCGTGTCTGGTCCTGCGCTAATAATTGTCTGGGTGTGCGTGCCCTCTTGAAGAACCNNTGTCTGTGATTAGCTCGAGATCTTGTGCGTTGATGGATTGACATGTACCAAGCCGACACCTGAGCCACCTGGGCCGCCTGATCGGACAGTCAGCGATCAAGCCACAATATCAAAGGTAGCATTGCGGTAAGACACACCAGGATTGAGGACCACAGCACCACCGTATCTGCTATCAGTCACTGGGACAGGTGCAGGAAATTTGATCAAAGCTATCTGGACAGTTCGGTTGTCCGCTCCCTCTTCTGCGGTCCAGTCGAGAGGAACCTGTAGTCTGGCGCATTGAAAGCCAGCATAGCAGTCGTGGTAAACCAGAGATTCGGTTGCGGTTGTCTATCGATGGTCAGGAATCCGCTGAACGATTACAATCAATTCGGTACTTACTTTTTCCCAATCAAAGCGTGAAATATGATCAATTGAAATCTGGAAGTTGCTAGTCACATATCTGGATGGTTGCAACAGATTTGTGTTGGCCAGCAGGAGAGCCGAAGCTTTGTCGAAGAGCATGTTGGATAGAGCGAACCGCAGATGATGCAGTGGAGCAATGGACTGCGAGAAGTGGATGATAGAAGAATGAATTGCGAGAAGCAATGGGCTGTGAGGGATATGATGATGGTAGAAGAATCGGTTGCAATAATCTGATGATGATGGAAGCGTGGTGCGATAATCTGACAATGTGATGGTAGAATGCGAGAATGCGATGTTTCGATTACGAGTATATTGTTGCCTTGATGTTCAACATGCAGGAGCGATCCTTCGTGCGGAGACCGCGAGTCTTGCTTGGCGAGTTGATATACTCCTTCCCGGTACAGAACAGGTTGTCTTTGGCAGCAGTCAGCACAAAAGTATCTGTTGTGGCTAATCGTGTAACAACAAAAGAGGAGATCAGTTTTATACATGTCTAACCACAACACCTATAGCCCCTCGAACGCCGATGCTTTTTACAAGGTAAGTGCTCCAAGTCCCAATCGTGCTGCGGTATCAATCCCTTACCAATCAAGATCCCCATATCGTACAATAAGAAGTTTTTGGTATCCCTGAGAAACGCCCGAGTAAATGCAATTCATAGATCAAACATCGTGAAAGAATGCTCTGATCCAAGATTAGTATCGATCACCACCTCCTCTGCTGAAGCCGCCTCTGCTTTCTCCGCCGAAGCTTCTGTCGCCTCCTCTGCTGGAGAATCCACCTCTGCGCTCACCACCAAAGCCGCCACGCTCGCCGCCTCTGCTGAAGCCACCACGGTCACCACCGAAGCCACCTCTGCGATCATTGTCACGACCGCCGCCGAAGCCGCCACGACCGAAGCCTCCGCGGCCGCTTTCATTGCGGTCGCTGGAGTATGGACGGTTGCGGCCGCCGCCATAGCCGAAGCCGTTATCATTGCTGCGAATGGGTCTGTCATCAACGTCGTCGATGTTGCCCTCAATGATTCTTCCGTCAATGTTCAAGCCGGGCACTCTTGTGAGGCCAACGCGTCTAGCAAGAGCGGATGAAATCTCTGGAGGAGTGGACATGCCCCAGGCGTAGCGGGAGAGATTGTTGATAGCCTTGACAAGAGCCTTCTTGCGAATGAAGCCGTAAGTGCCGATGTAGCCTCTGTAGGCATCGCCCTTAGCCTGCATGGGAATACGCTTGTATGCCTCGGCGACCTGGGCCAGAATAGTAGCGGCAGACCTAGGGACGTCTGCTTCACGGGTCATGTCGACGGATGCGGTAGCCAGGGAAGTGTCTTTCTTCAGAGGAAGATCTCTGAGCTTGCGAGGGAGATCCTGAGCCTCGATCATAGGTGAGATCAACCAACCTTGACCCTCCTTACCAGCACGAGCGGTACGGCCGATACGGTGAATATAAGTCTCGCGATCGCGAGGAATACCAACTTGAATAACGTGAGTAACATTGGGGAAGTCCATACCACGGGCAGTGACATCGGAGGATACCAAGATACCAGAAGAGCACTTGCGGAAGTTGTCGGAAGCACGGGTACGCTGGGCTTGACTCAAGCGCGAGTGGATCTCGAAAACACGAGCAGGGTAGAGAGCACTTGGAACAGTACGGGAACGACTGCGAGTGTCTTGCTGAGGCTGGATCGAGTCTTCGTCGATGGGAAGCTCGGTGAGAGCGGCAGAAGCCAATGTAACTTCAGCAGTCGAGTTGAAGTAGACAATAGCCTTGAAGGGGCGAGCGTCAGGCTCAGAGGCATCGGCAATGGCGTTCTTGCACAGCTCAACAATAGCAGGGACGGTATTCTCCAGACCATTGACAGTGACAAGATGCTGAGGAACACGAGCGTGGGTAGGCTCCTCGTCGTCGCGCACAGTCTTGACAAAGTCGAAACCGGGTCTCAGGGTTTCTCTGACCAGCCTCTGCACCTCGTTGGGCACGGTGGCACTGAACATGAGAGTCTGACGGCTCTTCTCCTCGGGCTTGGGCAAAAGGTTCATGATCTCCTGGATCTCGGGCCAGAAACCCTGGTCGAGCAGACGGTCGGCCTCATCANNGAAGACCAAGGCGTCGAGACCGGGAGCCTCGACACCAGAGTACTTGTCGCTGAAGATGTCCTTTAGTCTACCGGGGGTACCGACCAAGATGTGGCAACCTTGGCGCTGGATGGCGCGCAGACCAGCGGACTTTTGTGTTCCTCCTACTGCCGTCTGTACAATGACCGAAGTGTTTGCGACGAGACGCTTTGCCTCGACGGCAATTTGTTCGGCCAGCTCACGGGTTGGCGAGACAATGATGGCGCGGATATCGTCGGCGGTGGTCCTGTTGCCTCTGCGAGCGGCGTAGCCTCTGCTGCGCTCGCCCAGAGAAGAGTCGGTCTTGAGGATGTTCTGCAGAACAGGGATCAGGAAGCCCAGGGTCTTGCCGGTACCGGTCTTGGCCTGGGCGAGGATGTCGTTGCCATTCAGAGCCTGGTTGATTGTTGCCGTCTGGACTTCGGTCATGTTTTCGAGGCCCATGTCCTTGATCAGAGTCTGGACAACTCCTTTGCTGACCAGCTGCCTCTTGCCCAGTTCGGCGAAGGTTGTGATGGGACCGTTGTCGTTTTGCTCGGACTGGAAACCAAGGCCTTCGTCCTCAGCCACGGCGGCATTTTGCTGCTTCCATTGACTGGTCTGGTGCAGGCTTCTGGTGATGAGAGCTGCGTTGTAGGGCCTCGAGATTTTGGAAACAGCAGAAATTCTGGATACGCTCGAGACATGAGCGAGACTGCGCGGCAGTGCGGTAGAGCACCTTCTGAGAGCTCCCAACATTACGAAAGATGGAAATACACAAAAACGAGGGAAACAAGTCGATGTAGATTTGCAAGTTGAGGCAAAGGTAAATTTCAGAGAGACTTTCACATGGCGAGTCCGAGCGCCAAACACCCCCGGACTTGCTGCTCGCCGCCTCCGCCGACAGCTTCCATCAATCTGAAAATACCACCTCCATGATGCCATGACCTTGACCTTGACCTTTCGATTCGTCCCTCACTGGTTTCGCTTCCTTGTCATGGCGAGTATATGCCCCTCAGCAGCCTCTTCCTGCATGTCGCGCATACCTAGGTTCTTCTCATAGAAATCCTTGCCTTCCCCTGGCGAAGCCATGAGCATCGCTCTCATCAGATGCGGTTTTGAATCAAGAATCTCTCGACAGCACGAAATCAACCATTTCCCTAGTCCTTTGCCTCGAGAATCTGGCGCAACATAGACATCGGTCAAGTAGAAGACCGTGACATGGTCTGTGACAAAGCGAGCGAATCCCACCTGTTCCAGCTTCTCTGCTCCAGCTCCGTTTCCCTGAAACTCGTTCGAGAAGTAGAATGATGGGTCCTCAAGTGTGGGAGAAGGTGTGTCTGGTGATGATGGTTCCTCTGCTGTCTTGGCTGGTGGAAACGATGGTTGCACTGCGTACACTCCCATCACAAGTGAATTGGATAGCATGTTGCGGAGGATGGCAGCAGGCATAGCTTTGGCCCAGTACATGTCGTCGCTGGAGTAAGCATTGTTGACGAAGTCGTGTGAGATGTTGTTCAGGTCTGTCGATATAAGGTATTCCTGGTCAGAGATGGTTGTTCGCCATTCTCTCGGCTTTTGATTCGAGGACATGATGGAGACGTTGTCGTGAATGAGTACTATTGGCCGTCTCTCTCTTCTGAAGGTTCGTCGCCGTGATAAGATACGTCATGAGACAGTCCCTGCCGTGGCCGAGGCGTGACTCGGACAGTCGTTGGAAGACTGAAGTTATCCTTCTACGCTCGCATATCTCAGCAAGACACTCCCAGCAATTTTTGGTCTTGACGACCACCCGATCCAGAGTGCCAGTGGTGTTCTTCTGGCACCGCAGAGGTCGAACAAGACCCAGATCGTCTTGATACAGACAATTGTCCCAAGTCTGCGCGATGACCCTGACCGCGACACGGATTCAGCCGCCGCCCACAGCAAACAGCAGAGCAGCAAAAAGCTCAAAATCTGAGCATGGCCAACCTCAGTCTTTGCTCTTCCGTCTTCCTCATGAAATTCGCCATCTCGTCTTCTTGCTAGCTTTAGCTAAGCCGCTCTCGACCACTCTTCTCGACTCGTCCCACGATGATAGGCTAGACGTCGAGCCCGCTGTTCTTTCTACCTGCCATCGCGTCCGCGCCGAGGCACTCCCTCTCTTCTACGGCATCAATGACTGGGTCATCAAGACACGGCGCGTGGGAGGTGACACGGGTCGTCTGGATCCCATCAGCAAGAGGTTGATCACATACCAGTGCATACCTCGCTGGCCCGATGCCCTGCCAGACAGCAAGCTTGCTCTGATCAGATCCATTGTGGCCATTGGCTCAAGAGGCTCCTATGTGGACTTCAAGGGCAAATGGTGGGATGGCGACCGTGCTGCCTTTCGCTTGCAAAAGTCGAATACGCTCATTGGCTATCGCGTCGATGAGCTGGACACTCATGACGAAGAGTTGGACCTGCCGAAGCAGCAGAAGCACAAGGAAGCTTTCTGCAGCATACACCTTGTCGATCTACTTCATGCGAGAATGCGCATCAATGCGCAGACCTCTCGCGACAAGTGGATCTGGACAAGAGAGCGGGTGCACGATCTTGCTTTCCTGCTATGAACTTAGCAGGACACGTGTTGCACCGTCATCGCGTTCAGAGGCAGGCTTACCAACACACCTACAGGTCATCAGCAACCTTTGCAGACTGTGCTCGCATGGTGGAAACACCCGACACAAGCTTCCGCAAAGGGCACCACGTCTACAACGACTTCTCAAACAGTACGTTCCCCTCTCTATCCTCACAATCCCCTCCACTCTCCCTAAAATGATGACTACACTTCGTTATACCCAGCTCACTTTGATGCAACAAATGTTGTACTTGATGCAAACGCGATTCTGTTTCTGATTTCCATACCTACACACCGCCTGTTCATACAACTCAATCCCGGAGATCATTTACTGACGTTGAGGATTAGAACTCTTTCATACACACATTGCTGTCTCTATTCGTGATGACCATGCTTTGCATACGTGACAGTATATACTTTTCCCATTATCAAATTATTTCCTCACGACCTTTTCCTACTTCGTTACTGCAACTTCTATTTGCGTCTGTTGAACCGACTCTTCTCATCGGTACATGTTAATACTGATCGATCGTTCGAACAAAGATTCAAGAGACATGTCCCCGAGGCCCCACTTTCCTGAATCCTACTTGAATTTCTATATTATCAATATAAGATGTCCATCAACCACCCTCCTTATCTTGCCATTGAACCTCTTTCGTTCACGATAGAAAAGCTTTTGCATCTCATACACCACGGTTCTTCGATATGTGGAACGTCAAACGCACACTTTCCATAGCGACTATTCTGACAGTGCCATTGTTCACGTTCGAATACACTGTCCATGGCTTGCAGGTCCTATTCTGGACCTTGATGTGGCGCCATTACTTTGCAGAAAACCATCCTCAGGAAGCCATCTCGCCACAGACACTTCCCAGCAAAGAAGGATCTCTCGTTGGACTACCGGAATCATGCCTTGATATTGAGCAGCAACGACAGCAAGACGAACGTGTGCAGCCAAACCATCACGAACCTAAACGCCGTAGCACTCTACCCCACCGCGCCATCGATAGTTCCTCCTACAAGATCATCTTCATATCCTCCTTGCTTATCCTCGGCATGTTCTTTGTCAAGTCCTTGCTATGCTGGTCTGTCCTTTCGCCAGAGTCTACTAGCTCATGGCCGCGGCTTTCCTGCTCAATGGACTCCACGAACCTGCCCTTGGGGAGATTTATCACACCGCCGATGCTTTTTCTTGCAGTTACGAGGGTTTGGTCTGAGTGGACGAGGACTGATGGGATGGACTATCGGTGGGATATTTGGTCGCAAGACTCGAAAGCGAATCCTCTTGTTGCTTCGCAGATGCTTGTGCAGGTTTTGAGGTTGTCGAGTGACTTGACACAAACGATCGATCTCGTTGAAAAACATCGTGTCTGAGCCTGAGATACTGGAGCATGGCAATATTTACCATGTTGTGATAAAACTACCTTCTATATAACAATTCCTCGCGCCTCCATTGGAACGTTCTCTGTCTCCGAAACCGACCCTGAGATCTATGCCGTGTCTTTCTGACGAGTTCCGGCTGAGACAATCACAGCAATACAAGCAACAACAGCACAAACCCACATGGTCTTCGAAAACGCCTTCGCATAGACCAACTTCTCGTCAACCACTCGACCTGATCCCATAGCTTTTGCTCCCATATCACCCAAGATGGCAGACGAGGCTGCAATCCCAATGCTCCCGCCCAGTACTCTGGCTTGCGCCACAATACCCTGTGCAACAGCGAGATCCGCAGTCTCATGTTGCGTCGCGGCGAGTAATGTCGAAGTCGAGATGGACAAGCCCAGCCCCAAACCTAACAGCACCTCAAAGCCGTATGTTTTGGCTTGAACGCCGTGATGTTGTGTCAGCGTGGACAACAAGCCTGCTCCAAGTGCTATTAGACTGTTTGCGATCGCCAAAGCAGGGAAGGTGTGGTTAGCGGTAAGACCGCCTAGCATACTGCCTATGGCTGCTGAGACCAAGAGAGGCAGTAACGCTACTCCAGCGGTGAGGGGACTAGTCCCATTGACGACCTGGAAATGGAGAGGAAGACTGTATATAGCGATAAAGTTTACAAAGCCTGTGAGCATGGTAACCACAACAGTGGACATGTACACGCGGCGTTTGAGTAAGCGTGGAGGCAAGATGGCTGAGATAGAATGGTTTGCAGCGAAGAGTTCCCAGCCGAAGAGGGTGCACCAACAGAGACAGCCTACCAGCAAAGGTGCGAGGAAAATAGTCTCGTCCCAGGAATTTGGTCTGAGGCCGGCTTGTTGGAAGGCAAANACCACGAGAACAGAAGCGGCGATGAGGAGGAAAGAGCCTGGAAAGTCGAGTTGTGTCCAGGAGCGACGTAAAGGTTGCTTCATCATATTCTCAGAAGGCCAAGTGAGATAAAAAAGCACAACAGCGACAAGAGCAATAGGACCACTNATGAAATGTTAGCAAGCTCATTCAAGCCATCCAAAGATTTTTCACAACACTTACTTGATCCAAAACACCCATCTCCAGCTCGTAAACCTAGTAATCACTCCTCCAACCGCAGGCCCCATCACACCCGCGACCGCAACAACCAGTCCAACAATAGCACCGATCCACTTTCTTTTTCTCTCCTCGACAAGCTCTGGCATAACAATCATCGTCAACGAGTACAATCCACTTCCACCCACCCCNTGCACGGCCCGAAAAGCAATCAACTGCACCAACGTCTTTGCAAACCCACAAGCCAACGAAAAGGCAAAGAAGATAGCAAACGCAAGCAACCAAGCAACGCGACGGCCAATGACATCGCTGAGGTTGGCAAACGGGATTGCAAAACTGAGGTAAGAAAGAGTGTAGGACAGAGCGACCCAAGTAGTTGTATGAGACGCGGAGAAGGAAATGCTGATACTGTATAGCGCTGTTGCTACGATCGAGGTATCGAGGAGGGAGAGGAAGAGACCGATACAGAGGCTGATGATCAGAAGTATGAGACGCCAGGTTGGTATGTTGGGAGTTTTCATAGTGTTCAATGTTCCTAGTTGTGGGATTGGGGCCTCTTTAGCTGCCGAAGTGTGTGGTGTCTTGAGATGTTCCATGGCCACGTGAGATTGTGAGTGCTTTATCACAAAAGAACGAATCGACAGAAGTCATGCATATATACTTGCCAGCAGTTGTCAGGCGGACATTCCATTGCACCTACCTTGCGACCTGGAGCAAGTGATACGGAAACGGTTGTATCAGGGACAGCCATACTCAAACACTGTTTGGGACATCGTTTGCGAGTTTTGTATACTCAAACATGCAATCGCTGCAAGTAGTGTTGTTTGCGGAGGGATTGTAAAGCCGACTGGGAGGTGCTCGAAAGTCCTGTCGGCCGTAAGCTTCACGAGGCTTGGCGGGTCCTTCCATAACTATCTATGGACACCCTGATAAGCAGGCCTCATCTATCGAGTAGCAGATATGCGCTATATAAGTCCCATTCGTTCTACCTTTTAAGCTTACGCAAACACTTGTCGTATTTAGACTTCATTTGAAGTTTTGATGAAGAAGTCTATATTAAATTCTCGAAGAGAGGTCTCGAGAGCATGTTAATTCCAACGACTTCCAGTACCAGGCAACCCATAACGACTACCTGTTTACTCGAGCAGCGTCTTCTTCAAGAACTCAATGTCCTTAGCGAGCATCATCTCAAACCCATCACCCTCAAACATGCTAAAGTGACCACCTGGCAACATCTGTATCTCTTTCGGCTCTACCGCACGGTTGTATGCTTCGAGCATCAACTCAGTGACCGTGACGACATCATTCTTTGGCACTTGCATCAACAGTGGCGTAGGTCCGATCTTGTGAATTCGGCATGCAGGGAAGTATGTTTTGAAACCCTCGAAGCTATGGTTTGTGGTCAGTAGAGTACCTTGTTACAATATCGTTACTTGCCTCCTGATAGTCAGATCGTTCTTCCAGCCAATCTTCTCAGCCCAAGGAGAAAAGAAGGTGTAACTTTCGGCATGTGGTAAGGCGGCTACATCGAGTGGATTTTTGACCACAACAGGCATTCTTCTAGGCTCATTGCCAGCTGCTCGTGACAGTCGTTCTNNGCAGAGCGTTAGTCCGCGAGATCGATTGAGTATAAACCCCATACCTTGAGCTAGCATTTCGACTATGGATTCCTCAAAGTCTGTCCTCATGTTGTTTGAAAGAATATCCCCNGTGGTAAACGGTGCCAAAGCTATCACTGTTTTGACACGACGATCGATGGCACCGACCCAGAGTGAGTAACCCCAAACACCAATCTTTGCCGCATCGATATCCTCNCTGGATTGTGCATAGGTAATTGCATCCTGTAGATCACTGTGCTGGTATGTCGGGACAATCTCATTGCGAGGTTCATTGGCCTTCTGATCACTAGCGCCATAGCCCCGGTGGTCGTATACCAAACATGCGATCGAGAGCGCGGACGTCAGACGTTCGGCCAAGGTATCCAGGTGCATCTCCTTAAGGCAAGTCAGGCCATGGGACATCACCAGACAAGGGTATTTGCCTGGTGCGTTGGCTGGCTTGAAAACCCAGCCACGTAGAGTGACATGGTCGACGGTTTTAAATTCGATGTCTGAGCGATCCATTCTGCTGAATATCCAAGGGCGTCAAAGAATGGGAGTCGTGAAGAAAGAGATACATAAGGGCCATGATTTATATGTCAAGTGAGGTGCTAAGGTGAGAGTCGCGGCTGACCGTCAGCCTAGTAAATTAGCATAGAATACGCTCTTTGGTCGTCGAATCTGCCTGCACCATGTAGGCAGCCGCGAGACAAGGCTCGTCCTTCGATCTGTGGAGCTGTTCAATCGAAGGCCATCAATATTCAATAGATGGATGTCTGGATTCTGTTCATTGCGTTATTAAGATACACAGAGAAACCAGTCGAAGCTGTTCGGTGAGCTAAATTGGCATGAAGGTCGATCGTGTGTGAGTGTTGATGTCCCGGAGCGGTAGCCTTGGAGAGGCAAGAAATCATGGACTGGGACCGGGATCGGTCGGGTCGCGACATGGTTGGGACCTGCAAAGGTACCTGAGACGTGGAAGGCGGAAGAGCTTCAACAGCTGTTCATGCAGAAGACGAAGGAAAAAACAGATCGCTTGGGAGATATAAGCGAGTTGGGTACTTGGGATGCGTAGAAAATTAGATTGAGCTGGATAAATGATTAAATATCGAATTGCGAGCGAGTTGACGATAAAGAGATACATGCGGTGGCTGTCGTGCAGCTGTGTACAGCGCATGTGGCTCTGAAGAGGTCCAAGAGACTCTTGATACAAAAGGCAAGAAGGAAGCACAAAAGGAAGGAAGTCAGGGTGTGTTCATGACCTCTGTTGCAAAGCGTTTGTCAACGGCGCAAAGAGTGGCGTCAGCGTTCATGCCCCTCCTTCTCTCGCTGTACTTTTACTGCGAGATCCATCCGTCCTTGACCAGAACCATCGCCGCCATTACTCCTTCTTTTCTACATTTTGAGCACGCATCTTGGCTGCTTGACCCGTTCATCTCATCTCGCCTTTCAGAATGTCGACTTCAGCCCGCCGCCGTTTGATGCGCGACTTTAAGGTGCGAGCAGTTTGATGCCTATCTCGACAAGATGTCATGGCTAACCGTCGTCTCTGCAGCNGCATGCAAACCGACCCTCCCGCTGGTGTCTCGGCCTCGCCCATAGCCGACAATGTCATGACATGGTATGCTTGACTTACGCTCCTTGTCGGTGACACGTGCTCATTCGCCGCATAGGNNAACGCAGTCATCATCGGACCCTCAGACACACCCTTCGAAGACGGCACATTCAGACTGGTCATGCACTTCGAGGAGCAGTACCCCAACAAGCCTCCGGGCGTCAAGTTCATCAGCACCATGTTCCATCCCAACGTCTACGCCACAGGCGAACTGTGTTTAGACATCCTGCAGAACCGCTGGAGCCCTACATACGATGTCGCCGCCATCCTGACCAGCATTCAAAGGTGTGTGACTAAGGTCGACACTCTCCAAGGCCAGGCTAACATGACGGGACNNAGTCTTCTCAACGACCCCAACACTAGCTCGCCCGCCAACGTCGAGGCATCAAATCTGTACAAGGACAGCCGCAAGGAGTACTACAAGCGCGTGCGCGAGACGGTCGAGAAGAGTTGGGAAGACTGAGGAGGCTACACAATTGGACATATAAATGCTTTGACATTCAGCGAGGCGTTTGGCATCGGCGTCGCTACATTGGGCGTTGTAAGGGACTGCATTCCGACTATTGTATTACTGCACGCAAGACACGAAACATCATACAGCCATAGGATTAGGGAGTACAGACTGTTCAAGGATGATGACGGTCTGTTTAAATACAAACGGCTTGGAGAACAAGATTGCATCAAAGTCTTGTGCACGATTGTAAGAAGTGTCGATGGATGTGCAGAAGGAGTGTCAATGTGGAGGGGCTGATATAGGGCTGACTCAGGCTGAAACGCTGAAACCGGGGCTGGCCGAGGGCAGCTTGGCTCCCATGAGAAAGCAATCGCCGGCGAAGAGACCAGGAGACACGGCAGTGGGAAATATTGTTATCGTACGTTGCCAGTCACACGCCGGTCTGTTCTGGAAGCACAGGACAGGCGTCATTGTGCACGAAGACGAGTATTTGTATACAACGGTGGTTGCTGTGAGGCTTGATTTAACTGTTTGGCCTTTTGAGTTTGGCCCTGGCCCCTGTTGATTCCATCTCTGGTCACGGTCCACCACGAACTTCTCCAGACGTGTACCGCCGTGCGTGCATCCTGCATACGTTGGCGCCGACCCTCTCTAGCCTCGCCTTCCTCAGTCGCCCGCCTACTCTACCCTCGTCCAAGAGAGAGACGATTCCCTAACAAGCAGGCCACGACCTGCCGCAACCCGGCCACCATGGCGTAAGTTGACGCCAGACCCCCACCTAACAAACACAACCCCATGCTAACCACAGCCATCTAGGAGCAACTCTATCAAGGGTACGTCTGCTATCACTCGACAACACCTTCGCTCGAGCCTCCATAGTCCACCACTAACACACCCCAGTCGTCGCTCGTTTCAGGCCGCAAAACAAGATCGAACTCGCCAGCGGAGGTACTCCTATTGTCCAGTTCGAAAGTCCCGACACCTGCAATGTCCAGTCCAGAGATGGCGGCGGCGGCGCCTTCACCTTCGACCGCGTCTTCGACATGGGCTGTCGCCAGTCCGACGTCTTCGACTTCTCCATCCGTCCCACCGTCGACGACATCCTCAATGGTTACAACGGAACAGTCTTTGCCTACGGCCAGACCGGTGCCGGAAAGTCGTACACCATGATGGGCTCGGACATTGGCAGCCCTGACCACAAGGGTGTCATTCCGCGCATCACTGAGCAGATCTTCGCTTCCATCATGGCGAGCGAGAGCAACATCGAGTACACGGTGCGAGTCAGCTACATGGAAATCTACATGGAACGCATTCGCGATCTGCTCGTCCCGCAAAACGACAACCTGCCCGTCCATGAAGAGAAGAACCGCGGCGTCTATGTCAAGGGCCTGATGGAAGTCTACGTCAGCAGTGTCGACGAGGTCTACCAAATCCTTGAGAGAGGAGGCATGTCTCGTGCTGTCGCTGCTACAAACATGAACCAAGAGTCGTCCCGATCCCACTCCATCTTCGTCATCACCGTCGGCCAGAAGAACGTCGAGACCGGAAGTGTCAAGTCGGGCCAATTGTTCCTGGTCGATCTGGCTGGTTCGGAAAAGGTCGGAAAGACAGGAGCCAGCGGTCAAACGCTAGAGGAAGCAAAGAAGATCAACAAGTCGCTGAGTGCTCTGGGCATGGTCATCAACGCCTTGACTGACGGCAAATCTTCTCACGTCCCCTATCGTGACTCGAAACTCACCCGTATCCTACAAGAATCCCTTGGTGGTAACTCGCGCACCACCCTCATCATCAACTGTTCGCCCTCGAGTTACAACGATGCCGAAACCGTCTCTACCCTTCGCTTTGGTATGCGAGCAAAATCCATCAAGAACAAAGCCAAGGTCAACCAAGAACTCTCCCCTGCCGAGCTCAAAGCTCTCCTCCGCAAGGCTCAGTCCCAAGTCTCAAGCTTCGAAACATACATCACCAATCTCGNNGAGTCAGAGGTTGGCTCCTGGAGAANNAAAGGCCAAACTGTACCGAAAGAGCAATGGACTCCGACACTCAAAGATGGCCCTGCCAAGTCTGCACCTCGTCCTGCTACTCCTTCACTCCTCGGTGAACAACGAAAGGGCGCCGAAACACCTACTTCGTCAAGGCCAGACTCGAGAATGGATTTGGAACGTGCCGGTACACCGACGACCGCTCTGGAANAAGACGAAAGAGAAGAGTTCCTACGACGCGAAAACGAGTTACAAGATCAGCTTGCTGAGAAAGAGTCTGTCATTTCTACAACCGAGAAAGCCCTTCAAGACACACGTCAAGAGTTGCGTGACCTGAGAGAAACACATGGCCGTGTTAACAAGGACAACGAAAAGCTCGCCGGCGATGTTGAAGGCTTGAAGATGCAAGTTGAGCGCATCACTTTCGAAACAAAGGAGGAATCCATCATGATGGACAGTCTCAAGGAAGCCAACAACGACCTTTCCAACGAACTTGACGAGCTGCGCAAAGAATTGCTCGAGGCTAAGATGAACGCTCGTGAAACATCGGCTGTCATTGACGAGAAGGAGAAGCTGAAGAAAGAGCGCATGGCTCAAATGATGGCTGGCTTCGATCTCGGAGACGAGGTCTTCTCGGACAACGAACGCAGCGTGCAAGAAGCCATCAAACAACTTGATGCCCTTCTCGAGTCCTCTTCCAAGGGTGAAGCACCTGGCCCTGAATCCCTATCGAAGCTCAGAGAGAGATTGGTCGAAACCCAAGGTGCTATCCGCCAGGTTGATCACTCGACCCAAGGCGGCGCTCTTGAGCATAAGCTTTTGACCGTGCAAAAGCAGTATGAGGAGCTTTTGCAAACGAATCTTTCAGAAGCTGACGTCGAGGATGTCAAGCGTCGTCTGCAAGAATCGCTCGCATCGCATACCAGTGGTGAAGCGGGATCTTCAGATCTCAATGCTGCCCTGGCCCGTCAGCAGGAGGAAAACACTCGTATGCGCAACGAGGTCGAGTCTTTGAGAAGGCAGACGGTGAACGGAGCAAATGGCGCTAAATCATTGCACCAACAACTGGCAGATTTCGACGCAATGAAGAAGTCCTTGATGCGCGACCTGCAGAACCGCTGCGAGCGTGTTGTCGAACTTGAGATTTCGCTCGACTCGACACGGGAACAATATAACAGCGTCCTTCGCTCAGCAAACAGCAAGCAGCAACAGAAGAAGCTGGCCTTCCTCGAGCGCAACTTGGAGCAGTTGACTCAAGTCCAAAGGCAACTGGTCGAGCAAAACGCCCAACTAAAGAAGGAGGTCGCTATTGCTGACCGCAAGCTTGCGGCACGTGGAGAGCGCATCCACGGTCTTGAACAACTGCTCGGCGAGAGCCAGGAGAAGCTCATGCAGGCCAACCATCGGTACGTTGAATCTCCTTATCCGTGCATACCGAGCACCGAATTGCTAACACGCATTCCACAGTNNTTCGAAGCCCAACTCACTGCAGTAAAAGAACGCCTCGAAGCCGCCAAAGTCAGCGCCGCATCACGCAACGGCAATATCACGGGCGCTGGCGGTGCAGCCCCCAATGGCTTCGGCAGCGAACTCGGCAGCCGCATTGCAAAGCCCCTTCGTGGTGGTGGCGGCGCAGGCCCAATGGTACCCACGCTCGCCGGCCTGCAACAGCAACAGCAGGAGGGCCCAAAACGCAGCAGCTGGTTCTTCAACCAGAGAACCTAAGACTTTACGAATTGGTCCTTGCAGTGCTGTTTCTGCTGTTGGCTTTTGGGTTATTGGTTTGGTAGATTCGCAGTCGCATCTTTTTGACGAAAGAAAGTGCATTTAGAGGGCGTTTTTCGTGGAGTGCTTTCTCTGTTTCTTGAGGCATGGCGATCCTTGTGCCTGCCTCGTTTTTTTCTTGCATATGCTGGCGGGTGACTCTCATCTGCGTGCCCTGCTTGGGAGGATCTTCTTCGTCGTCTCTCGCTCGAGCCGTTTTATCCTCTCATATCATGGCCAAACAAAAATAACAAACCTCTTGATATTCTCTTCCATCGTATTGCATCTCCTGAGAGCTATCAGATGCTTTTCACGTTTGCGCTACTGTGTGTCGTTCCTGCTGTTCTCTATACTGTACACATATCACGTACAGACGGGAGTCACACTCCACTTGTTGTGGTGGCTGCCCAAATCCGAGATTCCCTCTTTATGGACAAACACAGAACAACCTACCAAGGAAGTCACGACCCAAATGCCCTCTCCACAAGAAATACCAAGATCAAGACGAAGAACGATCACGCCCCTCAACAAACATGTATCACCAGCAATGGCACCAAAGCCTTCTCAACCGAGTTTGGAGCTGTGTAGACGGTTCTTTCCACTTTTCACATCCATGTTTTGGGGTTTGTTTTGGTCGTAGGGTAGGTAGCATGACTGCCTGATCTTCGTCACAGATTACCTCTTGAAAGCACTGTGCTGCGCAAGACGTTCTTCGTGCCCGAGCCTGAGAGCGGATGGACGTCTACAGAAGTCTGATCAGATCAGATTAGATGCGGAGAAGAATGCTGACCAACATGGCCTCCGCAATCGGCTTTGGGCTGGGTAAGCGGATGGCGTGCTTGTACCGTCGGCAGAGTGTTGACTCCAACGATTGTTCGCGACGTCGACTTTTTGCCGTGTCGTTCGCCTCTTGTCGCCGTCCGCTCGACATTCTCCTTTCCACTCGCTGTCTGTTCTTTGGAGTCGCCTCGTGCAATTAGCCAGGCCTTTTGATTGTATTCTTGCAGCGGCTTTGTTGTTGTAGCGCATTCATCTTCCTACGCCGCATCTTTAACCCCTCCACAAATTACGAATCATGTCGGCTTCCGAGCAACAGTCCTCGAGCCTGCCTTTCGGCCAGAACATCTCCCTCAGCGATGTCAGCGGTCCTACCTACTTGACTGCTCAGACCTTGGTTCAACAGGTTGCATACTCGCTCTCAGACAAGATCTTCTCGTACTCGCCCGAAACCTTCGACCTTGATGTTGCCGCAAAGAGCTGGGAGAGTGCCGGTGAGCAAAATGTTCACGGTTACAAGACTGGTCTCGCAGCAATGGAGACTCGCTCCGGTGCTGGCTCAATTGCCCTCGGATACATGTTCTCCAAGGACTTTGACTTGAAGAAGCGCCACATTCCCCAGTCCATCGTCGCCTCCTCCGGCTCTCTTGCCCATCTGCGCCCTGCCCTCGACCAATTGGCTCTTCTTTACAACGTTGCCAACCCTACTGTAGCACACGTCGCTGCTGTCGACTATGCTGCCAACTCGTCCACCGGTCTCGTCACCGACTATGTCTCGGCCCTTCGTCTCGCTGAGGAACTTGGTCTGGGTCTTGTTGCATCCGCCTCCGCTTACGAGATGCAGCACATGTCCCTCTTCGCAACCCTAATGGCCTCGATCGTTCCTTCTATCCACGTTTACGACGGCATCACTGTTGGCAGAGAGACCACCAGAATCATCGACGTCCTTGACAAGTCTGGCCTTAAGAAGACCTACGACGCCATTCTCGGCGATTCGTCCCTTACCGAGAAGAAGCACTCTGACAACGAGGGTAGAGTCAGCCGTCTCATGAAGGCTTTCAACAACGAATTGGGCACCGAGTACAAGCTGTTCGAGTACTCCGGCCATGCCGAGCCTGAGTCTGTCCTCGTTGTTTTCGGTACCGTTGAGGCTTCTTTGGCTTCGCAGATCGCTCGCGCTCTTTCGGAGAAGGGTGTCAAGATTGGAGTCATCAACGTCCGTGTGTATCGTCCTTTCGTCGAGGAAGAGTTCCTCGAGGTTCTTGCTCCTTCGGTCCAGAACGTTGCAGTCCTCGGCCAAGTCCTTGACCAGTCGGCTGTCACCGACGAGACCCAACACTCTGGTCTTTACACCGACGTTCTTGCTGCTCTCAGCTTTGCTACCCTTAACCAGACTCCCGCTGTCTTCGACATCAAGTATGCCAGAGAGCAGGTCTGGACCCCTACCTCGGTCGCTGGCCTCTTGCAGCAGATCGGCCAGAAGATTGACCATGCCCCTACCGAGGAGGAGCGTTTCGAGCTCCCCACTGGTGATCTCCAGCAGTACACTTTCTGGGACGTCGACAGCTCCAACGCCGTGTCCGCTCCCATCATGGTTGGCCAACTTCTGTCTGGTGACAACAAGCTCAACGTCAGTGTTCGCAGTGGCCACGACAACCTCGTGGCTGGTGGTGCTATGCGCACCGATATCAGAACCTCGACCAAGTCTATCGAGGCTGCCTACTCTGTCAGCTCTGCCGACGTCGCCATTGTCAACGACTCTGGTCTGCTGAAGAGCTTCGATGTTCTCAAGTCCGTCAAGGATGAGGGCATTGTTGTCGTCAAGCTCGCTGGCGTCAAAGACGATGAGGTCGAGAAGCACCTCTCTACTGAGGTTCGCAAGGCTCTGGCCTCCAAGAAGATTCAGCTCTTTGCCCTTGATACCGCCGCTTCTGCCAAGGTTCAGGAGCAGCCCGAGCTGGAGAGCTACCTTGTCCAGCTTGCTTTCCTCAAGCTCGCTCGTAGCGATCTCTACGAGACTGGTGTCAAGAAGCTCGCTGGTGGTAACGACGCTCTCGAGGCTCTTTCCAAGGAGCTCGATGAAGTTGTTCGCAAGGTCGAGATCCCTGAGTCTTGGCTCACTGTTGATCCTGAGGCCAACCAACCTCCGCTTATGCCTGAGGACTTGAACATCAACAGCTTCATCAAGTTCGACAAGGAGGAGCCTGAGGAGGCTTACCTTCTTAGAGACTGGGAGAAGGTTGCCAAGGGTCTTGCCTTCAAGGAGGCATACGGCACCCAGAACGCTCTGCGTCCCGACCTTAGCGTCAAGACTGCTGTCGTCACTGTCAAGGAGCGTCGCCGTCTTACTCCCAGAACCTACGATCGTAACATCTTCCACATTGAGTTCGACCTTGGTCAGACTGGTCTTACCTATGCCATTGGTGAGGCTCTTGGTATCCACGCCGAGAACGACAAGACCGAAGTCGAGGAGTTCATTAAGTGGTACGGTCTTAACCCTGAGGAGGTTGTTGAGGTTCCTTCTCGTGAGGACGCCCAGGTTCTGGAGAACCGCACTGTCTACCAGGCTCTCCTTCAGAACGTGGACATCTTCGGCCGTCCTCCTAAGCGTTTCTACGAAGCACTTGCAGAATACGCTTCGGACGATGCTGAGAAGACTCAGCTTCTCTTGCTCGGTACCGGTGGTAACCAGGAAGCTCAGGTTGACTTCAAGCGCCGTGCTGAGGTTGACACCGTCACTTACGCTGACCTTCTGCTCGAATTCNCCTCTGCTCATCCTTCGTTCCATGACATCACTCGTCTCGTTGCTCCTATGAAGCGTCGTGAGTACTCTATTGCTTCTTCGCAGAGAGTCACTCCCACCACTGTCACTCTCTGTATCGTTACTGTCAACTGGGTTGACCCCAAGGGCCGCGACCGCTTCGGTCAGGCTACTCGCTACCTCAACGGTCTCGAGGTTGGCCAGACCGTTACCGTTTCTGTCAAGCCTTCGGTTATGAAGCTTCCTCACAAGTCTACCGCTCCCATCATCATGGCCGGTCTTGGTACGGGTCTTGCTCCCTTCCGTGCCTTCGTCCAGGAGCGTGCTTGGCAGAAGGAGCAGGGCATGGACATCGGTGCTGTCATGCTTTACATGGGTTCTCGTCACCAGAAGGAGGAATACCTCTACGGTGAGGAGTGGGAGGCTTACAAGGATGCTGGTATCATCACTCACATGGGTTGTGCTTTCTCTCGTGATCAGCCCGAGAAGATCTACATTCAGGATCGCATGCGCGAGACCCTGAAGGAGATCCGCCAGGCCTACCTTCGCGAGGAAGGTGCCTTCTACCTCTGTGGTCCTACCTGGCCCGTGCCTGATGTTACCAATGTTCTTGAAGAGGCCATTGAGGTTGAGGCCAAGGAGAATGGCAAGAAGGTCGATTCTCGCAAGGTCATTGACCAGCTCAAGGATGAGGAGAGATACGTCCTCGAAGTCTACTAGATGCAGCGAATCTGTTGTTCAAAAATGTCTTTTGGAAATTTCTGTATATAGAACTGGATCTGTCAATATGGTGAAGTCTTAGAATACAATCTTTTCATGATCTCGATCACTTGCACAGTCCGTTGAATGTCATGCGTTGTGACTTGTGCGTTCAGGCGACTGCCAATCGCTTTCCACTTTTCCATTTGACGATCAAACAAAACATCAAGGTTCGGCGGGGATACCCGGTTGACTTGTGCAGGAGGGCTTGCCTGCAAGCCGCCCGCTTCCATCAAACCAAGAAAGTTCTGGAGGAACAAGAGAATTTGGCAAGCACACAGGCACCGTCAGGGCTGTGCAAGGAACACGGTTGATCGGCACTTTCTCTGATCAGGATTCAGGAACACGGTCGATCATTTTTGTTGTTGTGCTCACCTCAAACACAACAAAATTCTGAAACCGCGTGAATTTTCTTCTACGTTTTGTCGGTTTATCTTTGGCCATCATTCATTTTCACATATGATTATATGTTTTGAAGGCTCGATCTCCTGATTCCCTTCTCAGATACTGCAGTATCTACGTATCTCTTGCTTGTTCGCAACTCTCCAACGAGTTGTCGCAAGCAAATGACGTCGCGTTTCTTTTCTTAGGCCCCTGTCTCGTGCTCGGGAAGGCTCGTACTTTTAGGGGCCCCACTGCACACCACCACCTGTTTTTTCTGGTGTTTTCTGCCCGCGCCCGAGCATGCTCATGCTTTTCAACAACACTGTCGACACGCTAGCACAGCAGTCTTGGCTACTTTTGCTTGCGAGACCCTGTCAAGGATAGAAAAAGAGGCGACCGAAGAAAGATGGCTGGTTGCTGGGGTCAAATTATGCAGGCACTCCCGAAAGGCTGACATCTGTGATCATCGCTGGGCGATAAGTATATTATCTGAAACTACTTCCTGTATCTGTTTCCTTTCCTCTTTCTCTTTCTTCCTCCCAACCGCCATTTCAATCAATCCAATCCAATTTTCTCATCCTCACAAACAACAACTCCAATCGCAATTATGAGATTCTCCGCCATCTTCGTTTTGGCTTCTGCCACCGCCGCCATGGCCGCCAACTCCACTCCTGCTCTGTTCGCCCGTCAGTCAACTGGTACCGTCTGCTCAAACGGAGAGTCTGTCTGCGGTTCTGGATGCTACGACCCCACTGCCTACCAGTGCTGTGGTCAGGAGGGTCAAGTTTGCCCTACTGGCACCTACTGCGCCAGCGCAAGCCGCTGCTGCGCCAATGGTGCCAACTGCGATGGTCAGGGCACCTCGACTGCTAGTGGTGTCTCTGCCACCGTCGTCCAGTCCGGATCCACCATCCTTGGAAGCTGTAAGTCTATGCATTTTTCGTGATCACCTTCCCTGGACTCGTAGTGACGAGCCGTTCCTTGTAGCAGCATCATCCGCAGCCGCATCCTCTGCTTCCCAGTCTTCTCTTTCGCAGTCATCTGCTTCAGAGACTTCTGCGTCGCAATCTTCCTCTGCTTCTTCCTCTCTTTCTTCCATTTCTTCATCAATCTCTTCTTCTGCATCTTCTGCCGCTGCTTCTTCAGCTTCTTCTGTTTCATCGAGTCTGACATCGAGCGCCGCAGCCGCCTCTTCTGCCGCCAGCAGTGCTAGCTCCAGCATGTCTTCGGCCGCTTCATCTGCTTCTTCCTCGGGATCCAAGGCCGCTTCTTCCATGAGCAGCTCTGTTTCTTCTGCTGCATCATCCGCATCCAAGTCTGCCTCATCTGCTTCCAAGTCTGCTTCATCTGCTGCTTCGTCCGCCTCCAACTCGGCAGCAGCAACCTCTTCCGGCGCCGCCGTCGCTGGTCAGGCCACCAACTTTGGTCTTGCCCTTCTTGGTCTTGCTGCCCTTATCTAAGCACTCCTCGTTACTTTTGACAGCATATGATACCTCGTAAGGCGTCTGGGCTGTAGGAGCTCTCATGCTTCTTTTTACTTCTCAAGCTTACGCTAGACGAAAAGTTTGGCTGGTTGTATTCAATGTATTTATGATATCGGGTTATGCATTGTTAATAGATAGGGAATATTTTGCATATATTAGATCTGGAAATGACCGTTCGATACACTTATTCTTACACCATCTTCCCTCTGATGAGTTTCCTCGAATTCTATGTGCTGGAGTTTTGTCACATTGAACCTCCGTGCCTTCGTCGTACAGTCACAAAGTAAGCTACAGAAATGGAAGGCTCTACGATCAAGTTTGTGGCCCCCTATCCTCCAATTCTGCTCGCACCCGTCCTCCACCAAGAAGGCTCACTTGACGTATGTATTGAGTGACCATAAGATCTTGTTGTGATCAGTCAAGAATAAAAGAGGGATGAGCAAAAGAAAAATCACAAAACATACAGCAGCAGGGATTCCCACGTGGTCACCCACCGTAGTACTAATCTGCCGTTCAACTGCTTATGTATGGCAGAGCGGACGGGATGCCCAGTTTTCAGCTGACTGTGGCCGTATGTGCTGAAGACGAAGTTTTTCAAGCTTATCTATCCTCAAATCATTGGTAAAAACACCAAGCTGGACGCGTCTATATCTGCATCTTTGTAATAATTCACGTTCAAGTAGGCGACCATGACCACCTTTTCGTCGGCAGTTTACTTTCCAGGAAAGCTAGCGAGATGCATTGTTCGCTACTATCGGACTATGATGGATCTCTTTCGTCCGATACATGAGAGCCCTCTTGTAAGCCGAGACACCACTGCAGCTGCGTAAGAGTCCGTCCGAGTAATCAGCATCGCGGGCTCATTTAGCAATGGATTCACACAACAGCAACCACGATCAAGGTCATATTGCAAGTTCCTATCGATTGGTGAGATTGCTTGCCGGAAGGAAGGTGATGATCGGGGGCTTGTACAAGCGGGTCCCGCATGGCTTATAATAGGTAGGTGCATAACCACCATCCTGCTCCTTCTCTTTTTCCAGAACGAATCTCTCTCTGCAAGTTTTAGGTCTTGTTTGTGGTCTACAGTCACAAACGAAAAGGAGAACTATCATTCAATCACGAAATGGAGTCGAACAGCAACACTAGCTCGGATATTACTGGAAACAAGATACCCAAAGGCCCGAACGAGCCAAGTATCACTTTATTAGTCCATCCACCAGCAACGAAGAAATGGAGAACGAAATTGAAGACGTCGACTTGAATCTCATTCACCGTGAAGGTCGAGGACACGGGCCTGGTCCTAATGCAAGAAGAAGTCGAATCTAGCTGTACCTTCCAATTTTCCATGTGTACCGATGAGGAGAGGGAGAGAATGATGGTCAGACTCCATCGAAACCGTGTATATTGAGAACATCGGTATTCGGATCATCTGGGTACGTGGACCTTTTGGAGACTCAGAGAAGAAATTTGTTTGGGAAAGATCCGAATTCAATCATTCAGTCGTACTTGCTACATCAAGTATCAAGCAGGAACTCCATTACCTCTAGTCTTTCCCTCCGCTCATTCCTCACATCATCCATCATCTCATAATTTCACGCTTTCCCCCTCAATTTCTGATAAAAGCAACATTGTGCTCCTTGTACAACACACTCGAATCCAACAACTCACCAGTATCGCTTCTCAAGAAGTTGATCTGCAAATTCTTCGCATCCTGGAAATTCAGTGTCGCATAGCTGAACTCATCGCCGTACGCAAACACATTGGTCGAATAGTTGGCACCAACAGCACTCAAGCCTTCAATGTTACCAGCTCCTCCTGCAATAATGTATGCAGGAGCCTTGGGATTCTTGAGAACAGCAGTGTCGGCAACATTGTTGTAGACAGGGTTAAAGCGTTGAGAGTTGTGGACATGGCCGAAGACTCCCAAGTCCACGCCGTATTTGTAGAACAGGGGTTCAAAGGCTGTCTGGCAAGGGCCGCAGATGTTTTTGGAGGCGCCGGTGCTGTACCAGGGACGGTGGCCAGCTACAATGACCCAAGGAGTGACAGTGCGGTCAACAGAGGCTAGATCAGCGTCCAAGAACTGAAGTTGTTGGGTAGGGGTTTGACCAAAGGGACCAGCACCCAGACCGGCACTGCCGTCCTTACCATCAGGTGCGGAGGGGAAGTCAGTCTCGGTGTCGATCATGACAATATGAGCCATGCCGTACTCGAATGAGTACCAGAAAGGCGGGTTGGCCAATGCTTGGGCCTTCTTTGCTGAAGCCTGAGCAGTTGCGTTCTTGGATGAAGAGGGGAATGCAGTAGGCATAAGTCCCTCGAATCTAGTCATGAAGTCGGTGAAGTTCTTCTGACCTTCGGGGCACAAACCAGTGGTGTAGGGAATCTCTGTGCAAGCGGCTTCGTGGTTTCCGGGTGATGCCATGTAGGGCTTTCTGCCTGCAATGGGAGCCAACTGATCAAANAAGTTTTCGAGGATGGCAGCGTAGGCATTTTTGCCGTCCAGCACGTTCTTGGGCGTGAGGTACCAGTCGTCTGCGTATGCGAAATCTNNATCCTTGTCAGGATGGGTGTTTTAAGCTTTGGCTTATTCATAATTACCTCCTGGGTGCAGCACAAACTCGTAGTTGTCAATGGTGCGAGCGAGTGCAGCAATAGTAGTGTGATTCAAAGCAGGCTCGATGTAGGGAATGTCGCGCTTGCGAGATGTGGTATAGCCATCTGCACCATAGACACCAAGNCTGATGATTGAGTTATATCAGCGCAAATCCCATGAGTCGTACTCTTGGTTTTCGAAACTTACATCAACAACAACATCTAGATTGAAGCTAGTCGTGTCTCCCGGAGCACGGGCAGTCTTGAACTGGTTGACAGTCGAGTTGGTCGAGTTGATCTTGTAGTAGTATGTAGTAGCAGCATCAAGTCCAGAGAGGGTGACCGAGTTGGCCCAAGTGCGAGAGGTACCATAAGTCAAGGACTGAGTAGAACATGCTTGAGAAGTCAAGCTGTTTGCTGACTTGCCATAGTTCACACAACCTTCCTCCAGCTGCTGGTAAGTGTTCCAGCCAACAGAGATGGCNTTTGATCATGTCAGTAAGATGTCGTCAGAAATCCTAATTGACCTCTCAATCATACCATTAGGACCCTTGAAGGCGATACGTTGTTGTACAGGAGTGGTCAAGTCCTTGGGAAGGCTAGGGAAATCTGCTGCCAAGACCAACCCCGACAACAGAGGGAGAGCTTGGATATAGAATGATGTAGGAGCCATATTGACTGGTCTTGACCACAATGGGTGATCAGAGCCAAGTGCTCGTAGTTGTTTTGATCTGCGATACAACCTTCATCCTTCGTGGCAATTGCAGTGCTTTATGTAGTGCAGAGTTTCAAGTTCATGCCATTGTCACCTACCTTTCTGGGATGATCGCCTTTGCCTTGCGACATTCGTACAACAAATGCCTCTTGCATGAGTCTAGAGTGACTGCAAACAACCATGCTTCTGACGGTAGTCGTCTCGTGTGATGAGAAAGACAACACGTGGGTGGTCCAGTCAAGCTTCAATAAGCTTGGGTTTTTGCTTAGCGAGGCACGCTTTACGCTCGAAAACGATGATTGGTCAACACAAAACTCGGAAGAATGGACGATCAATCATTCGAGAAGGTAGTTCCTTGTACGCGTCGCTAGACGACTGGATAGATAGCATCTTGTGACTTGTGAGCGTGGCCTCGGCAGAAGGCAGCCCTGGAAATCCATTCTGTGTACCTGTTGATCACTTCGAACACCCCTTCGCTAGACCACACGCTTCTTTTGCAATTCAAGACTTCACATAGCTAGCTTTACGAAGCGATATAGTTTGACATGCAATATGTGGCCATAAAACGCATACTACTTCCAAGAAGCAGGTTCAAAAATATATCTCGCAATTGACATAGCCATGTTTCTCGAGTCATTGTGTTGTTTATCTTCTGATATCACTCTGTGGCGCCGTGAGAGCAGGGAGGCTGGTGTGGTGGACTCCAGTAATGATAAACAAGGACTCATGTATGTTTTACAATCTGCGTGTTTTCATCGGTCCTCCATCATGCGACAAACTTGCTATCCGTGACCGTGCCATTTGCTTCTGAGATCAGCTAACACTATTTCTCTCCAGTTGGCGTCATGGATATCGCCCCTTTGCGCCAGACGATTGACGGAAATGAAGAATCCAGAGCTTCTTTCATACTTGTCGCACCTCTTAGCCCGGAATAGAATATGATCCAGTTCCCATACAATCACGTTGACAACATCCACGCTCAGAGGACTTGTTGAACAGAGACTTTTCCAATCAGCCAGAGTCTTGTGCAGTGTCTTTTGCAGTAACCAAATGGTCAAGGAAAGAGTTCCGTCCGAACTGTCTGAAGCAGAATCATTCATGCCTGCTATGTCCCTTCCGTTTGGGTCAGAGATTCGCAATAACGGGGAGGCATTTTTCTGAGGTGTGATGGTAACGCCGATGTTCATAAAAGTGGACCAGATATGTATTTGGCCGCACAGAGGCACGAGATAAACCATGTCGGACTTGCAGAAGTGGTTCCAGGAACGTAAGATACCTGGCAAACATGACAGTATTCTTCCGTTGGCGGTCACAAGTGGTCTGAACTTGAGTCGATCCGAATTGTCCAGACCATACGTGTTCAGCGTATTTTGACCGCTCATGGCAGAGAGAGTCAACTCGAAGCCACTCATGAGTATAGGCAGGGCTTCTTGACGTAGCTGCTTGCATACGGAGATGAGCGGGTGCGACAGCTTCTGCTCCCGACCTTCGAGAGAGTCGGAAATTGTCTCGAACAGACATTCATATATGACGAACCTGATCTCGAGCGGCAAGTTCAGAAGATGTGCAGATTTGGTTGAAGACATGGTAAGGGACGAAAGAGCTGAGATTGAGACGCCGGCAGAGTTATAATGAGTGTGCGACAAGATGTATATTATACTTGGAGCTTGACTCATTGGTTGTGAGACAGATTACCTGAAGATGCGTGCTTTTGCGCAAGTATGGCTAAGGACAGAGGGCAGTGAGTGGCTGAGTAGATTCTGGATGGGACGTGCATGTTGAATGCACATTGGGACAGTCATGTTGAATGCACATTGAGACAGGCAGTGTCGTAGAGACCAGAGAGACGGGTTGAGGAAGGAGCGTGGGAGGAGCCAATGAAAAGACATGTCTTTCGGCTGATGCTTCTCGCCTCACCGCCCAAACGTCATGCGGCAATAAACATTCACGATTCGTCCTTATCCGGACAATCAACACCAACACACGACAAGACAAAGGCCAGCTATATAGATAGCTTACCATCTGCGCCTAGTCCTACCATACTCATCAGTAGCACATCAAGATGGGTAAACCACGAGTAGGTGCAAAGCAGGATGGGATGCCAACGAATGGGCGGCTAACTGGTTGCAGATGATTATCGTGATTCGCCATGCGCAGAGCGAAGGAAACAAANACCGCGACATCCACCAGATGATCCCGGACCATCGTGTCAAGCTGACCGAAGAGGGCTGGAAGCAGGTAAACACTCCCCACTAGACCAACCACCAAGCCAAAACTCACCAGGCTGGCNAGGCAGAGGAAGCAGGCCGACGACTACGAGGAATGCTCAAGCCAGACGACACGATCCAGTTCTTCACCTCCNCCTACCGCCGTACCCGCGAGACCACCGAAGGCATCCTTTCATCCTTGACCTCCGAGACCGAAGAAGAGNGGCCCTCGCCATTTCCCCGCCACACCATCAAGGTCTTTGAAGAGCCGCGACTGAGAGAACAAGACTTTGGAAACTTCCAGCCATGCAGTTCAGAGATGGAGCGCATGTGGCAAGAACGCGCCGACTATGGCCATTTCTTCTACCGCATTCCCAATGGCGAGAGTGCTGCCGACGCCTACGACCGTGTCAGTGGCTTCAACGAGAGCCTGTGGCGCAACTTTAGCGACGACGACTTTCCCTCCGTCTGCGTCCTTGTCACGCACGGTCTGATGACAAGAGTCTTCCTGATGAAGTGGTATCATTGGTCGGTCGAATATTTTGAGGATCTCCGCAACGTCAACCACTGCGAGTTTGTCATCATGCAGAAGAATCTCGATAGCGGCAAGTACGTCCTACAAAATCAAATGCGCACGTGGTCCGAGTATAAGAGACGAGCTATACCGCAACACAACCAACAAGTCACAGCCAGCCAGGTCGCTTCGCCTGTCATACCCGCTCGCAAATGGGGCGGTTGCGTCGGCGGCTGCACACATCAACACTCAAAGTACCCTCGTCGCATTAAGAAGCAAGACGAGGCAACGGCAAAGGCTCCTGACCAAGAACAAGAAGACCACCCCATCGCCACTGGAGAGGTCGCCATATCGTCAACTCCACTCAAGGCTTCGAGCACAGCAAGCACTACCGAGCCCAACTCCNCCATCTCCTTCCGCCTTCCCACGCGTCCGAGCTTCCTTCACGGCCGTGATGGCGGCGGCTCACTCTCCGGCATGGCCACTCCAGCTGAAGGCTTCTCGGACGTCTCAGGCACCGAGAGCGACTACTTCGCCCGCTTTCAAGAACACCACCGCGACCTCTCAGACGCAAACCCCAACAACCCCTCTGCCGCCTCGTCCTCGAAACGCAGACCTAATGCCAAGGACCTTGAGAAATGGGGCCGGGAAAGCGGTATGGGAAGCGGAGCTCGAGCCGATGCGTTAGGAGATGGGGAAAACGAGCACGACGAAAATGCTGATGGTGACGATGAGCACGACGATCATGACGAGAATGTTGTCAAGATGCACGAGCCCAGTGAGATTATCGAGGAGCTGAAGAAACAGGAGATTCACGACAGAAGTATCCAAGGCAGTGTTTACTGATACTGGAGAAGAGACTGGAAGAGCATTCACGCATGAGGTTTTGCATAATGGGGTTTGGTTTGCTGGCATTTTTACTACTATAGCTTTACGACTTTTTCCTACGTATCCATATAATACCCAGATCTGCTATTTTCTGTTACTTGTTGCCTCTTTTCCTTTTGACCTATGCCAGATCTTTTGCTTTCGCATCAGATATCGTTGATCATGACCACAGAGGTATGTATCTCGTCGCGGCCGACACTTTTTCGCTGCCAGGAGAACCCTGCTCAGCGTTTCCATGACCCGCGCCGGCATCGATGCATAGATCCCGAGTCTTTTTAGAAGATGTGTTCGTACTAAGCGGTATCAAGATAAGTGATTTACATATCTCCAAGCTTAACTACGTCTTTCAGGGCAGATTTTTGTCGATGTACTCCAAACACCGAGCTTTTGTTATAGTAGATGTGTAGATCAGACACCACTTCTGTGCTCAAAACATCGTCATTAGAGTTGAGTATATGCCCAACACCAGTCTCTTCCACCCATTGAAAGATCATTAAAAGATCTTAAAGAACCAACACAAACGCCAAACCTCAAGAAAAGAGAAAAATGTGATCAGTCGTGACAATCATGCTCCTAACATCAATTACTCGTTCAAAACCCCTCGCATGAGGTTTCCTCATCCATCCCAGGCCCAACTTCTTCATCTTGCTCCCTCCATTCTTCTCTAAAGCTCCACTGCTGACACTCAGACTTCTCCTCATGGTCACGTCGGGACCGTCGGCTGCACATTCGGCACCGCCTTCGACGCTGCTTTCGGTCGTCACTGAGCCCAAGCTAGTGCTCGTAGACTCTTCGCCGGGTGCTTTGGGNGGACGTCTGGTGGAAAGGCGAGCACATTGTTGAGATGCTAGTTCTGGATCCCAATTACGCTCTTTACAGCAGAGGGAGTGCAGGGTTGCTTGCTCGAGTGCGGCGGCGATGCGGTCGCGGATGGCCAAGGCAGTAGGACGATGGCTCGGATCTGGCAATAGCATGTCTCTGACTACGCCTAAGATAGGTACCAAAGCCGATAGAACATGCACAGTTGGCGAGAGCCGGACGGCGTCTGATGCGAGATGGGCAAGCCAAGTATGCAAGGTGGCTGTATTGGTAGACAAGGGCGCCTTTGCCTGTGCTCGAAACTTTTGCAGATCGGAGAGCTTGCCTTTGACAATGTAGGTGACGAGGTCTAGATATACGCAGCCTAGAGAAAAGACATCGCCTTCAAAACCTGTATCTTGGCGTGTGGGTATTGTTGCAAGGTTACTGCTGAGTGATCTCTGTGATGCAGTCTTGCCTATGACAAGAGGTTTGGGAACACTCAGAGGTTCGTTTAAGAGCTCGGAGAGCAGACTGGATGGATCGGAGGGNGTGCTAGAGGTAGGGCATGGTGTTGTACCCCAAGAAGCCCAGGATGGTCTTCTGTCCGCTCTTATCGGTATTGGATGCGAGGGCCCAACATCATCAGGAGAGAAGAACTTCTGATCTCCATCAGGAGGCGAGCCGTTTAGTGATGCTGGAGGACTGTTCGATTTGCGAAATGAAAGTCGAGTTTTGCCTGAGGTGGGGGACCATATACTCGCAGAGGCGAACGTTGGTGGAGGAGGTAGATGTCTACTGAAGTTGCGAAACAGTGGTATTGGCGGAGGTAGAGAAGGATGGTTGAAACTGTTCATCGGGCTGTCAACCATGGGGCTAGAACTGTGAATGAGTATGGGATTCGAAATCTTTGGTGGACTCGAAGAGGATAACGAAGTTCCACTCAAGGTACTGTCGTCGGAACTGCGCTTGATGTTGATTTGACTGCTCAATGTATCGGCGACGTGCACGCCGCGCACCTTTTCCTCCACATACATTTCGGGAGCAGAGTAGCCCGAGGCCTCATTCTTGATAGACTTCTTGCCACGCTGAAATGTCCTCAAAACGCCTATGTCAGAGAATGCGATACAGTTGTCATGATCGATGAGAACGTTAGACGGCCGTATAGCGCCGTGTGACACACCATAGTGATGAAGCATAGCGAGCGCATCAATCAGACAGTGCATCCACTCTAGGAGAATGATGGGCCTTTCAGCTTGAGGTACACGCATGAACTGATACGGCGTCCGATGAGCAATGAACGATGCCAATGTGTGCTCCGGCACAAAATCAGAGAGGACATAGCCAGCATCTCCGGCGGTGTAAGATGCCCACACTCGAGCAATGTGGGGATGAGCCAGCCGTCTCGCTTGTGCAAGATCCTGCATGTACATCTCTCTCAGATCATCTTTGTCGTTGCCAGTTCCGAAGATGAACTTGCGCCTAACGAAGACTTGTTTGTGATCTGTGGGGAAGTGAATTCTGTCCCAACTTTGAAGCGACACGGCTGGAGGTACTTTGTGAACGTACTCCATAGGGATATGTTCTTGAGGTCCATAGTCAACATGGCCACCTTGCCCTATTTGGCGCAAGAGGTACAGGAACTGAGTAGCGTAAAGCTTTCGGTTCAAGCGCTCATCCGGCTCAACACAAAGATCCATGTCAACAATACTCTCGAGAGAAAACGGTAGGTCATCGTCATCCAGAGAGTCATCGATTAGACCGAAGATCTGCTCTGGCTTGCCAATCTCTGCCAAGATCAGGAACAGTCGCCTTGCTCGACTCAGGATCCATTCCATGTAGGTGTCATCTGTCAACCCTTCGCCGAACGCAAGAGGTTTGTCCAAGAAATCCCTCTCTTCTCCTTTGATTTGTGACACAACGAACTTTCGAGTGACTTTGCTCTCGATACGGTTTTCCGTCCACCATAGTTGTTTGAGAGCTGCATGCGGCGTTACTAAAGAGTGTCCTCCATAACCGTAGATGTAGGCGTTGAGAGCTATAGTTGCCGCCGTCGGAGGAACCTGAGCATAGCTTATGGTTCCCATCGTAAGCGCATAACCTCGAGGTCGGCCTCGGGCAATCTGGTGGAATAGCTGGCCACAGTGGTGTCTGCAGCGGGAGCGAGGCTTCTTCGGTCGCGGTTTGTTGAAAGTGGCAGAACGTGGGCTTCGTTGATACAAGACGTCCTAGCTTATTCCAGAAAAAATGAGGTGCAAATGATCGACTGAGGCTTCAGAAAACGTAAGTGATAGAGAACGGTGTACTGGTCCGCTGGCATCGTGAAGGGAAGTAAGACTCGGATAGCGATGTTGAATGTTTAGACGGATGGTGTTGCCCTGCGAGATATCAGACAATACTCAACACATGTGTGAATCCGCCGGGGTTGTGTAGCCACCCATGTCGTACTCAGAAGAAAGCAGGCGCCTATCTGCAGGGTTCACCAAAGAGATGGGAGGCTGACGCCATCATGCCACTGATTCAGCCAACGATGGCATCCGGCAAGAACAAGTGACCCGGTTGGACTACTGTGCCCAAGGGCGACATTCATCCAACAAGAATATCGCCAGGAGTGCTTTGCTAGATGGCGGCAGTCGAATCAAAACACCCAAAGGCAGGATGAAGAGAGGATGATTCTTAGATTTGAAATATTGTGTGCGAGCCGTGACGCCGGAGGACTAAAGGAGATACATGTTGTGTGACGATAGGCTTACTGCCCACGTTCTCTGCCGATTCCAGGCACCAAAGAGGGAATAGGTTGCGTGTCACGGGTGAGACGGCCGTGTACGTGCGGTCAGTCATGGACTTAAGCCCAAGTCGTACGAATGATGAGCACTCTGGCGGGTGAACTCGTGCCGTGGAATGGGTTGTGTCGTCCGTAGCTGGCATGTTACAAGTCGACGAAGCATGTCTTGGGGATAGTCGGTACTTTGTCGCAAGCGTATCTCGCTCGCGCGTACCTGACAAGTCATTTAACGGCAGGGTGTCAGCCAGGAACCGCTTACGGGACTCGATCCACGACTGGTGAATCTGTGTAGAGCCCATAATTTCGGAGAGTTTGTTGACAGGAATACCAGGAAGTGCGACAAAGTTTGGCTTTTTGGGCCCGCAGTGGCAGGCGTCTGAAGCTGCGTTTCAGAGCAGCATGAAATTACTCCGGTTCGTGCAGCGTATCACGGAAGGAGCTCATGACGAGGTTTCGGGCCTGGGCAATCGATCTCTCGTCATCCTGATTATCGTGACAAGCAGTGGAGAAGAAGAAACATGAAGAATAACGTCGTACCATTTGCAGGGAGCATGATGATACAGCTTGTACAGAGGTTATCGGTTCGATCAAGTAGTATGTAGAAACACCTCCGCCAATTCGTACGAAACAAACCAGAAAACCCTTTTGGACAGGAACAAATTCAAGAAACCGCTCTTTTAGACCCCACGACCAGCGACTCCGGTACTCCGACCATGATGATGGCGCCCACATGCAAACATAAATGGCAACAGAAAAGAGACTAAGAGATGAGAAGACACTGGAAGTCTAGTCCTTGCTCTTCTTCTTCTTCTTCTTTTCCGTCTTGTCCTCGTCCTCGTCGGCCTTTCTCTTCTTGGACGATTTGCCGGCTGCTTCGGCGGCCTTCTTGGCTTCCTTTTCAGCCTTCTTTGCCTCCTTGGCGGCCTTCTTTGCTGCCTTTGCTGCCTTCTTCTGCTCCTTGGTCATCTCTTCCTCGTCGCTGGAAGCCTCGGCACCAGCCTCGGTGACATCTTCCATCTCAGCGTCCTCGTTGGCGGCAGGGGCGTTGGCGGAAATACCGTCAGCATCGGCGTTGTACTTGCGGGCCTCCTTGACTTCCCACTTGGCAGGCTGAGCCTGACCGCTGGGTGCGACACCGGAAGCAGTGCTACGGATGGGCTTGCCCTCAAGACCTCTCAATCTTCTCTCGACCAAAAGTCTGCCCTGAACACCAACAGCCATCTTCTCCTCCTCGGTAGGCTCGGGCTTGTCGCCCTCGCCAGAAGTTCCCCAGTCGGAAAGAGCATCAACACGCAGACCAAGGGCGGCCTTGGTAGCGAGCATACGAGCGATCTTACCCTTGTTCTTGCCAGTTGCCTGGCCGATCAAGGAAGCGTGGTAGATAAGACCGTACTTGGGTGTGTCGTGCTTGGTCTTGAGAGCTCTGAAGAGAGCCTTCTCGGCACCGAGAATCTGGATGGTCGAGGCAGGAGACTTGGCCAAGTTGAGGAGCGAACCAGAGTGAGCGATCAGACGAGCACCAACAAGCTCACCGACAAGAGCGGTAAGGTTGGGGGCAATGGCCTGCATACGGGCGGTGAGGTAAGATGACAGCTGCTGTCTGTACTCGGTGAAGCCAACAACCTGCTCGGCAAGAGCCTGAATGTTGTCCAAATCCTCCTCGGTGATCTCAGTACCCATGGAAACCTCAGCGGCGGCCTTGACGGCGCCCTCGATCTCCTCGGGAAGAACATCGGAAAGGTCGGTGGTGGCAGCGTTAGTACGGACACCCATGGCCAGGATGACACGGGCGAAAGCGAGGTTGTCGTTGATGATCTTGGCCATCTCGGGGAAGTGCCAGCCGTACCATTCCTTGACACGCATAGCGTAGGTGTTAAGCTCCTTGTCCAGGTCGTCGAGCAGGGCAATGGCCTGGATGATCATGGTGTCGACCTTGTCGGGNGAGAACTTGAGCTTGTGGCGCGAGAGCGAATGCGACAGACCGAGGGACATGGTGGAGATGTCGTCGGGCATAAGACCGGGGATGAGCGAAGGAAGGTGCTCACGGATGGCGCGGTAAACGTCGTTGGTGGAGGAGTCGGCGATGCACTCAATGTCGAGCTTGGGAAGCTTGCTGATCGACTGACCGAGCTTAGGGTCGGCAACGGCAAGCTGGACCTTCTTCTCGTCCTTCAGGGTGTCGAGAAGCGAGGCGAGCATGGGAGTGACCTTGCCATCGGTGAGAGCAGCGGCCTCCTCGAGGGCAGCGGCGGCGCTGTCGAACTTNTGGAACTGCTTGAGCTTGAGCCTGGAGAAGAGGGATTAGTGCTGAACAGAGTGAGAGATGGTGAGTGCATCGTACAGGCCAGCGGCACCNTCGGCGGTGGCAGCCTCCTCGTGGATGTCGGTGCGCTTCAAGAGCTTCTTGTCCTTGGACTTGAGCAGCGCATAACCGGCCGAGGTTTCTGTGAGAATGAAGAGAGTCATCGTGTCGGCGGAGTCTCAGGTGCCGTAATAAAGGATTGTCGAGAGTCGCTGGACGAGGATAGACGCGACGTGTAGATGGTGGGCTCGACGACCTTTTTTCCAAAAACGCAAGACTTCAGCTTGGTGCAGGTTCTTGTCGAGAGACCAAAAATTTCGACGGCCCGGTCCGGCTTTTCTTCGGCTGACTCCGTCGTCGAGCGGCGTTAGCGCGCGGAGCTCCAGCGTGTCTGGCCAAGCACAGGACCGACCAGCAGCTTCAGCACACAACCATGTAGTAACACTCTCTGGCGAGGCTCGGCCTCTGTCCTCACACATCTCCCAATGGCCGCTCCGGACTACTTCGCCCGCAAGCCGTCATACAATCGCTCCCGCTCTGGCCTGGCCGTCCCTGGAGTCACTACCCCGGCTTCACCGCACACTCCGCTCTTGACCCGCTCTCTCTCCTCTCAACTTGGCTCACCCGGTGCTTCGTATCGCGCCGAGGAAGACACTCTCGTCTATGAACTCGGGTCGAGATCGTTTCGTGCAGGCTTCGCTGGCGACTCTGCTCCGAGATGCATCATTCCCTTCGGCCCGGACCAAATGCGCCGTCTTAACGACTTCACCACATCCACAACATCGCGCTCTGTGAACGACTGGGCAAAAGATTGGGAGTTGTGGGACTTGGATGTCCGCAACATGAATCTTGGTCTGATCGAGGACAAGATCGAACGTGCCATACGGAGTGCCCACACCAACTACCTCATGCTGGATCAACGGCCTCGCAAAGTCTTTCTTGTTCTGCCCTCCACCTTGCCTCACCCACTCGTCTCTCTCACCTTGAATGTCGTTTTCAATGCCTTCCAACCCGCAACTATTCAATTATGGACACCACCTGTCCTCTGCGCCGTCTCCGCTGGTCTGCGCTCTGCCTTGGTCATCGATATTGGTTGGCACGAAACAACTGTCACCGCTCTATATGAGTATCGCGAGGTCCTCCACAGGAGGTCAACCCGAGCCGGCAAACTGTTTACTCAGACTATGGCCGAAGACTTGCGTAAACACGCCNCCTCTTCCACATCTCTCTCCTTCGACACTGCCGAGGACATAGTCATGCGTATGGCTTGGTGTCGCGACTCACGCGATCAACACTTCACCGACAGTGTCACTCTTCCACTGGAGTCTTCATCGTTGCAAATCCCCTTCGAATCCCTAGCCGACCCGGCAGAGGAAACCTTCTTCTCCACGTCTGTTCCAGTCGAGCAAATTGATGACCACGATCTTCCTTTGCATCTTCTGGCATACAAGTGCTTGCTATCGCTCCCACTAGACGTACGCGCAATCTGCGCTTCGCGCATCGTTATCACTGGTGGTGTAAGTGATACACCAGGTCTGAAACCTCGTCTGTTGCGAGAGATAGAGAACGTAGTCAATACCAAGGGGTGGGACCCAGTCATGAACTATGGCTCGGCTACAGAAAAGAGGCAGCTCTCATCACAGCAACAGACAATAGCTTTGCCAACCAGGATCAAGCCACCTGATGTCAGTGAGGTGGATAAGCATATTGCTTCTCAGCCAGATGAGCAACCACTGGCTCGCAATGCACCGCAAGAACGCGATGAGGTTGCTGAAAAGCTACAGCGTGAAGTGCTGAAGCGCGGTATCACAATTCAAGGCGAGGTGCGCGGTGTTGAGACGCTAGGTGCTTGGGCAGGAGCTTCGCTGGTTGCAACTCTCAAGGTGGATGCCGCATTTGAGGTAAAGAGGGAAGACTTCTTCAAGAACGGCCTTAGTTCATTGGGTCACACGTTTTAGATGAGAATCGGTGGTCCAGAACACGATTGTTAAATTCTGCAAATGATACCTCAGCGCATTGAGGTCTTGTCTGAGAGTCCTAGTGAAGCGGGTAGTTGTATCCAAGATTTCTTCTGATATATCCGAATGCACTCCCGGTGCTGTGGCGTTCCCTCGTGAGATATAATTCATGGGTGGAGTACGACTTGTGAGGAAGAAGCCTCGGCGGCACGCGTCAACACCAAGACAAGATTGTTGGCCATGGATTCACCACGCAACAACGACCATTGCTTTTTCCTCTGATCACACTCAATGCGGATTCTTTGATAAATGCCTTGTAGTCATCGCCACCTCTCTAACATTGAAGCACTCATGTTTGCGTCCATCAAAGTCACGGTTCGGAACAAAATCTCATCAAACATCTGGCATCATGTTCATCCGTCACGACTCTTTTCATACGTCGCCCTGTACACTACCACCTGGTCGGCTCGGGTCACTGTACCCGGGCCTCAGGACCTAGCACTGGCGACACAATTCGATAGAGAAGTCGACAAGGCAGATATTCTCTAGCAATGGATACTTGAAACCAAGATGCAAAATACCCCACTATACTCGTATATGTTCAAGTCACGCACCAAGCAGAAGGAACACTCCAACACTCCAACGCACACTGAATCACAGTCTCGACCTCAGTGTATCGAAGCAAGCGTATCGCTACCCAAGAGTTATGAATCGTGCAACCTCTGTAAGGTCTGCCTCTCAAGCGTTACAAGGCACACATAAGATGATTCTCCACTCTGTGGACAGTCCCGCGTCTGAGGCTGGCTTCAACCGGAGGAAGAAGTCTTCTCTGTTCTTGAATTTGTCCTTCAGTAGTTTGACGAGCTGACCGAAAGGCATGTTGCGACGCATCTTGATTTGCAGGTGTTTCCCCTCCCACGCTCATTTGGGGTCCAGGACGTCCACCAAGATCGTGATTGTTGGCACTTTGATTTCCTGACTGATCGAGCAGCAAGTGACGGTCTTGTAACACGATCAGTTTCTTAGCGGTCATTGTGAATACTGGCTTACTGATGTAGGAGTCATCATGCCAGTCGTAGAAGTGGCGATAGTCTCATCGTCGTCGGACATCTTGTCGGTCAAGTTGAAAATGGCTGTCCAGAGATGCATCCAATTGTGAAGCCAGTAACACTCTGATAGTTTCACCCATTCCAAAACGAGGATGATCGTTGCTTTCGAGGCGTGGGGTTGCTTTCTTGAAGGTTCCAGTATGAGCATGAATGAGACTCCAGCATCGTACGACTACGCGTCTCTTCCAGCAAGATACATACTAGTCGCGTGTTGCATTTGTTTGGGAACCACAACACAAACATCTCAAGAACCACAAAGCTTTCCATCTCAGCTGCAGAAACGCAATATGGCTTCTCTCTATGTTGGAGACCACCTCATCTCTACTATGAATACAAAGACAGACGCTTTCCAGTCTGGTTCCCACGATGAAGTCTCAGATGACTTTGTAGATGTCCCGGGACATCGGTGTTCAGAGGGCGACGGCACTCCAATTATGCCTCCAATTATGGCGTACGATCCCAATATGGACCCTCCATACAAGATCCTTCGTGTAAGTGCAAACTCAAGGATTGATATGCAGACAGACACTAATTCCTCAAGATGGGACAAACACCAGAACATGACGATTGGATTTCTGCCAGTGCTCTGAGCGGCTCACAACCATTTTACTCGGCCCACTACGATACCATCGCCAGAGTCAAATGTTCCGAGGATTATGCCAAGAGTGCTCGAGCAGAAAGAGATTTAGCCGAACGCAAGTGCGAGGAGATCCAACTCGTCGCTATCGCAGAGAAGGAGCATCTGCAAAAGGCACTTGAGTACGCCAACGACGAGAGAGCTTTAGCAAAAGAAGACCTTGAGAGCATGAGGTTTCTCAGAGATCAAGACAAAGAAGATCTAGAGAGTTTGAGGTCTTCCAGAGACAAGATATTGCAGGACCTCTCGGAGGCGAAAGCGCAACTCGCCGCGATCGAGTCGCAGAAGACCGACCCTGCTTCTTGTCAAACATGTCGCTATGTTGTCGACGAAAACCTCAGAGTTCTGTTCAAGAACGAAGACCTGGAGGCTCAGCTCGAGCAGTCCGCTCGTGATACCGAGAAAGCTCAGCAGTCGATCGCTGGAGGTGACAATATCTTTGCTGTTATTAACAAAGTAATTGCTAAGCAGAAGACAGAGATCGCTGAGCACAAGGCAGAGATTGCTCGTCTGAACACCAGGGTTGCTGAGCTCCAAGTGTCACAGCCCTTGCCTGACAGTACTGAAGAGAAGGAGCGGGCTCTTGAAGAATCGATCGAGCACTCGGAAGCTGCCGGGCACTGTATGTGTGACTGTCCACTTGTCATGCGCATTACAGTGTGGGTGAGTGGAGCGAGCGGGAAAGACACCGAATTTGCCCTCGTCAAGATGGATCCAGACACATCATTCAAGGCAGTGCTGAAGGACTTGCGTCGTCATCATCCACTCAAGGCTTTGAGACAAAAGTCCACTGGGAGATGGATCTTCGACTCTGATACTCCCACTGATGTAAGTATCTTATTGTCTTTTCGCAGTCCATGTTTGTGTGCTGACGATCTCAAGTTGGCGATGAAAGACGAAGAGAAATTAAATTTCATCCAAGAATGTGGAGAGCCATTGTACATGTTAGATGCTACCACGGATGGTGCAAAGTGTTGGAGAGGTAAGAACAGCAGGATTTGATGGATCAAGTCCGAGGGATGTTGTTATCCTCAAGTGAATATCACGCAGAGTGACCGGTCCTTGTCTGAACAAATTGTTGATAAATGGCGTTACGGATTGCTTTTACTAAAAAGTTCTTTCCAATCAGTGTTTAGTCGTCATGTACAAGCAAAGAACAACGTGATACCTGAAGAGATGGCTATTGTTCCTCATAGACGCTGCCGTGTCGTGATCGTGGTATGCTGAGTCGTTGTACGGTTAGATGATAGATTTTTGTCGAGAGTCAAGTGAGTTGCTGAGAATTTGCTGTTGAGGATAACGAATTGAACGGCAAGTCTGTCCTTGTGTGTTGCCAAACGAATTGTGGAAGCTACGAATGACGGACCCCTTGCCTAGGTATACTTCAAAGCAGCGGTTGAAACACAGAGATAGAAGGAACGTCCGAGACTTGCAAACGTCAGCGTTACTGACAAAGTCAAATTACATACCGCTCTTCAGCCCTCGCAACACGGGTATACAAAGTCTATATAACATAAGAAAAAGAAAAAAGATACAGTTATACACAGGTTCAACTTCCTCCCTCCTCGAGTCAGCGAACCACATATCAACCCTTGAGATCACCCTTCAGACCACCTTCACCACCGTGTGTGAATCTGTAAGCAAAGGTGACGGTCACAGCGGCGAATAGAAGAACACACAATATACTAGGCCCCCACTTATCATGATAAGTAATGGCGCGACGGCTGCGGATCGATTGCACACGGTAGAGGTACAGTCCCATGCTGTAGCAGATGGCGAACAAGGCGACAATGGTGAAGGCCCATGCAGAAGCCAGAGCGGTGGTGTCACCGAAATTGAGCAGGGTGGCAGCGATACTGCCGATGATAATGCTAAATTCAAGCTGCGATGTGTGTCAGTATAGAGCAAAGAAGCGGAAATATAGACGAGAGGTGCTTACCCATGACAAAAACGTGCGCTCAGCTGCGAAGAAGACCTTGGGCTCGACACGCACTGGCACGTGAATTTTCTTGCCCTTGGGTGCCTTATAACGCTTCTCGCGGATATGGTCATTGTTCCTGGCACTCGGAATACCCATGGAAGCGTCTCCATTCGAAGGCATGGCGGTAGGTTTGGGGGTGGGTGCAGCGAGTCTGAAAGCGGTTGCCAGCTTGTCTCCGACCTTGTCAGCGTAGTGTGTCAACAGCTTGCGACGATATGTCCAGCCGCCGATGCGTTTCGCTTCCTCAAGATCATCATCCTCATCATCACTGTCATACAGTGGGTAATCTTCTTCATCGGTGATGGGTCTGGCGGCCAGACGCTCTTCCTCATCCAGCGAGTTGGCGTCGGCGCCACCGTTAGTGGTGCCGTAATCCATGCGCTGAGCAACCTCATGCTGTTCAAGAGCATCCCTAGCAGCCCGCAGACGACGGTAGTTCTCATCATCGCCGTTGGGCAGGTTGGCGGGATCTTCCATCTCATCGTCGGTGTCATCGTCCATCTGCCCACTAGTGGAGATATCTGTGCTTTGGCCAGGACGTTCGATACCGAATCGATGCGAGACAGGCTTACGGATGTCGGTATCCATCTGGGGCATCCAGAAGGGTAGCAAATCAATACGGTCAGGGTTGAGGGTTGCAGTACCGTGGATGAATTTGGAGAACTTGGGTACGGCCTCCACCAAGTGAGATGCGACAAGCTCACGGATCCACTCAGGAGGCTGTTGGCCGGCCTGTGTTTGCAGCTTGACCTCAAGAACAGCGTAAGGGAAGCGCTCGACGTCTTCGGCAGGCAATTGACCGAAGGGCCAGTCGATACCAATATCCATACGACGCCAGTTCTTGCCGGCACGTTCGCGTCCATCTAGGTTGTCTTCACGAGTCATGGTCAGCTCAGTATCGAGCGAGACACGGACGCGGGCATCGCCAGGCAACTGAAAAGCGGTACGGTTGTAGAAAGAGCGGGTAACAGGTTGCAGCTTGCGGGTGATGACACGGTACTGGATCTCTCTAGCGAGTTGCTCAAGATCAGCGATTTCCTTTTCGCTCTTCTTGCCATCACGGCGCATCTTCTCGAAAGCCTGCTCGACGGTGTAGTCGCCGCGCATGAAAGCGTTGACGTTCTTCTCCTTGAGTGCGAAACGAGCCTTGACCGACTTCTCGCCGGTCCAGTCTTCTCTGTGTGTTTTGCGCTCAACGAAGATGGTGTCAACATCCATGTCTCCGTACCATCTCAGACGGATAGCTTCTGCACCCTCAGTCTTCTTGAGACGGCCCTCGTACAGCTCCCAGGTGTCTGTGTTGTCGTAGTAGATGGACGAAATGGCCGAGTCCTTGATCTCAAACTCTTTGCTGGGATTGAAGACAAGCACGGGCAAGTGCTTGAGGATGATGAGCTTGAGCTCGGTAATGTTGTCGGGGTGGACCCAGTATTTTGTTGTTTGACGGACGAAGTTTTGCTGGCTGCCACCAGCCGACGAGTCACCCTTGGTGGGATTGCCGCGGGTGCGGACTTGGTCGTAGAGCTGCGACAGACGGACGATGGAAGCGTCGTAGTTGTCCTTGAAGAAGGGCTTTGCATTGAGACGAGCGGCAAAGAGAGGCTTCAGCTGCTGGTCAGGGTAGAGCTTGTCGTGCTTCTTGATGATCTTCTGGAAGCCCGTGTAGTTGAGCTGGGTGAACTTGGCCAGGTCGTGGACGTCGGCAATGATGTCGGACAGATCTTCCTCGAGCATGGCAAAGTCCTCCTCGCTAGGAACCTCCATGTTGGACTGCTCATTCTCTCCTTGTTGCAGAGCGGCCTTTGCGCGGGAGATGACCTCTGTGACCTCGCGCTCGCTGATCTTGATGCGGCGCTGGATCTCGCCGCTCTTGACCTGCTGGAAGTTGGAAACCTTGTCCAGCTCGGCCTCAAGCTCGCGGTAGAAGCGAGTTTCGTGTTCGTCGGTCCATGACTTGTCGGGTTCGTCGGCGTTCTCGGCGGTCGACTTTGACTTGAGCTCGGGCTGGAGGAGTCTCTTGAGCTCGTCGTAGGAGATGTAGTAGTAGTACCAGTCCTTGATCAGGGAGCTCTGCAGCTGCTGGCCGAACCTGTCGAGCTGGATTAGCTGTTGTTTGCATTGAGTGGGGCGCGCTGGCAGCCGTCGTGTGCTACTGNNTACGCACTTCATGATTGTCTCTGCTGGCGCTTCCTTGCAGCAATTTGCAGTCTGGAAACAATTGCTTTGTCGTACGGCTCCCTTGCAGAAATGGTATGCCAGTCGCTCAACTGAAAAAATCGTAGACAAAATGCGCAATGCACGATGCGTCTTCGAACAATAAATTGTGACCTCTCGAACTGCTCGTGCCACCAGCCAATCAGCGCTCGCACGTGTTTTGGATGTGGCCGCCTTGCTTACACTCGCTCCCCACTCTTTGCTGTCCCCGAGCGTCATCGAGACAACCACAGCCAACGAGTGACATCCTCTATATTGCAACACTTGCACGCCTATACACAATTTCAGAAGGAAAACTTGCAAGTCTTTGTTTGCATCACAGTTTTTTTGATTTTCACTTGTCTGCAATTTCCTTATCCACCTTATGCATAACCCCATATCAAGCAGAAACCAGTCCTTGCCCTGTCTAGTCGTGCGAATTCGTTGCCTGATGACCATCCGGCCATTCCCATTTTCCTTTCCGAATCCCACACCATATGCCAAATTCCATTCGTTAATCACATTTGCGCGACCTGTCATTCAATGACTGGCCCGCTTAAGAAGTGTAGGTGGCGTAAGTCTGACCGAAGCTCGAGGGCTCGGTACCGCTGAGGAGGGCGCCGTCACCAGCCATGAAGTAGCTGTAGCGCTCGACGAAGGACTGGCTGTCCATCCAGGGCATGACGTCCTCAAGGAAAGTGGCGATGTCAGCGTCCGAGGGGTTGTCGGTAGGGGCGAACTCAGTAACCCAGACAGGCTTGCCGCCGGCAACATCAGTGGCGTTCTGGACGTGCTCCTTGAAGTAGGCAGTGTTGGAGGCCTGGTCGTACCAGTGAATGGTAACGAAGTCGATCTGGCAGCCATCGCAAGCCTCGAGGAAAGCGGCGAGCCAGTTGAGACCCATGCTGCCACCACCGTTGGTAACGGCAGGGGCACCAAGCTTGGCCTTGCCGGCGAAGGGCATCATCCAAGTCTTGTAAGCAGAAGCGGCGTCCTGGGGAGACATGTTGGCCTGAGAAGTCATGTCAGGCTCGTTGAAAGACATCAAGTGAGTGGCACCGTTGGCGATGGCGCTGGTGGCACGCGAGTTCCAGACATCGGTGTGGCCGTTGGTAAGGCCCCAGAGGAGAGGAACGTAGTTGAAGCTGCTGGACAGGCCGGCACTGTCGGAGTCCCAGTTGTAGCCCCAGCTAACCTGGTTGTTGTTCTCGAAGCAGGTGAGCAGAGAGGCAGTGTTGTAAGCAAGACCACGCTTGCCGTTGCCAGTGCTGCTAGACTGGGGAACGACCGAGGATGAGGTCGAGGAAGCCTGAGCAGACGAGCTGCTGACGGCGACGGCAGAAGTAGGAGCGACGACAACGCTGAGGCTGGAGCTGGAGCTGGTCGAGACGGGAGCAACGGAAGTGGTGCTGGTCGACTGAGCAGCGGCAGCGGAAGTAGAGGTGGAAGCACGAGTCCACTGGTGGTGACCCTTGTTTTGGAGCTCAAGACCAACCGAGGCGAAAGTGCTGCTGGCGGCTTCGGAGCTGCTGACAGCGGCAGAGGAGCTCTCGACAAGTACAGAGGTGCTGAGAGCAACAGAGCTGCTGACAGCGACGGAGCTGGCTCTGGTGCTCAAAGTGGTCTGGGCAGGAGCAGCCTCGGCAGAGGAAGCGTGAACGGTGACAGTAACACGGTTGGTGTGGGTGATGCTCACAACAGAGTCGGTGCAGGTGCTGGTGGAGATAGCAGCGACCTCAGATGAACCGGTGTGAGGGCCAACGGCGGAAGGGTGAATGAAAGAATGACCAGAAGCCAGACCAGTGGAAGCGGCGGCGCCAGTGCTCCAGATGCCGGTAGCATTGGCCATGCCATAGGGAGCGCCAGTGCCAGTAGCAACGCCGGAAGAGCCGAAGAAGTGCTTGTTGTGGTGGTGGTGCTTGCCGTGGTGCTTTCCATGGCCGAAGCTAGGGACAGCAACGGCAGAGCCGGCGAGAGCCAGGACGGCGAACTTGATGTTGACAGAAGACATCTTTTCAAAAGTAGTGATGAGAAAGATAGAAAAGTTTGAAGATCTTGCTGTGTTTGGGAGGGCGTAAAAAGTGCTGCTGCTAGAGCGCCTTGAACAAAAGCCTACCAGGGCTTGAGGGTTGCTGAAAGAAAGAGAGTGATGTCTATACAGACGAGAGAACGAAACGAGCGAATGCTCTTGAACGAGAGTGGACAATAAGGCGGATGTGGTTGAGGGAAGGAAGGTCGAGGACAAGGTGTGGCAGCTAGACACCTTTATAAAAGCGCACTGCGCGGAACATTCGTCTACTTTTCACGATATGCGCCTCGCGACAAACGCTTCACTTAGACCCGTGCTCTCGTCACTTCCGTCTTCACATGCAGAAAGGCAAAAGTTACAACAAAGTCGTCCCAAGGGGTAAAGGGACCACGCAATCAGGTACCCGTTTTCCACTCGGTGTACTGCACAAGGAAAATCGAGCCGCGCACAGAAAACGACTAGAGACTGGAACGGCTGTCACATCGGGTCTAGAAGATCAAGGGGCACACAGACGCCATTCGCTGCTGGGCTGATATGGGGCTTGCACGGATCACGCTGTAACGTGCTGCCGGCGCATGCTGGGAAAGCTTGTGTATGGCGCCCACAACCTGAGCTGGTATGCCGTTGCCCATGAGTGATAGCAAAGGACGTTTGAAGATGCCTTGCCAATAGAACACCGCGAACTATTTCACATGTGCGTGATCTGGAGATGGAGGAGGATGAAACGAAACGCCCACCGTTCACAGTCCGGTGCTCGGAAGATCGGCCAAGGAAGGCAGGCGACGCCATCGGTTTCAGATTGCGGACCGCAACCTTCTCCAAGACCCGAAATGATTGACAGGGGTAAGCAGCCCATTCAAGCGGTGCTCAACAATTGTCATTGTCTTCAGCTTCTCGACCACAAGCCAACCCACAGGTACGTGTTTTGACAGTCGACAGTTCGCCCTGCTCCATGCCCTTGTGGCATGCATGCGATGCATCTTCTCTCCCACTCGCCAAGTGTTGACGGGACGGGAGACTCTGGTGAGTTTTCGCTCTCGAACCTTGAGGCAAAGGCTTGCCCAAATCGCTCCACTACACCACACACAGTCCGGACGACAGGCGCCGAGGAATATTGAATCAAGCCTCCACCAGCCACCGGGACGCATTCGCAATCGCGGCACAGACAGACGTCTGCACCTCACCACATGGCAAGTGGGGAGCGAGCAGCTGTTAGATCGACGAGTGCAGCATGTGGAGTCTCAACGACAGGCACAGAAGACTTGTAAGAATTTTTGCCTTTGATTAACAACCACCTCTAGGCTGTTCCACTACTCAGCTCGCCTTGTCCTCGGCGTTATACATCGAAGTACCATTGTACCTCGCGCGGGCAGATGTGATGAAATCGATTCAAGCGGACTCATCCCGAAAGGAAGCCATCTAGTGTTTACTTGGAAGACATGCTCAAGACCACTTTGCCGCATGGTGTCAACACTCGCCTGACACCAAAGGAGTCCGGAAGTTAATCGATCGAAGAAATGACTGTGACAGCTTGCAGGATGTCGTCGGCAATTTCAATATGCAGGAGCGACAGCCTTGCCGCTCAGTCTTTACCTCCGTCCGCTTAAACCTGCATCTTCACCAACAACCCGGTCCAACTTTCACACACCTACCCTCCAATTTGTCTAACCTTGCATCAGGCACAATCGTGTGTTGCCAGCTCATGATCGCTTCCTTGTACAGCACATTGAGCATGAAGGTTATGGCCTCCTCACCGATATGCAAAAGTGGCTGTACGTCGTGGCGTGTTGATGCTTACAGTCTGCGGCTCGAGTCATCTGCACTCGACTCCCGCCCTGTTCTTCCTTGTTGTCTAGAGGAGCCTGATAGCCGACCATGGCCTCGGACAACTGAATGACATCCCATCCTCGGTCTCTTGTGACTCTCGGATGTACCCCTAAGGATGCGACGGGCTCAGCCAGCATGACTATGCTGTCTTGTCGTTTACTCAAGGAGCAAATCTCGCAACGACCTGTTCGCTTGGATGATGGCATTATCGTCTGGACTGTTTCGCGGAAGACAGGCTTCTGAGCCCCATCTGCCATCATCTGTGTTGCGTGTGTAGAAAAAGTTATCAATCGTAAATATGCCAACAACAGGCCATCAATTACTCGGTTGTCATATCTACGCCTCAGATCCAATGGCATTGGAAACATGTAGCTTGTGTTGACGATGATGTAGACAATGTACTGTTGGCTTCCACTTGAAACCAGGGTCATACCCGTAGCAAGTCTGTTGATCCTTCGCTTCTGTTTCTCTAGACTCAATTTGAACCATCATCCCAACTGCCATTTTCCATCTTCGTCCTTTTCCTCGAGATAACTTTAATCTTGACTCTCAATGGGCCACACATATGGGTATGGCACATAGAGAGCTGAGTATGGATATCACTAACGCGGGGCAGCGAATCATGGGCCTTCTTCCACAACACTCCGGGTGTGCCGCGGCGACAACTGTATTCAGGCATTACCGTTTCTCTGTCGGAAAAAGGGTGGCATCAGACGTCANTGATACGAGCAGAGCAAGAACTTGAGGAGAGAAGACGTCCACAGTACGAACCTTCGTCCTCTCGGCCGACGCAAGTACATGATACTAACGAACACCAAAGACAATCAGAAGTGACACTAGAGCAAGCAGACCATATTCCACAACGAACCCCTGCTCTAACACACACATTCCAACCCTCGCCAAATCCGGAGAAACAACCCTCTTCGGGCCTTCCTCGCTGCTGGGATCCATGTTGCAACGGTAGAATCTTCTCAAACAACAGTAACCTCGCTAGGCATCAGAGGGAGAAGCGTGGTGGCAATGCGAATCTGAATTGCTCGTTTTGTGGTGTTGGGTTCAGTCGGAGTAGCGCAAAGAAGGCGCACGAGACTGAGAGAAGATGTAGGATTGTTAGCGGGAATGCGGTTGGTTGACTGAACTCATCGAGGCTCTAGAATAGTCGAGCTCCTAGACCTCATGTCAGATGCGCATCGTTTGTCGCGTTGCTAACTATGGATGATGGAGAGCAACCGAGCGCGCATCGGAGAAACAAATCCAACTGTGCGATGTACACTGGAAAGTGTGATGAGGAACAGCCGTTGACACTTCCATCATGAGAAAAGAGATCACAGCCATGCCTCCTCGACCACGTCTTCAAGTACGTTAGATTACGAATAATAAATAGCGTACGATATACAAAAATGAACCCCAAATCCTGCATGGAAGCAAAGAAACCACCCCTCCAGGTGGAAAAAACGGCAGCCTCCGCGTTCTCTTATTGTGTCCAGATCCAGTGTATAATGTGTCCCCCGTCACGGAGATCGAACCCGTGCACGGGGATTGGCGAATGTCGGCGCCAGCCAAGTATGCCACACGACCTGTCGGTAAGGCAGGGCACCGTACTTGGCTGGAGACAGGAACAGACAAAACAAGACAGTATATAAAGGTAGGGTCAAGCTGTGGGGAAGCAACAGGATCGTGTGATGGTCAAGCCGATGTTCGTGCCTGAGGGCTCAGGCCGGCGTGGAAATCCCATCTTTCGCCAGAAGGCTCTCCTGTGAATGCCCACCGTTGGTTTTACTGCATCACTCGATTCGAGACATGCCTGCGGACATCTCAGTCGTGCTAAGTTGTAGATCGACTGAGCCATCCCGATGCCGAGGTCCTTCGGAGTACACGACGGCCCTCATACAGGCTTTCCTAGGCGTATCATGGCGCCGAGAGATTGAACCAATATCTGAGGCTTTGCCGCATCGTTCGAATATGTGTTGGTCTAGCCAAGAACCATGGTGGTTCGCAAAATTGTTGTCCTTGCTAGTCGTCTGCAACATAGTCGCTCCTCATTGACGAATTCGGTGGTCCTATAGCAGTATCTACCATGACAGTGTCGGGTATCACTGCTCGGTACATCTCCAAGTTTGTTATCATCTCGAACCAAGCCGTGAAACAAGGGAATCGTGCTCTCCAGAGTCTATCGAAAACCTTTGCGAAGCCGAAACTGACCAACCCAGCACAGAAGAGATCGGCCAAGGTCAAGCAGTCCGCCACAAGGTATCTCTTGTCCTGTAAATGATCCTCGAGAATCTGGATAGCTTGAGCAGTTTGCTTTTTCGCCATCTCGACGCCTTCCGGAGCATAAGGTGCCACACCTAGCAATGGCAAGATCCAGGCCGCCATTCTCTTGACTACATCGCTGTTACAAAGTGACATCCAGCTGACGATATTGATGAAGTCCATGTGTCCAGAGCCGAGCATGCTTGATTCGGTATCCTGACTCGCCACTNNGCATCAACATGGTCAGATTCTTGATGAGACAGATCTACGAAAAGCTTTTGGTCAAATCATACCGTGCAACGCAATCGCCATACACTCTGTCAGGACTGTTCCATCAGAGCTCACAAAAGTAGGCGTCTTGCCCAGTCGGTTCAGCTTCAGGTACTCTTCGGAAAGCCCATCTTGTGGATTTGCCTCAACCACCTCAATATCAAAACCAATGGCATGAGCCACAGCAAGGATACCGATCGACCTCGGACCGCCNCTACTGAGTGATTGAGCTGTCAGCCATTCTGAAAGCTTAATATTGCCCCTAGGACTCTTACCTACCTTGTATGTGTATAATTTGTTACGAGACGTCATTGTCAAAATTACCACACTTCACTTCACCACATCAGAAAGTACGGTAACGATTGACAGATAGAACATTGCTCCAGCGTGATTCGAAGTAACAAAGACGTCGTCCGAGGTCTCGGTCTGATCCCTCGGTGCCAAGCATGATCCATCGGCATCCGTCGGCATCCGTCGGCATCCTCGCGATCCTACATGATCCTCCATCTCAGCACCGTCTTGGACGCCTGCTTGAACATTATAAATACGCAGAAACTGATACAAGACCATCGTGCACGGTATTACAGGTAATTGGAGACCTCAATCAAGACTTCACATGCTTGGTCATATCTACGAGGTCATCTGAAGGTGTTTGTGTTCCATGTAGGGTAAGAATGTTTTGCAAGCCATCACTGCATGAATCGTTACCTTCTTAAGGTAGGCGCAGACCATCCTAGTCAGGAAGAAATGATGGAGCATTCCTTCCTGATCCAACGCTAGCACCCAGTCTTAATCGTGCTACATAAAGCAAGAGTCGTTGTCCCTTTCTGTCTTCTTCCCAATCGCTTCAATATTTGTCTTCCACAATCGAGTTACTTCTTCGTCCCTTTCCCCTTCAACGTTCCTCTTCACCATAGGCAACTTGTGTCGACCATTATTGAGACCCACAGTTGTCCTTTCCCACTTTCCAAGCAGTACAACATGGTCAGCCTTGACCTCGTACGCAAAGCCAATAGTAGCTTAGGCTCCAGACTACCCAATCCTGTGGCCCTCTTCGTAGGAGGGACCAGTGGCATAGGCCGAAGCACATTACGCCAACTCGCTCTCAATACCAATGCTCCAACAGCCTACATCGTCGGACGTAGCGAGAACAGCGCCAAACCAGTTCTCAAGGAGCTACGCCAGATCAATCCACTCGGCTCTTTCAACTTCATCGAGGCCGATGTTTCACTCATCAGCAACGTTGATAAGGCTTGCGAGAGCATCAAGCAGCGAGAGAAAGCACTGGACATGCTCTTCATGACTCCAGATGGACTGTCACTGGTCGGACGTCGAGAGACGAGTGAAGGCATCGACAAGTTGTTTGCCCTACGTTACTATGCTCGTATGCGCTTTACTCAGAATCTGCTTCCATTATTGGAAGCTGCAGAGACTCAGCCTGGGCGTGTCGTAAGTGTTCTGGGTGGTGGCTTCGAGGGCAACATCGATGCCAGCAACCTCGACTTGGAGCACAACTACAATATCGTCAGCTGTGCCATGCATTCTGTCACGATGACATCGCTGGCTATGGAACACCTAGCCACCTCACATCGCGCTTCTTTTGTGCATGTCTTCCCTGGCATAGTCGGCACGAACCTATACACCAACAGCTTCGCTCCGCCGTTGGCTGCGATGTACAACTATGGCATGTGGCCTTTGATGTACCCGTTCTCGGTCAACATCAACGAGAGTGGCCAGCGTCATCTCTTTCATGCGACATCTGAACTCTATCCTGCCAACACACTTTACAATCATGAGGCTCCGACCACTCGAGCTGAGACGAAAGCAGCCATGGGCTCTGATGGAGTGCTTGGCAGTGGCGCGTACCTGATGAACTGGAAAGGTGAAACGTTTGCAGGAGGCAAGAAGATGCAGAAATTAAGGAAGCGAGGCATGGCTCACAAGGTATGGGAGCACACTATTGATCTTCTCAGCCGCACTGTGAGGTAGTCGCGACCAATGAGTCATGTGTTATATTTGAGAAAGTCTTTCAGAGTCGACAATTTTTACTCTTATCCGAAGGGGGTGCATCGGAATATTTGACCAGTTTCCTCAGATCCAGATCTTAGTCGAAGAACTGTATCATGGATTGTAGATTTCCATCAAAGTCGAATGTGCTTGTATTGAGATCCGTTCCGAACCAATCGACTAGTTGCGTAGCGTCTAAGCTTGCGGATGGCAGCGTAGAGTGCGTAGTATCCGGCATATCGTTGGTTTGGTCTGTACTTGACATATACCATGCCAGTGCTTCTGCGTCAGATGTAGACAACATTGCTCTTTCCGTACTTCCAGGGTCTTGCGAGATATAGGCATCTTCCCCAACATAGCTGGACTGCTTTTGAATTGTACTCGCCTGAGCAGCCGTCTCGGTGTCAGGTGCCTCTTCCAGCGTCCATAGATTGAGCCAGGCTAATTCGGAAGCAATATTCCGGTCGCCACATTGTCGCAACGGCTCTCTCAGTTTCCGCAAAGTACCCATAAGCTTCTGAGTGGGCCACAGAGTACCCCAACCACTGAGCATTGTCAACAGACGTTTAAGAAAGACATCAGCCCTGATGTCCCCAATCTTNTGTGCCGCATCTGCATGATCTGCAGATCGTGCTGCGGCAAAGTGGAGTTTAACGAGAACAATCGCCGTATGTGTTATCTGAACGAAGTATGTTGACGGGAGAGTACGTATGAGAGGGATATCCAGGGACAGAAAGGAGTCTAATGAGTTGTGCGCGGCTGTAAGACAATCTGGAAGGGTAGACGGACCGACAGTGACTGCATTTGCACCGAGTTCCGAAGGATAGTTGGCCGATGGAGTTGTAGTCATAGCCAACTCGTGGATGTAGAGCGTCACAAATTGCTGAGATGATCTGAGCGAATCTGATTATGTCAGCAACCGATCAAATCATTTCAGAGTTGAAGAGATACCGTTCCATATTTGGACCTTTGTAATCCACTCTGCAAGCTGACGCTTAGCAGCTCTGTAAGTGATCTCGACCGCCGTAGAACCAGAACAAGAAGATAGCTGTGCTTCGAATTCCTCAAGGACGTGCTGCAATCTGATATGAGCGCACAAGACCTTATCAGAAGCAATAGCAGCAGGAGACGTTTCCAAGACTTCGAGGCATTCATCCATGTGACGATTCCAACGCATCACATTTGGTGTCTGCGATGCCAACGATGTACTGCTNATACATTAGCGTGTTGACACAGCCAAGCATCCATACTATACATACTTCACGCATATGTAGTAGCATGCCAACCACATCCTCCTAACTTCCAAAGTAGAGAATTGAGACTCGCTAGTAGCGCCACGAAGGTTATCCGTCTGGAGCGACGTCATCATACTCCATGACCAGTCCCTCAAACGCTTCCCTAAGCCCATCATCATAGCCATATTCGCAGCTGCATGAGTGATGTGAAAGACATCTATCTCTTCACCAGCTTGCGGATGCTCGAAATCCTTATACCATATTACAGAGATGACAAATGCTTGTAGTAGAGACATGCTGTATGCATTGGTGCGAAGCAAACGAGTAGAGTACACCTTTACGAGAAGTCTACGCAGCTTTCGCGTGACTTCTAAGTCATGAAAGCCATCACCTGCGGCGTCTAGAATGGCCAAAAGCAAGATAGGTGTGTTTCGCCGGAATTCTTCTGTAGTCACGCCCAAGGGAAATGTCACCAAAGGTAGATGCTGCAGCATATCCGCTCTGAAATGGTCAAAGATCATGCTTGCCGTTTCATCATCAATAACGTCGCGTATCGACGCACCAACATGAGCATTAGAATAATCAGTCGGAGACGAGTAAGAGGCGTCGGCGATTCGGTTGGAGTCCAAGAGAGCAGTCACCAGTCGTGGGTTTAGCATGGTCGTTCCTTCCGCCGTATGGGTCTGAGCTGCAGAAGAAGCAGATACACCTCGATCTTGCACAGAATCAGTCAACGGGCTTAGTCTTGCTTCGATAGCACCGATGGGTCTGTTGTCGAACCGCTTCTGCCTTTTGTTTGACTCCTCGAAAGGTAAGCAAGATCTGCCCGCCTTGCTACAGCGTGCACACGACCGACCATCATCTGATTTCCTACAGCGCACTTTGGAGGTACGACATGCTTGACAAGCTCGGCTCGGTTTCATTTGGTCCACGTTGGTAGGTATTGATGTTTCTGGACTCATAGTAGAGCGTGATTGTTGAACGCGTCTCGATGTTGGTGAAGCCTATAGTGATGGTTGTGTTCGGACTCCATCATATAGATCCGTGAAAAGATGCTGAAGAGACGCGGACAATAATCAGATGAAAGATCCAGACAAGATGATGTCGCTGATGTCGATGACATGTTGAACCAGAAGTCCTGGTAATGCAGATGTTGACGAGAATGATTCTTATGTCCGCATTATTTCCGATCACTGTTCGTCTTCCTCCACCAACATGACATCTGCACCTCACGAACAGCTTGCAATGGAGAATTCGCTAGGTAATTGACTTCTATATGATACTATGCTGAGACTGATTTTACCCGCCGTTCGCTGATGTAGACGCACGCATTATCCGCCATCCAGCATTCCCAAGAGGCCCCTCCGTATCTGCAATGATTCGGCGAACCACGATGCATCTGTAAGCGCCGTGGTGCATGTTGAAGCGCTGTGCCGCACAGAAATGCGATGCATGATAGCCGCTCAAGAAAGTCCTCAAAACTCACGGCAGTCGAGAGAACAAATGTACATTAAATCTCAAAGGCTGCCTTCTACCCTTAGATTCGGCAGTCATCATCAGAAATTGATTCGAGCTCGACCCTTGACGACATCAGGCTTGGGTGGTAACTTGAGATGGGCTTCTTCTATTCGTCGATGTTGTTGTTTCTTCTTCTACTTGCCTTCGTGCAGCTCTCGCTACAGCAATGTTACAATCTCGATGGCAGCATAGCACCCCACGATTCGACTGCTGCACAATCTGGGACTAAGACTGATGTATCTACCATCAGTATACCCTCGATCGTAGTGGCAGCTCCCACCACATCACCTACCGAATCTACAGGCCAAAGAAGAGACTGGACAGGCGTAGGCATCGGAGCAGGCATCGGCGCTGCAGTCCCACTACTCATCTTACTGATCGTCGGCAGTCTGCTCTGGCGGCGTCATCGTCGTCGTGCGTTGCAGAAACAGCTTTCATCTGAAGAGGGTGCTTCGTCCAGGATCACAAAAGACCCATCGATACGTATGGACAGACCTGCTTATCTGAAAGCGTACGAGGCAGATGGAGTGCCATCGTATGAGTTGGATGCTGTTCGTGGGACGGAGCTGCCATGGAGAAGTCCAAGAGAGTTGCCAGGGTCAATGGGAGAAAGGCAGAGACATCAAAGATATATTCTGGGAGTCCTAACAACCCGTTCGAGCTTGGCTAAGCAATATGGCGACGACAAATAGAATTAAATGATTATACATATTCTTACAACAAAACCCCTATATATACAATAATACTACAGCATTGATCTCAGACTTGAAAGCTCAGGGCTTACAGCTTCCTTGCTCTTTAGAGTCAAAACAGCAGCTCTCTGGGCAATGTCGATCAACTCTTCAATCCTGGCATCATTGCCTCTCTTAGCAAGACCAGCGACTACAGTGCCCAGGAAAGTGTCCCCAACACCGTTGACACTGACAATGTCCTTCTCATCGACCTTCTCAGCAGCAGGGAAGAGACGCATGTAGACACCCCCAACGCCAGACGACTCTTCAGGGAGATTGAAGCAGCGACTAAGTATGTACGGTGAAGATGCAGGATCTTGGAGACGCGAGTCGCCAGCAGGCAGAATCTGAGTGAGGAGTACACCCTCGGCGCCGAGCTTGACACAGATTTTGGGGATGAAAGGTAAGAGTTGAATAGTCTGTTGTGGGATGCCAGCGTCGACGAGAGACGAGTTTGTGGCCATGGTCATCGCCACACGAGCGCCTGTGGAAGGAATGCCCAAAGAATCAATGACTGCCCACCAGTCCTGGCGGTCGAAGAAGCCGAGGGAGCTGGCTGCTGCGTACATGGCTGAGAGTTCCATAGAGTTGGGAGTAGACAGATGAATCGATGGGTTGGGGAAAACCTGCAAAGGTGTTTGTGGAGGAAGTTGGAAGATCTTGGGCGCCTTTGCAGTGCTCACAGGCTCAAAGGCAACGTGAGCGGAGATAGACTTTGCAGCTTCGAGCCAACGAGCCAAAGACGGCGGCTGCCAGTTCGCGTCCAAGACTAGATGTGTGGGCTTGCCCTGTTGTAATTGAGGCAGCCAAAAGTCGTTGAGCGTATCACTTGATGTAGAGGTGGCTGTTGATGGCTGGCCTGGATGAGCTGCAGGTTCGTCCAGAATGTCCATATCGGCCATGGCGATTATCAGATCCTTGCTGGCGTCGTTGACTGCCACGTATTGAGCGGTATTGCTCCCCTGACGAGTCTTGATACCGGTGCTTTCGAGGCCTTCTGTTGCAAGTGCATCGAGAGCAGCTCTGCCCGACAGGTCGTCGCCAACTGAACTGCAAAGACGTACCGAGTCACCTACGAGATTCGCTGCACGAGCAACGTTGTGGGCTACACCACCGAGGGATTGATTAATCTTGGCGGGGTTGGAAGTATGCAAGACAGGCTCCTTGCTCGCGGCAGATGATATCGGAGCATAATCACACGAGAAGTCAACAGCGAGTGCTCCAGCCACGAAGACCAAAGGAGGGGTTGCGGTTTTGGTTTGCTCGACAGGACTGGAGATGGCCTTTGAAACACCAGATGTAGTATAGTTTGAGGAGCCTGGTCCAACTATCTGTGAGCGCAATGCTGGTTGAAACATCCTACCAAAGTCAGCCGAAGTGACTTGGAGCTCCAAAACTACACTCACTCACGAAGGTGGACTTTGCTCGGTTTCGGCTTGCAGCTTCATCAGCTCAGCCGCCACCGAGGTGCCTCTTCGGACGTTGTTCTCAATCAATGCCTTGTTGGACTTGACACTGTTCTTGCCTGTCAAGTCCTTGATCTTGGCAAGAATGAACGGAGTGTTGGCAGCTCCGGTAGCACCTGCCTGTGCGGCTTCCTGCAGAGCCTCGTCGATTACCTTGTCCATTTCGGCTTTGGCAATACTGAAAGCTTCGGGGATTGGGTTTGCGAACAACAGACCAGACTGCAGGCCTAGCGAACTGTGCGCGTGGATGACTGCAGCAGCAGTCTTCTCGTTCTTCAAAATCATCGGACTTTGGATACCACTCTCCCTGGTCCAGAAAGCAGGAAAATCTATGTTGCCATCACGACCATCAGCGAAGGTGGCAACAGGTACGCCTTGGGTCTCCAAATACTCTAGAGTTCTTCCGATGTCGAGGAAGCTCTTGCAGCCGCTGCTGACCACAGCGACTGGAGTACGGCCAAGCTCGGTCAGATCGGCTGAGATGTCCATAGTACTTTCAGCACCTCTGTGAACACCACCCAAGCCTCCCGTGGCGAAGACTTGAATGCCGGCTAGATGAGCCAGAATCATGGTGCCCGCCACAGTTGTGCCGCCATTGTAGCGGCGTCCAGGAGAGCCCAAGCCGCAGGCAAAGCCCAAGTCGCGCCGCGAGATCTTGAGGGTATCAGGCTTACCAGCAGCACCAGCGAGGCGGATGATTTCCTCTGCGTCTAAGCCTACACGGGCGATGCCATCGAGGATACCAATGGTAGCCGGGACACCACCGCCGGCTCTAACAATACTCTCCAGGTGAGAGGCTAGAGCGATGTTGTCCGGATAGCTCCAGCCATGTGTGTAAATCGTGCTTTCTAAGGCGACAACGGGCCTGTGCTCGTGGATAGCCTGCTGGACTTCTTCAGAGACCTTCAGATAAGGGCTCTTAGATGAGAGGTTGCGAACACCTCGCAGAGTAGGCGTCGATTGGCGCCATGTTCGGCTGCGAAGTGCACCTTGACGCAATCTGAACATTTACAGCAAGCAGCAATTGAAACAATCCTTCTGATTGAGTGCAATGGTGGGAACAAGAATATATTGCGCGAGGTCGAGGTACAAAGTCGAAAGTGTTTTGGAGGAAGTCACGATTGGATGACGCGGCGAGTCGGGGGAAGGTGGGCCGAGAGCGAGAGGCCACGCTTCCACCAAAGCTGGAGAGCTATCGGCGAGATGCTTCTGCTTCCTCAGGAACTCACCAAACCATACAACCACTATGAGGAGTTTGAGTTTGCTCGCAGGCTGCGCCGCAGCGCTGCTCTCCTTTGCCAATGCCGAAGCCAACCTCAGCAACCCCGATGTCTCCAAGCAGATGCTCAGCGGCACCTTCGAGCCTCCGCAGGTCTTCCAGCACACCAACCTTGTACGAACCGTCAACCTGGAGAAGGAGTACCCTCGCGAGACAATCAATGTCGTTGTCGAGAATATCGACTCGAAGCCTCAGCAGGACTACTACCTGCCTTTCCCTCAGGATCTGATTGCCAGAATCGGAGGTCTGGATGTCAAGGACAAGAACAAGCCCGACGCCATCTTCCCTAGCCCGGAGATTGTTGGTATTGACACATACAGGTGAGTGGGTCTTATCTATGTAACATCCTCAAATGCGCTGACAAACANNAGCCCTATCGAGTACTACCGCATCAAGTTTCCCTCCGCACTGGCCCCCAAGGAGAAGCTCACGCTGTCTATCACCTACTCGGTCCTGTCCGCCCTGAACCCTTTGCCCGCCACCATCAACCAGGCCGACAAGCAATATGTCCAAGTCACCCTCAATGCCTATACCAACTCGGCCTACAAGACCATGAAGCAAAAGACCAAGCTCAAGATGCCCACCAGCGACGTGCCCGAATACACTGTTGTCGGCACCAACGCCGAAGGTCAGGAAGATCCCGTCAAGCAGGGCGTTACCTTCACCTACGGTCCCTACGGCGAGGTTCCTGCTGGCGCCAACCAGCCCGTCTCGCTGAGATACGAGTTCACCAAGCCTCTGCTGCACGCTACCCTTGTCGAGCGCGACATCGAGGTCAGCCACTGGGGAGGCAACATCGCTACCGAGGAGCGCTACTGGCTCGAGAACAGAGGTGCCACCCTCAAGAACCAGTTCTCGCGTGTCCAATGGCAACAGACTCAATACTTCAACNCCNCTACATCGGCCCTGAAGGAGCTCGAGTACCCTCTTATCATCGGAAGCGCAAATCCCTACTTTATTGACGATATCGGCAACGTCAGCACTTCTCGCTTCCGTCCCAGAAACACCCCCAAGGAGGCTCTTCTCCAGCTCAAGCCCCGTTACCCCTTGTTCGGTGGCTGGAAATACAGCTTCAAGGTCGGTTGGGACAACGACCTCAAGAGCTTCTTGCGCAAGCTCAAGACTGGTGACGGCTACGTTCTCAAGGTTCCTTTCCTCGAGGGCCCCAAGCAGCCCGAGGGTCTGGAGATTGAGAAGTTGACTGTCAGAATTGTCCTCCCTGAGGGCGCAACGTGAGTTTTGTTTCCTGCTGTTTCAGTCTATTGTCAGAGCTAACACGAATTGCAGTNNAACATCAAGTTCGAGACCAAAGTTCCCATTATCTCGTCCAAGGTCAGCACACACCGCACCTTCATGGACACTGTGGGCCGCTCAACGCTCCAGCTCACTGCATTGAACGTTGTCGATGACTTCCGCGGCAAGGAGCTCGTCGTGACTTATGATTACCCCTTCCTCGCAGGCTTCAGGAAGCCTATTGTCATCTTCAGCTCCCTAATGGCAACCTTCGGCGTCGCATACCTCATTAGCAGACTCGATGTCAGCATCGGCAGAAAAGCGTAGATTGTTTTTGTAGAATTGAAAGTTGTTTCCTATTTTTGATCTCTATATGGATGTACATCTTTTTCCAGAGAAGGGTCTATGATGTATGGCGGAGAGGGCAGATGGAGTTGAGAAGTATTACAGCGGCCTCGCTGAGGTACGCTTGTTGACTAGTGCAGACCAGCTGCACTGCGTGGGTGATTGGATGGAGAGGATTCAAGGCTTCTTGGTACGCTCGGTCTGGGTTCCGTCGTCCCAGAATTCCATGTCGCTCTCAGAGTCCAGAGCACCCTTCTTGAGCAGCTGGCCCTTTTGCGCGAGAATGTCTTCCAGAGTGATACGCTTGTCGGAGAAGATCNNTAGACATGTCAGCGGTTGTCGCGTGAGATACATGAGACTTGATTTGTGTACCTTCAGATGGTCGGCAATCAGATGTCTGTTCTTACAGCCGGGACATGTGATGAGAATAGTGCCGTGGTGGTAGCCCTGCTTTGACATGCGATGCGAGGAGCGGGTAGAGCACGCCTTGCAAGTGAAGGTCATCTCATACGAAGGCACCTCCTCGCGGGGCTCGGCCTTGGGTAGTTGGTCGGGACGGTCGGTCAATGGCCTCGCAGTTGATTCACATCGTCGTTGTTGTGACTGAAAGGAGGGAATGAGATGTGTTTTGGTGCGGAGGAGAGGCGGGGATGCCGACGAGGGTCGCGACGAGAGGTGACGGAGTTGTTGGCGGCATGCTTGGGTGACTGGAGGTTGGCGCAAGCAAACGCGCTGCAGGATACGGGTCGCAGACGGGAGAGACATGGCGTAGGAAATGTCGATTCGAGGGAGTGAATTGTGAAATGTCACAGTTCAGCTGTTTGCGGCTGCGTCACTGGCGGCGAGGAATTCTGCCAGGTGGACTGTGCGCCGGAGTGAATTGGTGCTTTCCGAATGCGGCGGGCAGCTGCCCATGGCCGCGCTGCTGATATCACGAACAAGAGCCCTTCACCTTCATGTTCTTGCCTCCAGTCACATGTCTTTATTTCCCATCGCTCTTCACTCTACTATTTGACTTGTCTGAAGACTGTTGACTCGCAGCTTTCCACACAAAGCGGCCACAAAGACCCTGACCGCCCAAAGCCAAAGCTGTCCGCTGTCACTGCAACGGCTCTCCGACCCCGCCACCATCCAAAAGGCGAGACAACCCAAGACAATTGCTGATCTGAAAACACCACAACCATGAGCAGTCGCCAGCGCACAAAGATCCGCGCTCCCAGAAGGGTGAGTCTAATCCGATACCTATCACTTCCATCTCGAAGCCTGCTCCTCTTCTTGCACTGTAACCCTCTCTAACATGAAGCGCATCCAGNNGGCGTGGCTGGTGCCAACGATGTCGACTTTGAGGACACATGGGCAACCCTTTCACATGCCTTCGGCGAAATCCACACCAAAAACGCTTCCGCTCTTTCCTTTGAACAGTTGTACCGCGCCGCATACAAGATAGTCCTCAAGAAGAAGGGCGACGACTTGTACAAAAAGGTCGCCGACTTTGAGACCCAATGGCTGTCCACTTCCGTCCGTCTGGACATCGCTCGCACTCTGCACGCCAGTATCCTCGCCAACGTCGACGACTCCCTAAGCGACCCTAGCGCTACTGCTCCCGAACGCCGCGAAGCTGGTACTCGCTTCCTCGCTGCCCTCAAGTCCGCCTGGCAAGACCACCAGACTTCCATGAGCATGTTGACAGACGTCCTCATGTACATGGACCGTGTCTACTGTGCCGACACTAGACAACCTTCCATCTTCTCCAAGGCTATGAGTCTCTTCAGGGATAGTATCCTGTACTCAACCGCCATTACCTCCACCCAACCTTCGCTCTCCTTCCTCGATACATTGAACGCCGTCGTTCTCGACCAGATTCGCATGGACCGTGATGGCGACTACATCGACAAGTCCCTGATCAAGGCAAACACCTACATGCTCGAAGGCCTCTTTGAGACGGACGCAGAAGGAGAAGACGAAAAACTATACCTCACCAAATTCGAACAAGATTTTCTCGACAAGAGCGCAAAATTTTACCGCGACGAGAGCGAGCGGCTTNTGAAAGAGTCGGATGCGGGCACATACTGTCGTCATGTTAGGAGAAGACTGGACGAAGAAGCCGACCGCTGTCGCTCCACCATCTCGGAATCGACTTCGGCCAAGATTGTCAAGGTCGTCGAGGATGAGCTCATTCGCCAGCAGATCAAGGCCTTGATCGAGATGGACAGTGGAGTACAGTTCATGGTCGCCAACGACAGGCACGAAGATCTTGGTCTAGTCTTTGAGCTGGAGAGCAGAGTGGATCCCAAGAAGCCCGAGTTGACCAAGGCCATCCAGAAAATCATCCAGGAGATGGGAACCAATGTAAACACCAACGCTATGAACCAGCCAACTGCGCAGCCGACCGCTCCGGCCGAGGATGGAGAGACAGGAGAANAAGAAAAGGCAAAACCGGTAGAGAAAGTCAATCAACAGACCGCGGCAGCTTTGAAGTGGGTTCAGGATGTTTTGGACCTGAAGGATCGTTTCGACCGGATCTGGAAACTTGCTTTCAACCAGGACCAAGTTCTACAAACCGCCCAAACCCGCAGTTTCTCCGACACGATCAATGCTCTCCAGCGAAGTTCCGAGTACATCTCGCTGTTTATCGATGACAACATGAAGAAAGGTATCAAGGGCAAGACCGAGGAAGAGATTGACCAAGTACTTGAAAAGGCCATTACCTTGGTTCGCTACCTCCAGGACAAGGACATCTTCGAGACATATTACAAGAAGCATCTCTCCAAACGCTTGCTCATGGGCAAATCCGTGAGTCTCGACGTAGAGAAACAGATGTTGGGCCGCATGAAGATCGAGCTTGGCAACAGTTTCACACTCAAGATGGAGGCTATGTTCAAGGATATGAATCTCTCGGACGAACTTACTTCAGGTTATCAGACATATGTCTCGAAGCTCGGCGACAACGACTCGAAGAGAATCGAACTCAATATTCACGTCCTCACCAGTATGACGTGGCCAGTCGAGAGCATGAGAGGACATGATGAGGATCGAGATGGTGCACTCAAGATCATCTACCCTCCTGCGATCGAGAAGATCAAGACCAGTTTCGAGCAATATTACACTACTAAGCACTCTGGCAGAGTACTGAGTTGGCAAGGCGGCTTGGGAACAGCTGATATCAAAGGAACTTTCAAGCTTCCCGGCAAGGACGGCGGTCCTCCCAAGACCAGAGTGCACGAGCTCAACGTGTCGACTTACATGATGATCATCTTATCTCTCTTCAACGATCTACCTGTAGATGGCGGGCTCACCTACGAGGAGATTGCTGCACAGACCAACATTCCACAGAACGAGCTCATCAGAAACCTGCAATCACTGGCAGTGGCACCTAAGACTCGTATTCTTGTCAAGGAACCTATGAGCAAGGATGTCAAGCCCACCGATCGCTTCTCATTCAACGAGAAGTTTTCATCCAAGTTCATAAAAGTCAAGGTCGGCGTCGTCACTGCCGGCAACAAGGTCGAGAACGACAAGGAGCGCAAGGACACCGAGAAGAAGAACAACGATTCTCGTGGCTTTGTCATTGAAGCGGCCATTGTTCGCATCATGAAGCAGCGCAAGGAGTTGTCTCACCAACAGCTGATCAACGAGACGCTCACGCAACTAGCCCAACAGTTCAAGCCCGACGTTACCATGATCAAGAAGAAGATTGAGAGTCTTATCGAGCGTGAGTACCTGGAGCGTATCGAGGATGCCAAGTTGCCTTCGTACCGCTACCTTGCATAGAGTGACTAGGGATATCGTCTCTGCCCTCTTCCTTTTCTGGCGTACATGGGTCTTCTGCATCACATCACAAGCATTACAAGGAGTTTCGAATTCAAGCGATGGTGTTTCGGGGGTCTTACAAAACAATCCTAGGGGCATGGAAGGAAAACATTCAGGGGCAAAGGAGGCAGTTCTTTCCAGTGATACGGAAGAGGGTTTGCCATGTGGTTTTAGCGATTGGCGTTCACGGTGCCTCCCGTTTTCCACAGATGCGATAGAAGAAAAAAAGACAAGCTCGAAATAATCACTCTCTTTTCAAACAGGCACCACGTGTTCTCAATTAGTGCAAGATCTGGTGAATAAGCACAGAGTAGTGCTTGATCTTGGTTTACAAAAGGTACGTGGTGGATTCTTCCTCTTTTTGTAGTACCGGTTCCGTGCGAATAATTACCATCTTCTTCTGATACGAAATCCTCTCCGGTATCTACCCATTTCTGAACAACTGGCTTATACCACTGATCCACGTACTTTTACATATTGAGCTTGCCGTTCTAGTTTCTAGGTGTAAAATATCCCACAACTTCAGACTTGAAATCATAGCTAACTATAGCTACATAATGGAGCCGTTTTAACTCCTCATTTAAAAGCAGTTTTTGCTTGTATTTAGTGATATAACTAGCGTAGTGCCTTTCTCTTAGCTTCCTAGTAACGTAGGGTGTAAATTCAGCTGCCTAGCCAATGTGTATCTCATTGCAAAACCTGACTGTACGCCAGTCTTTAGGCCTTAGATGGCGTTGAAGCATTGTCTCTGCAAAAGCCTTTGAGTGTAGAAGGAATCGACAAAATTCGGTTGAACCACGTCAGTTCCAATGCATGAAAATGCTGATCAAAGTTTCTCTTCATATCGTTGCAGACCTAAGTATCGAACAAGCAGCCGAGAACTGGGCATCCATGCTAGCACTCGTGCTATTACCCGTGTCGTTAAAGACCACTCACCTACTTCGATCCCAATCGCAGCACCGTAATCCTTCGTTCGTCTTTCCAGTTTCTGGAATGTTGGAACATCTCCATCGCCAAGTTCTTCTCCTTCATCAGACAATCGCTGAATATGTTCGCCTGCGTCGCCGCCGAAGGCTTTCCGTGTAGCTTCTTCATCTTCAACTTCAGATGTTGTTTGAGCGCTCTTGCCTGCGTGTCTTCTTTGAGGCCGATTTGTGCTTTGGATGGAGTCGATCGAGTCTCTCCTCCCTGTCTCTTTTGTAATCTTGTTCCCGCGCCACGGCTCGAAATCTCGCGTTGCGTTCTTCTCACACTCGTACCACGAATTCATGAGATCGGTCTTGAAGGTACTTTCTGCCGAGCAAGCCATACATTGTATGGATAAGCGAAGGATAGGCATGTTAGGGTAATATTCGTCGGTTGTCTGCTTGCGCGCGTTAAATTTGCGACCTCTGTAGATGAACTCGCCGCAGCTGTTGCAGCGCATGGAAAAAGGACTCATCAAGCGGACAGATTCTGATACATTGTGTTGCCTCTTTTCGTGTCGTGTGAATTTGCTTGGATCGAGATCCGCTGGATAGTATATACAAGGACTTTTTCTTTCCGCCATGATGCTAGTGACTATGGCAGAAAGAAAGGTAGGCGTGGTATCGAAATTGTTCCAAGGACAGATTACCAGTGTACTTTGAATCAGAAAAGGGTGTGAGTCAGAAAGAGGGTGTTGGAAAAAGGCTGTGAGTTAGAAAGAGGCCTCACTAGCATCACCCGCGTGACGTCTCCATTCTACGTATGATCCGATGTTTTCTCCCTCGAAGCTTCTTCTCAAGCCCTGGAACAAGTTACTGAAGACGTCGTAAAGGGGTGTATCTGCAGTCGCAAGGAAAAATAGAAATCTTTGCCATGCGCGACCTTGCAAGATCATCTGCGCCATATCTTCTCGTCGAAGGCGTTGGAACATCTGCGCGAACTCATATTCCTCTGGTGCCAAGTCGTTGCTACCATCGTAATACTTCTGAACAGGCCACATCATGCATGGAGAGCTGAATGCTAACTTGTTTGTTTCAGTTGACGCGAATTCCCAATCAATGATCCCGGTGATGTTGTAGTCTTCGTTAATGAGTATATGGTCGCCTTTATCGTCGGCATGTTTGATGTAGTACTTATCATCCGTCGCACTTGCCAGAAGACTGGGCAACTGCTCAAGCCTCCGAAGATGAGTCAAGTAGTTGTCAGTGGCAAGCGTGGCGAGCTCTCCACCTTTGATCATGTCGATCTCGTGCTTCAAGATCGAGGTGAGCGATTCCTCCAAGGTAGGAAATGGTCCGATCGATCTTGTAGGAGACACGAACATGTGGCTCTGGGCGAATGGTCCAACCAGTCCACCNTCGAGAAACACATCTACAAGCTGCTCTATGACTTTTGTTTTCTGTTGGGTCGAAGCAGTAGACCATTGTAGTGGCTTACCAGGAAGCTTCTCCAAAAGTATGTATGGAGTTCCAATCTCTCTCTCGTCGAATGAGTGGTGGAAAACTTCTGGAACTCGTACGTTGGTTCGAGCAAGGAACTTCAGAGTTTCCACTTCACTGGTGAAGATGGCCGCTTGTGCATCGTGAGGCAGTACTGTAGGTTCTTCAAATCTCAGTCGTACTATCCAGACAATACCGTCATCGAAGCAGATGTCGAGATCGCAATTCTGACCGTCCGTCTGGTCCAAGATCTGCTTGGACGCGGCATCTGGTACTGCCTGTCCGATATCGTCCAGAGAAGCGGGTATGTGGCAGGGGACATCGCTGTGAAGACGAGTCGCAATGGATTTGAGAGCATTGAAGTCGACTTTATTGAGTAATGCTTGCAGATGGACCTGTCTTGCAGCGTCGTATGCTGTGAAGAAAGCATCGGCGTCATTGTCCNNTGCGCAATCAATACTTGCTTTTCTGCTCTATTCTAGGAGTGAAATGACACGAACCTCGGATGGACATGCATGAAATTCGGGCGCCAGGTGTACCAAGCAACGATGATTAGAACATATCATACAGTCGCCACTTCCACGCTCGGCAGGACTTTTGCAATTGGAGAAATCACAATATCTAAGAGGCATGTTGAAGAAGATATTGTTGCAAGGTCTGTCAAGTGGAGGAAGAGAAAGACAAGAGAGTCAAAGGACTGGAAACCTGTTCGCTATCTGCCAAGAGCCATGCAAGGCAGCACACCACGGCTATCGAGCAGCTCTAGATACCAACGGCATGCTCTATCGCATCTCTCAATTTTTTGGAACCACGTCTGGCCTAGATGGCCATTAGTCCCCTTAAGTTACATGACTGTTTGAACACCATATATCGGGTTCTCACACGTTTCGTAGGAACACTGGGGACGGTGACATCGTCCCAATGGAAGAGATAGGCTGGACCTTGCGGAAGGGTATTGGAGGCGGCAGTCATGTTCTCATCTAGAAGATGATAGACAAGCCCCAGATTCATCATTGGCAGCCCAGGTATCAATAGTTCGAGGATTGATCATTGCAATTGATCCATCTCAGAAATTACATTCCAAGTCTGGTCAATTCAGGTTGATGATGGACGAACTGGACTCTGACATGGATTGTTTATCGCTGTTGCATCACAGCTTTATCAAAGTATCAGAGTATCAAGAGGATGGGCTGCTCTGCTCGCTAAGGCGGACCTTTGGAATATCAGCAGATAGTACGACTTTGCACACATGCGTCGAAGGTAGTATCAACAAATTGTGTGATCCAAAAATCATGAGTTTCAGTTTTGCCAGTCCGAACGATTCACGAAAGCACAGTAAGGCGGGCGGACAGGCTTCGATGCATCACTTTGCGTGTTTCTCCGTCGCGTGAGTCGGCTCGGATCGAAGTCAGCTGGGTAGTTTTCAGCAAGGCATTCTCGTTCCGCCATGCTGCTGGTGAGTTTTGGAAGAGAATGCGGTATCGATATACGTCAAAAGGATAGGCGTGCTTCGAATCAGAGGTGGCTGCGAGTCAGCTGACTTGCCATGGACCTCCCCTTTCTTGACGGATGTCAGTCCCATACACAACTGCCGGCTCTATCTCTCGCTGACTCGAAGAGACATGTCGGTAGATCGTACCGACATGCGATTATCTCAACGTCGTTAGATCTACCTGTCCAAAAAGAATCAACTTCGCATCGGTCGGTCGAGCGTGGACAAGATGGGACCAAGCTTGCGGTGGTGGAAATGTCACCCAACGCCTCCTGAACGAGTCATGACCGACTACCACTACCACGAAACAATAGTCGACGTTAGATGCATGAACACATGAAGGGGCAACCAGGGTAAAGTAAAAAGTCATGGAGGAAGAGTTTGATATTGGTACAATCCCTATATCATAGCCGCCAAAAAGTGTGGATCCTTTCCTCTTTCTAACTCATCAATGCGTGTATCAGAACAACGGTAAGAGTGGCATCGCCGGCCACCAGGTCAAGACAAGCAAAGACGCCAAAGCTTCAACCCCATCTCTCTAGATGCTCGAATCACTTTTTGGTTATGCCCTTTTCCCTTCCGAGAAATGCTAGCCTCCCAATTTTCCCGGCCCTTTTGTATCGTGGAGACACCGTGATGAGAATACAGTCCAGTAAAACATGAGAGAAAGAAACGTGATGCGTGATCAACATGTGTGCCTCGTGCAAAATATAGGCATCGGTCGCAAGAACTTGTACAACTGCAAAGGGGTATAATTCGGAACAAAAGAAACATTGGTCGCAGATGCTGGCGGTTGATGGTCGTGAAGTCGTTACTGTGTGTGGTATAGTTTTGTGTTTGTGGTGTGTGATGAAGACAGCAAAACTCAAGGTCTCTGCTGCTTTGAGGCGTTGGCTTCGTAGATGAGACGCTGTCTCTTCATCTCGTCAGCGTCGAAATGTGGGACATCGCTACGATGACCACTGCTGGCCAGTGAGGTCGAACTGGAGTTGCCAGAACGCAGGCCGCCAAGGTTGCTGAAGCTGCGAATCTTGCGCAGACTCTTGGACGATCTATCGGGGGTGGTTGCCTCAACTTCAGGGAAGGCGGGAGTAGGGGTAGGGACAGATGGCTTGATCATCTCGTCGACGTCGGTTCGGTTGAAGCCCATGTTTTTCATCTCACGAGCGAACTTCATCAGACCTGAGGATCTGAGAATGTTGGAGGATGACTTGCGGCGCATCTCACTGACTGGAGCTTCCTCAGAGAAGGAGCTCTTGCTGCTCTTGCTGCTGCTAGATGAAGGGCGGCGTTGCTCATGGTCGGGGAAGCTGATGCCAGAGTCGACCTTGCGTCCCTTCCGTTTGGTATCAGCCGAATCGACGATGGAGTCGGTGTCGGTGTAGAGAATCTCCTGGCATTCAGAGATGAGACTGTTGGCAACCTGGAGATACATGTCGAGTGTGTTGCGAGTCGATGCCCAGCCGTTCTCATCTGTGGGTCTCTTGCCTTGCTGGATGAGGTTGACCAGGACAGCGGGACCACTCTTCTCGACAGCTTGGATATACTTGAAGAAAGTATCGCGTTGCTTCTTCAAGATGCCAGGGGTGAGCTTAGAGGTTGGTTGGGAGGAGACAATAGGAGGGTAGAGAGTGTTGAGCATGGCGATGCAGTTGTGCTTGTTGAAGGGGGTCAGGGAGAGCTCGTTGATGAGGACCCAGCGGCGAAGGGCGACGTAAACTTGTGTGTAGAGAGCCTCGATCTTGCGCTCCTTCTCCTCGAGTGTGCGGAACCATGCGAGCACACCAGGGTAGCGTCTAGAAAGCTCTTCTTCCGCAGCACCAATAGTATTGCGGTCGATGCCTAGACATTCCAGGGCGGCAGCAACTTCTCTGCGTCTTCTAGTCTCCAGGTCCTTGAGGTAGTCGAGGCCAGTCAAGGATTGAGGGAAGTCGACGAAGCGAAGGTCGGCGGAGAAAGCCTTGCGGAGGAAGGCGGTGATGAAGGAAGGCGGAAGCGAGGTGGGTTGCGAAGGAAGGCTAGCCATCTGCGCCATGAGGTTTGTTGACAGTGACTCGGTGGCCGTGTCGTTGCGGAAGGGAAAATTTGCGGAAGTTGGCGAGTTGCTAGCACGCGAGTCGATGGAGTCTCCGCGTGTGCGTTCGTGTGACAGAGAATGTCCAGCACGTGTGGCGGGTGTGGAGTTGATGGTGTACATTGTGCGCAGAGGCAGCTCGTAGGTGGCTGGGTCATTGAGGATGTGCTCGAGGATCAATGCATAAGCGTGGTGATCCACCGAAGCCGAACGTGAGTGCGACGCGTTTTCCATAGTGTCCATGTTTGAAGGTGGTAGTACTCGACGGAGCTTGGAGCTGCGAGACCTTTCTGCTTTGTATGGCGTTGTGGTGGGATCGATTGTTGCTATGTCATCAAGCAGGAAGCATCAAACGCTTTTCCGAGAGAAAGACACGACCGTTTGTTTGGAGCTTGGATGAAACGTTCAGGCAAACACCCCTTCTTACTTCCAGGTAAGTCTGGGTAGGGTTGTAGGAGTAATTGTGATGTTTCGAAGAGAGACTGGCACGGCCAATGGGTAAAGACTGAATGTTTGAAAGAATGTTTGGCTATGTATCCAGCACGCGACAGGTGGGAAGACGGATGAGGAAGGAAAAGCCCGTTTGTCAATTGCAGGAAGGAACAAACAGATTCTCAATGGGAACGAGGTGGGATGTGGCGAGTATTTTGATGGATTGCGGCGAACGTCGAGTCCTCGCTACTCTTTATTATTATCCACAGTCAGTACACAGCATGAGAGCGAAGAGCATGGGGCATGGGGAGGCAGCGCCATCTCGCTCTGCACAATCGAACCCAAGCTTCCTGGGACCAAAGCTTTGTGCACCGGTCGGCGGGCGCTGATCGCAAATTGGGCCCGGATTATGGAGCTTGTCGACCACAGACACACCATGCTCCGCCATAGGCCCTGGTCCCGCATCGCCCATCAGGTGTCTCTGTTCCTGCCCAGGTCGTGGCGCCACGATGCCGCTAATGTACCACCATTCTTGCCGCTCGCTGCTTGCTGCAAGCCCTCAGCCAAAATCCTCCCTTTCGACTCTTGTCAGACTCTCGAAGGCTCAAACTGACTTGTTCCATCATGCAGGTCTCCGCTAGACCGTTGACCCTAAACCTTCTTTTTCCGTCCAACATCAACGGCCGCCGGAAGCTGAAGCGAACGCTCTAAAGCATGTGCCGTGCGGTTTTGAAAACATACGCTCGCTCTCACCCTGTATCAACACGTGCACATGTCTCCTCGATGTCTCTGTGGAGTCATCGACTCAGCATCTGTTCGGCACCCCAGCGTCTTACGTGCTTAGGCCGATCTAGGTATTTCGTGGGCTTTTGCGATTCAAGAAACCATCGAGACTCGGCGACTTTGGGCGAGTTCCACACAATTTGAGGTCCATGCCGTTGCATGCACGGCCTCGACGCCCACATGCACCCTGTTGAGCTGTGACGAACGGGAAACGAGCCGGACGAGCTGGCTTTTCGTTGGTGTCACATCAAAATCCACCTTCTTTATGCTTGTACAAGAAAGCATTACTAGTTCAGGTCAAGATCGGAGCAGACAGGTGTCAGGGAGTATGGTCTAGCAAATCCACATGATCTGGTACTGCTCGAACTGCCATGGAGAGCCAAGGCACCATACATCGGATAAGGCCGCCCACGGGCATAGGGTGAACAATGCNNCAGTGGCAGGACAACANNCATCATCATCTCAATCACGGGCGAGGAGGAGTTCACAAACCCAAGAAGCACGCACAAAACCTTGTTCTTCCTGNNAGCTCTCGATTGATGCATAAAAGATACGCAGTCGTCGTGTCCTGCTTGTCTGATGAGATTGATTCCCCATGCCACCACATTAGCTGACCAGACAATCGCCAATATATGNGCGCGGACTGGGCCACGACAGCCGACAAGCGCCATCCGCCCCAGAACACTGGGTAAAAGCCTCGTGAAGTCAGCGACTCGCCGACAATAATCAACAATAGACGCAGACATTCTTTCCCCACCTGCAGAAAATCATCATCGTTAGCAGCATCAAACATGCGTGCGCAGCTGTGGTTACACGTCAGGCAATATTGGCGGCAGTGCGAGAGTTTCTCCCCGAACCCCAACGCTGCTCGGCCTATAGAATAGGCACAGCAAGCAAACAGGTCCGCGNTTGGCTGTTTCTGTCGCATCGAGTGAAGATCCCTATCTTTTGGTCGGGTCGTTTGTCTGGTTTGCCGCGTCGTGCCTTTCCTTGCTCGTCTAATCCCGTGCTGGGCGGCTGCGCTGTCAACGTTCAAAGGTCTTCGACGCTCTATTGCAATGTTAGGTTGGCAGTGGCTTTTGCGGCAGCGGGACAGCGATTGAGAGTTCCTCCACAAAAGTGAAGGGAACGCCATGAGGGGTGACGGAAATATTATTTAACGAACGCCTGCAACAAATAACCAGGGTCTGAATCCTTCTCGCCTGGTCGATGGCGTTCAAGTGTCTGCCCAGCCAGCCGAACATACGCTCGTAGAAACGATTGTCGAAGATGAGAAAAGTTTCAAAACCAATAATAGGATGGGGAGCTGAAGTGGAGGTTTGAGGCCGTTCAACACATGCAGCACCGTTTTCGAAGCTCATGCCGAGTAATCCATGCAAACCCGTTTCTGTTGGCACATCGTAGAAGGACCGTTTTATGCAAGATTTGAAAGATGTGCCTTTTGCGAACCGCGAGAGTTCAAATAGCTGGACTGCTCAACATCATGCAGCAGTGAACGCAATACCATAAAAGGTCCAATGTATCCTGTACAAGAACAATCGGTCAACGGATTGGTGAGAACCAAATCTCCAACCATCAGCACGATCAGCTTTTCGATCTTCAGGCACGTTCAGCTTGTGATCTTCGGGCGCGTCCCTCGATGTCACGCCAATCTCCGTACTCGAAGCTCGAGTCTCTTTTGTGCTTTCCTACTGATCGCCAATCACCAAATTGCTGGATCCCATCACTACCCATGTACCTGAACAAAAAGTTCCCTTGTACAGGTACATTTTCCGTACCTGCATCACTTCGACACACGCCCATGTCCGCACTTTGTTTAACTTTTGCCGAGCCTTCGGAGAGCCTCCGTGTTCAAATCCCAACCTCTTTTCTGCTTTGTACACAAAGACGGAAGATCTCACGATTCGCACGACCAGATGAGCAAAGATAGATGGGCAGCATATTGTTGACAGGCACGCCGTCTCTGCCCGAGGCTGCGGCACCAGGGAACAGACCGGCGCTCGGTTGACAAGCGACGAACGAGTCCGGTTTGACGATCGCAAGCGCTTGCGTCGCTGCTCTGACATCCATCGTGCAAGAACTGCTGACAAGAAACTAGCACGTGTGTCTACGACACCTGGTTCTATCTCTTTGCCTCCTCGCCCATGACTCTGGGGAACCTTGATATATTGCTTTGCTTTCCTCTTGTTCGGAGCAGTTAATGATGTTTCAGGCGTGCCTCCCCACTTGAAGTCTGCTTTCTCCATGGTAAGGCCAATATATTAATATGTTGGGGAGCCAGTTGAGAAGGATTTCCCTCTGTGCACCTTTTGCGGGATTTCTGACTCTTTGCGCTCTTTCGCTCTTTGCTGTTGCGTATGCCCGGCGGTGCGAGTACGGGGGAATATATCAAGGCGATCCACTGCGTGTGCTATGGCCTTGCTCGGCTTTGGCGGCGTGCCCTATGGATATCGATGTGTGTGCGTGATGTGCTCTCTTGATCGGGCACGTGTGATAAGGGCTCTTGCGTGTCAGTGTGTGATATGGACAGCAAGGGGCAGGCAAGCACGTGTGGTGTTTTTGACTGGTATAGCAAAACCATGTGGGTGCTATGACATCGAATGTCTCATCCATCTTCTCGATGTGATGCTGTCAGTGACATGTTCTGTCCAGCGATGCAAGAAAATCTCTTCGCATGCAAGATCATGCGGGTACAAGCCCATCCTTTCACCGAGCCATCATCCATGTTCACTCACATTACTTAACTCCTGTATAAACACCCAAGATGCCTAACTCGTGTATAAACACGGATTAAACTTTCACTCCGACGTCTGAACTTCTGAAAGTTTTGAACCGTTCTTCACTCGATGAGACTCCACAACACTCCATTCTCTCCACCAAACATTTTCGCTGGCTTCCGAGGCATTCAAAGGCACAGAAAATAGCGGGTCGACAGCTGTTCGGACTTGACCTTCGCATAGACTTTGTTGCATGCATATTCTTGCCGCTTGTTGACGAGGGCTTGCAGCGGCTCAGCTCTTAGTTCTCGAAAATTTGTGCATGGAAAATCGACTGTTTCACGTAACAGCACAGTAATAGCTGCCGAAAGTGACAAGAGATCCATTACCTCGAAAAGGTAAAAGCAGAACAGTACGCGAGGGTATGGCTTGCATGGTGGGCAACGTTGAGAGGTGCAAACATGCAAGCATGCATGCAAGGGCAATCTCACCGCAAAAACTTTTCTAGACGCTGCTCTGAGCATAAGAGATCGGAAGAAAAATTTCAAGGTCGCCGAACAGAGCAAAGGAAGAGGAAGATCAAAAGAAAACGAGGCATTTGTATCGAGCGCAGTTACGCTTTCCTCCACTATATGAAATCAGGCTATTGGCGAGCATTAAGCTAGGGATAGTTGTACAAGCTAGACAACCAAGATATTTGAACACCAAATCCCCCATCGACGATGTTTGAGGAAAAAAAACCCAAAAAGAAAACAAAAGACCAGAAGAAGAAAGATCCGATAACCTTTATCGATCATCACTCAGTGATACCTGTTTCAACAAGGCCTGTTGTGCAGCAAGCGCCATAGTCCTCGCATTCGTAATCTCCCACTCAAACTCTCTGAGCGCGCGTAACTCGCTTCCCACAAAGAGCCCTCCCATCAATCCGTCAATGACGCCGGCTGAAAGTCCCAATGTGCTTAGCAGCATGAGCAGGAAAGCGACAAAGTTGCGCGGTGACCACCAGACGGCTATCAAGCAGCCGATGGCGATGAGTAGCTCGAGGCCAAAGTGGTATAAGCGGTATCTGCGTTGCTTGCGTTCGCGAAGCTCGTACTTGTGAATCATGGCGAGGATTTGGTCGTAGGTTTCTAGAGGCAAGAAGGTGGTCGATTGTGGTATTGTGTTTGTTGAGTGTGATGAGCGTGTAAGTGTTGTTTCTACGGAAAAGTGGTCGGACAGGGAGCACAGGAGTTCTGGGTGTCGTTCTGTGGCTCCGACATTGACGCTGTCGATGCTCCATTGCGATGCTGGGCCATCTGCGTCGCCGCCGAAGAAGATGTAGTCTAGACGTTTGGCTCTGATGTCTGGTTCTGAGCCATCAATGTAGGTGTCTTCTCTTTTCTCCAGCAGCTTCTTCTTGTCGCCCTTGTTCCAGCGCCATGTGTTGTATCTGTGGTCGCATGTGGTTCCGTGCTCTTTTAGACATTCGTCGGATGAAGGGACTGGCAGTCCTCTTGCCTTCTCTGCATCGTCTTTGGCGGCACCAATGGCAGAGTCGGGATGTAGGACTCTCCAGACGTCCTTGACAGGCGAGTGAGCCTCGATCAAGCGATGGGCCAGAGACAGTGGGATCATGTTGAAGTCGCCCAGACCGAGGACAAGGTGGCCACGCTCGGCAGCACCACGCATGAGCTTTGCAATCTCCCAAGCTTGGGCAGTGCGATGGCAGATGTAGGAGTCGTTCGGCTCGGCTTCGTAAGGGGCGTGCAGGTGTGTGGTAAAGACCTCGACGATATCCTTCTTGCCCGTACCTAGTCGGATACGGGCGCAAGCTACACCTTTGCCAACATACCAATCGCCGCGGAAGAAGGCAGCAGGTCGGCCATTGAGGGGGTATCTAACCATGGTGCTCTCCTCGATGGGCCATTTGCACAGGATGGCCAGACCGCCGCCGAAGATGCCGCTCCAGTAAAACTTGCCATAGGGCAGGAAGTGTTTTGTTCGCTCGCGAATGGCCAGGTAATCTTTCTGGGTCCAGCATTCTTGGAGGCCGACGATTTCGGGAGCAGGGTCTAGTCTGGCGAGGTGGTTGCCGATCTCGACGAGGCGTTCATGGCGGTACTTGGAGATGAACTTGAGCCCCCAGCAGTTGAGCGTGAGCACACGTATCGAGCTCGGAAGCTGCAGTGTGTTTCTTATATTGTCCATGTTCGGGTATGCAGAATTGAGAGAAAGGAAATTGCGAGTAAATCGCGAAGGAGAGGCCGATTTTCTGATGTCATCTGGAGAGGCATTTCTGGAGAAGCGACAAACATTCGCATGTGAAAGCCAAACTTCGTCAAACATTCTTGTCGCAACCTGTCGCATCCCGTCTTTCGACCTCAGCTTCCTACAAGTCTTACAGCATGAGCATCGCCGACCAGGTCCAAGGCCTGATGGACGACGTTCTCGGCCCAGAGCCTTCTCCAAAGCGACGCCGACTTGCTTCCAACTCACCACACTCGTCCGACGACAACGACCAGAAGCCCGACCACGACACGCCGACGGACGCAGAGAATGGATACGCTTTCGAGGAAGAGTCAGATACCGCAGACCAACCTACCACCAGCAACGAGCAGACCCCGCGTGGACGAGACCAGCAAGCAGACGACTCTCGGCCCTTGGGCGTGCACTACAAGCCATACATGACTCTGAGAGGCCACAAGAGAGGTGTCGCTGCCGTGAGGTTCTCGCCAAATGGAAAGTGGATTGCCAGCTGCTCCGCCGACTGCACTATCAAAGTATGGAATGCTCAAACAGGAACATTGGTCCACACGCTTGAANGGCCACCTTGCCGGTGTATCTACAATATCATGGGCTCCCGACTCTATAGTCCTTGCATCAGGCTCCGACGACAAATCAATCAGGCTCTGGGATGTCCGAACGGTACGCCACACATGCTTCGCACCGAGGTCCAAGGCTGATGACACGAGTAGGGGAAATGCATGCCGACCGCCTTGACGGGTCACCACAACTATGTATACTGCATTGCCTTCTCACCAAAAGGCAACATGCTCGTCAGCGGATCATACGATGAAGCTGTCTTTCTCTGGGATGTGCGGACAGCTCGAGTCATGAGATCGCTACCTNGCTCACTCCGACCCGGTCTCGGGAGTCGACTTTGTGCGAGACGGGACACTGGTGGCATCCTGCTCGAGCGATGGTCTCATGTGAGTGGTGCATTTGGACGAACGAGAAGGACTCGACTGACATGACTATGTAGCCGAATATGGGACTCAAACACGGGACAGTGTCTGAAGACGCTGGTCCACGAAGACAATGCACCAGTCACATCAGTACGCTTCTCGCCCAACGGTAAATTCGTGCTTGCAGCGACACTGGATTCGAGTGTCCGGCTATGGAAGTATGTCGAAGGGCGATGCATCAAGACATATCAGGGCCACAAGAATCAGAAGTTCAGCATCAATGCATGTTTCGGGACATTTTATGGCGAAGAGGATGACGAAGAAGAATCAGCATTCGCCATGTGCGGCGATGAGGAGGGCAAGGCGGTGATATGGGATGTCAACACGAAGAAGGTGCTGCAGGTCTTGGATGGACACGAGGATGTGGTGCTTGGGGTCGACAGCAGCCCGGACAGCGTCATGGTAGCGACGTGTAGCCTGGATGGGAGCGTCAGGGTGTGGAAGAACAGCCCTGATAAGAATTAGATAATGATTGAATCCAGTGAGTGAAAGGGAGTGGTTTGCATTTGGAAGTGATTGTAGCAAAAGCTCGGACGCGTTCGGCGGACATACATCGTCATCGGCTTCTCATCCGTAAACTCCACCAGCAGCTGCAAACAAGATAATCAACACAACATGGCCGACCTCGTGAGCTACCTGCTGTCGGATCCGCTGGTGGATGACAATGGTGCCCCTCTGGACGACAGAAAGTGCGATGCCAGTGTACGCAGACTTGTGGATCACATGCGAAAGCTCAAGGCTCAGGATGTGCCGCAGCAGGTCCAGGGCAAGCCCTTGACAGAGGCGAGTCGCTGTTCACTTGCTCGGTCTGCACACGACTGACTTCTTTCGATAGNNCTACTGCATCCTACCCGCAACACAATAGGCTACTTGGCTGTACTCCTCGCATACGCCCAACAGGCAGTCCTGGCGCAACAGGTGGCGCTGGTCCTCAACTTCCTCACACACTTCGATCCCGTTCAGGCTCGCTATGTCGGTCCTGAACTCCAGCAGCTGTTGGTCTGGCTGGCCAACTACTATGACCACTCCAAAGATGTGCGCCCACATCATCAATGCCCAATGAACCCTACTAACGTCTCTGTCAGGNCATCCGTCATTCCCTACATCGCAACCGCCATCCTTCGCCTAGACCCTGAGTCCAGCACCCTCACATCCAACCACCTTGTTCTGTTGCGACTGTGTCTAGCAGCTCGTCTCCCTCGTCAAGCCCTACCCATCCTCGACAAGGACATCTACAACCTACCCACCGACCCGCAAAAGGGCGTCGACGATCGTCTGCCATGCGCCAACCACGAACTCAGTGCCACCTTCATCACAAAGTCGTCCCACATCTCAGCACCACTCACTGCTTCTGATGTCCACGAATTCTACCTGTTGGGCGCACACGTCTACATCGGTCTGCATCGCTATACCCGCGCCCGTCTCTTCCTCGAGCTCGTCCTTGGTTCACCCACCCAGAATGTTGCAACTCCCTTGATGGTCGAGGCATACAAANAGTCCATCCTTGTCAGCTTGCTTTCTACCGGCTCTCTCACATACACCAAGACTTTGATCAGTAACCAGATGGTCAAGACATACTCCAGCCTGTCCAAGCCGTACGAGGTCCTTGCAGACATCTTCAAGAGGCGTGATGTCCTACGTCTCGATGCTGAGATTGCTGCTGGAACTGCTGTTTGGGACGAGGTAAGATTGCTACATTGTTGCCATGTGAGAGCTCATCTCTAACTTTTGCAGGACGGCAACACAGCCATCGTCAACCAAGTCGCCGAATCGTTGCGTAAATATCGTGTTATCGATTTGCAAAAGACTTATGCTGCCCTTCCCATCGAGACAATCGCAGTTCACCTAAATCTCACCCCACCAGCAACCACTACTCTTCTGAGCACCATGATTCGCGACGGCCACTTGAACGCCATGCTTCCACCACCCATCGCTGGTGCCGACACTAAGCCCGTTCTGCGCTTCCTCTCACACAACCCCAATCAGCCCGCTATCGACCAAGACGCCCTCTTGAAGGAGAAATCCATCCACATCGAGCGTCTGGCCAAGCACGTCCGCGAAGCCGATCGCAGACTTGCCGTCCAGAAAGAATTTGTCGACTTCACACGCAGAAACAAGCGTGCCGAAACTGCTGGTGCTCAGGGCTACGAGGATCCGATGGACGTCTACGACGCACCTGAGATTGGCGACCAAGACGAGGATATGATGGCCGACCTCTGATCACTGCATCGCCATGGGGAGGAGAAGCGAATTGGTATTTTAACGACATGACTGCATATGAGACGGCGTTTGCTTTTGAGGTAGAGGAGCCTCTATCTTCATTTCCTCTTGTTATAAGCGGGCTGGAAGAGACGACTTTCAAGTGTATTGCCGATGGGGCACGAGGCACTAGAATAGCTGAATATAAGTGCCTCTAGAAGATGCTGAATCGATACATAGCTCCAATGGCCGCGATTGTTGATAAAGCCTTTTTGAGCCCCCTACTCGCGGCTTGACATGACTACAAAAAGGGCTATAGAGGGATATGAATACAGACCATTCTTGCATAACATGGTTAGTGTACAAGCTGCGACTGTTCATCTTCACACAGCTGCGATTGGCCAACAACCCTGATTCCGCAAGAGGCAGATCATGCACGCTAAGTCGTACTCTATGAAACCCAGGGGTTGCACAAACAGAGCTGCGATTTCACACGAACCGTCACTTTCTTCTTCACGCTTTGGTAGCTAAAGAGTACACTCAGCAAGATCATGACATTGATCACACGATAGCCTTTCCCTTCGTTATGTGCAAATAAACTCCTGCCCCAAGATAGCGCAGGTCGGCCCTTTACCAACACTAGTAACATCGTCTTCAAATGCCCAGTTTCCTTCCAAGATGTCAATCTCACTCTGGATCTTAGAGCCTCGATGCAAGAAAGTATCGAGAGACTTGAAAACGAGAAACAGATCTGCACTGCTGAACCTACACCCACATGCTCATCTTCTCCGGACGATTCTTGTGTACGCGTGGAGATATCCTTATGCCCAGGTTCGATAAAACTCTTTCAATGCGCCTTTGTTCAACAAAAGTCCTCTCCAGACCGCAGTCCTCGAGATATCGGGACCGAGATCGATGGCGGAGCGAGGAATGACGAAGACAAGGAGGACCTCTTATCTGTATTCGTGGGTTCTACTCGCGTGGTGTCGGGATTTTGTTGCAGAGCAACGTCTTTGTTTGGAGGCTGGGTTTGCTGGAAGGATTTGGCTGCGATGTCAGTTGATTTTGTGGTCAGTTATTAGATTTGGTTTGGGTGTGATGCACGGCAGAGAGTAGTCGACCATTTACGTCGACAAAACACATAGTGGGAGCTGTCCCTCCTCGATACAGAAAGAGAACCCGATTTGTCGAACCGAGAAAGAAATGGAACGGTGAAGAAGGAGTGAATCAAATCACATCTTTCCATATCTCAGAGCAAAACAAAGCAGATGCACCCATATCTTATCGTAAACCTCCACTTCACCTCCACGTTTCATGAACATTCTCCCGTCTCGCTCCTCCCTGTCAAAAGGAAGGCAATCCTTCGCGCTTCCAGTTGTCGACCTTGTACGCCCATGACCCTGTCCCACGNNAGGATAACCCATCAGCTGTCCAACCGTCGTATACGTTCTTCCCCCGCCTCCNGTGATATCGCCTGGCTGTGGACCTGAATCCATACCCGGATCCTCGTCGAAGCCCTCTGGCTCGAGTCTCTCCTTACGATAAACCCTCAACAATTTCCTCTCCTTGAATAGTTTGGGGTCCAATACAACGACGTGTTTCCTATTGAGAAAGTCACCAGGTGCGTCCTTGATATGCTGGAATGCTGATTCGATGGTGGAGTCGACGAAGGGAGAATGCCAGATACGAGGTAAAGGTGGCTTGGTAGCTCCTTCCGCCAACGATTGCGGTAGGGTGGAACAGTCGTCAGCCAGCCAGTAACAATATCCATATACTTCCTCGGCACTGTGTTCAAGTACCTGTTTAATCACCTCTAAAAGCACATCTTCAAAGCAGAAGAGAGCGTATACAAGACAATCTTCGTCCCACTCATCGATATTGTAGTCCTTTAGTTTAGTGGGAAAGATTTCTCGCTGAGATCCGTCTGTTACATAGGCTTTTAACATTTTTTGTCTTCGTAAAGGGGTTTGTCCAACACCACGATATGCGATTTGTTCAGCAGCTTTCCGGGTGCGTTCTTGACATGCTCAAAAGCTGCTTCGATGGTAGAGCCAACAAACGGAGATTGCCATGTACGAGGCGATGGAGCTCTTGTACCATCAACTGGTCCACAGATCTGTTTTGGTACAGTCGGGTAATCAGAATCGGCTAGCCAGTAGAAGTACTTCCGCTCTCCATTGGCGCTGCCTTCCAGGACGTCTTCAATAATCTCTAGAGGGACATCTTGGAAGCAAAAAGGGCGTAGATTGTATAGAAACCTTCGTCGTAGTCGTCGACATCGTAGGTTGTGTCAATGTTGTTGTGGTCTTGGGGGCACGGATTGAATTGGTTCATGTTGTTTGTGCGGTAAGAGAGTTGTGAGAATGTAGAAGGGTGATTTCAAGAAGAAGATTGAAGTCTAGAAGAGGTGGAACAAGGTGGTGAAACGACAGATTAGTCATCGATCAAGGACACAGGACCGAGTTAGTAGCCACTTTTATATGGAGAATATGGTACAAGGCAAAGAGAAGTTGATCAAGATTGTATATTGCCATATTGAGCCTCCAGAGCAAAGAAACCGACCAAACGCCGGAAAGTCTAAACAACCCATCAAAGCCATCCCACCCAAAGCACCAAGAAAAAGAAGGCAAAAACCATCTATCTCTTCCTCGCCTTGACAGCCTCCTCCATCTTCCTAACCATCGTCTTGAGTCCAACACCTTTATCACAATTACCCACCAACCACGCCTCCATCTTCTCTCTCAACCCCTTGAGCCCTCTACACAACGGCATCCTCTGCTCCTCCTCATTCTGCACAAACATGATCGGATTCAACAGCATCTCAAATGCCTCACCCCAAATCTCTTGCTGCCAATATCTTTTCAGTCCTTCTTTGATTTTATAGTGTTTGGTGGCGCTCACACCGATGCCTTGACCTTTTTCGGCGATCGTGGACATGTATTTGCCGAATAGAAGACTGTGGAGAAGGCCAGCGAGACCGTGGTAATCGACTTGATAGGTCCATGGGCGAAGCTCGCGCATCTCTGCACAGTCTGCTGATGAAGTCTCCCAGTCGGCTACAAACTGGACGTGTGGAGCGAACACTCGCATGTCGATACCACGGCCAAAGTCGATGAGCGAGATACCTTTGCTCTTCCAGCCAGAGCTGCCAGAAGGATCGTACGTTGATGACCATTGAGAACATTCGTCGAGACGAACGAGGACATTATCGCCTTTCAAGTCACCATGTATAAGGCCTTTGGTGTGTAAAGCCTCCACCGTGCGAATCAACTCCACAGCGAAGAACATAGCAAGCGCTTCATCGAGTGTGCCTCCTGCTTCTGCTCTAGCCACATTGATGAGATCGAGAAGTGTGCCTTGACCTCTGAACTCTTCGATCAAAAAGCCTTCGTCGCGGAAAATGTGCATCTCGTAGGCGTGGATGACGGATTCGGTTGCGCGCGAGACACCCAAGCGACGATGCACTTGACGCAGCATGTAGAATTCCCAGGCAGAAGGAGGATCTTCCATCTTCAGGGCTTCTAGTGGATGGCGGCGGATTGCTGAGAAAGCGCCTTGACCCATCACAGATGCATTTTCGTCATTTTCGTCGTTGGCGACATCCTCAGGGAAAGACGAGGGATTGTGGTTCTCAATCAAGTAGACTGGTGCAAAGGCACCGGCCCCCAGTTCGCGTCTCAAAGTAAACTTGCTGAACGAGTTTTCGAACGCAAGAACAGGGGCAGGTGGTAGTGAAGCACTGCTCTTCTCTGTTGCGGTCTTGCCTTTGCCTACTGCTTTTGAGTATTTGCGGATATCTGGTGTGCGTGCGTGTTGAATATTCTTGTGCTCGTAGTATCCTTCGTACGAGTTCAATGGCGGATGGATCTGTGACAAGATAGTCTGTCGGATCTCCGGATCTACAGGGTTGATCTGAGGGTCCTTGATGATGGGACCTTTGTTGATGGGTTCTGCATTCGTTGCTGGACGCAGCGCAAGAGGCTTGGGTTTGGCAGCACCTGCAACGTCTTCGCTGAGGGATACTATGCCCTTTGTCGTTTTTGTGCGAATGGGCTGTAGGATCTTGCGTTTGTTCTCCAGATCTGCGCCGCTAAGGACTTGGAAGGGACTGCTCATGAGACTGTCTTCGTCCTCTTCTTCTTCCTCGTCTTCCTCTTCGATGTCTGCATTGCCGTGGTTCTGTCTCGATGGTGTCTTGGCTGCGAAACCTTTCTCTAGCTCGGCGCGGATAGTGGCAGCACCAATCGAAGACTCGGTGTGCTCGACAATGGGTGTCATGAATGGGAGACGGTTTTGAGCCACGATGACAGGATCTCGATATTGCGACCTTACAGGCTCGTAACCCTCGGGCGGTATCGGAACATACTTCATCTTTTGCTCACCGTTCTCTCCAAGTAGCGGACCGGGCATTTCATCTATCGGTGTTGACAGCTCATCGTTGTGTGAAGAGTGTGCAGAGGTTGCAGCAGTTTCGGTGACAGCCTTGCTTTCATCATAGTCCGACCAGGCACTGACATTCGTCTTGTCTTCATCATCATCGTCTTGGTCTTCGGTATCGTGTGTTGTCTCTTCCTTGGATGATTGTTGCGATGCGAGTATCTCTCGTCGTGTTTCGTCGCCATAATCGCTTCCTGCTCCCGAGACATGGCCAGTGGTAGTGTCTTCGCCATCGCTGCTGTATTCGTCGTCACTGTCATCATCACTATCTTCCTCGCTCTCCGACTCTTCGGTCTCCTCTTCTGCAGCAGTCGCAACAGGTTGACTGAAGATGCCATAAATCTCGTCCATGGCTTCTTTCGTGTTGATAGTCATTGTGGGTTCCGCAACCTTTTTCTTCCGTAGTTTCTTTCCAGAGGGCGAGTCCATATTAAGTTTGATGGTCTGAGTCTCCTTCTGTACATGTTCAACATCCATAACCTTGATCTTGCGTGTTCGGTTAGCACGCTCTTCTCGTCGCATTCTCTTTGCAAGCTCAACATCTGCCTTGGATGGCGGTCTGTTCTCATCATTTTCATCTTTGACAGGTACGACTTTGAGCGAAGTGTCGATTGTAAGGGGAGATGATTGTGCGGGCGACGATTTGTTTTCAGAGTCGTCTTGGAAGATCTGGAAGCCTCGTTGGCTTGTCGGGCGTTCCGGTTCTGGTTGTTTATAAGCAGGAGTGTCGCTGAATATCGCAAATCCACGCTTCGACTCCTTCGGCTGTTGGGTGACCTGCGCGCCTTCGTGAGTCTGATTAATCGACTGCGCCTGCCTTCCTTCGGCAGCCCAGTCACGATCTAGCCAACCACGATGCTTAGCTCTCAATTCTTCGAAGCAGAATTCGATGGAGGGGTCGCTGGGGTCAGGATAGACAGCTTCGAGATTCACAAAGACACATTCAGGTCTACCAGTCTTGAGATTGATGACTCGTTGAGAAGCATGTTTACTTGATTCGTATGCACGTCGAACAGTGGAAGATGACTGGAATACACAAAAACGTCGCCAGCCCGTTAGTCCTGCATTCGTGAATATTTTGAACGTAAAAAGAGGATTGGGGGATGGAATGCTTACCCTGAAAATAGCCATCTTCTGTACACCAGTGTTTGTCTTTCCTGTCTTCAGCGTCTCTCCTGCCATTGGCTTTGGGGCGATGGCGTTCTCCTTCTTTCTATTATGAATCGACTCGATGCTGTCCCAGCCGTTCTTCTCTCCAGGAGTGCCGAAAGCGCTTTGATCTTGTGGTGAGTCGTCGGTGAAGATGGCCATCTTTCCAGCCTTGGGCTTCTTGGTTGCTGCAGACTTGGCTGCTGGTTGGGGTGTGGTAGCTGCGAGGGCAGCGGCAAAAGGATCGACCTTTGCGCCCAAGACGGCGCGAGCGGGCGGAAGAGCAGGACTTGTTGGTTCAGCGACATCCTGAGGACGAGCAGCGTTGCGTTGCTGGAACTCGTTGAACTTCCTCGTCAAACGTGCGACAGGTGTGGCACCCTTCTCAATGCCCATGTTGTAGACTTCTTCTGCCTGTGTCCACCTGCCAGCTTGCTCGAGCCAGGCAGCGAATTCTTCATAGTAGAGTGCGAGCGACTCGGCGATTCCGTGACGGTTGAGGAAGACAAAGGTCTCGCGCGGGGCATCTGAGAAGAAGCGGATGTAGTGTAGCCATAGCTTCAAGTAGCGTGGGTCGTTCTTGTATTGTGGTGAGGAGAGGAAGGATCTGGTGGCGCGCTCGAGGAGAGGCAGCAGTTGGGATGCTGGTGTTGATTGTGCCGAGGGATATGTGTCGAGAGTCCACTTGACGTAGCGGTCGTAGATGTCGAGCGGGTCGTCTGCTTCGTCAATCAGGGCAAGTTCATCCTCGTAGTCTTTGCGCTCGTCGTCGTGTGCATCGTTGGAGAGGGATGTTTGTCTGTTTCCGCTCGTCAATGGCGGCGAGTACAGGGCTGCCAGAGCTCTTGCTGATCGTCCACTCGGTAATGCTTGAATGTTCTCCTTGTGTCCCTCGATGACCTCAAAATCGATCAGATCCGAGCCCGCCATTGTTGCTGTATGTGATTAGTCGTCTTGTGTTTGTCTCTCGGTCTGATGCCGCCGTCGAGACAATTTATTGTTTACCCCAGCTTCTGTTGACGTGCGAGGCTTGGCGTAAACAACATGACTCGCCAATCACATGCCAATTTGTCACCACCACCTCATCTCGTTCAGTTCGCCTTCTTGTGCTTTTCGTCAATGACAATGAATTGTAGAGACTGCGTTTGGTCTCCTCTGACAGACTGTAGATCGTCTTTGTTCACTCTTGCTGACTCTTTCATTCGCCTTCGTTCTGGTTCAAGGTCCTTTGTCTTGAGCGAAGCACAATGGTCCGGTTCTTGAGACTGCCGCAATGCCATATACTACATATGTGCCCTCCGAGTGGCTAAAGATACCATCTTTACCGATCTGATTTTGAAAAACATACACTACTCCATACACTAACACATAAACAAGATGAACAAAGAAGAACGTCAAGCCCTGATTGATGAGCTTTGGNGGAGAGATGACACGCAGGTCATGGTCATCAGATACGACCCCTATGACAGGATTGGCACACAAGCTGAGGCTGTCACTATCCACTCGAACCCCATGCAAGCCATTGATGCCTTCTATAGACTCTTTACCGGTCCTGAGAGGCAATGGGAGCACCATGACTTCTTGAAGAACGGTCAATATCTTATCAACTGGCTGAACGCCCATTTGAACCCTGAAAAACCTGAGCCGAACGACTTGGTCGACGAGGTCATGTCTGATCTTACCCAAGATCTTACTGTCTATCATGAGATCACTTACATTACAATCATCCCCTATGATGAATGGAATTCTAGAGACCATGGAACACTGGCTGAGAGGCTGGAGGGAAAGTCTGGTGTCCTGCCCCACAACGATCGAATAAATCTCGACCCAGGCCCTGACCCACAGCTTCCTGACGAAGAGATGGTTGATGCAGATGACGTTGTGATGTCTGATCACGACCTTCCTCCCTCTTCCGCCCCGCCTAGAAGACCTAGTGAGTACTCCTTCCTCAATGATGAAATTCAAGCTCAGCTCTTGCCGTTTGAAACTGAGCCCTTTGATCCTCTCTTCGCTACTCCTACTCCTGGGCCTGTACCGCTTCCCTCAGCTAACAATGCTCCTGCACCACCTCCCCCAGCCAACAACCCTCGTACGCGTGAGATTCGTGATACTAGTTTGGGAGACTTGAATTCTCGTCGACGCTTCCCTTGCACTTTTACTGGTTGTAACAAACGCTTTACTAGACAATCCGACTTGAGGCGCCACTGTGTCAGATTTCACCCTAGCCATCCTCAAACGCAATCAATCATTGGCGATAGGTGTTCATGGCAAGTCTCCTCCTTCACATGTCAGTAGGTATCTTTTCTCTTTTTGCTATCGCTCTCAATACAATTCCCCTTTTCTTCTTGACATGACCTCTCTTTTGTAAACCTCATAGTGAAAACAATTTCTCATGCGCGCTGACCGATGTAGCATATATTGGCAGACATGGTGCGCTCAAGATCAGCTGCAATAATATGGTGACGAAGCCGGAGACGACAACGAGGTTCGTTCTTGCCTAGCACTGGTGCTCCACAGACGGCACAGTACATCTAAAAACACATTCTTTATCGCTTCGCCAAAGCGGAGTTTCCTGGGTCGTTGTCTAAAAGAAAGACCTAACGGGAGATCGATATTCTAGGGCAAGTCGTAGAAGAGTCGGGCTCAGTCAATGAATGGAAGACATGTAAGATGGACATCTTGCAAGGCACAAATTCTCAATATTCAAGCGTGTGCAAGCGAGAGACAAAAACATCCGACATCTTTCCGTTGCCAGATACAGGATAATCGAGACAGTAGGCGCCCCTTTCCAACCAAGCAATAAGAATACCCAACCATGGAATTTACCGTCTAACCAACTCCATTACATTCAATCGTGACATGTTTCGTACACCCAATCTTACATCTCCATCTTTTCGGCGCGAGCCATCATCTCAGCAACTCTCTTCTTCTTCATGTTCATCTCTTCTTTGAACACAATATCAACAAGCACGTCTGCAACCCACGAAGCCTCAACCAAGCCACCCTTAATGCCATTGAACACCACTTCGTCGCCATATCTACCCTTGGAGTCGCGTCCGCGATGTCTAAGCGCTTCGGCATCACCCCAAGAACCAGTGTCGTATTGTAGGCGATCGCGCTCTTCCTGTGGCAAGAGTAGCGACATGAAGGAGTCAACGACATGTAGGTGTGTCTGCGTCCACACAAATTGCTGATCTAGTTCGTTGGTCCTGGTTCTGCCGAGCAGACGTGATAGACCATGACCTAGAGGTCCGCTGCGTGGTACGATGCTGCTACCGGACTTGGAGCGTGTAGAGTTGAGCATGCGATGCAGTGTACGGATGTGTGCATATATGAACGGGTGGGTATCTGGCAGTAGACCATACTTGCGGCGCAAACGTAAGACATGATCAGGCACCGTGGGCACTGGTGCAGCCTCCAGTATAACCGATGTCTTCCACTTTGGCGATGCATATACTGGAGGCTTGGTCACGGCTTCCCAAAAAGACTCAGTGAGTTTCATTAATGGTGACCTGGGCTGGGTGATCTCAGGAGACTCGATCGTGGGTTTCGTCAACGTCGGGGCATTTTCAAACAGCGGGGGATATTGTCGTCTGGGCTCCAAGAGAGTCGAGTTGCCAGCATCATCGTTGAAGTTGACCTTGACACGCATTGGCGAGTCCAGATTCAGATCTTCCTGATAGCTTCTTGCCCTCGAGGATACAGTCGAAACATCTTGTTCAGAAGGATCGCTGATAGTGAGGTCAATGGTATTCACGCTTGCCGTCCTTCTCGATCCTCTCAATTGGCTTCCTGAGGTCAAGCCTGAAATGGTGCTTGCAGCTCTACTAGTGTTTCCTCTCATCTCTCTCTGAATCTGCTGCGCATCAGAAGCCAGACTTGAGTCTGTCTGCGTCTCCGAAGTGTCGACATGATCGCCTCGTCGAGTAGTTCGAATGTTGTTGATGTTGCTAGACTTGACCAGGCTTCTGCGAAGCGGTGACGGACCAGCGGAAAGGTTCTGACTTGAGCCATTCTCAAAACTATGAACGTTTTTCATGGGGCTGGTATCCAGAACTGTGTTTCTGAGTGGACTGCTAGGTGCAAAACTGCTCTTTGCTGAGTCTGCAACATGTTTTGTTGTCCTTTTGTTGTACACAGATGGAAGATTCTGCTGGAAAAACGACCCGGTATCATCACCAGACTCGGACTGGCTGAGCTCTTCATCGGCTGTGGCATTTGCTGAGGCAACTTTTTCGTTCGATTTCGCTCCACCGGCAACACTACCGTCGTCGGATGATGGCGGTGTCATGACGCCGCTACTCTTTCTAGAGGTGCCCATAGTAGAGGCACTAATCTTGCGACTCTGACGTTCCTGAGCTTCAGGAGAATCACTGTATGAGAAGCTTGCACCAGAGGTGCGACGCCAGGTACCAGGGATTTTACTCCTGCGAGGCTTGACGACGAGGTCATCCAGGAACAAGTCAGTCTGTTCAGGAGAACCTTCTTCATCGACTATAGAGCGGCTTGCTTCCTCTTGCCAAATGTCCTTGTCATCTTCTTCCTCTTGCTCTACCTCTGGCTGTGCTGCACTGTTTTCGAGATGCTCGTCTGCATCATGCTCGGATGCTGGCGAAGAGCGAGGTGGACTTTGGATCTGGGTGGCTGATGGTCTCTGAACATTGATATAACTCATCTCAGGCTCTTCATGAGTTGGGCTGCTTCTTCTCGTAGGTTGAGCAAGTTCGGGATACTCGACACCGGCCTGGGGTTGGAGACTTGTGGTGGATCGTGAGCGGCCGTCTGTTTCGGGAGTGAGAAGACGGCTGGGAAGAGAGTCGAAAGTCTCCTGTTGTCGCACTGGGCTGTGGAAGGGGGACAGATAGTTGTGCATCGTGTTGGTAGTAGGTACAAGTCTGGGCGCATTTTGCATAGCTGATGGAGAGGCCAAGCTCTGGCCAGTGTGTAGACTCTGGTGCAGTTGGTGCCTGGTGCCAGAGCTGAAGCCGTTGAAGATGGATTCTCGTGCAGATGGTAGCTCTCTTGACACGGACTCGCGGAACGGACCATTCAGTGCATCCTGCAACGCTCTACCAGACTTGCGCGCGCTTTCCCTCAGAGGTGTGGCAATCTCGGCTTCATGATTTTGCGATGGTTGTGGAGCCCTGGGATTCTCTGGAGTCGAATCTTCGGGCACCGGGGTGGTCCTGTCAGCAACAAAGGCAGGNGGTGACGACGGCATGTATGAGCGATTGACAGAAACATTGCCCTCAGTAGCTTGGAGAGCCTGCGAGGGAGATGAATGGCCAGCGACTCGGCTAGGCAAGGAATCGACAGATATCATACTGAATTCTTCACTTTCAAGCATGGTCGCGTCACCAGGAGCACAAGCGCCGAGTGCCGCCTCTGGCTCTTCATCTTGTTCAAATTGCGGTCCATCTATGGTAATGGGATCTGCGCGGCGTGATGTGAATGTGAAGCTGCTGCCAAATCGTTTCCTGGAAGAGCCGATGCGGGTACTTGCGGGAGTTCTGCGAGAGACGTTCGGTCGCGACGGCTCGGGTGATAGCGAGTCGACCGCTGGTGGATGACGAGAAGACTGCATTAGGTCCTCGGGGAACTCAATCTCCGATAATGAATAGTCTGTCGCAGCGTGGTCACCTAATTGAGAGACAGGGCAGAGATCCGGGACTTGAGTGTTCTCCACATCGTGTAAGGAAATGAGTTGTGTTTTTGTGGTGGACTTTGCTGATGTAGGCATTTGTTCGGCCTGCACAGTAACTTTGAACTGCCAGTTATTTCCTTGAGAATCGTTTGGTTGTAAAAGCATAGATTTGACAGCAGGCGACGTGTGGTAGTTGGCTGATCTGGAAGATAGAGGTCCTCTAGTGGACTGATTGTTGGTTGGTTGCAAAGGTGACGTTGCGCTTGTTGTCGCGAGATCCAGTGGGGAGCGAGTTCTCATAGTTGCTGGTCGACTACGAAGCACGAGTCGCAGAGTATCTCTCCAAGTCCAGATGTGTACAGATGCAAACAAAAATCGATGGCCCTCGCGTAGCGAGTAAACAATCAATTCGCGCCCAAGATTTGGTGACGTAGCGCGATCTTCAACTCGAGGATAAATCGAGCACGCTCGCAACAAGGAAAGCAGAAACTAGACTTCCTAAAAGTATAGATGGAACACGCAAGTCTCCAGTCCTACAAAAGACTGCTAACCTTGTAGAAGTGTAATCAAACAAGTCGCGGAATAAAAGAGGTCATGTGACAGCGCGGAGCGAAGCCGCAGCTGCTATGGCAACGCCTCCAGGCAGTCGCTGCTTTGGTCAAACAAGTTTGCGACAAGAAACAATCGGCTACGGACATTGTGACTCGACTGGCTGCGTGGCTATGGACGTGAAAGAAGACCTGGTATCAGTTGCGCTCAAGGTTGGTTGAGCCAAGAAGTATGGGTATCCATGGGTGAGTCGCATGTCTCTTCCAGCTGGCAAAGGCTGCCACTTACATCCTCTTCAGCATTTATAAAGAGATCGGCCCTGGGCAGCGCATTGCCGTCAGTAAACTCGCCGCAGAACACTACATCCAACACTCTCGCCCCTTCCGTCTTGCCATCGATATCAGCATCTGGCTCTTCCAGATTCAATCCGGCAAGGGTGGCACCAATCCTGCTCTGAGGACTTTTTACTATCGCCTCTTGCGCCTTCTCTCCCTCAACATCCATCCTCTCTTTGTCTTCGACGGTCCTAATAAGCCCACATGGAAACGAAACAAGAAGGTCGGCGGGCCCAACGTGAGAGTATCCAGCGTGCCCGAGTTCCTGGCCAAGCAGCTTCTCAAGCACTTTGGCTTCCCTTTACACTATGCGCCTGGTGAGGCCGAGGCAGAGTGTGCCCTTCTTCAACGAGAGGGCATTGTCGATGCCGTCCTCAGTGAAGATGTGGACACCCTGATGTTTGGAAGTGGCATGACTTTACGAAGCTGGACACCGGAACAAAAGAGCAGCAAAATACCCACCCATGTGAACGTATACCGAGCCGACGCCACCAAAGAGACCAGTGGTCTGGATCGCAATGGCATGATTCTTGTTGCCATGATGAGTGGAGGTGACTATATCACCGAAGGTATTCCTGGATGCGGTCCCAAGCTAGCCTGCGAGGCAGCAAGAGCTGGGTTTGGAGACGAACTGTGCAGCTTGGACAAGAAAGATACTGAGGGCCTCAGTGCTTGGAGAGACAAGCTACGGCATGAAATACGAACCAACGAAAGCAAGCACTTCCGTCAGAAACGGCCTGGACTGACCATCCCGGACACATTTCCTGACCAAAAGGTCCTTAGCTATTACACCCATCCGTGTATCTCGGCGCCCGACAAAATCGCAAAGCTCAAGGATACTCTTAAATGGGACATGCCGCTCGACTATCCGAGTCTTCGAGACTTTGCCGCTGATGCCTTTGACTGGCGGTGCATTGGTGGCGCCAAANAGTTCATTCGCAACCTGGCTCCCGCTGTGCTTGTCCGAGAGCTCAGAATGCGAGGGNAAGCTACAGAGAGCCACGGTGGCGGTCTCTCGGCACAGAAGGCAAGAGAATCGTCTCTAGTCAACGCCATCCATGGCAAGCGCCTACACCCGACGACCGACAATATCCCTGAACTCAGAATCAGCTTCAAGCCCATTGAACTGATTGACATCGATCTCAGCATTGAAGACCCAGATGAAGAGATACCCGAAGACGAAGAGGATTCTGATTCGGAGCCACTACCGACTGAGGATGGCGAGTATGCTGGATCACCGAAGAAAAAGCGAGGCCCTTCCACATATGACCCGACTGTTCATGACAAGGTCTGGCTCCTCGACACCTTTGTGCGCCTTGGTGCGCCTCTCAAAGTTCAAGATTGGGTGGCCAGTGCAGCCACAAAATCGAAGCCCGCCCCACGACCTCGTAAACCCACCGCGAACGAAACAACGGCCGGCCGTAAACCTACAGCTGCGAAGAAGACTGGGGGTATGCAAAGAGGCGCCTTGGATCAATTTACGAAAATCACCAAGCCTGGTGTGGATCGTACAGCACAGTCCAAATCTAAATCTCCGGAATGCGATGAGCTGGACTTGTCGAGGATTGATGCTCTTGCAAAGAAGAGTATAAGAGAACCTGTTGTGAAGGCGGCATCCAAGAGCAGTTCATTTAGAGTCCGAGCAGCAGTCACTGAACTCGATCTGAGTGGTGACACATCAAGCAGAACTCCTTCAATACCCGAAATGGATCTCAGTCTCGAAGCAAACGTCCCTCAGAAACGATCTTCGAAGCGTTCTTCTCCCGAACCAACATCTCCACCCAGAAGAGCCAGGCCAAGGATGGTTTCGCCAGCTCGAAAATCATCTGGACCTCCAGAAATCGTTGACCTTCTTTCATCATCTCCTGTAAAGCCAGATTCACCCAAAGCAGCGCCGATGCGAACATCCAGCATTCAAGATCATTTCAAGCAGTTCAGCAAACCGATTGTGGCTTCTCCTCGGTATGAAATCGATATCGTCGCTCCACTGCCCGATACAGTAACTCGAAGGCGAAAACGATCACCACTGAAGAGATATCAGACTGCACCGACTACAGGGGCGGACGAATTGGGATCGCCTTCTCTCCGACCTACTACTCCTCGAGGTCTGGACATTGAGGCTATTGATTTAGCTTCGCCAGAGTCGCTACCAAGTCTTCCCAGGTTTGGCGCGGTTCAGAGGGTGTCTGACAAGACGCGTCAAGCAGTCGCGCTTTCTAATATGCCTCCGCCCAAGGCCAACCCAACCGGACGAGCAAGCGCATCCTTGAATAGGGCTACTCCAGCTCCGATGGACGACGAAATCGAAGTGCTGGAGCTACAATCTTCTATGCCCACCCCGCCTTATGAACCGGAACCGGCAAAAGAAGTTGCAGCCATCGAACGACCTGTCATATCGGTGTCTGCTTTGCTCCCGGTCAACAAGCGGTTGCGCAACAGGAAAATTGAGGCTACAGTCACGAAGGTTACGGCAGTTGCAACAAGTTCTTCCTCCGTTTCTATATCGAGCACAACGAAAGCCGGACATGATCCCAGCTCTGGAACCATGCAATCAACTTCGGCCAACGACAATCAGCAGCCACTCCAGACACCAACGAAAAGGATCAAAAAGCGATTCATTCAGCCTCGAGACAGTCTACCTGGCAACTGGAAAGAAGTCGTTATGGAGGTTGATCTGACTGAACTAACTCCAAGAGACCGACGTATGTACAGAAAGAGCGGTGTAGAGGAGTTGGATTTGACAGGAGACTGAGGTCACCCTGTACCTATAATAGAAATGTTTAGTAGAAACTAGCATGGAATTACGGACACGGCGTTTACTGGGCACAGGCGTTGGGATATACCCTTTCTTTTTAGCATCCAATTACTAGCATTATCAGACTTTTCTATGATACAAAGTATAGTCGGCACACAGTCTCAAGGCCTTTGCAAGCGTAACGTTTATAACCACCTCAACAATTAACCTTTCATCCTTCAACCGCATCCTCCTCATCCTCTTTCCCTTCCTCCCCTTCCACAATTTCATCTTGGGATATATCCTTCCGTCGACTTTGATTTTCTCTTCCGAAGAAGTCTTTGATGGCTTCTGTTTTTGATGCTCCACTGCTGCTAGAATGTAAAGACCAATTACTACTTGATCTGCGGCGGTTGTGTTCGGCTAATGCTGTGGTGATTCTGTTTAGCAAGATTTCCATCTGCTCGATGCGATTCGAGAAAGAGGCAGAAAGAGGAAGAAGGGAGATGGGGAGAGAGTATACCATCATGTTCATCATTACTAGACGCTTTCTTCAATTCGTCTTTGATTTCTTCTGGCGCGACTGTGGCTTTGTTAGTCCACCGATAGCAAACATCCACAATCATCAAAGCAGAGGATTTTCTGAGGACTTTGTGGAGAGGGGTTTGAGCGACGCACTCATGTTTCCTCTGCCTCCACGGCCGATGGATATCCGGTGTGGCGGTGCTACAATCGGTTGCTCTCCACTGCTTCTTCTGCTGGATGTCATGGCTGGCTGTTGTCGTGATCCTAAGCGACTGGAGAAAGGGCGTATATATGGATACGGCAAGTCTTTTCCACGCTTCTTCTTTACCGCTTCGGTCTTCCCTTCCAGGTTCACCAAAAGTCCTCGAATGGTAAATGATGATATCGTAGATAAGTCTTCGTTCGCATATCAACTCCACTCGACAGGACGTTGGTCGTTTTGATACTGTTTTTTTTGTGGTGGTGAGAAGAGAGCAAAACAACTCGTGCGAAACTAGTTCTTTGCTTCAGATCTCTTGCCGTCCCTATGATCAGGTGCTCTTTAGAGATGTTACCGAGGCATGCGATGATCAACAAAGAAGAAATGCTGTTTTGACAAAAGTTAATTTCTACGTCATCGTCTTGAGCCTACACCACACCGCCTAATTAGCAAGTATACCTTCACCAGCAATCATAAGCTACGGATAAGAAAAGCATGATAGAAACAAGAGGATACAGAAGTTTGTTGCACGTCTACCATCTCCTCGACACAGCGGGACCATGGCTACATCCTCAAGAGACCGATAAGCCATGATCCGGCGAATCAGAAGAGGATGTTCGTTCGCAACCAATCAGTGCAGGCAGCAACTCGCAAGACAATACTGATGTTTCATTGCCTTGTGATAAGCTCAAGTCTCGTTGTTAGAAGTCTCACGCCCTGATCCATAGGTGACAAGAAAGTTCTGGAGAGCGTCAAAGTCGTCATTTCACGTTATGTATACCTTCAAACCATTACTCGTTCCTTCCGGTCATGCAGAGATTGAGCCTCTTGCAATCTCTTGCGTTTGCTCGTGTCTGGTCGATGTCTATCAGATCAAACCCCGATCTATGCGACACCATCGACACCATTGTCAGCACGACCGCGCTCTTTAGCAGCCTCGGCTCCGTTCTTGGGGCCAAAATAGGCCGGCTCCTCATCATAGTCCCTCAACTTAAGGCCCATACGACCAGGGTTGATGTTCCAATGTCCAACAATCAGTGCAATGGAAAAGCAAGGCTTGGCCAGGAAGTCCAAGATTCCATAGAAGACAGCCTCTGAATCGGGAGGAATGATATTGGCGCCTTCGGACACACCCCAACAGATGGGATAGCAGAGCCAGACGACGAGAGTCAAAACTCCGCAGAGTAGGTAAGTCTTGTAGACGTCTGAACCGAGGTGTTTGGCGTGTTTGCGGCCTTCGATTGCGAGGTTCCAGAAAATGGCGAACATTGCGACGGTGCCGAAGGTCCAAAAGCCNTGTATGCATGGTCAGTGTGTGTGTGAGACAGATGGAGAGCACTACATCTTACCCCACTTGTAACGACTCTTGACAAGAGCACCGACGAGACCAGTGACGATCATGACCTCGTCAAGGAAGATGGTGTAGAGAATGGTAGGCCATGGCAAGCCAGCAGTAAGGAGAAGATCCATCAGAAGCAGCGGTGTGGTAACAAACNNCTAGCTTGATGTCAGTTCACTGTCCTTCAAATGCCTAACTTGACAACTTTACCAGTCGATATAGCGGACGTAAAAGATCTCACGATTGACACCAGCGACCTTTGACCACGACCTCTGGAACTCGACATCGATGGGTGTCCAGCCAAGGTTTGAACCCATGGCAAAGTAGGCAATGCAAGCAGTCATGTTGATAGCGGCAGTAATGTAGAAGAAGATACGGTCTGTACGAGGCTTCATAGCAGATGCTGCCATCGTGCCGAGTGCGACGCAGCCCATGACGGCGCAGATGGCAAAGTAGAAGTCGGAGCCGCGGACTGTAATGGCAATGTCGACATGCTTGTCATTGACGGTGTTTGGGTTCACCTGGATGGCGTCGTTGCGTCTCTCGAGCCAGCTCATGTTTGCGGTCGTGTGGCTGCGTATGGCTTAGGGATAATAGGAGAGGAGCAATTGCAGGTAGTGGACTTGGTATTATATCAGTTGGATTGGAGATCTGATGGAGTAGATCGTCAGTGGCTCATGACTCTGTCTTGTCTCGAGGACTGTTTCTCCGGACAGCAGGTGTGACAAGCGAGTCACAAACACGTCAGAGCTGGTAACCAGCGACCGCACATGAACGACTTTCGTCTTTGGCTTACCCTTTACATCCGCTCTACCATCCAAGGTAAAGAAAGTTACTTGGCCTGATCTTCAGCTGCTAGCAGGGTCCTAGCCTCCTAGGTCGCGCGAGAACACAAAAGAAATGTATCATTTCAGAACTTGTACAGTTCATCTATTCAAGCGAATATCCGAGTTGGAGATCCACGAATCGAGAAGACCACTCTCCAGCTTGGACAATCAGCGATTTCCATGTCTGGAATGCCGTGCGTTAGCCCTGCTATTTGGAACAGCATTCAGGGAATTGCATAGCGTCGATAAAAGGTTTTTGGGCACTTGCGATGGCTGTCATACTTCGGTCAACCGTCCATTAACAGCTACATCATCAAATCGACGTTGAGATATCCCGTGTTTCAACAGCGAGATCTGCGCAAGAAGTGGTAGGAATGACGGAGGTTGGAGCCAGTGCTTGCAGATTCTCCAGTCCCACACTCCCGGGTCGCGGGTCGGTCTGGAGCTTATTTTCGCGCCACGGAAAGTCTTGGCCTCTGATATTTCTATTGAAAAGGTGCAACATCAGGAGCTCACGTTTGTAGCATCTCGAGAGGATGGAATGTCCGAGCGTTTCTTGATTGTTACTCTATCTACCACTTTCGAGACCGTGATTACCCTCTCATTAGCGCTACTCAGGGCTCGCCATACCCATTACAAGAGGACAACTGCAAACATACAAATCACCAAAGCCATTGTAGCGGGCTTCAAACTCAATGCAGGCTGCTTACCACTTGCATCAGAGGTGGTAGTCTGAGCTGACGACGCGCCCTCGGTCCCGGTTGAAACTGCTGCCTCCGTCGACGCAACGCCAGCACGAGTTGACGACCTCGACAACACTGCAGAATCCGAGGTCGAGGTCGAAGTCGAAGAAGCAATACCCTGCCATACATAACCACCGATCCCTTCTGTGGTCGTGCTCGTTCCTGACCGGATCACCATTGCAGTTCCATCTGTAGGGATGCTGAGAGTCTCGCCTTGAACGATGATGGCTGGACCACCAGGGTACAACGTCTGCGACGCAACGATGATGCCAGAACTGAAAGGTGTGAAAGTCAGTAGCTGAGAACCCATAGAGAGTTCAACAACCCCGGAAGCTGCCGTCGCAAAGGACGTTGTTTGGCCATTGACGACAATGCTGCCTATAGCATCTGGAGGCAGACTGAAAACAGTACCGCTTACTGTAATGGCACTGCCGCCAGGGATCAATGTTTTCGAAGCAATGACCAATGGGGTTTCAGATGCAGCGACTGCAGTGTATATCTGTGACCCGACTGTAAGCACAGCATCATTAGAGGCGATGGCCTGTATCGCAGTCGTCTTCCCATCAACGACCACCGAGCTTCCAGAAGCTGGTAGGGAATAAAAGTCCCTGAGATATCCACAGCCGATCCACCAGGACTGACAACTTGACTCCCTACAACATATCCACCTGCAAGCAGTGGCACCGCTGTCGCGCTACCAAATACCACAGCAGAAACTGTTGGGATGTCTGTCCGTCCCACGAAAGAGGTCGCTCCGTTGATCACGACGTTGGCTCCAGATGTTGGCAAGGAATAAGTCACGCCTGAGACTTCGACTACGGAACCTGGACTGAGTGTCTGGTCTCCAACCAAGTAGTATGCGCCCGAAGACTCTGGCTTTGCCGTAACATCACCTATGACTACAGTGGCCGGCGGTTGCACCGAAGTCTGAATGGTAGACATGGGCGCCACTTCTCCATTGACAATGGCATTGCTAACGGATGGTGGTAGAGAATACGTAGTTCCGGAGACTAGTACAGCAGGTCCTCCACGATTGATAGTTTGATCTGCTATCACGTATTTGTCGGAAGCTACAGGTGTGGCCGTGATCGAACCAATAAGTACAGGTGGTAGCAATGTTTGAGGCGCTACTGCCGAAATGGATACTGCATTGCCATTGACAAGGACATCGCCCGACTCTTGCATAGAGTATGTAGTTCCAGCGATTTCGATGGCAGGGCCACCAGGATTAAGTGTTTGGCCTCCCATGGCATACGCGCCGGATGAGATGGGCCCAGCCGAATTGCCAACGACTGGCGCGGCAGGTACAGTAGGTAGAGCAACAGTAGAGATCTCGAACGTCTGTCCATTGGCGATGATATGGCTCCGAGAAGCCGGTATCAGGTAAGTCGTGCTCGACACGACGACAGCAGGTCCTCCCGGAACAATCGTCTGGTCTCCGATGACAAGAGCACTCGATGCGATTGGGGTAGCAGTAGCATCGCCAATCAAAACTGGTGCCGGTGCCACGAGTGAGATCGCTTGAGAAGATGCCGCAACTGTGTTGTCGGATATCTGTGGTGAGTGAGTACTTTCGGGGACCTCTACTGCATGTCCTCCAGTATTAGGGGCTATTCCTTGGTCAGGGATGGCAGTTGGAGAAAGCGCCGTGGCGGTAACACCACCAATGACGACGACAACTGGCTCGCTCGACTGAACAACTTTTGTGCCTGGATTCGTATTGCCCTGGGAAGGCGCCACCGACGTTACACCTGCCTCTTGACCGATTGTCGTTGGTGCAGGCTGAATTTCAGGGTTATCGGAAGGTGCCACTGAGAACGAATCTGGTCCCTGACTAGCTATTTGGCTGAGCTTCTTGGAAGGAGCCACTGACGGCGCACCTGCATTCTGAGTGACAGTAGGTAGAGCAGGCTCTTGAGGTGGCTTGTCGGAAGGAGCTTCTGCTTTAGTGGACGGTGCTGGCTGGCCAGACGTTTCGCCTCCTCCTTGAACCGTGGTAGGTTGAGTAGGTGGATTGTCAGGATTATCGGAAGGCACGACCGAAGGTGCGCCCCCATTCTGACTCTCAGCAGGCTGTGTAGGCTCGTTCGAGGGCTTGCCGACAGATACCTCTGCTGTGGTGGGAGATGGAATGTTGACAGTTGGCGGTTTCGTATTGGTAATAACAGGTGGTGTCTTGCTGGCAGGTACAGCCGACGTCGTCGTGGCTGCCGTGTTGAAGTAAATCGCATTTGTCGTGCTGGTAACCGCAGATGAAGACGTCAAGAACGAAACTTGGATGTGCAGCTGAGGAGCACCAGCAGCAGACGCACGTGAGCAGCTCATGATATGTGGGACCAAGGATATGACGGTGGATTGCTTCGCCAGCCAGGCCAACATTCCATCGCCTATCTCAGTCGTGACAACCCTCTGGTTCCAGGTGCTCGTCTGAGACGAGACCTGACTGTCATAGCCGACATAGAAGCTTGTGTAGTCGGTGCCGTCGTAGAAGATTTGGCTGTTAGGTATGAAGGGAAATATGGCAGCGGTTGAGAACCAAGATTGAGCCACAGAGGAGACATCATATGTCGTACGCGGATCGTTCACATTAGTACCAATGCATACTCCAGCACTGTTTTTGTAACCGGCGAACACGAAAAAGTCTGCAAAATTCATGCTGGGTGTAGGGAATGCTCTGTTGTAAAGTCATCAATCGATTCTCGGTGCTAAGATCATGCGACACTTACATCGTGGTAAAGTTGCCAGTGGAGACTATGGATTCCACAATGGTTGCATCATATGCTCCAGCATAGCTTGGACCATTGAGATCCGTTGGAATGCCTGGGATGATAGCTGGTCCATCTATATCAGCAAGGTATTCATTCGCATATAATGTCGAAGTGGGAGGTGCTGTAATCGTTGATGTTGGGAGGATTGTATCTATGTAAATGGATGATCAGCATTCGTCGAACGTTAAACAACAGAAGAGGTTCTAGGACCTCTGGTTATCATCCGCTGGGATGGCACAATACGTGCATCAAAAGTGAACACGCTTCGACCGTCTAGGTTTGGTTGTAATCTCGGATACGTACTGTTGTAGCGCAGGTATTCTGTGATGATGTACCCATTGTTCACCGACACGTTGCCCCCTTTGTACCAGAGATTCAACTGCACTCCTGGAGCATAAAGCTCGCAGCAGAATGGACCATGGGTGGCAGAAGTTGGTGTATTGACAGAAGTTGAAGAATTAGTATAAGAGACAGTCACTTGTCTGGGGATTTGCAGCGCGAAAGCTGCTCTCACACAAAAACATATAATGTGATGTGGGAGAGCATGACTGCTGTGTAAAATAGTGTTCTACATTCAAATGGTGGAAGGCCTCTAGTTATATAAGTCTGTAAATTTTGGACATGAAGCCTGGTGCAACTCAGCCTCTTTACACGGCATCAGTCTGTGAGCGAGCCGTGTGCTTGCGAAGGATTTGGCGTGCATTTATGTACACGCTCCATGCACTCTTGTACTCTCTGGAATACAAACGTTGTGGTAAAAAAATCTGCCACTTGATGTACGTGGACGCCACGGTTTCGTGCAAATCCTTGCGAAGCGTCGAAGTCCAGGCTGATTGGACTTCATGCGGGCTGTGGGCGTGCATGCATGCATAAATCCTGTCAGCCTTGCACCTAATATTGGAAAGGCTGAACGCTAGCCGCTTGGATGAAGTTCTAGGTCAGCGAGCCTCTAAATATATTCAAGAGGCTGGCCGCCCGAAGCGAAGACAGTGCCGTCAGTGATTTTGTTGATAAGGGCTCATCCATAGCCTGACCACGTGTCGACCAAGGCCTCCATCTGCGGCACGAGATCCTTTATAGTGAATGGCTTGGTGACCACCGAGTCCATTCCAGCTTCAATCGCAGCAGCGATCTGTTCGTTGCGAGCATTCGCCGTGATTGCGATTACAGGAACATGGCCAGATATCTCTCCAGATTGTTCGAGCGCGCGGATGCGACGTATACAGGTCAGACCATCCATGATAGGCATCTCGACATCGAGCAAGATCATACTCAGTGGCGTGGCCTTCTTTGTACTCGAAAGATATGTGGTTTTGGATAGGTAGTTGAGGGCTTCGAGACCGTTCTCAGCTACATTGACTTGACAGCCTAGTTTGCGCAGTTGTTTTGACATGACCTTTGAGTTTATCAAGTTGTCTTCAACGACTNNGTAACGTATTAGTAGTACCCCTGAAAAGATCTGAATATACTTACGCAGAACATGCATGTCCTTCACTAGAGTCTTTGGTTGCGGTACTGTATCGATCTTTTCAAGAACTTTGACTGTGTCAAATGTTCCACCCACAGAGCGTGGCAGGTTCTTAACACTGATCGTGGACTCGACAGATGCAACAGAACCAGAACGACTCAATCGCACGGCACGCTTGGCTTGAATGTAAAAAGCAAATCGGCTACCCACTGAAGGTTCGCTGTGCAGACCGATTTGGCCCTTTTGTAGCTCTACGAGCTCGCGACTTATGAACAGGCCCAATCCAGACCCACCATACTGCTTGTACGTTTTGGGAGCTTTTGGTTTCAGTCAGCCGTTGCTTGTATATTTTGACTTGCTGACATGAGACTTACCTTGTGCAAACCTTTGGAACAGGAGTTGCGACTCTTCTAGTGTAAGGCCACAACCGGTGTCTGTGACGCTAAACATCAGGTAAACATCATCAGCGCCGTCTTCCGAGTCCTCAGCGGCAAGCATTGCTGAGACAGTCTCGGTTTCATCGAAGTCCTTTTTGCGCGGTTTGATAAACTGAACTCCGCAATCCTGTGCTGAGGGTGGTGCCGAAAAGCATCCATACGCCAGAGTGATGCGACGGGTATCAGAGTTTCGGGTGAATTTCAGGGCATTTGTGATGAGATTGATGATGATCTGCAACAACCTGCTAGGGTCACACACAACATCTGCTACAATGCACTCACTCGGGAACTCTTCAACTTCGGTTTTGATGTCAGCCTTCTTTAGTTCGGCCTCGAACATCTTGAGAGCTTTCTCGATCACCTCTCGAGGTCTTGTTCTTTCCGGAGCCAGTACCAAAAGATTTGAGTCCAACTTAGAGAAATCAAGAACCTCATCGATGATCACCNNTGTGAGCTGCGTCAGCCGTTGTGTCGAACGAGTTCGCTGGCGAAGTACGCATACCTTCATGTGTAGAGCACAGATGTTAATTGTGTGAGCTGCATCAGCCACTGTATCGAACACCTCCGCAGGCAGGGTTTCTGCTGGTATGGAGATGACAGACTCTGTCAATTGTATAATGCTGCTCAACGGATTTCGCATCTCGTGCTTTGAGCCTGTCAGTAAAGAGAGTCGACAAACATATGTTGAACTACTCACCGATATCATGTCTATAAAGTTCTGCGCCTTTCTCTTCGTATCGATCGCTGCATTCATTCTCTCGGTTGTAAGAGCTTCTGTCAATTTTTTTGTAGTTACATCTGCCAGGTAGCCTTGTATTGTCACTAAGACACCATTCTCATCACGCTGTGGGAAGCACACGACTTCAAGCCAGCGTGCGCGAGTGGGTGACGACTCGGTGCCTGCCCTGACACGAAACTGGAACACCTGGACTCCGTAAGACTCTGCAGCGGCCCTCCAGGCTTCTTTACTGAACTCTTCGTCATCAGGATGGATACAGTCGCGCCAAGCATATCCCGTCTTAGCCTTCAATGTGAAGCCCTCTCTTGTCTCACCGAGGAGTTCAAGGAACGAATCATTCATGTAGATCGGTGTACCGTCACCTGCGTACAAGAACATGCCAATCGGGGCATCTTCTGCCATGCGGCTGAATGTCTCCTGGTTCTTCTCATTCTTCAGAGTGGCGATACTCAGCTGTCTGGTAAGCTTCTCCAATTGGACGCGATATCCGAGACTATCATCTGCCCGCAGCAATTTGCGTTGGTCAGATGGAGATTGCAGTATAATGACCGCTTTGAGGAGCATCTCGCTTAGCGAGTATATGAACCTCTTCATTTTNTCGTCAGCTCGCCTCCGAGGGTTTGCGCCTACGACGACTGAGCCTTGAGCTGAGCCTTTAGTGTCGAATATGGTAAAAACGAAGGCCGAGGTGACTGTGCCATATTCAGACAAGGCAATGCCGAGCTCTGGCAAAAACTTGTCGCCTGTCAATGCGATGACGTTTTCACCCCTNTCTGCCTGCTCAAATATCTCGATCAACTCGCTAGATGGATTCTCCAAGGCGGCGTGTGAGTTTAGACCGGAAGAAGCGTATATTTTGTACTGCTTCTTCCCATTGAACTCAGCCGCCTCCTCCTGCACTTTATACAGAAGTGTATAAGCTACATCGTCAGCCTCTTCATCCAGAATACCTGAATATTCGAGCCAGAGGCTAGAAAGGTCTGTAGCGTGCGTAGTCTTTTCGAGGAGCTTGAAGGAGACATCCTCTCTGTTCCTTCGAATGACTTCAGACGTCACTTCGTTGAAGCAATTCACAGAGCAAATCCAGCGACCGTCGGAACCAGTGAAGGGAAGCAAGAACCAATCGAAATACGACTCTTCAGGAAAGCCATCTCGCTCAAGCAACATCATTTTTTCCTTGTTGTGAACAGATTGACCTTCCTCCCAACTGGTTCGGATTAGCTCTGTTGTATAGTCCTTCATGCCCTGACCCCAGGTATCGACCTGCTTGTTGCCCAATGAGGCAGGATGTCCAGAACCAAACAGCTTTGCAGCGGACTCATTGTAGAATTGGATCAGATCTGGGCCCCAGTAGACAATCCTTGGCCGCGGACAGTGCATAAAGCTAAGTAGTATCCCACGTAGCTGTGTCGGCCATTGGTATATGTGTGGACCACAGAGGGTCCCTATGGCGGTTCTGCTCCAGTCGTAGTCCAACAGATAGCGTATCCAAGGAGTGATAGGCACCTGATCTGGAAACCTGATCCAATCATGAAGCAGACTGTCCAAAGGGCTATCTTGTCCACTTTCACTAGGAGGTGACACGAAAACGTGCTTACAGTATATGACGACGTATGACTCTCCGAGCTTTTTCTTGGTCCATTCTCTGTTTGCGAAGCCTGTGGCCGGCGTAGCCGTTGTCGTGCACGGAGTGCTCAACTCGGTAGAGAACCAATCTTCTAGCGCACTCGAGGGGGCATGAGCGAGGGCGTGTTCGAAAGCGAGATTCTTGAAGATACAGGTCGGACGCGATTTGGACGAGTCCAGGATCACCGTCGGGCGGCTGTCGTCGGTAGCGAGTTGGACGAGAAGGTCGAGCTCCGGTGGCAGCTCACCGAGCGAAGGCTCCAGTAACATGACGTATGCTGGCTAATATATCCTTGTTCAGTGCATTGTGCTTCCTTTGAGTTTGCGACAGCGGTTGATTCCTCGTGGTATGTGCTTAGAGCAGCCTCGTGCTCATGAGTATGAAAACGAGAAGCGATACCTCTGCGCGACAAAAGAGTGAGAATGGTTCAAGTGGCAACGGCGGTGCCGAAGGCTTCCTAAGTCTCAAACCTTGAGGCCTGCGCAAGGAAGCCGCGCTCTTCCTATGCACTTGCTGCATTCGTGCATACACTTGCCTATCTCTTGCGTGAAGCGTTTCCCTACTCGACGAGAAGTCACACATATCTATAGATAAATCTGGCAGGACTCACATTGGTCCAGTTATACACCTTGTTAAAGCCTGCAACGACACAGCATCGATCTAGATCTTGGCTATGTGCAAACTGTAAACTACGGATGCGGGCAAAACTCCGATTTGTGTGTTAGAGGTACAACCCTGTCTGTAGACAATTAAATCAACATGTTCGCCAGCCATCATTCTTCATTCATTGTAAACTGTCCTCGATGCGACATGTGAGAGGGTCAGGGAACGAATAATCTATAATCATCGTATGTCAAATATCGCACACCTTGGTCTGGCGAAAATTGGGGATAAGATATGTGTCAAAGAGGTGAGATCGTTCATCATTTGCAGACCAAATTCCGCCTGCCTGCTGTCTAGTCACACCGCAGCCATATCCAGATGCACCCTATATTATGAACACCATAGTTACCAAGCATCACAAACGAAACGCCAGGCTTTCGTCATGATGTCATTAAATCGTTAAATCAGTCCTGCACCACAGTCCAGCGTCTCTTCGGTATGCCCGTTTCGCGAGGGAAAGTACCGTTTGGAGCACTGCCCCAGAGGCCTCTCTGGCTAAGAGACCGAGCCAAATTTGATGGTGGTGTTTCATCGACTGTGGGTAGTGCAGATACACTTGACTTGGCTTCTTCTTTAATGGCAGTCTCTTCCATTTCTGCTGGCGTGGATCTGGGCTCGGCTTTGGGTGAGACCGAACGCTCTGAACTAGTTGCCTTAGGAGCTGATAGGCGTGCAGCTAACGAGTTTGAACGAGCTAAAGTGTTGAGGAAGTTGGGCGAATCGCTGTCTTTGGCACTGATCGGATTCCAAAGGCCAGTAGGCGAGTCGTTCTTCACAGCAGATGGAAGAACAGGACTCGTTACCACAGGAGCAATGACAGGTCGTGATGGACGGCGCATGCTGCCAAGCGAACTGTTAATTCTGGCTCTTGGCTCGGGCAAGTTCCAGTTTGAATCAACAGGCGCGCCTGCTGAAGCATGCGAGCTGGCAGACCCGAAACGGCGACTACGTGATTGAGGCACGGTTTGTGAAGCAGACATGATGGGAGAAGACGTCGCGGGTGCAGACGCTTTGGTAGGATCAACACCGGGACGCAGATGCTCGGACGATGCAACTATCTTCATCTCATAGTGCGAAGACAACCCAGAATCCATAGAACTCTGACGACGCGGTAGTGGGCGGTGTACAGCGTCAGCAGGACCAAGTGAGGGCGAGTTGCCTGGAGCTGGCGAACCAACAGGTGATATGTGCTGGCTTGTAGATGGCGAGGCAGATGCGTCATCTTTGCGTACGGCCATGGTAAGCGAGGCCATGCCGACATCAAGTAGTACAGGTTGGTTGGTAAGGGCGCCAATCAAAGCGTTGCAGCCGGCTCCGTGAGTGATCAGAACTACCACGAGATCTTCGTCATCATCGTCAGTGGCTCCAGACGCAGCTTCTTGGTCATAATGAGCGGGTTGCTTCGACTCTGACTGGGTCGTGGTATACCAGTCAACCATACTAGACAAGCCATGGCGGAATCGCTTATGCATCTGACTCCATTCCTCGCCAAAGCGACCACCATCACCCCAACAGTGCGGCTCGCGCATGCTGTCCCATTTGTAATCGACTTTGACACATTGATCACGGGCGTGAGCAACGTAGCCACGAGGAATTGGGTCGCCAGGAGAAATGGCATAGGTTGGGGTAGGTGGGGTGTAACCAAGAGAATTGTTGTGCCTGTGAGACACAGGCGAGGAATCGGCAGGTCTGAAGTGCTCCGAGGGCTTAGTGGTACCCAGGCTGTTTGTACGATCTCTTGCAGGCACGTCGCGGGAGAAGACGTGCCAGTTTTCCAAGGGACCATTGGTTTCATGCGACAGAGGAGAGGGAACGTTGCTGACTGAACTCGAATGCTGACGGGCAGCTTGCGGTGTTCCCCAGAGGTTGCCTCCTGATACGATAGGGGAAGATGGTGTGTAGGTTTCGATCTTGTCTGCCTGGCGGAGCAGTTCAGCCTTTGCGGCTGTGACCATCAAGGTACTCTCGGGAGGCGGCGTAATCATTTCGAAGTAGTCGGGTGACAGCCATTCGCCCAAGAAGGCATCCACGCGGAGAATGGTGCGGCTTTGTGGTACGGGGTCCTTCTGCTCTTTCAGCGAACTGTGCGGATACTCGCGCAACTCTTGTTCATGTTCGGGTACCGGGCGTAACTGTGGAGAGGCGGAAGCGTCCCTAGGCCGCAGGCTGGGGGAGGCACGGAGCTGGCTGAGTGTCTTGATGCGTGCATCGCTGCTCTTCCGGGCGACGGCTGGCAATCCCTGGTACTGCGACAAGCCAGCGCTGATGCCGATACCCGTTTGGACGCATCGCTGGAATGGCGACGAATGGATGACGACTTTGTGCTTCCTGGGTTTCGTTCGCGACCTGGACGTCGATCTGGCTGGTAGGTTGGCTTCGGAGAGAGCAGATTCCTTGATGCCGAGGCCAGCATCTGAAGGTGGTCCAGCAGGCGATGAGGTGCCCGACGAGGCTTTGGTCTTCTCGCGTTCGTGGAGGAGACTAGCTATGCGCAAACCCAGCGCTCTCGACTGAATCCAACCACCGTACGTGAGCGGTGGGTCGTATGGTGTGGGCGATGTGAGATGCCATGATTGGTCGGCAGCGTCGAGTCTCGCACCATGTCTGTTCGGCAGCAGTCAGCCATCTCGTCGATTTTGGCACAAACATGGTGGGAGACATGGAGCCTACCTGACAACTATCACGACTGCTGGTGCCTTTGTCATGGCGCAGCAAGGGAGCAGTCGGGTGATGTTTGACAGCTCGCTCTCCACTTGCAATTGCCTCGCCAGCTATGATGATGCCTTTATCGTAAGCCGCCTCGATGATGTCGTCGGTGTCGTCGGATCTACTCTTCACAATCGTCGGACAAGAAAGGAGTCAGTCCAAGAGTAGAATGATCATGTACAATTCGAGCGAGACACGAAACACAAAATACTACAGCCAAAAGGCTTTCCCTCTTCATAATCAATCGGCAACTGACACAACCTCCCGAACCATCTCCAGCCCGACACCACCTGCCCGCCGCCGCCGCGCGCCAAGCACCCCACCTTCCGTCACGGTTTCGCGTGCTTTAGCTCCGAATTTCCGACGTCGACATGCATCAACAGCGCGACCAGCCACCAAGCAAACGCATCCAAACGTCCATCATTTGCCAATGCCTGCTACATTCGACTGTACAAGTTCATGCTTGCACATCTAACAGCCAATACATGCCAGCCTTGGAATGCTGTAAGCAATTGTTGTTGCAGGATCTGCACCTTAGCCGCTTCTCTCCTGTTTCCTGCCTTGCGCTCTCCAAAAATTCCCTCTGACAGAGGACCAATCGTTGCAGAAGCCCCGCTGTCCCCGTACCGACTCCTTAGTTCACGTTGAGCTGCTCTGTTCTGTCTCACAAGTACGAACTGCGTTAATGGTTCTACAATTCCTTCGGCCCAGAAATCATCCGGCAACCGCTTCGGCTGATAGCAAGAATCCCCTGACCGCTTAGGTGCACGCCGGCTGATTTCAAGCATCCGAAATTTGATACTATGGTCTGATACTCGACTAACAGCTGTCTGGTACATACGTGAGCCCCTGCCCATCACTGAAGGTAGTCACCTCCTGTCTCCTTGTGAATCACATCAAACAATGGCTTGGCACTGAAGTACCCTGCCATTGGGGATCCAATCGCCTTGAATGTGTACACCGCATCCTCTTCATCAATCTTTTTGGTCTCGCCTCCACGGCCCCCTGCTGCCGCGTCTGCGAGCAGCTGCGCCTGACAGCACTTCTCAAGAGACACGAACCAGAAAACCGTCTCTTCCACCGTCTTGCCCACAGTCAAGAGACCATGGTTCTGCAGCAGTGCCGCCTTCTTGTTGCCGAGACATTTGGCAATGTTCTCTCCTTCCTCAGCGGCGAGAACAATGCCATTGAACGACTCGTAGAGGACATGGTCTCCATGGAACGAGCATGCGTCCTGTGTAATCGTGTCCAGCTTCCTGCCTAATGTGCAGAAGGATCTGCCGTAGATACTGTGACTGTGTGCTGCAGCCATAACATCAGGTCTGGCTTTGTGGATGGCGCTGTGGATCATAAATGCTGCTGTGTTGAGCAGCCTGGTCTCGCCACCGCCAATGATCTCGCCTTCTTCGTTGACATGGATCAGGTCGGACTTGTTGATTAGTGAGAATGCCACTCTATTCGACGAAACATATCAGCCAAGGACACCAAAACAAGAGCGATTTGACCTCTGCTTACCCNNAAAGGGATTGACCCAGAAAGTGTCGGGATCTACAGGATCGCGAAGAGTGATGTGACCAGCCACGCCTTCGTCAAACCCATACTTTCCAAAGATCCTGAACGCTGCGGCAAGACGACCCTTGAGATAATCACGTTCTTCGTGCTTGTCGGCAAACTTTGGTGGCNNCTGTTCTACTGTCAGGAGACATTGCAATCTATCGACATGTGGAGACTCTTACTTGGGGAACTTCCCCACCTGGAGTGCTGCGGAGGGCTCATCGAGTCCCGGCTCGTTGGGGGCTACACCGGCCTTCTCTGAGTCTGCGTGTGGTGCCATTTTTTGTTGTGCGTGCGTATATCAGGATGTCGAGAACAGCAAGACGGAAGAAGAAGAGCAAGCAACCTCTTTTGTATTTCTGCTGACCTTAGCTGAGTTCGAGGTAGGTTCGGCTGTCGGCCTATCGGTTTCGCGCTGCTTGCCCGATTTGCCCATGGGGAGGCGGGGTAATTTGGGTACGTCCTGCAGATCAACACGACCTGTTACACTACCACCAGTGTTTTATGGGAGTCTTGCCACCACTGCGAGCTATGCAATACAGTTGAGCTTATATAATGAGTCTTATGCATCTATACTGTCAAGACTCTTACGTGCTCATAGCGACTTGTGTTACCTCTAGCCATAGCTATTTGCGTGTATTAAAGAAAGGACAGCCTTTAAGATAAGAAGGCAGTAGAGTGTTATAACAAAATCTAGGGTTAATATTATAGCTAGTTAACAAGAAGAAAAAGAGTAACAAATAGTTTATCAAAAAGTAGTTGCCTTCCTATATGCTAAAGACAATTACAGTATTGCTATAGAAAAGATGCGCAATATTCTTTTTGATATAAAGTTATGTCTAGCAAGAGCTATTATCTTAGAGTTATATCTGTGGTTGTGATCTGTGTTAGTTTATAACAGTCTCTATAGCATTACCTATACATCGCCATGGGAAAGAGAAGGGAGTGCGTTGTAACACTCGAGGCAAGGAAAGAGAATGCCCCTTTCTAGCCTCTCTATATGCTAAACACTACTATAGTATACCTATAGAATTGCACAGTACCTTGCAGAAAGGAGCATCATCCGTTAAGAGCTGTGATTTTGTCGGCTCTCCGTAGAATCGTCTCTTGCCTAGAGATTATTATGCGGTATAATACTTACACTATGATTGCCATTTCACATGGGGAGAAGTGGAGCAGACGAGCAAGAAAGGAGAAAAGAAACACACCGCTACGCTATGCTATCGGCTGGCTATGAAATGCTCGAAAAGAGGAAAAAGAAAAACAGCAATACAATCACAAACATCCCTAGCATCCAAAAACGCCTTTCTTGCCCATCTTCGGAGACTCTGCAATTATAAGACAACAGTGGTATGAATACATGGCGAGTTAACCTTTGAATAGTTCCTCACCAACAACTCTCCCACTCTCGGTGTTGAAGTATTTCTTCTGCTCCTGGCTCTTCTCCTTCTTAATGTCCTTTTCCTTCTCTTTTCCCACTTCCTCGGCTTTCTGATCCTTACTCTTTTCTTCCTGTCCATTGCTTGATGTACCTGCATCTAGCATCTTACCCAACTCCCTGAGCTTAACAGGCTTGCACAAGTAGCTATCCACTCCGCTACTGAATGCCTCCTGCTGTGCCTGTGCACTTGCGAGCCCGGTAAGTGCAATGACGATGGTAGGTCTGATATTGTTCGCCCGCTCGTGAGCACGGATCTTGCGGGTCGAGGCCAGGCCGTCCATGACAGGCATCGATAGATCCATAAGCACGTAATCGAATGGTGGATCTGCCATTTCGTCTTTGTCACTGGCTTGTTCGCATTGAGATTTGTAGGCTTTAAGGGCCTCGAGTCCATTGTCTGCTGTCATGAGTGCGTGGCCGCTTTTCTTCATGTAGGTAACGAGTAACTGCAGGTTTACCCTGTTGTCGTCTACCAAAAGCACTTTACGGACGGCCTTGTCAAAGTCCGAGTTTGTCCTGGAGGAAGGACTCATGATTCCGGCCGATGGCGCTGGTGAGTCAGGAGAGCTGGTCTTATTCAACGGAGAGGTCTCCAGCTTAGGCATCCTAGACTTGCCTTGCGCCATCTCCACCGTATCCTTTCGAGGATGTTTCAGTGGTGCATCTCCGAAGTGGCCCTTCTCCTTCGCCTGCTCACTCATGGCATGTTGTTCGGAATCTAGGACTTTCTGGAAAGGACTATCCTGGAGTTGTTGGCCATCTCCTATGCTGTCGTCCAGAACTTTGCGCATGGATGGCATTGGCTCGTTTGTGTTGGCGTTCTTGTGGGCTTCTAAGCAAAGCGTGAGTGATTTTGCTAGTTTTCTTGGTCCGCATGGTTGGGATAAGACTCCGGTGATATGTGATCTAGGGTGGTGCATCATGGCATTAGCGGCAGAGACGCTGTTGCATATGACCAGCAAAGGGATATCGGCTTCTTTGCTTTGAGCGTTCTTGTCGGACTGGTTTTTCATGCGCTTCTCCAGCTGATCTTGCACTTGTTCGAGACCCTTCTCAGTAGTAAGGAACACGTCGACCCCAGACTGGTCTATGCCGTCGGATATCTGCATGTCCATTCCAAACCAGTTCTGGCACATTCTGTGGAACGAGGCCATAAATCTATGGCCAGCGTTCTCTGGATCGCGGGTCCCTGGCTGCGGCTCCTTCTCGTAGGAATTTCCATCAAACCCAATAAAGCCGATCTTCATGTTCTTAGTCCTCTTAGCCGCACTTGTAATCACACTTCGATCTACATCCTCTTCTTTTACTGCAATGTGCATCATTTCCAGGGTAACGGTGGTCTTGGTACCTTTACCCTGCTCACTTTCCACTTCAATCTCGCCACCCATGGATTTGATTATGGCCGAGATGATCGCCAACCCCAAACCTGTGCCGGGCTGCATCGGATCTTCTTGAGCGAACGGGGTGAAGAGACTTTTGTCGAGGTACTCTTTCGACATGCCTTTTCCGGAATCAGTGACTGACAGCGTGACTTTAGATTTGCCTCCTTGTTCTTTTGTTGGCAATGGCTCACTATCGAGCTTGACCTGAATGAACCCACTTGAGGTATACTTGAGGCTGTTATTGAACAGATTGCTCAAAATACGGCGCCATGCTCCAGCCTGTGTTCTGAAGATCCAATGTGAGTCCTGGGCTTTCGAAATGTCAACCACGATAGAGACGTTACGATTACCATCCGAGCTGTTTGCATCACCGTCAACTTGTTTGTTTGCTCGCGGCATCTGCTCGGTCTCACGACCAGCTCTAATGAAGTCATGACCAGCAAAGACAGTCTCCAGCACTTCCTCAGTGACAACGCTCAAGTCGACATCAACATCCAGTGCAAAGTTTTGTTTCTGTTCATGTGGATTCGAACTGTTCGTGCGTGTTTGAGTACTCTTCCTAGTGAAATTGTTGATTTTTGCGAAGTCGAGTAAATGGTCAATCGTGTCGAGCAAAGTGTGGCCGCAGGTGGCAAGCGTATGTACAAGATTCTCCTGGAAGGGATCGAGAGTTGAGTCTTCGAGACATTCTACACTGCCGAGTATACCATGGAGTGGACTCCGCAGCTCGTGTGAGATAGACGAGATAAAGTCTGACTTTGCTTTGTCAGCAATCTTAGCATTGATCCTTGCCACTTCGCTCATGATGCAATCGCTGAACGCTGCGAGGTAACTAAGTTCGGAGTGTGTGGTCAGAATTCTATGTGGATCCAAGGTCCAGGCTATACAAGCACTGAAGAACTTCTGATCAGAGTCCCACATGGGGTGAATGGCGAAGCTGCGCACGCCTGGGAACAGCTGCTTTATTGTTTTGGCATTGTTGGATCTCAACCGCTTGCGTTTCTTGACCGTGTCTTTCGGCGAAACTTCACCGTCCAGAGCCTCTGATAGTACTCTATCCTGTTCGAGTGACGAATCTTCATCCTGATCGAAGTTGAGGACTTTACCATGAGGATAGCGACGCAAAAGGGATCGTACAAACTCTTCAGTCATACCGTCGGTGAGTTTTGCTGATTGATCACTATGTGCGCTATTCATGGTAGGTGTCGATATACCAAGGATCTCGGAGGGTTTCGCACCATCTTCCTTTTCCAAGTCCTCACTATTTCCTGACTTAGATCTCTCCGTGCCAGACTTAGTAGAAGAGTCACTCTCGGAAGCTGAGGACAACTTCCTTCGTTTCGGTCGTTCATGGGTGGTGCGATCGACAAGACCTCCAAAAGTAGATTTGGCGGTAGCATCATATATGACAACAGCATCTATCTGCAATGACTCTCGGATGATGTTTGCAGCACGTCCAAATGTCGCTTTGACTGCGGGTGCAAGGTGATCGGTGGGCGATGTCTTTTTCGCCTTAGGGTCTTCCATTGATGACGAGGGTTGTGCTGATGCATTAGAAGAAGCGTGTGAGCCTCGTCGTGAAGGCGACTTGTCGATATCCAGGTAGACGCCAACATCGGAGAGGGATGGGAAGTCCTTCTCACCGCTCAGCTTAATATCCGGCGGTTGGTCGTGGTGTCTAGAGTACTGGCGATCGGCCCAGGGTAAGGATGAGTCTTGCTGATCGGGCGTCTCCAGATCAGCACCTAGGGCTCTCCAATCGCCCAAAGTATCTTTGCCTTCAACAAAGCATCCCAAACCATGTACCATTCTCTCTTTCTTTATGCTCTCGGACTGCGAGCGCAGCATGTCAAGGTGTATCATGACTGTTGTCGCCATGTCCTTCATGAAGGCCACTTCTTCAGACGAAAGACTTTCTCGAGGCTCAGGATCTATGACACAGTAGGCGCCAATCTTGTAGCCATTAGGAGAGACGATGGGAACTCCTGCGTAGAATCTCCATCCGTGATCCGTGGTATATGTTTTGTCGTTGAATCTCTCGTCCTTGGACAAATCGGGAACCACAAAGACTGTCTCGTCCTTGGAACCATTGAGGTCGTTGGATGAGAGATTGATCGTATGTTCGCAGATGCTCCCTCTCTTAGGAACCATGGTTACACCATAGTCTATCTGATCGCCTGGCTCATGGACGGATTCAGTCTGCAGGCTAAGCGACTTGGTGGCTTCGGCGACGATGTACTGATGGTCTCTGTCGAAGAAGGAGATGAAGGCACGTTTGCAGTCCAATCGGAGGGTAGCCAGTTGAGCGAACGCCGTTAGTGCTCTGTCGGGTGATGTGCGAGCTTGTGGCGGACTGGATTGGTCTCTTTGCGCCGACAGGCCGGTTAATCCAAGTCTGACGGGTTGAAAATATCTGTGTCCCCAAGAGTCAGCTCATTGGTCAGACTCAAGGTCAACACGTCTGTACTTGTAAAACTCGCGCTCGTGGTTGACATCGTATGGCGGTTCCGAGTCCGTCGTGGGACCTAGAGGACAGAATTTCATGATTGTGTTGGCTCGCGAAGAGTTTCAGTCGACATCAAAGGCAATTGAGATCAATAGTTTGACGCGCGATGCCGATGGTGATAGTTGATGACAGGGCGAGAGAAAACAGTACTGGACAACGAAATGATGGTGACAGCGAAAAGCAATACGTCATTGTACTGTCAAAGACGACCCTGGAGACGGAGACCATTCCGGCAACCTCTTCCCCAATTATTCCACACCATATTTTCGACTGTCTCTAAACTGACTGTGTCTCGTTTTGTATTACTAATAGTTAGAGCAACGAGTTGCATGAAAGGTAACGATGTGACTGGCTGAGCCCCGGACGTTGTAAGAACAAGACAGTCGAAATTTCATAATTGGGTATCTAGGTAAATGCAAGAATGGCTAAACAAAAAATAAGGCAAGAGCTTTGCAGCTCTGAAAACAACATCTAGTCCGTAATATCATGTGAGCATTCATCTTTCCAATCCCTTGCTGAGCTCGGAAATTTCATTGTCGGCAAGCGCTGCGAGCCAGAGGCACTTGGCCAGGATCTCAGCATCGGCCTTGATAGCATATCTCGAGCTGGCGTCCAGCAGACGCAAAACTCCTTTGACAATCGACGCAGTAGTGCGGTGGCGCTCAAAGTTCACAAGCTGCTCGTGCGATCCGTCTGTCGATGCTCTTCCAGCAGGTGTGATGAACGCTGGCTTCTGAGCATTGAGTGCAAGGTCGCGAGTATAAACACCAAGGAAAGGGATGACACCCTTGCCAGCCGAGATATCGTCGTCGCTCAGCTCAGCTGCTGCACTTTCCATCTCGGCACGTAGCGCAGCGAAGTTACGCATTGGGCTGACCAATGTTTCGAGGCTTCGAAGTGCATCTTTTTCGGCTTGTGCTACTTTCGACCACGTCGCGCTGAGGCGGGAAAGATCTGAGGAAAGTAGAGCGATAGTGATCTGTGCTGTTGTCGCAAAGTTCCGTAGGCCGCGGTGCGAATGTGTTGCGATGTGTACAAACTTCGTAATGCACTGAGCGCGCTCCTCCGATGTCCCACAGAGCAGGACGGAAGAGATGCACCATTTGATGACAAGATTGAACCGTGTGATGATCAGATCGATACTGCTAACATCCGTGACATTGGTGGGAAATGCGTGAATGTACTGCGCCCAGTCGCGCACCAATGGAACCTCTTGTGACCAACTGAGATTGATCAGGTCTTTCCAGTCGACAGAGTCTAATGCGTCCTTCTCGATTATGGTGAACTGCATAGCAAGTGCTTCAGAAGTATGTGCCAGAATAAAGGGCGTATGTTGCGTCGGAAGGTTGCGTGCTCGTGGAAGCGCAGAATGTTCCGCCTTCTTTGCGAATTGCTCCGAGAGTAACAGTTCTGAGAGGCGGAACGACTTTTGAGACTTTGCGATTGGCGGGCCAGGGAGCAGTAGTTGTGTATTGAACTGGTCACAGCCGTGATCTGAAACGTGGTCCGCAGTTGTAGGCGGAGTAAGGGGATGGCATCCTGGAGGAGGTTGGAGATGCCCAACGGAGCCTACAACTGCGTCCTCATCTTCGGCGTCAAGCAGGAAGCTATGTCCAGTGTCCGTCGATGGCTTTGGCTCATGTTGTCGAACGATCATAGAGCTGCGATCGACGAGCGATTCACCATCGTCAAGAAGGAAGGTCGAGGCAGGTGTGTTTGGTGAGTCCGTTCGTTCCAACTCGATCTTGACAGGAGTGACAGGTCGCTCAAGTTCTCTAGGCAGATCAAAACTGGCGAAGTCCTTTGTGGCGATCATCGGTTTGTTGACCCCATTTCCTGTTACTGCGAACTTGCTCGGTGGGCTGGCCGCTGCAACGTCAATTGCTCCATGTCTTCTATGCATGCCTCTGCTGACTTCAGTTCCAGCAAGAGGAGGACCTCCTTTCATCAGCTGTGGTGGAACCAAAGTGTCTTTTACATCTGAAACCACACGCTCTTGACCACCGACTTGCTGCCGCGTAAGACTTGGGAAGTCACCGTCATCGTGACCGAAATCAAAAGACTTCACAGTTTTATCAGACGAATGACTCGTTATATATCTTCCTTCGAGTTTTAGCAATGCGGACTCCGGCCCGCCGTCGTCTTCGACGAGTGGCATCTCCCGGAGTCTGGCAACTTCCACTTCCATCGATGGGCGTAAGCGGCGTAGGGATGAATGAGTAGACAGTAGTCGTAATGAGCTTCTTCTCGCCGCATCATAAACATCGCCGTCGCTAGCCTGAGGTCTGAGAGAAAGTCTTGCGAGTCGTGATTCGATCTGTGCATCATCACTACCTCCAAATGTGGTCGACAAGATTGGCGACCCATAAATAGAGATTGGTGATGTGACTGAACCAGTTGATTGACGTCTATGAGAAATCCCAAGGTCATGCACAGTATCGACACCACGAAGATTGCCTCCAGGTTTGCGACGAAGCTGTCTCGCAGGCCCTGGCAGATCTTTAGGGTCTACCAGCGATGATTGACGAAAGCTTAAGGCTGGGCTACCTCCCACAGAGATGTTCGGCGAGTGGAACAAGGAAGTGGTAATTTCAGTATCGGGGCTGGGCGTGTAATCTCCTGCCACAGCTGCGGGTTCTGTAGAGAGGTTTGAAGCGGTCGGGAGTGGTGGTAGCGGCGCAGTCGGCGGAGGCGAATATGGGGATGACATGATGGATAAGGTAGTAGGTGCGGTGGACAAGGTAGCAAACTGGGTCGGAATCGTCCAGGATGGTAGGTCAGAATTCATCATATCGTAGGGGAGTAGGAAGGCAGTGTTGTTCAGAGCCACGTCGTGGACTGCTGTTCGGTTGTGTTCTCGCGTCGTTTGTCTTGACAAGTCGGCCGATTGTGCGAAACCAGCAATTGTTTGTGCTAAATCCGGAGTTCGCTCGGAGTCATCAAGCCCTGTGTCATCAATTATCATGATCGACCGACTGCTCGTCGTCACATTACTCAGAAGACGAGATGCTCCAGGGCGAACCGGAAGATTGGTTTCGATTGTCTTTGACCTGTTCCGTGTAATTGGCAGAGCGCTGGGCTGAAGTTCAGTCAGCTCATGCGCCATCTCGTTTCCTTGCTGTTTCCAAGAGCGCATAACCATTGCAGCCAAAGCATCGGTATGAACATTCTGTGCTTTCCTGGCTTGCATTTGTCTGATCATATCTCTTGGCTGAGGTTCCGTGCTATCGATCTTCCGCAATTCACCAGAACTGGCAGTCTTAGGTCGGTGTTGGAATGGATACTTTCCACCAGTGCGTGTGCTTAGCGCCCGCCGCACACTGCCGAAGATGTTTAGACGAGCATGCTGAGATGGGACTTGCGACGCTCGTGACAGGCTCTCTGATATAGTAGGTCTGGTGTCCTCGGGTCTTGCTGAGAAGGTAGGGCTGGGCGGACCAGGGCCAATGACGTTTGCCGAACTGGGATGGATAACGAGACCTCTGATAATCCTGCCAGGTTGAATATGAATTTCCATGCTTGGCTGCGAGGAAGTTGGTCGTTCGACACGAGAGTTTCGGAGCGCGTCTGAGAAACTGTCACTTCGCTTGTGGCGGTGGAAACCCTTTGGTCTATTAGGTGAGTGATGGCCTGGTTTTTCGGGTTGGTCCTTTAAGTCATGCTTGGAACGCTTCAGTCTAGGAAACGAACAAGAGGTGACCTGAATACTAGCCTCACTAAGGCGAGATGCTGTGTCCGGACGTCTCAAAGCCACGGTAGATATATTATTACCCATGTAGGACGAATTCCGCATATGCGATTCGTTAGTCAACGAGCGCATGCGAGTCGTTTCAGGAATCTGCGAATCGTTGTCACCATCAAGCCTGAGTGGCATATACGAATGAGGTGCAGCNGATCGACCCCAAACAAGCGCACACGTCCGATTCCAACACTTTTGTAGCTCGTTCAATACTTGAATATCACCACCAGCGCCACCTTGAGGTCTTTGTGTCACATACAGAGCGAGTTTGTTGACAAGATTGCAAAACAGATTCCGAAGCTCGTGGTCAGGCTCAAAATCCTGAGTAAAGTAGTTCAGGATCCAGTGGCGTAGAGCAACAAACGTTCGCACACGCACTACCCGTCCGGATCCATCAGTCTGCGATACGGCCCAGCGCAGTCTGGCAACCAGATACCTGGCCAGATCAGAGGGCGATAAGAAGGCTCTGTAGGTCAAGAAAAAATCCGATAAGAGATCATAATCCAGAAACTTGACGGATGTAATTTCGACAACCAGACGAGTGGGTATTGCTGCGACAATTTCGCTAGTGCCGTCTGCGTATCTAACATATTGATTGCTGTCTGGGTCTGCAGCCACCTTGTCGTAGATAGTATAAGGTATCTCGTCTCGATCCAACTCCAAGGGCGGAGTAGCAAGCGGCGAAGGGAGTAGCTGACCTCGGCGAGTTTCCACAGCGGGTGAGACTGAAGGCGAAAACCAGGAAACGCTGGGGGATCTGCGTAAATCTATCGAGTTTTGGTGGCGCTGAGAGGAAGGTGGCATCAAGCGATCTAAGCGATCAGTTGAGAGTTGAGCCAAGTCAGTCGTGCTGGAGAAGGCAGTATGGTACGAGTTGTGGAGGAATGCAGTTCCACGATCGCTGAATCTAGGCGAACCAAGACGGAAGTTAGGTATAGGTACCTCAAGCAGAGGAGCAAACAAAGAGTCCGTAGCATGGGATGGTGATTTCTCTGAAGGCTGGTTGTGGTGTGATGGTACTTGGGCGTGCTTAGGGATCGAGTCGAGACTCGGCGAGCGGAGATGGGTGGCCCTAATTGTTTCATGTGTGCTCTTTCGACTGTAGCCGCTGTCAAATGACGACCTTCGACGGGAGTCGATGAAGTCATGGTCGAGCTGACGTATAGACAGTTGAGCAGCACTCTGATGTAGTCCGTCGTGCCAATAGAGGCCAGAGGGAGTGTGCTGATGGGCATCCGAGGTATCCGGGGGAGTTGGAGGAGGACGAAAGGCTCTTGGGTAGGGACGGGCGACCGGTCTAGGCAGCATAAGCTTGTGGTGGTGGACTGTATCCAGAGGTGTCTGTTCGAACCTCAGATACATGGTGCCATTCTGACCAACGTTTGCGACACTGAAATGGCGGTCCGCCAGCTTGCTTGGGTTATGGAGACGGGGTGACGATTGTGATTGTTGGTGCTCATTCTTCTCGCGATTGTACTTGAGACGGGCCATCTCGGCACTGTCTTTGGTGTTGCGAATCGACTTCTTACGGGCTTTGCGACGGAGGATAGTTGGCGGCTCACGCGGCGGTGATAGCGGCAGACGGAGGGGGAACGAGTCGGTGGTATCGTTGAGATTGGCGATATTACACGAGGGCTCTACGAGAAGAGGCCCTGTGTCCATGACAGCTCATGGTCGCTGTCCCGCAAGACGGTGGCAGGGTGTCGACTGGCACAGCAAATGCCTGGGCAGTACAGACGAAGGAGACGCGACGAGGCAGGAAACGTTGGATAAGGATACAACGGCCGTCCGCTGATGCGCAACGTGGCACACGCGTGCAACTGTGAACCAGACCGATATCACGGTGTATCCGGGTCGTCCAGGTTATCCGGCTTGCAACTTGCAAGCGAGGATGCGAGATACAAGGGAGGCCTGGGAGACGTGTCTATGCTGGCTGCGCGTCTATGATGATGGCAGAAGAGGGAAACAAGAAACAACAGCGCCCAGAGACGACGCGAGACAGCAAAGACATGGTGTTAGATTATGACCTTGCCAGGTCTCGCCGACCGCCTGGCTCTTGGGCATGACATCGTCCATCTGGTGTGTGCCTCGATGCCTGTGCTTGTCCTGGGGCTGAATGACTTTGATATTAACCAAACGCTAACCGCGTCCCGCGAACCGTATTTGAGCCACGGCCAATCAACGTGGTCGCGTCGTTGCAAAACCACGTTTTGATCTGGCGCGCGATGTGCAAACCATCAGATCAAGTCTAGCAAGTCTAGCCTCTGCTCCACCTCTTCCGCCAACAACAAAGACGGCCTTTTTTCTGTTGCTGCATTTGCTCGCGCCTGCAGCTGCAAAACACACTTGGTTACATGGCGCGAGACACCGTTTTTCGAGCCCTCCCGCGCAAACGCAGTCCTCCGTTCTCATCAAATCTCAAATTTCCTGGTCGATCGTCGACGTAACCGCGCTGTCAGACAGGGAAGCGAAATCAAACAGAAAGCCAAGCCATCCCTTTCTTAGCTCCACTCTGAAACATCCTCCCGGCCCTCGGCAGCACCGTAGATTTGGGTTCTGTTGTTTCTTTTCATCATCTCGCTACTCATGTCCTTTTTCTAGAAGGACCGGCTTGAGACAGCAACTGCCGTCATCTCCAGTAAACAAGCCGTGAGAACAAACACTTCTTTTCTTGCTGGTTTGTTGTGTTTTTGACTGCCTCTTATCGCTGCCGAGCTCGGCCACTACCTGTATAAGCTTCCACTCATGTCATCTGCTTTTATTGCTTGTCCCAAGGAACACAAAGCCGAACTTGTCATGGCTTTTCGCTTTTGTCAACCAGATCAGGGCTTCATAGCCTATTGCAAGGCCGCCAGCAGCCACCAAATGGGACTCATGCCTCGCTATACGCGACTTTCCTTATGAACTCACAGTCGTTGAAGAATGATTTCACACGTCGAACATCATGCCTGTTGAGATTCTCTTCTTTGTCAGCCTCGGCACCCAAATCCGGTCCTTCTCGCTACCGGTTCTTTTGTAGCGTGGAAAAACTATCCACAGCCAAAAAAAAAAAAGAAAGGGAAAAAAAGGGGGAAAAAAGGAAGAACGAGATCGATTTTCACAAATCCAACGTGGACATGAGTAGTCACCGTTTAACAAGTTGATGATACTCCGGTATGATTGATACAATGACCACAGCTATGTGTATCCGGTGGGTGCATAAGCACATTTGCTTAATCTCGGTCGATATACTTGTCACCAGAAGTTTCCGAACTCTCCCTCAAGCACTTTCGCTCAACTCCAGTCCTCAAGTCATCATCAATTATCAATGTCCAGACGCCGCAACTCTCTGATCCAACCCGACTGGCTTTGCATCAGCCATGACAATTCCTTCTCGCGCATCCTAAGCCTAGCCACGTCGTCTATGGACCCCAGATGAGGACTTGAACCGTCACTCTCAATTTGNCAGTCCTTAATGACTTCTCGAAGACCATGCAAAACATTAGCCGCCTTCAGTAGAGCTGGAATTCGCGACACCAGACACACTTCGGTACTCTTGCCATGATGTTTCTTGACGGGCCCTGCTTTGCCGCTGCCGGCCAGTTGCTGCACTCTCGTCGATGCTTCGGACACGCCATCAGCATATTCTGATACCTTGTCGGCAATGACTGTCACAGACAATCCCGTGTGATCCAACGCTTCTTGGATTGGTGGATGTGTCTTGTAGAGCGTGGTTAGGTCTTCTAGAAGCTCAAATTGTTTCTTGTGGCCTTTTCGGATAGCCTCCACGGCGTCCAGCATTCTGACAAGCGCTTCCACAAATCCAGTGGCTTCTCTCATATGTTCGGCCAGGTTTTGGATTTCTCTTACTTGTTCGGAACGCCAGTCTTGCTTTCTCGCACTTGGCTTGTTTGGGCCCATGTCAGAATCCACCTCTGTCTCTGTTGACGGGGCAAGGGGTGCGTTGCGACGAGGCTGTATGACAGGCCTGTGTGCCAGCTTGATCATGTCTTGAGATGTCGATGTCCTGGATGTCTTTCTGTCTTCGCTGAAAGGCCCAAATGCTGGCGGTATCAACTTCCCNTTGCCTTTGCTGGAGGAGGGCACTACAGCGTCTGCTATCTGCTCGCTTCTGCTGGATGGAACGGCAGGTGTAGATCTCGATCCAAGTTGGCCTTTGCCAGAAGGCGAAGATCTATAGAACATTGTTCTTGACTTCTGTTTGTTGGTGGTTATGCAAGAGGGCCAACAAGAGCCGTTATATATACGACGTCGTCGAACCGTGCTGAAAGCACATGCTGGCAGACAATGCTCACATCTGCCAGCATGCTTTTTAGTTGTTATGGTCGACAATCACGGGCCCGACAACAGTCTGATGCAGGTGCAAGAGTGATCAAAGTAACGCAGACAGTGACGCTTGTTTGACAGCAAACAATCCCTACTCTTGAAAGAGTGTATCGAATAATGCGAACCAAGAACTACAGGTATACCATGTGCTTTGGCATAGCCATTCAGTGATTGACACAGGTAGGTGACTTTATTAGAGCTTGCGTTCGAGAATCGTTAGATAGGCAACCCTAGTCCTCATGACAAACACTCTGCTTGGTAAGAACTCACGGATCAAACAAGAAGCTCGTGCGACATGTTCTCACCAAAGGCAAGATATGTGAATTTCGAGAACAAACGAAAATGAGATCTACCTGACTACACAAATCTGGATTTCAGCTGCCTGGGGCAAACTCGATTTTTGGTGCCTAGTCGTCTCTCTTGATCAGAGACAGCTGCATTGTCACAAAACGCTCGACTCTGCCCACTCGAACCTTGCATTCAACACATTGCAATTTCTTTGAGCATTATCGGCGTTTCTTTGTAATCTACCAACAATGTCCTGTGCCATACCTTGTCTTCTCCGAGACGTTGTCAATCTTCTTTGTTCTTTGCAACATCTCAGTCCCATTGTTCTTTGTATTTCTCCGAAGTCCTTGTCCTAGTAAATCTGGTTACGGACATGCTGAACCTGCGGGAATGCGAACTCGAATCATACATAACCACTTCCAGATTCCCAGAACCCATCTCCTGTTTCCTCACTCTTCACACACAACAACCGATCACCCATTGCAGGTAAGTAACTCTTTCCCTAAAGTTTGCTAACAGGTACACAGAACATCATGTCCAACAACTCAGACTTTTTCAACGCTTTCAATGCCAGCAATACTTTCTCAATCATCCCTTTGGAGTCTATCGGGGTCGCCAACATCCCTGATTCCATTGAGGTTCCCGGAAATACCGACCTTGTTAATAGTTTTACAGACTTCCCTGAACTTGACTGGGGCGAAGACTTGATCATGAGAAGGGGAGATGACACAGCTGACGAGCGTGGAGTCAGTCAACAGGTCATTGAGAACACTGATCACTCTGGGATTGCTGAGAATTCTGAGTCGACTGGTGTCCACGAAGATGAATTGGCACACCTTCTTAGTGATTATGTCGCTACTCCAGTCCCTGGTCCAGTCATGGGTACGTTTGACGGTCATCCCATTGAGCTTACTGAAGAGAACAAGACATACATGGCTGATATGGCTGCCCAGGCTGGGTTGTGGCTTACTGTCAAAGGCAAGCGCAACCAGCACTACATGACACATGCGCCTCCTACTGATGGCATCAATCAGGTGTTCATCCCCGATACTCCTCCAGAGACTCCTCCCCGCGAGCCCAGTCCTGCCCCTGCTCCAATTGCTTCCCCGACTCGCGATGTTGGTCACACTGGTGCCGGTATCCGCAAGCGCCCTTACAAGTGCGCTCACTGTATGTCCACCTTCTCTAGCGTTGCTCGACTTACTGCACACATCCAGAAAGTGCACGCTGACAAATTGGCTAGTTCTGCCGCACCTGTCACTGACCAGACATCTCAGAAGTAGAACATTTTCTCTAGGTAAGTCATTCCCAAACATTCTTGTTCGCTAATATTCTCTAGGTATTGCAACTCACCAAGGCTTTTTCTCCTGCTCCCATACTACATTATGGGAAAGGTTTTTTCAGTCTTGGTCATGCTCTCTATTTTCTCCCGTCACTTTCTACATTATTTCAAAACGTCAAAGTATTTGAAAAACAAGGAAACAAAAAAGAATCTTCTATCTTTTGACGGGTGGGGAGCATGCGATATCAATAGGGCGTTTTTTGAGCTAATTTTCTTACTGAAATTTTTGACCTGTTTTTACGTCTAGCTCTTGCGTTCTACCCCTGGTCTCGCTTTTTACTGGTCTTCCCTTTTGCACTTGATTGTGAAGAGGTAGACTGGCTGTTTTGCTCGACTGGGTCGCGATTGAGCATCGGTATCCTCTTACATAGTATTTTTTATTGAATACAAGCATTTTTTTTTCTCAAACCATTATCCTATAGTCCTCTAAATGTTGTTTAGTGATTTGATCTCGTGTATGTCGACGAATGAGAAGGCCTGAACACAACATCTCGGATGGAATCATTGTCTGAATGTATTTTCACAATAATGTTGGCCAAAACGATTGGAAGCTGATCCCTTCACGCATCTCGTCCCTTTCCTCAGACTATGCTGTTCTATAGCGTTTTCCACCGGCGGAGTTCGGTCGAGATAGCGCTCTGTAGATCGTTGCAAACGCCTATTGGCTCGAAGTCGTGGTCAAGTGCTTGGTAGCTGGGACTTCATCCTACAATTCTTGGGCAAGAACGACCATCAACCAACCTCTTCTGAATGCATGTTCACGATGCCTCTCTGCACCCCTCAATCATAACCGTACCCCGCAATGATCGGCCAAACACCACCAGCAGACACATTCAGCCAAAATGTAAGCATTATTCGAGCTCGATATCACCTTTTACATCAGCAAGGGTTCAGGCTTGGGCTCCTTCCTCGTGTTTAACCATAAGGGGGATACATATATGACATCCATCTAAACTGTAAGATACATGGAGCAAGGTTGTTGATGTTCAAGAAAGGTAGGTCATGTCCAAGCTGTAGGCGAAGATCTATCGTCTATACCTGCAAGAGACTTTAGCCGGCCATGTAGTATTGTACTGCCTGGAAACAGCTTCCTCATCCTTGAAGACTATATAAGAATGGCAGGAACCGGATGATGTCGCACCCTTCTTGTCGATAATCTTGATTTTGAAGATCCTTGTTACAATGAGGTTTCCCAGCGGCACCATTGCAGGCATTGGCCTCGCAGTGCTTCCGTGGATTACATCAGTTCTAGGCGCCTCAAGCCCCATGTGTCCGCCTGCAATCAATTATACCGCCGACTTCGACTACGTCGAGTGTCGTCAAGACAGCTACTACGGCCGCATCCTTGGGAGAGAACGCAAAGCAATCTTCCGTGATACCAATACACCTCAATACTGTGCTGACTACTGTGGCCGATCTGGTTATCCATGGGCAGGAGTCGAATTTGGAAGGTGAATTTTTCTATCAAGCTTTCGAAGTTGACCCTTGACTAAATTATGAAAANGCCAATGCTTCTGTGGTGGCCAGCCCGATGGCGGAGCAGTGACCGGCAATGCCAATTGTTCGACTTACGCTTGTTCTGGAGATCCGTCTCAGAAGTGCGGTGGTCAATACTTCTTGCAGCTGTACAAGGTCAACAACCCACTTCCAGTGGAGAAGGTTGATGGAGATGTTAAGCGTCAACCTCTCTGTCACACAAGCCCTTTGTGCGAGCACACAGTCTGTAATACATCGCTGCCTGTAGCAGACAGAATTGCATCGCTTTTGTCAGACATGACATTAGAAGAAAAGACTGCCAACGTTGTCAATGCTGCAGATGGCGTGGGTCGTCTCGGTCTGCCAGGCTACGACTGGTGGAATGAGGCTCTGCATGGTCTTGCTCAAGCTCCTGGTGTCAAGTTCAACAGTCCCAATGGCTCGGCTTTCAGCTATGCCACTTCCTTCCCCATGGCCATTACGACTGGCTCTGCTTTTGATGATCCTCTTATCGGACAGATTGCCGGCGTCATTGGAAGAGAAACTAGAGCCTTTGCGAACTTCGAGCAGTGTGGATTTGACTTTTGGACACGTGAGTAACTGTATCGAGAATGAAAGCTACCTGCTAACCACTATGCACAGCCANACATCAACACCTTCCTTGATCCTCGCTGGGGTCGTGGACAAGAGACGCCTAGTGAAGATGCGTTCCATACTCAGCAGTACACAAAGCAGTTGATTCCTGGTCTACAGGGCGGTCTGGACCATCCCGAAGAGAAACAGATCATTGCCACATGCAAACATTTCAACCTCTACTACGCTGAGTCTAACAGGTAAGTGTGTCTACGGGGTTACAGCGCAGTATCTCTGATCCTTTCTACANGATACGGCGAGAACTACAATGCTACCGTTCAGGACTTGGCCGAATACTTCAACCCTCCGTTCAAATCTTGCGTTCGAGATGTTGCTGTTGGATCTGTCATGTGTGCATACGTAAGTCATCCCTGATTCGGATCTTGACATGACTTAATGTTTTTCATAGNNACTGCCACCTATGGTGTCCCTAGCTGTGCGAGCGAATACTTCTTGCAAGACACTTTGCGTGAAGACTGGGGCTTCGACGAACCCTATAAATATGTCGTCGCCGATTGTGGTGCTGTAGAATACATACATACCGTCCACAACTTCACCGATACACCTGCTGAAGGCGCAGCTGTTGCTCTGAACGCTGGTACCGACCTGGACTGTGGTCTCACTTTCGAGACATACTTGAACGTGTCGGTGATCAACAACTACACTACAGAAGCACGCTTGAACCAGGCCTTGACTCGTCTGTACTCTGGACTTCACACTGTTGGATACTTCGATGGTCAAAACCGTTACGCATCATTGTCATGGGGTGATGTTGATACCGAAGATGCTCGAGCTCTTGCTTACAAATCAGCTTGGGAAGGTATGGTTCTGCTGAAGAACGATGGTCTATTGCCTCTTTCAGCAAGTTACCAGAAGGTAGCACTTGTTGGACCATATGCAAATGCCTCCAGCCAAATGCAGGGTATCTATGCGGGTCAAGCACCATACATCATCACTCCTTTGCAAGCGGCAGAAGCCAACTGGGATGACGTCCAATATGCTTTCGGAACCGGCGTTAATGGGAGTAACACAACCTTCTTCTCGGCAGCACTAGAGACCGCAAGATCAGCTGACCTCATCATCTATATGGGTGGAATTGACAGCACTATCGAGCAAGAGACCCAAGACCGCAAGTCCATCGGATGGCCTGGCAACCAACTTGATCTCGTGCAACAATTGAGCGAGCTTGGCAAGCCTCTGGCGATTGTTCAGTTTGGCGGTGGTCAGATTGATGATAGTGCGCTGCTTGCCAACGACAAAGTCAATGCTCTTCTCTGGGCAGGTTATCCGAGTCAGGAAGGTGGTAATGCCGTTGTCGATGTTCTGCTTGGTAGAAAAGCACCCGCTGGACGCTTGACCACGACTCAATATGCCGCCGACTACATCAACGAAGTCAGCATCTTCAACCCGGACCTACGTCCAAACGGAAGCTACCCCGGTCGCACCTACAAGTGGTTCACAGGCAAGCCAGTCTTACCTTTCGGATTCGGACTCTTATACACGAAATTCGCTCTGTCGTGGTGTGGTAAACCTCTCAAGCAGTCTTACAACATCAAGAGTCTGTTCAACAAGCGTCAACACCACGGCTCGAAGCCCACTCCTCTCGACACTCTGCGGTTTGTCACTCTGTCTATAACCGTCTCAAACATAGGCAGCCACACTTCCGACTTCTCTGCCCTCCTCTTTCTCTCAACTTCCAACGCCGGACCTGCCCCCTACCCTAACAAATGGCTCGCCTCCTACGCTCGCGCCCATGGCGTTGCCCCTGGAAAATCTCAAACAGTCAATTTGGACATCTCCATTGGTTCATTGGCCCGAGCTGATCAGAATGGAGACTTGACTGTTTACCCTGGTAACTACAAGTTGGCGATTGACAATGACGAGCTTTTGACAGCAGAGTTTGAGCTTGTTGGTGAGCCGGTTATTGTTGATCGCTTGACTAGGCAGGGAGTTTATGAGTATACTGTTCCAGTGCACTACAATGCTAGTGCTAATCTGGTGTAAAGAGATGGAGTTTTGCGAGTTTTCTTGGAGTTGTTCATAGTCAGGCAGGAACCAATCAATGTGTGTCATCCATCGTCACTTCCAAGGGGAGAGCTTTGGAACGCCTAGGTGCAAAAAAACTTGGAAACTGGGTTGCGTCTTCCGCAAGTATTACATTCAGCATCGAATTGTTTGACAACGATGGATTGATTTGTTAGGTTTTGATTAGGTCGTGAATACTAACATTAATACCGTGTTCTGCTGACTTTAGCACTACGATGCAACAACCTTATACTTTGCAAGGATGGCATCATATTGCTGCTGATTCACAGCCAAAACCTTTCCATGCTTGATATCGTTGGGGAATCCACTCATATCATCAAGCACCCAAGCACTCATATCATCCAGAGTATCTGCCGTAGCCGGAATATAAGTCTGCAAATCATTCTCATCGATCCAGAGATGGAACTTCCCAGCATCCAAGTTGTCCCTGAAGATCAGAGGACCCTCATTGTTCGAATACTGGGAAGCAAAGGTCACGCGGACATAGTCGGACGCACCTCCTACATTGACCCAGTCGCCGAGAATGCCGTTCTCAGAGCGTTGTTGGTAGATTGTGTAGTCGACTTCTGATTTGATCCAGCGGTACCAGACGTTGGGTCCTTGATCGGGAGTTGCGATGAAGGTAGCATCGATGACAGGGTAGCCAGGATAGAAGTATAACTGTGCTTCCGAGAAAGTTACGAAATCGGTGGTAGTAACGTACATAAGTTTGTTAGGAGGCTGAGGGCCAGTACGATCAGGGTCGGCATCAGGCCAGAAGCGAGAAGCGAAAACGACGATGTAAGCGTCAATGAGAGGCTCCCAGTATGCTTCAGGTGCCCAAGCATTTCCAGCAGTGGAGTTGACGAGGTTAGGCGTGAGACGAGCCTCACCCCAGGTAGCAAGGTCTTCGGACTCCCAGATCACTAGTTGCCTTGATCCGAATCTTGTGGCTGCGTTGAAGTCGTTGGTGAAGTTGTTGGCGAGCAAATCGGTTGCAATGAGCCAGAATTTGCTTCCATCTTGGGAAGGCACGATGAAGGAGTCTCTGACGCCTTTGGTGCCAACGTCACTGCGGAGGATGGCTTGCGTTTCCGGTGTGCCATCTAGGGAAAGAGCTTGGTAGGACAAAGGATCGTTGCCATTGGAGAGATGCATATAGATGGCTTCATCGTCGACGGGAAAGGAGGTAAAGAAATATCCAACTTTGGTGTCGCGCTTCGTCGGCATGGCTGCAGTTGAAGTGATAGCAGTCAAAGCCAGCAGAGATGGAAAAACTCTTGAGAGAATCATTGTTTCGAGTCCGTCTAGGGTTATATTTGAATATACTGAACGATTAGATAGGGGAACAGGCTGATGGTATTTATATCAACCGATCGTCGCAGTGATTTCTCCATCCTCCTCTGCCAGTGTTTCTCATGACATTATGGAAAGCATGTTCGCTTCTTCCTGCATTTCGACAAGCCCGAGCCAAGAGGATATGTCTTGGTATTCGGTGTAACAATCGCGACGATATTATGTTTCTTCAGCGATGAAGTCGCATTTGAAGTGGCTAGTATGCATGACATACGAGGTGATCGGCTTTCAGCCTGAACTCCTCCGCATCGCGAATTGCCGTGTAGCAGATCCTTCTGCATCAGGAAGCTCGCACATGAGCCCCACGGGGCAATTGTGCGTTGAGACTTTCGCGCTTACACAGGCGCAGCACGATGATTATCAACGACAGTTTGACAAAGAGAGACCGACGCGAAGATGATAGAGCATTGTTGTCGGGTTAGAGGATGGGAGATTGCGGACGAAGTTGAGGCGGAAGCCACCGAAGCGACGACTGAACGAAGGTGGGTCGTCCTCGAACTCCGACCCGAGTCTTGAGAACAAGCAACTAAATACATACTGCCAAAACAAGACATAGACGAACAGTATCTCGAGCACTCAAGACATATCACCACTGTCCCTGTTATGCTCAAGCGAGTCGACTTGGTTCACCGCTGTTGAGCAACGCAGGAGCAGTGCACGTTGGGCTGGAACATAGCAGATTGAGATCAGGAACATATTGTTTGAGATTTGGATTTCCAGCACATACGGCCACAGTCAGCTGAAAACTGGGCATCCCGTCCGCTCTGCCATACATAAGCAGTTGAACGGCAGATTAGTACTACGGTGGGTGACCACGTGGGAATCCCTGCTGCTGTATGTTTTGTTTGTGATCTNNCTTTTGACAATCTTTTGTGCTGTGCATGATTGTTTGTATCTGGTGTTTCTCCCAATCTCGACACCCAGCCGACCTTTTGTGAACACGGCCATCGTCTTCACTCGGCCGATACGCGACGCAGACAACTTCTCCGAACGTCGGTTTCGGTCCTTCTAGTAGATATTTTGCTCCTCATCAACAGTCATTTCAGCGAATCTGATGAGCGAAGAAGGAGCAGAGGTTGGCAGCCAGGTACAGGCAACTAAGTACCTCGATGTGGGGTTGCAGTTTTGGAACCGACCAATTGAGGCAGGCCAGCAAGATTGGAAAGCACCAATCACATACCACAAATTGCACAGCTAATGTCCCGTTCTGCTGCTTGAAACGTCAGCCTCTATCGTATGAGGAGATGGACTGCTGCGCTATTTCCATGCTTGGTGTGCACCAGGAACATACATAAAATGTCATCGTCCACTCCGGAATTCGACCATATATATACAGCAAACTTGGTACTACGAGTGCTGGAAGTCCGGAAAATCGTACAAACAAGCTCCATCTACTTTCATTCTGATCAGACATCGACATTATGAGTCACATGCAGCCAGACCCATGGTGTAATGCATGCCCCTCTCTTCTGGAAGGTGCTCGGTGTGAAAGCGGCAGCTTGTGCCCGTTCAGACACGACCAGATTCGCAAACGCCGCCTGGCTGATCATGATGGAGATGGACTCATGTTCGTAACGAGTACGATGCACATGGAGAAGCGATGAAGCTGACGATCTCGCAGCATGCCACAAGCCAAACAACCTCGAAAGAGAAAGAACATCAGAAATATCAAAAGCGAGGTCTGGGACTATATCGACTGGAAAACAAGGAGACTGGATTGCGCAGGTTACAGTTGGGCAGTTCGGGTGAATGGCGAGCTTTTGGATTTCGAGACAGTTCACAAAAATACAAAACGATTTGTAAGTGTGAACGATACAGCATATTCGAAGAAACGGTATGTCAGCCATTCTCTTTTCGTATGCACAGTTTTGACTCAGTATCGACACAAAGCTCCAAAAGTACGTAGCGACGATCCTCCTAGTCGACCTCCCAATTGTGCTATCCAACCTCGCCCCTAGTATGATCACACTGGCTTGGGGTGCGAGCACTACTGCAGGAACGTCGAGATACATTGCTTCGACTGCAACAAGTGGTATCCATGTCAAAGTTGCCACGACGATTCTCCAGATCTGGGCTTCTCTCATCGATTGCGCCGTAACATGATACATCACATGCGATGCACGCTCTGCGATACCTCCCAGCTTGCCGGTCTCACTTGCACTGTATGTCTCATTGACTCTGCCTACTACTACTGTTCCGCATGTAAGCTATGGGACGATGATGGCTCAAAGACCTATTACCACTGTGATGACTGCGGCATCTGTCGTCAAGGCGAAGGTCTCGGCAAGGATCATCTTCATTGCAATCGTTGCGAGGACTGCATCTTGATATCCGCCATTGATACACATCCCTGCTTGAACAAGAAGAGGGGCGTCGCCAAGAATGCTGACACGGGGTCGACTTCCGATCATAATTCAAAGGGAGAGGCTGCAAAAGTCTTGCAACACTCCTTCATAAGAAGAAGGACTTCGATTCAGCACGACGCTGCGAGGCCACGAACACCTATCTGTACGATCGTCTGCCCCCATAGACTACGTCAGCTATTCCTCGTGCGATGCCTATACAAAACAAGAAGGCTACCGCCTCTGCCGTCGCTGGCATCTCACTTCCCAGCGATTTATCTTGGAACCCCAACAATTCTCTTTTCCGAAGCCTACGACCACAAAGTTACGGTTTCGTGAAAACTTCCGCCCAGTCTCTTCGCCATTCTTTGACTAACTCCACGGCCGCGTGCGATATGGAGTATTTGTCTCTCAGTATGTATGGGATGACAGTTTGAGCATCTGGTACTGGCCGTTCGAGCAAGGAAGACCGTACGAGGTTGACATCCCAGAGAGAATAGAACGTCTTTCTACTTGTATTCGGGCCTATCTCGGCTAACATATTTTCCCTTCACTTTTCTTTGTATCGTGACATGGTTTCTTGGTATGACAGTTTCAACCATTCCAGGAAACTTCTTCCTACCTCCAAGCTAAGATTCATACAAAAGTACAAAAAGGAGACAATCAGATGAGCATCTCATGATTTGATCGGAGCTTCAATCTCAGCCTCATACTCAGGCTATGTGATCCACCCCCTTGTTTAGGGGTCAGAGGCATGCATTAGAGCGGTATGCAACTCCATTGGCTGGTTCCAATGTTCGACTAGTTCTCCCCACAGCCAGAAAGCATGTAGAAGACGACACTGCATGATCTCAGACGTTCTTTCCGAGTCCTCGGTAAGCATAGCGTTAGCGGTAGGCAACGCTTCTCATTGGTCGATGCCAAAATACCGTGCTCGGACGGGATCGAACTTCTTGTGTTTCTCCATGAGGCTCTGAAGGATGACCATCTTGATTGGTTGAGACCAAAATGCTGTATAGCGACATCATACTCATGGCCATACTAGCCACCATCGATTGCAGTTGAGACTCATGAAGATATCCGCAGCACACTTCGTTCGGTCATTGGCCAGTTCCAAAGATCTACTTGGACCTTCAACACTCAGGCAACATATATAACGACCATGTTACTGACTCCACCGTGCTCTATCCAAACACCTCCTCGGTTAGACTTCCTTTTTCTTCAAGCCATCCGTACTGGTTCAAAGACTCTTGAGTTCAACTCACATCAACACACAAATGGCAATGACAACCGATACCATCATTGCACTTGTCGCCCTCCTTGTTGGACTTCCTCCTACGATTTTGATCATCTGGCATGTCATCAAGACATGTGTGGGACGACCTGTATCGCCCGAGTCATCTGATGCTGAAAATGATATGCTTTCCTAGTAGTATCCGAGGATATTCGGTGACCCGGAGCAAAGAACTCTGAACAAGATTCATCCAGTCGCCATCATCGTGTATGATTCTTGACATATCAGTGAGTATGGATATTATCCAGCTAGTCGCTTGCATGTTTGTTGATGCCTTCGTAGGACAATCTTCCTGGAAAATCTCAACTTGTTGTGTTGCCGTCTGGTTTTCATGTTGTTTCAGTCCTTGCTTGTAATCCAATCTTGTTTCTCTCGATGCTGAATCCTCTCTGTTAGGTTCAAGCGTGACTTCCTTGTCTACTTCGTTTGGCAACCTTATGTGGGTCTAGTCGTCCTGCTCGATACAACATTCTTCTGCAATGTCTCCAATATAAACGCAACAACAAGGGCGTAATTTCGTGTTCTGGTGTTGGAGGTTCGAGATTTCGTAAGTTGTTCGAGCTGGCTAATGTCAGCATCGCTGAAACCAGTGACTTTGATCTGCTTTATCTGACCTAATCCGCCCTAGTCGAACGCACACTGCAAATCGCTTCGGTGCATGATCGATCAAGCAGTTGACTTACAGGCCATCCAGAGACGAAAACATCTGAAGACGTCTGCCTCTCCACGCCCCTACCACCGCGGACTACGAGACAGCGCATGAGTCAAGCGTTCGGTGTGGGAAAAGCGGTCGCGATAGTTCGTAGTCAAGACATTCTGCACCCAGGGCCAGTTCGGGTTACTCACGTATCTCTGAGGGCCCAGTTGCTCGCACAGAAGCATACACGCTTTGGCTCTACCCACAGACACTACCTGCAGGCGATGCTGCAGATCTGATTTAAGTGTGGGAGATATGGAGGCGAGTAGGCATCTCCTGAGCATGTAATAATCCGCGGGCATTGATTCCAGACGTGGAGAAAGCTCCTCGTGGTCATAGACATGAGCCTCCATGGCGGTGTATCAATCCTCTGGATCCATCAATTTGGTCATCCAGAGTTTTAGTGATATCGCGTCTCCATTGTGGTAAGCGTGTCTTGTGTAAGACTTCATTTCGTCAGTAGCTAGTTCCATGGCTTCTTTCCCGGTTGATATCGTTAACTCAACGATTTCCCGAGCGATTCGTGGGTTATAGCTGAGCCATAAATTTTGCAGGAACTTGTTTGCACTTGCGAGATGTAGTGCTGTCTGGATGTCAGAGCTCGATGAGAAGACATGTATGAGTAGCTCGTTCGGGAGTGAAAGTAGTCCAGACATTTCGCCCTTATCGTGTCAAGTGATTTTGTTGGAGCGAGCTATGTGGGGGATAGCCGTTTGATACCTTTTGCTGTTAGGGTGAAAACTTGCTCGCATTGCTCAATCACTCAGAACGCTGGTCGATAGTTCTCTAAAACCGGATCACCTCGTCCCTTACCACCATAGACTTGTAGACCTACCTTATCATAGGCTAAGATTAAGATCTGATATCTGAAAGATCGTGAATTTCGTCAAGACTCGATCGAATCATCGATCGAGGGGTCTTTGTTCCACAAATTAAGCTGGTGCGGGAACACTAGAACTACCGGGCCAATCTNNGTGGAACGTCAGTATCGAGTGTACCCCAAAGATCGATCAATAGCAACATCACTCACCGAAAGTCGTCCTCTCAGCATTACGCCGAGTAATCGTTACCTCATCGCCAACAGCCAAAGACTTGCCTTCATCACCCTTACCCAAAAAGGCATAGCGACCAAAGACGGGCGAATATTTCGATCCCTTGTCCACTCTGCGATCGCTTTGTAGCTTCTTGAGCACTTTTCCGGATTCGCCTTCACCTGGTTTGCCAGTCGCATAGTCGATGTTCAGACTCACACATCTGACACAGTTCTGCACCAGGTGCAGTTTTACATTGCCGGATGTTTGCAACTCTGACCAATAGTCTTCTTCCCAAGATGATTCGGCACCACTGATGATGATGTTTGGCCTGAATTTGGTGATATCCATTTCTTCGCCATCGGGAAGACGTCTGCTGACGTCGTGGAGAGAAGTTTCGTTTACGACAAGGAAAGGAGCACAGTCGGCAAAAGTGATTTTGTCATCGGCTTGGGGTTCGCCTGAGATAATCGTGCCGATTGAAGTAGGTAATTTGCTGGTGATAGAAGAGAGCCAACCTGCCTGCTGAGCTTGAGATTGGTTGTTCTTCTGATAAGTGGACATAAGAACTGGACGCTCGTTCTCGCCGAGGTAAGCTAGCACCACATCGTAACCTAGGCATGCAGACAACCACTTGTTGTATTGGTCGTCCATTTTGTATGCATCGGTAGAACTGAAATGCATGGTCACGTGGATTCTCTCCAGCGAAGTCGTGTCGGGGACAAGAGGAATATCCATTGCCTTTGAGTCGCCATGAGGTGGCCGCCAGGTCAGGTGAATCGAGGCTTTCGCAGCGTCATGATCTTCGGGAAAGTTGATCTCGGCGAACAAGAGAGCTAGCTCGGTGTAGTGCGCAATAAGCATGTTCTTCAGTGAGCCATCTGGTTGCACCTGAAGAATCATGAAACGCCGATCATGAGTAAAGCCATGTCTAGCTACTTCGGCCGAGGATGGTTCGTAAGGTCGGACGGACTTGATGGGATAGACGAGAATCTAACTTTGTAAGAGGCGGTCCAGCGACGCAGCGAGCCTTAATACTGACCCTGCTGATATGCATGGCAGATATGAATGGAGAGGGTTCACGACGATGGTAATAAAACAGATCTTGTTCAGAAGTGCAGGAGAGCAAACAGGATGTCAAGCGTAGGGCGTGAGCGAGGTGAGGTTGCAAAGTAGGATGTTGACCCCGCAGACGAATCCGAGAGGCAGGAAAGCTTGGGGAGCCCTTGCCCCATTCGGTATTCAGACAACACTTGGTGAGTTTTGTGATTCGAGAGATACTCGATTGTTTCGATGCTCTCATCACCCGAGATGATCCGGAGCAAGACGTCAAAGATCAGTCACTAAATGTGGCACAAGCATAAAAGGTCTATAAACAGCCGGCAGTTTTGCTTGCCAAGCACACTCGGATTGTTCTATTTCTGGCCCAGTTGTGCTGGCTCGTCAATCCGAAGGCGACGGTCTCTGCAAGCGAATTGGATCAACGCAAGGAGGTGAGAAGACAACAGACTTGACGGATATCATCAAGATCGAGTGAGTAAAGCTGGGAAGAAGCATGAATTGAAGCTTGTCGCCAAATGAAGAGCGACAGGCACCAAAAAACATGGATCGCATGGCACACACAGCCACCACGCGAGATGGCCAAAACGTCACCGACCCCGCCATGCGCCAATGAAAGTGCTTCGCCTTTTGGTCGGTGACCATGTCAGTTGTTTCGCATATCATCTTGGAAGTGTCCAGAGAGGATTGCCGCGACTGTTTCCTGCCGTTCGCACGGAGCGAATGCCAACTCGAGCGATGACGCATCAGTCAGCCTTCTTCGAGTGAGATAACCGAACACGTTCAACAAGGCATCCACGCAGCTTGGGACAAGCAACGCATCCATCCTTCTTACACGCACACGCCAAGCGCGACCCTACGACTCCTACGCTCTGACAAGACCGACCGAACCATCTGAACCCTACCTCGAAACGCACCGACATCCCCTCCACTGCGAACTGACGACACCATGGACGCAATCAATGGAGTGCGGAGAAAAGACACGACCAAGGGCCCGCCGCTGCGCATCCTCAGTCTGGACGGTGGAGGTGTGCGCGGCTACAGCATGCTGATTATCCTGCAAGAGCTGATGCACCGCACTTTTGTCGAGATTGAAGGCCGCGCGCCAAAGCGACACGAGATTCCGAAACCATGCGACCACTTCGACTTGATTGCGGGAACTGGCACCGGCGGCCTGATTGCCATCATGCTGGGCCGCTTGCGACTGGATATCGAAACTTGCAAAGACGTCTATGTACGCATGACGCGACGAGTCTTTGAGACAGACAAGACCATTGCCGGCATCCCCTACCGCTCCACCCTGTTCAAAGCAAGCAAGCTAGAAGAAGCCATCCGAGAATGCGTAAGAGAGCACACAATATACGACGATGAAGGAAACGACTCTCAAGATGCCGTTTCCTCGTCCTCCCGCCAAAGTCTCCAAGTCGCCCGGCCTGCTCGCTCAGTCAGTGTCGCCAGCAGACACAGCACCATCGGCATGACTCCAGTAGACCCTCGTACTTCTGTCGGCGTTTCGAGATGGGGCAACCCAAATGCCTTGCTCTATGATAGTCGTGAGAGTAGGACAAAGACTGCCGTCACTGCTGTCTACCGTGGCACCCCTAAGGGTGGAAAGCCCGCCCTGTTGCGCTCATACGACTCGCGTAAGGAGCCCTCGCCCGAGTACAACTGTTATATCTGGCAAGCTGGACGCGCCACTTCGGCCACTGCCCTTGCCTTCAAGCCCATCCAAATTGGTCAGAGTACCTTCCTTGACGAAGGTGCCGGCAAGTACAATCCGAGTCCGCAAGTCCTCGATGAGGCCGTCTGCAATGAATGGCTGGGAAGGGATGTAGGCGTCTTTCTCAGTGTCGGTACCGGCAAACGTCCTCCCGGCACAAACAACCGTCAGCACGAGTGGTGGGAGGACTTTGTTGGAGGAGGCATGGGTGACTTTGCCGAAGCCCGTCGCAGGCTGATTGCGAAGATTGAGGCTTGTGAGGAGACACATCAATATATGATCGACGAATACCTGTCAAAGCGTCAGGTCAACCGCCAGAACTACTATCGTCTGAATGTCGAGGTCGGTGTCGGCGAGTATGGCATGAACGAATGGAACAGACTTGGAGACATCAGCACCAGCACCCGTATGTACCTTGCTCGACCTGATGTGCAGGCACAGAACTTCGACGCTGCTGCAAAGCTCGCCAAAGTCTACTTCAGCAAAATCCGTCATGACCGACACCCCTCCTGGGACGGCCAGGAGATCATCAACACCACGTTTAACAGACAAACTGCTCCGCTTGCTTCAATCGCTCCCTCTAGCCACCCTCTTGCTGTCGAACTACCAGCCGAAGATGTCTTTCCGCCTCAATCATATCAGCAACGCCCTCCAACATCACAACCGCCGTTACGACAGTCTTCTATTTCCGACATGAAATATACGGTCGTACCTGACGATCAATGGCCCAATCATGAGCCTGTGAGGACACCGACTAGCGCTACACGTCCTTCGCCTCCGCCGGGCGCCTATAGACCATCGATGGACTCGATGCATCGATCAAGTGGCTCATTGAGCCATCATCGGCCAAAATCTCAAGACAGCGGTACGGCCGGGTATGCGCCTCCATTACCTCCCAAGACCCCTCTACCATACCCCGACAATGCCGCACCTTTGAGCCCTACCGTCGGAAGCCCAACTGTTGGAAGTCCGATGAGACATTCATCATACAATGGAGGGTCGTTTAACATCGCGCCGTTACGACAAGCTTTGCCACCTTATCCAGATACAGACGGTCCTCCGCCAATTGTCAACATCGCACGCAAGCCTGAATATACTAGTGGTCCTCGCTACTAGTGTTTGGTAATGGCTGCGGCAATCTTGTACATGCTTTTACTACGGCGCACGACAATTGTATATGATTTAATTTCGCTCATGGTAGCCTCTGGGATTGGATAAGAGCAAGATTCAAGCGACGGACGATGGATTCGATGATACCCGCTGCAATCCCGATGGTCTTGATCATTTTCTTCTTTCTCTTCTTACGACCCGACTTTTTGTCCTGATAATTTCTGCTTTACTTGACGAATGATACCACTCTGTTTCTTGCCTTGCATCCTGTTCAACATTCGCAAATTAGACAAAAAATGATTACTGTACAGCCCATGGGTATTCCGAAAATCGCCATCTCATCCTTTCCTTCCTGCACACGAAGCTAAGAATAATCGTCAACATCCATCTCTGCCCAAGTCCGATCTGATCGCCTCATCATTCCAGGCNACAACAACAGTCATCACACCCACCATAGCCAATTCCACGGCTGCCAGCTGCTCCAACTCTGTAAGATTGGTGGAACCATATGAATCTTCCGAATTTGCGTCTTCTTCCTCTCTGTCAATTTCCTCGTCTGCCTCGTCGTCATCGTCTTTGTCGTGGATGGTTTTTCTTTTGTTGAGATTGATTTCTTGGGCTGGGAAGTGGCGGTCTTCGTCTGCGAAGATGTCTTCGCCGGCCATGGAGGCGCGGGTGCTGAGCCAGGGGATTGATTTTTTGCTGCTGGTGGGTGGGGCGACTAGGGAGGAAGAGTCGTTTTGGGCGGTTGTTTTTACACGTTTGTTGAGTGGTGTTGAGGTGCTCGTGATTTGTTCGAAAGATGAGCTGTCAAGTGGTCGTTTTGTTGTATTTTGACGCGATGGGTTTTGTTGCTTTTGCTGTACAGAACCAGATGTTGATGTAGATAGCTGCTTGACTCCATCTCTCCAACCTTCTATCCTTGTCCTATGCAGTTTTTGGCCTTTCTTGGTCGTCTTTTCGGTTTCTTTCGCCTTGTTTCTTTCTGCGAGTGCGGCTGCAAAGGCAATGGCTTTTCGCTCTGCTTCTTCGGCTCTTTGCTCGCGTCTTTCTTGGATGTAGGCGAGACGGTCTTTAATGTCTGCTATGCANCTTTTTGTGATTTTTGCAAGGTTGAGGAGGGGATCGTTTGCTTCTGCATCAGCACGGCTTTGGAGGAATCTTGCTTTGATCTGGTCGAATTTTTCTTTGAATATGGGGATGTGCTTGAGGCCTTCCATTACTTTGTCTATGCGTGCTGGGGTCGACATTTTCGGATGTGTTGTTATCACTTCGCTCTTGAGGGATGTGTATTCTTTGTACTTGTCTAGGATCCTCTTCCGTGAGCTTCCCTAAGAGGAAGACAAGGGAAGTGGTTGACCGCGAGTAGAATGGTCCGGGTGGGTAAGCCGGACGTGAAGCGGGACAATTGCTTTCCCCGGGTTCCTGGAGGGTAGTCGTGTCTATCGGACGTAATCACTCGGAGTAAAGCAAGCTTTCGCGACGACAGTGAACCGCGAGCGGGCAAGCGACGGCTTATGTACCGGCAGCCTATCTCCAACTTTATACTTTCAGCGAAGGAACAGGGTGATGTGGTATATCGGAAAAGGAAAAGTGTTGCATAGGAAGACGCCTCGGCAGATCGAGAAGCCGAACGACCCGAACGCTCATTGCCAAGTCTGGCATTTTGAAGCTTCATATATGGCCTACCTCCGCGGATCTTCTTATATGGACCTGTGGCGCAGCGGTAGCGCGTGTGATTCCAGTCTTCTCGGGACATCCACAAGGTCATCCGTTCAAATCGGGTCAGGTTCATTAGAAGACACGGGACAAGAGCTCCGTGACAATCCTTTTGTCAATTGATGTTGGTGAAGTCTTGTTTTTGCAATAACGCCTACGAACGAGAACCCAGGCTCCTTCCTTACGTCAGGGTCACTAGGTGACATGGATTAAAAGTTCTTGGAATAACTTTTATCAACATGCTTGAGGGTGGTTTGTTTGTAATAAGGGCTTGCAAGACCCCTGGGATCACAATACTGACGTATTCCTTTTTATAATTGCATACAAGACTGTCTGTTTATCAATGCAGCTGCTAAAAGCATTAGCTTACTACAGCAAATCAATATCCAAATTGCTTGTCATTTTAGGTGGATGTTTGTCGCTTGTGGTTAAACAGCGGGGTTGAGTTCTGAAGGATATTTGCCGATGTGTCGTCAATAATCATCCGAATTCCTTCTTGACCATGATGCACATATCCTGTATGGATGCATGTCGAGTCAACTGCCACATACACTTGCTTGCCCGACTGACAGCTAGTTCAACCAGTTTGCAAGGGTTCTGTCTGCTCACAGTGGCCACTCTTGTAACATGCAATTGAAAACGCAAGCAAGCACACGAAGAGTGCTTGGACACGGCTCTTAGGTATCGACATGAGGACTTCCTCTTAGAAGAGATTGGATCTCATACCAATGACAACCTGTCATGCCTTCTTCGAATAGACATCCATCTTGCGATGCTACATGTGTTGCCACAGGCAAGTCCATCCTTATAGCAGTTTCCCTCATCGAACCCACTTGGTGCTTGGTAGTATTCGACAATGTGCCTATACAAAACCTATTAACAAGCAGCAAACAACCGTAGATCAACCAACCGGCCTCTATACTGACAATTTCATGTCTACGCCAATGTTGTATTCCAACCTTTTGACGACCGAAAGCCGTCCTTATGACCAACCCTGCCTCCGATCACCAACGAGGCAGGCACATTCGACAATCACAGGCAGAAGTCACGACTCAGAATGGACTTCTGTCCCCTCATCGTCGAGATGAAAGATTTCTTCTTTGCAACAAACATCCATAACAAATTAACTCAAACTCGTGGCATGGGTGAGTCAAGCCTGCTCAAACCACAACAACAAGCTTCCTCGAAGAAGAGTCACTACAAGGCCTGATTGATTCAGCTCATAAGTTCGGTCTCTGAGGTTTCCAGTTTCTTCAACTTTTTATCTCTAGACCTCGCAGGATATCCTCGACAAGACTCAACACAAGTCACACTGCATTTTATCAACGACCATCATGATCCCTTACAACATGAGAGCTGTTGGAAACGATGATGGCCGTGGCTGGACAAGACTCTCTGGCAATGACATGACGAACCTGAACAAGCCAAAGGAGCAGACATCTCGTCCATCATGTCGCTACACAGCACCCAACCATTTTGCAACATCAAACTACGACATGTATACCAGTCCGGTCACCGCGTCCGTAGGATCCAGAAGATCCGTTCTGTCGAGCTATGCGCTGCCCTCGCCCCTACCCTCGACTGTCGAGATGCAAGATCTGGGTACTCCATCAACCAGCCGTCAAGATCCGCCAGCACCTGGTACTCTCCCAACACCAGCTACACAACCAAACAACCCACGCAGATCACTCTTCATGGGTCCTTGGTCTGCTACACTCCTCTGGATGGCCCTCTTCATCATCGCAATGGGCCTGCACCCCCTCCACTTCACACCAGAGCCCTGGAGTTGGACCGGATGGGCACGCCCCGGTCAACACGAACTGCTGAGCGTTAAACAAGTCATCTTCGCCACTGTACCCAAAAAGGCCATCTGGGGTAAGTTTCTGGCGGTCCTGGCACTTGACGTGTGGGTTTTGCAGCTGGTGTATTGGTATGCTACTGTGGCTGCCACGCCTACTCGATGCTTGTCGAAGAGGTTTGTGAGCCTCAAGGGTTTGTTTCTTATGTTGGTCGCGCTTCTTCAGGCTGTTCTCATGTGGGGCTCGTTGCTGTGGTCTATTTGATGAAGGCGGTGTCTGTATTGTCGAGTTTTTGTACTCGGCGTCAAAAACTTGGAGATAGAGAGTGAATACGGGGCAGGGCCAGTGTCGGTACCGAGTCCGCGAGACATGGAAGCGAGCCATGACAAGATGAGAATTTTACAGGTTATCAGCGTACCCATAACTTGCATTTCAGCTTTCCATATCAGTGTGTGACAATCACTTGTTGACCTCACCATTCGGAGACAGTGCTGCAAGCGGTCAGTCTTCCTTTGCCTCGAAAGCTGCATTGCGAGTCCATGGTCAGAATGACAGTGAGCGGAGCACGATTGCGCCTGCCATAGGCACAAAAATTGATCGTTCAGGGAAGAATGATGATGCATGCACCAGCAAAGCTAGGGGTATCTAAAAGATCCAAGCACAACTCACACGCTCAGCCAAGAAACAATAGGTCCATGATGGAGAAAAAGCCCCATAAACCACCGCTCTGCCATATCCAGATGACCAACTTCTACAACACATGCAAAAGAAGAACTTCATTCCTCAATTAAACCCACTAGGCTTCTTGGGCTTCAGATATCCCAACTCTTCATCATCATAACGTTCATAGTTGGTGCTATCGTCATCACTGCGACTACGACTTCTATCCATCCGCACACGGCCAAGATCACCCATGATATCTTCAGGGCTTTCGCTTCTACCGCTGGTGACGAGCCAGTCGTCATCTTCAACCTCGTAGTCGTGTGTTTGCGGTTGCTTGCCCTTGCCGCCAGTGGGCGAGGAAGCGTCACCAGTGACTAGACCTAGTCTTTCTTCCTCGCTGGCATTGTTGCGGCTGTTAGGGCGTTGGTGGGAGCTAGTGCTCTTGCGAGAGGCGAAACTCAATGCGCCGCGGGAGATGGGGCGGATGTTGCCTTCGTCTGCGGGTTCGTCGTGATGTTTGCGGTGGAAGACGTTTTGGAAACTAAAGTTGCGTTTGCTGGAGTCTGGTCGTGATGAGTGGAGCGGGGGCTTGGGNGGCATGAGAGAGCTGGAGTGGCTCATGGCGCGTTCTTTTTCGCGCTCGTCGATGCTGGTTGTCCAGTGGATGGCGCTGCCGCCTTTGTACGAAGTGTCGGAGTCGAGGTTCGGTGAGCGAAGACTTGAAGGTAGTCCGTAGACGTGCTCACGTGCAGGCGTGCGTACGGATGTTTCGTCAGCTGTCGTGGAAAAGGTTGATTGGGCCTTCAAGGTAATTGGCGGCTTCATCTCCAACAGAGAATGGTCTCCTCCAGACGGGTGTCGCGTCTTTTTGCTGCGACGGAAACGTGGAAGGAACCCGGGATGCACATCATTGTCACTGTCGGTATCGGTGTGGTTGTCGTCAGGGAAGTGTGTGAGTCCGAGAGGAGGATGAGATGTCTTTGCTGATCGCAACGATGTGTGTCCACTGGGTCCGCCGACGACAGTCTTGCGGCGCCGCAAGCCATCAAAGTAAATCGAATCGTCTTCTCCGATAGGCTCCATGTGTTCGCTAGCGATGGTACGGGCTTCGTCAAGCTGCTTCATGGTACGCTTGCTGCTCATGGCGCGAACGATTGCAGCACCGCCACGAATAGTATCGGCGCGTGGTTCGCTCTCTGGCTCTTCTTGCTCGGCAATGGTTCGTACTTGATCCAGATCTCCCTTGAAGACCGCTGTGTCCGGTACGTCTTTGGAGGATTTTGCAAGCTGAAGTAACACAACGCCAGAGCAGATTGTAAGGAATCCCATGATGACGTTCACGATACCTATTGTGCTGCCACCAAATCCTCTGAACAAGATTGCCGAGGTGACGATGGTGGCCGAAGTGAAGTAGACGTAGTATGTAGGCGTGACCAGGGCGGCATTGTATATGTTGAGCGCTTTCNNTGAAAGGGGTCAGCATGGCAGGACGAATTAGAAGCTTGCTTTGTAACTCACGTTCAAATATATGATCTCTGTCAATAGTGTTCCAATGACGAAAACAAACAAGACCCAGAGAAACCATTGCTTGAACTGGTTGACTGGGGTGGTCTTGCCGATAGCGGCAACGATAGCAGCACCAAGCCCTTGAGTTGCAACGACACTCAGGCCACCGATAAGACTGCAAATGGTGAGATAGACGAACATGCTCCTGTTGCCATAGCGGGGACCAGCCCAGAGAGCAGTGAAAGCACATCCAACAATGACAACTCCGGTGTATGCCAAAAAGCCGGGAGCAATGACAAAATGTTGCATTTGCTGAATATTGGCAGCGGAAGATTGCTCAGGAGCATTCAATGCGATAACAACGGCACCAACCACACATAAGAAACAACCAACCTTGCCGACAAAACTGAGACGCTCTTTTAGAAATATTGCAGACAATATTGTTGTAATGACTACGCTGAGAGCTCCGAAAGGGGTAACGAGGATAGCATCGACAAAAGCTAAGGAGAAAAGTTAGCCACAGGTTGGTACGTTTGCTGTTTGAGTAGTCTTCCGAACGAACCGTAAGCAACAAAATTGCATATTTCACTGGATAGAGGTTAGTCTTTGGACACATAAATGAAGTCGGCCGGCCGTATCTCACCCTAGAATCATCAAGGTCATTCCGCACCACCACCAGCCATTCTTGAGGTAACCGTAGCCCTCGCCAGCAGCCTCGTTGTACTTTTCGTTGGCCTTGAGCAATCCATGCTTCTTCAGGACGAACGAGGTTCCGATAAAGACACCAGAGCATACGGCAAGGATGATACCAATGGCTTTGTATATCGGCGGTCTCGAGGCATGGTCCTGACTCTCTTCGGTGCTGGTTCCATTGGTGGAGTTTGCACGAGCGTACAGGTTGTTGGCTGTGAACATAACATGACCAGCTGAATCCATGTTGGGCTGGAAAGTTGGAGGGGCCAACAGGGTATGTGAAATGGCGGCGCTGGAAGGCCTTATCTCTGGCGCTGCTCACGGAGCATTAAGCGCTGAATGGTTCTTGGGTATGTTGTAGGATGTGTATGTGTTCCTGTGAAGGTCTTGTCCAAAGTCCCTTCTCTTTCCAAGGAATAGCCAGCAGAGAGATGGCGGTATGTACAGGGCGTTTGTCGTAAGCGTGATACGACGGTGACTTCTTTGTTGATGGTGTGCTGACAATGTGGGGATATCGTAGGAGTTGCGGGCGGGAATGTTTCGTTGTGCGCGACTCAGGGCGAATCTATCGCAGACGTCGTCTTGGACTGGATTGAGTCGGCTGAGATGGACAAGTGAAATGGTCGACTGTACAGTAGGCGAATGGTGGAAGGAGATGTCGTGTGCAGCCAGACAAAATGTTGGACTCCTATGTGTTTTGAGGACTGCGCCACGGACGGGAGAAATCGAGACGCGAGCCATCCAAGGTTTGGGAATACGCGCTGTCACCCTGTACTTTAACAGATTATCTCACCTTCTGCTTGTCTACACAAAGAAACACATATCGTTCGGCTCTCATCATGGCCTTGTCTTTATCACACGAGCACCTGCACCGCCAACCGACACGACTCCATCACAAATCATGGACGTCAACAACCCAACTGTGCAAACCTTCCTGCTTTGTCTTTCGCCTTGCACGTCAAGGAAGTCAATCGCCAAGTTTGACAGGACAGAATAGCATGAGAGGTGCTCTTGACAAGAAGGAAGAATATGCGCACAGAAGAATCGGCCTTCAACCTCCCCGTGTGCTAAAGTCTGTGGCTCCACCCTTCTCCCATAAGAGCGTGGAGCGTACTGTATGCTATAGGAAGCCACAATTCTTTTCTAAGGCAGAGGGCGAGCCATAGAGAGCCGCCAGGATGCTGGCTTTCGGTGGTACTGCCTTGTTTCTCCTTACCATTGTGCATTTCTATAGCATACGCGTTACATACTTTAGCACACGGGGAGGAACTTTACGAGCTGAGTAACGTCCCTAGCCATATGCCCCTCGAGACAGAGCGTTGCTAGACAAAATTTCGGCCTGGTCATCCATCCACCAGCTGAGTACTCGTACTGCATATCGCTTGATGGTATTTGTAGAATACGAGATGACCGCTGGTGGATCAATATTTCCTTGCATGACGCTCGATTCAATGTTCTGGGATCGACCTCCATCCATGTCCATGTCTTTTGTACCTGATGATCAAGGCTTCACATGCTCGGAGTTGTCGCGAATGTCTTTTTCCCGAGACTTGTATGAGACCTCTCGTCTTCCCAAACGACTCCAGCTTCTGAATCTCAGACAAAACAACGACAACCGGTCGAACGTGCAAGCTGAACCGCTGGAGAGACAGTTTGGAAATTTGCAACATCGTGCTGTCAACAAGGGGTTCTCTTGTCAGATGCGTCAAGGTTCGGAAAGCTGAGAACTGTTCCCGCTTGGGGCTGACGTCTGTCCAATCGAAAACCGGCGCTCCTGAAACAAGCTGAGGCGTCAACTGGTGAAGCTTCCATAATTGGGATTAGCCTTCTCGTAAGCCGAAGGATACCAACGGGTAGACGCTGGCATGGTTTGCGTTGAGGGTGCAGTGCGATGCACGATCAACGAGCACTCTCGCTGCGTGGGTGGAAAGATGGGTCGTGGCTGCTCTTCGTATTGATAGAGATTCGTCAGCTCTCCATAAACACTCTCCTGTTTCCTCTTTTTCATAGCTTCGGTCATTGTGTTTTCCCATGTTGATTGCTTGTTCCCAATTATTTCTCTGAGCTTCTTGTCGAGCATTGCGACAAAACTCGAGCTGCTGCAGGCCAAGATATACCAAGCCTGTCAACGACTCGAGACTCCGTTCTACCCGACGATATGGCGACATCGTCCGCGGGAGTCTTCAATGCTTCCAAACTGGCCATCATCTTTGCTCTGTTGTGTTCGCTATATGTGTTCCGCGACATCTGGCTCCCATCGACGCCTACCACGCCGGTGCATCCCACAGCAACCCCTCAGTCGTCAGCTCCGCCCGTCGAAAGCGAATTGACTCTCAACCACACCACGCCAACTGAACATGTCGCCGACTGCCTCAATGCGCCGGGCGCTGATCGCGTCATGATTGTGCTCAAGACTGGTGCATCAGAGATCTACGAGAAACTGCCTACCCACCTTATCACTCTGTTCAGATGCACCCAACACTACCTCATTTTCTCCGACCTGCCCCAAACTTATTCCGACTACCAGATCCACGATGCTCTGGCCACCGTCAGCAACCAGTACAAGGACGAACACGAAGACTTTGAGGTCTATCGCAAGCTGCAAAAGTACCACCGCGAGGGTCAGAATGTTGCCAAGCTGAAGGGCGACAAGGGATGGAACCTTGACAAGTGGAAGTTCCTCCCCATGATGCACGAAACATATCGATTGGCTTCTCCAGACGTTGATTGGTTTGTCTATATCGAGGCCGATACCAGTATGAGTTGGACAAATCTACTACAATTCCTCGAACGAATGGACCCAAAGAAGCCGCTGTACCTAGGTGCGCAGAACGTTATTGGTCATACCACTTTCGCTCACGGTGGCTCTGGCTTCATCATCTCGCGCGCCGCAGCCAAAAAGATTGAGAATCGCAGGAACAAGATCGGTGTCAAGAAGTACGATGACCGATGGGAGCTATCAACGAGCTTATCCTGCTGTGGTGACGAAGTTGTCGCGCGCGCATTGGTCGAGGTTGATGTTGAGTTGACACCTTCGTGGCCTCGTCTTCAAGGCGAGACTGTCGATACACTTGACTGGACTGAGAAGCACTGGTGTACCCCTGCCATTACCTGGCACCACGTCAGTCCCTCGCAGGTTGACAGCATGTGGCGCTTCCAGAACGAATGGGTGAAGGAAAACGTGAGTATCTTTTGACTTGCAGTGATTTGGATACCAATACTGACACAGAAATAGGGATGGTCAAAACCTTATCTCTATCGCGACGTTTACGATGGCCTCGTAGCTCGGCACGTCTCTGTCAACCGCACCAGTTGGAACAACCTTTCCAAGGATAAAGAGTTTGTTGCGCCCACACAAGACTCGAGCGAAGATGACAAGAAGGCCTGGGAGAAATTGTCAGATGTCGAAAAGAACTCAGTCAAAAGCTTCGACAACTGTGCTGAAGCCTGTCTCGCATGGAACAAGTGCTTGCAGTGGATGCACGAAGACGGAGTTTGCAAGTTGGGCAAGGATGTTCGACTGGGAGAGACGGACGAACGACACAGCGATACGTGGTCTTCTGGATGGTTACAACACCGGATCCAAGGAATGCGGGATAACCTTGCCGACTGCAAGACCAATTGGGACCACTGAGGACTCTCCAGGCTTGCGCAAGTCTTCCCCTTCTCTTTCTTATTCAACATCCAGATCAAGAACCATGTACCAAGTGCTGGGAAAATGGTTTCTTCTTACAGTTGATGGTTGGGAATCCCTGCTCTGGGTTTCATGGTGGGAAATTCTTTTGAAGAGGTCTGATATGGCATTTTGGCGCATACATCGATTTTCTGTTTATGATTTTCATTGGAGGGAGAAGTTAATGGGAGATTGACGAATTGGCATGATTATGAACATTCATCATAGAAAAGCAGAGATTACATAGACAGGACACATTTTCTATATAGCATCTTGCAATCCAGCATATCCGAGCACAACGATGCTGCTTGTACACTGGAGGCATTCAGAAAAACAAGAGAAGAATGACATGAAATGGCTTTGTCCGCCAACAATTTGAAGGGGGTATATGTGACAGGGAAGAAGATCCAAGGCAAGGAGATGCAAAAGGCGAAAATGAACCTCCTCCCAACCATCCTCACAAAAACAATCCAAAGACCTTCAGAAAGACATCAAACAAGCGTGAAAAAGTAAACAATCAAACAACGCCATGATCCAAACATAGACATAACCAACAGAGGTGGAGGGGGCATTCGTATATCAGACATATCATTCCTTGGGAACAGCCTCACTGCTCACACTGCGGTTGTTTGCGCCAAACCAACCCATCCAACTCGACCGCTTGGCTTTCTTTGCTGCTTCCTCTTCCTCCTTTGCTTCTTGGACGAGGCGCAGGGGTCGCATGCCTGCTCCACGCATGATGGCTCCGGTGGGCTTTTCGCCGCTGGAGGTCGTGCTGCGAGGGGGNCTGACTGTGCTCATGTTGTCTGCGAGCCCGGATTCGCTGTATATGCTGTTGCGGGCCGAGTCTCTGGGTGCGGCAGAGGGTAGGGCGGGCGGGGGCATGCTTTGGCGTCTGTCGTCTTGGGACTGGGGTACTGAGCCCGAGGAGGGGACGCGGGCTGCTGCTGCGGGAGCTACGGGCAGCACAGGGCTGAAGAGNGAGCTGCCGCGGGGAGGCACCATGCTGGGGCTTGCTGGGCCGGAGCCTGGTGAGAGGGGCCCGCGGTACATGTTGTTTACTAACGCTGCTGGGTTGCCGAGTTCGGAGTTTGAACGGCGGTGGGAGGGNGGTGCGCCGCCGATGGACATGCGGTTGGATTGTGTGCGGTTGAGAGGGATGCGAGGTGCTGTGTTGGGGTCTTCGTTCAGCGTTGGTGTATCAGAGTTGGTTTCGATGGGCTTCGGACGGCCACCGCGGACGACTGAAGTGGCTCGTTTGAGGAGCGAGGGTTGTTCGTCTTTCTCTGGTGGGGAGGTNGGTGGCAAAGCCTTTGCGCCGTCTGCTCCTGACATGAGGTTGGGCGTCTTGTCGAGGATGTTCTCAAACTCCTTGTGTTGCAGTAGGCGCGAGATGATGTTGTTGATGTACAAAGTCAAGGCCTTGTTCTGGTCTCTCATGGATTGCAAATCAGCCTGCAGACGTCTGTTGTCTGCCATGCCATCATCGCTGGCATTGTCGAGCTCGTCGGCAAGAGTGGATGCTCCGACCATGGCAGAGGGAGAAGAGGGACGAGAGCTAGCGCTCATGATTGAAGGAGGACGCAACAGACCGCTGTGAGCAAAGTCGCCATTCAGCGTCTTTTCGCTCAGCAGCAGCTGGAAGCTCTCGTTGTCCTCCATCAATCTGGCGTTGGCCATTCTCGTCTCCATGAGTGTCTTTTCCAACTCTTGCATACGGCCTCCGCCCCTATTCTCCATCTCGACCAGCTTGATTTGCGATTCGGCCAATTCAAGACGTAGTGATTCAATAATCTTATCCTTCTGCAGAACCAGACGGGATTGACTGCGGGAAGAGTCGCTGCGCTGGAGAGCGGATGGAGGAGCAAACTGGCCAGCTTCTTGGTTAGGAGAGGCATTGCTTCGGAAACTTNNGCTGTAGACTGGGTCAGCCATGCGGATTGTAACCATCAGGGGGTAGGCCAACATACACGCTCTGGAGATGCTCTGCCGCCTCTCGTCTTCGCCGCGCATCTCTTTCTGGGCCATTGTCTCTTTCAGTCTCTGGATCGTGTCACGAAGCTCCTCTTCACGGTCTTGTAATTCTTCCTTCTCTTTCATGGATTGAGCACGCTCGGCTTCGTAGATGGCTTCAAACTCTCTGCGCTGGCGGGTACTCTCCTTCTTCTCAATTTCCAGCTGCTCCAAACGCTCTTCTTGCTCGTGCATCGACTCTTCTAGACTATTGTGCTCTTTGTTTGTCTCATCGAGACGAGTTTGGGCGACAGCATGCTGCTTTTGTGCCTCTTCGGCAGCCAATTCGGCCTTTTGCAGGCGTTCACGCAGGTCTTCGATGACGGCAGCAGCCTCTGCCTTTGCGTCGGCCATGGCAGACTTGGTGGTGTTGAGGGTGGACGTTGTTGTTGTAGGCTTCTTGACGGCAGCGCGGGCAGAAGGTGGGGCTCCACCGACTGGGGTGCGGACAGACTTAGCGCGAGAAGGGGTTGCAGCTGAGCCAGGGGTCGTGGAGACGGTTGGACGAGAGGGACTGCGTGAGGGTGTCGTCTTGGGAGGATTCATAGACGGACGACGAGGAGCACCTGGGTGGGTAGAAGTAGCAGCAGCAGCGGGGGCTGCTTGGAAGGCGTCGACATGGTGAAGGCTAAGTAAGCTGAGCGCCGAGCTTACTTGAGCCTAGATTCCAGCGTGTCACAGGTACAAGCAGTGAGTATATGTTGAGGCCCAGGACGTGTGAGTGATGGGTGAGAGGTGTAGGATGCGGAGACAACTGGACAGGCAAGACACACAACAAAAAGGCGCCCTCGGCGACACAGCAACAGCTGGAGCGAAGGAGATTAAAGTACCATATTTATTTGATGAGCGAACCGACACCGCCTTGCCTCGCCACCGCTTGTTGTGCGGGCTCACACATTCAAACCCGCTCGACCGCTGGCTCAAGTACTTTTCTATCCAACACTGACGAGGCAACATCAGACCAACAATTGACAGCTGTTGGCTGATGCATGTGATGGTCGCTGGCGCATTCCAACAACAAAGTGAACGGTCGAGGGGCCCTGAACAGTGATCGGCGTTCACTACGTCCGAAGCAGACTAGTGTCTTGGCGCTCGCTCGCACTTCGAAAATTCGAACGCCCGTCCTCCGCTCCGACTTTTCTCTCCAGCCAGCGATTATAAGCCAAACCAGGACCGGAGCGCCGTACTTTTCCAACAACCAGACAATCATCAAAAACCGACGCAGAGATGGCCCCCAAGAAGACCAAGACCTCCGACTCTATCAACTCGCGCCTCGCGCTTGTTATGAAGTCCGGGTAAGTCGACAGCGACACGCCAACAACCCGCTATTCAGTGCTGACACCCTGCGCAGAANAGGTCACCCTCGGCTACAAGTCCACCATCAAGGCCATCCGCTCTGGCAAGGCCAAGCTCATCATCATCGCCGGCAACACTCCTCCCCTCCGCAAGAGTGAGCTCGAGTACTACTCCATGCTCGGCAAGACCGCTGTCCACCACTTCAACGGCAACAACGTAAGTCGAAACACTCGCTCTGAGAAAAAGCCCGGGCGTGTGTGTGATTGCTCCTGCAAGTTGATTCAACATCGAGCTGGCTCGCCAACTGTTGAAACAATCCTAGCTTCAGTTATGAAGGCGAGGCAGAGCAATCACACACACTACCCACTCAAGGCTTTGGAGAGCAGAACACTGGCTAACGTGTTATTGTCATATAGATTGAGCTCGGTACCGCCGCCGGTAAGCTCTTCCGTTGCTCCACCATGGCCATCATTGATGCCGGTGACTCCGACATCCTCACCGCCTCCGTTGCATAAGCGTAGAGTCTGTGTTGATCAAAAAGATATCTTAGAGGAATGTCAATCTGATACCCCAACAAAAGTTTCTCTTCTACCCCTTCCATCTGTCCATCTCAATGTGCCTTTCGTGTTTGTGCGTGTTGTATCTGTCGTGTATATCATATTCATCTGGAGTTTGCCGTAAAGATGGATGGGAACATGCACTGGATGGTAAGTCTCCCGTCCAAAACTTTTGTCGAGTCGGCTAATGACCTGTGATTGCAGCCGAATGTGTCACATCTTTTCTTGGGCTGTATCACTGCTGAGTGGGACTCAAGTCTATCGTTCACGACTCTTTTTGTGGCAACATCAACCGATATGCACACTGTACAAATGCATGATTCTTTGTGAATTAGAGGTGTGTCCAACAGGGACTGTCAAGACGACGCTTCTCTGTGGAACTGCACTGTTTTTCCAAGGCTATAAAAATGCACAATCCTTTCCAGGCCAGGGATATGGCCAGAGAAAGCTCATGAGAACGACAGCTTTCAGTGGTCATTGCTCTGTGTCTGAAAAGCGCTGTGTATTTCTACGGTAGGCTCATCACAGACTTTGTTTCGTGGGAAGCGTGCACAGGGAAGGTGCGATCAAAGTATCATCAGACACAAAGGGAAGGTACGCTCTCAGACTGTCCTTCCTGACGCTTTGTCACTCTGTTGTACTTCAGACAATCGAATTTCAACACAACAACGGAAAACAGACATCGTTGCCAGGCCTACACAATGCCTGACATTCTCAATTGTGTGTCGTCACTTTTCAAGATCGTTCCGCCGTTCGTCGCGGCGCTTTTCTCTCGTCAGTTGCCTGCGCATCGCGACGTGAGCACCATTTCTGCTTCACCACTTGAGATGGGCGAACACAACTCCAATCCGATACCTCCTGACGATGGTGATGCTGACGCCGCGTATCGCGCCCTTTCATCTGGCAAGGGTCGCCATTACAAAGACCATGACTTCGTCCCTACCAGACCCGGACCTCTGGATTATGATGACATGGAACTCGATCTACCCACCAGTCACCACAAGAGATACAACTCTCAAGACGGCTATCATCTAGTCGTTCATGGCTCGGACTACAGCAGCAGAAAGCCCGAAAACAACACTGCTCTAATCTTCAGCTCTTACGAGACTCTTGAACAAGCCCGTGTAGGCAAAGGCCCCGAACTCCAATCACTGCCATCGAAGAGAAAGAGAGGTGCCGATGTGGACAAAAGCCTTCAGCATTCGTTCAAGAAACCACGCAAGGCCAAGGACGATCGTAGCGACCGACTCTGCCTGCAGTGTGGCAACTACCATAGCTCACCTTGCTATGTGCCCTACTGCAGCAGCTGCGACCTGAACCATTATCTTGGCATCCCATGCTTAGAGGCTATGGAGCAATTGAAGAAGCGTCTCGAGCTGCATGCTNCCCAAGGGACACCCTTTTCGTCTAATCAGAAGAGCAAGAAGAAGATGGCACGATCGTCAATGCCCTTGCGCTTCCGGATCGAGAACCAAGTTTCACCAGCCTTGTCAAAACAGCACGCTCCTACGACCTTGCTCGGATCGGCCTCTCAGTCTCCTGTGAACAAACAACAGAAAGAAAGTCCTAGCAAACGCATCTGTCCCATCTGTCGTGAGTGTGGCAACCCCCACAGATCAGCCTGCAAATGGCTCGTTTGCGACAAATGCCAGGTCAAGCACCATCCAGAGACTCTCTGCGCTGTGGCTGAGGCTCGACTCAAGGCGCGTCTGAAAGAAGAGGACGCAAAGCAAGCCCAAGTGACCGAGGAGATCAGAAAGCGGGAGAATAGTATGATCGACCAGAACAACAAGATGGCTACGGCTTTCCAGTTCAGGCGCTCATCTGCTCCCAGCCCAGGTCGTGCATTCAGTCCCGGAGTTGCATCCAGGAAGCTCAAGAAGAACACCAGATTCTGCAGAGATTGTGGTCGCTATCTCAATGGACCATGCACCTGGCCCATGTGCAAGAAGTGTAACATCAAGCACTTCGAACACGTTCCTTGCTGGCAAGCATACCGAAACCTGCAGAACCGTCTTGACAGATTCGACCGTGGTTGGGGCACTTCCCAGCAGAAAATCGTCAAGACAAAGACCTTGTCCCCTACTGTACAGCCCTCGTCGCAGAAGATCGAGCAAGTTACCAACACCAACCGAGTTACTCCAACTGCGTCCGTGGATTTTGCGACCCCTGCCAACATGACCTTCAACATTGGCGGCGACGGACAGATGTCCTGGTCGCTCGACTCGAACAAGACCATCCATTTCGGTCTTCCTCCTAGCAACCCCCACTTCTCCGTATCCGTGTCATCGATGCCACAGCAGCATAACAACCATGTTCACCCTAGTCGTCAAGCTTTCTTCTCCGAGCCCGCTCAGATTGCAGCCACCATCCCTCAATCCTTGGCCGACATCCCCTCGAACGGAAGTGTGCTCCCGCTCTACAGCCCACGCAACGATACGCCTCAGGTTGTTACCTACGGCGCATCTGTTGAACAGAGTGTTGACGCTTTCATCGCGGATGTTGCTCAGGGCATGCATAGCAGCACTCGCGGTGCTTTTGGATGTGTTGACGACCCACAGAGTACACCTTCGTACCTGGACTATGTTCGTCAAAATGGCTCTTCGTGATTGCGTCTTGCACCTTTGAAGAGGAGCATGGTTGGAAGCTGGATAGTCAGGAAGGCCCGACGAATAACTCTTCTGACTACAACAGATGTAATATCTGCAGCAGCGGTGCTCTCGGCATAGACGTCGTGATAGGTCAAATTGGTGGTTGTCACAAGGGTTATAGCAGTACTTTAGACATACGGTGGTCCGATGTTGGCAGCGGCGCTCCAGGCTGCCCAGTCAGCTCAGATGATATGATATATTACATGGTTCGAGGAGGTTACTGCCCTCGTTCACAGGTAGCTTAGCTCAGAACAACAAGCCGATGCTTTTGCAAATAAAATGTCATCTCGCGGCTGTCCTACAAACTCAATGCTTGCTGCTCATGTCTACAGCTGCTTATGTCCACAGCTGCTTCTGAGCGCAGCGTAACACTGTCGTGCAGGCTCATTTAGTAGATCGATGTAGGGAAGGTAGACAAATTTTGAGACCAAATGACGGAAGGAAAGAAGCGATAGGTTTTATGCGACTGATATTATCTGTCCATACTTTCCTTGATTAGGGAGTTACAATTAAGCCTCTGCCTGAGGCTGAGATAGGAGGTGGCAGCCTAGCGAGAACTCATGCTTGCTTTCCACTTCAAGCTGCGTGTGAGCAAGTTTGAGCGATGACTCGAAGAAGAAGGATATAAAAACTCACCTTGATCCTTGTACGCTTTTGATCTTGGCCGGCTTCGCACAATACTTGATGGCTTTATAGATTTCCACGCTTCATCACGGAATCCACACTCCATCGTCTTCATCCTCGAAACTTGATCGCTCATCCTCAACCTTCTCTACACGAAATACCTCCGAATCACGACCCTTGTCTCTCAAAACCATGGCAAACTTCAACTATCTACCTCTAGAGGTTAGAAACATGATTTACGACCACGCTCTCGATCCCAACCACGATATCCTCGCCGGCGGTGTACCAGCACTACTTAAAGTATGCCCCTACATAATCCGCGAGATCTATTCCTACCGTAAAATCACCACAACCATCCCTATCCACACAAGCACCAGAAACGTCTGGCCACCAGAGCTACAGCAAAAACATGGCGAAATGGTCAAGCGATTCAAGCAAAAGAAGACGCAAAAGGCATGCTTGTGGTATCCAGAAAATTCAGAGGGAAGAAGCAAGAGATTGGAACTTCGTCTTTGATGAAGTTTGAGGAGAGTCTTGAGGAGATTTTGAATGATGGGTTTAATGGCTTGTATGTGGGCATGTATGCTTCGTTGTTGGGTAAGGTGATGAAGATCGAGACGAGAGTTGAAGATGGTGTTGAAGACGGTGTTGATGATGCAGTGGATTGAGGTGAATGTTGGGGTCGTCGATGATGGAGACATGATATGTGTGATACCTAGTTTGAGAATACATCGAGGTACGGGACGGGTTTGAGATGGAGTCGGGAAGACATGTGTGATTTATCTTACCAACACCTCCATGTTCCAGAGATCGATGGCGGAGGACTCATGGATATCAGACACCAGCAACACAGAAGCCTGTAAGATGCTTCTGCATACATCAATCTCAAAAGAAGTCCAGTACTCCAGAGACATAGAGCATGATAAAGTAGAATTGTCCTTGCTGATGAGAAAATGTTGGACAGGGTCGTCCCCTCAAAATCATGTCTTAACCTTATGTTTTCTTAGTTTTGTTCCAACTGCGTTGTCAAGGAACTCTGTGGTGATCTATTGTGGCACAATTGATGAGCTTTGTAACCATGGTAAGCGAGTAGCGCGGTGGTAGGCTCAAAAAGACATCGATCTTGATGTACCTCGCCAGGCATCCTTGAGAGGGCACGTGGAAGGAAGAAGTGACCATGCTCTCACATCTCGGGGCAAGTATGTGCCGATAGTCCAAGAAGGTATGCGATACGCACGGGCGAACTTCTGTCCGGCCTGCAGGTATGGTTGACTGCCGCCCTTTCGCTCGATCGTTCTGTTTGTCCTGGCGGCTTGAGTATCCATGCCGTGCCCGACTTGGCATACTCCTCGAGCACCTGGTGCGGGTAGGATTTTAGGTCGAACGAGGGAATGGAGTCCAAGCAGATATGCAGATGTGCAGAGACATGGCAGGAATGAACTGGGTTCTTTCTTTTGTGAGAGTAGATGAAGCACATGTGTTTGATGCAATTCTTGTGACGGGGAATGACAAAAGAGACTTGAAAAGGAAAGAAAGATACTCTAGGCTCGAAACATACTGGATTAGGACATGGCACTGTTTCTTGCCTCAAGCATGTTCGTTCGTTACCATCGCTTGACACAGATGATGCAATCACATTGGCTTTCAAGATGCAAATAGTCTTCCACGTTGAGTACGAATAGGATTCACAGAGAAAAGCCCTTGACCTCTGCTGTAGCTGCCATGGCAAGACATGCGATCATGGCTGATGGTGAGTCACAGCATCAGCATTGGCGGCGTGCTGTGACTGGTTGCAGCGTGGTTATGAAGCTGAAGAAGATACGAGTAGAGGCGTGCGGTGTCTGGTTCGAGGCAAGTTCAGGGGGCAATTGATTTGAAAGCAACCAGCAGGCGAGCAAAAGGAACAGAGAGCGACGTTGGTGCATTGATAAGCACGTCATGGAATTGGTGGTGAGCAAAGGTGATTGATTGATAATCTGGGGTCACGCGCACAGACCAACGCACACAAAGCAGCCGAGATATTGGCCTCGCAGCGCGCCACTCAAACTCTTCCTCTCTCTCGAACACCCAGCGACATCACAACACCGTCAAAATGGCTCGCCGTCCCGCTCGTTGGTGAGTGCAGAACTGCTCAGACTGTTGGATCGACTTTGCCGGCGACGAAATGCGCATATTGGAGACATGGACCATATTGCGCTTTTCGACCGTCGGGAGAGGCCCTACCACGTCGAAACCCATCTATAACGATTCCTTGCTGACTTCTTCACAGCTACCGTTACTGCAAGTAAGGATTCCCGTTCGATCGAGTCGTTCTACGCCCAGAAACATCCCCTCAAAAACATCCATTTCGAACATCGAAAATCGTCAAATCCGCACAACTCCGTCATCACAACCGCTCCCTTCACCACGCGACTCTTTCTGGTCGTTACCTATCCTCGACACATACTAATCACACTCCCACAGGAACAAGCCCTACCCTAAGTCGCGCTTCAACCGCGGTGTCCCCGACCCCAAGATTCGCATCTTCGATCTCGGCCGCAAGCGTGCTGGTGTCGATGAGTTCCCTCTCTGCATCCACCTCGTCTCCAACGAGTACGAGCAGTTGAGTTCCGAGGCTCTTGAAGCCGCCCGTATTTGCGCCAACAAGTACCTCGTCAAGTCTGGTGGCAAGGACTCCTTCCACTTGCGCGTCCGTGCCCACCCTTACCACGTCGTCCGTATCAACAAGATGTTGTCTTGCGCTGGTGCCGATAGACTGCAAACCGGTATGCGTGGTGCCTGGGGTAAGCCCAACGGCACTGTCGCCCGTGTCAACATTGGCCAGATTCTCCTGTCTGTCCGCTGCCGTGACTCCTGTAAGTTGACCTGATTTCAAATCAAGGTCTGACTTGATACTAACAATCACATCAGCGNNCGCGCTGTCGCCATCGAGGCTCTCCGCCGCTCCCAGTACAAGTTCCCTGGTCGCCAGAAGATCGTCGTCTCCAAGAACTGGGGCTTCACTCNNCCCCTCCGTCGTGAGGAGTACGTCGCTAAGCGCCAGGAGGGTCGCGTCCGTGTTGACGGAGCCTACGTTCAGTTCCTCCGTAACAAGGGTCCCCTTGAGTACAACATGCGCCGCTTCCCCGACGCCTTCTCCGCTTAAGCGCAGATACCCAGTTCAAGTCGAACGCGAAGGATTGATGGGCTTTGGTGCATTACGGCGTGTTGAGGCTTTCTAAAATTACCATACCATTCGTCAATGAGACATGCTGCAAGACCACTCTTTTGTTTCGTATTCGTGACCTGTTTCTTCTATATATGCTCCTGGCAATGCACAACGTAAGATGCAAAAACCGAGCAGTACAAGTAATGGTGCTTCATCGAGAGTGTCCGATTGACGGACTTATCGGCCTGTCGTGGCATGATAGAGTGCAAAGCTGCCCGCATTTCTCGACCTTCAATTGTCCCACCATGACTTGATGCCGCTACAAGCTCGCCCGATCACTCTGTCGCTTAGGCAGACCTGTCTATACCATGCCCTCCGACCACGACTGAGTCTACTGGCAGGCGTGCAACCTCGCCATCAGCACTTCTCCAAAACCGCATACTACTTCCAAGGCGCAAAGGCCGCCGACACCGCCGTACCACTACGCAAACAGCTAAAGGAAGAAGCAAAACAACGAAAGAAGTCTGCCAAAGCTGCCGGAAAGGGAAACAATGAAGTCAATGCATTGCTGGACAAGTGGGAGTTGACAGTGGGCATCGAAGTGCACGCCGAACTGAATACTGCCCACAAGCTCTTCTCGACTGCTCGCACCTCTGTCAATGCTGAGCCCAACGAACATGTCGCTCGATTCGATGCTGCTCTACCAGGAGCCCAACCAGCATTCCAAAAGGCTACTCTCATCCCGGCTCTTCGTGCTGCTCTGGCTATGAACTGCGACATACAACCTCGTAGTAGTTGGGACCGCAAGCACTACTTTTACCAGGATCAGCCGAACGGATACCAGATTACTCAGTACTATGGTAAGATTTGCTCATCTCATGGAACGTTACGCTTTGCTGACTTTCGGCAGNAACCTTTTGCCCGTAATGGTTCCTTAACTCTGACCTTGGAGGACGGCATCGATCCGAACGACATTGCTGAGCCCAAGGGTAGTGCGGAAAACACAAGCCTCACCATTGGCATCAAGCAAATACAGATGGAGCAAGACACGGCAAAGACGGCTCTACAACCTCCTTCGACATACCTCCTGGACTTCAATCGCGTTTCACATCCTCTGATTGAGATCATCACTCTGCCCCAGATACACTCACCCGCCACTGCTGCTGCTACTGTGCGTAAGATCCAGTCTCTGCTCAAGTCTGTCGACTCGTGTGTTGCTGGCATGGAGATGGGTGGCCTGAGAGCCGATGTAAACGTCAGTGTGAGGCAACGAGGATCCACAGGCGACAACAACGAGTACTCGGGCGTCACGGGCCTAGGCACAAGAACCGAAATCAAGAACTTGAGTTCTTTCAAGGCAGTAGAAGATGCTGTTACTGCCGAACGAGATCGCCAGATCAAGGTTCTTGAGGCTGGAGGTGTGATCGAGGGCGAGACAAGANGCTGGACTATCGGCAGTACAGAGACAACTCGTCTTCGAAGCAAGGAAGGAGAGGTTGATTATCGATACATGCCGGATCCTGACTTGCCTCCTGTTCTGATCTCGAATGAGTTGGTGGATCATCTACGGAAGACTTTACCAGAGTTGCCAGATTCAACAGTCATGAGGACACTCAATGACTTTGGCCTGTCCATGAAGGATGCAAAAACCCTCTTCTCGCTAGACGATGGCGAGAGACTGGAGTACTGTGCAGAAACGATTGAGCTGGTCCAGGCAAAGCTTTCTGCTCAAGAATTGGATGAAAACCAGGATCAAGCCAAGGTCGGCAAACTGGTTGCCAATTGGGTGCTGCACGAGATTGGTGGCCTGCTCGCTTCAGACGGCCGCGAATGGTCAGACCTTGCAATCACAACCGAAGAACTTGCTTCTCTGTTAGCAAACCTCATGTCGAAGCAAATCACTGCTCGTGTGGGCAAGCAAATACTTCAGCAACTCTACGAAGAGGACTCGGATGACCGATTATCTGTCGATGCCCGCATTGATGAAGGGAACCTCCGCCTACGCCCGATCAGCAGGGAAGAGTACATTGAGCTGGCCCAGTCAATCATGGACGAGAACCCGAATATGGTCAGTGCAGTGCGTGACAAGGGACAGAGAGGCAAGACCATGTGGTTTGTTGGCCAAATGGTCAGAAGGGCAGAGGAAGGCACTGTGGAAGCAGAAAAGGCAAAGGAGATCATCGAAGAGCTTTTGTTCTAATGAGATGGAGACTCTGTATCTACTAGCCATCAACACAAACTCGTATAATACCACGCGCTGCAAGGGTATCTAAAAGCAAATTCAAGTCCAACGCCAATGTCTGAGGTCTAGTATAGCGGGTCGTAAGGCATCTGTGTTTGCTTCAAGGCGACTCCCTCTTTGAGGTAAAGCACCATCCTGTATGCACTGTTGCCGTTTAGATAGTAGCGATGTAGGCGTTTCGTCCTTAGGAATCCTAGACGTTCGTAGAGTTTGAGAGAGGGTATGTTGTCAATCTCAGTCTCGAGTGCGATCTGTCAGAGTCAGTATCAGGTGCTGGGATATGATGGACAGAAAGTACCAACCTCATCTGCATCCTTGGCTATCATGCCGTCCATGGCCATCCGCACTAGTTTTGATGCAATACCCCTTCCTCTGTGCTCCTTTCTGACTGCCAACATAGCGATGTATCCACGCATTGGACCATCGCGATGAGGTTCCAATTTGCAGACTACCACGCCTATCAATTCCCCAGTCGAATCGACCGTCNNTATGAGTAAGTGTCAGCTTGCCGATCCCACCAGATAGTCGTCACACAAGAACAGTATACTCACCATGTAACAGAGATCTGCCCATTGGTAGAGAAAATAGCGATAGACATAAATACTGTATGGCTCGGAAAGGTCTTTTGATATAAGTTCGCGGATGGCGGTGAGATATTGTGCTTCCTTGTCTGGATCATATTGGATGTAGTGCAGTTCCGGCAGCGGCGGTTGCACGGAACCATCAAGTTGAGTGGTCATTCCAGATTTTGTTCAAGAAAAATGGTTTCACGAAGATGATTTGGCACATGTTCTGAGGCTCCTTTGGGGACAGAGCAGCAGCGCACATGAAAGTGAGCTCGGACCAATGACGAATGTGGCAGGTGATGGACAGGAACAATTGCGACCAGGAAGGAAGCAGCAATCCAACATTTGATTGCTGATCCCTGCAGAGCGCGCGCCTTCTTTTTCAATCATGTCAGGTCTTCGGAGACGCATCTTCGGCACCTCGACTTCTGCAGACTCGCCCTCCCTAACACCCGAACACTCGCGAGAAGGCACACCGACATCCGAAGAGGTCCGCGTCGTGTCGGCGAAGAAACTCCAGAAACTCACGGCGCAACACAAGGCCAAGGGCACAAAGAGACGGAATGCGTGGATCTTTGGGTTGGGAGGCCTGTTTGGCATTCTCGTTGCCGGCTTCTTTGCGTCCAGCAATGATGTCTTTGACATGCAGGCCTTGAGGGACATGAATCTCGACTCTATCCTGGATGTGCTGCCTGCCGGTTTGATCAAGGATGCCCATGAACTCCAGGTCGGTTTCTTCAGCGCACTTGTAATATCTACATGTCTCCTTTCTTGTTTCTCCGCTTGCTTTGCTTGCCTGTTGTGCTACCGAGACTCATGTAGCTTACATTTTTGTGCTTTGTGTAGANAGAGCCAACGGGACGCCATCGCATATGATTCCTTCGCAGTCGGTCTGCATGCCCAATCTCAAGGCATAACAGCCAAACATCCCGTCATCATGATCCCCGGCGTCATCTCCACCGGTCTCGAGAGCTGGGGTACCGAAGAGCCCTCGCGACAGTATTTCAGAAAGAGACTATGGGGCAGTTGGAGCATGATGCGAGCTCTAGTTCTGGACAAGGCTGGCTGGAAGAGACACATCATGTTGGACAAGGAGACTGGGTTGGACCCGCCGGGTGTCAAGCTGAGAGCTGCTCAAGGCTTCGATGCGACCGACTTTTTCATCACTGGGTACTGGATCTGGAACAAGATCTTGGAGAACCTCGCAACGATTGGTTACGACCCTACTAACGCCTTCACCGCTGCCTATGATTGGAGAATGAGCTATATGAACTATGAGATCCGCGACCAATATTTTACCCGTCTGAAGCATCACATCGAGACGGCCACCAAGATATCTGACCAAAAGGTTGTTTTGCTCAGTCACAGCATGGGCTCTCAAGTCCTGTACTACTTTTTCCATTGGGTCGAAGCCGAAGGTTATGGCAATGGCGGTGAATCATGGGTTGACGACCACATTGACTCCTGGATCAACATCTCTGGGTGCATGCTCGGAACACCCAAGGGCTTGCCTGCAGTGCTGTCCGGCGAGATGAAAGACACCGCCCAACTCAACGCTTTTGCCGTCTACGGGCTGGACAAGTTCTTGAGCCGCAACGAAAGAGCAGAAATGTTCCGCGCCATGCCTGGCATCTCCAGTATGCTTCCTATCGGTGGCGACGCAATCTGGGGAGACGAACATGGCGCACCCGACGACCGCCCTGATCAGAATGTCACCTATGGCAAATTCCTCAGCTTCCGCCATCTCAACTCGACCCAGTTGCCCAAGAAAAACTTGACCGTGGAGGAATCCCGCGCATACCTTTTCAACAGCACAGAGAACTGGTACTCTGATGCCGTACTTTCCTCTTACTCTTTTGGCATCGCGCACACCAGAAAGGAAGTAGAAGCCAACCAAAAGATTCCCCGTAAATGGTCTAACCCACTGGAAACCCGTCTTCCCAAAGCCCCGAACATGAAAATTTACTGCTTTTACGGCATTGGCAAGGAGACTGAGCGCGCATACTATTACCGCGAAGACAATGAACCCGGCAGCAAAAACGACGTCATGATTGACACGCAAGCCTCATTCCTTAACCCTGACCATGATCATGTAGCCAATAGAGGTGTGGTTATGGGGGAAGGAGATGGTACTGTCAATCTACTGAGTACGGGATATATGTGTAACAAAGGATGGAGAATGAGGAGGTATAATCCTTCTGGAATCAAGGTCACGACATACGAGATGCCTCACGAGCCTGATCGTTTCTCGCCTCGTGGTGGACCTAATACTGGTAAGTTTGTCCTCGCCTCTAGGGACCTGATTAGCGTAATTGACGAATGTAACACAGGTGACCATGTGGACATCCTTGGTCGTGCCTCTCTCAACGATCTGATCTTGCGAATCGCAGGTGGAAAGGGTGACGATATCAAAGAAACCATTCACAGCAACATCACTCAGTATGCTGAGAAGGTCAAGATCTGGGACGATTAGAGGCGTCTCTAAAATGTGAAACCTAATCTGCCCATTTTTGTTTGTTGGAGGTTGGGATGGCTGTATTGCGTAATGTATAGAAGGTGAATTCCGGATCAGAAGGCGCGGTCGCTGATGCATTAATGATTATTCTTTCTACACTCCTATAGACGCTTTCCTGGATTCATCATTGTTCGTATGCCTTTGAATGGCCTGGTCGGTAAAGGTTGAAGACAGCAGGTACGACTGACCAGACGCCAAGAGTCAATCATTCACCTCTCACTCCTTCTACTGCGCACTCAGCCACCTGAATATTCCACTATAAAAGAACCTCAATCTGTTACAAAGCCTCAAACCATCATCGCTCTCCGCCTCCTCCTAAGAGGGACTGGGAGGCTGTCGGTCATGGCCAAGGGTAAGGGCAAGGGCAAGAAGCGCATCCGTAGATTCTTTGAAGTCATGCCGCCCTTATACAAGTCGGTGACCGGGTGACGAACGCGTTTCTTGGACGGTGTTTATCGCCCTCTAGCGTGTGAGATTGTGGGCAGTAATCGTGAAGTAGTTCCGTAATCAGAGTCGTGGAAAGGAGAGTGATTGTGGTTGGTATTTGTCTGGCTACGACGGTTGCTTTCGCCTGGTGATTGTGTTGGCTCTGAGTGTGAAAGTTAGTATCTCATAGTTGGAGGTGGTGTATTTGATTGCTATCAGAATGCGGAATGTTCTTGAGAGCTAGAAAGTTATCCGTTGAAAGCAGGTGCCGTTGTGGACTCTCTGCGGGCAATCGAAAGTTGTCGAAGAGTATTATGTGTCTTGATAGCTCGGTTTGTGGTAGTGGTTCTGATGGAGTATCTTCTCCTTTTCTCACCTGCTATGGACCTTCGATGTGTTTCCTGCTACTGTTGTATTATATCAGTATGAAGAAGTTTATAAGTCGTTCAACATAGATATCTCTTGTACAAAAATCTATCGAGAGGGCTTGACATCCATCGTCGGGCCATGTCGTGAATGCGTCGAGCCTAGCTTTTCGACGAGTTAGCTCGGCGCATTCACGACATGCGATTGTTTTCAAAACCGCCTTTCGGCGGCGAGGTTCTCTTGTTTCTCTTCTTACGCTTGCTGTAGGTACGCTTCCGGTACGTCTTGATACGCGTGCACCTGATATCGGATACAAAGAACTTACATCAAGCAGGGTAGAAGCCGCATTTCAAGATGAACAACAGGGTCCCTCACCACACCACCGAGCAACAGGCTCACCAACAGCATGAGATCTCTGCTGAGCCTCGTCGTCTCCTTCCTGCGCCGTGAGTCCGCCTTACCTATCGTTGCAATTCACAAGGCTAACCTCTGCCTGCCAGTCTTGCCGTTGAGAAGGATGTCATCATCATCTGCAAGACCCCTAATGGCCAGGTCAATCGCGAGTATCGCTTCAAGCGCATGGTCATCTGCCGCCACTCAGCCCGCATCGATGACCTCTGCCTGCGCCGCCCTGGCTCCACTGCCGACATCATCTACGTGTATGTCGAGCATTCCCCTAACCTCTTCGCCCACTACGAGCGCTGGGTACGCAAGTCTGAGCTTCCCATCCTCGACGTGACCTTCGTAGACCAGCGCGATGTCCTCGTGCTTTGGATCAACATGTACGAGCTCGCCCGCGAGATGGAGGATTGCCGTCTTGTCGCTGCGATCAACACCCGCATCATCGATGTCGCCAAGCTAGGTTCGTGGAGCTTCTACAAGCGCAGTGTTGTGGACTACCTCAAGAAGGCTCCTGATGGTAATGAGCTTCGTCAACTTCTGCTTGACTTGCACGTTGCGAGATTTGAAAGCGGTCTCTTCAAGCGCTACTTTTGGATGTTGGGTCCCAGACTGCGCTTTGCTATCGCGCGTCGCAAGATGATGGCTGAGACTCCTACTATGGATGGTGTTGAAAAGACTTGCGCTTATCATCAGCATGATCGTCTTTACCCTTGGGGAGACTGCGGTGGCAAGGTGGTTTTGACGTGGACAGGCAAAGCTAGCATGACTTTGCACAGAAAGCTGCTTTTAGTTATTGGGACTGGGGTCAGGCTCCGGGTCCCGATGGAATTCGCATCGTTAAGGCTTCGGGCCAAACAGTCATTACACAACTGCATTGTTGCATAATAGTACCGCTTTCATCCAGTTCTTTTGTTGAGTTTGATCATATCGAGGAAGTGGTTCAGGGAGCTTGTGATGTTAATGATGTCTCTGCAGGAGGTTCAATACCTTGTTGGAGGCACTGAACTCGCACAGTCGACTCCAGCATGGCCATCTGGTTGTGCAGATAGCCGTCGAAAAGCACAAAGTATTCCCCGAAAGCAGGAGGATCCGTGGAAAATTCAGCTGCGCGTCACTCTCAATGAAGACTTGGAACTGTAAAACATATTCCTGCAACTTGATAGCTCATAGTTAAATGACCTGGCAAGAGAGAGGTCACAAGCATGAACTGTAGTTCTAAAGTCCGAAGCTCGGACACTCCGAGATGGAAAGATAACGACCAGTCAGCATGGGCATGATTGGCTGTAGATGGACGGCGATTGCCGTGTCGTTGCGGTCTGTAGGAAAGGTCTGACCGAAAACTGCGGAGAGACGCTGGAGGAGGACACTCTTAGAGAACGTTGAGCTCTCATGGCTGCCTCCGTCCGGTCTCGGGTCCGAGATCGCCGTTCGCCGAGGATCAGATTAGCGTCATAAAGTGTCGCCTCTCTTTCAGCTTTGTTCAAATCATCGCTTTCCCCTCCACCAAACACTCGACCCACTTACGAACCTGTCACCTACAACATCAAATACACAAACGATCAAATCAATCACAATGTTCAGAAGAGTCGCATCCACCGTTCCCGCTCAGGCCAGCAGAGCCATGGCTGCCGCCGTCAGACCTTCGATTGCTCCCTCATTCCGCGCTGCCGCTCCCGCCATCAACACCGCAAGAAGAAGCTACCACGAGAAAGATATGNTCCATCCATCATCCATCGCTCTCCCTACGCCGATGGTCAACGCCAGGCCATCGACGCATTGATAGCGTTGGATCTGGTCATTCACGAGCGCTCAGCTAACATGCGCAGCACTGCTCGACCACTACAGCAAGCCCAGAAATGTTGGTAGCATGCAGAAGAACGACACCGACGTCGGTACCGGTCTCGTCGGTGCCCCCGCTTGCGGCGATGTCATGAAGCTTCAGATCCGTGTCGACCCCAATGACAACACCATCAGCGAGGTCAAGTTCAAGACTTTCGGCTGTGGTTCCGCCATCGCCAGCAGCAGTTATTTGACCGAGCTCGTCAAGGGCATGACCCTCGAGCAGGCCGGTCGTATTAAGAACACTGAGATTGCAAAGGAGCTCTGCCTGCCCCCTGTCAAGCGTGAGTTGGCCTTGTCCGCGGAGATGCTGGAAAATGAATACGAATACTGACTTTGTCATAACANNGTCCACTGCTCTATGCTTGCTGAAGACGCCATCAAGTCTGCCATCTCAAACTACTACACCAAGAACCCCAACGCAAGAAAGACCGACCTCGGCGGCACCTCCGCACCTCTCCCCAAGGTCGAGGTTGAGACCGTTTCGGCCACCGCCTAAACGCCTTCTCTCTTCTACAATTCTTGATGTTTTCGTCCTCATATCATTAGCGAGTTTTCTTACCATCTGAAATTTCCTTTTCTCATCACAAATCATTTGGAGTGGCCCGGATCGGCCTTTTTGGGGATTCACGGAACCGGGCTTTTCTCTTTACCCCACGCTCACACTGCCGTCCATCATTCATCGAAGGATTTGGAGTTGGGTTCCTATTGTGCTTCACGGCTCCTCTCACGAAACACAGTAACCGTGTATATTAGCTTCACGAAAGAGGAATCAAATTGGTATACTCTCAAGTCTCATCTCACCTCAACTTGCTTCTTCACACAAAAGACCAGAAGACGCTTGCCAATGCTTTGCCCGTTGCACGTGTTCTCAGTCTCTTTGTAGTTGCGTACTCAATCGTATAATTGATTCTAGTGTTCAATCCTGGCTTGACCTTCTTTCACGCTTCTTCGTCGTATGTTCCTTCGAACTTTTGATTATCTACAGGAGGTACTTTATCCTCATCCTGTATCGTGGTGATGGGTCTGGGCTGTAGGGTGGCCTGACGGAACATTTCCTTGAGTTTGTTCGTTAAAGACTCATCGCTCGCATAAGCATCATCATCCTCCGAATCAGAAGAGTCGATTCCATTAGCAAATGCGTCTTCATCTTCTTCACCGTCCTCATGGCCAGGACTACTAAAGGGTTTCCTCAGCCACGCCCGATTCCGTGATGGTGGTTCACGCATGCATGCCGTTACGATTTCATCTGTCCAGATACCACTCGTGCCTGCGTGCCAATCCTTGATGTGCTGGCGGAAGTGATCGGCGCTGTAGAACCTCTTTGCTTCTTTACACTTGCCGAAGCCGTGTGTTTGCACAATGTGATTACGTCGATGTTTCCAATCTGCTGGATTGGTAAACATGGCGCCACAGTAGCCACAAACGTCAACCGTCCAACTCTTGTTTGATGCATGGAAAGCTGTCTCAACCATGTCAAGAGCTTCACACGACCAGAAGCGGCTGCGTGAAGAATGTATAAAGTCTTGGTGCCGCTCTGCTGTACCCCAGTCCGTGAAGCGCAATGATTCTTCTTCGTCTCCAAAAGTTTCAAGAATTTCTTCGAAGTCTTCAAAGTCAGGGTCATCTTCAGGTTCTATGTTCTGAGGAACGGGCCATCCTCGTTCAATGTAGATGGTAGACTTTTCGTCGTACTCAGAAGTAGAATATTGAAGCACCTGAAGCGCCTCAGGCAGGGATCTCAGTCCTAGAAGTTCTGCTGCAATGCGGCTGTCAGGAGTAACGGGAATTGTCGTCATTTGGGTTCTGTACGAGACGGGGATGTTCTTTGTCCAGCATCTTCACAGCCGCTGCCAGCTCTATTGGCAGGGCGCAAATTATGCCGATGGTATATGTTTCGTTGATGTACCCTTTACCATTAGAAGAAGTAGATTCCAATGCCCCAGACTTGATTACGGTGGTGAGATGTTGTTGGAATGATAGTGAGTAGTCGTTTTAGAAGCGAATATGAGACGCTTGGAGAAGGAGCAAACCATCCACGCGATGGGAAACCAGAGGCACCTATCCTGCAGATGACCGCTCCAGCCAAACGCCATGATATGCATGATGTCGAACTAATCCCGGCTGATGGCCAATCGCTGCTTGAGAACGCCGAAGAATCGCATGGCGCAGCCGCGAATCATCCTTCAAAGCCCTGTAGGAGTGCTATAGAATGGATTATACTGGACGTTACTTCAATGGACGGCGGGGTCGCATAGCGCAGCTGCAAGTCGTCCTGCAAGCCTTTGGATAAGTAATTGTTGCCGCGCTGATGTTTAGAGAAGTTCTGATAATCGAAGAAGGAAGCGCAGAAGCAGGCGTGTCCAGTCAACAGCGATTCGAAGGGAAACTACATGTGCAAGCGCCTTCCATCCAAAGATCTGATATGCGATCGTCGAAGTCGCGAGGAAAGGCGCGTGACTCCGCTCGAAAACGGGTTCACGGATGATGGGAAAGAGCGAAAAGGCAGCGTTCATGCAGGTGTCCAAATATAGTATAGGTCAGCCATAAACCGCACGACCAATCATGAAGTGACAGATTCCTTGAATATGGCAAATTGGCGATGAATAATTAGGGCGTGGCATAAGTCGTTTCTGTGTATTCTATCACCTATATAGTCATCTATACCTCGGCGTAAACATCGCTAGAGAAGTCAGCAAGACGAATAACGTAGATGTCGACGAAGGTTAAACTCACGTTCTTCTGTGAAGAGGTACGCCCTTCTTGATCTTTGCTAGTTGATCATGATCAATCTCAACGGTTGCAAGTTCGGGCTCCCACGAATCACCCTTCTTGTTGAAGTCTTCTTCACTACCCAGCTCTGCGAGGATCCTGCCCCAAGGATCAACGATCAAGGAGTGACCGAAACTTGATCTCTTCTCGTTGTGAGGCCCAACTTGAGCAGGAGCAAGAACATATGACTGTGACTCAATGGCGCGAGCCTTTAGTAATGCATGCCAGTGGTACTTGCCAGTGTCAGGGGCGAAAGCTGAAGGGTAACAGAGTATGTCACACTTTTGACGCTTCAGTGCGAGAGCAAGCTCGGGGAAGCGTAAATCAAAGCAGATACACGAGCCGACTCTTCCAACAGGCGTATCGAAAGGAGATAGAATCCTGTTACCAGGTTCTACAGTATCGCTCTCCCTCATATTTGGACCGTCGTCCAGCTCCATGTCGAACATGTGGAGCTTCTGATAACGTTGGGTGATGTCGCCACTCTCGTCAATCCAGATCAGAGTGTTCTTGATCTTCTTGGGTGTCTTCGAAGGCTCGTGGATGCCAACGTTGATGCATAAGCTGTTCTTCTTGGCCTCCTCCTGTAGCCCACGGACAAAAACTGAGTCGTTGACCGACTTGCAAAGATTGTAAGATTCATCTGGCGATCCTCCAATGTAATCAGCGGCTTCAGGAAGGAAGAGGACCTTTGCGCCTTCGGCAACAGCTTTCTTGACCAGGGTCTTGCACTGCTCAAGGTTGTGCGAGAGATCTGATGTTGAACATATTTGACCAATTGCCTGCAAATCACATCAGTATACTGGGCAGCAGTGGCGGGTGAGAGACTGACTGCTTTGGCCATGGCTGCGGTATTGTCTACTGCTCGAAATGTTTATCGTGGTGAAGTTGAAGAGAGATACAGAGGGCAAAGAGAAGGCTATGGATGAGGAAGAAAGAAGGGTGGCATGGAAAAGATATGCAGGGCCTGCAGCGATCCGATCGATCGACACCAGGAACGCATCTGGTAGTGAGATAGGGTCATTAAGTGTCCCGTTAGGGAAAGCGCAATCGGTGGATAAAATGCAGGAAAGAAGGCCGGTTTGTCGACGTCACCTTTTGCCAAGGCTCACCTCCGAGCCGCCGCGTGTTACGGCAAGGCGGAGCTCATGGGCGGAGGCATGCGAACCATCAATGTTTCTGTGACCGCGCTCAACAACAGTGCGCCGCAATGGCATCGCAGCCACCGAACAAAGCCAAAGCATCACGATGGGGCTCGCTGCTCTCGGGCGCCGTCGCCGGTCTGGAATCGCGTCTGGACACAATCCTAGCTGAGGACAACGAAGCGTCTGCTCGCAGTAGAGCCCAGGACAAGGCTGCCACTGTAGAGAAGCCATTGGCCGAAAAGTCGACTGCTCTCGCAGTTCCCACCGCTTCTACAGATGTATCGCGTAGCCCGTCGCGCTCTCGTCTGAATGATCGATTACAGGAGAGACTGGCCAAGGCGGTTGCCAGCCAGAATCCTTCTCGCTCTTCAACTCCCCTGAATCAACCTGCCAGTCCGAGGTCTAGTCTCGACTCAAGACAGTCGACCGACATACCAAGGCCCCTTCCAGAAACAAAAGAAGACACCCCATCAACACTCAGTGCTGACGTCCCGGTCCTCGGTGTCTCGGATCCAATCAAGGACACTTCCACAGAGCTCATACCTGAGCCGCCAGCTCTTGACTCCGCTCCTGAACTCGTGATCACCGAAGTCCCTCCAACTCTCTTGACCTCGGGCCTACCTATCAACCCTGCTCGTGTGTCCAATGAAAGCGAAACCAGGCCCTCTGTTGAGCTCGATGTTGAAGCTCAAACAGAAGAGTCGATCCAAGAGCTCAAAGAAGAAGAACCCGAAGCCATCGTGCCGAGAGATGTTTCAGATATAGACAACGAGCTTGCACAATTGCGCCAGGAGAATGCCGAAGCCGAAAAGCAAAGGCAGGAAGAAATGCTTGCCAACCTTGAACGTATCGACGCTCTACAAGCTAAACTTCAGTACCTTGCGAAAGAGACGGTCGCTGCTGCAAAAGAGGCGAACTCATCTCAGGCAACTCCTCAGGAGCGCAAAGTTGCGGAAAAGGACGAGCGCATTGCTCTCTTGATGCAAGAGGGTGAAAAGCTGAGCAAGGTTGAGATGCGCCAAGGAGCTGTTATCAAGAAGATGCGCTTGAAGACACAACAGGACGAGAAGGCCATGGCTGAACTCCGGAAACGTCTTGCCAGACTTGAGGATTCTGAATCTGACCTGAAGCAACGACTGAGGCGGACTGAGCAAGCTGAAAAACAGGGCACCGAGCATTTGAAGCGATTCTCAAATCTTGAGAAAGATCTTGAGAGTCACAAGTCGGAGCTCGCGAGTAGCAATGCCACAATCGCTAGTCTGCGAAGTCAACTGCTCGAAGCTGAGAAGAAAGCCGAGGAAGCTGAATCCAATGCACAAGACAGTGTTGTCCAAGCAGATACTAACAAGCTGTCTGCCATTCAAGAACAGCTCGAGGATTCGAAGTTGGAAAAGAAGCTAGCAGACGATAAGTGGAGCGCGGAAATCAAGCGAATTACTGAAGAAGCTCGTCAGCAGAAGCAGCAGGCGGGCTTTCGTGAAACAGAGCTTACCAATGAGATTTCGGTAAGTTCCAGTCGTGATGTAAATCAAGTCGTCTGTGTGATGCTCATATACGAATATAGANACTATGAAAGCCGTCTCGAAGCACTTCGCGTTCGTGCTGAGGAAGCATCTTCCGATGTTGGAGGAGATTCTCAAGCCAAGCTCCTTCGTCAGATTGAGACACTGCAGACTCAATATTCTCTGGCAGCGGAGAACTGGCGAACTATTGAGACTTCACTAAACGGACGTATTGCCGCCATCGAAAAGGAACGAGACGAAGCGACAAAGCGTGAAGCCGATGTACGCAAGAAAGCTCGTGACATTAGCAGCAAAGCCAAGCGCTTTGAAGAACAACTCGAAGAGATGACCGAGGAGTCTCAACTCTTGACCTCGCAACTTCAAGCTAGCAAGGCGGAGATGAAGAAATTGCAATCACGTCTCGAAACTGCAGAGACATCACTGAATGAAGCAAGAACAGATCTCGACCGTCAAAAGCAGACTTTCGAAACAGAGCTGAGCCAAAAGCTAGAAGAAGAGAGAACAAAGCAACTGTCGCAAGGTCTAGGAATCGTCAGCCCCAGCAACGGAGCCATAGCTTCACGGACCCAATCTCCAACCAGCTATTTCCGAAAACAACCGCCACAAGATCCCTATGGGTCCGTACAATCACGACGTGGACTCTCACGTATACCCTCCCAAGAGCAGACCACAACACTCTCGATAGACCGCTCAGTATCCCGACGACCCTCAACCCTCACACCCGGCCTAATAAATTCACGCACACCCATGACCCCCGACTTCCCCTCCCCAAGCGTCAGCAGACAAGGCTCTATGTTCTCTCTCGCCCAACTCATCAACGGCGGCAACGGAGCAGCACCACAAACACCTTCCATCCGCACCACCAACGACGATGCCGACGACGCTTTTGACAATCGCTCAAGTCCCCAGCAAACCATCAACGATGTCATTAGTGCCTCCACCGTGCACACAGGCCCCAGTGTTCAGCTGGTCCAACATATGTCATCCAAAATCCAACGCCTCGAAGCCGAGAAATCAGCCCATAAAGACGAACTCACACGTTTGGTTGCCCAACGTGATGAAGCTAGAGACGAGGTGGTTTCCATGATGCGCGAGATAGAAACGAAGCGCAGTGTCGATGGCAAGACTGACAAGCTGGAGGAAGAGCTTGGGCAAGTCAAACAGAGATACGAGGCTTGTCTTGAGATGCTGGGAGAAAAGGAAGAGGAAGTGGAGGAGCTGAAGAGTGATCTTGTGGAGGTCAAGAAGATGTACCGGGAGCTTGTTGATAGGAACATGAAGTGATGTTGATGACGATCAAGGGGTAAACAGTTGATAGAAAGGAAAAATCTCTAATAGATGAATTATGTCGTGTTTATGCTTCGTTTCACTGCCTCTGCTGTTTGAGGTAATGCCGTAGAGAGAATAGGAAGGTGCTCTTTTACAGGATAATGCCTTCCTCCTCTGCGGCACGAGTGATGTAATCTCGAACCTGCAATCAGTCAGTAACACGATTCTTAACAGCCACAAGAGTAAGCACATCAAAACATACCTTCGCATCAGGCGCAAGATCCAAAGCCAAAGCACCAGTATTATCCTTCTTGTCAGTCTCCGCACCCGCTTTGAGCAACACCATCGCCGTATCACCATGCCCCTCCGCAATCGCATGATGTAAAGCTGTACATCCATCCCCATCAGTCGCATTAACCGGACTCCTGCTCTCCAGCAACAACTTCACCATGGGCACGTTTCCCACCGCAGCTGCCCTGTGCAAAGGCAATTGGCCTCTCTTGTCTTTAACTCTTGCTGAAGCTTTGTGCTCGATGAGCTTTTTCGCCGTGTCTAGGTTGGTCTTGCTAGCTGCGAAATGTAAAGCTGTGGCTCCGGTATTTGTGGTCAAAGTGGGGTCGGCGTTTTTGGAGAGAAGGAGGGTGGTGAGGGTTTCTGAGGTGGAGGAGTCTTTGAGGGAGGAGGCGATCATGAGGGGGTCCAGCCTGCGCCATCCTATCCTATGTGTCAGTCTTGCTGATTTCTTCTTTTTAGTCCAAGAGTGGCGTACCTGAACGTCTGGGTCAAAGTCTTTGCGATCGGACAGGATCTCGACGATGGGGAGGCGGTTATAGGATGCGGCCCAGTGGATGGGAAGTCTGTCATCGTCATCACGCAATTTGGCGAGTTTAGGATTTGCCTAAGAAGGCAAGAATCCGTGTCAGATACATGACCATCGGTGAAGGGATATGGAAAGAGCGTACATTTAGTAGCGATTCGGCGAGGTTGACTGTATGCAATGTTAGTGGCATGTCTTTCGCTGATGGTGTGATTCCTGAGCACTCACTCTGTCCGTCGCGGCAGGCAGCGTGAATCGCGAACTTATTCGTCTCTCCTTGATCAGTCGCCATCTTCTGTGTTTGGTTTGTAAAAAGTTGAAGCAAGTGCAAGCTTTGGTGACGCTTTCTGAGAACAACCCTCGTGGCGGGGTGACGATCTGCATGTGGGGTTTGTGAAACGAATGCAAGTGAGCATAAAGTTATGTACGGACCGATATATTGCGATGTTGCGAGATGTACTTCATTCAGTTGTCAGAGGCACATATATCACATTGGGCTCGCATTGTCAAATTTGTGAAGTTTTCTTGAGAATGGTTTGAATCTGCATTCCTCTTCATGGTCGGAGTTTCTGCTAGTAGGGAAAGGCAACATTATCTTCGAGCAGAAATCATGTCGTTCAAAAAGCCATGGACCACTATCGTGTTGTCCTGCTTGGTAGACACTCTTATTGCTCATTCGGGTCAGGAACATGGTGATCGCAGTTGCGACAGGCACTGTATTTTCTTCCTTTGCCCATTTCGCGAATCAGGCGCGCACAGATCGGCTCGCTTGATTCCATGATCTTGCTCACTTGGATCTTCTGCTCATACACCCAAAAGCTCCGCTTAGTCAAAATCTTTGCTATACCGTCCAGGCAAGAGGTGTCCGACAGTTTGAACTCGCCATAGAGTTCTGAGATCTTCTGAAGCGTTTTATATAACTTTTTCTTGGAACTTTCCGGCCAAAGCGAGGCTCGGACTCGACAGCTTTGCTCGTCGAGATGATTAAGAATGGATTTGGTGACGGCTGTCGTAAGTGATGATACTTGATATTCGTGGGCCACGAGGATCCAGAAATCGAGAGTCTCATCCGCGCTCGGTGAACGGGCAATGTGCTCTTGATGATACCAAAAGCCGTAGATGTGCTTGATCATGGTGTACACCACTTCGGGGGTGTAGTCATTGATTTCGTACTCGGCTTCGTTTGCAAACTGCATCCTGTCAATACAACACTCTAAGGGTGGGAGAGTACGGTTGATATACCGAGATAAGTGGACAGCACATGCTTCATGAAACAAGCAACTTCTCGCTCACAATAAAGATTAACTCTTCACTCGACCTAGCCAAGAAGACTTGTGAGCTTGGATTGTCATGGGCGCCCTGTTCCGGTCCATCAACATACCGTTGCTCATCAATGCAATGCGTTAAGTGATTGCATCATGTTGTTTGATGTTTGAGACTGCTCCCATCTTGCATCTTTCATCCCTTCTTCGCAGCTTTCGCAAACATCTCCTCAACTCTGCCTGTTCCCTTCAGGGCCAACCTTACAGCCTCAAACCTTTGCTCGGGAGCTCTCTTGCCATTGGCTACACTCTCCATAGCCCACTCAGCAGTAACAAACTTGACGTTCTTGCCTCCTATCTTGGCTATCTCTTTCTGCATCTTCGAGGCTGAAAGACCACCACCAGCACCTGGAATTGTGGAGGCATTGGGACGACCGAGAATTACGTGGGTGACTGAGCGGCGGCCGAGGTGAATGCTGAGACGAGCGCCGTGGGTTACGAGTAGGTGTTTTAACTTGTGGTCGGAAATAGTTGGGAAAGTGCTGCCATTGATGTACATGCATGTGCCGGCAAAGATCTGGGGAGCTTTTGGTGCAGCAGATGCAGTATCCTGATTGTGCTTTTCTTGCGCCTGCTCGTTGGGACTCGAGTTCTCGCGCAGAAGCTTTTCTTCGTAACTTGACAGCTGTTCCTGATCCTGGGACGAACCCTCTCGTACCGGTTGAGCACTCGGTATATCCAGAAGATCCAGCTCTTTGTCTTCCACCTCTTTGACCACTAATTCCGCCTTCTCCTTCTCAATCGCTGTGTCCTTGACACCCACTTTCTTGACCCTGAAAGCTTCTACCACACTGATTTGGCCTCTGCCTCTCAAGCCTGGTGCTCCCTTAGCCCAGTCTCCATTCTCCAACCTGCCATCTTTGCCAAAGTCTTCACTGCCAGCACCAACGGTGTCTGCGAGGCGAGCGCCACCAGAAGCCCCTCCGCCAAACTGGTTGCTGAGTTTGAGACTACGAGACTCGCGCCAGCTCGTGCTTCCTGCAAGGCTGTTGTCTGCCCTTTGATGGCCGGTTGACGACGAGTTCCATGGATCAAAGAACCGGCGTTTGGGCTTTGCGCTCGCCGGAGGTGGGAGTTGGTGTGAATTCGACATGATTGGTGTCCGACGCGCTTTGATGTAGAGCTATTGTCGCAAAGCAATATGCCCGAAAAATGCTATGACAGCATCTGCTATTGGTATTGAATTGCCATGGGGTCGAACAAGGAATTGTTTTGGTTGTCTGGATTGCTCTTTCTTTGGATGACGCGACGAAGGAGACCACCAAGTCACGTTTCTCATTTCGCTTGCATCTGCCAACCCTTCTGGCTCGGCTTCACCTGCTTCATTTGGATTGGCTAGATATTCGTCTCTCACGCATGAGTGAGTGAATGCATTCAAAACAAATGTCGGCGTGGTGTTGTTTTACATATATGTACATGTCTTAACTTCAGTCCTTGGGTTGTGATGCCACTTCCTGGTCTAGCTGCTCCATGCGGGCTACAACCCTCTTCAAAGGCAGCGCTGCTCCTCTACTGACCACACTCAGTCCGTCACGAGTCTCGACCTTGGCACCGTCCTCGCTGTTCCTGAGTATAGTGTGTGCTGCGTTGATTGCTTTGGGCAACAATTTCGCACCATCAGCATCAGTATACAGCCACCTCAGCACATTTTCGAGGCCTTCCAAGCCTGATATCTCGCCACGTCCTAGGCGACTTACTGGCGAAATGAGAAAGGCTCTCGCACGAAGATAGGTGCGTTCTGTGTAAGCCACGCTGTTCTGGTTGATGGACGACAGTCCTTGAAGCGGCTCAAATCCTGCCTCGTTGTAGTAGGGCTCGCGAACCAGAACAAGGCCCAGGATGCTGACCAGCACTTGCAGCACAGTACTTTGGTGTGGTGTCCATGCCTCGTTTCGTGCCTGATCGCCTTGCCATGTTCCCAGTAGCGAGAGACAGATCTTTCCCTCCTCGTACAGGTTCGGATTGACCCGTCCAGACATGCCTGCGCCCTCTGCCGTCCAGCTGTGGAAGAAAGCCTTCGGGGGCTCGTATGGGTATTGAGAGGGCAGGTGCAGGTCAATCATGAATGGCGCATACTCGTACGGCGTACCAAGGGGNCCGACAAACAAAACCCTAATCAGGTCCATTCTAGATTCCCAAGTTCGTACATAGACGCCTTCTGGGAGTGCGCCAGGCGCGCTCAGAATCTTGTGTTCCTTCGACACACCCTTCATGTAGCTTGCGGATGTTGGACCACTTTGCAGTAGATAATGATGGCCCGAAGGTACCTCGGATTCGAGGATCTCATAAGCTGCAGGCGCATTCGGTAACGAGGACAGATGCAGATCTTCTACGGGTGCATTATTCATCATTTGATCCGATTTATCGGCAGCNACTACCGCTCTGTGCTGCTTGTGTTGAGGGCATGATCGGTGCTGAAGCGGGCACTGGTTCTGTTGCTGGCGTATCATCTTGTGTTGACATTGCGTCTGAATCGTCGTTGTCTTCGTCTTCTGTGCTCCATGAGTCATCNNGGCGTCGTCGATTGGAACATCTTGCCCGTCTTCGAACCAGATTTCCTCCTCTTCTTCTTCTGACCCGGAGAAGTCTTCCATGTCGAAGTCAACGTCTTCGCTTCCATCGCTGAGGAACTCGCCGTTTTCATCACCGCCAACAACAAGAGGATTGTCCTCTGCGTCCAAATTCATGGCAGGCGCTGTGTCTGTGATCTCACACTCGACCTCTTGTACTGGCTCGGCTGCGCCCAGTCTTACAGTGCATTTGCCATTTCTGCCTATATCCACGACCTCGCCGAACCAATTGACGCTGTTGGGCTCAGTCTGTGGAAGACTTGGTACCTTGAGCAGTAGAACGTAGTCTCCTCGGTTACGGTTGACACTCTTTGGTGCCCGTATGTCATAGAAACTAACTTCCTCTTGTTCCTCATCCAGAGTTCCGAGTTTTGTGTTGGGGACGAGCAGATCCATGCTCTTATCGCAGAATGACAGTGTGGAGTTTTGGAACCATGTAACATGAGCTATTCGATCCTTAATGTTAACTCTGTTGGCAATGCCAACACGAGCCGGTGTTGTGGCCCATGAGGTCATAGCTTCGGGTGGAGCATCTCTCGTCTCGTTTGTGCAAATGACTTCGCCGGGAAACACTGCGTCTTCGTCATCGATTGAGGGATCTGGGATGATCGAAGTTGTTCGTACTGTCTCTGTGGTCAAGTCGTCGCTCCAGAGAACATCGACTTCTGTAGTAGTGCTGGTAATGGTGAAGACGTTCAGATCGTAACCAAGACTTTGTGTGCGGTCAAGCTTCTCGAGTTTTCCATGAGCTCTGGATCCATCGTACTTAGTACAGGCTGCAGAAAGGTCCTTGAACCGTACACGCAGTCCACCCTGAAGCTCTGGATCCGAGCGCGATCTGGTTGAGCTAGGTTCTTTTGGCATGTTTGAGATGTCGTACAGGCGGACTTCGTTGCTTTCTAGCTCGTCGGGCCCGAGAACACCTTCGGGAGCACTACTCCAGATTGGGAACTCACTGGCTCTCTCCATGCGAGGATGTAACCAGTCGACCTGACACTCTTTGGTACGAACATCGACAACGACACCGATAGGAGGTGTGTTTGGAGAGTATGTCCCGAAGATCCATCTGCCTGTCCTGAGAACACCCTTCTTCGTCCGGACCAGTGATCCAACAGCAAATCTCTCCTCAGGATCACCGCTCATGGGTTCAAGCTTGCCCTCATCTGCGATAGCTACGACGCCATTGTCGGTCAGACGAACAGTGACTTCGTCAAAGCAGTCCTTTATGCGGCCGATCCAGTTCTTGTAGATGATGATGTCTCCCTCGTTGAAGGTCTGTACTAGCTTCAATTCGGATGCGGGTATATCGTAGAGCAGTCCGCCGTCATTGACCAGTTCGAGAGAAGGTTCTTCTTCCATAGGCAACGGCAACCAAGCACACTTCAGTGTCTTGCGGCTCTTAGTCTCCCTGACGTCGCACATGGAGAGAAGCGTACACTTCGTCCTTGTGCTGACAACAGTGCCTGACCGGTTTCCCTTTCGAACAAGGTCTCCGGACATGAACGAGCGATCCAAGAGAACGAGATCACTACATGGCACCAGCTCAGCCTTGCTCTCGGTTTGCCATTGCATTAGTACGAAGCCCTGGGGAGGAACGCCATCCCGCAAAAATTCTTTGTACAGTTGACGCGGCACAGCTTTGTGGCGAAAAATCTTGCCATAAGTGTTTATCGGGTATGGTACATGACTTTCCACTTCGGCGTGAGTTCTGTCAACATAGCCGACAGCTAGCTGGTTGCTGCTGTTTGAGGTGCAAACATCATCGACGTGAAGTTGAGGAATCGATTCTGTAGATGCCATACTGCAATCCAGTGGGTTACGTAGACTCTTATCCCAGCTGATGGCAAAGTTCACCGTTCTTTGCTATCAGGGATAAGAAAAAATGAGTAGTGGTCCAAGCGAAGGTAGTGTTTGTTGTTCCAGGTTTTCTGGACGAAGTCGCTGCGCGACAGTCAGGGTTCAATCAAGAAGGAGTGAGTGACGCTTTGACCAGGTGTGATGCCGCAGGTACGACCCTGTCTTTTGATTCCCATCTCCTCTGTTTCCAAAAGTGTGCTCCTGTCTCACCACCATAGATTTGTTTTAATGAAGACCATCTGCTTGTCGCTTTGATGCAGTCGGTATAGGCAACTAGCAGACTCTGGAGTGGGAAGTCGATAGATTTTTGCTTCGAAGCTCACACTACCTACTCAGCGAATAATGTTCATATGGTCAAAGAATATCAAAAACTCTTGCTAATCACAACACCTGCACCACTTTTCTTACACTCGAGAAGGATGTGTGAGCTGGGACACGGTTCACGCAAATTCATTCAAGAATGTCAAATTAGATGATGCTGACCACACATGTAGGCAAATAGCGGCATGATCTGATTATTAGCCTTGCAAGAGAAGTAGTTGTTGTGTCTACAGTAATCACAAGCTGCATACAACGGGTACCGCATTTTGAGTGGTGGTTGATCATACATCTCCCATCACATCTTTGTCATATGTTCGCGCAGAGTTTCCCAGGCATCCTCCCAGGCTTTGCTAGATGGAGCGGAAGAACCAGTGTCACACCTGGCTTGGTCGAGATCTGTAGCTGCTCTCTGAAAGACCAACTCACGCTCATGTCTCATCTTCACCAGATTAGACTCGTTATCAGGAAGGATTTGAGTGTTCTGCTCTGGCATTGAAGCTGATTTAGGTGGGACGGGCTGTGTGGCAGAGCTCGTGGCTGAGACAGGCTCAAACAGTGATGTTGGCGCTGAAAAGTGGATGCTCATGCTATCATGTGGACGGTGCGTGTGATTAATGTCAACATATTGGACGTGGGTTGGTGTTGCAGCAGAGGTGGTCGTTGAGCTTGCTGGCGAAGCCATACCGACCGAGGCGAGATTATGTAGTGGCCAATAGTCTCCAAATGCCGGTAGTTTCGAGGCGGTATTCAGAGCATCGTGATAGTTAGAACATATGGCTCTGACATTGTGGTGTGATTGAGAATACTGTGACTGATGTACCGCGTTGAGATGGTCCGGGCTCCTGTAGATGCTCCCAACTGTGGGTGACCAAGGGTCAGACAGAGGTAGTGGTCCACGCATCATTGGTCGATGACATGTTGTGATGGATCCAAACCCATTTATATACCTGTCAAATACCCACAAGTGCGAATGAGCGGATGCAAGACCACTATGAAGAGACACGTCCTGACAAAGAGAATAGTCTCAGATGTTTGAGATGGGACCTTGAAGTGAAGTTCAGTCTCCAGTGGAACATTCCGCATGAGCACATGGAACCATGCATAATGTCGTGTGGTCGTGGATAGGGCATGGTCGATAAGTACATTATCCAGAATAAGTAGTTTTCATTGTCGATCAGCTGGACGCTGTACAAGAAGATGCCGCTTGATACCCATTGGCTCTCCCGGGTTCGATTTCCGGACTCAAAGTGGAGTATCGCACTGTTTTCGAGATCGCGAGTCGCAAGGATGAAAATTGACCTCCTTTGGAAGAGGCGTCAAAGNTCCTTGACCGTGAACACTTCACACGATGCTGCAGCCTTGTCAAAGGTNCCAGCGTACTGTTGCGCCGCGTCATGTGCAGATGACGCTTATTGGAAAAAACGAGTTTTGCAGTGGCCGAGTGCTGCGCGTGCCGAGGATGTTGAACGATGACAGTAGAGAGCCGGACTCGAGGAAGAACAGCAGGGTGCGCTGTACGATACCAACACGATACCACTAATAATTTCAGAGGAAGTCAATATGCGTATTCCTGGATGCAGAATCCCGGGTTTCCGCGCCGAGCTTTCAACAATCGATCGATGGCACGTNAAAACAGGATATCGGCCGGTGCGTCGACGGGACTTTCGAGGAGCNAGAGTACGGCCGGACGACCTAACACGGGAACCGATGGATACTACAGCAAGAACAGAAAACCAGTGGCCGATTTCGAAAGTGGATCGAACAGGACCGCCAGGCGCATCAGCGCGATCAAAGTCTTGCGCTCAAGACTTGAACCGACCGAAAGTGAAAAAGACACTGCGATTCGTGGACAGCCCTGCCGATGGCGACAATCCGGAGAAACACAAATGCTTGGACATGATTTACCCCAGGAAGAAATGTCACACAAGCAAGGCCTCCCGAACGGACAAGGACTAAAGGATTGAAAATTCGGAGGCGCAAAGATATGTTTGCTGTCAAAGGAAAGGAGCAAGCGGCGTGTTTCAACTTGACTGACTGTACTCGTACCGTTAAAGCTGGTCGCGGCATGCCTGCAAAAGTGTTAAATATATTAACACAAAACGGTCCCGCACTCCGAACTTGAATTGTATGGGACGCCTCAAAAACGCCACAAGGGTGGTGTTGACAGAAGCCCTGCACCCGTCGAGGTTTTGACGAAACAAACTGTCGCCCAAGCAAGCGGACGGTTCGAATTTTTCTTTCGCCGAGCACCAGCATCCCCTTGTTGTCAGATGAACACGGACACGGGGCGGACTTTCCTCTACCGTGTCAATCCCAACAGAGACAAGTCTATCAAGGTCTAGAACGACGCATGCTCCTGTGTGCACGCTAGGCGGCAGACTATTCTTGCCTTTGCAAAGCAAACTCCTGTTCTTCCTCACATGCTCACCTTCTCCGACGGTCTTTATTGATTTTCCCATTTACCGCTCCTTCCACCTGTTTCTTCTCTGATCGCAGCAGCCACAATCCGCGTCCAGTCCACGCGGCGGTTGCTTCTTTACTCCAGCCACAATCTCTTGCGACGTCCTTTGGTGTTCGATCAAGGTGTCAGAGCTCGGGTTTCAATTTCATGGATACCGCAGCGCGAAATTTGCACGGCATCGTTGAGGATGTTCAGTCACCGAGTGCCGGCCTGTTGGATTTCCCCTCACCTGCAAGCGACCTAGAAATCTACACTCCAGGTGTTGACTCGTTGTCTTTGGCAGCAAACGTGACTTCTAATCCATGGCTGGGTTCTGATACGTGCCTGTTTTCTGCAACATCCGCAGTTCCTGATACAGTAGACTTGCAGCCTTCGATTTGCTCGCCCGCTCACGAGTTTGAACAGCCAGGTCTTGGCTTCGACACTCTTGTCGGCGCGCGTGTAGCACCTGCTCCAACCAGTCCTCTACCACTTCCTTCTTTCAAGGACGGTAGAGACCTTCGTCTGCCATCGTTCACGCAACTTGGAATAGCTGCCCCGCACTCCGAACCAGTTCGTCCGGTACTTGTACGCAACCCTCATCCTTGTCTTGGCGACGACGACTCATCAGCTTTACCCCGAGTTGGCACAGTCGCCCTGGGAGAAATCACGAAACTACCTGCCGACCATCGCGTTGACGATGCTTTGCTCGAACACGTAGTCGCATTCCACCCCGAGTCTTCGCCTGCAGTGCAACCCAGAGCACCTCTTCAAAGCCCGGTGCATCACTATGTAACGACGCTTACACCTCCTGACGACACTGGCAGAATAACGTGGGAACCAATCACGCAGTTCGCGACAGGGCCCATGGCTCCTCCCGTGGCTGCAATCGGAGGTCTGGCTTCTGGTGCTGAGCCATCAGCAGCACCGATACCAGACGGATCAACAGTCCCGAGTATCAACGTACAAGTTTCTACTCCGCTGGGAGAATCAACACGCCCATGGCTGAGCGACGCCATAACCATCATGCGTGAGTGCTGTATGACTACGCATTCCACACCCTCGCTAACCTCACTCTGCGTAGTCAAAAATATTCGCTCTGCGTCTAACGCTTATCAAGACCCGATCAAGGTCCTCTCACACGCGCTACCATGCCCGTCTACAGAAGGTCACGCCTTTCCTACCATCATCAGCTCTCTACACGACGAGACTCCTACATCACCTACGTGTTGGATCAATGTTTTCCACGCGCTGCCCGTAAGTACCCAGGAAGCAGCTCTGTACAACATTGCACTCTTGATGCATCAGGCCACCAGGTCGCAGACGCAAAGTCATTGCTCAGCGGCGATCCCAAGCTTCGCCGACGTCAACCTTTGATAGATCGTGTGCTAACAAACACTGCAGGGCAGATTCAGTCTCGCAGATCTTCCCACATCCCCTCCCAGCACCCCAGGTCCTCCTATTGGTGGAGATGATTACTTCACCAGCAAGGTCTTCGACTCGGCTGTACACATACTCGACTATGCCGACAACCTTAAATCCCTCCCACAGTCTCCTCGACCTGTAGTGCCGCCTTCTTCAGTTGACGTTTCTATCGTCGAACGCTATATCCCACCTACCAACAAGAACGAATTTGCCGACATGTTCACCACCAAGGGCCCCTCGCTGCTTGTAGACAGACTGGTCGAATTGTCGCCAGACAACGGCACGCTCATCTTCGTGTACCCCACCAAGCGCGGAGCGCAGACGTTTGTCAATGAGTATCTTGGGCCCATTCTCGACCCAATTCTTAGATCAATGGTCGTTGTCAATGGTTTCTCGTCAGACATGGGCCAGCAACTGGGCAAGATGGTCGCGGCCGACGAACTGCCCGACCACGACATGATGAAGAGAAAGATCATGTCACTCTGCTCTTCGTTGAGCCAGTCAAGCCCAGGCATGGAACGCTTCCAGAGGATACCCACGAATTTTGAGTTACTACTCTCATCCACAGAGGAGGTCACGCTGGATCGCAAAGTTTGGTCGGAGGACTGGTGGGCCAAGCAGGAGAAGCCACGCATTAGGGAAACCATCTCGCGTNTTTTCCGCAAAGCCAATAGAGCTCAGGAAGATCAGACACCTGTTAGTCTGGTGCATGAAGTACTGGACGGCGTTGCTCAANAAGCATACCCAGAAGGAAGAGAAAGACAATCCGGCATTGAAGTCAGCGTGTTTGTCATCTCAAGATCGAGGTGTGCGAAGTGATTGATGGCATGATTACCGAGGGCAGAGGTCCACGTTCTCTAACTTTCCACGCGACGATATCCTTGAAGCATTGCGGGCGAAAAGAGCAAGAGGAGGATGAATTCATTGCATTTCTTTGGCGTATTGGACGAGATGGGTGGTAATTATTGAGCGGCTTAATTGCCGAGCGAAGGTGATCAATGAGATGGTGGTTCTCCAATCAAAACATTTGACACGCCAAAACGACTCTTCCTGGAGGACATGGTTGATTCATAGGTAGATTCATGATCGCGTGCGATGACTTGGTACAGATAGGTACTCGATACATGAGGCTCTTTGAAGTGTCGATCTGACTCAATCAGCGAACCAGCCAAAGCACGCAATTGTTCATGCTTAGGTAAGCATTTTCGGATCAACTTTCCGATTGGATGCTGCATGCGTTTGTGCCATTCACGTCTCGAATCGCATCCCCCGCCTTGAGAGAACAACCGAGGAATAGAGTACATTTTTACATTTCCAAGCACATGCATGACGTGATGAGTCGGGACACACAATGTTTAGAAATCAAAGAAAGAGGCTGTTGCCGCTCGACCGCTGTCAGTATATAGAAGGTCTGGTAAGTCGGAAAGGCAAGTTTGCACAATACCTATCAATCACCACTTATCAAAGTCAATATGTCTACTACCACAACAATGACCGCTACAACAATCACTACCAAGTCGCAAGAGATAGAGATACCCAGAGGTCCCGTAACCTCGACTTTGATCTTCTATGCTCCACCACCAGACAACTCCTCACCCTGGAACTACGTAGAGCAACCCNCCGAAGGCTTCCCTCAAAGAAACTACACCGAACACCCCTCCACGGTCCACGTCTCAGATATCCGCGGCCAAGAATCCGCCTTTCAACTAGACACTCAAGGCTTTACCACCGCCTCCAACATCCCCTCTGCATGCTCAGACTTTTCCTCCTCCGACCAAATAACAAAGCTCTACTACCCAGAAGTCGAAGCCTTGATCTTGGACAAAGTACCCGGAGCAAAGCGCGTATTTCTCTTCGACCACACGATAAGAAAAGCAGACGCAAACGCANAAAGACAACCAGTACACCGAGCCCATGTAGACCAAACCGAAAAAGCAGCTCTTCAACGTGTGAAGCACCATTTACCCGACGAAGCTGCCTCGTTACTCAAAGACCGTGTCCGCATCATTAACATCTGGCGCCCTCTCAATGGGCCAGTGGTGTCTTTTCCTTTAGCAGTAGCGGACTCGAGGACTGTTTCTGAGGAAGCGGTTGTGGGGATTGAGCATAGGTATCCTGATCGTGTGGGCGAGACTGCGGGGATTTTGGCGCAGGAAGGTCAGGAATGGTGGTATTGGAGTGGTATGGGGAATGAGGAGAGATTGTTTTTGCAGTGTTATGATAGTCNNAGGGGAGGAAAGAGAAGGACACCGCACACGGCATTTACGGATCCGAGGACTAAAGAGGGTTGGCCGGCTAGGGAGAGTATTGAGGTTAGGGCTTTGGTATTTGGATAGGATGGCAAGAGGTAATGAGTTTATGACCAGGAGTTGGGAGCATTCTACTAAATGACTGTATGTTACTTTTCCATATACACCGTCTATTCTACATCAACATCATGTCTATTCTGTACAAGTTGTATAACATCGCCTTGTCTATCTATTTTATCCTCATTCTTGATCGCTGCTGGGCTGGGTGTTTTCCAAGATGCCAGCCTGTCCACGTTGCACAGTACCGTCATAGTCAAATCCGTTAGTCGTGTTGGCAACGGTCCAGTTGCCGAAGCAAGCATAGTCGTAGTTACTTAGTGCGTACGAAGCATTCTGACTGGCGACAAACTTGTCCAAAGAGCACATGCCATCAGTACGTCCCTTGCAAGCACCGCCTCTCAGAGTGTCGAGAGGCAAGACACCGTTGTTCAGACGCATGCGAACAAACTTGTGAGTCGCGTTGGATGGGTTGTAGCCATACTGGGTAGGATAGTATTGCACGCGCTCTTTGCTTACAGCAGTAGGGTTGGCTTCAGAGCAACCAATGACTTCGGTGACAAGATGGCCACCGAAAGGTGTCATCTTGGAGAGGATGAAGTGACGGTCAGGATTAGGAGGGTAATCGGTCAGACTGGGAGGGTCGCGGAAGTAGTCCAGAGACATTGCTGTCAAGACACTGACGATGATATCGTCATGGGTGAAGTCAGCATAGAAGGGGCGATCGAGAGGGAAGTCTCGAGAGTTGTTCGTGATGCTGCTGTTCACGGAGCTGTTGGAGACGGTGATGTATTGGTGTGTGAGACGGGCGAGAAGTTCCTGCAAGTAACCAATACCTTGGGCTCTACCAGTTGGGTTACCGTAGCCGTAGTCGTAGTAGTAAGCCATGTCGAGAGTATTTTCGAAACCGGCCCACTCGTCTGCGGTGAAGAAGTCACAGAAGTCGGACATTCCAAGGAAGCCAGTTTCNTGGTAAAGGCATCAGATGATGATTACAGTGCATGAGTCGATTCACATACCATAAGCGCAGAGTAGTTGCATGCCATACGTGTTGTTGTTTGACACTGTGAAACCTGCAGGAGCGTACTGCTGGAGACGAGCGGTCGCGTTCTGGAGGTATTTCGGGATGTAGGTGAATACGTCTTGGTCACCAAGGTCGCCGATTCCCACAAGGAAATCATTGAAACACGAATCATAGGAGGCAAGGGTGTTGTTCTCGGTTCCACCTTCGGGAATGATGACAAGGTCGAAGAAGTCACCGTCGGTATAGTTAGTCAATTTAGGGACAGGCACCGTTTCGTAGGTAGGGCCGAAGAAGCCCAAGGCCCAGTTGATCTGGCTCTCGCGAATGCGGGACTGGCTTGTCGTGCGGAGGACTGGTTTAGGTCTGGCTGTGCCATTGGGGTAGTTGACATTGTAACTGACTTGACCGGCAGAAGCATTGTACAAAATGCGGCCATATCTGTTCCAGAAATCGACACCCCTAGCAAACTCAGTATTGGCGCCGATACCGGTAAGATAGCTTTCGTTCATCTGGTATTTGTAGGAATTGAGGAAAGACAAGGGGCCGGAGAAAGAAGACGACGAGTTGGCCCTGAAGTCGACGAGCTTCTGAGCAAAACCCTCTGTCAAGATACCATCATCGATATAGCTGGTAGGGAAGCGTTGCGCATGGCGCTGGAGAGTGTGGGCCTGTTCGACCTGGCAACCAGCAGGTAGGCCAACATGGTTCACGCCAAAGTAGCTGGCAGGATTATCAGAGTATGTGCTGATCTGGCCCCAGTACTGGGAGATAAAGCTGAGGTCCGAAACGAGAGAGTTGTTCGCATGATTGCGAGTACTGGCTACGGCAGGAGCGACCGCACTTACCAGTACAATGCATGAAGACAGAGAGGTCAAATGCATGGTGGCTGGGGATGAAAGGAAAGAAGCTTGATAAGAAGTTATCGAGGTCAACGGGCCCCAATATATACAGTACCCAGGCACATATACCTGAATTTATACTTTGACAGCTCGCAAGGGCTGATCGAGTCATGGTGTGCATAGCGATCACGGTGTGTATACTTTACGCGGCCTTCGGGATCGGAGCTTTGGTTGAGAGGAGGCTTGTGGATGAGGCTCATCGTGTGGGAGTGCGGGACGAGCTGAGTACAAGCAGAAAATCGCAACATGCTATGAACATGTGCAGTCTTAGTCCATGGCCCGATAGAACTAGACATTCGAGATGATAAGAAACAACTTGCCCGAGAACAAAAGAGAAAGGTGGAGGAGAGCACTGAGGTGGGAGAGGGTCGATGACGTGGTTGGAAATTCGCGCGCATCATGACCCGCCATCGCGACAAAGTTCTAGCTGTCCTTCGAATCCTGCCAACAGCATTCATACCAAAGTAGAGAAGGTAGTCGACAGTCACAGTTCCGATACTCAGCGACCGAGCACGTCTGCACCCGCGACACGACCAAATCACTGCAAACAGCCTATCAACGCCCTCGTATCATCGACTTCCTCGACTCGGCTATTCGCACACAGATCTCGCCATGGCCCACCGCAGAGTAAAAGAGATTGACTACGATGAGGACGAATACGACGAATATTACTCGGGCGAGGAAGAATACGGATACGATGGTGCCGAAACTGGAGCCGCACCAGCTGTCGCTCAAGAGGACGAACTAAGCGCCGAGGACAAAGAGCAGATGCGCATAGGCACTGAGAACGTGAGAGCTGCCCTAGGCGACGTTTCCGACTTTGTGACAGACGAGGCCATACAAGAAGCCCTGTGGCACTACTACTACGATGTCGCCAAGTCCGTCACCTATTTGAAGAGTATGTCGAAGCCTCGCCAATCCACGCGCCCCAAGCTCATGGCTTCTAGATCAAAATGCTCCCNNCAGCAAGCACAGCCGAAAGAGAAGAAGCAGAAGCAAGTCTCAAAGTTTGATCAGGCTGCCACATCGGCTGCTCAGAAGCCAGTTGAGATCAAGGGTACGTGATTCTTTTCTTTCTCTTCACCTCCCCTTTCCTTCTACATTGAGCGCCACCACACATACGACCGAGTCGGACTACCTTGCCAGACATGAGACTCGGACGGGCCCGTTGCCAACTTGATTCCCGGTACACAAGCGAGCACGCTCTGACTGGGCTTGGAACAGNTGCCGACCAGCCCACTGCCCCGACCGCATACGAATCCTGCCGACCTCTTCACCGGCATACCTTGGTTCAACGTCCCGGAAGAAAGAGTCGGATGCATAGTGTCTGAACAGGTCCGACCGCCGCTGCGTCTACTGGGCGGCACTGGCAAGCCGTCCAAGCTGGCCGCTCTGGCAGCTGCGAGAAAGAAGAAAGAAGCCGATCAGAAAGCTGCTCAAGATGGCGCCCAATCTGAGAAGCCTGCTGGCGTCGCATCGCTCATGGACCGTCTTGGTGCAAGGTCCGCTCAGCCTGCGCATCAGGAGAACCTCAAGCCTGGAGAAGTCGCTCAGCAACCCGAGACTCGCACCTTCCCAATTCGCAAGCGCAAAAGTCCTTCTCCGCCACCGCCTGTAGAGGACCGCAGACCTGCTGCTCCAGAACCCACCAAGATCGAAACACCAGAGCCAGCCGCAAAGCCCGTCGAACACGTGCGCGCTGGTCCATCTATTTTCGCCAGCACAATGTGTGGTGGCAGCTCAAGAAGGCGTCCCTCTCATCAAGACTCCGCTATTCTCTCTCAAAATATTCTGCCAGCCATTTACGGCCACGACGCGAACCTTGCTAATACCAATGCCTTCTCAGGTCCGAGCCCAGATGACATTGTCATGCAAGCCCAGGCANAAAGGTTCGGCGCGGTCGTGAAAAGGTAGACGATTCAAGTCATACTAACGGATTCATCAGCCTCGGGCGCAAAGAAACAGGCTTCCCAACAAAAAGACTCCAAATCTGTCACCAATGGTGTCTCATCTCTCAGTCTGGAAGAGCCACAACAGACAAGTCAAAAGTATGCATGAGGCGTAACTTCTCTGCATGCTTGTTGCTCACAAACTCATAGGGTCAAGAGCAAGAACTTGGACGTCCTCGCAGAACACGCAAAGGCCGGGCGCAAAAACGCTGCCAGCTTTGTTGTTATCGGACATGTCGACCATGGAAAGAGTACACTCATGGGGCGCCTGTTGTACGATCTCAAGGTTGTAGACCAACGCTCGCTCGACAAATATCGTAAGGAAGCAACAAGTATCGGCAAATCTTCCTTTGCCTTGGCTTGGGTCATGGACTCGACATCTGAGGAAAGAGAACGAGGCGTCACTGTCGACATCGCCACGAACAACTTCGAAACGGAAAAGACAAAGTTTACTATCCTGGATGCTCCTGGACATAGAGACTTCATTCCCAACATGATTGCCGGAGCAAGTCAAGCAGACTTTGCCGTTCTCGTCATCGACGCCGGCACCAACAGCTTCGAAGCTGGTCTCAAGGGCCAAACACGAGAGCACGCCCAGCTCGTCCGCAGCATGGGTGTCCAGCGCATCATCGTAGCCATCAACAAAATGGACAGCATAAACTGGGCCCAAGACCGCTTCGAGGAGATCCAACAGCAAATCTCCGCTTTCCTAACAACCACGGGCTTCCAACAGAAGAACATTGCCTTTATCCCTTGCTCTGGCTTGACTGGCGAGAACGTCGTTACACCCGCCCCTGAGGCTGCGGCTTGGTACACCAAACAGCCTACACAACAATCCCTCGTCCAAGCCCTCGAAGCCCACGAACCCACAAAAGCAGCTCTATCGTCTCCCTTCCGCCTTCCCATCTCCGACATCTTCCGTGGCGGTGTCCAAAACCCTCTGTCCATTTCCGGCCGCATCGAAGCTGGTAGCTGTCAAGTAGGCGACTCTCTAATTGCCATGCCCGCCAACGAATCTTGCTCCATCAAAGGCATCGAAGTCGACAACGAAGCCGCGGACTGGGCGGTAGCGGGTCAAATCGTCACTCTCCACTTGACAGAAATCGATCCTGTGCACCTTCGAATCGCAGATCTACTCTGCGATGCTCGCAAGCCTGTACAAAACACCAAGGCGTTTACGACAAAAATTTTGGCATTTGAGCATGTTATGCCCATGACTGTGGATGTGCATAGGGGACGTATGCATGTGCCTGGCCGCATCAGTAGTATGGTGTGTGTGCTGGATAAGAGCAGCGGCAACATCACGAAAAAGAAGCCTAGAGTTGTGCAGCCCGGAAGTGTGGCTAGAGTGAGGGTGGAACTCGATACTGCCGTCCCGCTCGAGGTGCCTGGTAGAATTGTGCTGAGGTCAGGCGGTAATACTGTTGCTGCTGGTCTCTTGGAGGAGGTAAATGCATAGGTCTCAGAAGAAAATTGTTGTCAGATAACATATACAACATCTTAGAAGACTACAAGATCCAAATATCAAAAGTTTTTCTGAAATATGCTTCTCGACTCTCTTTTTCTTTCTTCGTGCGACTCTAAGGTGCTTTGGTGGCATGACAGAGGCAGTCATGCAGTGAGAGAGTGATATCACGTCTTTGAGGCATGTTTATTGGGTATCATGGTATCATTCGTGTCGTCGCGAGTAGTCTATGTTTGCTAAGCTATGCCCCAACCAGGCCCGTTCGAATCCTCTCTTTCTCTCTTGAAACGCCCATCCATGCTTTTATCTGATAGTAACGCCGTCTTGAAGAAACACGAAAAGTGAAAAAAATGACACCTCCGTTACTGCTTCTGACTTTCTTCTCTGTGGTGTGTTGTTTAATGCTGCTGCGGCTCTTCGGCAACAGTCTGGTCAAAGTCGGCAGGGACAGTCCATCCATGAGCCATGCAAGCACGCTTGTAAGCTTCGACGGCCTCTCTAGTGCCATACGAGTTGGAGTCACCATCGGCATATGTGCCCCTGATCTGTAAGCGTGCAGGCTTAGGATCGGTAGAGGCGATGGCCATGCGGATCTGCAACAGGACAGAATCGATGGTGTTAGTGGGTAGCCAGCCGTCAGTGGTAAGAACGGCATGGCAAATAGCACCTCCCGCAGTGATGTGACCGCCGCCACCGTTCATGAAGGGAAGGAAGCGAGGGCGGACGACTCTGATGAATGGCGGGTTGTTGGGGTAAGAGCCGGGAAAGCGGAGTTCAAGGACGATGCTCTTGATGTTGTGATTCTTCATGTCGGTGACAAGCGGCAGCACACGACTTCCTTCGTTGAACACGTGGAACGAATGTAGTTCAACTATTAACTGGTACAGGTTGTCAACTTTGCTAGGGTCAATGTACCAGCCAAGCTCATGAAGCGGTGTGTTGTTCTGGACATCGAGCAGGGCCTTCAGATCTTGTGAAAGTCTCTTGTTCGCGATGGAGTTGGCATACGAGGGCGTTGGTAGCTTAGGAAGCTGGTCATGGCTCAGTGAACCTGGAACAAAATCGGTCTGTGGCCGACCTGTTCTAAGAGCCAGTTCCTGTGAGGATGGAGGCTCTTCGAAGATCTCGCGGTCTTCATCGTCGGTGGCCACACTCAAGCTATCGCTTAGCTCACTATCATCGAAGAAGACTTCCACATCACCATCGGCGTCGCTTGTCAAGTCGACAATTGGCGTCTTTGTGGGAATCTTACTCCACAAGCCTTTNTTGACCTTCTTCGTCTTCTTCGGACCAGGCGACTTGGAGCTGGTCAGCTTACGCTTCACAGCCTTGACGACATGCAGTGCTGGAATGACTATCTGTGATTGCTCGCCGGTCGGGATGCGACTGGGGTCCTGCTCTAGCTTGTGCTCCGGCAGCTGGTCGAACTTTGGCATGTTGACATCAGCGGTAGTGCCACACTTCACGAACAAGTAGCGAGTCTGGATCCAATCCAGCTGACTGATCACATAGTGGGGGTTCATGGAGACAAATTCGTTAGGCGCATTAACGATTTCATTGAGAGCCATTGCTCCCGAGATCTGCAGGCCCGAGTTTGGCCACATGTATGGTCCTGGTACACTTCCTTGGTAGTGCATGCCAGTGTAACCGAGTGAGGTAGCGTAATGTGGAGAGTGGTAAACGCCATTTCCGAAGGCACGGCCATTGATGGTTTCATTGAAATGTAAGCCCTCGCGGATAATACTGTGCCAATTCTGAAGCCCGCTACCGTGCCAGGCGTAGAAGGTTGGATATCTGGATTTGAGTCGAGCTGCGGTTTCTTTGACAGCCTTCAAAAAACGGGCTTCCTTGTCAGGTGCACCCATAGCGAAGCGAAACTGCACGTAACCTGACATACCATGCACTGCCTTGTGCTGTTCAACCTCGACAATACATGAGCGATTCGAGGCCAGGGTCCAGCGTAGGATGGATAGTGCAGCTGGTGAAATGGTATCGACCCATCGAGACAGGTCTGGTGTACTCTGTTCTTGGAGATAGGTCTTCATACTTTGAACCGATGGAAGCAAAGCCAGCAGACGCTGCACAGCACCGCGTTTGTCGGCCTCGGACAGATCATCAAAGTTGGTGTTGTACTTGTCGATGAAGGCCTCGGACCATTTAGCAGTGCTGGACTCTTTCTGAGTGACTTGTCCGATCAGAGGGCCAGTCTTAGCGGAGGGCCCGAGCGTGTCTTGGATTCTGCAGTGGAACAAGGGGCTTCCTGTTTCGTCCGGCAGCTCGATAGTGATCCAATCACCCTTCTTGAGAGGACAAGCTGAGTTGGCGTCTTCAAAGAGAATCTCAGACTTGCTCATGTCGAAGCGAGCCTGAAGTCGACCATCAGACGCTAAAGGAGAAGGGTTTGAGGGCTGCACAGATGTACTGTAGTTTGGGAGAGCCTGTGTCTGAATTGGCAAGGCGATAGAACGGGGCAAACTCAGAGCAAGACCAGTAGGGAAGTCCCTGAGTCTTCCCAAAGAGGCGCTGCTGTAACAAAAGCTCAGGAGCAAGTCAACGACCTTGTCTTGATGCATGATTTCATGCTCAATGGATGGACCAAATCCGAGAGTCATGTACTGATAAAGACAGAGGGGTTCATCGCAAACGTAAGGCTTGAGTGCTTCGACCAAAGTGGAGAGTTTCTTGTGACAAACGAGACAGAACTCGGTACAACGAACGAAGTGGCGCAGCGTGAATTGCATAGCGGCGAGAGGGAAGGAGTGCGTTGCAGAGCGATCATCCAGGTGGTCCGCAGTAACGATCGCAGGGTAACTTGGCGCTTCTTCCTTCTCGAAATGTTGAGCAACAGCGCATACGTCTGCGTCAGGGTCGGCCTGCCTCATTCTGTACGAGTCCTCGGCGCCCTGCCACGACATGCCGGCATCTCTGTAGCGTACGACGTAGACAAGTCGCTCCGACAAGAGATCCTTGAGAGGCTTGGAGATGAAAGTGTCACGGAATTGCGTCGAGCCACTGTCTGGAGTGGTTGGTGTACCGGTGGCGTTGAAGGCGTTGATGACTTGTTCTTGTGTTGGTTTGTAATTCTTGGAGGCGCCCACGCGCATATCCATATGTGTGGGCACAGAGGCTGGGGCAAGGGCGAGCAGTTCTTCCTTGGTCTTGTAACCTTCCTTGTACTGGATCAGTAAGATGATGTAGTCGGAAGGCTCAATGCGCCAGGCCTGCATGGCCTCTTCCGAGATGCCGAGCTTGCGGGCAGAGACGGAGACGGAAATGACACAGCTGTAGTTATCGAGAAGACCGCCAAAACAAGCGATCTTGAAACCGGCATTCTTGGCACGTCTGAGGTCGCTGCGGATGCGGGATTGGAACTGACTCGATGGGTCTGCGCGGGTCGTCTTCGTAGGCATGGCAAAGACGGGCTGTGAAGGAGCGTTGTCAAGGCCTCCACCATAGATGTCTTCATCATCGTCATCAAGGTCGTCATCCGAGTCGTGGTCTTGCAATGACACTGCATCAGAGGCGGGGTTAGTTGAACCAGAGAGAGCATCTGAGACGTGTGAGAGGAACTGGTTGATGGTCATGCTTGCTGGCTGGCCAAGGCTGTCTATGATGTCGGCAACATCCTTGGATGCGTTGTCCTCGCAGAAGAGACTGTAGTAGTGAGCAGTGGGATAGTCGGATTGCTCTGGAACGCTGGCGGTGATCGTGACAGGCGATGCGAGTGTTGGATGAGTAAAGGTAAATGTGAAATCGTCCTCAAGGATACAGCAGTTGTCGATGTACTCGACACCGTGGTTGCCTCTAATGGCGGTGACCAGATCGGCCTTGAACTGCTTACGAGGCATGGTTAGAGTGGATGACGGTCGACAGCATGGGCTGTGGCAGGCGTGTGCAGAGTGGAAGGGGAAGATGATCAAGAAGGTTGACGTCTTGAAGATCAGATGGAGGAGGGTGAAGAATTCTTGATGGTTGGATCAAGACAGAGCACTTTCTAATGTGAATCACGCTGGCTGCGACAAGACACTGCGAGTTGCGGAGTGAAAGCAAGGGAATGACTGGTAGAGAGTGAAAGAAGGGAGTTGGATCGAGTTGGTTTCGAGCGCATGTGAGCAGCTTCCCTGCCAAAGCAAAGTCACAGTGAAAAGAATTTACTTGGCCACTAGATAATTGTGAAGGAGAGTGGATGCCTCTCATCAGGCAGCGTTTGCTGGATGGCTGCCTGGCTGCAAAGAGGCACAGACATGAAGAGGCAGGCACGCGCGAAATCATTGTTAATCTATCCCTTTGCCTTTTGTCCTCTCGGGTCAACTGAAACGCCGTCCATTGTGCTCTACTTGCTGTCTCCCAAATGCTCGTAACTGGAGACTTGAATAGATACAGCATCTCGAGTAGTGCTCGTCGAGCGCTCGATGAATGACTTCTGATGCATCGGTCATCTCCTCAACTTGCGTAGCATTTCCCATGGTCTGTGGTGTGGCTTAGAGGAGCCGCATTGTAAGTGCTTGGCACATGCTCCGCGAGAGAGTGCCTATCTACGTTCGATAGCAAGTCGTAGCTTCACATGCAAGACAGAGGTGGTGCATATTGCATAACGATACCATCTTCGCAAACAATCGACCCTCAGCTCGAAGACACTTACAATGGCGGTACAGTCTGAGACCGCTGTACGAAGCGAACCACGATCGACACATGTCCAGGATGAAGCTCTCCAGCCCTTCCTCCAATCTCAGTTCGATCCGGCCGACTGCCTGAATGCCACCTTGCCTTCGTTGACCTTCTCCAACCCTACCAAAGACCGTGTTCCTCTCGCCGAACTATCTACGCAGATCCAGACCCTCATCTCACAACTCAATGTGCAAACTTCGCGCCTCACCAACACTCTCAATCAGCTCACCGATGACATCCTACGAAGCGGCAGCAGGCTCGCCTACCAAGTCGAGATGCTGCGTGGTGAAACCGCTGGCCTCACAGATGCTTTGAACACTTGTATCCAACCAGAAATCGCCCTCTTCGCTCCCCAATCATCACAGCGACCCGCAAAACTCGAGGAGGAGGACGTCTCCCCTGGACAAGCTGACGTATCAACTCCTACTCAGCCTGCCGAGCCGGACTACATCTCAAAGCTCCGTACGCTTGTCATGGTGCGACAGCGCCTTGACTCGGTTATCAAAGTATTTGGCGAAGCCATGGCCTGGCCTATTGCTCCATCCGATCTCGTTTCATCCTCATTCATCTCGGTATCCGCTCCTTCCGCCGGAGGTCCAGAAGAAACACGCAATCGCGAAGAGAAGGCAAAAGAGCATGCACAAAAATTACGCGACGAGATCATCCAATTGCTGCAGAGTGCCGTCTCAGCAGATGAAGGCATCGCTGCTGCAATCAAGAGAATAGATGAGCTGAGAGATCTTACATTAATCTGGAAAGGCACCGCCGAGGAGAAGGCTCGGGCTCGCCAGATAGATGGCCTTGAAAAGATAGTCGAGGACGAGCAANAGGCTCTCGCTCGCAAAGCAGAGGCGAAAAAGCGTACAGCTTCGCCTGCAGCAGTCGACTACAGGTACAATAACACTTCCGACTCCACCCGTACTAGCAACCAGGGCACTGGCTACGGCTTTATGAACAACTTGCGCCGCATCAAAGATGACATCTATCTCGACTGAGATCCTACCACGAGGTGCACCAAGGCTCGGGATATGGCGCTCAATGTTCCTGCATGAATCACGTTGACCATCTTCTCGCATGCCAGAAACATCAATCGGTGATCTTGATCAAGTGGTGTGATGCTCGGCTAATAAGACACCTTGTTATCGCAAGGAAACAAAGAATGAATTCGTCCCTATGAGTTCTCTTCGTATCCGATCAGCACTTGTCAACAAGAAGTGAATCCCCATGGTCAACCAGTCCCTAGGCACGAAAGTTCAGGGGTCCATGATCGGCAGATGTCCTGCGCGACGGTAGGCAGGCGGCTGCCGGGGAAGTCAGGAGCAGCTTCATCGTCTCCATCCTTTTGTGAGAGCAGCGTCGTAGAGCATGATACCCGGCTTCTGCTACCTCTTCGCAGCGATGCATAACTAGGGCAAGGTCTTGTAGGCGAAAAGTATTTGAAGAGACCCTGCGGTTGAATACTACGTCTCACGGCGCTACCAAACAAGTGCTCGCTAACCGTGTTTCTTATTTCCTGTTCCTTGCACAGGCACAGATCATGCCACTGGAGACGGGCGAATCCTTCAGCAGCATGGGTTTCGGGATATATTACCGTGCTGGTGTGGTATTACAAAGGAACGATTGAGAGGACCATCTCTGTACATGCATCAAACCTAATTCAAGTATATCGAACATCTTGGATCATGACAAAAGGCTTGTGTTGGAAGAGCATTTTCATAGATGCATAATTCGGAGCGTTCGGCAGCCCAAAAAGCACGGGACAGGTTCCCGCTCAGTTTGGCGTGACGATCTCGTGGAAGCTCTCAGCTTGGCGTGGGGTGAGTGACGTACTCAGGAAATCAGATGTGAGGTCAAAGTCAAAGTTGACAAACGTGTGAAGCAGTCATGAGCCGCTGACTTCCGCGAAACAAGTGGAGCTCAAGTTGTTGGGGAGCTCTCAAAACACAAGAAGCTGCTTGTCCCTCTTCTCCATTCTCAATTCCTCTTCTTCCTCGTATACAACTCTCACAATGGCCGAGACACAGAGCCTCTCGCCCTTTGGCACTGCCAGAGCTACCGTGACCGACCAACCTCTCAGCAAGGATGAGGTCGACAAGATCAACCGCTACTTTCATGCCAGCATGTACCTCTGCTTGGGTATGCTCTACCTCAGAGAGAACCCTCTGCTCCAAGAACCTCTCAAGGTTGAGCACATCAAGCCTCGTCTTCTTGGACACTGGGGTTCCGACGCTGGTCAATCCTTCACCTACATCCACATGAACCGTCTGATCAAGAAGTACGACCTTGATGCCTTCTTTGTCTCTGGTCCCGGCCACGGTGCCCCTGCCGTTATCTCCAACTCGTATCTTGAGGGCGTCTACTCCGAGGTCTATCCCGACAAGTCCCAAGATGCTGAGGGCCTGCAGCGCTATTTCAAGCAGTTCTCATTCCCTGGAGGCATTGGCAGTCACGCAACTCCCGAGACTCCTGGCAGTATCCACGAAGGTGGTGAACTTGGATATTCCATTAGTAAGTTAAGCCAAAGGTACAGATACCACGACTTGTGTTGGCGGCCTGTCTCGGTCTGTGCGAAAGACCTGTATGGCGCTTGTTCTGACGAAACACTGTCCGAGACGACATCTGGTACAGATGAGGCTAAACACCCAGCAAAGCCGTGGTTTTACTGCCATCCACCTTCGTAAGATAATGCTAATTGTACCTTCACTTCAGGCCATGCCTTCGGTGCAGTATTCGACAATCCTGACTTAATTGCTCTGACCATGGTACGAATTCTGTCTCAGCGTACGGAGGAGTGCTAACTGTATCATTAGGTCGGAGATGGTGAAGCCGAAACTGGTCCTCTAGCTACCAGTTGGCACAGCACCAAGTTCCTGAACCCCATTTGCGATGGTGCAGTTCTGCCCGTCCTCCACTTGAATGGATACAAGATCAACAACCCCACCGTCCTCTCGAGAATCAGCCACGAGGAGCTGAAGGCTCTCTTTGTCGGTTATGGTTGGGAGCCTTACTTTGTCGAGGGTTCTGACCTCGACACGATGCACCAAGCAATGGCTGCTACTATGGAAAGAGCTGTCACCGAGATCAGGGCAATCCAGAAGAAGGCCAGAGACTCTGGCAAGGCTGAGCGCCCCAGATGGCCCATGATTGTTCTCAGAACTCCCAAGGGCTGGACCGGTCCTCGCACCGTCGATGGTCACTTCCTCGAAGGCTATTGGAGAGCTCATCAGATCCCTCTCACCAATGTCCTCAAAGACAACGACCAGCTCGCTTTGCTCGAGAAGTGGATGCGCAGCTACGAGCCTGAAAAGCTGTTCAAGGACGGCAAATTCATCGACGAGCTTCGTGAGCTTGCCCCTACTGGCAACCGCCGTATGAGTGCCAACCCTGTTACCAACGGTGGTCTTCTGCGCGCCAACCTCAGGATTCCCGATTTCAAAAGTTTGCACAGGCTGTGAAGAAGCCTGCCGCTGAGCAAGCACCTAGCATGAACCTCTTCGCAGACTTCTTGACCCAGATTGTCAAGGCTAACCCCAACAACTTCCGTCTCTTCGGTCCCGACGAGACCCAGTCCAACAAGCTTGGCGCCGTTTACGATGTTACCCAGAAGGTCTGGATGGCTGACTACTTCGAAGAAGACAAGGATGGCGGCAACCTCGCCCCTGCTGGTAGAGTCATGGAGATCCTCAGTGAGCACACTGTTGAGGGCTGGTTGGAGGGATATATATTGAGTGGCCGTCACGGTTAGTTCATGATGTTTCTACATCCGACTTGGTGAGGTCATGCTAATGATACGTTCGCTTTAGGTCTGCTCAACAGCTACGAGCCCTTCATCCACATTATCGACTCCATGGTCAACCAGCACGCAAAGTGGCTCGAGAAGTGCAATGAGATCTCTTGGAGACAGGAGGTTGCTTCGCTCAACATCCTACTCACCTCGACCGTCTGGCGCCAGGATCACAACGGCTTCACTCACCAGGACCCCGGTTTCCTCGACGTTGTTGCCAACAAGTCGCCCGAAGTTGTTCGCATCTACCTTCCTCCGGACGCCAACTGCCTGCTCAGCACTATGAACCACTGCTTGAAGTCATCCAACTATGTCAATGTCATTGTTGCCGACAAGCAGAACCACCTGCAATACTTGAACATGGAAGACGCCATCAACCACTGCTCCAAGGGTCTGGGTATCTGGGATTGGGCTTCCAACAGCAAGCACCAAGAGCCCGACGTTGTGATGGCCAGTTGTGGTGATGTCAGCACACAAGAGGCACTCGCTGCTACTGCTCTGCTTCGCGAGTACCTGCCTGAACTCAAGGTTCGCTTCGTAAACGTCGTCGACCTGTTCAAGCTCCAGCCCAACGGTTACCACCCTCACGGCCTCAAGGATGACGAATACGCTGCCATTTTCACCGACGACAAGCCAGTAGTTTTCAACTTCCACTCGTAAGGACTATCCCCTCGCTACAACCCTTTCCACTTTGCTGACTCAAACAGTTATCCTTGGTTGGTCCACAGAATGACCTACAAGCGCAAGGGTCAGAACTTGATGCGCGTGCGCGGCTACAAGGAGAAGGGCAACATCGATACCCCTCTCGAGCTGGCCATCCGCAACGAAACCGATCGCTACAGTTTGGCCATCCTCGCCATCGACAGTCTCAAGTCTGTTCTTGGCAACAAGGGCTCATCTACCCGCGAGTACCTTCTCAACACCCGTACTGCCGCCATGAACTACGCCTACGAGACTGGTCAAGATCCTGATGACTTTGTCAACTGGACTTGGCCTTACTAGGCTCTTGTCACGGGTTGATGGGTTTCAACAAAGGCGTTTTGATAATACGATTACGAGGCGTTCTTATTGTACTGTAGCTAGCTTGCTGGGCCTTCAATGATGATTAATGTTTTCCACCTTCAAATGATGTCTTTTTTGTCCTTTTATTTGCTGTGTCGCTACCGAACAATAAGCCTGATGTTTGTCTCTCGTCCTCCACCCTCCCCTTGTGCTAAAGTATGTAACTCTACTCTCATCCACAAGAGCGTAAAGCGAAGTGTATCCTTTAAAAGGCACAATAGTTTTCTGAAGCAACAAGTGGCCAAGGAGAGCTCGTAAGATGTTGGCTCTCTGGGGAGCCCTGTTTATTGATAGTACTGTGCATTTCCATAGCTACACGTATTACATACTAGCACACAGGGAGGACCAAGATCAGACTTCAAGAACAACACTTGTGATAACGTACGCTGCACAGCAAGCTGAACTGGCAAATGCTTGAAACACATATGATAAACTCCATATTTTACCTTGCTTTTATTTGACGACCGAAAGAAACCCACAACAACACCCAGACAATGCATAACAAACAACACAGATGCAAAACAAAAAGCAAAGAAGAAAGAGAGGGTCTTTTACCATCCTCTCCTCTTACCCCTAGCCTCAGCACTCTTCTCCTTCCTCTTCGCCTTAGTAATATCATGTTTTCTCCTCTTGTCAGCCGCATACTTGACTGGCGCGCTAACAGCTTCAATCCTTCTCTTTCTGCGTCTTTCTTCTCTTTTGCCTCTGACTTTTTCTTGGACGCCCCTCATGGCGATCACGTAGTCTGTACTGCCTAGCTTCTTTTGTAGGAGGCTAGCGACTTCTGTGGCTAGGGCTTTGAGATCTTGGTAGCTCTTTTGAAGGGACTCGGTTGCGAGGCGGGGNGCGGCGATGGATGCGTCGGTGAGGAGATAGATGGGTGTGAGGATTGAGGGGAGGGAGGGGGTGATGTGGGTGGAAGGAAGGATGTTGCAGAGGGAGGCGATGGCTTGAAGGGCGCCGGTCTTTGCGGACAAAACAGAGGCAGTGGGGGCGCCGTCATCGCGGCGGATGAGTGCTGCCAGGCGGGACAGCAGGTGGTGCAGTGCTGTTGTGGGTGTAGAGATAGTGGTTTCCTCGTCTCCATCCTCGTCTTCTGCATCTGCTGTTTCGTCCTCGTCGTCTTCTTGCTCTTCCTCCTCTTCGGCGTGAGAAGAAGCAGTAATGCCATTTCTGGTGAATGGCGTTGGGTGTTCCCAATCCACATTGTCGGCACTGTAGCAGCGGCCCAGGAAGATCAAGTTGCGTACTGTTTGGCCAACCAACTGCTCGCTGACATTGCTAAAACGAAGGGTTCTCAGACCTGCAGCACACAGTTCGTGCAATTCCTTTGTGATAACTTCCATCTTGCTGTTTGTGTACAAAGGCAAAGCAGCAAGACCTTCCTCAGTCTTGGAAGCGCAGTTGCCCATATCCGCAAACAGCAGACCAAGAAGGCGAGCAGAAGAAAGCTTAACCCACGCATGCGGGAACACAAGACACTTGAAAATGTTTATCCATGATGCCTTGGCGGCAGGAGCGAGCGAAGTGGAAGGCGCCATCTCTGCCATCTTAGCAAACGCCTGCAGGGCATAGTACAGCAACTCCCAGTCTTCAGTCTCGACATCCTCAGGATCCAAAAGCTTGGATACTTGCTTGAACAGGAAGGAAATCTCCTTGGCAGTTGCCTTGCCGTGACCAATATAGATGGTCCAGCACTGCAAGGCAATGCGACGAAGCAGCAACTGCTCATCCTGCTCCAACCACGTACGCATCAATGCCACAAAGTTCTCTGTGCGTTCGTCATCAGCGCGATTGAGGGTCTTGCTGATCAATGCACCGGCCATCTCGCGGCATTCGGGAGAGTCGTCGTTGACCATCATCATGACCAATGGCACAAACAACATACTCGACAATTCTTGCACGAGGTCTCCTTGAGTCTTTGCTAGCAACAGGTGCAGTAGTTCAAGCACAGACTGTCTTCCCTCGACATACTTGTACTCGAGATTCTGGACCAAGAATGCAATCTGCTTGTTCAAGCGACTGCCTGCTTGAGGATACTCCATCATGAATGCAAAGTAGACGCCACGAGAAAGATCTCTGGCACTGCGGGTCTGGTTGGTCACCATGATCGCAGCAACAGAATCCATCACCTCGTAGACTTCGGTGATGATGATCTTCCGGGCTACGACAGCCTTCAAGAAGTTGAAGATGACACCTTGGCGATCAGGCTCTTCAAGATCAGGCTTAATTCTCTTCAGCACGTAGGCCATGTCGTTCTCCTTGATCTTGATGTCCGGTCTGTCGCGCAGGATGGCTGAGATCAGCTTCAGCGAGGATTGAGCCAACTCAGTGATGGTGGAGGGAGCAGCCCTAAGGATCTTGACTGCTTCTGCTGCGTAGACTGGTCCGTTTGACACGATCTGCGGCGATGGCACTCTGATGATAGAAGTGAGCAGACGGACTGATGCCATCTGGACCTCCTCTTGACCACCGATCAAAGCGTCACCCAAGATTGGCAAGAAGCCAGCAAGGTTAGCCGGGGTCTTGAGCTCATCGTGCTTCTGCAAGACAGCACGAACAAGATCCAGAGCAAATCTCGTAAGCTTGAAGATGTATGAGCTTGTTGCTCCCTTCTTGCCAGACTTGTTGGCACTCTGCATCTGGATAAGATACTTTCTGATCTTGTAGTCCTCCATGACAGGGCGAGTCTTGGCCTCGGCAGTGGCAGCGTAGACCTTCTGGATGATTTCGTAGCCAAAGATAAGAATGTCTCTGTCCTTGACCGACAGGTTCTGACTGGTGCCCAGACCGATACGACGCAGAAGTTCGTCGATCTTCTTGACAGTCTTGAGGTCCAACTTCTCCAGCAGCAAAGACTGAATAGGTCTGATCAGGTCACCAAGATGAGAGGTCGTCGTGATCTTGGCGATGAGTTCAGCAGAGTCATAACTCTTGCTGCTCTTCACTTCCTTCATCTTACTAATGTACTCCTCAGCATCCTTCTCTTGACCAGCAACACCAAAGATGTCGTCCATGACAACAGCAATAATATCGTTGATACAGTGGTCGAGATCACCAGCTTCCAGGGAGGCAATGTTGTCGACCAGAATCGAGTGCATGGTGAAGGACATAACGTGAAGCTGGTAACCACGCTGCAGCGCACTACGCAATTCCTTGATGACGAACTGGAAGTAGGACGGACCAAGGATACCGGTGATCTCAGATAATGTCTTCCTGGTCATATCTCTGGCCTCAGCTGCTTTACTACGAAGAACGTGGCAAAGGTCCATGAGCACGGTGGGAAGTCTCAAGGCGTGTTCAGCAACAGGAAGAACACGGATAAGCTTGACCACAGCGACACCTACAGGAACACGCAAACTGACGGTTGACTCGTCCTTGAGATGCAAGAACTGGGTCAATGGAGGCAAGAGCTGCTTATTGATCTCATTGGACAATTTCTCCTCCGAGGGTAGAGTCGCAGCAAGTGGGCTCAGTGCTGAGTCGCCGTTAATGGCCGGCTCAGCTTCGCCGTCGACTTCCATAGCAGTGTCCTTGCTGCGAATAGATTCAGAAGCTCGGTCCAGAGCATCAATAACACGACTAACGATTCTGAGTACAATCTTCTGTAGCTCCTGCTTGCTTTGGATGTAGCTGACGAATCTTCTCAGAGTTGACCTGTACAGCTGCCAGTCCAAACATCCAGAGAGAGCTCCAACCGTATTGATAGTCTCGGCAGATAAATTGTGAGCACCGTCGTCACCAGCCGGATCGAAGATGAAATGCTCCAGAAGAGGGATGAAGAACAAGCTGACGTTGTTGCTCGAGATGACACCAGCATGAGCCTCTTCCGACAATCTTCTAAGAGCACGAAGTCTGCGGTGCTGTTGGATGTGCAGTATGTTGTTGAAGAACGAAGCTTCCTCATCGCCCTCAACAAGCAGACTAGCCATGTCGTTGACTGCATCCCAAGACGAGAAGTGTTTGATCATGTGAGCCAAAACTTGAAGATATTCGGATCTGACCAATTCTGAGGGGTCACGCATGCCACCTTGCAGACCACTGTGTAATCCTGAGATGGTCAAGGCCTTGAACTCCTCGTCCTTGAAGTCACCATTTACACTTGCTACCTCGATGAATCTTCTCAAACTGTAAGAAGCGCTGGTTCTAATGGCAAGTTCGTCATTGTCTCTGATGAAGTACAGCATGCTGTAGACGAGAGGCTGCCATTGCATAGCAGTGAAAGTGGAGTACTTGTCCTCGTTTATAGTGCTGAAAGCGATGGCACGGCGCTCGAAGTCAGGCTCGTCAAGCCTTGATGCAGAGAACGAGTTCAGATCTTCACACAGNGAAGCGACGTATGAAAGCTCCTTCCTTTCATCAGCCAACTGCTTGACAACGGCAGCAAGAAGCTCTCTGCTCTCACGATCCTTGAAGTAGCCAAAGAGCGGGCACAGTGTTGAGTAGACCTGGATGAATCGAACCTCATCCTTGTTGAGTTCAGCACCAGGAATGAGATGGAACAAGGTTTGCAACAGATCGCGCTTGGTGGTAAAGTGGACAGTCTTTGAAGGTTGACCAAGTAGGAAGATCGAAACGTCAACAACTTCACGAATGTTCTCAACACCAGTGACCAACGGTGCAAGGCGAGAAACACACAATACGCTTGAGTCGAGGATATCCTTGGGAGGGCTCTGTCTAAGAACAGCACCAAGCCTGACGACGAACAGACTTGCACGTGGTCCTAGAATAGATGCACGTGCTTGGTCCTGCCCTTCGGTGGTGTCAATGTTCATGTCGGCATCCTTTGATCGGCGTGGCTGGATGGTGTCTAACAATCGCCCGATGATGTGCTCAATAATGAACGACTTGACTTCGTTCTTTGCGCTGGGAACCACAAGACAGTCTGCAACGGCATTGAGAGTTTGCGGGAAGAACTCGACCAAGTAGTGGCAGGTAGCCAAGGAGCTGGCCCAGGTTGAGAAGAGACGGAGGAAGGCAGACACAGACTGTGCAGTCTCGATGGGGAGCTTTTCCAAACGAGGGCCTACCAACTCGCTCATGACGACCTTGGCGTAGTTATACCAAGAGACTTCAATACAGGACGAGAAGACCTGGATCAAACAGTGGAAGCCGGCTTGACGAATGGCGCGATCAAGGGAAGTCTGAGACTCATCCTCGATCGGGACTTCCTCGTCAGTGTCGATAACAGTATGCGACTTGGAAGCTTTGAGCAGACAGAGGAGTACGGCATCAGCAATCTTTGTTGCATAGCGGTCCAGTCTGTTGCCGAGAGTGTGTACCATGTCATCCAGCATGTTCAACAAACCAACCTGCTTTCTGGGAGCAACAGCAAACTTGTCCACGGCTGACTGGTTCAGCTCACCATTCTGGATGGGCTCCATAGTGGCCAATGAGCCTAGAGAAATACTCAAGAACTGTCCAACGATGTCTGCAGGGAAGCGAGCAAGAGCAACGAAGATGGCTTTGCGACGAGTTTGTTGTCCACGTTTACCACTTGCCGAACCAGCTCTTTTCACTGCTTTGCCGTATAAAATGCGCAACAGGACGGGCATAAGCTCTGGACAGTCAGCACTTCGAATGGCATCGCCCTCCTCCTCAAGGCGAAGGAACACAGAAACCTCTTCTCTGAATCTCGCATCGTCAAGGAAGTTCAGCAGATGTTCCTGGTACTTGATGACACTGGGAGTCTTCCAAGCAAGAATAGCTTTGAGAGTCGACTTTTGGATCTCATTGTCACCATTGGTAAGGAGGTTCAGCAGAGCCTGGTAGACTTCAGTTGCTTTAAACAACACTTTGGGATTTTGGAACTGCGCGAAGACGCCCAGCATTGCTTTCTGGTCCTTGCGGCCCCAATGGCGGGTGCTTCCAGTCTCTTCTTGCTCTTGCGCTTCGCTCTCATTACCGGCCCATTCGAGTAAAACAGGGACCAAGAGTCGCGATCGCTTCTCTGCCAACTGTGGCATGGAGTTCAATGCGCGGAGTGCTTGTGATCGTTCGGAAAGTGAAGCTGCAGCTGTTTGGACGTGATCTCTCTTGAACTGATTCTCAATTCCTTGGTTGAGGTCCGCGAAAAGAGACTCTGAGATTTCAATATCTCTCTCGATCTGGTTCATGTTTGAACACTCGAAATCGGAGCTGACGTGGCTGATGCTCCTATCTTGTGTTGTCTCCGGCTGCAATGCACTTCCTTCCGCGTCGGCATGTCCCTGAAGCCACTGTGTGATGGTGCTTGTGATGATCTCTTCCGCATTTCCATGTTCAGTCATTTCCTTGAGCGCTGCGATAGAGTCTTCCCAAGCTTGTGCGAGATGAATGTGTAGGAGACCAAAACAGTAGGTAGGAATAGCTTTCGCTAGAATCGGGTCAGAGAGTACATCAGGGTATCCGAGAGCCAGTCGGCGAATCTGGGACGAGATGAAGCGAGCTGTCTGCACACTTGGAGCAGTGTCTTCGATCGAAAGCGCATGTGTTAGTAATTCAGGAACATCTTGCTGTCTCTTCTCATAGATCGTTTGCAATATCCGTAGTCCAGAAAGTCTAAGGTCGTGGCTAGGCGTCTTCAAGCAGTCAATCAGGTAGGCAATTAGAGAATCCATCTGGTCGCCGGTGAAGGCAATATCAGCCTTTTGGAGAACCGAGTTCAAGGCAGTCCAGTAAGGCACGAGCTTCTTGCATCGAGTCGAGGCAGAGCATAGAGCTTCTGCAAGTTCCTTGTCCTGCAGGCTTTCGCTAAATTCATCCGAGATGTATTGGAAGCCTTGACCCAGAGCAAAAAGATCCCAACCTCCAATCTCAGTAGACGATGATTTCGCTGCGGATTTGAGCAATTGGAGAATGCTGGCCGCAATCTGCTTGCGTGTTTCTGAGTCTCCCTGAGAAATTCTCAGTACTGCTAGATGGCCATTACTCATGTGCAGTGTCTCATCGTCCTTTGGTAGCGATTTTCCTTGGGCTTTCTTCAGACGCTGTAGCATGACCTTTTGCCACTCAAGAGGACATTGCAAAGGTGTCTTGGCAAATGTGTTCTTACGGGACAGAGATGGGAGCATTGCGCAAAGTGCCATCTCGTTCTCCTTCCAGTGATTCACGATGAACTTCTGGAAGATGGGCAAAACAAAGCTTTGGAAACGTTCCTGGTTGAGCTCTGCAAAGATATTACAGAAAGGTAGGAAGTGGCCAATCCACTTGCCTCGGCTGATGGTGTCGAGAACGGCAAGCTCCTGAAGAACTGCATCGAAAGGTCCATAATTAAGTACCACGGCCAGCGTGTTGAGAAGTGCAGTCAATGTATCTGAGTCAACGTCCTTGGTTGCTTTGTCGGCTTTCTTGATCATAGTCGTCACGCGCTTGACATACGTCGGCCAGTCCGAGATTCTGCTTCCTTTACGGACAGATGCGGCAGTGAAAAGAAGAGTGTTTGCTGCATCCAGGTTGTCTACTGCATCGTCGTCGTTCGGATCGGTGAACTCGAAGATTGCTTCCTGAACGGATTCAAAGGTCTCGGGAGTGGTATGATGTACGACACTGATCAGCGAACCTCTCAAGATCTGGAGGGACCTGCCCTTGAGGAATTCTGAGTGGTTAGCATTGAAGCAGAACCTAGTCAAGCATTGCAAGACAGTATTTCCTCCGGAATGGAGGGTTCCTTGTACACCCTTGATAGATTCTGTGAACAGAGTCATCAGACCCTGTGAATACAAATCGTCCGAAGCAGTCTCGTTCGAGGCAAAGTCGTTGAGCATGTGCTCGACGATTGTTTCCAACGGTTCCTTGCTCTTGTGATATGTGGTTCCCGCTTTTCTGACCAAGAAACTCATTGCCTCTGCAGCGAATCGAATGACATAAGGCTTCTGCTTTTGCTTTCCAAGATACGGTGATAGAAGGTCGTACAATGGTCTGAGATCGGGGACCAACAGACGAGAAAGGTACTTGAAGAGCCAGGCGAGACAGGTGAATGCCCACTCGACAACCTCAGGCTCTGCGTTACTGGCTGCGACGTGTGCGACGGTTGCGACGGCTCTCTGGAAGTGCTTCTCGAATCGGACGTCGAGGTCGTGTGCAAAGTGTGACATGAGCGCGAGTAGGGGCTCGAGCGACATGACATCTCCCTTGGTGATATAGGTAATCAGGTTGTCCATAATGGCCTCCTCGTGGAAAATGACCATGGGTAGACTGTCGGAGATGTTGTAGACGTGTTTGGCGAAGGTCGAGAAGTTCTCGGACAGGTTGAGGTCCTTCCATTCGTCCAGGGCAGTACGGAAGTATGAAGACTCTCCTTCCAGTTCATGGGCACCCTCTGCTCCTACTCCGCGACGAGTGCGACGAATGGGATCGATCTTCATTTTNGAAATCCTCTGGGCGAAACCTTCGAAGTGGTGTCGTCGACTTGAGGGTGTCGACTTTTTCTTTCTCTGTGTTTTGACGACCTTGGTGGCCGCCTTGGCCGACTTGGGCCCATTTGAGGCGGTATTCCTCGACATGCCCGCCATGTCGTGGTTGTGAAATGCTATGGCAAAAAGTTGGTGCAACTTTAGAACTTTCTTCGAAGATGCGACCAGTAGCGCCAAGAGTGTGGGGAAGGTGGCTTGACCCTCAGCACCAGCCACAGTCAGTACCTGTCTCGACTCCGTCAAATCACGTCAAAGCACTTTGCTTTCTCTTCCACTTCAATCAAATACTTTTTGAAGAACAATGGTGTCGAAGATGTACGTGTCAATACAATATTACGTTGAAGGCCCAACTAACGAGTCATCAGTGCAGTTGTCGGCTCAGTCAATGGCCAAGTCTCTGCAGTCTTTGGCAAATTATCAGCATTGCATGCTAAAAATGCCTTTGCATTTGCTATTATCACTGGAGACTTGTTCGCGGATCCAGTGAATCCCAGCCCGGAGGAAGCTAGCCAGCTCAAAGATTTGCTCGAAGGCAAGATTGGAATTGCCCTACCCGTCTACTTTGCTCTCGGCAAACGTGAGTTGCCTCGTGAGGTCCAGGAGAGACTAAGCGCCAATGCCGGCGAGCTATGCTCAAATCTCTACTTCCTTGGCCGGAGGACCACTGTCAAGACATCCGAAGGTGTCAAGATTGTCGCTCTGGGCGGTGCTCACATGGACGCTGTTTCAGACAAAGCCCTGATCACAGAGTTCAGCCCCAGTCACACCCCAGAGGATGTCAAAGTATTGAGAGGCGCGAACACTGCCGATATCTTGGTGACGAGCGAATGGCCTGCTGAGATTCGTACTGGCTCTAACGCGCCCTACACTGGTGAAGAAGCTGTTTCGCAACAGGGTGTTGCAGACCTTTGCACTGTTCTAAAGCCTCGTTACCACTTTTCTTTCTCGGACAGCTTCCTAGAGCGCGAGCCCTTCTTCCACGCTCAAGGAGAAGATGACAGCGGCTACCAAGTAACTCGTTTCATCAGCTTGGCGCCTTATGGAAACGCTGCTAAGCAGAAGTGGATCTACGCATTTACACTAGATACTTCTGTAGCACCTACTGCGACTGTGCCGTCAGGAGTTACAGCGTCTCCATTGTCGTTCGCGAAGAAGCGCAAGGCTGTGGAATCTCAGGCGCAGTCGTTCTCGCGCTTCTCTGGCGGCAGCGGTGATAGTGGTCGGCAGAGAGGACGCAACAAGCGTGCGCGACCCAATCCGAACCCATCAGAGTGCTTCTTCTGTCTTTCAAATCCCAATATCGCGTCACATCTAATTTCCTCGATCGGCGACAGCGCGTACTTGACGACAGCCAAAGGTCCCCTTCCAACATCCAAGACTTTCTCGGCGCTAGGCTTTCCAGGCCACATGTTGATTATCCCGCTCGAACATTCACCGACTCTGGCTTCGATACAGGATCAAGACTCCAAGAAGGCCACCATTGCAGAAATGCATCGCTATCGACTTGCATTGCAAAGTATGCTAACCAAGAGATCGGAAGATGCTGCTGAAGCAGATAAGCTGGGTGCGGTTACGTGGGAGATCAGCCGTGTGGGCGGCGTTCACATCCATTGGCAGTTTATGCCGGTTCCGCAAGACATTATCAAGAAGGGATTGGTGGAAGCAGGTCTCAAGGTCGAAGCTGAGAACCAAAGCTATCCGGCTTTCGAGTCGTCAAGTGTCTCGACTGATGTTGTGGCCGAGGGTGACTGTTTCAAGGCCACCATATGGGATGGAGCAGAGGAGAAGACTATGATCCTTCCTCTAGACTCGTCGTTCAGATTCGATCTACAATTTGGACGAAGAGTTCTTGCCAAATTGCTTGGTCTGGAAGGTCGATCGCATTGGCAGGATTGTGATCAGAGCGAGACGGAGGAGAACACTGATGTTGAGGCCTTCAAAGCTGCATTTGCTTCATTCGACTTCTCGCTCGAAGCGTAAAAAATTTCATATAGATATTGGACATGCAAATCTCGCTCAAAGCAGTTGGAGATGTTACTCTTCTGGAGTTTCTTCATGACTTCTGAGTTACATGAGCGTATTCATATGCAACTCATATATGCATTGCCATCATTCCGAACACATGTTCACTTTAGGTGCAGAGACCCATCACGTATCCGCATTGAGCCGCCAATGCAGCGATGTGCTCAACAAGCGCGATTAATCAATCAAGAAACAAAGCGGCTGCAATACTTGGACAACATGTAGGGCCTAATCGGTAACACAATCAACCCATCGATAGAGGTACAAAGACGACGTTGAGAAAAAAGATTGCCGTCGAACAAGGTACATGAAATACGAGATAACAGATAGACGTTTGCAGCCTTGTAGCAAGGTTCCGGTGACAGGTCCAGCACGCGCACCGATAGTATGCGGGACGATCGCCAAACTGCGAACAAGGTACACAGCACGTGTGGAGCCGGGAAGCGACCAGCAGGCGGCAGCACTTTGCGCAAGGGCGGTCAGTGTGATGGTGTTGTTAGAGGCCGACCTACCGCATGACCCGGCGCGCATAGCTTCAAGCGGCGTTTGCATGTCACACCGCACTGATCGCGGATGCTGTGGGCATGGTGGTCATCTGGGTCTGTTGTTGTTGTTGTTGTCGTCAATGACGAGTGTGATGAGAGGAGAGCCGGCGCAAAGACAACAATCAACAACTCGAGCTGTCACCGATGGGAAGGCTGTGTAAGCGACGGTCGATTGAGGGCTTCTGTAGACTACGAGTCAAAGCTGTGGAGAGATCGATGTACAAAAAAGCAAAAGAAGCAAATCGACGGGAGCACGGACGGCCTCATGAATTGAATCAAGGTCGTGGCGCACAGATCCGTAGGTGGAGGCAGTTGCAGTCGCAGGGTGGGCGTTCGCGCCTTCCGCTTCCTGCTCACCTTCTCTGTTTCGCTCCTTCTCTCTCTTATCACTCGCTCGAAATCGACTTGCCTTTCGCCTACCACTTCACTTCTCCTCAGCGACACTCACGTTTGCGCCTTGCTGTTTATTCTCCAATCCGACGCTAGATGGCCGATTGACCCGACACGCCTATCGCGTCCGCTCCCGCTTTGTTGTTGTTTCCGCACGCGCATCCGGCCCACAATCGCGACCGCTGCCGCAACTATCCTGCATCTCGAACGTTGCCAGCCTTAGACGTCAAACAACCACAACACTTGCTGCCCCTGACGCTTGCTCCCGATTCCTCGTTGCTATCGCGCATCGATTACGACTGTTTCGTTTGTTGTTTGGCTGCGCGCAATCAGACGCCATGGCTTCACACAAGCCGAGCGTCTCTGTCACGCTCCCTCGCGATTTCAAGTTCTCTCACGACGACACAGAGACACCACAAACACCCGCTAGACCCTCCACAGCTGTGGACTCGTTCGACCTCGAAGCGCCTGCACTTCCAAAGCAGACATTCAAGCTGCGACGTCGTCCACGCGACCAGCAGACTGGCGCGATGGACGAGGCCCCCATTCTGCCCAGTATCGAGATGACCGAAGCGAGTGAGCCGGCTCACCACACCTCTACCTACTTCATGTCGACTCCGGGATATCTCGCGCCACGTGCTGGACACCTACGCCTCTCGTCACCACCAAAGACGCCTGCATCGCAGGTAACATCCTACAACATTGAAACAACAGATGCCACTGAATGGTCCATGTTTCACCCTATTCACCTCAACGACATCATCCAGCGACCTTCTTCAGCACTCTCGACATTCTCTGACTCTTCCGCGACATCTCACGGAAGCAGCTTCGACTCCAAATCCTCCTTTGATGCTGGCAGCTGCACGAGTCCTGAAAGCGACATTGGTGATCCCTTTGCCTTCTTCGAACGCAAGTCTGGAGCACCAGGATCAACCACTCCGTCCAGTGGATTCCCCAATGCGAAGCGCGTCAAGACGATGCGCCATCCTCATTTCAGTCCCGAGATGGACAACCATCTCTGGTTCACCTACATGAGCTACGTCCAGGATCCGAGGGTCACTCCGTTTAAGATGCTACCTGGCACCTCACCACCTCTGGGCGTCTGTCATCGTGTTGCACGAGAGGCAAAGGCAACTTGGAGAGCAAACCGCTTGTCATGTGCTCCTCATGGCATTCCACGTATCTCCATCCAGTGTGCAGACTCGTCCGATCCTGTCAGTCTATCTGATGCCATGGACCAATCCACTCCCACTGCCGCGTATTCACACAACCCCGTCGCACTTAAGTGGCCGCGCTCGNAGGGTGCTACGCGTCGTCGTCTGCGTGAGTTGTGCAAGCGTAAGCCTTCTCTCTCCGCTCACTACATGAGACTTTTGCGCACTCNNGCAGCCCCTCCCCCCTTCGAGTCTTCCAGCAGCGTCAGTGCTAGTAGCAGTCCGAACCAGCCCCTTGCCCCTGTTGCTCAGCCCCCTACTCCTCAGCCTTCGTCGTTCTCCAGTCGCAGTCTAAATGTGTCGCTGGCCGAGGCCACCGCTCCTTCGATGCAGCCAGATGGTCCGCTTGCTCAACTTCACAAGCGTACTCCCCAGGCCCCAATGGCTCCTCAGCAGCGTCGTGGCTCGGACTGGTATGCTCGCATCGGACGTTCTGGAGCTCGTGCTGCTCATCAGAAGAGTCAGTCTTTGCAGCTTGGTTTAGGCTTGGGCTCCTCATCTGGCATGCAGTCAAACCCCTTCGAGCGTGGTAGCATCCTCGCCTCACCATTCGATGACAGCGAACCATCGCGTCAGAACTTCTTGGAGAACATGAGCAAGACGCAATCTCTAGGACGTGCCTTCTTGAATAACAACAACAACCGCCTGACAGATGCTGGCCCCTCGTTGCGTTCTCCATTCCCACTCGACGGCCCTATGCCGAGTGTCAAGTCCTTGAAGCGCAGATTTGGTGTTGACGATCAATCTGCTTCTCAACAGCCGTCGTTGGAAGATGTCTTCACCGCTCCTTCTGCATCCTCCAACCACCCTATGCGCAATCGTGGCTTCAGCTTGAGTGCCGTCAACGGTATGGCTCAGAATGCCAACAACGGCTTCCCTGAACTATTCACGCCTTCATCGTCATCTGCCGATCACAAGATGGGTGAAGCTTCGGACAGGCTTAACNCCCCGAAGCTTGCTCAGCCTCCCAGGCTTGGCTCCCCATTCTCGGGTGGTGTCTCGAACAATCGTTTCAACACCTTCCCACGCCGCTTCACGCCACGCGAAGCGGGGCTGGCCGAACAACCCTTCGAGGAGCGCAAATTGTCCACAGGATCCCAGCCCGACTCATGACACGACTTTACTTCTTATGTTTCGGGAAAGGCTGTCTCCATATTTCATGCAGGCACGGTAGACGAGACTTGCCTACGGATCAGCGACAAACATTTGACCACGACTTCGACGAACGAATCTGATGAAGGAGATCATTGAACTTTCCTCTATACGATTTCTTCTAATCTGTCTTTCCTTTTCTTCTCACTGGCAGGCCAGGCGATAGTGTACTTCAACCCTCTGACGCTGGCCTTCCTTCTTACTCTCATTCTGGAGCGCTTCTCTTTTCTGGTTTTCCATCGTTTTTCATTGTCTTCTTTCCTTATACTGTCCCTCTGACGAAGCAACGAAACCGGAGACCCAAGCAACGCAACAATTATACAAACGCATAGTACGGCGGTGCACGGACGGGGTGTGATGGCGAAAAGCTGCTTTCATGGGTTGTTTTTGTCTTTGTTTTCTTATGAATTCTCTTTACCTCCAAATCATGTTGGCGGAAAACCTTTAATGTTTGCACATTGGAGGACTTTCTTCTCAACTTGGCACCCAACAACACAAAAAAAAGCGCAATGGAATGGGTATGTGTTTATTCCTGGTACTCTGGCGATGCATTTGGGGGTGTGGGATGCATAAGGCGGCCTTGGGAGTTGTTTTCACTTTTTTTCTCTTTGATTTTCCTTGTCACATGGTCTCTTTTTTCCTTTTCTCTGGGTTCCTAAGGTTTCACACTTTTATACAGGTCAGGAGGTTGATTTGATCTGTCGATGAGATGAATCACAAATTTCTCTCTCTAAACTTCCTTGGTTGTGTTCCACCTTCAGTCCTTTCCCCGTGTTATTCGTTCGTTCCCCTCGACCTTTGGTAAGAAAGCCTGGAGCTCGGCCCATGTGATTCTTTGCCTACGCTCTACTGCAGCGAGATTTGTTTGCCTGGACTCTCTTTCATCGTGAACGCGTGTAGCGCTCTGCTGTGCTTTTGATACTGCAGTGCTTGTGTTTGCTGTTTCTTTCTTTTGCTCTGGAGCTTGTTGGCTCTGTGCCGGTGTTGGGAATCTGGCGTTGCATAGTTGGGTCCAGAAGTCGTCTTCTTGTGCTGAGCGTTTGGGTTCGGATGAAGAAGTCATGATGGCGGCCCTTTGTGAATGAGATCTTGGAGGGTGGCTCGATAGGGGTTTAGTTTGGACAGAAGAGGACGGTGGAAGGGATGATAGATGGGAATAGCGCTTTTGGTTATAAGGAATGAGTCATGCTGTTTTGGAGAAGGTGACTGATATTTCCACGTGGAATGGTTTGAGCAGATTTCAGATGAGGCGAAAAGTGTGATCGGTGGCTGACATCTTACCTGCTTTGAAATCTAGCATTGCTCCCACAGGCGATATGGAACGACATGTACAGCTGTAGGAATGCAGAGCTGTATTCAGATTAAAGCTGTGTCCAGAGAGAGCGTCAGAACCCAGGGTATCTCAGTGAACACTATGCAGCTTCCTGAAAGTACTGTGCATTTTGATATGCATCTAAAATGGGGGATGTGGTTCTGAGAAAGGCTAGTTTATCGTCTTGGATGATGACCCCTAGAGTGTATGTAGCATCGATGAGTCTTACTCTCACGGGTGTGGAAAGCGATATATCAACTACAAAAACGCACAATCATTTCTGAAACTGAGACATGTCCAGAGAGAGCCAACAGAATGGATGCATCTCAATGGAGGTGATAGCAATAAAAGATAGTTATAAAATGCAGAATCTTCTCTAGACTATGGTTACGTCCAGAGAGAACCTCTGAGATAGAGGGCTCTCTATGGATATGATTCTGTTTCTCGAAATTACTGTGCATTTCTATAGCTACGCGTAACAGCTTTCTATCTCCACGTTTAATGAGTTCTACCACATGTAGCTATAGAAATGCACAGTTCTGTATGAATCAGACATGGTTCCGGAGAGAGCAGATAATATAGAGGCTCTCAATGGAATTTAAATCGACATGATAGGCTATGAAAACGCACAAATGCCTTCATATCAGATGTGTGTCCAAAGAGAGCCTATGAAACGAAGGGCTTTCAGTGGACACCAACGTAATATATCAGCTATCAAAATGCACAGTTGTCTTGAGACAAGAGATGTGTCCAAGGAGAGCTTATGAAAAGAGACGCTTTCAACGGACATTGCCCAGTTCTTTGAAAGTACTGTGCAATTCTAGATTTATATATTGGCCTTAAAGGAACTAGGAGGTGTCAAGGAGGAGCAAATGTAAGCTGGGTTGGTATTTTCGCTCCTGAAACCAGGCTAATGACTGAAAATAAGTACCAACACNCTCCAACACTATCCCAGGGTATGGATATATCTNTTTCCATGTCACAGACAGCATGCTTCTCACAACCACATCCAGGAGAAAGAAACACACACGGGATACCAGGTCAAATAACCNGGGTCCTCGAAAGAATGCTCCGTAGTCTTCTATCAGGCACCGTGGTCTCGACAGCGCCGAGAGCTAACGACGACGAATATACGACGAACAGCAGATCCAAGATCAGCTCGTTCGCCTCTGCGAAACTTCACCTGACCGCTTCACCCCTGTATCCGTCGCGGCGCAACCAAAACACACTACCAGCTACCACAGACGACGACCTCCGGGCACCACCGCAATCAACCATGTCCTCCCGCCCCTCACACATCGAGTCTGAGGCTGATCCCACCATGGCCGCCAGCTGGAGTCTGCATCAAGACGCGGAGCTGAACCGCGAGTACACCCTCGTCGACAACGACGACATCAACGAACAGGGGTACGATATCATCCCCGACATCAAGACCACTCTCGTCGAGAGCAACCCCAAGAAACCTCCCCACCCCCTCGACCACTACGCCGACGACCGCAGCTACATCAGAAAGCTGGCTGAGCGCATGGAGTACTGGGTGTCCCACCCGGCCGCTCGCCTCAAGGGTGGCAAGCAACGAACACCCGGCGAACGCAGCGACGAAAACCGGGCTGCCCAANAGGAGGCCGACGACGCTACCTGGGTCGCCGACATCAAGAGCGACATAAGATGTTTGTGGGACAACATGGGCGTCGGTCAAGATCTCCTCAATGGCGAGCTGCAGTGTTTGAGCGTTGCGTTCTTCTCCGAATGCCGGGAGAAACTCAAGAAGATTGAGGATGAGGGCCATGGTGTCGGCCTAGTTCAGTTCCAGACCACTGTGCGCTCTCTTNTGGTCGGGCACGACCTCAAGCTTTCAGGAGAAGGAATCAAGGTTATGAAGGAAATGGCCACCGACAAGCAAGCTCTCCGCAACCGTCACACCTTCAGCTTCGAAGAACAGAGGGACATCAGCAAGTTTGCTGCTCAGATGATGGATCGTTTGTCGAGATGGGAATGCGACATTCTCCGCAAACGCCTGTCCTCCACTATGACTCCTGAGCAGAGAGCAATCCACGTCCGCCACAACCTGGATCTCGTCCGTCGCTACTTTAATAACCGTGCTGTCAAAGCGTTTGCTGGAGGAAAGATGAAGCTGATGGAAGAGGAATTGACAAAGCTATTGAAAGGAGAAAAGGAGCGCAGCAGGAGACTTTGGGAGGAAGATTTGAACCGCCAACAGGAGCATCATGAAGAGCAGATCGAGCTTCTTAGAGAGCAGCTGGAGCGTCCGAAGTACTGAGACCCTTGATGGAACAAGAAACCAGGGCAGCATGGGTTTCTGTGTCTTTTTCTTTGAGGTAGATTTGGGAAGGAGAGGGAAGCTACAATGGAGGTTGGAAGGAAGCTGCTTTCGTGCAGCACAACTGAGAATCAAGGCGTTTTCATGCATCGAGCATTTAGAGAGAGAATAAGAAGACATACCCCTTATACAATCGCAATCAACTGAACCACTTTCCTTTGACTGACAGAATACTTCCGTGACGTTTTTCAGTCATAAAAAGCATAATCCCCCAATACAAAGCGTGGTAACATGTATAGCAATAAAAATGCACAATGGTTTCGAGAAACATGGCAGTGTCCACTGAAAAAGGTCGCCTTGAAAGGCTCTCTCTGGACAAAGCTCTGGTCTGAAAACATTCGTGCATTTTTATAGCGTACCATTCCGCCCTTCATTGACGTTAGAGAGAAGTTGAAGGATGGAGAAGACAGATGGAAAGAGCTGCCCGGCAAACGACGTTAGAGTCGGCTTTCGGAAGCCGATTTCCGAAGAGAATCTACCTCGTCACGAGGCACCTACCGCAATGGAGTGCCGGTATACGAGTATCCAACGCGCACGACTCCACACTCGAAAGCAGGGAGAAACTTGACAGCGACTGGCTTGTTCAACGGATAGCTTTACGGCAATGTATAAAGTTCTAGGTAAGCGTCACGCAGCAAAGGAATCGTTCCCAGCGCTGTGTCAACAAACTCTTGGAAGGAAGATCTCGGCTAAGGTCACGCCGGATCTCGTTGTCGGGAGATGATCGATTTGGCCGAAACGCGATCTCGCAGTTCCTCTTTCATCTTGCTTCTCACTTTGTCTTGCGACGACCTACTTCCTTGGGAACGCATCCAATCCATCGATATTTGAAACCGCAGAGAAAATCAATGCGTCTCCGCAGGCAATTGGTCTACCATCATCCGCCTTTCTTTGAGCAATAAACACTCGTCATGGATACCGATATAGAAAAGCAACAACAAAGGCCACATGAACAGCACATCACTGAAGAAGCCGAATCACCACACTTCAGCAAGGAATCCTTTGAACAGGACATTGAATCCTCAGGCTCAGACGACAATGGCATCACACTAAAGCGCACTGTATCGCGAAAGCCGCCCCACCCAGAATGCGCCAGATGCAAGCATGGCCTCACAGATGAAGAGGGAGAGCCTTGTCACAAGCATGACGGCTTTGAAACAGATCCCAACCTCGTGCTCTGGGATGGAGACGACGATCCAGCAAAGCCCATGAACTGGCCCATGTGGCGTAAAGTCTGCTTCTCCATCACCGCTAGTTGCTTCGTCATTGCGGTTTCCATGTCGTCTAGTATCTTTGGTCCGGCTACTAAGACCACTGCGCAGCTATATGGTGTCTCGCATGAGGTGATGAATCTAGGCATTACCTTCCATATTCTTGGTTTTGCCTGTGGACCTCTAATTTTCGGTCCACTGAGTGAAGTCCTTGGTCGTACGATACCGCTTTGGATAGGTCTTTTTGGGATGGGAATCTTTCAGATACCAGAAGCTGTTGCCCAAAACGTCCAGACCATCCTCGTGTGTCGCTTCCTTCAAGGCTTGTTTGGTAGTGCCGTCTTCGCTGTTGTGAGCGGCATGTTTGTCGATATCTGGAGTCCGATCCATCGAGGCGTAGGATTAGGCGCATCTGCGACCTGTATCAATCTTGGTTCTACATTTGCCCCAATTATTGGCGCCTATGCAACCAACCATGTCGATTGGAGATGGACAGCCTGGCTCACACTCATCTACATTGGTCTGGTCGGCTTTCTCGGTCTACTCATCGTACGCGAAAGCTTCGAACCAGTCCTTCTCGCTCGCAAAGCCAAGCGCCTTCGCTTTCAAACCGGGAACACCAACCTCTATGCTAAGTTTGAGGAGAATCCTATCGACTTTAGAACTCTGGTACAGAAGTACGCTACCAAGCCAGTGCGCATGTTTGTTCAAGAGCCCATCTTGATCTTCTGCACTATTTACCTTACAATCGTGTACGGAACACTCTATCTCTCCTACCAAGCCATCCCCTTCTCCTTCCGCAACAGAGGTTGGAGCCCTTCCGTTGCCTACCTCCCTTTCATCGCCATCACTCTGGGCATCATCAGCGCCTGGATCCTCTTCTCCATCTTTACATTAACATGGTACAAGAAGCGATGGCTAGTCAACAAGTCCGCTCCCCCAGAAGACCGTCTTCCCNCCATGATCCTCGGCGCTTTTATCCTTCCTCCTGCACTTTTCTGGCTAGGCTGGTCTCAAGAAACCCACTGGGCATCTCAAGTCATCGCCGCCTACTTCGTCGGTCTGGGCTTGCTGCTGATCTTTATTTCTGGTATAGTGTATATCGTAGACACTTATCTTGTCAACAGTAATTCGGCAATGTCTATCCACATAGTGGTGAGAAGTATTGTATCTTCTTCTTTTCCTCTGTTTGCGAGTCCAATGTTTGAGGGTCTGGGGACCGGGTGGGCGTGCTCGGTATTGGGGTTCGTGTGTCTTGTCATGGTACCGGTGCCGATTGTGTTTTATCTAAAGGGCAAGACGATAAGGAGTTGGAGTCGTTATGCGCCTGGTACTTAGGAATTAGACAGTCCAATGTTTCTTGAAATTGTTTCAAAAGGCCGCAGAAAAACTATGGAAAACATATGTTCAACTCTAGCCCACGCGAAGAATTACTCAGAACACAGCTCCTGCTTTTGAAGCCAGTCCTTTCGCAACTGCCATCACTATAGCACCAACTACGTCAACAGATGCTGGATTCAAGAAAGATATAGTTGGAAAGGCCATAGCAATAACCGTAGGGCTGACTATCATTATGTCAAGTCTACAGACTCACAACATCTGCAAAGTGGCACCACTCGGTCTTGATGACCTCCCAACGGAGAGAAGGCGATCGATCTACACACAAATTGCTGGTCAATCACACATAGAGCTTAAGCTTCTTGTTTGCGTTTTACGGATCTACGATTTACACGGAATACCTTTCAACAGAGACAAAGAGCAAAGTCACTATCTGTTTGTCCCGGAGGAGGTGTTCACAGGACTTACAATCATGATTGGAGGGCTCAGACATGCACCAGTCTCACCCGTGAATCTTGAATTTACGAAAAGAATACAAATACCTTTCAGAAGACTGAACTGCGGAGAATGTCGAAGCATCGGGTAAGGTGTGGATCGGGTCGCGAAAGGGGTTCGATGATGGTGAGGTGACGGAGGACGGAGGACGTAAAACGACGGCGGGGCTAAAATGCATGCTGTGGATCGGGAATCGATAAGAGGGGGAAGGAATCGGATCGCAATTGCGTTTCGCTTGATCTCGTGGACCAGTAGCGTCGAAGGTGGACGTCGAATGGTTGATAATTGATTGGATACGATATCGAAGGTTCGGGTCGCTCGTGTATTCGAATCGCCTCGTTCGAGCTGGTTGAGCTGCTGCTATTTTGATCAATCTCGAAAACGCCCGCCTAAAAACACACCCAACGGCAAGAAAAAAAGACAGAAACGTAGAAGGGGGCGTCAAACAGCATGAACCTCGCGTTTTACCCATAAATGGAACGCTGCAGGGCGGCGAGGTTGCTGCACTGGAGGATAGGGGTGAGAGTGATTTATGCTGGCCAGGCATGCTGACCGTTTGCGACACCGAATCTGACACCATCCCAGTTGGAATGGTTCACACTAGCAGCAATGGGGTTAGTGGGGTAAGAATGGCACGAGTGCAGGATGACTACTCGGCGGTATCAAGGTCGTCGTGGGCAGTGGCGGCTGGAGGAGACTCCACAGCGGGTTCTGCACCATGTTAGTAGCTGTCGAAATGTACAGTACTATTGAGAAACAGGACAGTGTCCAGTGAGAGCCTGTCAAGGCAGCGTCTCTCACTGGACAAAGCTCTGCGCCTGAAACAATTGTGTCTTTTTACAGTGTTCACTGTCGTATAGCACATGTTCGGAGAAGCAGTACTCACCCTTGGGTTCTTCGCCGTTAGGCTCGCGTTCTTCGCGCTCTTCTCTCTCACGATCTTCACGGTCCTCGCGGGGCGTTCCTCACGTTCGCGGTCGTCGTCGCGCTTGGTGTCACGCTCACGGTCGTCGTCACGGTCTCTGGCATCACGGTCTCTCTCGCGCTCGCGGTCTTCGGGGCTGCGGGTGCGGTCGCGGCGATCGTAGTCGCGCTCACGGCGGTCTTCCTTGCGAGGAGAGTGGTCGCCACGGCGGGAACGGGGAGCAGGGCTGATAGAACGACGACGAGGAGAACGATCACGGCGGTCACCACGATCGCCACGGTCGCCACGCTCACCGCGAGGAGGACGACCGGCATCGAAGCGCCAAGAAGCAGAGGGAGGGGTTCTGGCCCACTGTCGAGAGCAGTCAGTTTTTTGTCGTCAATAGATGGCGAGCTGGACGGGAGCGCACCTCGATCTTCAATTCCTCGTTGCGGCTGATACGGCGGTTGTGCATCTCATGGTAGGCATCGTCGGCATCGCGACGGCTCTCGTACTCGACAAAGGCGAAACTGTGCATGGTTAGCAACGCGCTGTGGAGGCTGGACATCCGAAAGAATACTTACAGTCTGCTAGAAGAGGTGCGGGGAGCGGGAATGTCGCAGCGGACCAGGCGTCCGTAACTGTTCAAGTCAGCACCGAGTCATCGTTAAATACAAGTTCGCCATATGCGCATTGCGATAGGATGCATACCGTTCGAACTCGTAGGCGAGATCACGGGCGCGGGTTGCGGGACCAAAGCCGGAGACGTAGAGAGTGGTCGAGGAGCGCGACATGTTGGAGCCGGATGGGCAGTGAATCTTTGGCGTGTACTGGACGTTGAATCTGTCAATATCAAACAGATGCGAGGATGAAGCAGAAGAAAGTCGATAGACTTGTGTCAAATGACGATGCAGGAGATGTGGCTGGGCCCTTCGGCTGCCTGAGAGCTTGCGCTCTTTCTTTTCTTGGCACGGCAAATGCCGGGCGGATGTCCTTACCTTACGATGTCTACCAAAGGCCTGGAGATCCTCGTGCTCCTTCTTTTCTCTCCATCTGTAGAGTCGTGTGGAGTGACCGTCTGAAGACGACATGGCGATTCGCGTCCGGTCCGGTTGATCAGCAAGGAGGTCAAGTTGACAATCGGACGAGCGAAATGTCATGACCATAAACACCTCCGTTTGCGGTCAATTTGGTGCATTCAGTTGCTTGTCTTTCACTTGTTGTTTGCGCTTTGACAAACTGTACAATCGGAATTGTCATTGCACGAAGTACTTGAGTGTTGTAAATTCCTGAACACATTCGCTTGCAACTCCATTCTCGTAAGTCCTCCTGCTTGACAACACCCCGAAAAGCCTCGCATTCAGTAGTCTTCAAGAGGAGGAAAGCGTGAGCTGGCTGTTGTGTACTGAGCTGGCCATCTTTGAGCAACTCGTTGGTTCAATGCNACTGTTCTTATCTTAGTCTCTTTTGTCGAGGTTACTGACATAATCGCTCACCCAACTCTCCCTTGGGTCCATTCGAGATCTCTCTGGACATCTCTAGCAGCTTGGATGCCATCGGCAAAGTTTCTTCTGGCAGACTTGAGTCGAGACTGTGCCAATGCCTGTAGAGCTTGCAACTCACGAGTTTTGGCATTGAGTTCGCCTGATCTATCGTCACCGCGTCAGTGGATTGAACAACTCAAGACTTGGAGAATGTTTTACCTCTGTGCTTGCGTTGCTAGGCTACGGTCCAGAGGGGTAAAGTCCATCGCTCTGTTAAGTCGGTCGCCCATGTAGCTAAGTGCGTCGACTGGACTATTGCTCTCACTGCCAGAGTATGAGCTCACGGATGGAGCTCTGCTCGGGATCGAGTATGAGCTTCCNCCTGTTGTGATACTTTCTGACCGCGAGGGTGGAGGTTGGTATAGCTGGCCATAGACGGGGGATGGCTGGTAAGGTTGGGACGCAGCCGTGTATGCAGATGTCTTTGTCGAGACAGCCCAAGGAGCAGTAGGCTGAGCGGTGTAGGAGTATGTTGCAGAAGGCATTGTTTCTGTGCGAGTGCTTCCTCGATATGGAATCGAGGAGATGAAGAAGGATGAGACAATTGAGATGAGCGTAGCATTGCAATTACTTATCCACCTCCTAACACCCTCCAAACCCTTCCCCTCACCTCTCATCATGACATCCATTCGCTACAACTACCTTCCCACTTCACCACCTCAATACCTCGAACCATCCTTCCCGCGTCAGTCAACAGTCAGCTGAGTGCCAATGAATGCGAGATAGGCGAGGGTTCCGTCTCTTCTATGTCACCCCTTGCCTTTGTACTCACTTCGGCTAAGCTGAAGCCATCTCTCCTCCAATAACTCAAGCCATACGGGCACTCGCATGAATGGATCCTTGAAAAGTCGTGGTTGCCATACAGTGCCTCGTGGAGCCTATGGTCTCGCAACCCGAAGCTGCCGCAGCCAGAGCAATTTGAGTGTTGGGCAGACGTGGCATCAGGCAACGAGGGTCTGTCCAGTAGATTTGTAGACGTCTCTTGCATGTCGTGCGAAGCTAACGGTACACCCTTGACACCTGTCATGGCATGGTATTGGACTCGCCCGAACGTGTCGTACCCAATTCCTCGAGGGAACGCAACCCGTCCTACGTCCGAGACGGCGACGCTGATTCGCCAATGCAGCGTCGGGCAGCCAAGTAGGGTCCAGTACCATGGCTCCATATTTTGGCGTGCATGCATGCTCATACCGCCTTGATGCCTAAGTGTATCTTTTTTCTTTTTTGACTTTTTGACCAAAGTCCGACTTCGAGGTTGCTGGGCAGACCGCTATTTGGGCTTGGACACCACCAAGTCAGTCGAATTCAGGCAGCATTTCTTATCAGCGAGTACATTGGATACGATGTGAATACTTGCGGTTGATTGTGGATGTATATACCTCATCGTCTATTGTACTAGTAGGGATGTGTGAAGGATTAGTATGTCGAGGGCATCATGCTCAGGCGACCACCGTCAATAACTTGTACATTGCCGTTGTGGTAGGCTCCGGACTTGCCAACGAGGAACAAGATCATACTGGCCATGTCTTCGTACGAGCCAGATCTGCTTGCGGGAATCTGAGTGACGGGGAATGAACCGGTGTCTCCAGCGGTCATGTCGGAAGGGAATNNCCTGGGTCGAGTCAATCTACTATGTAACAGCTTGATCGCAGGGATATACTCACTTCCCGGAGCAATGACATTGCTTCTGATGCCGAAAGGAGCAAGCAAAGTAGCCAATGCCTTGCCCAGCATAGCAGCACCAGCTTTGGTTGCCGAGTATGCCAGACCGGCAGTAACGAAGCGGTTGAAAGATGCGATACTGGCGACGGTGATGATCTGACTCGTTCTCGGATCGTTCGCATCGTAGTTTGCGCCTTCGGCCCTCTCTTGCACTTCTCTTCTCCCCGTGGCCCAACCTCTCTTCTTGTTGCCTGCATCGAGCAGATGCAAGAAAGCAGCACTGACGCTGACAATAGCAGACGTGTTCGTTTGGAAAGAAGTGTCCCAGCCTGACCAGTCTCTCTTCATGATCTCCTGCAACTCTTGGATACTCTGTGCTTTGTCAATGCCTTTGTGGTCTGGGCCAAGCACACCAGCATTGTTGATCAAAACGTCAATGTGAGAGGACTCTTTTTCGATTTGCTTGACAGCTGCGTTGACGGAGGAGGGGTCGGTAACGTCGCATTGGATGGGTTTGACGATATCGGGGTTGATTGATTTGGCAGCATCTTCGAGGTTCTTGACTCTGCGACCGAGTAGGTACACCTTCTCGGCTCCAGATCCAGCCAGACTTGTAGCAAAGGCAAGACCAATGCCTNNGCAGGATGTTAGAAATAGGTTTGGTTGGGATGCAGGCTGTCGCTTACCACTTCCACCGCCTGTGATGACAACAGTGAGGCCCTTTGCTGAAAAGAGGTCGGAAGGGTTGATGGGCTTTGAGGTATCCATGGTTGCTATGCGAATGACAGGGTAGATGCGAAGTAGTATGAGGAGATGGGATGTCAATGGAGCAGAGGTCTACTTGTAAGGTTTACCTTTATTCTCTGCCGGTAAGGTGGAGGAAAGTACGACACAAGAGGAAGCTCGGTAGCCCCATATCGTGATTGCCGAACGTCATTTCTGAGTAACCGTTCACGTACACCTAAGAGCCAGTACATTTCTATGGATACTGGATGAGGTCCTACGAGGTTCCAGAGATGCCACAGAGAGACAAAGACATATCAACGACCCACAATGTGTAACTATCAGAGCGGCATTGCTTGACAAAGCTTGGAGCTGTCAATTGCCCTCGGCGTAGCTTGCTCCGTCAGCGGAGTGACAGTAGCCAGGGGCTTCCCACTTCCTATTTTGTTCACCACCCACTCAGTAGCCATGCCAACCATGGCAACTTCCATGCTGTCCGCTGAGTAAGCGACTGAGTAAGCAAGATCTGTGCACAGACTGCAAGCAGCAGTATATATTCTGGGCTCACCCGATACCCTCTTCCTCCCGCATACTTACCTTGGAGGGAAGGCGGCGATCATGAAGGCTGCCCTTCTGAAGAGACTCCGTGCATTGCACAGCGCGCAGGAGACTCTTCATGGATGTCCTTCGGGGCCTCCACTTCTGCAATTTTTCATTTCACACTTTGTGTTTATCACATTGTATCCTTTTCATCGATGGATTGGCTTCCAGCTGGTCATTGGAGAAGAGCCTGTCTGTTATGATGAGTGTGATGAGTGTTAATGTGAGAGCTGCATAGACATGGCATTGGGGGCCCCCAATGCTCTGTCTGTCGTCTGTTGTGTGAGAAGTATATACTGTGTGGCTGTTGCCTTGAGCCATTCTGCTGCGAGTGCAGGCGTGTAAACAAGTGAAGCAGCGATTCGTCGCCCATAGCATTGGATACAATGTGGTTTGACATCTTCATCACATCCCATCCAGGCGTTGATGATTTGCTTACTCTCCGTTTCCCAGTGACATCATGTTGTTGTCCACCTGTTCTTCTCATTGTTATTCCGAGAGTGCTTTCCAGAAGCTGAAGATGCAGCCGCTCTGGGATCGCAAGCTAGTGCAGCTGTGTCACCTGTTCAGTTGATCACATAGGTGCAGCTTGTTTCACTGCGCCTATGTTTGGTGCGTTGGTAGCGATGGGATCAAGCGTAGTATATAATCAGTCATATCAAGACCGATTAGCCAGGTTGGTGAATGCAAGATGGCGTTTGCCTTACCTTGTTCGTGATGCGCATGTGGACGAGATGTTCACAACTTCTACTCGGCATGTGAGGTTGGGTCGGGTGGAGATGGTCGTCTGCTTCTTGAATGCTACGCTGTCTCAATTCTTTCCATGTCCTGGCCATACGACCATGAGGAGGGAAGTTTCATTAGCACCATAGCTTCTACGAATGTAAATGTGATGAACACTGTACGTTAATGGCCTATCAACCACTGATACGGTGTTGTTGGTGTGCTTGAAAGCAACTGACAGGGTCATACTCTTGTCGAAGCTTGGGAAACGCCGCGGCGTGACGTGAGCTCCCGCTCTCTCTCCGACAGCTGCATACACTCGTCAACCATCACCTTCACCAAGCATCTTGCGCGCCGTCATCTGCATACCTCTCTCTATCCCCCAACTCGCCACCCGGAACCGATCACACACAACAAACCCGACACACCAAACCGCAGCACAAGATGGACAGCTTGGTGGCGCAGTACAGCAGACCGGCCTTCAAGGATGAAGGCTACCAAGAGCAGGACCAGCTGGAGCTCGTCGACTGCATGCCCACTGCCATCGATCTCAAGTTTGCGCTTCCTCCTGTCGCACAAGTGAGTTCGACCTCGTCACTTAGTTGGGAAGCACGGCTAACGATCTCACAGGCGCAATCATGGCTCCGCGCAATGACCGACGACCACTCGAACCCCAACTGCCCCATCAAGCTCGCTCACGGAACAACTACTCTGGCTTTCAGATTCAAGGGTGGCATCATCGTGGCAACAGATTCGAGAGCAACCGCAGGAAACTGGATTGCCAGTCAGACAGTCAAGAAGGTTATTGAGATCAACNCCCAGCTTTTGGGTACCATGGCCGGTGGCGCTGCCGACTGCCAGTACTGGCTCGCCTACCTTGGTATGCAGTGTCGTCTTCACGAGCTCCGTCACAAGCGCCGCATCTCGGTTGCCGCCGCCTCAAAGATTCTGGCCAATCTGGTCTACCAATACAAGGGCATGGGCTTGAGCATGGTATGTTGTCACTGCTTCTACCAAACAGAACAAGACGACTGACTTTACATGACAGNNGGTACTATGTGTGCTGGTGTCACACCGCAAGAAGGACCCGCCCTCTACTACATCGACAGTGACGGCACACGCCTTGCTGGTAACCTCTTCTGTGTCGGTTCCGGTCAAACATTCGCATACGGTGTGCTCGACGCTGAGTACAGCTACGACTTGTCAGACGAGGATGCTCTCGAGCTCGGTCGCCGCAGTATCTTGGCAGCCACACACAGAGACGCCTACTCGGGTGGTTACATCAACCTGTACCACGTCAAGGAGGAGGGCTGGGTTAAGCACGGCTTCAACGACACCAACCCCATCTTCTGGAAGACCAAGCTCGAGAAGGGCGAGTTCTCCAACGTCACAGCCGACCTGAACTAGACGGAGGCAGGCTTGACCGTGGATGCATAGCGGGATCGGCGTTCTATGGCGGCTGGTGCTTGATGACTTCTCAAACTTGTAATCATACAGACAACTATGATGGTAGACGAAACATTTTCTTACTGAACTACATGGCAGCGTGATGAACTGTTCTTCGTTTACTAGTGTCTCGTCTATGCCTCTCGCCTATCCCTCTCATGGTGACATATAGTGATATTGTTAGCCACCATTGAATCAGCTCTCTTTGGTCAGAAGTCTTGTCAGAGCACAATCGTTAATGTTTGCAGGTAGATTTGTGATAGATTTTCTCCGAGGGAGAGCATGTCAACCTTTCATTGAAGTCTGTGACCCCATCCTTATCTCACAGCGGCATAGAGACCATAAAAAGGCACAAAAGTCTTCAGACTAGAGGTTCAACCAGAGAGAGCCTACGATGTATCGTCTCTCAATGGAAACCGCTCTGCTTCTGAACATTATTGCGCAATATTATAGTTACCTGTGTTACGTACTTTGGTACAGGGAAGGGAAGTTGGGAAGGCAGTCGCGGTGCTTGGGCTCTTTCTCCGCGACGAACGTCACTTCCGAAGTGGATGCTCTTGCGCTTTCGTGGAATTGGCAAGAAGACTCGTCGACACTCACGAACATCCTGCCATTTCAAAATCATCGAATTTACTATCGTCCCTCAGAACACCTACAGATCGCCTACAAGCAGCAAATCCATCGCGCGTCCATCAATAGCAAAAGCACCTCACGTCCGCCCCGCGCCTGCATCGCCGCGGCATGTTCTTTTTAGGCGCATAGGCTATCTTGGTGCAACATGATGATCTCGGATCTGGAAAGGACCTTGGGAATCTTCCTTAGAGACTTGCCTCGCGAATTCAACAACCGCTTCACGCCAGAGGCAGATTCGGTCCTCCGCTCCCGCCTCTTTCGATCTCTCGTCGGCGATGATGAATCCAAGCTCAACCTTCTATTCCCAAACGGCGTGCCCGAAGAAGGGCAATGGGTACTACGTGACGCCCAAGGCGCTGTAGACGGTGCAGAATACACAGCTGCCGCAAGAGGCCATCCATGCGGTCACATATTCAAGGCCGGCGAGTCAACATACCATTGCAAGACATGTGCTGCCGATGACACCTGTGTTCTCTGTGCACGATGCTTTGCTGAGTCCGACCATGAGGGCCATATGGTCTATATCAGCGTCTCTCCTGGCAACAGTGGTTGCTGCGACTGCGCCGACGACGAAGCCTGGGTTCGTCCAGTCCATTGCACTATTCACAGCGCCGACGATGCGCCAGGCCAAAAAGCTGCTGGAAAAACAAGTCAAACCCCGACCCTTCCTGACGAGCTGCTCGTCCCTGTCCGTATGACTATCGCAAAGGCCGTCGACTACATGTGTGATGTCTTCTCCTGCTCGCCAGAGCAACTGCGCTTGCAAAAGACCGAGGATACTGTTCGGAGAGACGAGCTGCTATCGCGTCTCACCTCACACCTTTATGGTGGCGCCGAGGTTGACGAGTCAGATGAAGAGTACGCTTTGGTATTGTGGAACGACGAAAAACACACTGTCACCGACGTCCAGAATCAAGTAGCCAAGGCCTGTAGAAAGCCCAAAAGCTTTGGTCTGCAAAAGGCCATGGAGGTCAACGATATTGGTCGAAGCATCATACACTACTCGCATGACCTTGCCGAGCTCCTTCGCATGGCTGCAATTATAGAACAACTCAAGGTCACTGTAACCGTCCGTTCCGCCAGAGACACCTTCCGCGAGCAAATGTGCAGCTCCGTTGTTGATTGGATCTCGGACATCTCAGGTTGCTCGATTGCTTCTGACCCTCATGTCCTGCGAAACACAATTTGCGAGGAGCTGCTACGGCCCTGGCGTATGGGAAGTGAAGCCACCAACGCTACTATAGGAGAGNGGGGTATCGATGATCACGAGCATGAGGAGAATGTCAAGAATCGAAGGNAAGATGCCAGATGGTTTCGTCCGTTAGCCGGCATTAACGTCGTCAGAATCAACGTTGAAAATGACGATGACGATAATGAAGAGGTTGATGATGATGATGAGGACGAAGACGATGAGAATGACATGACTATCGAGGAGTTCCTCATGGCAGAACATGAAGACCTCGGTACTGAGGAAGCTATGGATTTGGATCCAGACAACCCTGATCCCCTCGCTATGGCTCTTGCAGACAACGACATGGATCTTGACCTTGTTGATATCGACACTGAAGGTCCTGCTGAAAATTTCGAGGCGACTCTCGCTGGCTATCCCGCACCCCCACCACCACCACCTACTACACGCCGTCGAACGAGATCTGTGACTGTGAATGAATCTGACGATGGTGAACAACATCCGTCGTCCAGGCCAGACCCACCTTCTCAGCCTTCAGCACCATTCTCTAACCTCCCGAAAACACCAAAGTCTAGAGTCAAATCAAATCGTCCCGTCCGTCCTGCTCGTTATTGGCTCGAGACTCCGGAAGAATACAGATCACAATCAGCTTCTACCCCGGCAGAAGACCTCTGGCAAAGAGTGCGCCTTGACTATCTCATACTGTACGACCTGAGGATGTGGAAGACTCTCCGTATTGACCTTCGCCATCTTTACATCAGCACTGTTGTTACTGTGCCTCAGTTCAAGCGCATACTAGGATTGAGGTTTGCTGGCCTATACACCATGCTAGCTCAGCTCTATCTCATTGCTGATCGCGAGCCGGATCATTCCATCATCAACCTCTCTGTACAGATGCTTACGACTCCGTCTATTACAGCAGAAGTTGTGGAGAGGGGCAACTTCCTCACCAATCTGCTTGCCATCCTCTACACATTCCTCACCACCCGTCAAGTTGGTTTTCCAAAGGATGTCAATCCGAACGCCACCCTTGCATTTGATGCAGGTGCTGTAACCAACAGACGCATGTTCCATTTCTTCCTTGATACACGATACATGTTCCAGTCAGCGTTCGTACAAGAAAAGGTTCGGAATGAGCCTCGCTACCTGATGCAGTTCCTGGATCTGGTGAAACTTCATCAGGGAATTTGTCCCAATGTTCGAGCAGTTGGCGAGCACGTCGAATACGAAGCAGACGCATGGATCAGTGCTACGTTGATCATCAAGGAGATCAACAGACTTTGTCGTCAAGTTGCGGAAGCTTACAGATGGTCTGATGATGAGGACACAACTTCAGTACAGAGAGCCATCAGATATGCCGCGCAAGCCACCTTCATAAACGCATTTGGCCTCGAGCGTAACAGATTCCCAAGTGCTGAAACCAAAGAACCTCAGACTTTCTTGCGTCTTCTCAACAAGAAGAGGCCGAAGTTTATTGAGGCGATTGGCCGCGAGGCGACGTGCCGCGATGAAAGCTACAGTCTACCTAAATTTGACGTAGCGACTGGTTCGATGAGTTTCCACCATCCCCTACATTACCTCTTGTCGTGGCTGCTTGAGGCAGGTGTAGACATCGAACGCGAGGAAATGCTGAAAGTGCTGAAGTTTACTCACGCTGATTTCAAAGACCCCTGGCAGACAAGCTGGAAGACCGCTCCACAAGCCACAAATTATGACTCGGCTGAAATCACGACTATGCTCTTCGAACACTCCCTGCGTGTTTGCGCCTGGCTAGCCCAGATGCGCGCTGGTATGTGGGTCCGTAATGGTGTGACCCTCCGTCATCAAATGCATCAGTACCGCGGAACTTCTCAACGAGACGTCTCCTACCAGCGTGATATATTCATGCTTCAAGCAGGTCTTGTACTGTGCGGAAACTCGGATGAATCACTAGGGGAGAGATTCTTGGCTCAAATCGTTGATAGATTCGATCTGTCCGGTTTCGTCAATGGCGTCTTCGACCTTTACCCGGGTTACGATGAACAGCAGAGGCTCGACGTCACCGAAGAGTTCTTCCACCTGCTTATCATCCTGCTCAGCGAAAGACAGAATCTTTTGCCTGGCCAGGACAAGCCAAGCCAGCATGTCAAGCTCTTGCAGCGTGACATCGCACACGTTCTCTGTTTCAAACCTTTGTCTTTCTCAGACATCTCCAACCGTTTGACTGATAGAGTAGCGGATTCGGAAGAGTTCGACGCAATACTCGAGAGTATGACAAATTTCCGTGCACCGGAAGGCTTGAACGACACGGGCACTTTCGAGTTGCATCCTCGTTTCATCGAGCTGATTGATCCATACTACGCCTACTATAACCGCAATCAACGAGAAGAGGCCGAGACCATCTACAGAGAACACATGGCCAAGAAAACCAACAAAACTGCTGCAGACACTGTCTTTGAGCCTCAGCTCCCACCCATCAGTTCCGGACTTTTCAAGAACCTTGGCGCATTCACGCAAACTACGTTCTTCAGTGAGGTTGTCTATTGGGGTCTCGAATTCTGCTTACGTCATGACGACACTGTTGACAAGGCACAAATCACCAGGATCGAGACGATGCTGCATGTCATTCTCCACCTCACTCTCCTGGCTGTGATGGAGGACGCTACTCCAAAAGGACCCAAGCCGATGGCCGCAGAAGACAGCTTTGTTAGATTGGCCCTAGCGGTCTCACACAGCGAGGAGAGTGCAGTCAAGACCATTGTCGATTCTCTTTTCCGCCTGTCAAAGGTCAAAGCTTTCGCATCTTGTGTACCCAAGGTCTTGCATGTTCTGAAGATAATGTCTGAGACGTGGCCGGAAGAATTTGCCAACGCCAAATCAAGGCTATTGCCTGATGAGAAGGAAGAGACCGAGGAGACCACTTCTGCACCGTCCGAGGACAAGGAAGCCAAGAAGAAAGCTGCGCTTGAACGCCAGGCACGAGTTATGGCACAATTCAAAGCTCAGCAAACATCCTTCATGGAGAATCAAGGCTTGGATTGGGAAGCAGATGATTACAGTGACATGGATCAAGATGACGATTTAAGAGAGAGGGCTGTCGAGACCAAAGCCTGCCCCTTCCCCAAGGAGCCTTGTATTCTGTGTCAAGAAGATACCGACGACAGCAGAATCTACGGCACGTTTGCTTTTATCGCGCCGAGCAGGATACTTAGACAAACTCCTCTGGATGACAGGGACTTCGTGAATGAAGTTTTGAATACCCCAGAGAGTCTCGACCAGTCTGCAGACGCTATCAGACCTTTTGGCGTCGCCAGATTCGCAACAGAGACAGTTGGAAAGGTGAACAACGATGGTTCCAAAGGCACGCAAGAGAAGCGAGGTCTCGGCAAAGGCTTTCCGCATGATAGCGCATTCCAAGGTCCAGTCCTTAACAGCTGCGGTCACATCATGCACTTCACCTGTTTTGAACAATATCTAGTAGCAACGAAGAGAAGGCATACACAACATATCTCACGTAACCATCCAGAGCGACCCGACACGGTGGAGTTTATCTGCCCCCTCTGCAAAGCACTTGGCAACACATTCTTGCCAATCATCTGGAAGGAGAAGCACTATCGTCCTGCATCTACTCTTGACCAGCAGCAAAAGACCTTCGACCAATGGATTCTCGATCAGGAAGCACATAGGATTGCTGACGAAGTTGGCCAATTGCCGTCAAGCGTCTTTGTACGCGAAGCCCACATGGATTATATGCAAAAGTCCTTAATCTCCACGCTAGCGTCTTCTTTCCCACAGGCGTCTTCTGCGCATGCCATGGAAGCTCGTTTGATGGATCCGGATTCAGATACGCAAAGCTCCGAAGAAGAGTCAAGATCGATTCTACCCGAGATGGTTCGTAGAGTGGCCAATCAATTTGAGCTCAACACAGCTGGTCTGCCTGGACTGGAGACGCTCGTCAATTTAACACCGAGGCTGGAAAATCTATCAAACTTAGCCAGCAGATTTGATACTCGGCACCGACCTGCTACGCCATCTGCGGAGCTCAAGAGAGCATACAATCGCATCGAGGAGAGCCTAAGTCCGATAGGTGCCTTGAAGCCCAATACCATTGGACTTGAGCCTGGTACCCAATCTTCGACGATCCGCCTGGCTGAAACCCTTTGCAATACCTTGGCCTTCACCGTTTCGAGCATTGAGATATCTTACCGAGGAGTCGCAAGTCCTATGGACGGCGAGACTGGCACTTTCCTTGACACGATTTCGGAACAAAGCATGAAGACTTTACGTATCCTTTCTGAGACCGTCCGCACCACGACTGCCACGGCTGCCATTAAGAGCGGTATACCCGAGTATCTAAGGGAGACCAGAGTACACAGCTCATGGGCCGGTCAACTGAAANAGGTTCTTGGCGATGAGTCTGATGAAGACCCAGCACTCGCATATGCTTCGTTGCTCGGCCACGATTTGTTCACGTTCTTTGCCGGTTGTGTGGTCAACGAAGTACCAATGGGTGAGAATATGCATCACATTCTCAGGCTATGCTACTCCGCAGAATTGATCAAAGTCATCGTTACATTCCTATGCCGCGACTCGGCCAAAAATGCCCAGCAAGACCCTCAATTCGGTAGCTGGGATCTATCAGGGATCAAGCAGTTCCAAAGTTGGTGCAAGGAACAGGGTGCCATTGAATTCAGCCCACATATTTCAGGCTCGCGTCTATCCCAGCAAAGTTTCTGGGATCTGGAGTGGAACACACAGTATCTGAGCAAGTTGATTGACGCGTACGCTCTTACGTTCCTCAGGAAGGCTTTGCTTCTGACTCACATCCATTTCGGTGTCGACTTTGCGAACCCCAACGAGAATCCAGAATTGCCAGAGCTGCAACGTCTGGCCAGGACCCTTCGTCTTCCCTCTCCTCAGGAAGTAGTGACGCAGCTCGGCAATGACGAAGAGTTGCAGATGGTTGCCGCGCGTTGGATCAACAGCGTGCTTGTTAGCACTGCCACAAAAGAAAGATTGCGAACCGACGCCCAATATCTCAGTCACCCAACAATTTTCGAGCTCGTTGGCTTGCCTAAGCATTACGATACCCTGACAGAAGAAGCCATCAAGCGACGCTGTCCTACGACTGGCAAAGAAGTGACAGATCCCGCCATCTGTTTGTTCTGCGGAGAAATCTTCTGCAGTCAAGCTAGTTGCTGCATGACGGACCGCAACAAGGGTGGGTGCTTCCAGCATCGCGAGAAGTAAGTCATAGCAACCTAAACACATTTAGCACTACTAACAGCCACGTAGGNNTGCAGCGGTAACATCGGTATATTCATCAACATTCGTAAGTGCATGGTCTTGTTCCTGCACCATAGTCATGGCAGTTGGTACCATGCGCCTTATCTGGACCGTCATGGTGAGGTCGATCCTACCTTGCGTCGTCACCATCAGCTCTTCCTCAATCAGAAGAGATACGACAAGCTGCTCAGAGAAGCATGGCTTAATCACGGCATCCCTAGTGTTATCTCAAGACGACTAGAGGGTGATATGAACACTGGAGGATGGGAGACACTTTAAGCATATTGCATCAGGAGCATCATATGCATTTGGAGGAGTTACTGGGTGCTTTCATACATAGGTCATAGCAATGAGACTTGAATTGATCAATTTTATGACCTCAGTTCTCTGCCTGTGAACTAAGTCTGTCACAGCGACTCGAGGCAACGATCCAAGGGGATGTCCATGATGCGCTGTGCACCAGCTCTTGCTTACTTAGTTGCTTACTTAGCGGATAATGCAATTAGGTCTCTCTCCTAAGGGTCCTCACCTCAGCTTCAAGAGTGTTGTGTATTAGTATAGCTATACATGTGACAGGCTTCTCAGGGAGAGGGTGGTTGCAGTGTCTGCTTAGAGTACCGGTGCATGCGATGATCAAGCTGTCCGAAACCACAGCCAAGCTCCACAACCACATATGTCATCCATACATTAAACGTACACCGCGGTGTTGTTGTTTCCTCCATGGAAGTCCCCTGTCGTCCGTTTCAGCAAAGTGTCACAAGCATGTCACAAGCATGTCAGAGGCTTGTCAAAATTGTCATTTGGCTATAAGATCTGCACGCTCCGTCTCAGCCCTAAGCGCGTTAGCCCTGAATCCTCCAGATACACCTTCGGACGGTGCTATCCGAGAAGTCTGCGATATTAGCGTCACCGCGCACGCGCCATTACTGTCGTGTGAGGCTGGCTTAATTCTTCTAGCTTTTACGCAATTGAGCGAGGGCTACGCAAGGCAGGTGACGACGTGTGTGTATCATCAAGAGAGCAGGGTAAGATTGGAACGGATGTCGAGGAGGATGCACCAAGCCGGTGGGTGAGCGAAAGCTGCGGCTCAAAAACATTACACACAGAGCCAAGACCCTGGACTGTTAGACATGATCGGCGATCAAACAAGCGTCGGGCCCTGACGGGACTTCTAGACTTGGTCAGCTCAAAATCAGCGAACCATCTTTTCTCCGGAGTCTCTGTCCAGGCGTGTGCCCAGCCAGAATTGCGACAATCGCACAATCAAACACGACGACCCCAATCCCACGCAGATGATTCGGCAGGCAGATTACTCTGCAGGCAGTGGGAGTAGCGCTCCTGCTGGACTCGCACCGCATGCTGTCCAGTCCTCGAATCGGCCTGTTGTGCCCATCGTATCGCAACCCATAAGCAAGCCCATCGAATTACCGCCACAATACCGCCCAAGGAAGCCACGAAAACAAGTCAACGTCGCTTGTCAGCCCTGTCGTAAACGCAGATCAAAGGTGGATCCATCAACAACTTCCCCATCTGCTTGACCCATTGCGGTGACCATGGCATTCTGCGGGAATTCGGTATCAGCCCAGACTGACTTGTCCGTGTAGTGCACGGGCACGGCGCCATGCTCACGATGCGTGGCAGAAGGCAACGAGTGCGTTTTTGATGGACGAAAAGATGCACAAGAACGCAACAGGGAACTTCGAAATGCCGAAAAGGCCCTATCCAAGGTGTTTCGTGTGCTGAAAAAGCTCGAAGCCGGGGATGCTCCGTCGACGGCTGCATTTGCTCAGATCAAACGGTTGGCAGAGAACAGCACCGAGTTTTCTGCATTCGCCCGTGAGCTCTTGAATTTGGATGAGAAGACGAGTGCTTTCGACTTTGCCGGCTTCGATGGAACGGACTCTATTGTGCCAAAGCATGAAGACGAGTCGCGGGGATCAATAAGTTGGTCACATATCTCACCAGCACAGACTGGCGAAAATGAATCTACGGTAGGGCGACCGAGTGCTTCCATCAGAGCGATCACGGCTGACAATGCCATAGCCTCAGTCGTCANNAATCTACAAAGTCCGCCAGATGTTGCCATGAACGAAACTGCATTAACATGTTCACGGACACCTTCTACCAGCACAAACCTTCATGCCGAACAACTGAATGTAGGCTTGAGGTCCGACTTTGGCAATCTGCCATTTTCGAGTGCCATCAAGGCCAATGGCTACCCTGCGCACATCCAACAACAACAACTACAAAATCTCAGCACTACTGCGGAGTATAGCATGCTACCACTCCATTCATTCGAATCCGAGGCACTCGGCAGAGCATATCTGAGTTTCAGGGACGCAACACTGCAAATGATAGCCGATGGAATGCCCGCCCGCGACGTCCTTGGACGACACGATTTCATCAACCTGGACCTTTNNTTCTTCCGCGAGCGTCTGCCTACGGACGGACACTCTGTCAGTACGTTCGTCTGCGAGATTCTGAAGAACCTTGCAAATCCAGATATATACGCAAAACTGGCTACTATAGTCTTGCTAGGACCCTTAATGAAAGTAAGCAATGACCTTTTCTCTCATGCATCCTGCACGTTTCGAATGCTAATGGACGACAGTNGGATCTTGTTTCCCACATCAGAACACTATCGAAAGATACCAGCACTCATGCGACCCCTACCCAGCCAGAGATTTATTCCACACAGCCCAGCCCTCGATTTAGCACCTCAGTAAGCTTTTCATATCACGCTTCCCGCACAGAACCGAAGATCTAACACAACATCCACTCTAGCCNCAGCAATCCGCGGCGTCCTAATGACCGCCTACAACGAAGAATGGCTAACGCCAGAAAACCAAATCACCGCAGCCCCAGTCATAAACTGGCCGCACGAACTCGACAAGGCAGTCTATCACGACCTTACCGCCGGTTGTTTGCGCTTTACAAAGCACTTTGAGGACCACGTGTGTGACCCTAACAATTGGACCTTCTCAAAACGTGTGTTGGAAGTGTTTCCGAGTATACAGGAGCATGGCGCTATCATTGCACCCAGGCCTGGCGAAGAATGATGCTGGTCATCAAAATTTGCGACGGAGAGGGATGCTCGCTGAATTGAAATGGCAATGAAGCACAGGGCAAGAGGCATTCGGTACGATGTCAAGAGAAGTAACGGCCAGCAAAAGGAGACTCAAAACACGAACATTCTTATGGAGGGAAACAACGATCTAGCGATGTTAGCGATTTTTGCGGGACACAAAGTTCCATATCAATACTTTCTATGTTTGCAAGCAGGAATTCCTGAGGGAAGGACCAAAAAGGCATTCCGGTAGTTCCGCTTGACTATATCCTCCAACTGTAGATAAAAATATATATTAATTACTCATCAATTCGCTCAAGAGAGAAGTCAGTCGACCCAGATATTCCCAATGCTCTTTTCTCTACTCAAAAAAGAAACAACAAATTACACCAGCGGTAATCGAAAGAAGGCACGGCTGGCCAAATGACCAAGTCCATCTCCCTCGTCTCATTCGAACAAACTTCGATAGAGATATAGAGATTTGCTAAAGTGACATTGAAAACACGACATGGAAACAAGCCAAACAAATCTTCGGAGATTCCACCGAACAAACACGGAGCTGCCACCGCAGAAAAAAAAAAAGAAAAAAGAAAAGAAATAGCCCCTTGATCTACCTAATACAAGTGCCGAATTGGCGTGTTGCATGTTCATTTTCACATGTTGTGTAACCGGTTTTCGCATGTAGATGTTCCCGAAGAAATGAGACCTGCTGCTAAACGGCAAGAATGATTCCATGTTGACCTGCGTAGGCTGTGGTTAGGAACAAGGACATTGGGCTGTGTCTTTGGCGTGATCATAACCACATAGTCCTCGGACAAGTTTTCTTGTATCATGGTACAAAAACACCTTTATGAGAAACCTACTAAGCACGAAAACACGGTACCACTTGTCGTTTGAGCATGCCGGCCTTTACGTACCAATCAAAGGAGCCAGGACTTGAGCCGTTATCTAGAGAAGATCTTTATAGTCTTCCATGAGAACTTGCCTCATCAGTTCAACCACCGCTACACACCAGAGGCAGACTTGGTCCTCCGCTCTTGCCTCTTTCGTTTTTTCGTTGGCATCTGTTTTTGGACCGTGTACCTGATGAACTTCATTTCTATACGCAGACATAGATGTTGAGATGGATTTATCTATGGACGGCTCAACTCGTCGGCCCCACCCATCGTGCTTGGTTTCTAGTCAGGCGAACAGCGATGTTGGAGTAAGCTCAAACAGCAACAGATAGGTCAAACACCAGGCAGTCGATTCATATGCTAATTGCCAAAACAAGCCAAACAACACTATAAGAGTAAACTCCGTCAAGCGACTTGAGCTCTGCAGTGAACAACCAAAGTCACTTCTCTGGCCAAGGAACTCCATTCCACCGTAAAAGACACAAGAAAACAGCTTTCTCGATTGAAGCAGGCAGAGGTAGCCAAAAGAGGGGTTGCGACAAAGATGGACGCGAAGAAGGAGGCGCGTCATCAACGGAGTAGACCCCGTACAAAAATCACCTTTCGTCATTTTGGCCACCCAAAAACGCTGCCAAGGATGTGTAACCTCAACAGAGGAGCGCGTAGATATGCGACAATTCTGCAATCCAAGATTAGAAGAGGCATGAATTTCGAAATCTCATAGGTGGACCTTCATCTTGCTGATATGCAATCAAGGCGAAAGTTGCACACCTGATGCGGGACTCGTCAAAGGATTGGAGGATTGTTTTCGAAGTGCTTTTGCTTGAGGCTCTGCCACTGCAGCGAGACAAAGGGGTTAGCGCGTAAGTACGCAAAGCTGAAGGCTAGGTTTTGGGGCGACCTTTACATCGGTCATTGCCTCATCCCTTGTGATTTGTGTTTGAACATCGCTGGAATGCGACACGCGCAGACGGCATAGACAACCTCACACCATCCGTCTCAAGTAGCTGGCGCTGTGAGAGAAGAGGAGAAGACGTTTGTGACAGCCATCGAGTGTCCCTAACAGGTTTCGGAGCAGCATCATCCTAGCGAGCCCTCCATCAGGTACAGGTATCGCGCTACGTCATGAGCATAGCAGACGACGACAACTACATCCAAAGTGCAATCGCTGGCCTGACAAAGACACAAGAGTCTGGTGACTCGTGAAGGTATGTAATACGAAGGAACAGGGGCGGAAAGCGCCGGAGACTGACCGACAGGGGACACGTCTTGCTTTCGAGGTCGAGTTACCTGTTGAAATCTAGTTATATTAGGGTATACTGACAAGTAGTCTCTTGTACAAACTGGGTAGCGATTGTCCTGGTGCGCCATCGCTATCGACGAGTTGCAGAGCGACGAGCAGAGCGACGAGCAGAGCGACGACCGGTACGGGGTCAAAGACGCGGTTGACCAAGGGCAAGCCGACGTATTGATGCAGCAAAGGTCTGCAGCAGTCAACCGCTGGACGCCAAACTTAGACGGGCCTGGCTGAGTACTACCGACGTCGAAGCCTTCCTCTTGTAGGTGTTTCAAAACAAATCCGTCCAACTCTTGGATGTTCGAGGCCGCTTCGGACCTAGGCAACACAGGTACTGAGCAACGGACCACAACGATGAGGCGTGATAGCGATATGTGCCTTGACCTCTGTCAGGGTCGAGTGTTCGTGCTCCAGTGCACACAGCCGGGTAAGGGCATAGCTAATGCTTCTATGACTTGTCACAGCAGAACATGTTAATGAGTGCCGAGCAGATAGTGTGTCTCAATGGCATATTGGCGAGGATAGAGTCGACTCTTGTTGTTTGAAGGGTTGGTCGAGCTTCGTCCCTGCAAGAGATACGAGAGAGCAAGATGATGATGGATCAAAGTCGTCTGGGTGCTGATCAGGTGTTGTTGACTAGGTCGGAGATGGCAAGGCGTCTCTTTGGCGAATTGGGCGGCTCAATGCTCTCACTGCCGTCTTGACTGGCACTTCTCGGGTTGTCGCGGCCGTTCATGAGGTCAACTCTCTGGGTGATTTCGCGAACAGGATCGTGGTCGACAGTGGTAGAATCGGAAGGATGGGGGACACTCCGGCCCCAAACGAGTAGGTCCCCGTCCTTGATGAAGGCAAGCGTCGACGATGCATCGTGAGTCCTACGCATGTGGTCGAGGATGAAAATTGCCTCTTGGCGTGGACGGTCCATCAACATATGGACTAGGTCGTGGAGATCGCGCGATTCGGCTTCGAGGTTCTGGTACTTCCGCTTTATGGCAACCATGGGCGTGGCGTCGGGATCCGCTGACCAGGTACACTCGGAGCCTTTGGTGACGCAAACTGAGCAGACTGGACGATGGCCATCGCACNNTGCACGACAAGGTCAGTCGGTCGGTCCTGGAGAGAAGGCTCTGCCTTTGGTCGCTTATGCTATTGCGCCCACAACGTCGAAACATACCTTTGTTTTCCTCCGGCGACAAGCATTGCAAGCAACAGCTATCTGATGCCGCTTGGCCCTGCCCCTGGTTGGCGACTCCTCCTTGGCCGAGCCCGAACTTCTCCTCGAGCTCGTCGCGTTCTTGCCTCGAGAGCGGTCATTCATTGCTCTCGGACATGCAGCACAGAGCCGGCAACTAGACAGGGCCAAAACCCTTCCAACAAGCAAGTGCGTGGAAGGGGCTGGATCTTTGAAGAGAGGGTCAAGTCAAAACGACGAAACTTTGGAAACAACGATAGACGTGTTTTGATTAGGCGATTTGGCGGCAGTGTCGGGGTTGTCAGCCGTCGCCGAAAGATCAGATTTGCTCGCCCAGCACCTCTCAAAGGGCTGTGGTTTTGGCACCGGGAAGAAGCAGAGCAGGCGGCACCTAATGTAATGTCTGAGCGCAGAGACCGGAGAAATGACAGCGATGAGACAATGCGCGCATCATCATGGCATTCTGAAATATCACAGGGAAATTGCACCAAAATGCATGCTTGAAAAGTGCTGTTTCAGTCGAGAGGGAAGCAGCTCCGTTTGATTCCTCTCGCGCCACAATATCAAGCGTTGAGCCGCTTTCCCGTCTGCAGTCTGGCCACCCTCGGCCGTCTTGGACCCACAGAAACTCGGCGTCTCATCCGATGGAGCGCGGCAGCTTGGGCCTTGCTTCGAAGCCGGTGGAGCTCGCTCCGACACATATCAGGAGCTTCTGCCATATGAGCAGTTCATGCTATTCACGACAGTCTGTTCCATATTGAATAACCCTGGCTCATAACAGACAATATCCGTCACGTCGACATTTGCTCTGTCGAGAAAGAAGCTCTGCAAAATGCTCACTGTACCTAAAAATCCATGCCCTCCCCACTTTCCTCGCGCCCTCGCTTCTCAGCAGCTCGCTCTTCCTTCATGATCGCGTTTACGTGATCCCTAAACAGCTCAATGTAAGGCTTGAGACTCGTCTTTTGCCAATCTTGAATCTTGTCGTCAGTGCCTTGCCACGAGTCGATCTCGGACAACAATTGTTGCACAGTCGGAACCTTCTCCGGTTCAAATTCCTCGAACCGCCGGACGTCGATTGGTACACAAACTCTGCCCGTACCCGGATGAATAACGAATGGACTTTTGAGTAGATGGTTGAGCTTCTTCGAGACCTCGGCATCAAGACGTGGGTACGTGTATTCTAGACGGATGTCTTGTTTGGCGTGTACGAGCGTTTCGGGCGTAAGACTTGACAGAGATCCGGAGACGGAAGCCACAGCGTCAATGTCAGCCCATTTCTGTGTACTGCTGCGATGTGGTGTGCTGTCCCATTTTCTTTGTAACGCCGCTGTGAGGCTCTTGTCGGGCAAGAGTTGCAGCAAGTGTGCTGCCTTTTCTGGAGATGCCCAGGGNTCCTGTTCGAGCAGCACGTCGGTCTGGAAGTAGCCATTCAAGATCTTCAAGCTGCGNACTGAGCATAGTGTTAGCATGCGATGAGGCACTCGTTGCTCGGCTCGAACTTACTCCATGTGCGGATGTAAAGGTCTCTTCAGGTTCACCTTCTTGCCAGTCTTGTCACCTCCTTTCAAAAGTTCAAGATAGCCAGCGATTGACCGGCGCTTGTTGTCGTCCATGTCTCTCGCGCGCTTGTCACTGATCCAGGCGTGAGCACCACGTCTACCTGAGTAGACCCACATGATGTGTTTGAAACCAAAGTCGTCTCTTAGCGCCTTGTCTATAACCTTGATGGCCATGGTTATGAACTGCCAGCACTTCTGACAGATGCTGGCTCCAGAACAACACGTTCTGATTTCATCGTAGTCGGTCATATCGATATCAAAGACCAGCTCTTTGGCCAAGGGTTTGAAGGCACTTGCGTTGCGTAGCGTCTTTCTGTCCCGGGGATTTGCAGAGTATACGGGACCGATTTCGAAACGAGTGGGAGTGAGCTGGATACACTGCTTGCGTAGTTCTTCGGCAGAATTGAATGATTGGTAACGGATGTAAGCATCGTTAGGCAAGACAAAGGCCAATTCACGGTTGCTGAAGTCGGTCGTCGTGGTCGGGGAATGGTTCAGCCACTGGAAGAGGTATTTGAACGGGAAGAGTCTTTGGTAGAAAGCGCGCAGGACTTCTGCGTCTTTGCCGACGTTGGTGTTACCAGGCTTTCTGTATTGCGTTAGCTCACGCCTGACCTAGAAGGATCTTGACCTACGGCTCTGGCTGCGAGGATGCTTGAATTTTGGTCTGAGCACTCGATGAGAACTCATCGTCTTCATCCATATCATCNNGTCGTCAAACATGTCTTCCAGCGATGCCTTCTCGACCTCATTGACTGCAGGTGCTGGTGATGCTTGGGCTGTCTCATGTTGCGATTCTACTTGTTCGTCGAGGGCGCCGGATACAGCTTCTTCCATAACTGTGTCGTCGACAGGTGGCGACGATGGCGGATTCGGCGATTCGGCATGAGGCATCTTGTTGTTTGGTATATTGTGGTGTGTTTGAGTAATAGTGTTGATCCAAATGATCCTTGATTGTTGACGACGCGCTCTTGCATCGACAGACGCGCCGCGCAACGCTCGCGTTAGATTGGCCTTTGTGCACAAAGGCTGCATAATTATGCAACATCCTTCTTCCATCACAACTTACGTCCAGCGATACTGGTGTTCTAGATTACCTGCCGGTCATTCTCGTTTGCCTGACGGATGACACCAAGCCCTCCGTATAATAGTCGTGCAATAACAGAGCCTCGAAAGGAAAGGGCCCGGTCGATGTAGCCATTAACAGCTGCCTCTTCATGGATTTTGGAAGGTTGCCTCTGTTCTCGAGCGCACCTTCTCCAGGGAATCTAAGCATGTGCAAGCTGCGATAAACTACGCTTGCTGACACTTCCTTCATGCGTCGCATGCACCTCAAAAGCTGTTCCTGTTTTTCCCTCCATCAACCACGGTAATTCTTTGTGACTTCTCTCATGGCAGACCTGGACCTCGTTCCCTTTGCAGGCTATATCAGCGACGAGTCAGGTTTCTATGGCTCAGTCGAACTACGCAAGAACCTCGATACACGCAGTCAGAAAATCAGCAACAAGCAGCTTGTTCAGCGTTGGAACAAGGATCAAGCAGCATATCCTGCCGCCGTCTCTGTCACGACCACACCGGCAGAGCCTGTCATTCATTACAACAGACTAGAAGGCGTCACAACAGCTCGACAGCTGACCGAAACAGTGGATGAGTTTGTCAAGCGCCTTCCACCCAGAACTACTTTCATGAAACCGTGGATCTGGATCACATGTCCTATAGTCAATGGCAAAGGCAAGATAGCGGCATTCCGACACAATCTAGAGCAGGAAGAATCACCAGAGCAAATGACGAACCGCGCTCATGCTTTGTTAAGCCAATTTGCTGCCGAAAAAGAAAGAATCACCAGTGCCAATCCAAACTCGACGCAATCAACCATCACGAGAAAGCTAGGATCTCTACGTGAGCAACTGAAAGAAGACATCCTCGATATCGCGGTAGCCAGTGGAATGACTAACGGCAAGGTAAGCAATCTCTCAAATTCACAAAGCACCATTTTGCGATCTTCAAAAGGCACAATGGTTTTCGCATTGAACAAGGGCCCATTGAGAGCATTATCGTCGCAAGCTCTCTATGGCAACGATGCTTGTTTTTGAAAATACTGTGACTATTATCATGAATTTTGATTTACTGACATCACGATCTAGTGGATGCTCTTCCCAAAACCAGAAGATGTCAACAGGGTGTGGAAGCTCGTCGCCGAAGCTGTTGTTGATGGCAGACTGGGTGATACTGCCAAAATCGCACCAGCGGATCCGCCTGACCCTTCTGTTCAGAAGAAGAAGCAAACAAGTCATCTGATTTGTGTGTACACCAGAGACTTTTCTGATCTCGACGATGGCAGAAGAGTGCTCGAAGAGCTGATTGAGCTCGGCCTCGCTCCGCGTAATGCTGCCGACGGTGCAATCTACTACAAGGCTGACGCATACACCTACCTCAACATTGATTCTTCAAACCCCTATGGCCTTAAGGCTAGCCTTTACTCCAGCAAAGACATTGCAAGTCTTTCGAAGACCGAGAACCAGCCAAAGAGAAAGCAGCAGACCTTGACCACTATGCTTGGTGGCAGGAAGAAGAGAAAGACATGAACGGAAAGAGGGGCCGGATGCTCGCTATTGTTCGCTTGACAGGGCTTGTTATGCTTCCCACCTTACCGTACACTTGCTTACCACTACATAACATCGCAACGCAATGCAGGGAGACTTGCATGTTGTATGGCAATTGATGCTGAGCTCAGCCAGTCGTAAGACACGACAAAGTTGCTTCCTGTACTGACTAGAATCAAACCTGACTTTTGCAGTCTTTTGCAGGGATTTCTACCATTTCCATTGCGACAGCTCGTGCTGCCGTGGTATACCTACATATTACTCTCGTTGTTTGGCAGTTCACGTGTTCGCTCCATACCTGGCTACACACAAGGATTCTGCTTGCGGCAATTGCGGTCAACATGCTTCTTCTATCGAGTAAAGCAATCGAATAAATATCGAGTAACACATCCAGAACCCAGGCGATTTCAGGATCAACAGCAAAGGCTAAACAGGCACGTTATTAGAGCTTCTCCGGCCATCTCCGCTCACCAGGATTGACGACTGCCGCATCGTTCAGCTTGCCAGCCATGGATGCTTCCTCGAGCACGCTTGTAAGACAACAGCGCGATGCGTTCACGTCTCTATATATACCGACATGTGTTTCCTTATCGTCTACCAACCGTTCCATCATCTCTTATCTGTGGCCGGAATGCTAAACTCAAATCACCATTGCCGGTCGGCTCCGACATTAACCCGGGCTCGACTTCTCTTATCAGCGCGGCCAGCAGCAACGCCGGTCCAACGCTGCACGCGCCTCTTCACGGTAACCTTGGCCTGAGTTTCTATCGAGTAATTCTCTCGGTTCAATGGGATGTGCTGGCCCCCGGAAGGCAAGTCAATGGCCGGTTCTGGTGAGCAGTCTGCTCCTTGCCTCGGCGAAGGCCTCTGTTGCTTGTTGGCTTTTCCAAAGCCTCTGCGCGTGCCGTTGTCTAGAGTAGAGGCATGTCATGTCGAGCGGGTAGGCCCTGGCGGCGGCCCTCGAAACACCTTTATGTACCCCATACAATAAGAGCGCCCTACCCCAGATCTCTCTTGCTCTCTGACATCTTTCCTCCTCTACTCTTCTCTTTTCCCCCTGGTTCAATCTACCTTACAATCTATTGTTCATTATCCCCCCACTTTCGAGTTGATCTTGTAGCGATAACAACAGTCAAACACGCCCGAGCGGTTGCACCAGACACATACCTATACAAAGACCCATCCTCCAACCCCAAAGAAATGGCACCTCATGCCCCCTCTCCTGCTGCCCAATTGGGGACCGCTTCGCCAACACCTACACAAGCACACTCCGACATTACCGTCCTAGCGTCCTCTCGAGCAGTGATCAAAGGCCGCCTTACAGCCGCAACGATTGTCATGTCAACCGCGACAGGCAAGATCCAGTCGATCTGGGAGTCAGTGTTGCCCGCCTCGTCGTTCCCCGCTGGAACCNCCTATGTCGACCACTCGCCGCAAATCTTGATGCCAGGATTGGTAGATGCACACGTGCATTTGAATGAGCCTGGAAGAACAGAATGGGAGGGCTTTTGGACAGGCACACGGGCAGCTGCGTTTGGTGGTGTAACGACGGTGGTCGATATGCCTCTCAATGCTATCCCTCCTACAACAACGGTTGCAGGATTCAAAGAGAAGATTGAGGCTGCACAGGGCAAGTGCTGGGTTGATGTTGGCTTCTATGGCGGCATCGTGCCTGGCAATGTTGAAGAATTGAAGCCATTGGTGAAGATGGGTGTTCGAGGCTTCAAGGGTTTCCTCATCGACAGCGGTGTATGTATAGCCCATGATTGGGAACTCAGCATGCACAAAATAACAATCATCTAGGTCGAAGAGTTCCCCGCCGTGTCTTCCGAGGACATCTCGAAAGTTTTCCGCGAGCTTGGTGACGAGCCCACGACAGTCATGTTCCACGCAGAAATGATTCCTCCGGTCACAAAATCTGTCGGCGACGACGTACAAGCCTCAGACNCCCCATGGCTCCCACCGGTCCTCTGGACGTATACCAAACTTTCCTCGACTCGCGTCCTTCAACCTTCGAGACCTACGCCATTCTGGAGATTCTGAGTTTGGCACACCTGGCACCGCAACTGCCTTTGCACATTGTGCATTTGTCAGCTGTCGAGGNCCATCCCTATGTTGCGTGAAGCACGCGCCAAGGGTGTCAACATTACCGCAGAAACATGCTTCCACTACCTCTCGCTAGCAGCAGAAGCCATCAAGAACGGAGACACAAGACACAAATGCTGCCCGCCCATTCGCAGCCAGAGTAACCAAGACGGTCTCTGGCACGAGATGTGCAGACCCGACGACAGCGTCATCAAAACCGTAGTCTCTGACCATTCTCCCTGCACGCCAAACCTCAAACTGCTGCCTGCAAACGTGCCGGGCGCCATTGAGACCACCAGCAAAGACGGCGAAGGCGATTTCTTCTCCGCCTGGGGCGGTATCAGCAGCGTAGGCCTGGGCATCAGTGTTCTGTGGACCGAAGCCGCAGCCCGCAACATCACCATCGAAGACGTGGTGCGTTGGTGCTGTCTCAACACTGCCAAGCAAGTTGGTCTCGAGCACCAAAAGGGAGATCTTGCTGTTGGTCTTGATGGCGACGTTGCAGTCTTTGACGACGAGGCTGAGTTTATTGTTCAGCCGAATACTATGCTTTTCCGCAACAAGTGCAGTCCTTATCAGGACAAGACACTCAAGGGTGTTGTCAAGGAGACTTGGCTTCGTGGCCGCAAGATCCACACTCGCGATCAAGGATTTGTCGAGAAAACTGGTCCTGCTGGGCAGCTTCTGCTTGAGCCCAGAGTCAAGGCTTGAATGCTGGAGGCATGATCCGCTCATACAAGGTTCTGCATATGGGGATGGGAAGATTTTGTCGCATTTAAGCATATTCTTTCCTGGATCACTTGAGCGATATACTACAAGCTGTTTGAGATACATGAGTTGCATCTACGCATCACGTTCATCGAATCACATATTCCCCTTTCTCTGAGTTGGTTTAGACACCTCTTGTTGTTGCTCCCCTTTAGTTGTCTATCGTGCCTTCTGTTTTCAATTGGTTGTGCCTTCCATCTTTGTTTGGTTGTTCCTTCCACCTCTATCCACATCTGATCCATCGTGTCTTCCTCTGCTATCCTGTGGTGAGTCCCTTCCTCGTTCGATCTCTTTCCTTCCTGATTGGGTTGTGGCACTCTTTCTTTCTAGAAGAAACTCACCTGGAAGCAAGGAAACCTGAGAAGTTGATGGCTATATCACATCACCATGTTGTTCTGCTCCATGGTTCCGAGCATTAGCAGCTATTCGTAGGGTGATGATGCTCTCTGTTCGGTAGGTCACCGTCCCTGAGAGCTCGTACGAGCAGGACTCTCCATCACTGAGATCTTGCGATGACGTGGTGTTGGAAGTCATGATAACAAAGCTTTCTGGGAGGTAGACGGGCCCTTTAGCAGGCTGATTCACGTGAAGTAAAGAAAACGGAAGTTGCAGAGGATCATAATTGATTTGGAAAGTGAAATCTTGGCATGAGCGAATAGACAGTACTGAAGAGTATAGAAAGCTAAACATTCCTTGCGTGCCCGTAAGGCAGCTGATAGTAACACCACTTCATGCAACCGTCGCTGTGCGCGAAGCCGAACCCAAAACGCCATATCCCAGCGGAGTACATCTCACGCTTTTCGCTTGCTACAAACACAGAACAGAGAGAAGGGGTACAGAAACTCGGACTAGAATCTCAACGTGGCTTTGTCGAGATGTCTCAGTGCCTGGACGTCGCGCGCAGCGTCGTAGCCCATCTTGTGCACGGGAATGTCTTGAGGACGGCCACCGATAGGGCTGCGGCTCGCGGGGCGGCCAGCATTGAGTGACTGTGGGTTGCTCGTCTCGTGGATAAGAGAGCTGATGCTTGGAATAGTAGTACCACCACTGACAGGAGGCAGAGTGGCAGGAGGCAGTTTGGTGGACTCTGTGGGAGCGCCTGCAGCAGTATCTCCCAAAGATCTCGGGCTCGGAAGAGGGGGAGGAATAGTCTTTCTAGAGTCGTTGGCCAGAGCAGGGTCGATGGAGGGTTGTCCGTGACTAGGAGGACGTGACGAGCGATCTTGGAGAGAAGGACGGTGGGCGTGGTTGATCTGAGGCAGAGGAGGAGGGTGGTTGTGGATGGGAGTGAGTTGCGGGTGATGATGATGGTGATCAGGCGGCGCAGGAAGCGCGTTATTGGACAGTGGAGCAGGCGCGCGGTCGAAGGCAGTAAGCGGAGGAGGGTAGTGCTGGGCGTGCTGTGGAGGGTATTGCGAAGGATGGAGGTGGTGCATGGGCGAGTGGTAGGCACCGTAGGGCGAGTAGTGCGGCGGCGGAGTGTGCATGGGGCTCGGGGGAGCCCAGCCGGGATGGGGATACGACATGGGACCATGTGTGTATTGCGGTCTTGCGTAGGGAGCGCCAATGTTTGCAGACTGATGAGGAGAGTTGGCAAAGGCTGGGCTGGTCATGGGGCCTCTTGTGACGGCGGGGATGGCGTTCTGTTCGTGGACGGTCGACTCGGGGTACATGCCCTTCTCGGGACGGATGTGACGCAGCTGAGGGTCGCTGGAAGGCTGCTGCAGGTTTTGCGAGACGGCGGTAGAGCGGGCGAAGTAGCTGATGAGATGCAGGTGCTGGCCGTTGGATGTCGTGATGCTGAACGACTGCTTGATCAGGCCGTCGGGCTTGTAGCGGTAACCGTCAGGACCATCATCCGAGGCGTCGTGGTCTTTGGCAGCGGGCGCCTTGGGTGCGGCGTTGAAGGTGCTGCCGCCGCGCTTGCCCTCCATCTCGCGGTATGTAAGGAAGCTACCCGACACGCGACTTGCACTCCATGACTTTCCGTCCGTCCAGCGTCTCATGCCAGCCTCGCGCTCGTCCCACACAAAGACGGAGCCGGACTTGATCGAGAGTCTTTCCTTTTCCGACAGGCGGCGCTGTACTCTGGGCAACAGACCAATCCTGCATGCCTCGAAGAGTAAGATGGCATCTCCTGGTGTTCGCACGTGTCCGTAGTATGTCTCCATACTGGCTAATGTCTTGCCTGTCGAGGCGAAGACAGGTGTTAGTTGAAAAGAAAGATTGTTGGCGATGATCGAAGAGTGTGGGTCAGTCTTAATGATTTTAGCACAAGCTGCAAGGGCGTGGGTGAGCCAGATCTTCAAAGTGGTAGGTGTGAAGGAAGAAAGATTGGAGGAAAGAAGCAGAAGCAGCAGCAGGCAGAAAGAGCAAGAACAAAACGAGTTGGCCAACAGGTGCGAACACGAAGGGAATGCCCTGCGCATGCGCTTACTGGCCCTTCGACTAGCTTCGCTTTGATGAACCACCAAGACACCAAGAATTGCTAAGGCCACACGCTAAACCCTCTTTCCTACCCCAGTTTTGGCCTGGCTGAGAGTCTCGACATGCGCCCTCGCGAGAACTGTTCGTTTTTGTCTGCGTTCTTCGTATGTCCCGATGGCCGGAGAATTGTTCAACATGCCCTGCTCAAGAACCTCGTTTCTTTTCGCCACTGCAGCCATCTACAGTCTCTTCTGTCTTTCCAGAGGAGTATGCTCGGTTCGCCGGCTACCTTGACCTGCCCTACGTGGGCAACGTTCAAACTAGCAATGTACTTAAAATTAACGTTAAAATGGTGGATCGACTCGTGTCGACATGTTTAAGCGAACTCTGGAGGGGATGCGAGTCGCTCCTTCGCAAAAAGTCACCATCTCTCTGTTTGTCATCCATTCGCTGTCGCACAGCGGCCACATGAATCGCTCTTTTTTAAGCCCTAACGTGCCATTACAATCCGCAACTCCGATTGCTGCCAGTGATCCCCGATGCTCCTTACTGCACTCCACCACCTCTGTCTGATAGGCCAAGCATTCTTGACCTCGCGCTTGGCGGCCTGTCTCGATCATAGCGCACCCTGGCGCCGATCTCGACGAGACAGCTAAGTCACAAGCCAAGGATGGCTGTGCAAGAGCGACAAGGCAGGCCAAGCACCCGTCTCCACCCCGACGATGGGGAGTATCTCAATCTGGCTGAACCACCAAGAACTAAACGTCGCCGTGCATACCCGTCATGCCACGCCCAGAAGGACAAGAGCTCGATTTAAGAGTTTGGAGGCGTCTTTGTGGCACCGCACTAGGGGTTCGCCTTTTCCTGCGTTGGATCGTCGTCAAATCAAACGACGTCTCCGTCTTCCCGGATCGCCAGTGGACAGAATATCCTCGACCATTTCCAATGTCACAAAGTGAGGACGTCGGCTGGCCACGTAAGCATTCCCACCAAGATCCTTCGCAAACATCCCAGAGAATCGATCTGCTTGAAACTCTTGATCTTATGGGTGATGACAGCCAAATCAAAACCTAAAATGGCATGTCACCATCTGACCTAAGGCATCCAACAGGGTTCCCGCCCCCAAGCCCGTACAAGATCCAATAGATCTCGGCACTCTTATCAGCTCGGGTTGTGCATACACACTGAACGCTTTAGTGCTTGGCCTCCTGCTCCTTCCGAGCCCACTCAAGCGCGAAGAGTGGACACTGCAGCAATTCCAACATTCTTACGAGAGCTCGTGAAGCTTTTTCTCTCAGTCACGATTGACATCCCGTCGTCTGGTAGGGAGTCACGTCATGTGTCGCATGAAGTTGATTTTGGGTTTGTGGTCTGGTCTACGTTATCAAGGATAGAGTCGAAATTAAAGAATCCGTCCACGAGGACGGGACAAAGCTTGGCTCCACGCATTGTACGAAGGAGCTAGTATCGAACCCTAAGCGCCACAGAGACCCAGCCAGCCCACGAAAACGGGCAAGTCTTACCACGCACCCCCCTTACCTTTGGCCGAATGCTGAGATATACTTTATACAGGTCTCAGAGCCGGGCTTTCCAATTGCGGCCGTGTGAGCGAGGGAAGAGTGCGATGTGGAGTGGTAACGATTATTGACTGACGTGCCTCATCCGTTTACCCTCATATGACATGGATCACACCGCTGTATCGAAAGGTAGAGTTGTGTGTCGGAACAGCCTGGCTGCGTGTAGCTTTTCCCGGTACCGCATGCTTCTTGTCGTGTGTTGGATACACGAAGGAATGGAACAACAAACGCCGCAGTACGGAACCTCTCGGGCTCGAAAGCAAACACCGCCTACCACCAACGAGGCACAGAGAATCGGCCCTTATGCTTGATCATCCATTGAGATGATCTGGGTTCAGCGCTTCTCATCGCCATACTCTCTTGCTAAGTTGTAGAAACTTGGGGAGTGGGATGTACTGTACGTCTTTGCTTGACAGCTCGACCCGAGAGAGCCTCACAAGGTACAGGTACGTATTTTCTCCGTGTGCAACCCACATACTTCCGCCCCTCCACTCTATCAGCTAGCCGAGAACGTTCTTTTCAAGCATAATTCCCCAGCTGCTGTGCACGCAGGCACGGCGGGGATAGTCAACGTTAGGGCTGTTGTGGTCAATTCCATAAGGCCCTTTGTTGAACGAGAAGACTGCATATTTGTATGTCTCTCACGTTGCACTCCGAGTCTTTCTCTCCTCTGATGAAGTATTCTGTAGAACGTTACGCTGCAGTGCGGACTCCGGGGATATGGGCCGTTGGTCTCGTGTTTTGTTCCCTTTTGTTTTTTTCATCGCTGAGATCACAGGATTGACTCCGTGTTTGCCGGGTGCTTGCACGTGGTACTTGATCCAACAGCTGCCTGCGTGTCAGATCTACGATTTTGACACTGCAGCCGGAAAAGCTAGAGTATCTTTCTTATCGAACTCTTTCTATGCCGTGCGCAGAAGGCTGTAAGCAAGGCTGCCCAATGATGGGCATAGGAAGCGGAAGGGAGTGTGAGGAGAAGCAGAATACAGCAGTATTCCCGCTGATGGAAAGAATCAGATTTGGTTGTAGGAGAAAGGCCAACAGGGCCGCGTCATGTTTCATCTATGCAATGATGAGCCTTTTCAAGCACGTGAAGCTCTGCCCGAAGAAGTAGCCTTGTTTTTGGCCTGTCCATCCATGTTCCAGAATCTGCTCTTGTATGCAGGGAAGGAACTTTGGTTCCATGTGTTGACCAGCAAGCTNGTTCGTAATGTACAGTCAGCAAAAAGCTCTACGGCCAGGATGATGTCGCTGTGTCCCGAGATGTTGTGTGAAGGGCATGAAGAAGGGAAGAAAACGCACTTCTGTGTCCTGTCTGCAGATTCCTCTTCACTGATCTCCTTGACGCCGACTTTCATGCCGTCTTTTGTGAACATGACGTTCTTCTTCTCCATTGTCTTTTTCCCTTGNTCGGCGAGATCGTTGGTCCAGAGGTACATCNNTTCGAGCTGTGTCAGTTGCCATTGCGCGTAGGCGGAAGTGGACAAGGGAGGTCTGACCTGGTAGCCGACGAAAGCGAATGCGCCAACCACGACAAAGAGGATGATGAGGGGAAGCAGATTCCAGATGGCACCCATGATTGCGGTCGCAGTGTCGCGGCGGATGCGCTACGGAAGGTGTGCTCAGGTAGGCGGCGAACGGATCGCGGCGGGTGACAAGACGCAAGTCGCCGTTGGTCTGCAAGAAGAAAGACACGAGTGAAACTTGAAATAAGTCGTGAGATTGCGAGTCGTATTCCTGAGATTGAGAGCCCACTAGGGTTGCGTATTCGTCAAGCGCCGAGCGCGACTCGTGTGATGAGGAAACACCAGGCCCGTGCACGCGGATCACTGGAGATGCATAAATATACAGTTATTCTTTGATCATCGAGACGCCTGTGCACTTTCTTCTACATTCACATTCGAGAAGGCGGTTCAAAACGCTCAGCCTCGTTTGGAGCCGCCATGCTCACCAACTGATACGAACTGTAAGGGCCAACGACTATCTAACAGTCTCGCTCTTGTCCGGAAGGTTTTTGTTTGGCGTCGTGAACATGAGCTGAAAGTAGTCCAGCTCGCGTGGTCAGCCATGGTCGGCATGCCACTCCTATTTTGTATGTACAACCGCCACTTTGTAAAATCCTCTGATTTCCTCTCAGCCACCAACTTCTCTATTGACAGTCTGTTGCAATGGTTCTCAGCAGGTACTTTGTGTAAGCTCTTGTATCGCAGCAACAACTCTGACGAGCTGTATAGACCAGAGCGTTGTGATAGATCCTTGGCTCCTCTCAAACTAGAGAAGTTGCTGCTTTGTGGTTATTGAAAGTACAAGAAAGTTAGCGGCTGGATCACTGCCCACTTATGGTTTCGCTTTCGGCTGGAAGCTTGATTGGTCTCAAACTATCATGCTTCCTTGATAGCCTGTATCAATGTTCGATCGCAATGTCATGTCGGATCCCAGGAGCCAAACGCGTACTCATGTGCCAGGCACAAACTTGTCTTTGCGATCAGACGAGATGAGGAGAGCCTGCTCCAATCCACACTCTTTTGCTATCTTGGCAAGACGGCCATAGATATACAGCCACTGGTCCTTTGATATCCGTGGGCAACTTGAGGCTGCGTGGAGAGGCCAGATTAGCGAGTAACCACCTATCAAATCGACTATCGTGTCCATCTGATCCGGTGTTCGTACTGCCTGCTTTCCCATTCCCAACAAGAATGGAACACTCGAGCAAATGTCGTCGACAGTGCGTTGTTCGATCCACCGCGTATGGATGTAGCGGTCATCCATTGGATAGTCATATGGTCGAAGCCATTCAAGTCCGTTCAGAATCACCTGCGCACACAGCATGTGGCACGAGTGTAGCTTGTTCAGCACGCCAGCCTTGTGTCCGTCGACGAAGGCGTGAACAGGGCCTACCCAGGCATCCGCGTTAAGAGGGTCTGCTGGCTTCTCTGGTATGTAGTCGATCGTATAAGGTAGCCATTCATCAGACAACGATGCCGCCCAGTTTTGCATGGTCGCTTCCAGATGACAGGCTCGTTCCATCAGCACTTCCATGTCTGCCATGCTCTCGGCATCCCGTTGTCGCTCACAGACACGTCGGGTCTTTTCCATCAACGACGGAAGCTCGATGGTACAGTGAGTGAGATAGGCCAGTGGATCATCCTCGGTTGTATCGCATAGCCAGTTCATCCCTGCCTCGAGCTGTTTGCTAGGCTTGCCTTGTCTTATGCAGTTGATGAGCACAAGAGTTCTCGCTGCGCGGAAGAGCGCCAGACTTTGCTCGTTCTCGAGTTGTTCCATCCCTCTGCTTTGGACAATGGCACTAGCACCGTCTACGTGATTTGACCATGCATCAATGGAATGATTTGTAGCTTTTATAGACNNTGTCGAGATTGGTCAGTGATGGATCTTCCTGTAGGACTACGCTTCGAGACTTACCTCGTAAAGAGACAATAACAAAGTTGCTTGCAAAGTCTCGTCTGATGTTGCTTGCATTGGATCTTGGAGGGCCCCAGCAGCAATCCGCATAGCCTTGCCATAAGTATCGGCTGCGCGGTAATGCAAATGCTCCTGATTCGGTAATTGAGAAATAGCACACAGTGCTGCTGCGTGAGTAGCAGTCTGTAGCAACGAGCCCTTTGCAGCATTGCTGTACATTGGAGCCAGGAAGGGAAGGAATCCACTGACGGTATCTTGAGTTCTGTACAGTCGAGCAAAGTTTCTAAAGTACACCTGGACGACTTCTTCTTCTATAGAGAAGGTAGGCTGCTGACAGATAGTCGTCCTGGCTGCAAGTCCCATTTGTGAGAGCCCCTGCCTGAGCATTATCTGGTTGTGCGGACTTAACCCTAGATGAGAGTCGATGAAGGTGATTGGCATATCGGTCGAGACATCTGTCTTATCGGCCTTTGCACGTGCTATCGCAGTTCCGTTCTTGCTACTACAGTATAGTGTGTCAGTCCTAAATCGTACATGGCTTGCGAACAGCACTCACCTTGTCGAATCAGGAGATCTGGATGCTCGCGGCTTTCTTGCTTTTGTGACTCTACCGGTCACTTTCTCTGTCTGGTTCCGGAAGATATAGTCTGCTTCATCCTTGTAGCCCAAACATACTCGCGAGCTCTTCTCACATTGTGTGCATGTTGGTCGACCTTCATCGCANCTATATTTCTGTGAGTGACTTGCATAATAAACGGAATCCTGCTTACCCACTTTGATCTTTCGCTTCTTACACGTGGCACAACCTCGACTTGGCTTGCTTGGTTCAGTCAGCTGAAGTGTTTCTATATCTGTTGTTTTCTGTCTTTCTGCCTTACCCCCGTACACCATGCTTGCTGGTCGAAGCGGGTGATACACAAAGCGACAAGAAACGTATAGAGAATCACACCTGGGGTTCCTGCAGAACTACACACAATTGCTGCCTAGATGACCAAGACAAGGACGCAACTGCTTGGAATTTTCAGGGATGTTATTTGCATCAATCTCACCTGGGAACCTTCGTACTGAAGTCATTCTCGCAAGCATTTCCTTTTGGGTTCGGCTGGTCTTGAAAAGTGTCGGAGCTCGGAGACCGTGATCGCCGACTTGCCGTACCGAGCCTTCCGAGGACCTTATCTTTCTCGAACACGTTTAGAGCCAAACATCTCTCTATCTGATGTATAAAAGCATCTTCCCCGGTCACAATACGGAAAGACTCTTCGAGTTGAATAGGAATACCGAATCATCTGTTTTCTTGACTGCTGCCAAGGCATGAAGATCCTCATGGAACATCACCGGTATGCAGACAGCACAGCACGCTCGGACAAATGCTGATGTCAAGTCACACGACATGATTGCTGCGAGAGGCGTTTCTCCTGCTTGCCAGTTGCTATAACGTTCTCATGCATCTCGTGTTCTGGCAAAAAAATTGCTCATGAGCAAGTGGGATACGTCCGAGCTGGTTTTGTATTACAGTAACAGCCAGATGGCTAGGCTTTATATGCGTATGCACAACTCACAATCTACACTCCACCACGCATAACTCTACCACCAAGTCATTGAAATGAGCCAGGAAAATTATGAATCAATAATACTTGACCTTACTACGTAACCTAGTGTAGAAAGTACTTAGATCAAATAAGGTTCCGCTATGTAATAGCAGATAGAAGATAGTAATTAGAATCTTAATTATAATGCGCCCGGAACGAATTCTTGAAACAATAATAGTAACAAACCTTATTAAAAGTTAGGTATAGCTTTCCTACTTGTGCCTATAAATCCTATTGTTTACCCTGCTAAAACCATTGTTCTTACGGGCCTTAGAGGGGTAAGCGGTACCAAAGCGGAGACTCGGTACATGTAGTCCGACTGGGCCCTCAGGTTAACTAGGGATGCCGCTACATTCTCCCGAGGAGTAGAACCACAAATTGAATCCTTCGCCTGGTAGATCAACAGGTGGATTAGGCACTATGCAGGATGCAGGAATGTGAGTACCAGTATTCTAGGCAGCAAAACTCGCTGCTTCCCTTATCCTTTGTTCTCCTATCATCTCATCCGATCGACGATCAGTGTGATATGGAGTCGTAACTGGTCAACACAACTGACGATTCGATATGGAGCGGCTGTGTTTCTTTGCATATTGTGCTTGGTGCTATTCTTGCGCATAAATGCTGGTCCTAAACCCATCGGGCTCAAACCAAGACTTCGCAAGCTTGTGGAAAGCCGCAATGATGCCAAAGAGTTCGGTGTAGAACATGCATTTCCTGACATAGGAATCGTCATGGCAAAGACTCGACCTGAAAATGTCAACTGGCTACTGGATCTTCACCAGGACTTGCCATTCCGGCCTTTCATCTACTCTGTAGATTCGTCTGTCGAGCCTGGTTGTCTGGCCCCTCGTTCAGGAAGAGGCAGAGAGACTGCAGCATACCTGTCTTACATCATCGACGACTACGATTCGCTCCCAGGATATTCTGTATTTATCTACGCAAAGGATGAGCAATGGCACAAAGATGTTCTCGGACAAAAGGCACCAGACACGATCAAAGCCCTTCGCTTTCAACACATCAACGCCACTGACTTTGTCAACCTACGCTGCACATTGTTTCCTGGATGTCCACTTGGGCTAAATCCTCTGGATCCTCCCGAGCAGGACATCCGCAACAAAGACACGAGAGCTTTCTTTGCGGAGATATACATGGAGCTATTTGACGTCACGCGCGAGAAGGTACCAAAGCATATTGGCAACGTCTGCTGTGCACAATTTGCTGTCACTAGATCTCGCATCATGCGGCGGCCAAAGTCAGATTACGAAAGGATGCTCAGATGGACTGACCAGACTCAACAAGCTGACTTTGCTGTGGGCTGGCTGTTCGAGAAACTGTAGGATATCGTTTTCGGGATGGACGCGATAAAGTGAGTGTACATTTTCTGAGCGCTCTGGGTTATTACTAACGTGCGATATCTCAGTTGTCCCGACTATGAGCAGTGTCGCTGTGATATGTATGGATGGTGTGGACCCTTGTCCTCAGGGAAAGTTCTGAGGCCTAGCTTCACTTGAGAGGCCCAACTATTCTGTCGTCAACTCCTGCATGAATTACGAGACCAAATCCGAACACATCGAAAAGAAGGCTGCTATCCTAGTTACGTCCATCACTACAGGTCATGGTGCTTTTGGGCAAGGCGTACGCGCCCGCCTCGAGCAAATATGCCAAGAAGTAAAGGTGACAAGGGTAGACGAATTCGAATGGACTGACCGTGGCATCAGTTTGAGGGACTCTCTTGTCAGATTAGGGGACTCGGCCAGCGATCCATTATCTCCAAGTGAAGAGCTCATGGAATTAGCTCGTCGTGAATGTTGCTACCATTGTCTAGACACATCCTGAAGGGTGAGAGCTTGGCCCATCCTTGTGAGACGTCAAGTTGGATAATTTGCCAGCAGTACAGCAGTGACAACGAAACTAGCTTCATCATCCAATTGTTCACCTCCGTCCTCCAATTTATGTGATGTCGTCCAGACATGGTGACGAAGATGGAAGGTGCACCCGAAGTTTCGTGGGGCTCGGAAAGCATGTTCCCGAGCCGAACGAAATCAACCATGATCTTATCACTCGACCGTTTTCTGCAACATCATCTTCTGAACTAATGTCACCTTGATAATTTAATCTTGTCGCCTCCTGGACCTACTCATCATGGGTATCACCGAAGGATGGAAAGACAAAATGGCTTGGCCGCGACTGGTCGCGTTCATGGTCATCTTGTTTGTTCTTCTGACCACTGTGAGCTCCGTGATGAAGAGGAAAGAAGCTTTCAACCTTCCAGCAAACGGCCATCCAGGAGACGAGAAGCCACAAGAAGATGTAGCAGTCAACACATGGTGTCCAGTGCCGGAACTGCCCACTCCAATCCAAGACGGCTTGGTTCAGCTGGCCGACTTTGGAAACAACAAGGACTTGATAAAGCAGCAGGTTGAACGCCTCAGTGCTGCTGTCAATATTCCATCTATCTCGTATGACGACAACGACGATGTGGATAAAGACCCGAGGTGGCATGCTTTTGTCACTCTGCATGAGATTTTGAAAGCCCAATTTCCAAAAGTGTAAGCGAACACTACAAAGATCACTGAAATCAAACTGACAATGCATGCAGGCNATGAAAAGATGAATCTCGAAATAGTAAATAGCTACGGTCTGCTTTACACGTTACCTGGAAGCTCTCATCACGAACTGAAACCGCTCGTTATTATGGCTCACCTGGATGTTGTACCAGTGCCGGATCCGACAAAATGGAGTCACCCTCCATTTGAAGCATACTTTGATGGACAGTGGCTATGGGGGAGAGGTACTGTTGACTGCAAAGGCGTTCTCATTGGAGTTTACAGTGCCATGGAACGACTCCTCGAGCAGGACTTCAAGAACAAACGTACTATCATTCTATCATTCGGATTCGACGAAGAAACCGGTGGTTTCAGAGGCGCCAAATACTTGGCTGCAAATCTGAAAGAGAAGTACGGCGATAACAGCATAGAAATGATCGTCGATGAAGGTGGTGGGATGACGCCCAAAGTCGATGGCGTGACTTATGGATTGCCAGCGATTGCAGAGAAGGGTTTCCTCGATATCATCTTGACTCTCAACACTCCAGGTGGCCACAGTTCTGCACCGCCCAAAAACACAAACATAGGCATCATGTCACGGCTCATCGCAGCAGTGGAAGATCACCCTTTCACTCCTCATATCGATGAGCACAACCCTTTCTGGAACTACCTAAAGTGCGAAGTCGAAAACTCGCCCAAAGCAGCAGAGCCCTGGCTACGAGAAGCGTTGGAGAAGAATGAAGACTTTGCAGACAGATTGATCGAATCTCGCGGCGGCTATACTCGCTGGTCAATGCAAACGTCGCAATCGGTAGACATCGTGAACGGTGGCATCAAGGACAATCAACTGCCAGAGAAGTCTGAAGTAGTTATCAACTACCGCGTCCTCCCAACCGACAAGATAGACGATGTCTTGAAAGCCGTCGCTGAGGTTCTCGCTCCTCTCGCAAACAACTACAGCATCGCAGTTCAAGGACCAGGGTACTCGCAAACCGATCGCGGTTTTGGTGTCCTCAACACCTCCTCAATGAATATTCTCGAGCCGTCACCAATCTCGCCGACAGGTCCAGACGTAGGAGTCTGGAATGTCTTCGCAGGCTCCATCCGCCAAGTCTTCGAGAACACAGGAGAGAGGTTATCAGCCCAAAAGATCATCCCCGTGGGTACGATTTCGGCTGGCAACACAGATACAGCGCACTACTGGCCTTTGACCAAGAACATCTATCGCTTTTCGCCCTTGTCGGAGGATACGGCGAAAGGTCCGCACACTGTGGATGAAAGAGTTGATATGCAGGCGCATTTGGGTGGTGTCAAGTTTTACTATGAGTTAATCCGGAATATGGATGCCTATACAGGAAGTTAGTCTGCAATGGTATAGTTCTGATGATTACGTATATGACGTATCTGCTTTTTCTCTAGGCTGGTCGATGTTGAAGTTAGAATGGGAATATTCATATGTTCGTCAGCTTCTCCTTGGTCGTGCTTTCCTGCTCTGTGTTGTTGTGAGTCGCAAGGCCCTCTTCGTTTCATACGTAGTCAAACGGTTTTTCTTACGTCGGTTGTCTCGGTGAGTGCAGTACACATTGCTACAATACCGTGTTTCACGAAAGTTGGTCACGAGTGAGAAGATAATTTTTTCTCCATTCGCTCCTTCATTTTATCTATCGAAGATTCTCCGCCGACTCGCTCTTTCCTCTTCGACACCAACTGCCGTTTCCTGATGTGTTCACCTTAAGTTACTTGGAGAAGGCATGAGCAGAATGGAACAATGATTTTGGTAGACGAAACATCTGTAATTTTTTTGTGCTTTTCTATATTTCGTTTATTTTCTTGGTTCTTCCCTTCCCTCGTTGTCGTGATATGTCTTGGATCTCCTTCCTGACTGAGCTCTTCTTCTTGCTTAATATCTTCGCTCCTTCTCTCCATCTGAAATTTGCTTCTCTTCATGAATACATTAGCATCGTGAAATAGCATCGTGAAATGGTCATCTCCCTCGTTGCAGTTCATAAGCCCTCGATTATTCGTTGTGGTCTCTTATTCGTAAGTAGCCTTGACTGTACCGTAGACGATACCATTGACTCTCAAATCGAATACCAATCCGCCACTGTCGATCTGCATACCGATCTCGAAGTCGAGTTGGCGGTACGATTTGCCATTCTTGGTCTTCTTCTTAAAACTTCTGCGAGGAATCCTGCGGAGGTTGGCGTCGATCGTGCAAAGCTTGCGAATCTCTGCCTGGTCGTTGTACTCCTGTGGTGCGATCTTCTCGTCACAGATCATGATCTTGACGGTATGGTTATCGGGGTAGCCATCATCCCATGCAGTCGTGATGTAGAATGGGAGGGTAATAGGCGATCTGGTTGGCATATCCTGGCCCACCTTGACGTGCCATGACATCTGGTTTCTTGCTCTGAACTCTTGCGCAAGAGGATCCAGATACCTGACCGACCACGAGTGTCTCAAGGCGTCCCAGAGCTGGTTGCATACAATGCCGTAGTGACGCCTTGCCTTTCTACTCAGGACGAGTTTTTCCTCCAGATTGGACAAGACTGCGCCCCTGACGACTGCAGTCCAAGAGTTCTTAGGCTTTATGACAATGAATCTTGGTCCCTCTAACTCAGGCTGTGGATCTTCTGTTGTTCGAGTGTATGTCGGTGGTGGGTCCTCATCAGCAAAGCGTTGTTTCAAGCTCGTATGAAGAAAATCGGACTGCCCAAATCCCCCAACTAGCACAACACCCTTAGCTGTCTTGTCATGCGCTGCGAGTGTGATGCGTTGTCTTTCGACGAGATCAATTACTGAAGTTACCAAAGGCCTGAAGACTTCTGCGACTTCTGCTGACGAGAGGATGAAGAATCCAGAATCAATACCCATGGCAGCATTGTCAGGAGCGCCCAGAAATGGGATGTTGAAGCTGCTGGCATCGTATGTACACTGACTGCTCAGAGGATCGAAATTGCGTTTGACGTAGTTCTCAAATTCGGCGAGTGCAACATTCATGCATTTAGGCTTCTGCTCACAGAGGTCCTTGAACGCTTGAGCGCCCATTCGAGACTCTACGAGGTTTCGAAACCTCATGTTGAGAAAAACACCACCGCATAGTGCTCCAGTACCCGTCGCAGACTCCTCGAGGCGGAGAGGCGATAAGGAGCGAATCTCGTAGCTATAGAAAGTATCGTTAGTAAACTATATGTAGGACATCTTGCTCTGCAAAAGCTTGCCTGATAAGNNGTCAACGGTACCTCCACCGGCGTCACAGACAATGGAGTTGTCTCCCACCTTGAGCAGCTTCTGTTTGTTACCCATAGATTTCAGTGCATAGATTGCGGCAGCTTCGGGCTCACTAATCATGTATAGCTCGGGGCCCATGCCAGCTTTCTCGGCGGCCTTGAGAGTGGCGTCTTTTGCAGCATCAGTCCAGACAGCCGGAACAGTAAGAACGACTTCGATTGTCGTTGTTGAGACCATATGCTGGGTGAAACGCTTAACCAAGGCCTCTTTAGCCCGGCGATAAATCTCGGTAAGATAGTCGGAGACAGCTTCTTCAACGGTCTTGCCGCTTTTCTTGAGCTCTTTGTACAGCTCATCTTGAGAAACATAGTCTGGGAGTCTTTGTCTCGGATCAAGTAGAAGTTTCAAGCAGCGCAAGCGGGTCTCGTCGTTCTTGATCTCAAGGCCCCAGCGAATGTTGGTGTTGCTGATAACTTCGCCGTCCCAGCTACGCTTGACTCCCGAGGTCGATGTAGCGGTCTCGTAGATCAGCTCAGAAGGAACTTTGTCAGATGTGACACCTCTAGAACCCGGCCAGCTANNGGAGTCATCAGTGAACATTTTCCAAATCTAGTTGTGTGCAATGTCTCACTTCTGGACGGTCTCGATCTCGTCTGCAGATTCAGGATCACCGCTGTAAGCAAACGCACAGCCAGAGAAAGTGGTTCCAAAATCAATGCCGACGACTAGTCGATCGCGGCCTTTTGAAGGCGCCATGATGTTGGAGGAGTGTGGTGTGGATGTGTGATTTAGAGTGGGAAAGGAGAAAGCAGAAAGAAGTTTGGAGGAAGAGAAAGTAAAATGTAGGTGGTGGGAAGAGAAAGAAAGTCTTATAGCTGGAGTTGTGGTAGAGGTCCGAGGAGTGAATTGTAGTGAGCTTGGTAATGTAAATGAAGTATGATTTGCGGATTCAGGTAGTGTTCCAAGTCGGATGGTAGGGCATTTTTCGTTCAGTGAACGAGGTGACGCTGTTTCGGGTCAGCTTGAACGAGCTACGAAGATCAGTGAAGGTCAGGTTCTGGCTGATTTGGCCAGCTTCGACCCTTTCGAACACGGTAACATCTCACTCTCCTCTTTCCTTACTTCCTTGCAAGAAAATCCAATCTTTTCTCCGGTCTTCTTCTCTTACTATCAACAAATTTCTGGAAACTAACAAGAAGCCGAAATGCCTCCAGTCACCAGGTAGCTTGTCGTTCTTGGATCTCAGTACATCAGAGCTAATTCGCAAACAGAAATCAAACTGCAGCTGACTTTCGAGGGCAACTCGAGACCTGCAAGAGAGGATTGCAATGGGCCGATGCGGCACGAGAGCGAGCCGAGGACGAATGCGAAACCTACCGATTGCAGAACTTGCGCCTTCAACAAGAGCGGGACCGTTTTCGACATTATGCGCAGGTAGCTGCGGAAAAGCGCACTGAGCTGTGGCAGGAGTGCAAGCATCTCAGAGATACCAGTGACACATCTAGCGCTCAGATGAATAAGAAAGACGGCGAAATCAAGAAGCTTCGGGAAGAGATCCAGAAGTACAAGACAACCATAACAAACTCGACTCGACTACATGGACAGCTTTCCGACACCAACATCCAAACCAAGATCAACGATCTCTTCAGTGCTGTGCGTAATTGGGCCGTGATCGTAGTGCGTCGCGAANAAACCAGGTGAGTCTCACATCAGCCATTGCGACTTGTCTTGTCGTGGTCGACTAACGGTATGGAAGCGTTCAATCCATCGTGCCAGGAAACAGCAAGTTGGCTCCACAAGCAAGTTCCTGGTCTCCAAAGCGGTACAACCATTGGAAAGGTGTACACTCTGATCACTGTGTTCGCTGGCGCTTTCAGAGAGCTAGTGAACGCGCACTGGATTTGTGGTCAGGCGTCCGAGGGACCATTGCTATTAGCAAAGAGTCTTTACACCCTCATCCCAGGTGGGTAGCTTCTTGTCACAAGGAGTATGCAGCTGACTCCATACATTCNNTCAGGCAATTCTATGACTGCTCAGCAAAAGAAGGCTCAATGGGTTCTGCTCACCAGAGAACTTCTCCAGACAGAACAGAGTGTCGGTATTCAAATTGAAGAGCAGCTCCTCTCACTTCTCATCACAGGCGTGCAGACGGTTGTAGGCAAATTGAGCAGCGCTCTCAACACCCAAGTTATTGCTGACGATTTGAGGGCGGCAATCGAACCACACATTCATATCGTTCAAGCATTGCACCAGCAAGAAGCAGAGTACTCATTGACGCTANGAGGGGCAGTGGATGGAGATGCGCCACGCAAGATTGATCTGGGATATATGGAGGAGGTCAACGGAGAAGACAAGGGGCTTGTTGCGGCTTGCGTCTTCCCCATGCTGGTCAAAAAGACATTTGAAAATGATGTCAAGGTAAGGAACTCTGACAACATCCGGTATGTTCTTGCTGACACTTCAAAGGGCGAATCGGTCGTCATCTGCAAGATGAAAGTCCTGGCATTGTCATGAATACATCCACTCTAGCTGCAATTCAAGATGAGCGATTCCGGCGATGCGAAGATCACAACGTACATTACGATTATCAAGGAAAGAGCACCACTCCCTCTGAAGCAGCAGAGGTCGAAGTCCCAAGGCTTGGCGGGAAGGATCCTCATTTCTCTCAAGCAGTTCCAAAAGAGAGACGATTCAAATAGCAATCCCACACTCATCAATGAGCATAATGAAAAGACTTCTGGATTTCAAAACATAATCCATATGTATTGCAACCTCCGAGATATGATGTCTAACCTTGCCCATATTCAAACACCCTTCAAAATGCGCTCATTGCTATGTGTGTACAACCAGAACAAAAGAGATATACAAAAACTTCAAAGACTCCTCATGGTTCGTAAAGACTATCGCCATCATCTGCATCTTGGTCAAAAGACTCGTTGTCGTCTTCGATCCATTCACTGGCAGAGAAGCTGGACTGTGAGTTCAGCTGCGACATATCGCTGACGTCTCCATCTTCATCAAGTCCCGCCCATTCATGCTCGCTGTCAGCGCGGCCGGAGCCTACAGATTCGACTTCGGTGTCACCACCATCTGCCATGGCAAGGTCGACGACATTGGCGACGTTGTGGCTGTGTGGTGTCGCATAGGCAGTAGGTGTGCTAAGTCTCTTTCTGCTTGACCCTGCTCTGCAGTGACTGCGAGTCTCCCAAGCATTTTCCATCATAGGTGTCGGCGGCTCATGTGACCATCTCGGCGTCAATTCTTCAAGCCCTCCTCTGTATCTGCTGGGAGAGCCAGATGTGCGACGACGCTTCTGGTAAGCAATAGGTGTACATGATGGACTTTCACGACGTCTGGACTGAGAAGCTCTTTTTGTGATGATGGGGAAGGACTCTGAGAAGCGTGGAGTGATTGTGTCTCCAGAAGAGTTTGAGGTGAAGGATTTGGCTGATGGGCTCTCGATCTCTGGGTCTTCAAAGGTGACGCCAGATATACGTCGTTTGCCGAGAGAAGTGTTGCTGCATTGCGATATAAAGGATGAGAATGTGGGCGCATCGTCGAGCGCTGCCATGTGTGCCCAAAAAGGCTCGGAGGGTGCCTCGCTGCTGAATAGTAGACCGGACCTGGCCATAGCATTCTCATAGCGTGGTAGATCACGAATTTGCTGCCACGTCCAACCAGTCTTTCCTGGTTGGATGTAGCCATCGGCAGTGGTCATATAGAGACGTTTGCGGCCACCTTTGCCGTTCATGAACACGCCAGAATCCAGGAAAGAGATATCCCATGTTGCAGGAGTGATCAACTCGTGAGGTTCCAGGTATCGAAGCCATGAAGACTTTTTGACCTTTCGTAGCGGTACAAATGCTTCTCTGAGTGCTTCGTATGGTTGCTGTTGGTTGTTGGTACGGTAGAGTGGCTGTGTTTCAACAAAGTCGGCAAAAGCGTCCTTGATGGACTCCCAGACGCCGTGCGCGCCAGTGTCGACAATGCTGACGTTACGAATAAGTCCTCGACTTTGAAGACGTTTGAACAGGTTGCTATTCGGGCCTGGTGCTTTTGGCCAGAGCCATGGGTTGATGGTGTTTGCCCAAGCTTCGATTGTATCCGCAGTCCAAGCAGGTCCTTTACTTCCGGTCGGAGCAAGCAAGCTGCCAGATGATCCAACTGAGCCGCACTGGGCTGCATGTGTGCTGGGACACACATTTGGGTCGCAATCAGTCGACTCATGCCAGACCCCCTTCAGCGTCCGGCCGAACGGGAGAAGGACAATTTCAATCTCCCATGGGTTAGCGTATGAAGGATGCGCGCTCTCCAGATCCGCCAATCGATCCTCGACATCAGACACGCGCGAGAGAAGTGCCTTGCTGCCAGCGTGGGTTTGAAGGTCCTGAAAAGAAGTGGAGGCTTGCGAGTCTTTGTCGTCGAGAGCCAGTCTGGATCTTTCAAGGCGAGCGTCGACATCTTTCTTCCAGTATTCCATTTCCAGCAGGCGGCCATCGAGAAGCTCGAACTTTTCGTGTACTTCGTCGAGGGGGACGTGAGAGAAGGAATAAGTCTCGAGTGTTTCTAGACGCCGTACACAGCTCTGAAGGATGTTTTGCACGTCGAGCGTCACGGTTTTGGTTGGTGTACTTGGTGCTTCTTGCGGTTTGTTGTCGACGAACTTGGCGACCTCTAGACATGGTTTGGTATCTGCAACATCGGGTGCTTCTGCGTTTGAGTCCACAGGCCTCGCAGGATGAATTTCTCCTTGGTTATGCTGAGCGTCGGAAGGCACATCGACCCGTAGTGAATCAGGCACGTAGTCGGCAGTGGGTGTACCTTGCACGGTAGGGCTGGCCATCAAGCCATCCATGTTTGGGAAGAGTGACGCATATGGCCGTTCGTTGGACGTTGAACTCTTCACCGGCGAGGGCGTCTGCCGCGGCTCTGGTTGCGGTTCGTATGACAGAACACTGGCGGGTGCAGTAGACGGAATCCAGGTTGGATCTTGTTGCCATCGCGCAAAGTTGTTCAAACGTCCCCAGACATCATTGGACAAGGGCGCAACTCGTGTTGGTTCTATCCGATCATGTCTGGTATCATCTTGCGGAGGAATGACTGGTGGTTGGATCCGAGGACCGAGTTGCAGAGTGGTACTATGGGCGGTATGACGGTCTGACGGTACAGAGGGNGCGCTGCTGTGTCGCATCAAGTTGGCAGGTGGAATGGATTCGACTGTAACGTCGTGGAAACAGGCGTGGTGANNGCCGCAGGCGCAGAGTACTGAAGATGCATTCTGACTATCTAGGGGCTTGTCGAGCCAGAATCTACGACAGCCACAGGTTGCAGCGCTCGAGCCGCTACTGAGTGATCGAAAATTGCAGTTTCCGTTGGGTAGAGACGCGTAGGAAGCGGTCGTGTTTGCTGTGTTTACAGCGTTGTGCCACGGTGAAGCCTCCATGTGCTTTCAACAAAGCATGGTCTGGAGATACGAGGAGACTGAACTGGAGTTGTTGGTTCTGATAGGCTATGCGACTGATGTGGTGCATTCATTGACGTGACAAGAGTGGACTGGCGCAGAGCAGAGTGCAATCGGTGTGTAGACAACAAAGAGGATCGAGGAGTCGGATGCGCATCCCACGCGCCCGGGATGCATCGACTCCACCTTTGGACGGCCCGTAGCGCAGAACGCAGAACGCCGAAACGCTGTTCTCCTGATCTCTCTGATGCCCGAGATAACATGGTGTAGAGTTGAACGTATATCAAGGTGTAAATGCGAGACTCTACTCTCACCAGCTGTAGAGGTACGAGGGCTAGGTGTGCTTACTATCTTACCGTGTGCTCCATCGTGCTACTTGGTCTTGTCAAGCTTGAATGTTCTGCATGTTTATCAGCTTTAGACCACTAAACTTTGGCCTTCTCGCTTGACATATGATATCAAAGAGCATGCAATGCCTAACATGCCTCGATTGAGCCTTTAGAGAGACTTGGTGTCAGGTTGTGTGATAGTTCTACTCGAGCAAAAGTGACGAGGGTTTTAGGGCTGTCATGTCGGGCTAAAGTGGTCATAGCGCCTTGTCGAAGTTGTATCTCACTGACGTTCCCACGGTCTCCATCAACGCGCTCTACATATTCCGAGTCGAGTCCTGACGATCTTTCCGTGGCATAGCAATCAACCGACTTGAACTCGTCGCGTCGTCGACCGATTATCGAGTGTGCAGATCCTACAAGAATGTAAGACTCTTTCCCGGCGCATTCGAGGTTGACGATAGCACGCGTCGCAACCCGGACATAGTCCGTAGAGACAGAAAGGTGTATACTGACTGCCACAGTTCTGCCGCCTGCCTCGGGCGCAACCCGCCTGCATGGACGACCAGATGTCCAGCTACCCTGAGCCCGACAGCCAGCAGCACTACACTCTTTACCCACCTCCGGGCCAGCAACAATTGTTGGACCCTGTCCAGCAAGAACAATTGCAGTTCAGCCAACTCGGTCAGCTTGGTCAGGCCATCTATCCCAAGGCCGAGGGCGAGGTCGACCCGAATGCGCCAAACCACATCGAACAGCGCATCGAGCAGCTGCAGCAGCAACCACCACACCCTCAACCTCAACACCAGCACCAACATCAGCACCCTCTGCAACAACACGACCAGCACCACGACCAACATCAACAGGCCCCTCTTGGTCCACCTCCACCACCGCCAACTGCACAGCCTCAAGGTCCTCCAGTTCAGGGAGAGACTCCCCAGAAGGCCAATCGTCTGCGCAAGGCATGCGACTCGTGCAGTATCCGCAAGGTCAAGGTACATGGCATCTGTTGCGCCAAAACGTCTCCTCCTGTCCCTCTACTAACCTCGCATCATAGTNGTGACGAGTCTGGTCCGCCATGCAGAGCATGCGCTGCTCTAGAGATTCCATGCACATTCGAACGTCCTAGCCGCCGTCGCGGTCCTCCAAACCGTCATGCAGAGGCAATCAAGCGCCGCCGTCTTGAAGAGTCACCACACATCAGCGGACAGTCAACGCCCTCTTCGCCTACTCACGCCGCTCAAGCTCTAGCAGCTCTGTCTTCTCATCCCTCTCATCCTCCCATCTCGGCTGAATCTATTTGCGACTTCCAGACGTTGGATCTCCTCGTCAACGACTTCTTCACCTACATTCACCCATTGTGCCCATTCCCACACGAGCCCAGCTTCCGGGAAGCTTGGAAGAGAAGAGAAGACTACAACAATCGTGCTTTCCTGGCCCTGCTGTCATCCATGGTAGCTGCTCTTGTAGCTTCCTTCCCGCGGAAGCCCAGACTGCATCTCAAGGCACAACGCAGAGAGCTTGAGTTCCCTAACCACATGGCACTTGTCTTGAAGTGTCAAAAGGTTTGTGCCGATGCTCGTGGACCAGGCTATCTCGATAGTGAGAACCTGAGTGTCCATGATGCTGCGACCAGCTACTTCCTTGGTCTCTCGGCTTGCTACACATTCAGATGGCGTCAGTGTCGTCTGTATTGGAGCGAGTGCTTGACAATCATCAGAGCTCTCGGTCTGCACAAGCCGACTGAGCAGAACTTTACGCGATTGGGAATGTTGCCAGCAGCTGTGGGTTCGAACGGGCCGAATGTTGAGGGTAACCGCGACGACGTTCTCGACAACATCACCCTCGAGATGGGCAGAAGAATCTTCTGGACAATGTTTGTGAGCTCGAAGACGATTCATCAGTGCGGTTCTGCCTTTAGCGAACTTGTCATTCCGCCCGAGACTCCATCCATGCCTTACCCTCCACTTCCTGTCGAGGTCGACGACTTCTGCATCTTCCCTGGACACATTGAGCCGCAGCCGCCAGGCCTTGTTCCCATGATTGCTGGCTTCAATGCTAATGTCAGGATCTTCATGTCTTACAGTCCTCTCTCTACCATGGAACTGGCTTGGNGAGTCGATGCCTTGGTTGACATTGATCGTCAGAAGAAGGTCCTCCATGACTCACTGGAGCGATGCAAATCGGCTATCAGAGAGCTACCGCCTGTACTTGTCATTTGGCCGACTGACAACAACCCCTTCGCTAACCACAATGGAAACGAGCTCGGACTTGATTTCTCAAACACATCGTATGCACGCGACCCAGCAACTTTGAATCCTAATACGGTGGACGCCACACCCGAGGATCGAAGAAGACGACAATACGAGATCCAGAAGGCGAACATTCACGGAAGCGGTCTCTGCACGAGGTCCTACATCGTCGAGAAGTACTTCACTCTGATCGAGGCGCAGGCTCGAAGCAAGCTCCAGGCTGAGAACGCCGAGTCTGGTCTGTCGAGCGAAGTCGCTGCAGAACTTGATGGACTGCTTTCGGATGGAGCTTCTGCTGATGCACTGGACCGTGAGATGTCGGAAGAGCGCGAGGGTATCGTCAGGGACTTGCTCTCTGTTCTGAGCAGTATCGACAGGGTTAACATGGAGCCGAACGCGGACAGTCNNTTGTAAGTAGAATGGTTCAGATGACGATCTTTAGAATGTGGCTAACTCATGTTGCAGACAACAAAGATTCGTGTAGTGGCAAGCACCCTTCTCGAGGTGCCCAGGTCTCGTAAGGGACAAGTGGCGCAGCAAGCTGAGGAATATCTTGCAGCGTTCCTTGAGATTCTAGTAAAGCTGGAGCGTGTGAACCCTGGACATGACGACCCTCACAACCCCAACGACGAAGAAACCGAGTTGCGACACTGGGCGGACCTTCGTGAGTATCAACTCAAGTTCGCACAGCAAGGCGGACTGTCTAGCCTCGGTTGACTAGCAGCAAACATGGTTCAGGAGTGAGGCGTTTCATGGCAAGGGGAGCAAGGTGTACAAGGAGCTTGTGGCTTGATGGATAGGCAATGAAGCCGGGATGGCTTCATATGAAAAGCTTGCATGCTGTGTATTATACGATAACCCCAATAATAGCTCGACATATGTTTTTACCCATATCGTTTCTCCTGACGGATTGCTGTGGTTGCTTGTGATAATGCTCCTTCCTTTCAGGGGTATACCGGGCTTGGCGCTGGCCAGACTCCCGAAGAGCAATGGCGGCACTTTGTTTTCTGCTTACAGACCAAACATCATCCCGGACGTCGATCGGACTTGGAAGGCCCCAAAGCACGGAGCAAGAGGAGGAATAACAACAACAAGACAACTCTAGTGTCTGTTCGCGACAGCTTTGGACGAGGATCTGGTGACGAGACGCAGGAGTGGCTTGGGACCACGTAGCTTTGTCTACAGCTTCGACTAAACACAAGATCGTAACCACTTTCGTTAATCATGGAGTTCTCTTTGACTGGATCCCCGGCGACAACACCACTGGCAACACCAGGCGGCTCAAATCCAAGACAGAAGGAACAGAGATTCCGACCACCAGTCGCACCAAGTCCCTACGCCGAATACCAACAAAGCGGCTCCGAAGCGGGTTACTTCCCTATCCAACCCCAGCAACCAGCCCCACCACAACAACAGCCAGCGAGTATGGATGGACTTTCAAACCAAATGGGTGCAATGGGTCTGGGTGGTCAGCCTCCTGCTCTTGCTGCACCAAGCTCGCGACCACATAAAAAGAAGGACAGACATGCATACCACCACATCGAAACACCAGCCGCCGCCCAGCCTCTGCCAGCTGCAGTACCAGGAACCACATCGTCGCAATTCTACAACACTCAGAATGCTCCCATGCCTGGAACCGCGGCCCCATACGTTTCCCAGCAGATCACACCCGCCATGTCGCAGTTCCCTGCCGCAGCATCCACCTTCACGCCTGCCAACCCCGCAACGCCCATGGAGCATGCTGCTCGTCAAGGCGACCAACTCTTGTCAGCTCCTGCTTCTTCTCAGTCAGGTCGCGTCGACCCGGATCAAATACCCAGTGTGCCGAGGTCACGCGACATTCCCGCTCGCCATTACCAGGAGCGCATCTACCCTACCATGGAGCAGCACCTCCCTCCACCTGCCGCCGTTCCTTTTGTTGCTTTCGACCAAGGAAACAGTTCTCCGAAGTTTGCTCGTCTCACCTTGAATAACATTCCGACCTCGAACGAAGCTCTTCAAACTACCGGTCTTCCCCTTGGTCTTGTTCTGCAACCCTTGGCTCCCCTACAGGATGGCGAGCAGCCTGTGCCTGTTCTCGACTTTGGAGATGTGGGCCCGCCACGTTGCAGACGTTGCAGAACCTACATCAACCCCTTTATGACTTTCCGTTCTGGTGGAAACAAGTTTGTCTGCAACTTGTGCACTCATCCCAATGATGTGCCCTCCGAGTACTTCGCTCCTACCGATCCAACAGGCATCAGAGTCGATCGTTCGCAAAGACCTGAGCTGATGTTGGGTACTGTTGATTTCCTCGTTCCGAAGGAGTACTGGACCAGAGACCCTGTTCCTCTCCAATGGCTTTTCGTGATCGATGTCAGTCTAGAGGCATCTAGCAGAGGCTTCCTTGATGCCATGTGCAAAGGTATACTACATGCACTCTACGCCGAGGACGGTACAAACAATGTTCCTGCAGGTGTCAAGGTTGGTTTTGTAACGTTTGATCGAGAAGTGCACTTCTACAATTTGACTCCGGGCCTTGAGCAAGCTCAAATGATCGTTATGCCTGATATCGAGGATCCGTTCGTACCTTTGAGCCAAGGCCTGTTTGTGGATCCCCGAGCATCCAAGACTGCCATCACATCTCTTCTTGGCCGGATACCGGATATGTTCTCCTCAGTAANNAAAAGTCCAGAGCCCGCATTACTCCCGGCCATCAATGCCGCTTTGGCTGCTCTGAATTCTACTGGAGGCAAGATCGTATGCTCAGTGTCGAGTCTTCCCACGTTTGGTCCTGGACGTCTCTTCCCTCGCGACAAGAACGAAGGCCGCGACACAGACGCCGAAAAGAAGCTCTATACTACTGAGCATCCTGGTTGGAGAGGTACGGCCTCAAAGATGGTTGAAGCAGGTGTTGGTATCGACTTCTTCATGGCCGCACCCAGTGGAGGCTATCTTGACATTGCGACCATCGGACACTGCTGTGCGGTATCTGGAGGCGAGACATACTACTATCCCAACTTCCACAGCCCACGAGACGACTTGCGACTGGCAAAGGAACTCAAGCACACAGTCACGCGTGAAACTGGTTTCCAGGCCCTCATGAAGGTTCGCTGCTCGAATGGTCTGCAGCTCTCTTCATACCACGGTAACTTTACTCAGCATACATTTGGTGCTGATCTCGAATTTGGTGCGATCGATGCAGACAAAGCGATTACAGTCATGTTCAGTTACGACGGCAAGTTGGACGCAAAGCTGGATGCGCACTTCCAGAGTGCGCTTCTATACACGACTGCGACAGGTGAACGTAGAGTTCGCTGCACCAACACCGTCGCAAGTGTAAGCGAGAGCGCTCTTGAGGCCATGAAGTTTGTCGATCAAGATGCAGTGGTCAGTGTGATCTCCAAGGAGGCAGCATCAAGAGTCTCAGAAAGGACCTTGACAGAAATTCGCAACTCCTTGAGCGAGAAGACGATCGACATACTCGCTGGCTACCGCAAGAACTTCTCTGGCTCGCATCCGCCTGGCCAGCTTGTCTTGCCTGAAAATCTTAAAGAGTTGAGTATGTACATGCTAGGACTGATCAAGTCACGAGCCTTCAAAGGTGGTCGCGAGCCTAGCGATCGTAGAATCCATGACATGCGCTTGATTAGATCGATGGGGCCCATGGAGCTCTCGTTATATCTGTACCCACGCATCATTGGCATTCACAACCTAGAGCAGACAGACGGTTTTGCTGATGAGAATGGCCGTCTTCTCATGCCAGCTGCTATCAGAGCATCATTCGGACAGATCGAAGAAGGCGGAGCTTACATCGTCGACAACGGACAGGTCTGTCTGCTCTGGTTACACTCTCAGGTGTCTCCCAATCTGCTTGAGGACCTGTTTGGTGAGGGCTACAACGAACTCAAGCATCTGGATCCGTTCAGCTCTAGTCTACCTGTGCTCGAGACACATCTCAATGCTCAAGTGCGTAACATCTTGCAGTACATGGAGACTACGAGGGGCTCAAAGGCAATGACGATCCAACTGGCTAGACAGGGATTGGACGGTGCAGAGTATGAGTTTGCTCGTTTGTTGTATGAGGATCGTAACGGTGAAGCTCAGAGCTATGTCGACTGGCTGGTGCATGTGCACAGGCAAATCCAGATGGAGGTACGTTACGAGACAAAATCAATATTGGCATACATCGACTAACAACACATGCAGCTCTCCGGTCAACGTAAGAAGGATGACAGCGATGGAGCAGGCATCAGCAGCACAGTGGCGTCGACATTTGCTGGACTGAGGGCTCCATACTTCTAATTGGAGCAAAAGATGATATGATTATTAGGATGTGAAAGCGTTAAAGCGAGGGACTTGTTTATGAGCTTGGTGCCCGGGTACAGCAAAATGTTATGGTTCCTGTCCAGACTCCAAGAGACTTTTTGATGGCGGACTGAATGGATACGCAGTGTTTTGTCACACAAGTCAGACTTGTCTATGGTGACACCCTGTCTTGTCATTAAATCATGTATATCTTTTGGCAACTCGATATAAGATATTTGCCGCTTGTGTAGAGATAGTTGTAACCCAGATGAATATCACGGATGGGAATCTGTCATGTCATCACTTCGTGTTGTCGTTGCGACCTCGAATTCGCATACCAGAACTGATCTCTGTTGAAAACGTAGGGTAGGGTGTCAGCATCACTGGGATTTCACTCCTCAGACCTAATCGATTTTCCCTTACAACTGGTTGTACTAGTTGCAGGCTCTTGGGAAGCGTTCTTTCCCGAAGCAGTTTCTTGAATGCCACTTTTATAAGAATGTGAAATGTTGCGATAAGAAGGCAGTGACGCTCCTCGCATCGAACTTGCCCGAAAAGGCGTTATCGGAGTTTGGGGGCTTTGCCAGCTGTCTCATTCTGGAATCCAGAAGTTGCACGACTCCCAACCTGTCCTTTGCACAGCATACCCAATTGTCTGGACAATTGGTACGGACGGCAAACATGTTGTTCAAACTTGTATGGCTGCTGCTGTGCGTGCTGCCTCTCGTGGCACTCTGCGCAGAGGACTACTACAAGGTGACTACACGATTTACTGTATACAGTTCGAATCAATGCTGACATGGTCTGAACAGCNTACTCGGCATTGAGAAGAATGCATCAGAACGCGAGCTCAAGAAGGCATACCGAACGCTGAGCAAGAAATACCATCCTGACAAGAACNCCGTCCGTTGCACCCTGCCTCCCTGCCACAACCCCTGGCCTCGAATATCTGAATGACTAACAACGCAATACAGTGGTGACGAAACCGTCCAAAAGAAGTTTGTCGAAATCGCCGAAGCCTACGAAGCCCTCTCCGAACCCGAAACACGCAAAATTTACGATCAGTACGGTCATGAAGGCCTCAAACAACACAAGGAAGGAGGCCACCGTCAAGGAGGTAACNCCTTTGATCTCTTCTCTCGGTTCTTTGGTGGCGGCGGTCACTTTGGTCATGCTCCCGGTCAACGCAGAGGCCCTAACATGGAAGTGCGTGTCGCGGTACCCCTTCGCGATTTCTACAACGGCGCCGAACACGACATCGCACTGGAGAAACAGGCTATCTGTTCGAAATGCGAGGGCTCGGGCTCTGAAGATGGCAAGACAGATACTTGTAATAAGTGCAAGGGCCATGGTATGGTTATCCAGAAAGCACAACTCGCACCGGGCATCTTCCAGCAAATGCAGATGCAATGCGATCACTGCGGCGGAAAGGGCACAACTATTCAACACAAATGCAAGACCTGCGGCGGTTCCCGTCACGTCAGAGAAGTCGAGACCTTCACCGTGAACATCGAAGAGGGCATGCCCAAGGGCGCGAGGATCAACTACGAAAACGAAGGAGACGAAAGTCCGGATTACATTGCTGGTGACCTTATCGTGCAGGTTGTGGAAAAAGAGCCGGAATTGGGCAAGGGAGACGAAAACCACGATCGTACAGATGGCACTTTCTTCCGTCGCAAGGGCAATGATTTGTTCTGGCGTGAAGTCTTGAGTTTACGGGAGGCATGGCTCGGCGACTGGACTCGCAACCTCACACACCTGGATGGCCACACTGTTCAACTCTCCCGCAAGCGCGGTCAAGTCGTTCAACCAAACGCGGTCGAGGTACTCGCAAACGAAGGCATGCCAATCTGGCGCCACGAAGAAGGACCCGAATTCGGAAACTTGCATGTCGAGTACACAGTCGTGTTGCCGGATCAAATGGACAAGAACATGGAAAAAGACTTTTGGAACACATGGGACAAGTGGAGGAAGAAGAGTGGAGTTGACTTGCAANAGGATGCCGGTAGACCCGCTCCTTCTGCTGGGTCTGGACACGATGAGCTGTAGAATGGTCTTGTCTCGCTCCTCTTTATCCTTGGTCTGCAGCTGCTTGGTACTGATTGATACAGTATAATACCCCCATCCATTTGTTTCACTCGCATCGGAATAGAATATCGTTTTACGCTTCTTGGTGATTTCTACCCTTCTACAATGCCTTGATATATCTGTTCCAATCAAGCACACATGCTCCGTTGTATGATATATGCCGAGTGCATTCAGAGTTTCGCTTCCTCCTTGAGCTCACCAATCTTTAGCTTGCCCTGATACTTCTTCAACACACCCTCATTGTGATACTTCCAGAATTGTTTGCTCGCATCTATTCTCTTCAATCAGCACAGAGTAGGGGTGGTTTAAAAGGCGAGACGAGAGAAAAACATACCTTTTCCGCCCACCCTCTTCAGAATCTTAGAGCCACCAGGGTGTTCGTCTGCGAATTCGGCCATCGAGTACACGCCGCCGTCGATGATGATGTAGAGGCCTGTCTCGGGGTTNGCGTGGTCTTTTACTTCTTTTGCTGTTATGGATTTGGACATTGTTGTTTTCCTCTCTTCTCTTTGCAGTGTCGGTGCTAGGTGAATTGTGATGATGAGTTGTCGAAGTACAGGATATATGGTGAGGCGGTGGATATGATGGTACGATATAACGAGACGGAAGTTGTAATTGGAGAGGTGATGGTTGGTCGGTCAAAGGGTATGGGGTGTCTCTCCGCGAAACGTTGGAGATGCCGAGGTTGATGGTGGAAAGCAGTCGCCGAAAGTTGCCCTTTTTCGCACATGTGTTTCTGCTCTACGAAGGAAAGAGTCTGGTGATAAAACAACAAAGTAGATTGCTTGAAAAAACATTATCGTCAAGGTCATTACTACGCGTACATAAAGGATGTTTCTTCGCAAAGAGATGTAACCGGATTCTGTTCTTCCTCTCATGCATGCCCTTACACTTCGTGCAACCTCCATCTCTTCTCTGCCCACTCTCTCACTTCTTAGGCTTGCTGGCAGGATCAACTCTCACCTTAGTACTCGAAAGAGGTTTCGGCACATTGGCAGGCGGCAAACTCGAGCTTGAAATCTTTGGCAAGCCATTCGCAGCAGCAGCAGGTGCCTTGGTAAGTCCACTCACACCAGGAGGCTTTGGCAATCCATCCACGGGCGCTCTAGGCAATCCACCACTGGTCTTTGGTTTGCTTGCCGCACTAACCTTGACTTTACCTGCTGCAGAGCCAGCCAAAGGTTTAGGATTGACAGCAGGCAAAGAAGACAATGGCTTCGAGTTTACAGGTGGTAAAGAAGACAAAGGTTTCGAGTTAACAGCAGGTAATCCCGACACAGCAGGTTTTGGCACCGAAGGCTTGGGCAAACCACCCACAGAAGGAACAGGGCTTCCCCCAACCACACTCTTTGGTTTTGAAGCTGTGGAGACTGCTGTTTTCTTGACTGCGCCGGCGTAGGAAGGCGTGTTTGCTCCCAGTGTCTTTGGCTTGGAGGCAGGAGCGGGAAGTGCTTTTGTGCTGACGAGGGAGCGGCGGGTAAAGCTTTTGCTTTGGGATTGCGCCTGGGCCTTTGGCGGGTGCAGGGAGGGCTTTTGTTTCTTGACTGCTGTTGGTGCGGAGTTCGCGTTTGGTGCTGTTGCGGCGACTGCGCGGTCGCCGTAGCTGTTGATGTAGTCGCCCCATTTGCTGATGCTGCCTTCGATGCCTGTGGTATGTATTAGAAGAGTACACACTTGAAGAAGTCAGAAGATAGTGCATACCAGTTCCGACGGCTTGTCCACTGTTCTGTATCATAGAGCCTACACCGCCAACGGCATTACCAGCTACGTTTCCAGCAGCGGTAATGGCGCTGGATGCCATGCCCATGGCCGTGTTTTGAATATAATTCGTAATGAAGCCCGTCATATTTTCGATATATCCACTGATTCAACTTCGAGAAACACAGAAAGAGAGGTAGATTCAAGATGATAATGTTGGAGCTTTAGAGAATCAGAAGGGCAAAGAGAAAGCACAAACCCACAAAACGATCGAGACAAGAAAGATTCCAGACGCATCTTTCGCCAGCAAGAGAGCATCACTGTGCATAAACATCCCNNTTGCAACTCTTCCCGCAAACCTGGCAGCGAAGGTTGGAAGATCTGGGGCTGCGCGACAAGTGCAACGGAACATTTACGTGGGAGGAGTGCAAAAGTGACGTAAAGTGTGGCGCAAACGCTGNNGACGAGTCGCAACGAGATGTCACACGGCAGAGTGAGACAATCGACCGTNTGTCGGCCAGCGGTTGGACAGCCGTCAAGGTTACGTAGCGACTCCATGTGCAACAACACGCGACTGGACGGCGGCTGGTGAACTTTGCGGCAAAGAGAGTTNGCGAGAGGNGCCGGCAAGATCTCCCTCCTGGAATCCTTCAAGAGTGCGATCGTGGATGGACAGAGGAAGCGACTGGTGAAATGTGTGTGATTCAGAAAACAAGAACGCCTGATACGTGGTATTGATACAGAGATAAATCATCTGCGGCTGAAGGACAAGCCTTAAGCAAAACAATCATGCCCTTTCATAGCCCTTCGTCATTAGATTAAAGAAAAATTAGGAAACATCGATGCCGTGCTGTTGTTCTCCGTGCTCCGAGACAAGAGGGAAACTCTAAGCTCCTTGACGCGCCTTCTCCGCACAGATGAGGGCAATGATACGACTCAGTTCTGCGCTCTGGGCGGCTGATTCTCTAACGATCTTCTCGTCAACGCCCTCTTGTTTCGACAAATCTGCTGTGCTCTTGAGCATGCGGTTTTGAAGTGCGAGCATCTTCTGGAGTGTGTTGTCGAGGAAAGGTGCGCTGAAGCTGACATCGTTTCCGGTGTCGAGGCGCATTTCGAGCTTGCGAGGGCGCTTCTTCTCGGCCGGGTCCTCATTGAAGACTTGTCCGTTTTGTTGCGGCTTGGGTCTGNNTGACTATGGTTAGCGACATGAATATCATTGTGACTATGTCGTGTGAACACACCTCTCAACGAATGTGATGCTCTCGGCCATCTCAGCGACACGGTTTGCGATTCGGTTGGCCATGATAGCGTATGCTGAACCAACTCCGTTCACAGGTGTGTCTCCCTGAGAAGAAACACTGTTTGCTCTGGCTGCCGGACGAACTGCGCCTGCTCTTCCAGCGGCTGTACCGTTTGTTCGAGCTGCTCCGTTCGCACGAGGGGCACCGTTCGTTCTGGCTACGCCGTTGGTTCGCGGTTGGTTGGTGTGAGGACGAGTTGCTGAAGGAGCGTTGGCCATATCGAGTCTTGATGTCTTCGTGAAGAAAGTTGTGTTTCCGGACAGATGATAGTCCCGGATAGATGTTCAAACAGTGGTAGGTATCCAGATACAGAAGAGGTTTCCGAGTTTCGAGAAAAACGTCAAGTAAAAGCTCCGCGGTGGTCTTGTGGTATTTACGTGGGATTGAAGGAAGAAGGGTGCGATCTCGAGACCTAAAGGGCACTTAGGCAAGGCAGGGTGGCTGGACTCGATTCGAAAAAGCGGCTCACGAACCACACGTCATTTTACTTTTTGCCCTGCGGGGCGCGAATCAGGTTGGTCGTGGCTGGACCGCAGCTCGAACCTCGATCGGGCTCCAGCACGGTGCCACATTGCCTCATCGCACGTCGCTTGCTGACGCGAGTCGATGGAAGAACTGCTCGAAAAGCAGGAATGTTGCACTGCCGAGGACAGGGTCTGAAGGTCTCGAAGTCACTCGCTTCGTGTTTGATCAAATGAATAGCTGATCTGTGGCTGTTCGATGTTTCCTCACTTCTTGTGATTTTGTCAAAGTCAAAATGTCGAGACCGCAAGTCGAGGCAGTTTCGAAAGCCTTTGGCGATACTTTGTTAGGAGCAGGATTCGATATCCTAAAGTCAAAAGCTGGAGACCAACATCCAGCAGGGCCACCTCAACATGGTGCCATGGGACAGGCCGAGAGGGCCTTCTCTGCTGCATCGACCTTCCTCTCAGGGGTACTGGCGTAAGTAGAATGTAAAAGTGTTTTCGAGAGCAAGTATCTGATTAGCATGTCGCATCTCAGCATAAGCGCTTCGCAATTCATCGGCGCTCCGCTGAAGCTCATTGACCCTAAATTCTACGATGGATACATGGCATGGACCAAAGAGTCTTTTGCTGTCCTGACCGCGACCATGACCCAATGGTGGGCGCCTACTGCTGTCCGAGTCACTGGAGACGAGAGTATGAAGGATCAGCTATATCAAATGGAGGATGGAAGTCTTCGATGCAATNTTCCTCATCGCCTTGTCATGATGGCTAACCATCAGGTATGTTGCTGAAAATGATCCTGGATACACGAGCGATAGTCTGACAGAGACNAGCTTTATACTGACTGGCTATACCTCTGGTGGATCGCTTATACCAACAAGATGCATGGACGCATCTATATCATCTTGAAGGAATCCTTGAAAAACGTTCCCATCTTTGGTTGGGGTGCCCAATTCTACAACTTCATCTTTNTGTCGCGAAAATGGGAGACAGACAAGAGTCGCTTCCAACGGCATCTTAGCCAGCTCAGCAATCCCAAAGACCCTATGTGGCTGCTGATCTTCCCTGAAGGCACAAACTTGAGCGAGACCACTCGTGCGAAAAGTAAAGCCTGGGCAGACAAACAGGGCATCAGCGACATGAAGCATCAACTCTTGCCTCGCAAAACCGGACTTCAGTTTTGTCTGCAGCGGCTAAAAGAGTCAACGAATTGGTTATACGACTGCACAATTGCATACGAGGGCGTTCCGTATGTCCCCAGACAATCGACTTGATCGAATACAGCTGACAAAAGGAACAGAGAAGGCCAATTTGGACAGGACATATTCACGCTTCGTTCTTCGTTCTTTGAAGGACGCCCACCGAAGTCTGTCAACATGTACTGGAGACGATTCAAGATAAGCGACATCCCAATCGACAACGATGAAGCTTTCGAGAGATGGCTTAAGAATCGCTGGACTGAAAAAGATTACCTTTTGGAGCACTTCTATCGCCATGGCTCTTTCCCTGCCGGATGTCCGATCAAAGCCATGCAAGCCGAAGCTGCACTGCAAAAGCTTGCAAATGGCAATGGTCACGGAGAAAAGAAAGTCATCAAACCAGTCAACGAGACTGCCAAGTTCATCACTACCGAAGTCAAGGCAGGTGGATGGGAGGAGTTCCTCGCTATCTTTGCTCCCATTACCGCTGCTGCAACAGCACTTTCAAGTGGGGATATAGCGCCTGGAAATATCGACTTCGATGCATTACTGAACAAGGTGGCCCAACAGCAACAACTGAATCTGCTGATGGCAGGAAAGGCACCAAAGGCACCACAATCGACCGAGGACATGCGGCAAGCTCTGACATATGCTGCGAAATCAGCAGGTGGTCAACCAATCAAGGGGTCCACGGTAGAAAAGATCACAAGAGACGCCGCTCGGACTCAAAGAGAGATCGAAGAATCCATGAGAAAGCATCCTCTGCCAGAGTCAAGCGAGAAGCCAACAGCTGGACGAAACCTCGACCCTAAGCTGAAAAACACGATTGATAGCGTACATGAAGAGACACGGAAGCGACTCATGCGAGCTTCGCAGACGGCATCTCCAAAACCAGCACCAAGCGTTCGCAAGTCATTGCCAATGACACCTACGGAAACTGCCATTACACGGCCTCTATCGACATTGGCGATGGCAAAAGCCAAACAAGGTGTACAGAAGATTGCCGAGAACAAACAGAAGCAACGGACAACACCTGGTGCGAGCAAGGCCGGAACGTCGGCTTCATCAGCAGCGACAAAGCAGCCAGCTCGAGTATCGAGTGTTAGCAAGAAACCGGGTGTCCCAAATGGTACTGCAGCGAGTGGCAAGACTACCAATGCCAAAGCTCCTCAGAAGGCAGCAGCTAAATCAGCGCCTGTCAAAAAGGCTACAACATCTTGAGAAGTGCAGGATAGAGGCTGGAGAGCTGACTACCTACAACATCCGCATCTAATACCTTGATATATAGTAGAATGAAACATATATATCTTATGCGCCTACAATCGAAGTTCCAAGCCCTGAGCAAATCAGAAACCCACGATCTCAGCACGAAATACGATCTGTAAGATGATACTGTCTCTGAGGGTCCACAATCAGAGACGGCACAGATGAAGTACCACGTACCTGACCTGATTTTGGGACCTGACGTAGGATCAAGCAAATGGCAGCAGGCATGAGCACGGTCCGAACGACAGTTTCCTTTTGGAAAGAGCGTTAGCACAGTTGGGTTATCGAGTGGGTTATCGAAGTCGCGATTGTTGGCAGCATTAGGCGGGATCGACGTTATTAGCGGGATCGTATATGCGAGACCTGTGAGCGAGATTGCATCTAAACACTAATACAGAGGCGCAGACTGCCTACAAAAGCTTGATCAAAGTGTCGAGTTGATGCTGTCGAGTGTTGGTTGAGCAGACAGCGAAAAGGAGCAAGCACAAAGAGAAAAAGCCAGCGGTTTCTGTGCCGACGAGGAAAACGACGTGTTGTTGACATCGCGGCGTGGGGGAAAAAGCGTGAAGTCTCGAACGGCGCCTGCAGCTTAACGTCAGTCAGGAGCAGGGGAGGCACGCACACGCGAAGCCAATTCCAACGCGCCAGGCCGCTTCTTCTCTTCTTGTGCCTTCTTCTATTCTTTGACACATCTGCAGGGTGCAACGACCATCCATCGACACCATTTTTACCCAGCCCACGACCAGCCCCCCTGAGCCCAGCCGACCATGAGCGTCAGGGTCGTCGCGCGCATCCGACCCTTGCTCAAGCAGGAGCTGGAAAAGGACACCATCGTCGAGGCTGCGACAACCGTCTCGGAGCCGCAGGCCACTCCCTCGATCGTGCGCATCCCGAACCCCAAGAACGAGGCCGAGGCTTTCAGCTTCCAGTTCAACAGCGTCTACGACCAGCTGGCCACACAACAACAAGTCTTTGACAATGAGATTGCTCCCACCGTCAAACACCTCTTCAAAGGCTTCGACGTCACCATCTTTGCATATGGAGTCACAGGAACAGGAAAGACGCACACGATGCGCGGTGGTAAACTACTGGCCGAAAGAGGTGTCATCCCGCGCTTGCTCAGCAGCATCTATCGCAGAAGTCGCAAGATTGAAAAGGACTCTGAGGGCGACACCAAAGTCGACGTCGCCATGAGCTACTACGAAATCTACAACGACCGCGTCTTCGATCTGTTCGAAGCTCCCGAGAAGCGCACCGCTGCTGGCCTGCCCATCCGCGACAACAATGGCAAGACGGTTGTCGTTGGCTTGACCGAAAGACCTTGCACTTCCTTAAAGGACTTTGAGTCTCTCTACGACCAGGCCAACGTCAACCGCTCTACCTCTGCTACAAAGGTGCGTCGCTTTTCCACCCTATCAGACGCCCAACGCCACTAACCACCTGTTTAGCTAAACGCACACTCCTCGCGCTCTCACGCAGTTCTCTGCGTCAAGGTAACTCAAGTAACCGGTAACGAAGTCCGGGTAAGCACCGCAAGCGCCATCGATCTGGCTGGCTCCGAGGACAACCGCCGCACCGACAACGGTAAGGAGAGAATGGTCGAATCTGCAAGCATCAACAAGTCTCTCTTCGTTCTCGCTCAATGTGTCGAAGCTATTAGCAAGAAGCAAAGTCGCATTCCGTACCGCGAGTCCAAGATGACACGAATCCTCTCTCTTGGCCAGAACAATGGTCTGACAGTCATGATTTTGAACTTGGCTCCTGTCAGAAGTTACCACCTTGATACTCTTAGTTCTTTGAACTTCGCCAACCGCACAAAGAAGATCGAAGTCAACGAGGTCGAAAACAGACCTTTCTTCTGCACCGCACCAAAGCCTGAATCTAAGTCTGGCATACCTTCAATTCCTCTGGCTAACCGCCAACCTTTGCGACCTAAAGCACTGTCACATAACGTTGTTCCTAGCAAGGAGCAAGCCGAAAAGGACAAGATCGAGAAGCCAGTAAAGGCATTCTCTGTTTATTCTGATAAGCCCAAGACAACAACCATAGCACGACCTGGTCACCTGTCAGGACAAGGTTACCCTCGTATCGCTGAGGCACAAAAGCGCACTAGCAGTGAAGCTGTACCTACCATCAATCGACCATCGAAGGTGCTGAAACCCTCCGTAGCAGCCAGGCCAGAGGCCATGTCTCAAAAGTCAATTGAGGAGCTTATTGAAAGGAAAGTGGCCGAAAAGCTAGCCGAGCAGGCTCTCAGCACAAAGCTACCAGCAGGCACTGAGATCTCTCCCGACGTACAAGCACGATTGATCGCTTTGGAGCGCAGAGTCATCGACCAAGAATCCGCCCGCGCAGAGGGTCTGCAATATCTGCTCATGGCCAAACAGCACACTGTCCGCGGCGAAGAAGTCAGCGCCCTCAAAATGTACCAGCTCGCACTCNCCTACTTCCCCGACAACCAAAAGCTAGCGCAGAAAATGCTCAAGCTGCAAGAAAAGATCAACCGCAAAGAAGAGGAGCGCAGACCCAAGTCCAGCGGTGGTGTGCCTCTGATGACCGAAGACGGCGACGACGATTATCAACCCGAGGCTCACGAGCAAGACGACGAATCAGTCTTTGACAACCGCACCACAAAGCCACGCAGCAGCCGACCCNCCATCCGCCGCAACTTGAGTGTTTTCCGCGACGATGGAGCAGCTTCAGCACCTCAACCCCAATGCCGAACCACGAACTCAGACTCAGAAGATGAGTTGGCACACTCACTCATCAACACCGGTCCCGACCAAACACCCCGCTCCAAGCACATTCTGCGCATAATCAACAGCCGCGATGTTGCCCAAATCCGTCTGCTCAAAGGCGTAGGTGCCAAANAGGCAGAAATGATTGTTAATGCGCTGTGTGAGATGGATGATGAAGTCAGACATGTAGGCGAATTGGGCAGGTTGAAAGGCGTAGGCATCAAAGGTGTTGAACGCATGCGCGAGGGTTTGGCTGGTGTGGTGGCTTAAAAGGCAAGCACCCATCTGCAGCAGCTGTTTTCTGCATCTTCTCTTCCCATTGATTGTGGGTTTGTCTTGGGTTATTTTTTGAGAAACAAGCATGGCGTTGGGGTTATTTGCATGTATTGTGGCATTGTTCGGGCGTTTTTTTGCATCAGAGGAGTTTCTGTCAATTATATTCAATCAGGCAGGAAAGAAAGAGGACAAAAGTCGTTGCATTGGACGGAGATACACTAGAATCATCATCATCGGGTAGATAGGATTATCATTAGAATCCATGAAGAAGCAAGTCAAACATTCGAAATCAGATTCTCAATTGCTTGAATTATCAAGAAACAGGGCACTTAAGGAAGGAGCCACTCGAGGAAGGAGCCATTCGAGGAAGGAGCCACCTGAGGAAGGAGCCACTCTGGACTGTTGTTATAATTGTCACAATTCAAGAACGGGTTTGATTAAGATAGCCCATTCATTGCTCCTTCCATTTGGGAAATGTTCGAGAAAAAGGTACATTGCACTGTGCATCATACATTACAAATCACAACCTGAACGTCAGGGACGAGCAAGGGTTTCGGGAAGGGAAGATTTGATATTAACACCACAAGTAAGCAGGGCGAGAGAGTAAAGCTAGATAAAAGAATTCGTAGGTCGTGGATGGAGGGTGGAAAAACGGCAAAAAAGAAGACAAGTGGGGTATCAGGGTATCGAAATAATAACTTGACTGAGACCGCACCAAAAGACGGAGAAAAGAAAGAAGAACAGGCTTTGTGTGCTTGCGGTAAACGAGAAAAAGAGGACGAAAAGGGGAGTGGGTATTTGAGAGATTGGGCATAGCAAGGACACGCTCGAACGTAATAGATAGCAAAAAGATCAGAAAAAGAACATTCGCTCAAAAGAACATTCGCAGACGCGAAGATAAAGAGGAGTCGTAACATGTCGTTCGCGGGTCGTGGTCGTTTCTCGGGGAGTTTCACCAAATTATGAAACGTTAGTTGTAGGTGGTGTAAGTGGGAATAGAGGGGAATGTAGCGTTCAATATTGTTCGTTGTAGGACGGTTGATCGAAATCAGCCGCGGTGTTCGACGGCTCGGTTCTCGCTGGTGGCAACAGCAACGAGGGCTTCGAGTCTGCCCATGTCGGGGTTGGCTCTCTGGTGGACGGGTGCAGGACGCCACTCGGGAGACTGGACCTGCATGTTGTGACCGGCTTGCATCATGTACACGGTCGGTGCTTGGCCAGCCATGTGCACATAGCTGTGAAAGCCAGAGTCTGCTCTGGTGGGCTCGGGCTTGCCCTGATAGTGGGCCTGGAGAGCTCTTTGCTCATCGGTCAAAATGGCATCTGGNGGCTGCAGCTCAACCATGCCATTGGCGTGCATAATGGCTGGATGCAATTCTCTGCCTTGAGAGGTCGAAGGTGTGGGTATGCCTTCGCTGCTGCTAGACTCAGGTGAAGTACGGTGCGCGATCATGATCGGCTGACTTCCCTGAGGAGGACCCATCGGCCCACCGTACCAGGCTTGGCGTTTGTTAACATGGTCATCGGCGACTGGACGTATATCAGCAGGTGGCTGCAGCTGAGGCAGTGCATAGCCAGGAGCAGGTTGCTGATGTTGTTCTGAACGAGGTGCTTCAGGTAGTCGCTGGCTTGGGAGTATGCGAGCGTGGTCCACTGGAGGATGAGCAATCTCCAATCTGTTAAGACCTTGATGAAGATTGTGCTCCCAGCCTATACTTCTTCGGTCTCCAGGAGCAGAGGTTGATACCTCAATTGGCCCTGAGAGTATTGATGAACGACGACCAGAGTCAATCTGCATAGGACTGGTCACGTTGCGTGCAGGAACAGCAGGAGGAGGAGGCGCGTGGTCGAAGCTTTCGATGCCAGGAAGTCTGGTAATCTGACTTGCTGCTGGCTGGGAGGCAAGAGCAGGAACAACGTCATCAGGAGTCTGGTTATAAGCCAACCCACTGGTTGCAGGACGACTGGCATAGTTCGCATGAGTGCTAGGATGCCATGTTCTTCTTCTCCACTCAAGCTCAGCATCAGACTCACGGCGGTGGTGTGAGAAGGTAGAGGAAGTAGGACTGGCGACCATGCTGTTCGTGTTCGAGTATTGAGGAGCTGGGCCGGAAGGAAGAGGGGCAAAGTAGACGGGCTGATAGCTGGCCGCTTGTGGCGAATAGGGGCTGACCCCAGATGGGACAGACAGACGGCGAGAGGGTGTTCTAGTGCCGTTGTAGAAGGATGATCTGGCGATCGGAAGAGATGGCGACTGCATGCTGGCTTGGAACCTAGGGCTACCTTCGCCGGTAGAGAAGTTGGACGACGTGGGAGAGCTGTAGCCGCTGGGCGACTGCTGGTAGTAACCGAACTGAGGGCCATTATTGGGTATGGCCGGATTGAACGTGTCTAGACTCAGTCTCGCCCTGGCCACAGGATCCTGGTTCAGCATCAGAGGAGAGGGGCGCGGACGACTCTCTCCAATGTCCGACATGGCCAGGCTCGAGGTAGTCGAGAGGACGCTTGAAGCTGACAAGTTTCTGCTGTGCCCTCTACTGTACGCACTGTGTCCGCCGCTGCCAGCAGTCGATGCTCTAGGTCTCACGTTTGGTGGACGTACACGGTCTGTTCGGATCTGTCTCTGGAACCTGGTCCCGGTCGCTGCCAGGGAGTCGCCGGGGATCTCTTCGTTGACATGTACTGTCTGGGCATGTTGGCGCAGGTTGTCGAGTCGGGAGAACCGGCGGGAGCAGTGACATTCGAAAGGTCGTTCACCCGTATGTTTTCTGGCACACGTCAGTATGAGACGGTATGTCAGACTTGAGCTATATGCTTACCGGATGTGCCTGGCCAGATGCTCACTGCGAGTGAAACTGAGGTTGCATGGTGGAAAGTCGGTGCAGTAGAATCTCTGGCCCTTCTTCTTCTTCCTAGACGGCTTTCCGTCGTCATCACTTTCGTTGTCTGAGCCTGCTTGGTCCTGGCCATCGTCATCGCCATCGTCCATGTCTATGTCTTGCGAATCGCTAGACTGGTGCGAATGTACCGAGCGACGTGAGTTTTCACGAGATACCCCAACGCTGTCACCATGTTGTTGAGTAGGGTTCGAGTTGTTGGCAGGAAACTTGAAAGTCCCTCTGGTGGGGGTAGTCAGAGTCGAATCTTCGGCGGGGATTTCTTCAGCGGGTTGGTCGGAGAAGCGCGCACTGTGTCGCGGCGTCGTGGGTTGGTAGTCGTCGGTCGTACTACCGCTTCTTTTTCTGCTGCTGGGTGCAAGCATCGGTCTCGTGCTATTCCGAGGGTTCGACATGGCTGGCGAGATGGTCGGGGAGCGATGACTGAGTATCAGGAAGCCGAATGTGTTGAGGTGGAATCGATTTCTAACCGGCTTATTCAGATCAGTCGATTCGTCATGGCAAGACCTTGCAAATAATTCGTTGGTAATGGTGCACAAGAGCGGCCCCAGTATTGCCGAGTTATAAGCATACAAAAGGCGTACCGGTCAGGTTAGAGCATGTCATGAAGCTGAGAGGGTTATCGAAACATGGGGGTCGACACAACTACTCGAGGGTGAGTCGATATGACATGAGAGATGTAAACGCCGTCGTGGTGGAGGAGACGTAAGAGAGGAAGAGGACTCGTCTGACGAGCGGCAAAAGGATGGCAAGGGTGATAAGCAAGCAGCAGGTGCAGCAGTAGTGATGAATAGAGCGGCGAGATGCAGCCAACCCGCCACGCGCAACGTTGGAGATCCTGCGAAAGGCTGCTGCGTCAGAATCAGAGTTGGCTATCCAAGGTACGAATAGCGCAACTCGGCAACCTAACGGCCAGACAATCTGCTGTTTCCGGGGCTCGATCAGAACTAGAGTTACGATGACCAAGACAGGGCGCAGGAACAAGCGTCCGAGAAGGGCCGCGATAGACTCGAAAAGAGTGCAGGAGCGCCCACTGCGGGACGAGAGAGCATCCACAAGGCAAAGCAGATGATGATGACTTCCCCTCGCATATCTGAGCACGGACAGAGGCTACATAAACTTTGTCTACCGCGCCGGATCGGCAGAGAACATGTCGAGTGGGCGCTTGCTCATGCAGAAAGTCTGGAGCGAAACGTTTCCAAAACTGACAGGCAGGCAGCCAACCATCGGAATTTGTCTCCTACCAACTAGCCATCTACAGCATGTGCGTACCCGTCGACGCCCTGGCTACCACCCACCATACGCAGTCTGGGAGCTTCAGCGCGCAGGGCAGAGCCGGGAGCGAGCGAAGAGACGTGAAAAAGGTACCCCTCGACACTAATCAAGAGGTGGGGTGTGCGCAGCATGCAATGTACAAGAAGGTACATGATGGTGCATATTCAGGTGCAAACCAACCAGTCCACGGCAAACGCAAGACAATGCCCTCCATGTACTCATCTACCCCTCTACTCTTGTCCTTGTCTGCAAGACAGCAGCGCTTGAACACGCGTGCCCGCCGCCAGCCAGCCCGTGTTATGCTGGGGCCCCATCGTATACAAGACTCGTGGGTCACGCACACCATACACACCCACTCACATCATACATGCCTCGATGGAATCCGGACGAGGCGATTTACCCTTCCACACGATATACGGTGTGCTGAGAAGTTGACCACTCAGCGAGCGAACAAACCCGGCCAAGGCACCGCTACCCGGCCACCGCCAAGCCACAAAGACGGTGAAGGTCGTTGGAGGTGAGTAGGTAGAGAAAACGAGGAACAACAGTAAGAGAGAACGGGATGGAACGGGTCGTTAGCATGACAATGTGATCAAGAGGTGGCTCTCGATACCACAGTGCCCTCGGAGTGGGGACTTGCTTTTCTTCGTCCATGTTTCATCTGTGCCTTACTCTCACCATAGCATTCATGCTCTTTCTCGTCAGAAGTGTCAAATTGTGTCTCGCCGCGTCTCTTCCCAAAATCTACTGAGGTTTCAGGTCCCAGTCAATCCCACAGGTTACAGCGGTACCCGAGTCAAACCCGCAGTCGAGGGCTTCGCAAAAGGAGGGGATACGAAAAAGGTACAAAGACTCAGCGCGCGTGGTGCCAGACAAGCCAAGCTTCTTATGGTGATGACGATGCCAATGATGTGTCTCAGGAGCCGGGCGATTCGTCAGGTCGCAATTGCACCTGAACGCTAACTAGTTCCTCTGTCATGTTCAGCACCGCTGACCTGCATGAATGAAGAGCAACGCTCCGGCAAGCGCGCTTCCTTCTACAGTGCTTGATAGATTGGATTGCCCGCATACGGTATTTTACAAATCTTTGTATTGATTGCTATTGCCTCGCTCTTCATTCCCGAAGCCTCATGCCTTGCAGGTACACGCGAAGAGTGCGTGTGTGCCATTCCAGATCCAGGTACCGCAGAGAGTACATTAAAGTTTGTCATGTGAAGATCTTCTGCCCCTCCTCCACAGTCCACCTTTCTGTTTGAGTCCTCCTCTCGGCTGAGGCTGGCAAGCCATCGTTCATGCGGAGAGTTTTGGAGCTGCAAGGGCAAGACATTATTCATGAATCTGGAGGCGCCTGGATCTTTCTTCTTGCCCCTGACAGAGAAACACTGCGTGCTGCTTTTGAGACTTGTCTCGTGGCAACTCTTTTCGTCATGAGATAGGCATCGTGTCTAGGAATAAATAGCACACATCCACGAAACGACGATCACGCAAGACACACGCACTTTACCTTCCCCCTGCGCATCTTTTTGCCCCCCACGGGTAAAGGAGTTCCAAAAGTCCGGCTCTCGAACCGGTGTGTAAACGACAGTAAGATCATACTTCACCTTCTATTGTTCAGACGGAATCTCGCCCTATTGTACAACCACATTTTCAGCTATTGTCATGTGTACATCGATAAGTGACTCGTTGGTAAAGTCTAGGAAGGCCAGCGTTCCAGATCTCATTCTGGTCTGTACAGATTGACAGTGCAAAGAACCCGAAAGGTACTGCGTAAGCCTCACTCCCCTTTTGTAAAAGCAACAAAGTCTCTTTGCTCGAGGATCGGGACTCACGAGATAAAAGGAGACAAAATGTCTCGGATAACTCGAAAAGAGGCGCAACGAAACGTGGAGAGGATGATCGGAACAATTGCCTGAGCAGCAAGGTACCACTACGCAGAAGAAAGCCACGAAAAAGCCTATTTTGCCTATTGCTTTGCCTTGCTCTGGTTGATTGCCCATTGTCACTCAGCTGTGTATATCTTCATCAGCTTTCTACTGTAGTTACCCGACCCATACTCCGCATCTTGTTCTATTTAGCTCTACAACGCGGCATCGCCTA